>JAWZYU010000004.1:114066382-115396757 GCA_038380435.1 Ryuthela nishihirai
AGCCTTTTTGAAATTGAAAAAGCTAGCAACCAAAGGTTTCTGAAACTCTAAACATTTCTCAAGAATCTGCCTAAGTGAAAATATCTGATTCACACATCCCCTACCACTTCTGACTCCACATTGCTCATCACGCAATTGATTGTCAACCAGATTCTTAATTCTATTAAGCACAATCATGGAAAGAACTTTACATGGAACAGGTAAAGGATACCCCTATAATTATCACAAGAATTGCAATCACCTTTTTTGAAAATAGGGATAACAATAGCTCTGGTAAAAGGCTTAGGAACCATGCCTTTATCATAAAAGATATTCAAAATTGGTAACTGAAACATTCCCAGCTCTACGCATTTCCGTAGTAATTTCATCTATCCCTGGGGATTAATGAAGTTTAAGTTTATAAATAGCCAAAATAACTTCAGATTGTGTTATAGGGCCAACATTAAAACCGGTAATGCATCTATCATCATTACAAACAATGGGAGTAGAACTAACCACATTGTTTAGAACATCACTGAAATGCTCAGCCCACCTAGCCATGACAGAATCCTCACCTTCTGTAACCTTACCTTGTTTATTCTTCATTCCCTGTATACCTGTCCGTTTTCTACCACACAAAACATTAACTATCTGGTACAGCTCTCTCCTGTTGTGCTGTCTAACTGCTTCCTCGGCTTTGTCAGCCAAGCCATCAAGCCAAAGATTCTTACCAGCAGCTGATTCTTTACACGTTTATTAAGCTCTCTCTAATGCTTTCTATTAGGACTAGTAGGGTATTGATTAAGGACATTCCTGCAGTTATTTCTTTCCGAAATAAGCTCAAGTGCCTTATCACTCAGAAAATTCTGTCTCTTCTGCTCCTTTTTTCCTAAAAGAGTACTGTTATTGTCCAAATATAGTCTGTTTAAAATGATCCCATTTTTCCTCAACTTCAGTAGTAAGTACACCATGACTGTCATAATGACTAAGTAACCTATCATGGTAAGCTTTGGCTATAACTGGGTCTTTCAGAGCTTCGGTATTAAACGTAAAGTTTTTAACCTTAGCACAATACTTTTTAAGTTTAAGTTGCAAGACACTTTTAACAAAGTAATGCTCAGATCCAATTTCAGCTCCCCTATGTGCCCTGATATTTTTTTAACAGAACTAGCCCATTCGATGTTAATTAATATATAAAATCAATCATATTCTTATGCAGCCCATCAGGTGAAACCAATGTGTACTTATGTATGTCGCGGTGTTTGAAATAAGTGTTAGTTATTATGAAACCGTTGAGTTTTCTTACCTGAAGGAGACGTTGTCAATTGCCATTGCTGCTACCAATACCAAAAGGCCTATCACCCCTCCCCAAAGGTCAAAGTCAGTACCATCTTTATCATTGATGTCACCTAGAACAAGTGTAATATCTCCTTTTTTTGACAGAATTCAAAATATCCTGAAGTTGTCCTTAAAACCTGTACATCTCATCGGCTTTCTAAGTGGGGCATAACAGCAGAAAACATTCAAGTGTTTAACGCTTGTCTGAAATTTTGCTGTAAGAAACCTTTCATTAATGCACTCATATCCTTGAAGAGCATCACTAGTGTGTCTGCTGAGAAGCAGACCTACGCCTTGGAGATGCTTAATATCTTCCCTCCCTGAAAAGAGAAATTTAAGATTAATTTTAAGTAGCAATCTGTACATCTGGTGTCTGGCAAGCCGAGAATATATTAGTTATAACGGAGGGAATTCTTGTGTGAGGACATCAAGAGAATAATCTCTGTGCAGAGACTTATTCCAACTACCTATGGAAAAAATGGTTAGTTTGATGTTTATAGAAACTATCTTTATTGAGAGAGGGAATGCCGACAATATCAAACAGCCCCCTAATCGCAGACCTGGGGCAAAGACCCGTTCCCCCACCACTAAAGGCTGAAGCCATCTATACTGGAAGACTTCCTCCGATATAGAATTTGACGATGCCAATAGAAGCAAAGAGTTCAGGTGACTGCGATGACCTCTGCTCTGGATTATCCACCAGCTGATAAAAAATATCCTGTGAATCTATTCACTTGTGGCTGTCAACCCACAAACAGAAAACACAGCAGAAGATTTTCTATCCACAGAAGCCCACCGGTGCAACAAATTCAGGATCCATAATCAATCTCAGAGCCTTATTTCAGCCCAGTAGGTCTATGTGGTCAGCAGCAGGACCCTGTGTAGTTGACCATGCCTCAGCAGTGTAGAAAAAAAAAGTAGCAATAGTTGTTCACGTCAGTACATATATTAAATCCTGGGTATGAACCCGGCCAGAAGAAGATATATGAAAACTTGACTTAAATTTATGCTCTTTCTTTCCTTTCGTAATCATATTGAATTTCACACTTCTTTAATCTCACAATGCAAATCTTGCATACATATGTATCTGGAGTGATCTATAAAGCTGAATCATTAACACTCTTAGAAGAAATATAGTTGCGCGAAAGTCTGAAGACATTGAACAGTTTTTCTTTAAAACTAACGTAAAAGGAATGAAACAATAATTTTGTTCAGAGCCCCACCTTCCCTTCTTTCTTTCTTCACTGTTTTATATTGGCTTGCCTTTACCCTAATTTCTTTCTCTTCTTCTGGCTTACAAATCTGGTGGCGTAAATGCATTCGATCATTAATTTTCTTCTTGAGGATCAAAGCAAAATCCGATCCGGTCTTTCCATTTGCTATCTCGTTTCCTTTACATGCTGCCATGCTCTAAAGGCTTACAGAACGTAATTGGAGTTTCCCGTTCCTCTGTGCCAAATTTTAAACAGTTCCGTCCTTTTATTTAGAGGAATCCGAGTCGGATTTACTCTGAAGAATGAAGAAAAATCTTTTGTTTTTGAGGTGAAAATGTGTGGAAGAAAATGAGCAAGAGAACATGAGGCATATTTCCAGTTTCAAATGTGTGTAGCGAGAAACTTGTGAGCAACGGCAAATGAAAATAGATATCCTCGAATCGAAATGGTTAATTGCTTTATACTTTTTTAACTTTTTATCCTTTCAGAAGTTTCTCGTTTTTTTAGTTTCAAACTGAAAGAATAAAAAAGCATATTAATTCGTGAAGTCTCCCGATAGAAAAGCATATTAATTCGTAAAGCCTCCCGATAAAAAAGCATATTTTTAGCTATTTTATTCCTGTTAGTGTCTCAGTTAGTTCTTCCTAGAAGTGCAAACAAAATACATTTCAGAAATTAATCTGAGATTAGAAATAAGTACTTTAACTGAAAAAAGTGAAAACAAATTTTTCCTTTTTCTCTACTTAGCTCCCGACTTCAAATAGGAGCTAAAATTTCCGAAGGTATAAGCCGGGCCTCCGCAAAAGTTTTAGCTAAAGGACCGCATAAAAAGATGTGGCGGGGCCTATGCGCCCGCGGGCCGTAGTTTGCTTACATATGGTATAAGCTGATTGCGTTATTTAACTTCCGAGATATATTTGTTACCAAATAAAATATCTAAATGACCTGGTAACAAAGATAGAAATATCGAGATAATAATTGAAAATAAGCCATTTTATGAATACATTTTAAGGGATAACAGATTCGTCCAGCACTTTAGGTCACTGATGAAGAACACGCTTAACCCCTGTTAATTCTACTCCACTTCTCCTTCAACAAACAACCACCTAAAGAGGCGGTTTATTTTTTAAAAGTTGGTTAGATTTTTAAATTTTTAGAGATTAATTTATTTTTTCATCGGCAAGTAGAATAAAAATGAATAAACCATAAAAGCAAATTAAAGATTTATATAATTTATGAAAATAATGAAAGACCACTTCTATGTTACAAAGAGTGAGAAAATGCAATTCAGTTCCTTTTATTTCTCTCCATATTACCTACAGATAAATATTCTACTTCTGACGGTAAACAATCATAAATGGAAAATAAGAATGATAATTAAACAAAGCAAACCAAGTTGATGCATTCCCACCAAACTACAAGCGTTTCAATATGAATAAAACGTGCCCTTCTGTTACCTAATACCTAGACAGAAATTCACACATTATTTTATTAGTGAAACCCAAACTGATGCTTGTAAACATCCTCCACTCTAAATGCGAAACCACATTTTCTCCGTAATCCAAAATTTACATAGCGGGATGGTCTTCCCTTTCCCTCGGTTGTGTCGGCATCCAATGGAAAGGCGACAGGTGATTGGGAGGGTTTCTACTTGCACCACGTTCCCCAGGCATTACCCGCCAGCATCCCTTTCGTGACATTCCAATGCTTGCGGTTGCTGCCGCATCCGGCACTGGGCTCTCCATTCCGCTTTGGCAAAGGCGTTAACTTTGACAAAATGTTATTTCTCTCCGGGGTCTCTGTTAGAGGTAGAAACTCTTTAGCTATCCGACTTCTGCGGTTTGGCTCTCGAGTCGTTTATTGCGAATGGAGACAGTGAAAAATCGAAACACGAAACGTCAGGGCACATCCACAAATAAAAATGCAATCTCTGCTAGAGAAGAGATATAAACTTGAAGAATCTGTCGTTGGATTTAGAGCGATTATCATTTAATTCTTCTTCTTTAAAAAGGAAAAAAAAAACACCTGATACATCTTTCACCCAAAGCTAACAATTAGAGTGCAAACCTTTTTTTTTTTCTTTTAGGAACATTGAATGAATACATATTTTTGTGTGAAGTGAATCAGTATTAAGGATTAAAAAGCACAATTATTAAAAGTATAGTAGATATAAATAAATACCCCCCCCCCCCCTTAAGCAGCTGCTTGCCACAGAGGTCTGACAGGAGCCTGTCAGTTTATATGCCATAGTAGAAGGTGTGTGAGGATAGCAGGACCTCAACAGAAAAACAACACGGACATCCATGCCTTTCCCGTGGCTCGAACCTAGGTCCTTTTAGATCAGTAGCCAAGCGTGCTAACCACTCGGCCACGGGACGGCTTATAGCAGATATGCAATTAAGATTTTTTTCGTTAAATGCTTTCAAAATTTGACAAACGTGACAACGAGATACTTCTGTTGCTTTGGATCTCAACACATATTAATTATGAAATTGAAACGTTTCAGCTTTTTTTTTGAAATTTTTTACTTTAAAGACATTTATATCCATTCTGAATAGTAATTAGATGTCAGGATAGTGCTTGACTAACATCTTTACATCGATGCCCATGATGATTATTGATTATCTTTCTGCATCGATGCCCATAATGATTTTTGGTTTTCTTTCTACATCGATGCTCATGATGATGCTTTATTGCTTTTCTATGTGGATGGCGAAGATGATGTTTGATTACTTTCCACGTGGATGCCAGGATTATGCTTGATTACCTTTCTACGTGAATGCTCACGACGAGGATTGATTACCTTTCTACATGGATGCCCACGATGATGCTTGATTGCCTTTCTATATGCACGCTAATGATAATACATAATTACATTTCTACATGGATACCCATGATTATGCTTGATTACCTTTCTATATGGATGCCCAGGGGTAATGCTTGATTACCGTTCTACGTGGATTTCCACGATAATTCTAGATTATCGTGGATGTTCATGACGATACCCGATTACCTTTCTACATGGATCCAGAGATCATGCTTCATTAGCATTCTAGATGGGTAACTAGATGATTACATTATTAACGCTGCAAATGCATGCTCAGGTGATTATTAATTAACTCTGCAGATAGGTGATTAGATGAGGTTTGATTACTTATTTAGATTGATGGATGCAGAGAATATGGATATCTCATTAGCATTTTAAATGGATATTCAGATGCAGAGATTGATGGATGCAGAGAATATGGATATCTCATTAGCATTTTAAATGGATATTCAGATGATGTTTTATTAACTCTCTAGACCGGGGTTTTTAACCAAGGGTACAGGAAGGAAGTTTATGGGCTGCAAGAAAAACAATTCCAAATCGTTTTATTTTTCTATTTTTTCTATTTACTTCCAAAATGGTTAAGATAGAGATCCATAAATGGGTATATGAGGAGAAGTGATGAGGGTATGAAGATTCCACACATCGTTGCAAGAGGTGTGGGATCTGAAAAAGTTAAGAGTCTCTGATCTAAATGGATGCTCGAGTGATGCTTGACTAATTGCTAATGGTTGCATGCATCATTTTACATTAGTCCTCTTAAGAAGCGAAGAAAATAAACTTTTAAAAGGTTATTCAGTTTTTTACAGTAAAAGTTGAGCTTTCTGCACAAAGGAATTTAAAAATTTAAAAAATACTTCCCAAGGAAAGACCAATTTTAAATTACAAGTTGAATAGGAATTGCTATTCTTCGCATTATACATGAATCAAATAAATTGCGGTCAGCTCAGAGAAAATAGATCTGAGATAAAAAAAAAAATATTCAATAACAATTCATGTATGTATACGCAACAATTTATATATGTAAACCCAACAATTCTTATACTGTATATATAAACCCAACAATTCAAAAATGTAAAGTGTAAAGTAACAAAAGTGAAATCCTGTAGTACAGTTAAATTTATTTGGCAAAGGTTTCATTTTTATTTGCCTTGGGTAGTTTTTAAATATCACATTGTTGGTGTTTTCACAATTTAGAACTGGAAGTTTTAAATTGGAAATGTTTGAAATCGCTTACGTGTACAATAAAATGCACATACATCTGCAGGTTTGCCTATATTATTATGCTTTTTATTTCGTTTCCTGCTCTAAGTTTATAAAGTTACAAAATTGGCAAAAAAGGTTATTTCACTTAGTAAGATTATATATGACATGACTAAAACGAAAAAAAAAAATTTTTTTTTAAAGCGATTGTTTTGAAATAGTTTGATCACAATGCATCAGAACGGAACAATGGCTCTTATTGTTTGGCTTTAATATTGTTTCTGCGTCACAAGTATGACAATGGACTCGAAAGAATGTAACACGACGTACCGGGAAAAGTTTTTTCTATGAATCCCTAGCGAGATTTTGTTTGATAAGGAAGCATTATTCCCCGAAGTGTTATTTAAGAAGATATTCTCCTAAGTGCTATGATTAGGGACTCATTTTTTCTCCGAGTCAGCAATTCTGTGAGATTTTTGCGGCAGTTTTCAGGGAACTCTGGTGCTGTTACAGAAGGAGAAAACGGCGTGGTGAAAAAACATTCGACGATTTTTATATTGCTAAAGAGATTCTTACCCTGATGCCGAGGACATTAGGGCTTTGAGGTGTGATTCTGTGTAATACGTCCTATAGGAAAGATGAACATGATATTTTAACATTATTCATATCTTTGTAATTGGGGCATTGGATTCAATGATTTTTAATAACCACTTAAGGATCCTCTAGACCAGTGGTTCTCAACCTTTTATGCTTCACGTACCCCGTGCAAATGTGTATATAACTGGCGTACTCCTTTTATAGATAGATAAAACTACAGTTATAATATAACAATGGGAATAATATATATAGAACATATATCTAGCGACTTTTGAGCTCCCATGTGGTACCCCAAAAACTTTTACCGTGTACCCCACGTTGAGAACCCCTACTCTAGACTATCTGTGATATGAAGATGATCACATGTAGGTTTTAGTAATTGTGTAGCCAGTTGTTATGAAAAGGATCTGAAATGATCCTCAAAGTTGAAAAATCTTCGGATCAAGTGATGGAAAGAGAAAAGGGGAGATCGATTTTACATAAGCCGTCCTCCAAAGTCTAGAAAAGCGTGAACATCCATCGTCTCTCAAACCGTTTAGGGAAAATCTTGAAGATCATTTTAAATGCATAATACCAGGTATGTTGGGTTGTTTAATCTCTTGACGACGATTTTCTGCACACAATGGGCGACATGGCCAGGTCACAAAAACCCCAAGAGCTAAGAGAAGGTTGTGGAAGGGAATCCACTGAAGTTAGGAGATCAATTTAATCCTTCGGCCATGGCTTTACACTGTGTTCTTTAACGTGCAAAGGCATGGCTTACCTTCACATGGGGCCACGGTTTAATGTCCCATCCAATGGACGGTGATTTTCCAAACCCACAGGTGTCCCCTTTCTCACCGAGGACATGTGTGTGGAGTAAATGCAATAAATGTTGACACAATTAGCACCTGGGAACTGCAGACTACGAACTTCACGCACTGCCTACTGAGCCAACTCCCACCCAACGAGATATTGACATGAGGCCCTGATACTGAAGACGATAATTTCTAAGCTAGAGTTTAAATATGACTATTTATAATACATCTCTTTGAACTGCAGTTAATGGTGATACGACAAAATCAAAAAAAAAAGGCAATCAAAAGGTAGATAGTCAGCAGCTATGGAAAAATACTGGAATTTAGGCTATTGACTTAACCTTTTTAGTTCATGGATAGGAATAACTCTTATGATCACTGTCAGATTCGCTCATTATTGGAATATTTCTTATCCACGTGGTTGTGTTTTAAGTGAAGTTATTTAGGTTTAGTTGATTAACTTTCTTGTTTAAGCCATTTTCTTCTGATCGAAAGTGAAACCTACCAAAAAATTCGGTTCCAAACTGTGACGCATATTAAAGATACTTGGATTCAAAAGAGCTAATGTTGTATGAACACGTCATTTAAAACAAATCGTTTACTGCATTTTTTGTTTAAGAAACTGGAATTAAAAATTTTCGTTTCTCTCACAAAAAATATTGCAGGAAAAAAATAACCGATATCTTCTTATATGTGCCATAAAAAGTTAAAAATATAAATGAAATAATATTGTAATAATTAAATCATTTGTTTAAGCCATATTGATTTTAAAGAAAGACATGGAGTGAGTAACTGTGGATAAACGAAACCTGCTAGTGAAGTTAACTGAGGGTAAACGAAATCTGTCAGTGAAGTTAGTTGAAGGTAAACGAAATCAGCCAGTTAAGTCGTATAAACGAAATCAACCAGTTAAGTCTTATGAAACAAACCAGCAAGTAAAGTCTTATAAACGAAACCAGCCAGTGAAAGTTAACCGAGGGTATATGAAACCGCCCAGTGAAGTCAGGTGAGGGTAAACGAAATCTCTTCATGGTTCCGGCTACCGTTGCAATTAATAGAAATTCAGTAAATGGTTTAATCAATGGGAATTTTTATTTTTATTTTTCATTTTTTAGAATACACATAAGAATTGTTTTAATTAATAATTTGTTTATTTTTAGTCTTTAAATGTTGAGTTCAAAAGGACAGGAACGGAATCATTCGGGTGATGGGGGTGGTAAAAATTTTCGAAATTAAGGATTGGAAAGTATTAAATCATCAATGAAAATAGGGGATTTATTTTTATGTATTCTTAAATGTTGGATGAAGAACATGATCTGTAGAAGGACATTAGAAAAAATATCAAAGATGGCTTTTACAAAAAGAGGGGATTAAAAAAAGCAAGATAGTATCTGGATAGTAAAGAAATAAACAGTTACTGTCAGGTTCTTTCGCAAAAATTGGCACTACTGTATGCAATTGACTTGTTGCCAATTTCGAGGTTTAAAAGCCACTGCTGAGCACGGTAACACATTTAGTGAAATGATTATACCAATTATTATTGTTACAATTTACACCGTTTGTGTTTAAAGTTTTTGCGAAAACGATATTAGATGATTCACTGCATCCAAGATTTGCCTTTTGTAAAAATGCTAGATATGAGACAACCTAGAAGCTTTCACGATGAAACTTATCTATTCAAATAAGATGTGAAAAGTTACAATTTTAATTTTTTTTTTCAGTAAGAAAAGTATTTAACATATTTAGAAAATCAATAAAATGACCGATAAGGAAAGATGTTAAACTGTTTTCAGAGTTTGTAAGTGCAACTATGCAAGAGTTTTTAAAATTTAAACAATTCCGAAATTTTGAAGAGAACGCAGTTTTCTTTAAAAAGGTTTACGTTTCAAAATGCTTGACTGGATGAATTTCCAAGATTTTGAATGGACTAAAGAATATAACTAGAAGTAATTGGAAACTCATCTCTGAGAAGTGATCATAATGCCAAAAATTAAACACTTAAAATCTGAATCTTACTCATGATACAATTTCTTCGTTGAAAATATAACTATAGCTTTTAATTAATAACAATAAAATTAAGTAATCTTTTACACATTTCGTCTTCCACTTATTTATTTGAATCTTTGTTCTCGGTGCAAGAAACAAACCAACAGATAACTCGAGATCCTTGAGAAGAATTTGAAATTAAAAAATACAAACTAAATTAGAATGAATTACCCTCAGGGCGCAACAGCAAAAAATAACTCTGAGGTAAGAAATTTGTTTAAAAAAAAAAACAGATGCATAACATTAATTTAATGTTACAGAATTGATGCAGACCATGAACTATAGAACGACGTTAGGAAAATAATGCTGAAATACTGCACTCATGCTCAATGCGTTGCCGTAGTACAATATGTATAGCTTATCAATAATCTATTCATTTCATTCTATTCTATTTATCTATATTGAATGTATTGCAATTTGATATAAATGAACATACGTGAAGGTGGAAATATTTACTTTATTTTTTACAGCAGACGTGCTCGAGAAAAAAAAAAGAGATTACCATCGCTGGCCTAGTAGAACCTAAGAGACACTTCGAGAGAAAAAATCGGAGATTTTTTTAACTTATCGATGATAGCGACAATCAGTAATCGAGTCGTTGCCATGGGGACAATGATGCTTTTTGCGCTTTGCGAACATGTGGTGGACCGACCACACTGCAGTTTGCTTCTCCAAAAATAGAATCCAAACAATGCAGCCATCATTCAGTGTCAATTGTAATAAAGATTTATTTCATATTTTAGCCTACCTCATTATTCACCCGTTCCACTTTTTCAATAACATTTCTAACAAATCTGTTCCCAAAGCCAATTATTTTTTAACATTTTATTCGTTATGATACGTTATAATATTCTGCGGAACTCCTGCGTTAATCAAAATTAAAGAAACTTGTAACTCCTATAGTAATCCTTAACTACCCTCATATTAGCAATACATATGAGTATTGCTAATATGAGGGTAGAAGGTAGTATTGCTAATATGAGAGTAGAATGTAATAATTCTATATATTAATCATTGTGTTTTGTTAGTATAACCTAATTATTTCATTTTTGTTCTTTGGGTGAGTTATAGGAACAATTTGTTTGTTTGTGGCACACTTTTCAAATAACCTGAAATTGCGTTAAACCTTTAAAAGATGACTGAGTTTCAAAGTGGGGTCCTGTTGTTTTACCTGTGAGCGACCCTTTTTTGCACATAATGGACTAAATGGCCAGGTCACAAGGACCCTGAAGGCCCAGAGAGAGATGAGGGAAGGAGACCCACTGGACAGCTGTTAGGAGATAGATGATAAACTCCCGTCAAGGTCATCCAACGAGTGCACATGCATACGATGGCATGGCTAAACGTTCCATTCGATGAACAACGACCTTCACAATCTCATCGGCGTCCCCTACTGTTTTAAGGAAGTAAATATCAACTCTGGCCCAGGTGAGGTTCGAACCTGGGAACTGCAAATTACGAGCCTTGCGCACTGCCGATTGAACCATTTCCGCCCCACGTTCGAAGGTGATTTGGTTAAAAAAGTTCTTCTGTCATTCTGCAAAGAGACAATATGACGAAACCAACACAGTAAACATATTTAGAATCAATGTTTGGTTTGCATACATTATTTACTCCTCTTCTATGCTTTTGAAGCTTTCTTATAATAAATAGCTATCATTGTGATGTTTTCTGCAATGAAATTAAAATTCACCATAAACGTGTCCTAACTTGCGATGAATTTCAGATGGTTTGGTAGGTTTTTTATTGTTATTTACATATTTATTTATTGAGAAAGCGAATAATCGTAAGCTTTTCCACATTGGGAGGATTTTTAATGAACGCTAGAAATTTCAAGGAGTGTATTCAATGACACAATTACAAGAGATGAAAACTGATAAACTCTGTGTTGCTCATGCTTGACTGTATCTCCTAACTATAACCAGTTTCAACCTGTATGCTCTGACTGGAAATTACAGGTTTTGTATTCTTACTTTTTGAACAATCCTCGTATAACCTTCAATTATCCCAAAATTACAAAGTCCTACTGGACTGCAAAATTATTTTCTTCATTAACTAAAGTGTTAAGCAGAAACTGCTGATCATCGATGCTATTTTAAATGCAACACTACACACAGTTCCACTAGGAATACATCGACATTCCAGAGAATACAAGGCAAAAAAAGAGATAAAAAAACAGCAAACAAGTGTATTTTACCTGATTATATTTGGTATTTCGAATTTTGACGGTAAATGGAAGCAGATAAAATAATGTGAATGTGTGGAAATCCAAACTTGCCCTATTGCGAAATTAATTTTTGGATTAATACTTTCGCATTGATATTTCAATAAATGTAATATTTAATGTCTGCAAAAAGTAAAAAAAAAATAATGACACTTACACGTTGCTTGACAAAACAAATTAAGGAAAGAGAAATTCACTGCGTCCTTAAACAAAACAAAAACATTAAATCAATTTGCTGGATGTAAAATTAGAGATTTTTACCTCAAGCTTAATCATTCTTCTTAATCATACAAAAAAAATTCTGTATAAAAAATGATTTTTAATTACATAAATTCAAATATTATATAAAATTCACCTTTACAAATTTAAAAGTACTATTTTTCATAATTTTAGCGACTAATATTTCATTTAAGTCTGCCAAATTATTCACAACGTTCAACATCGTCAGTTAACTAAATTTAAAATAATTTAGGCAATTTTTATTTTTCTGACATATCGGATAAAGAAAAATTTCTTTTTTTTTCGTGCTTGAACGTAATCACCGTGGCAGAGAGCAAAGTAATCTCGTTTCTATTTTCTAAGGCAAGTTCGTTTCATTTGCACATGTGCGTTGTACAATTAGACTGAAATTGCATCCCATCTGTTCTTGATCTACAAGAAAATGCATTCAATAGAAACAAATGCGGAATTATCTCGAATTTAATTAAAACTCACATAGCTGAAAAGCAAACTTCGGGAATATAAAATTTACGAAAACAAGCATAGAAACTATAGAGAAAATAAAGAAAAATTCAAGACTCTATGATCTATATTTTTATAACTTTTGCGGAGTCTTTTTCATTACTCTGTATTCTAAAGCACGGAAACATTGTTTGTTTCAGCAATGACTGAAGCACCACTCCACACAAAAAACATGCACAGAATTAGATTTGAATGTATTCTTAAATTCTGTAGGTCCGATATTGGGAGAAGTGTTAAATTAAACTATTACTCATTAAAAATGTGCATTTTGGTCAATCAAAATAATATCTTGATTCTTTAAAAATATTTTTTACCAATTCATTACTCCTTAGAAATGTATATTTTCGTTTTTAGTAGATAAATATTCCTACAGCTATTTAAGGATGTTTTTTTTTCCATGGTGGATCTTACTAAGTATGGATTGGGTGGGCCTGGTATAAAGTGCAGTATGAAGTAAAAACATTGTATCGTTCCCTAGTTTGGAAAGAATAAAATAAGAAAAATCAAGTGATTGCAAGTTAATGATTGGCATGTGTAATATAAATTCGTTAATCGACCATTTTGACTAATGCGATATTTTTTAATAAAACCGTTACCTGTCTTCTTATTTGAAAATAATCCTATTGCAGTATTCTTCAGATTGGCTTCTTGAAAATAGGATGAAAAAGTGATGAGTCTGAAAAATCTCTGCCAATTTGAACGGGAATGACTAAACCTTTAAAAAGATATATGAAGAAGGTGCATAACTTTGTTTAAACTAATGGGATTTCCGAAAAGCATCAAACAAAAAATTGAAAAAAGCAAGTTCGAAAAAAATTTGAAAGGAGCTCCGGTTCTAAAATCAGAATATTTGCAAACAGTTCTCGAATTCTAAAGAAAGAAGTTCGTGAAAATTTCTGCGAATCAGAAGGGTTTCAAAGGAAAGCTTTGATGACCGTAAGATTCGTAAATCATTCGTAAGATTCGTAAAGATTCACGAAAATGTCTCAGCCCGATAGTATTCAGTGAAAAAGGGGATTTTGGAAAAAGACACTTTAGCCAATTTTTAGTTGGTTGTTGTTTTTTCGTACTCATCCCTTCTTAGAATTCAATAATCTATCGACATAAACAAGTAATTCTTAAAATATGAAGTCGATTGGCAAAATGCTAGTCATTCAGTAATAAATTATCACGCAAAAATTCATGTAGACAAGGAACACTTGAAATAATGAGTTGAAAAAAAAGAAGGTTGTCCTGACTGGGATTCGAACCCAGGTCTCCCGAGGGTTTTAAGAGCTAGACCACCGAGGAACTGACCATTTCGTCAATAAGTGACATATAAGCTTTACTAGTCATTATGCGCTTTCTTTTGTTGCTAAAAAGATGACAAAATACGTCACTATTCTTTCTAAGTTACAAATCTTGTTAGTAAACACAACATACGCTGTAGGCTGTTCAAGAATATAGTGTAAAGCACTGTAATTTAAATGCAACGTCGATTTACTTTTGTTCACATATCACACGATGACTAATGCAGTAACTAAATCTTAGAAACAAATGTTTAGATATTAAGAGTGACTGAAATAGCTATTAGATAATTTCTGTAAAAATACAGTAGAAAGAGGGATAATTTTATGAAAAATGTTAATAATATTAGGAGTCATTAGAAAATATAATATATCCAGTGAAAATAATAAAATTCATTATCAGGCAATAAATTATTTTTGAATGATAATAAAACCGATATTTTTGGAACAATGAGATATCTTTGCTTACATTTTAAATCAACATTCGGTAAATCGTGAAAATAAAACAAAAACACGTTTTATATAATCTTTTTGACCAACAAAAGCTTCACAGCAATGACTGTTTTATTCGAATGTGGCTTAATTCAACACTAAATGCATATCATGGAAAATTTTCAAGCTTCGATTCTATCAGAACTTCCCTATTGATCTGTTGAATCATGATGACATTTTTGGCAAATATCATACATCTTATATCTAAACTGCACGAAATCAATGAAATTAGAAAACAGTAAAACATTTTTCTCAAAATAAATCTCTCACCTGATGTCCGTTAATGATACAATAAATATGGTCGATTATAGCACAATTAATAAACTTTAAAATCTTACCTGATATTCCTTCGTACGTCCACCATTCCTCCCAGCTTCCGTCCGTGCCTGGAAAACACAAATCGAAGCCAATGTAATAAAAAGTTAGGCAGAAATTCATTAGAATTAATTCATCATTCACAAGCGAAATGTTTTGAATAAGTACAACTGCCTCTGATTTTGATTAAAAGGTCTATTATATTATGCTCTATATAGATAGAAATTATACCTGGCGGAAATTGAAAAAAGAACACCATTAACAATTGCAGCGTAATCTATGAGATTTATTTAGTAGAAATAACTTGTTGAGAGAGGACAGTGATCACACTTGTGAAGTGATTCAATGTTCATTTTACCTTTTAATGAGAATTACATTTTACAGAAGGCACATTTTAATAAGGTGTGTTGAATCTCCTGGAGCAGTAATACAAGCTTTCAATCAGGCATGCAACCGGTGGTACAAATGCTGGATATCACGCTGGGGAGTACCATTCCATGCGCTTTCAACTTGGACGCGTAATTCAGCGATGATCGTTGCCTGCTGCAGTCCGCAGAAGAGTCTTTGTCCGATCCAGTTCCAGACATGCTCGATTGGAGACAAGTCCGGAGAGCGTGCTGGCCAAGGGAGTTGGTGCACTGCCTGAAGAGCATGTTGAGTTGCCTGCGCGGAGTGTGCCGATCGTTATCCTGCTGGAATATTGCATTTGGGATTACACTCAAATATGGCAGGACGCCAGCTGTACAACGTCGCTGATATACGTATTGTTATTCAGTGTACCTTGTACAAACACCAGAATGTATGAGAGTGATACGTAATCGCTTCCCATACCATGATGCCGTCGTGGACCCTGTGTGTCGCTGGCAGATGCACGATGGAAGAAACCACTCACCTTGTTGCCTTCAGACTCATAAACGACTGTCAGACGCTCCTAAGCAGAATCGACTTTCATCACTGAAGAGCACAGACTGCCATTCTTCCCTCCAATGAATTTGTTCTTGCTACCACTGCAAACGTGCTCGACAGTGACGAGGTGACAGTGGTAAAACCGTGCCAGCAACACTCATGCCCTTGGTTCTGCTTCCAAAACACGATTGTGTATCGCTCTTGTAGATACCCTTGGTACGACAGAGGATCGAATTTGTGACGTCATAACAGTCCACTCTGCCACCACTGCCCTCCTGATAGGCCGATCCTCTCATTCGTCCGTAACTCTGTGTTGCCCGAACCATGTCTGCGAGTGTGCAAATTCTCTTTTGAAAATCGACGTCACCATCATAACACTGCCGATATTTCTCATCTAACGCAGTGTGCAATTTGACGAAAAGACCAACCTGCTTCCGAAGACATCTATACGACCTCGCTCAAACTCCGCTAACTGAACAAATGTTGCGTGCCTGCATTGTCCAGGCATGGTAGCGTCTTCAAAGAGCACTGAACAACACGACACAAGACGAATAACTACTTTCGTCACTCCCTAGTCCTTAAATACGCACGATGACATGGAAACATGCAAATGTACGCACTGCGTACATTTGCATGTTGTCGCCCTTAGTTACGTCATTATTTCATCCAATGATTTTCAATATTGGATCACGGTTTCTGCTGCCCTTAACTATTAATATGTTATAATATGACGTTCCTAAAGGAATTCCATCTGGGAGTTCTTTTTTCAATTTCCGAAAGTGTATATATATACAAAATTTCATTTGTTAAATATTTGATATAATTTAAATATAATTTGCAATTTAATTCTATCATACACACATCGCATTATTCTTTATAAATTAGGTTTTAAAACATAGTTAAGTATAGCATTTTGTGTCTAAGTTGGTTTATCCATTTGGGCAAAATCCCATATTAGTGCGAAGAAAATTACTAGAGTCCAATACATCTTGGCCATCGTCGAGATTTATCTCCGCAAAAACCCCACTTGCCCTCGGTCAGTAAGGGACACCTACGGGCATGGAAAGGGCGTCGTCCATCGTATGGAACGTCAAAGATTGGCCCCATGTGTGAAAGAGTCATACTCTGTGCACATTTAAGAACACGCTGGATGGCCTTGACGGGAATCTGTAGGGGAGTTTAAAGGGAATTTGTCAGGTAAACCTTGGTAACTTATAAGTATTTCATCAGAGAAACCTGCGTTGCTTGTTAAATGTTTAAATAAGGTTCATTTGTGCTTTAAATAGATATCGAAGGAATTGGAGTACAAATAGTTGAAGCATAGTTAAGAAATGTATGAAATTATTTTTATGGTTTGACTTCATGCTGATAAATACAGGTATTTGTGTTTAATTGAAATTGTTATATATATATATATTGTCTTATACCTTTGTAATAAATTAATTCATTTTTTCATTTTGTTGACAGTTTTTTTTTTAACTCACGCTCAGTTTTCTATTTAAAATTTGTAACAATATATTAATAAATAAAAGAGTGGCAAAGGCGGTCGTCAGGCATATACAAAAATATGATAAAAGCAGTTCAGGTAAGAAGAAAAGCAATACAGAAAACAAATAACTAGCAAGACACGGAACTACAAAGCAGGGAATGACTGTAAAGCAAGACGTCCATCCTCTTTGAAAGATTAGAGGCAAAAATGAAAATTACGGAGAGCTACTAATGGTGGCTCTGAAAACTATGGTGTTCAGTCGTCTATCTGGACAGAATCAACATAATACGCAATATAAATAGACCTGTCAGGTAGGTAAGACCACAGCAGATAGCATAATCTATGATTTAAAAATTACCATTTTGAACAGCAGGAGCATAAGTAGCTTTTAATCCAGAATAGATCCACCTGTGGAGGGAGTACTCATTACAGAAGAAAATCCTCTCTGATATGAAACCCACTGTGAAGGGAAGGTAGCCTTGTGGATGACATGGAACTAGGGTGTAAATTTTCTGGGTGACAGAGAACGAGAGAGGAGACCTTCTGGAGGACATAAAACGTAGGAGAAAACCCTCTGGTGGACATAAAACGTAGGAGAAAACCCTCTGGTGGACATAAAACGTAGGAGAAAACCCTCTGGTGGACATAAAACGTAGGAGAAAACCCTCTGGTGGACATAAAACGTAGGAGAAAACCCTCTGGTGGACATAAAACGTAGGAGAAAACCCTCTGGTGGACATAAAACGTAGGAGAAAACCCTCTGGTAGACATAAAACGTAGGAGAAAACCCTCTGGTGGACATAAAACGTAGGAGAAAACCCTCTGGTGGACAGAGAACGAGAGAGAAAACCTTCTGGGAAACAGAGAACGACGGAAGGGATCTTCTGGAGGACAAAGAATGAAGGAGAAAACCCTCTAGAGGACAGAGAACGAGGGAGAAATCCATCTGGAGAACAGAGAAGGAGAGAGAAAACTTTCTGGGTAACAGAGAACAAGAGAAGAGACCTACTGGAGGACATAGAACGAAGCACAAATCCCTCTGCAGGACAGAGAAACGAACGAGAAAACCGTCTGGAGGGCAGAGAACGAGAGAGAAAACCTTCTGGGTAACAGAGAACGAGAGAGTTGGGTTGGGTTGTTTTACCTCTGAGCGGCACTTTTTTGCACACCATGGGCTAAATGGCCAGGTCACATGGACCCCGAAGGCTCAGAGAAGGCTGGGGGGGACCCACTGGAACAGCTGTTGGGAGACAGATGGTAGCCTCCCGTCAAGGCCATCCAGCGTGTTCTTTAACGTGCACAGGGTATGGCTCTCCCGCACACGGGTCCACGGCTTAACGTCCCATCCGACGGACGGCGGCCTTTCCAAGCCCATCGGTGTCCCCTACTGACCGTGGGCAGGGCGGGGAATTTTGCGGAGATAAATCTCAACGCTGACCCAGCTGGGACTCGAACCTGGGAACTACAGATTACGAGCCTGGCGCGCTACCGACTGAGCCACCCCCGCCCCGAGAACGAGAGAAGAGACCTTCCTGAGGACACAGAACGAAGGACAAAACCCTCTGGAGAACAGAGAACGAGAGAAGAGACCTTCTGGAGGACATAGGACGTAGGATAAAACTCTCTGCAGGACAGAGAACGAGGGAGAAAAGCATCTGGAGGACAGAGAACGGAGAAGGAAACCTTCTGTGTGACAGAGACTTCAGAAGGAAGCTCTCTAGGTGACATAAACCTAGAGAGAAAACTCCCTGAGTGAGAGAGAACCGCTGTGCAAGGATTCACACTGCAGGGATATTAGTGCTTCTGTGGAGGGAAAATCTTCCGCTGTGTTTTCTGTTTGTTTGTGGGTTGACAGCCCCAAATGAATAGATTCACAGAATATGTTTACCAGCTGGTGGATAATCCTGATCAGAGGTCATCGCAGGCACCTAAACTCCTTGCTTCTATTGGCATCGTCAAATTCTACATTCGAGGAAGTCTTCCAGTGTAGATGGCTTCAGCCTTTAGTGGTGGGGGAACGGGTTTTTGCCCCATGTCTGCGATTAGGGGGCTGTTTGATATTGTCGGCATTCCCTCTCTCAATAAACATAGTTTCTTTAAACATCCCACTAACTATTTTCTCTCCATAGGTAGTTGGAACGTGAGGACTCTGCACAGAGCTTTTTCTCTTGATGTCCTCACACAATAATTCCACCATTATAGTTTTGATATTCTCGGCTTGCAAGAGACCAGATGGATAGATAAAGGTCAGATTCTTAAAAAATAATCTTAAATTTCTCTTTTCAGGGAAGGACGACAATAAGCATCCCAAGGCGTGGGTCTGCTTCTTAGCAGACACACTAGTGATGCTCTTCAAGGATATGACTGCATTAATGAAAAGTTTCTTACAGCAAAATTTCAGACTAGCATTAAACACTTGAATGTTATCTGCTGTTATGCCTCCACTTAGAATGCCGATGAGATGTATAGGTTTTAAGGACAACTTCAGAATATTTTGAATTCTGTCAAGAAAGGAGATATTACCCTTCTTCTAGGTTACTTCAATGATAAAGATGGTACTGACTTTGACCTTTGGGGAGGGGGATAGGCCTTTTGGTATTGGTAGCAGCAATGGCAATTGACAACGTCTCCTTCAGGTAAGAAACTCAACGGTTTCATAATAACTAACACTTATTTCAAACACCGCGACATACATAAGTACACATTGGTTTCACCTGATGGACTGCATAAGAATATGATTAATTTTATATATTAATTAACATCAAATGGGCTAGTGCTGTTAAAAATATCAGGGCACATATGGGAGCTGAAATTGGATCTGACCATTACCTTGTTAAAAGTGTCTTGCAACTTAAATTTAAAAAGTGTTATGCTAGGGTTAAAAAATTTACTTTTAATACTGAAGCTCTGAAAGACCCTGTTATAGCCAAAGCTTACCATGATAGGTTACTTAGTCATTATAACAGTCATGGTATACTTACTGCTGAAGTTGAGGAAAAATGGGATCATTTTAAACAGACTATATTTGGACAATAACAGTACTCTTTTAGGAAAAAAGGAGCAGAAGAGACAGAATTTTCTGAGTGATAAGGCACTTGAGCTTATTTCGGAAAGAAAGAACTGCAGGAATGTCCTTAATCAATACCCTACTAGTCCTAATAGAAAGCATTACAGAGAGCGTAATAAACGTGTAAAAGATCAGTTAGCTGCTGATAAGAATCTTTGGCTTGATGGTTTGGCTGACAAAGCCGAGGAAGCAGTTAGACAGCACAACAGCTGTACCAGAGAGTTAATGTTTTGTGTGGTAGAAAACGGACAGGTATACAGGGATTGAAGAATGAACAAGGTAAGGTTATAAAAGGTGAGGATTCTGTCATGGCTAGGTGGGCTGAGCATTTCAGTGATATTCTAAACAATGTGGTTAGTTCTATTTCCATTGTTTGCAATGATGATAGATGCATTGGTTGCTTTAATGTTGGCCCTATAACACAATCTGAAGTTATTTTGACTGTTTCTAAACTTAAACTACATAAATCCCCAGGGGTA
Source organism: Ryuthela nishihirai (assembly GCA_038380435.1). Taxonomy (NCBI): domain Eukaryota; kingdom Metazoa; phylum Arthropoda; class Arachnida; order Araneae; family Heptathelidae; genus Ryuthela; species Ryuthela nishihirai. Next base: position 114,087,383 of record JAWZYU010000004.1, read on the forward strand.
GATGAAATTACTACATAAATGCGTATAGCTGGGAATGTTTCGGTTACCACTTGGATGACTGAAATTCTGAATATCTTTTATGATAAAGGCATGGTTCCTAAGGATTTTACCAGAGCTATTGTTATCCCTATTTTCAAAAAAGGTGATTGCAATTCTTGTGATCACTATAGGGGTATCAGCCTACTCTCTGTTCCAGGTAAAGTTCTTTCCATGATTGTGCTTATAGAATTAAGAATCTGGTTGACAGTCAATTGCGTGATGAGCAATGTGGATTCAGAAGTGGTAGGGGATGTGTGGATCAGATATTTTCACTTAGGAAGATTCTTGAGAAATGTTCAGAGTTTCAGAAACCTTTGGTTGCTAGCTTTGTTGATTTCAAAAAGGCTTTCGACTCTGTTGATCGTCATAATTTGTGGTTGATTGTGAGATCATATGGTATACCAGATAAGTTAGTTAACATAATGAAAGCTCTCTATAATAACACTGAGTCGTATGTGAGAATTGGTAAAGCTTGTAACAAATGGTTTAGCATTACTTCTGGTGTTCGACAAGGGTGCATTTTGTCTCCTTTTCTCTTTAGTTTGGTTATTGATTATGTTATGCAAAATTCACTTCAAGGGAAAGATTTTGGCCTTAAATGGGCTGGAGATACGAAAATTTCTGATTTAGATTATGCTGATGATTTAGCCCTTTTGGTAAATGATGTTGATGAGATGAACTCTTTCATTCGAGCTGTTGATGAAACTTATAGTAGAGTAGGTTTGGTTATAAACTGAGAGAAAACTAAAGTGATGAAAATTGGTCAGGCAGGCTGTGATTCAGTTAATCTGAATGGTTGCAGTCTTGAGCAAATGTCACAGTTTAATTATCTTGGGAGCTATGTAACAGATAATGGTGATATGCGGCATGAGATTAACGGACGAATAGGGATTGCTGCCGGAACTTTTAAGAATCTATGGAGATTGTGGAGAAATAGGCGTATACACCTAAAGACTAAAATTAGACTGTATAATAGTTTGGTTCTTTCTAGGGTTAGTTATGGTAGTGAAACTTGGACACTTTGTAAACAAGATAACAGGAAACTAGATGCTTTTGATTCCAGATGCTTACGCAGTATCTTGAGCATTTGGTGGTTCAAATTTGTAACTTATGATGAGGTTCGACAAAGGAGTTTGCAACCTCCTTTGAGCAGGATATTGTGCAGAGAGAGACTCCTTTTGTTTGGCCATGTTGCCCGTATGAATAATTATAGATTGGCGAATAGGGTTATGAACAGTGTGCCTAAAGGCCTCAGAAAGAAGGGGAGACCTAGGATGCGGTGGGCAGACAATGTCAAACAGGACCTTGTTAGAATTGGTGTGCAGTGGCCAGATGCAGTAGATGTAGCTCAGAATAGACTTGCTTGGAGAACTAAATTGCACGGTCTGGTTGGACCTCGGTAGCCCATGGTTGCCTGAGGATGACAACGATGATGATGATGACCCTCTTTGAAGAGAAACACTATGTTGATGGAAATCGACTGTTAAGCAAAACTCACTGTGAACAAGTAACTCACTTGTGATTTCAGTAGCTCCATGTGAGTCTTCCTCACACATGAAGCTGTCAGAATCACATGGAAACCGATCTCCAAGTATATACGGTATATGGTATTTGGCTCTGCAGGGAATAAATCTGTGGCACACATCCAACAAATGGAGAAGATCTCAACGTTTGAAAAATCGGGGATCAATTCTGTGAACTTTGCAAGCAATCTTGCTACGGAGAAGAGCAAAAACGAAAATGGAAAACAATTACGTCAAAATAACATAAGATTTTTTAAAACAATGATATGTCTTCAACGACGAACTGCGTTTATCATACCGTAATTTGGAAAAGAAAAAGTCTTTTGACCTAAATATAAGCGTATTCTATGTTTGAAACATTACATAGAACACGTGTGCAGTGAAAATACTTTTACGCTATCGATGTAATATCATTACAGAGTATTAAACACAAACGAAACATCGTATTGTCACAGAGAAATACTCATTATATATATATATAACGCTAAGCCAGTTATATTCCAAGCCGCATTTTAAGTTTTTCTCTATTTTTGTCGTGGTTTTAAATAAAACTTTCGTTGCAAAATTTAATTTCATCGCAAACATTTCGAGTTCAAACCGAGGCTTAACTAAGATTTATTTTTGTTGTTCGCATAAGTAAATGAGATTTCTGTTTCCTGTTCGTAAAAGGATAAACGAAGCGAACGAACCTAAACGAGATTATTTTAGTCTCAAACAAGAAATGCACTTTCCACTGATTCTGCTGCTTAAATTCTGACCAAGTTTACCGTAAATGTGAATGCATTCGGATCTATTTATTTCTCTTCAAAATGTATGAAATAAATATAATTTGTTTGATTCCAAGTTTGATATATTTACCTGATTGCCTTATGTCATGGCTTAGAGTTTATTTTTTAACTCACTTGAAACATTTTGCTCCTCATTTTGAGGAACAAGAAAATGGGAAATAAGAGAACAGAACTCCCATCGCTTCAACGAGAAACGTAAAAGCAAAGTTCTCATTTTGCTTCATTTCTCTAAACTTGATTGTCAAGAAATTACTTAACGTTTTCGGTATCTGATAAAAACATTGGATTTTATCAGATAGATGTGTTAAATGTGATGGATTTTTCATAAAGCAACTGTATATTATATCTCTTATGAATGGTGACACATTAAGAACGTATCATAACGTATTTCATGATATGTTCTTCATAAATCCCTACTAGATGGAAAATAAAAGTAAATGCCGCCTCGGTGGCGCAATGCTACTGCGTTAATTCACAGTGACACTTTAAATGCAAAGATCTGATTTCGAGTTCCAGAATGGTTTGGTTGTTTGTCTATATGCTGTTAACTCTAATTGAGGCATTGGTGAACAATGACTCAATGACTTAGGTCTTGGTGGGACATTTCTCTGTGTGAGAAGGCCTGTACAAACAAGTAAATTCCAGGACCTTTCTCCATCTGATATGTTACAAATAAAAAAAGAATTTAACTTCAGGCAGCTCACCTGGTAAGCAGGTTAACATTAGTGTATGAGTCTAATAGGCCAAAAAGAAGATTTATGAGGAAAATCATATCTCAGCAGAAAGAAACACAAACGTTGGTGCCAGTTTGATTGAGATTGGAACCTAGATCCACCATGCACCTCAGCCACACTCACTAACCTCTACACTACTGGGTTGGGTGGTTTAAGCTCTGACAGGGACATTTTTGCACACAATGGACTAAATTACCAGATCACAAGTACCCAAAGGGCTCAGGGAATGTTGGGGAAGGGGACCCAATGAGCAGCTGCTAAGAAAGATAGACGTAGCCTCCCGACAAAGACACCAAGTGTTTCTTTAACGTGCAAAAGTTATAGCTGCCCCGCACAAGAAGTGATTACTTTATGTGCCATCCGGCTGACGGCTGGAGACCTCAGATTAACCACACAAAACAAAATTATCGAGTTATTTAATGTAATATCCCTTATTAAAAATCGCAACTATATTGCAAAGATAACGAGAAACTAAATTGCTTCTGTTGACCCAATAAGTACCAATGCAGAAACAAAAGTTTAATTAAGAAAATTTAAATTTAAAAACTCACATTTCCTTCAGTATTATTTAGGAAATACGTAATCATTTAAAAAAATTCAGGAACAGTAGAGATTAGAAAAAAATATTTAAGGTTACCTGAACTTCAGCTGAATGAAAGATATGATTTCTCGTGCCTTTCATTTCTTAATCTTTACACGGAGCACTGCCAAATTTCCAATGCGACGGAGTTTTGCTTTTAATCATACAGTAATACATAATATTGGCAGGTATTAATTACTGTTATCAATCGTCCCTCTAATCCCACAATTGTGTTATCATTGAACACGACACCATATTTGTATATTTCTCTAGAATCTGTCAAAATTTAAATTTCTTGAAAGGAACAACCAGAAACTGCAAGTTTCGTTTACAAATCTCTTGCATTTCCGGACAGAAGTTTTCTCTGATGCATCGTAATCAACTATATTGTTTAAAAGCATCGTTACGAAACAATGAATTCCAATTACTGTTACTCGATATACCGCATGAAAAAAAGAATTGAAAGTTTTAATCAATAGAAAACGAAACACTCATTGTTGTGCGTAACAGTTACCCACATATTGTTTAAAACTTCCAACTTTACTCCAGTTACCAATTCGGAGAGAGATCTTAATTTTTAAATAAAATGTACATTCCAAGACATTCTATTCTATTCGTAATTCCAAATGAGAAATGAAATAAAACCACAAATCGCTCTGCACATCTGAATTAAAAAAAGCTTATTTAATTAAATATTAACATAAGAACATCAAATATATAGGAATCGTTTGAAACTTTATTTCAATGGAAGAAACTGAATCTTATACGAATTGGCAACGCGTTATTACCGAAGTCAATAGAAGGTATCCGTAAATGAATAATTGTTTCAATTGATGCATCATAAACCATTATCACTAATATCATTATTACCACAAAATGAAATATCAATATTTTTCATTGTGTGGTAATAATGAATGTCAATTTAACCGTATAAAATCAAATGGTGTGCAAAGCCCATTGTTTAATAAGGAGGTACACGCACCTTCGTATTTCTCATTGAGGAGATTTGTCTCCTTCCTAAAAGGTGGTTTAGTTCGTAATTGTTTTGCATACCAAATAATATGTAATAAGCAAGTATTGTAACTATTGCGTCTGTAGATTTTTAGGTGATTTCCCTGTTGCTTTGAAAATTGATGTTGTTTTGCGTAGACCAGAAGTTCCTGATGATTGCATCAGGATTTGCGTAGACCAGAAGTTCCTAATGCAATCATCAGGATTTACATAGACCAGAAGTTCCTGATGCAATCATCAGGATTTACATAGACCAGAAGTTCCTGATGATTGCATCAGGTTTTGCGTAGACCAGAAGTTCCTGATGATTGCATCAGGATTTGCGTAGACCAGAAGTTCCTGATGATTGCATCAGGATTTGCGTAGACCAGAAGTTCCTGATGCAATCATCAGGATTTACATAGACCAGAAGTTCCTGATGATTGCATCAGGATTTGCGTAGACCAGAAGTTCCTGATGCAATCATCAGGATTGCGTAGACCAGAAGTTCCTGATACAATCATCAGGAACTTCTGGTCTACGCAAAACAACAGCAATTTTCAAAGCAACAGGGAAATGAGCTAAAAATCTACAGACACAACAGTTACAATACTTGCTTATTACGTATTATTTGCTGTACAAAAGTTAGAAAACAATTGTCATTTAGCAACAACATTCTCCTACAAATTAATAATTAGCTGGGGAAAAATTGAATTCACCGTGAGCAAGACTTGAACCCACTCACGACAAAACTCATTTTTTTTCTCGTCTAACTATTCATGAGTCTCATGTTCATAGGACATCTTCCCGCACTATTGAATCCTCTTAAAAAGTTTTCAATACTTTTGCACTCCCTAACAGGAGAAATTCGAACTAATGGATTATTGGTAAAATGATAAATAGTAATATTTTACCCGCTACAAAGGAAAAAACGATTTTTCACATTATTTCACCAACATCACACTATTTCACCAACATTTCAAATTACGAGCATAAATAGATCATTTGCAATTCTCGTTCAAAATTTGGTGATTTTTTTCCAAACATTTTCACCATAGAGGAGCTATTTAAACTATTTGGAAATTTCGAAAGTACGAATTCTAATATTTCATTAATGCTTATCCAACTCAAAAAGGAATTTTTTGTTTATCTAATAACGAAGCAAAAAACATGAATGTCATTGACGGAAAGACAGACGACAAAGTAAAAAAAAAGATCATTTTAATCTTAAAAAATCTAAACACAAAAATTGAATAATCAATTTCATATTTTAATGAACCTTAATTTTTGTTGATGAACCGATCATGAGCTCATCAACAGAAATTTTGGCCTTACGATTTGACTGCATTTTTTAATGCTTATAAGACCCTAATTATGGGAGTCGGCAAGAGGAGAAGTGCACCCCCCCTCCGTGGAAAAATTTATCGAAAAATTTATTTTTGTTATTTAATATATTTGAACTAAATATTAATGTCGTTTTTCCCAAAATGGAAAGTAATCGCCAATTTTTGCGTTGACTTTTATTTTCAGAATCATATAATTTATTTTGGTTTATAAATATGTAAAAAACATTTTTTGCATATATATTTTTTTTTTCAATAACAAGTTTCCCATTTCTTCTTTTAAGTTCTAGGGCATTCCTAGTTATGTTATGATCTATGTATGATTGCTGTATTATTCTCAACAGCGCTCATTAATTGACGTCTCGACCTAAATATCTCTATCTTGAAATTTGATTTCCCTCCCCTTTTGATAAAATTTTACCCGCACTGGAACCATTTTTGCCTCCTTCCGGGAAATGTTCCTGCCGATGCCCATGACCCTAACATAATTTTAGTTCTCCCTTTTTTATACCGTTATTGAAACAAAATTTATCAATATACTTTGACCGTGATTTTAAACTCTACTGTTTAATTTGTCTCTTGCTTTATAAAGAATGTTAAAATTATAAAATTCTCAAATCAAAAAATTCCATTTTTTAAACTCTGAAGAAGTAAGCCATAAAAGATATATATGTATATATATATCTAGAGTTTGCCTTATGAATATCAGGTTATTTAAATCTTTGCAATAAAAGACATTTCTTGATGCATAGCAGTGAGTTCATTAAAGAGTTTTAATCTTGCTACTGCCAGCATTACGATCGGAGATCAAGTCAAAGGAAGGTTTTCTCTCGGTCAATGCGATTAATAACAACAAAGAACACGAAGGCTAAATGTCAGTTTACTGCTGGAAGCTCGTGCTGCGAGCGCTATCTTTAAAGGCCAAAGCTACAATTTTAATATCTGCTACGAGCAATAGATTCAACTGGGAGCGAGTTATTTAATCTGCCAAGGAACAACAAAGTTCCTACTGTAAAGATCCTTTATGAAAAAGCTGGCTTGTTCCTGAAATCCACTTCCAACACAAATAACACTCCAATAAGAGAGTGTAAACAATGCCTAAGCGTCGAGACCTAGAAAAAGAATTAAATTTCTGAATGCCTGTTTGATTCAAGATGAAAGGTTTACAACAGTTAAATAGAATTATACCTTCCGATAACTATTTTACAAACGGAATTAAACGTAGTGTAAAGAAATGCGTAGAATGCGACCTTAATATTTCTGTAATGACTTTACACGCATTATCTTAGGGAAGATTTCCAAGGAATGGTCATACAGTGAATTGTTGGAAAGGGTATAAATTAGCTTAACTGCATTTATTCCTCCTTGCACCACAAATTAATTGACTATTCTGCAAATGGATTAATTAACTACAAGACATTTTAAGCAATTATAAGAGAAATTAAAACTAGAGCGGCAGTGTTAAAAGGAAAATAAAATTTAATCGAAGTAAATAATCTATTATTATCATAAAATACGTCACAATCCATTCATAAATGTATTAAAAATTCTGCATGTAATGAAATTGGAAAAAGGCTTTGTTGTTATTACAAGTTGCTGTTTTATATTTTCTAGTCATTATAAATATTATAAATGCAAAGGCGTAGTTAGGATTTTGGCGCCCTTGGCAAATTTGTAATTGTCTGCCCTTGTTCATTTCTTGATAAAAAAAATACATAAATATATATATTTATTGTCATTATTTTAATACAGTTACATTAATAAATATTAATTGCAAAAGAAATTGCAATTAATTATGGAAGTAATTATTTTTTAAAGTAATTTAATTTTTTCTACTTTTTCGTTGGCAAAATCGTTAATCTTATCAAAAGGGATTTTTTTTTAGTCAGTTCTAGCTCGATTGATAGGAAACCAAGTGATGATGTACGATCCTGTCCTGATGTCGATCTTAAACAATCCCGGGGTTTATAAGCATAATAATTTAATACAATGTTCAAATTTTGAACTCCCTCCCAAAGAAAAAGATACCTATGTAACAGAATTTTATTTTGTAACGGCATGATTTGTAAAAGTAATATAAGCAGTTGGAAATTGCGCCCCAAAGCTATTTTATGGCATGCGCGGTGCAGGGAGGCGGGGCGACTAACTGTCCGCCGATAAAAGGAAAAAAAAAATTTTGTAGGAAATAGCGAAAATTTATAATATGCTGTCTTGATGATACGACGGTATGAACAATACTTATTAATTTCAACGAACTATGGGCGGCTAATCATTCGATTTTATCTTGCACATAAACGTCAGATGTGGAACGGCTAGTGCCGCCCCAGCACCGCCCCGTGATTCCGGCGCCCTTGGCAACTGCCCCGATGCCAACACGTTCCTACGCCTCTGTATAAATGTTATCAATAAACAATCAAAAACCTTCTATTTAAAAATTTTTATTCAAAAGAACCATGGTTCTTTAAAATAGAGCAATTTAGTAACCTAGGGAGACCTAGGATGAGGTGGGCAGACAGTGTCAAACAGGACCTTATTAGAATCAGTGTGCAGTGGACAGATGCAGCAGACGTAGCTCAGGACAGACTTGCTTGGAGAACTGAATTGCACGATGAAATTTTAATATCTGCTACGAGCAATAGATTCAACTGGGAGCGAGTTATTTAATCTGCTAAGGAAAAACAAAGTTCCTACTGCAAAGATCCTTTTTGAAAGAGCTGGCTTGTTCCTGAAATCCACTTCCAACACAAATAACACTCCAATAATTTGGCAATCCTCTGGCAACCTTCGGGTACGGTACACAAAGATTGCCAGATCACTAATTTCTAAAAAAAAATCGTTGCCAGATAATTTTTCTGAATTCTGTAATCAACATAAGTGTTCGGATATTTCTTTGAGCGACTGTACTTTGAGACATTCCACGAAAAGTAGCCATGTTAGTAAACACTTCATTGCTGCCAATGGAATCTTCATGACCGTCACATTATGCCACCAAAATTTCGAACTTCTAGAATAAATACATCGTTCGCAACAATCGTTTCAAATATTTGAATATTCGAATTTTTCCGCCATTTGAAGGCTCAGTTGTAGCTGTTGAGAGACTCGAAAAATGCGAATCGTAATATTTAGCCATTACCTACCCAACTCAAAAAGAAATTTTAAATATATCTCTAAACGCACACAATTATCTTTTTAAACATAAAAAGTGCGTTTCCCGACGCCCACCTCTTGAGGGTAAGGTATAAACTCATTTTTTCCAATGAAAATTTCATGATCTTCATATTCTACCACTAAACTTTCGAATTTCTAGCAAAAATACATAGTTCTCAATATTCGTTTAAATTTTTGTAATTTTCAATTTTTTTCCGCTATTAGAGGGCGCAATTAGAGCTTCCTGAGCTTTGGAAAGTGCGAATCGTAATATTTAATCAATATCTATCCAACACAAGAATAACATTTAACTTATCTTTGAAAACAAAAAATAAAATGTGTTTTCCCACCCATTCTGGAGGTAAGGGTTCCTTGTAGCTAAGTTCCTTGTAGCTAATGGAAACTTAATGACCTTCACAATGCACCACCACCAAAATTTAAAATTTCTAGCATAAATACATCGTTTTAAATATTTGTTTAAATTTGTGGGATTTTCATCTTTTTCAACCTTAGAGGGCGCAATGATAGGTTCTCGGAGATGGTTAAAGTGCGAATCTTTCTAAGACGGAATTCCCTCTGTCCACTGCCTCAGAACTAACAAAGCACGCAAAGTTTGTCTTGCTCTGACAGTCAAAAGGCTTAACTTGGAATAAGTTAAGGCTTTTGTTAATGGCACTTCAACTTTATCTCTTATTTGTAAAATATCTGCAAATATGCCTACGACTTTGGTTACTTTTTTCATTGGGTTCCTTAGGATCAGCTTGATCTCTGTATTATTGAGTTTCTCCCATTTTCAAACCCGTTGATCCCATCTCTGATATTTTTTATACTTTAGTTTGTATATTTCCTTACATTATTCTACAATAGTCCCTATTTAAAAGCAAAACAAGTTTTTTTTAATTCCTGAAAGCTTTAATTTGATCATATAAATAACGTGCGTAATTCCATCGAATCGCGCAACTCGATTTTTTTTTCTCTACAGCAATAATAATTTGTTCATTCGAACATCTGCGTCAGCTCACTTTTTGCACCGCACTATCCTATTTCTAATTACCTTCGACTGTTATTATTTACCACAATCTCTGACTTTCTGAATGCATGGGAATAAAACTGATGACACCTCTTGTCTAAACGCTTGTTGTTAAACAAAAGGTTCACATTTATAGCAAGAATTTGCCCTTACCCTCTGGGTGTTGTGGGAAAAGGCAACTTTTGAGGGGACGAAAAGAAGATCTTTCACAATGACACTTGAAATCTATTTAGTTATATTTTATACCCTATTCTAATGATTAGTTCAGTTTTTAATTTGATACTTTTATTTATTTATCGTTTTTTTTTACTGTCTTAAATTTTATTTGGAAAATACTCAATTGAAATAACTTCAATAGCATTAACCGTTATGATTCTTGACTATTTTTTGTGCATGGAGAGTGGTCAGTGCGCTTGGCTACTGATCAAAAGACCTGGATTCGAGTTTGCCTTTCTGCTGAGATCTCGCCTTCCTCTACACTGTGGCATATAAACTGACAAGCTCCTGCCAAACCTCTATGGCAAGCAGCTGCTTCATGGGGAATTTTTTTTTTTTTATTTTTGGACAAATAATTACATTATTATTATTAGTCATCAATAAAAAATGACTAAGAAATACTGTGAGGAACATGTCTTTTTCATCTGTGTTTGTTTATCAACGTTCATATAAAATCGCGTTAACGCAAAATTCACGTAGTTCGGGGATTACTGTTTGTATTTCAATTATAATGTGATCTTTTACGTAGAAACTTATGATTAAGAGTTCAGATTAATAAAAACACTCTAAAAGCAAATATAAGTTTATTGTTTAATGACCCAGAAGTGACAAACTACTGTTGCTAGTTTTTTTGAGTGGCATGGAGTCTTTGGCATGGAATCTCAATTTCCATATCCAGTTTTACATTCTTCTTTTATACATAACATACCGAAAATCTTGAATGTTCCGAGTTTTAGCCTTTTGGAGCATTAATGTTAAAAGTATAGTTGGAACACTTTTCTGCGTTTTAAAATCATTTTCTAATTGTCATATGTTACAGTTAATTAATTGTATAAGAACATTGAAGAATTTACTTTTCATAATTTTTAACCTCATTAATTGGAATGGTTTCTATAATCGCAGGAGAAAAGTGTGATGGAGTAATCACTTTTTCATTCTTTTCCGGAGGGAAGAAGGTTACACACATACAAAATCTTCAAATCAGTCATGGTCTATAGCGGTCTAACCAGACTGTGCAATTTTGTTCTTCACAACGTCTATCCTGAGCACATTTGGACACTGTAGACCATTTCTAATAAGGCATTGTTTGACATTGTCTGCCCACCGCTTCCTAGGTCTCCCCCTCTTTCTGAGGCTTTTAGGCACACTGTTCATAATTCTATTCGCTAATCTATAGTTATGCATACGGACAACATGGTCAAACCAACGGAATCTCTCTCTGCACAATATGATGTTCAAAATAGGTTGCCGACTCCTTTGCTTAACCTCATCATTACTTACAAAGTTGAACCACCTAATGCCCAAGATACTGCGTAAGCATCTGGAATCAAAAGCATCTAGTTTCCTGTTATCTCGTTTAAAAAACGTCCAAGTTTCACTACCATAACTAACCGTAGAAAAAACCAAACTCTTATACAGTCTAATTTTAGTTTTTAGGTGTATATGTCTATTTTTCCACACTCTTCATAGATTCTTAAAAGTCCCAGCAGCAATTCCTGTTCTTCTGCTTATCTCATGCCGCACATCACCAGTATCTGTTACATAGCTCCCAAGATAATTAAACTGAGACAAACAAGTGTGCAACCATTCACAATTTTTTTTTACTCAGATTAACTGAACCACAACCTGCCTGACCAATTTTCATCACTTTAGTTTTCTCTGTTTAAAACCAAACCTACTCTACTAACAGTCTCCTCAACAACTCGAATGAAAGAGTTCATCTCACGAACGTTTCATTTGAATTTACATTATGAAACAATAATTAGTAACGAATAATTCAAAGAAATAAGCATCGGACATAAGTCGAAACTTGTGTGCTAGATACACAACAGTAATAACATAATGTAATAAACTAAAGAGGCATTAACGCTGCAAAAAATATAACTTTCGCATTATTTTGTTGCAATCTATTTATATCCTATAGTTCTCTTTTGAAAACATGCAGTGGGCGAATTGTCTTTAGTTCCTGTTATGTCGTTGTGCATTTTTGCCCCAATATAGCTGGTGTTAGTATCAGTACAATTTTTTTTTATTTATGCATGGTCTAATAAACGTCAGTCACTGTATCTCAAAGGAATATCGTATTTGCTTATGTGGAATTGATACAATTGACAAAAATACAAACTATATTAGTTTAAATGAGTATAATTTTAAAAGTGGCAATATTCTTAAACAATTGAAAACCTGTTGACAATTTGCAGTTTTTGGTGCATAGGATAAAACCTTTTTTTTTAATAATAATAATATTTTATTGAACATCGTATTTAATACATGCATAATGAATAGGACCTACGAAATCAGGGTCTTATCTGCAGGAAATTTTACATTATATGGATCAGTTTAATTGTATATAATGAAAAAATTTACAATCACAAATAGTACGTTATTTCACAGAATGCAGATGATTATCAAATAAAATAAGTAGAGAAACAAAAAAACAAACATTTCATTTGTAAAATATAAAAATCGAAATGTTAATTTAGTATTTTCCAAAAACTAATTTTTTTGTTTTATTTTTTACCTTTCTTTTAAGCTGTAATAGCATTGAATTAAAGATAAAATGGTACTTGGTACGCTCGGGTATTTTTACCATATTTGTTAATGATTTTAGGCAATAAATAGTATCCCTTAGTACTTTGTTGCTGGATGCAGAGAGCTTTTTCCAGTTTTGAAGTCTTTACCAAAGTAATATTTTAGAATTATGATATACTTGTATAAATCGTCAACTGCTAGGATAGCTAACTTAAAAATATTTTCCTTCTTGAGGCTGGAGTTTACAATAGGGTGAGAAATCAATATTATTTTTAAAATACTGCTTTGTATTCTAAAAATGTGGTCAATGTGAGAGGAGTAAGTTGAACCATAGACTGATAGGTCATATCGAATAATAGATTCACATAAAGATTTATTCAGTAAGACACATACATTAGTGGGAACGGCATTTTTTAATTTATAGATTTTATAGGCACTTTTCTAAGTCTATCATATAGATTATTAATATGGGTCTTCCATCTGAAATGCTTATCAATAATTATACCTAAATAATTAAATGTTGTTACCTGTTCTAAATTTGGACAGACACAGTCATCGCTTTTCATGAACTGAAAATGAATTTCGTTTTTTACATGTATTGGAGTGAGCTATAATAGATTCTACAGATGTAATTTTTATATCAGGTGAGTGGATATACATTACTTGGTCTTATTACTGTTCAAATAAATGTGATTTTTATTTAAGCATCTTGTTTTTTTTGTTAAGATCAAGTTGGGAATTGCAAATAATTGTTTCCAAATTACAATCATAATGACTAATACAATATCATCGGCGTATAGAAAGATAGAGGAGTAAATTTCGTATCTAATACATTTTTGCAATACTGTTAACATATTTAAGATGAATTTCTTATGAAATTAATTAATTATTAATAATTAATAATTATTATAAATTGTTAATAATTATAATTATAATTAAATTAATAATAATTAATTATTAACTAATTATTGAATTAATTATGAAGCATCTTCCCATATCTTTATTCCATATAGAATAGGAGAATGAACCCAAGATAAATATCTGTTGCTTGATATGTCCACTATTGGTCGCTTCGAAAACTAATTTGTTTATGTTTTCACATATTATAATGTTATATTATAACATTATATATATATATTATATTATATTATAACATTTATATGTTGCTTCCATGCGAATAATTCATGCATGTAATTCCAAGCCATTTTATGGATTGCACTGTTATCACATTTGCACATGTACGGTTAATAAAATCAACATAATTTATGTGATGAACAATAACATAATTATTAATATATGAAGCATCATTGGACAAAACGATCAGATCATCTAAATAATCTAAAATTGAAATTTTGAAATCTTCAGACACTTAAGGCCAAAAACGTTGCCTTGTAGTGATTTTTGCAGAACTTAATTAATAAACTACCTAAAAGGAAAAAGTGGCATACAGTACTCTTGCCAGACTCCAGTAGTCATACATCAATTGCTACAAGCCATATCAACTCTCACATATGAGTCAGTGTTATTACAGAGAGCTTACTTTATGTTAAACATTACGTTGCATTATATTAATTAAACGTTACGTTATGTTAATTAACTTGTCTAGTATGCCACATGATCTTCGATCAACCACCTTTTTTTTTCCTTTTGGAACTAAATTTCTTAGTGGGAGTTTATGAAAGGCAATGTGTATGTCGATAATTACAGTCAAATGCCTTTTTGAAATCTATGAAGTTTGTAACTTCAGGTTTCTAAAACTCTAAACGTTTTTCAAGAATCTGCCTAAGTGAAAACATCCAACCATAACATTCCCTACCTCTTCTAAATCCACACTACTCATCATGCAATTATCCATCAACTAGATTCTTAATTCTATTTAGCACAATCATGCAAAGATCATTCATGAAACCTGGAACAGAAAGTAGGCTGATACCTCTATAGTTATCACGAGAGCTGCGATCACCTCTTTCAAGTATAGGGATAACAATAGCTCTGGTAAAATCCTTAGGAACAACACCTTTATCATGAAAAATATTCAACATTTGAGTCAGCCGTGTGACAATAGAAATATTCCCAGTCCTAAGAATTTCCGTAGTAGTTTAATGTACTCCTAGGGATTTATACATTTAAGTATAGAGATAGTCAAAATAACTTCAGACTCTGATATAGGGCCAACATTAAGACTTTAAGATAAGTAATGTCATTGTAAACAATGGCAGTAGCTTTAACCACATTGTTTAGAACATCACTGAAATGCTCAGCTCACCTAGTTATGATAGAATCCTCACCTTCAATGACGTTACCATGTTTATCCTATGAGCTTGCCTGTTTCTTCCCACACAAAACACCATCTATACAGTACAGCTCTCTACTGTCTCGTGGCTTCCTCTGTTTTGTCACCCAAATTGTTTAGGCAAGATTCTTACGCACTAAACTGATCATTTACACGTTTTTGGTAATACCATCTGTTACTGGTAGGGTGTTGATTCAGATTTTTCGTGCAATTTTTCCATTTATTTTTTAGAAACAAACTGCAGTGACTTTTCACTCAAAAAATGTTGTCACCTCTATGTCAAAAGGAGATTATGAAATTGCGATGATTAACGCTTCGAAAGTTCTAACGGAATATAGATTAAATCCGAAGCAAAATCCGAGATCCGAATCAGTAGTTGAATGTAATGAAATTAATATTTATAACTCGTACCCAAGCCGTGCTTGTTGGATACAGTTTTTCTGCAAACAGCCCAAAAGGAATGTTGTCAACTTACCAAAGAAATGCGTCCCATGTTAAATATGTTTGCGGATCGACCATTGCTTGAATTCTACGAAATACATGGAAGCAATTGGTTAAATCGATGGTCTGAAAAAAAGGGGAGGGGTGGTCAACAAGAAACAAATTGCGGGTTGTAAGAATGTTAAAAATACTCTTTCTGTCGCATTATGTTTACTTTCCAAGATGACATTGGGTAAATAAATAAAATAAATAATCCCTCAAGCAGCTGCTTGCCACAGAGCTCTAACAAGAGCTTGTCAGTTTATACGCCATAGTAGAAGGTCTGTGAGGATGGCGAGACCTCAGCAGAAAAACAACACAAATATCCATGCCTTACCCAGGGATCGATAACAATAAATCAGCATTTTATTTATAATAAGCGGTACTAGGAAGACACATTTTTATTTATTTATTTATTTATTTATTTTCATTTTTTAACATTTTTTTAATTTTTTTGGTAAGGGAGTTATATGATTTTTTTTTTGCTTTGGAAAATTGGGAAAAGAGCTAAAAATGTTTGCCGACCACTAAATTATCGTATCATTAAAATAGTTTTCAAGATGAATTTAAAATCCCCAGCGATAATTATCGAAAGCATGAACTAGAACGAAACTAATCATGATATTCTTGTTTCACTCTATATAGCCACGACCGGATATAGGGGTGTACGGTTGATAAAATCGACACAATATCTGTGATGAACAATAACATAATTATTATCTGAGGCATCATTAGACAAAAGGGTCAGATCATCTGAATAATCTAAATCCATACCCCCTACCCCTTTGAAAATGGTATTAAGGGTAATAAATGCAGAAATGTTAAACGTATGTATATTTCATGCATTTTTTTAAAATACGTATAATGTTTAAAGATCTCTAAAACGGAAGTGGAATTATTAAACTGCAACGGAAATCCAATCTCTTGGCCACCGCCTTTTGCCATTTTCCGACTTGATTGAGCTTATCCCCCCCCCCCTCACTCTGTTCTATTTTTTTTCTAGCTCCGGATATAATACATAGACTAGTTTAATATGCCAACTGAGCTTCCTCCGCATTTTATGAAGAATAAATGGAAAATGCTGTTCTGTTACTGCATAAAACATGAACATTACTAATGCGAAATATTTTAAAATTAAAATGTTGCATTTATGCCAGAAAAACTTTTGCATCGATTTCCTTTTTTTTAGTTCTTAAACAATCTGTTCCCAAATAAAGTATTTTTGCAATTATTTTTATACAAAAAATGCGTTTAAGAGCAAAAGAAATCCTACATTATTTGCAAAGACTAAAAGAGATACTTTAAAAGGGTTTCTAACTAAAATAGTAAGAAATATAAGAGCGAAAAAAGCGTTCTAAAAAGGCCAAACTTTACGCAACTCTAGTTTAAAAAGGACAGGCAGATTGCGTCAATGAAAATACGCTTTCACTGAATGTAACACTTTGTCTCTTTGATTGATACCTTATTATTAATTCATCGAAAACAGATTAAAATCTACATATGTCACTAAGTTGAGTACTAACATGACAGTAGCTTATTAGAGATGGGACTTCTAAAATGTTAGTTTGAAGCGCGAAAACTTTTTACTGAACGCGTCAGAACAAAGCAAAAAGTAAAAACAACCATGCTGAAAAGAAACAAAGAGAAAAAATGTAAAAGACAACAAAGAGTTCTTAGAAATAAAAAACTACGGCGATGCATCTATTCAAAGCCATCGTTTGAAACACGCAGCGAACGACAAAAACAGAAAAAACAACAGAAACACCTTTTCATGGCCTCGTAAAAGATTTGTTACGCAAAATGAATATAATCCCTTAGTGTGAAAAATATATCCTTTCAACTTTCAGCAGATGATGCAACAACACCGAAAAAATAACCCCCTAAGGTGTTTCTGACAGCCTGATTGATGATGATTAGCTTTCCTTAATAGAGGAAACAACGAAACTATTTGGTTCTACCTGCTTCGGGTATTGACCAGGACGTTACGTAACGTGGTGTCCAGCATCTTTGATAAATTCTTCGTGGATGAGTAGGTAAATTTAATTATTTTTCCTAGCCATTACTTAAGGTTAGATATTTATCTTTTTTTTTTTCCTTTTGGAACTAAATTTCTTAGTGGGAGTTTATGAAAGGCAATATGTATCACTTTGTATATTTGTCTAATAGAAGCGATCTTTCGCTTCTATTAGACAAAATATACGATATACTTTCCCCATAGAGATGTAAGAATGTACTCCTCCTAGCCACTCTCTTTTGCTACATGATAACTTCACAGATCGGGAAAATGATTTTCTCTATAGTATCAAAGTTAAGGATGCGTTAAATGAATAAGTTGTAACTCCTTTTCTCACTCAATCTGTATTTCGAGTTTCAAATACGAGAATTGGCAGGGAGATGCATAAGAGTGGGACTTATGGGTTGGATTCTAAAGTGTTCCATTGTCGAAATTTTTTCCGGTCTCCCGATCTTGTTAGTTGTTCACTGGCCGTTTAAGTCCTATATATGTTTTCTCACTAAACTTCGCTCTTGTGAGAAAGGGGACTTTAATGGGCTTGGAAAAGAGACGTCCGTCAGACTGAACGTTAAGCGGTGATTCCGTATCGATGACAATCATTGCCTGTTCACGTTAAAGAACACTGTGTGGATTAAACAGTAAGTTTTCATCTCCCTTCTAGGAGTCATCCAGTGGATACATTCCCCTTACCAACTTTTATCCCTTTGGGGTCCTTTTGGCCTGGTCGTTTTGCCCATTGTATGCCCAAAAGTGCCGCTCAGAGGTAAAACAATCAATGACCATAACATTAGGACCATATCATGTGAGTGTTTAAAAATCAAATTGAATTATCTTGTAAGTTGGTTTCCTATCCATTGAAATTCTAAATCAAAATATTTGTCCTAAAATGATCCCACTTTGTTAATTCTACAATAAAACAACATAATAATTCTTAAAAAAAAGAACTTATTAACAATTGCAGTTTTAACAGTTGTTTTTCCTTCTTTCCTCCCTTTGAACAAAAAAATGCGACCTAAAAAACTTAAACGGAAAAGCCCGGAAAGTCTTGAATTGCCCCATATTTTCAACAAAAAGGGTTGACTGCTCAAAAATGTTTGATAACTACTGAATCAATGAATAAATGTTTTGCAAATTCGAAAAGGCAATATTTTTTGTCGACGACTCAAATAAAATCATTTCAGCTTTTGTATGTTTCTTCAAACAACTGAACGATGCAAATTCTGTGTCCTCAAATAACAACACCTTATTTGTTCAATACACATGTTTCATTGATTATTCTATAATATTTGGAAACACATAGTGAATGTCGAAATTAGAGCACTAAACTTGAATACACACAAAAAATTCTAATATCTCTCAACTCGTTGTGCATACACACAAGAAATTCTATATGAAGTAATAACAGGTGTAGACATTATACCGCAAGAAAACATCCGGTGTTATGGGAAAATATTTAGAAAATCCAGAATTAATATTCAAAATCGCATTTAGTTCCGAATTGAATTACATGGACCTAGCCAGATAATGTGTTTTGTGGGTGAAGAAAGAGAGAGGAATTTAATTTGTGGTGAGTAGCCAAAAAAGGAAAAAAATTGTGTATGAAAAAATTTCCTAACGGTAACGTTTTAAAGTTATGTCTTGCAAAAGTGTTTTAAAGTAACACTTTAAAAGTGAGTTTAAAATAATAATAAAAGATAAACAGGTTAAAAACACAAATAAATGCACACAAAATTTCCTTTCTTAAATTCAATCTTCAAAATTTTGTTACCGTCCTAGAATGTCTTTAGTGTGTGTGTGGGGGGGGGGACTCAGCATCTCCCTAACTACCTATTTTGTATGGATTGTTCTGTAGATAGGCAATCCTAAAAGTCTTAGTAATAAGCTACTAATGAGGCTTAAGAGTAAACTAATAATTCAGTAATGTCCATTGTCTCCAAATATTTCCGCAATTAATAGACGGGTCAGATAAGAGTATATGTGCAAAACTAAATGTTTCACTAAGACATCCTAAACTTTTTCTTTTGAATCAAAATTCTCAGAATAAGGTGATGACCTCATCCACCAGTTGCTCTATGATATATTGCGCGATCGACCATGTTTGGTGTGGATGAACCTGATAAAAAATCTTTTTTAATTTCATTAACATAGAAACTTCACATGTGGATCCAAAACCTGAAACTTTTAATAGAACTTATTGGAAACATTCTATAAAATCCCTGTAAATGATAGCGAGGCATATTTTAAAAGTGAATCATGTTATTTTCTACTATATAACATTCATAGTATTTGATACACATAGAAACAACTGATTAAAATAAACATTTCTCATTTTTAGAATAAGGCGAATAATGCTTACATATAAAATTCTTTACAACTTTTATAGAAGCTATCGTATACATCATTTTGGTTAAAACTAAATGAGAGAAATGTGAAATTAAATAAATATTTTTGTCAGATATTTTGCCTTTTTTTTCATTTGCTTGGAAGGAAATTGTTTTATCTTTATGTAGAATACTGTGGTCACCATTTTGCACCTTATCTTTCAGTTACAGATTTGTTTTTTTATAGACAATGAAATTTCATAAGCTGGTTTCCATAAATTAATTAACAACCTAGAAACCCAGTTTCCTCAAAAAAATCCTTTGGATCTGCTGTATAGGAATCCGACAACGTGTATATGAACATTGTTCATAAGAACCACTCCTTTAATTCCGGAAATTATATACGAATACAAAACACTTGGTAAAAAGTCAAGAGAACAGTCAAAAGATCAAGTGAGATAGCCCAAGTGGTTCGATATGGAGTGTTGACACCTCTTACCGCTATGAAGGCCTCCTGTGTTGTCTCATGCTCTTAATAAGATTGTTCAATAGTGCTTCTAGATTCCATTGATTTTCCAAAGTTTGTGAAAGCTCCAGGAGGCTTGCAGGAACCGGATTAAGGGGAACAAACTGTTTCTCGAGAGATCTATTGGATTCATTGGATTAATCTATTGAGTTTAAGGTGGGAGACTTGACTGAAAACTGCATAAGATTAATAGTGCTATTCTTCAGATAGAAATAAACAAGGCGGCAACGGTGCTGAAGGACATTATTGCTCTGTTGGATTAAGGTATCACATATTTCAATCCAAATATGGTCACACGAAGGGGTTCAATATTTCATCCTTGCACGTGTGGCCAGTGACATAGACTGTTAAAGCACATACAAATTCGTGAAGCAGCTCAAAAATATCCCTCCCCAAACCATGACACTACAACCACAGTAGGTATCCATTGAACTGATGCTGCAAATAGCGATGGAGGCAAATCTCGATTGATCTGTGGAATGTACGGCCACCATTGTTATTGGATCCAATTGGCATGATATCTGCATTGCTGATTTGATCCAATTTGGCATGATGTCTGCACTGAATTTCTTGTATGTATGCACTACCAGTTGAGAGATATTAGAATTTATGCACGATTGAGAGATATTAAAACAGTTTAGACGGTCCTCCTATGGCTTCGGGACAGGGGCATGAACATCACTATATGTCTGATGTCTGTAGTGTACAGGTATACCTCATGAAGGTTTTAGCATTAGGTGGTAGCGTAAGGTTTTAGAGTAAGGTGGTAGCGTAAGGTTTTAGCGTAAGGTGGTGACACCCTACTACTATGGGTCGATAACACTAGGTATAGGTCCACTCTTGGGGTTGTTGTCTGTCGTTCTCCACTTCTGAATCATTTGGATTTCTTGTACTCTGTCCTTGGAATCTCTGTCAAAGCTTATGCACCACTGAACAATTTACATTAAGGCATCTGGCTACATCTGCTTGACTTTGGCCTGTCTGGAGCCGACCTACATCTCGTCGCCAGACTTCTTCCTGTAAATGGTATCTGGTGGATCTGTCACAGACAATTCTTTCAATAACGATTGCGCCAATTGTGATTTGTCCCTTGGTGATTGATCCAAAGGCGACAATTTGCCCAGTTTCGATTGGTCTAATTGACTGTTCATCGAACGATACAATTTGTCCAGTACTCATTCTTACAATGGTACGACTCACCGAATTTGACGATTCATCTACAATCAATTGTCTAAAGAAGCTCTTCATCTAATGAAACAATTCAACCAATTCTAATGGGTGTAAATCATTCATTGTATTATGCATTTTATCAAATTTACTGTATATATATATATAAGCGGGCAGGCAATAGGAGAGGGGAATCGCCCTGGGTGCCGATGAATTTTATTAGATATAAATTGAAAAATAATTAATAGTAGACAAGAAAACTTTTATAGTATAATTGACAATAATTGTAATATTTAGCTAGGGGAGATTTTGGGGTAGGAATTTATATTATGCTTAAGAATATTCCATATATTAACCATGCTTTCAAAAACAATTCGGAGGGTATTTTGAGCCCCAATATTCCCTTGGTTACTCCCAGGGCCATATATAGGGGAGAGAAAGAGGGGGGGGGGGGGGCTATGGCCCACCCTTTGAAAATACTAGTAAGAGAAATGGGGACAAACAATTATTAAACCTGTGCATTTTTCAAGTTTTTTTAAAAACCTCTGAAACAGAGGGTAAAAATGTTATGCTGCAATAGAAATCCTTTGTCTTAATCACCCTCTTTTACTTTTTTACCTACACGATTGCGCACTTTTCTACCTCCCCCTATTACTTTATTTTTCTCTAGATATGAGCCTGGTTGTGACTATTTTGCATAGGATGGATTATGAACAATTCACCGACAATTTAATGAAATATCGGTTAGGATAATTTATCTCATTTTTTATTTATACAAACATCATTCATATACTACTCATTAGTAGTTATAATTTATTGTCACACTAGAAGTTTAAGCCATTGCATTATTTTGTCTTCATTGCTACCTTACGGGATTCACATAAGAGAATAAGTCATAATGGATATGGTCGATAGTGTTACGTAATTCCCCAGATAATTAAACGGAGACGCTTGCTCATGAGTGCAGTCATTCAAAACAGCTGAACATATCTGTTTGACCAGGTTTCATCACTTTAGTTTTCTCTCTCTTTATAACCAAACCTACTATATTATGTCTCATCAACAATAATAATTAATGAATTCATTTCATCAACATCATTAGTCAACAAGGCGAAATCATCCGTAAACTCTAAATCGGAAATTTTGAAATCTCCAGACAATTTGAGGCCAAAATACTTTCCTTGCAAAAATTCTGCATAACATAATCAATAATCAAACTAAGAAGAAAAGGAGACAAAATTCACCCTTGTCTAACTCCACTAGCAATGCTAAACCAATCATTACGAGCCTTACAAACTCTCACAAATGACTCAAAGTTATTATAGAGAGATTACATTATGTAAAATTAACTTGTCTGGCATGGCATACAATTTCACGATCAACAGTGTCAAAAACCTTTTTGAAATTGATAAAACTAGTAACCAAAGGTTTCTGAAACTCTAAACATTTCTCAACAATGTGCTTAAATGAAAATATATGATTTATATATCCCCCCCCCATCATTTCTGAATCAACACTGTTCATCGCTCAGCTGTCCATCAACCAGATTCTTAATTCTATTAAGCAATACCATGCAAAGAACTTTACCTTAAACAGAAAGTAGACTAATTCTTGTATAATCATCATAAAAACTACGATCACATGTTTTAAAAATAGGGATAATAATATCTCTGGTAAAGTCCTTAAGAACACTTTTATTCTAAAAAATATTCAAAATTTCCGTCAGCCATGTGATAACAGAAACAATACCAGCGCTAAGCATTTCTGTAGTAATTACATCTACCCCTGGAGATTTATGTAGTTTTAATTTAGATATAGCCATTATAACTTCAGATTGTTGTGTACGCCCAATATTAAAGCCAGTAATGCATCTATCTTTTGGGGCGGGGGTGGCTCAGTCGGTAGCACGCCAGACTCGTAATCTGTAGTTCCCAGGTTCGAGTCCCAGCTGGGTCAGCGTTGAGATTTATCTCCGCAAAATTCCCCGCCCTGCCCACGGTCAGTAGGGGACACCGATGGACTTGTAAAGGCCGCCGTCCGTCGGATGGGACGTTAAGCCGTGGCCCCGTGTGCGGGAGAGCCATACCCTGTGCACGTTAAAGAATACGCTGGATGGCCTTGACGGGAGGCTACCATCTATCTCCCAACAGCTGTTTCAGTGGGTCCCCTCCCCCAACCTTCTCTGAGCCTTCGGGGTCCATGTGACCTGGCCATTTATGGTGTGCAAAAAAGTGCCGCTCAGAGGTAAAACAACCCAACCCAACATCTATCTTCATTATAAAAATGGGAATAGAATGACCACATTGTTTAGAATATCTCCTGAATTCTCAGCCATCCTAGCCATGACAGAATCCTCACTGTCAATAACTTTACCATGTTTATACTTCAATCCATGTACATCTGTGCGTTTCTTCCCACACAAAACATTAACAATCTGGTACAGCTCTTTGATGTTATGATGTCTAAATGTTTTCTTTGCTTCATCAGCCAAGCCATCAAACCAAAGATTCATATCAGCAATTAATTCATCTTTTACACATTTACTACGCTCTGCTGGCGGTTAGGACTAGTATGGTGTTGATTCATATTATTCCTGCACTTCCTTCTTTCAGAAATATGTTCCATAGCCTTATCACTCAAATAACTTTGTCTCCCCTGTTCCGTTTTACCCAAAAGAATACTATTAGTACACCTACTATTAGCACGTGTTCCTCCTACAATGAAAACAAGAGGAATGGCGGTCTGAGGTTAGGTTACTGTTAGAAGTTTTCTCCCGCTTGGCGATCAGTTTTGCCAGCCACAGAAATAAAATATTTAGTATCCTCCCAGTTGCCTGGAGTTGTTGGTATAGGAAGATCTTAATAGGAGTCAAAATGACCAATAACGTAAAAACGTGACGTGCTAACTATTTTTTAAGGCCAGATCTGAAACCAGTCTCTGAATAATTAAATGCAGCTACAATTGTTTATGTTATAAAAAAACCTTGTAAGCCAGTGTAATTCTCTTATTCTTCAGTTGCAAAACACTTTTCACCAGATAAAGGTTGGACCTAACTGACTTTCATGAGACACATTATTCCATTGCATTATTGGCAATGTCTAACTCTCAAACAAGGTTCAGGTACCTGCGATGTCCTCTGATCAGGATTATCCGCCAACTATGTAAAGTATCCTGTGCCTCTGATAACTTAGGGCTGGCAACTCATAGGCTAACTGAAAACACAGTGGCAGGTTATCCCTCAACAGAAGTCCACTAATGCCCATGATCCAAAGTCCACAAAGTCCACAATCCCATGATCCATCATCAAGCTCAATGCCATAACCAGTCCAGTTCAATAGTATCTTTGGTGAATGTCCAATGGTATATATTGTCACCAGGGCCCTGTGAACGAGTTTAACGAAACAAATGGGCTTATTATTTATTGACTGATTATTATATTCTTGCCGAATACCGTCATCATTTCTGTTCAGGTTTAATTCATTTTCGAATTGTAGACGTTCTTTGAATAAAACAAATTAGACCCAGAGAGAACAAATAGAAAAAACTAAAAAAAAACGCAAATGGAATCAGAAGAATTGGCTTCGTTAGGTCGATAAATCCATCACCGCAGTTAAATTCTGTTATGAAAACAGAAAATGAAATGAATCAAGAAAATACAGGCCATTACCGGATTTCGGTTAATGTCCCTTGTTTGTTTCCGAAAACAGAAGCACTTGGAGGCAAAACAAAGAGAGCTCAGTCCAAATCTCAGGAAACGCATTCGTGTTTATATGGTAATACCGTTTAGGTCTCGCATGTTCTTTCTTAAGCTCATTATGTTCCAAGTTCGAGTTCTAACTATGCCTGCTCTCATATATTTTTCGTTGACCTCTACTCTATCATCGGCATAAATGAAGACACAGATGGACTTGAAACGGCCACCGTCCGTCGGATGGGACATTAAATAGTGGAACGGTGTGCAGGACAGGTATACACTGTACATGTTAAAACAGATGATGAATGGATTTTACGGGAGGCTTCCATCTTCAATAAAACTTGTATAATAATTTATATACCTAATTAACTGTAACAAGTAAAATACTAACGACTGACCAGATCCCCTTCCACGGCCACCTCTGAGTCCTTGAGGTCCTTTGATCAGACAATTTAGATCATTGTATGCGAAAAATGCCACTCACAGATAAAACAAGCTAACTATAATCATACCTCAGAGATATTCGTGCTAAATGAGGAGAAGTTCATTTCCCCTTTTTTTAATGATTCTTAGGATTATTTAGGATTATATAATTTAATTGTTTAAGCCTATTTTCGAAAATATATGATGAACTGTCGTAGAAATTCATGAAATCAAGTAGCGTCCTACTGGCAACAATTAAAAACGTTTAATCACAACAAGATTAATTTATAAATGAAGGAACTTTAATTTCTCGTAGCATCTATCTTTCATCTTGCCGAATTGTTCCAATAGTGGAATTGTTTCGGATTCATTTTTCCATTTCGCTGAACTATTGACCACAGACAATTTCTCTCCAAATCATCCACACACACAGCAGGGTATAAATCATTGATGGGATCCACACTTAAGTGTTTGTGGTAATATCTCCCAATTTACTTCAAATCTCTACCAGAGCAAAATCAGAGAAAAAAGTTTCACTGATACAAAACGAATTTAACGATACGAAATGACAACATAAATACACCTGCCCTTATAACATAAATGCACCTGCTCTATTTTTTTTTCTTTAATTACTTCTGCTTTTAGATCTCAAATTTTTGGATTAAATATCGACTTATACTACGGTAGTTTGATCACACTTCAAGATCTGCATAAACTCTATTGAGACAGAGAAAACATGAAGAATGTCCTGCACTTGTGTCGAGGATAGATTTTTCAGGTATCCCCTATTTTCATTTTCGAAACCTACTATTTCATAGTAGTAATTTCCATAGAAGCATCAAACTGAAAAGGAAGTGGTATGATAACGAAGACAATAAAAGAATTGACAAAAACGTTTGGAGATTAGTTTACATTTGATGTTTGCATATTTTATCTTTTAGAAGACGATAAAGAATTTTACTTTGGCAAATATTCTAAAAATACATTTTTGTTTACCTGTCTATTTATATATGTTGTATATTTTTGGCTTTCTAGGGTTTGTGAGCTTAGGAAAACCAAATAATTCTCTTCTGGTGAGGAAATGGTTCATTCCGATTCGATCGTTCGTCGTTTAAAACATACCCCAACGGTGAGGGAATAAAATAATTATTAAAATGTTTACTGACATATAAAATGAAATTTAAATATGAAACAAAATAATACCATTAAATCTGTCAGAGCGCGCAAACAAACCAAATCAATCCCTGGGCACGAGTGCCACCTGAAAGAAATGAGTCTAGGGTCCACTATTCGTCTGTTCTCTTGTTGTATATTTTGTGTTTAGCACTTGGGCAATGGATCACAACTTCGTTTCACTAGAACCTCTCGTACGAAATAGTTGTGCCCCTCTAACAAAGCCATTCACTAATTAGAGAAAGAAAGTGGCTCTTCAATGACTTCGATAATCAACGCTTTCACGAGAATTCTCTCAACAACATGTGGTTTATGCATAAGGAACAATACATAGGCTGTCCATATGTAATACATACTACTGAAATGCATTGTGGATAGACTGATTCCAACTGCTTGTGTGCTTGTGTCGTTTAAGCTGTGAGCAAGGATTTCTTTACGTACGTGTGCATATACGCATAGCATTAAAAACTGACAGCCATTTCAAACATTCAGTAAGTGTTTGCGAAGTAATATTATTGCGCTTAAAGAACTATGAATGGTAAGGAGTGAACAGAAACTAAAAAAAATAGACTTCGTAAATTAAAATTTAAATTTGATTGATTTTATTTTTACATTTCTAATTCAGTTTCATTAGTTATCGCATTGACAAATCATACAACGAAATGCAATTTCTAAATTTATTTTTCCGAAAATGATGAATTTCCTTAAAACCACATATGCACAACTATGGATATAGAGGGAGTTTTTTTTTATATATGGGATGCCGACAATGCACGTAGATTACATAAATATCGCTGCTATTCAAGTAATGTACTGCTTTCGACTTCGAGGTGCATAAAATGCCATATACATTTTCATTAAATAAGATTGCGAGATATTGGAATAGAAAATAAAAGCTTCATTATTTAGGATTTCGAGAAGAAAAAGAAAAACGTGGTTAGGGTAAGTGAATTTCATCTATCTGACCTTATATACGCACGATCCTTGCGCTCTAAAGTTTCTGTAATGATGGCCAGGAAACATGTTTCGCAGGCAGCTATCGAATTTATATGGTTATTTGAAACGTGTTCAAACTACCATAGCCTGAATCGATATCTAACCCAGGAATCTTAGTTCTAAAAAGAGAAGCAGATAAAAAGGAATAGGGAAGGCTTAAGTTTAAAGTCATTTTTTCTTTTGGTTTTCCGTTCCGTCAATCGTCTCAAGGGTACTCATTGGAACCAGATATGTAAAATTATTAGCATTGAAATAAATAAGATCACGTTATGCTTTAAAATCGATGTCAAAAACAGTTGCTGTTACTCTCAAACTGTAGAACTCCCAGTTGTCTGAAATTGACGTAGGAAAATGAGAAATTATTTACAGAAAGGGATTTCTTTCTCTCTTGTGCGTGTGTGTGTTTGTAAAGCCATAGTAACTAAAGTAGAGCGCATTAAGTGATCCTGAAATGATATTTGTAGAGGTTTTTATTGGAAGGAAGCGATCACTAGAGGAAGAAGGGTAGAAAGAGTTGCATTTCGGGAGAGAGAAAAAAATATATCTATAGCATAACGTGAATATCTTCCAATTATTGTTCGTAATACTGAACAAGAGGCAAAAAATACGCTAACAATAACAACACAAAGAAAACATAATGAACAGTAATAAATTTTAAATGAGAAAAGGACATCTGAAAATTATTTATTTCAGTTTATAAGCAGAAATGTGGATTTCTTTTTCCACACATTATGATGTTTATTCGCGTAGGAAATGTTATTTTATTTTTGTTTCCACAAGCAGTTTCATTAATTTTGTGAAATCTTACGATTCCTTAATGCATTACAGAGAAATATTTCAATGATTTCGTTCTGGTAGAGATTTGAAGAGAATTGGAAAATATTTATCCAGAAACTCTTCAATTAGATGTATAACCGACCCTACCTTCATAATGATTCGGAAATTTGTAGTGAAGGAAAATTCGGCAAGATGGACAAATGAGCTCCTAAAATTATATGCCATTAACAATTCAGATGCAGGAAAATTTTTCCACGGTATATGTTTGCAAGAAATTAAGCTAAAGCAGCATAAATCTACAGCTAATGTCCAGAAAAATTTGTCTGGATCAGACAATTTTAATATTGACCGATAAAATTTGGCTGACTCAGAGAGTTTTATTATTGGTCAAAGGGCATTTCACTACCGACTCAGGATTTGACTATTAATCCCTAGAATTTGGATCTTGACAGATAAGTTGACTACTGATCTCTATAATTTGACTACTGATCCTTATAATTTGGCTTCTGGCAAATAATTTGACTACTGAACTTTAAAAATTGACATTGATCCTTATAATTTGGCGTCTAACGGATATTTGACTACTGACTCTAAGAATTTAATTATTGATGTAGGGACTTTGACTATTGAGTCTAAGAATTTAATTATTAATTGTTGGTAATGCATGATGCCCGGTAAGGCATGGATGTATGTTTCGTTTTTCTGCTCTGCAGAAAAAAAAATATACTCCATACCTTACCGGGGCTCAAATCTAGGTCCCTTAGATTAGAGCAAAGCGCGCTAATCATTCGGCACAAATTATAAAATATAATTTTGGGAAGAGGATTGGTACACTGAGCGGGACTCTAATGGGGTCAACAGTATCAGAAATATTTATAACCCTAGCCTAATTATATACACCGAAGAGCCAAAACATTATGATCACCTGCCTAATATGATGTTGGTCCTCCACGTGCCGCCAAAAGAGCTGTAACCCAGCGCGGCATGGATGCTATAGGATTTCTACAGGTATCTTGTGGTATCTGGTACCAACACGTTATCAGCAGAGCCTTTAACTCTTGTAGGTTACGTGGTTGAGCCGCCGCAGATCGGATATGCTATTCCAACACAAACCACAGATGCTCGATTGGATTGATGTCTAGGGAATTTGGAGGACAGGGCAATACCTGGAAGTCTTCCTCATGTTCTGCGAACCATTCTCGGACAATCTGGCCAGTGTGGCATGGCGCATTATACTTCTGAAAGAAGGAATTACTAGAGGGATATACCGTTTGCCACGAAAGGATGTACCTAGTTTGCAATGATGTTTAGGTAGGTGGTAGACGTCATAGTTTCCTGCACATGAATGACTGGACCCAAGGTTTCCCAGCAGAACATTGCCCAAAGCATTACACTTCCTCCTCCAGCTAGTTTTCATCCCACGGTGCATCCTGGTGCCAACACTTCTCAGGTAAACGATGCACACATGTACCCAGCCGTCCACACGGTGCAACAGGAAACGATATTCATAGGACCAGACGACCTGCTTCCAGTCATTCAAGGTCCAGTTTTGATGCTCAGGTACACATTGTAGGCGCTTTCGACGGTGAACCGAGGTTAGCGGGGGCACTCGGAGCACCCTGCGGCTATGCAGCCTTAATTTCAGCAGGGTTCGATGTACTGTGTGTTGTGACACATTACTCCTGTCACCAGCATTAAAATTACCGGCGTATTGAGCCACAGTGTCCCTTCTGTTGGCTCGTACCATACGGGATAGCCTTCGCTCACCTACAGCATCAATGAGTCATGGCCGGCCAACACCTTGCAGGCGGTTCGTGGTTTTTCCCTCCTCAGACCACTTTTTGAAAGTACGAACCACTATCAGTATCACGTGTTATTTATATCGTTTCATGACCTTCACACGCGTAGTCGTTCACTTGCAGTTGCTTCGATTTGCATAAAGACGTGCTGGTCATAACGTTTTGACATTTCGGTGTATGTAATCATCTGAATAAACTATATTGCATAACTCACATGTACAATGTGCATAAACTGGATTTGTCACAATTGTACAATATGCATAAACTGGATTGTACAAGTCACATGCACCTTACATGAGCTTTATTGCATGATATACACATGTTCTGTTCATACATCTTTTGCATTAATGCGATAAGATTATGTGCATGGACTACATACTACGTTCATAAAATGAAGTGCATAATGCATGCATACAGTGCATAGATAACTGCCTAGTAAGTGAATTATGTGGATTACCGTCATTTAGCTACTTTTCGGAAACTTGCCTTTATACATTAGGAAAGTGGAATTTCCTAATGTATAAATTCGCCTGTTTTCGCCTGTTTTCCAGATTCCAGTGTACGTTCTCCTGGTTGCATGCTAATTGCTCTAACCATTGCAGCTTGGGCAACAGTGATTCATAACTGCTTAAGTCAGATTTTATAAGGTGTAAATTTCATGTCTATATCTAAACCCGCATACTGCCCTCATTCAGAAAGGGGACACCGATATGCTTGGAAAGGCCGTCGTTCTTCAGATGGGACATAGAGCAATGATCCCATGGGTAAAACAGCCTGTGCACTTTAAAGAACAATCTAAATGGTCTTAACAGGTCTTAACTCTTCAAATTCACCTAACCTCCTCTGAGTCCTTTCTGTTTTTGTGACCCTGTGTGCAAAAAGTGACGCTCAGAAGTAAAGCAATCCAGCCCAACCCATGTCTATATAAATCCATTATGAATAATCCATATAAATCTATATGAATCCATTATGTATACTTGCTGGTAGAGTATTATCCGTTTTTCTCTTCGTTGAGGCTGTGCTATGTTGCTTTTTTAGCTTTGTAGTTTAAAGCAGTGTTTCGGAATCTGTGGCAATTGACTACTTGTGGTGCCTATAGGCTGATGAATATAATATATATAAATGTTTTATTTAAAATCGATTATTCGGATTTTCGAATGTCCAAACTACCTACATCCGCCAATTTATCCGGAATTTTTTTTAATTGGGTTCCTGGGATTTATTTGTCAACATCCTACTTTATGTACCAATGTGAGAACATAGATCTTTTTTCACATATCGATAAGCAAACGCGTTTTAATTTTTACTGATGGACAATCAGCACATATACAGGGTGATTCAGAATTCATCATCAATATTTAGTGGGGAGGAAGGGAATAAGAAAAGAAAGAGATTTCACATAGGAAAGTATGGGGGCAGACGAACGCATGGTGGTGTAGAGGGCGCTGTGTGTACACACCTCTCATACAGAAGCACAGCTGTTTGACGCGTGCAGTCAGTTGTCATTCGACAAGGTGAATTTGCAGAAGTAACATGAACCGGTATATGTGGAATGAATGTGCAGATATGCATGTAACTTACGGTGCGGCAGGAGAAAGATGTCTTCGAGCCAGGCAATTGTATGCAGCGCGCTTCCCAAACCGCCGTGTGCCACAGCATCAAATGTTTTCACGTATTCATCGCCAACTGCGTGAAACAGGATCGTTTGCTGCTAGTAATGTTAATCGAGGGAGGCGCAGATCGGCATGGACAGTAGCAGTAGAGGAAGCTGTCCTACAGGAAATCGAGGAACAACCTGGTGCTAGCACACGAGGTGTGGCTAGGCAGTTTGGAATTTCGCAAGCAACAGCGTGGCGGATATTACACGATGAAGGGTTACATTCGTTTCATCTGCAAAGAGTGCAATTATTGGCAGCAGACGACCATCCCAAGCGTGTTATTTTTTGTCAGTGGTTCATGCAGAGAACAGCCGTTGATCCCAATTTCCCAACATATGTTCTTTTCACCGATGAGGCGTTGTTCACTCGAGAGGGTGTCTTCAACACACACAATTGGCATGTGTGGGCTCATCAGAACCCACACGGTACAAGACCTGGAGCTGCGCAACAACGTTTTGCTGCCAATGTGTGGACTGGGATTGTCGGTGACTGTTTGTTGGACCCGTATTTACTACCATCCCGTTTGGACGGTGCCAAGTACCTAACATTTCTTCAGACTGTGTTACCGGATCTTCTGAACGAGGTTCCTGATGGTAGTCTTCGGCGAATGTGGTTCCAGCATGACGGCGCTCCTGCACATTTCGCAAATGCTGTGCGTGCTTACCTACGCAGACAGTTTGGTGGTCAATGGATTGGCCGCGGTGGACCGGTTTCTTGGCCACCACGTTCACCGGATTTATCTCCAATCGATTTCTTTGTATGGGGTGCTATGAAAAACATGGTGTACGAGACCCCTGTTGATAGTGCTATGGATCTTGTAGCACGCATATCAGTTGCTGCCTCAAACATCCGGGAAATGCCAGGCATCTTCCACAGGGTCCGGCTGTCCATGCAACGCCGTTGTGAGTCATGCATTCTAGCACATGGTCGGCAGTTCGAGCACCTCTTGTAAGTCTGTACAACCAATGCAAAGAAATGTTACATGTAAGATAATAAATGTTTTTTCCTTACCACTTCCTTCTTATGTGTTCTTTCCATCATTGAACTGGGGTCATTTTGCCCTACTACATGGCATATGCGCCCATGCTTTCCTATGTGAAATCTCCTTCGTTTCTTATTACCTACCTCCCCACCAAATACTGATGATGAATTCTGAATCACCCTGTATAATAGAAAAATGATTGCCATTGCCGGGATTGGAAGTCGGAGACCCAATGTCATCGCAAGACCACCGAATCGGCTTAATCCCGATAATCGAGTTTTTACAATATAAAACACTTTTAAATAACACGATATATATTTTAAAACAGGATATTTTAATAACGTTATGTATATGATTATTTACAAAACGTTTATGGCAGTATATATTATATTTTATTCGATAGAGATATCGAACTGTAAAATTATTAAATAGGCGAAAAAAATTTCACTGCAGATCTATATTTTTTTGCAAACACTAATCTAGCTATTCTACAAATATAAAAAGGAAACTTTCAGTGAGGAACCTAAATGCATAATTTATTACTTGAATTTGTAATGTCGAAAGAAAAAGCATTGGGATAATAAGAATACCATATAGAGTTAATTTCAAGAATGAAACAAATTATGTAAATAACCTTCACGTTATCCTTTTCATTTTTAAATAATAGTCTTGAAACTCATCTTAATTTTTATGCCAAAATAATTGGAAAATTAACTGTATTTAATTTAAAAGCTTTTGATTAAATTTAAAAAATAAAATTATTCTTGTACCCTCAGGAAATATTTTTACGTAGAACAAACACCAAACTGATTATAATTCTGTCACATGACATTGCATTGACTTTATCACACAATATTATACTCTGCAGTTTTCAATTTGGTTCGAAACTGAAAATTTAAAATGAATTTAGTTTAAATGCATTAATTAACAACATGCAAAAATAATTATAGAAAGTAAACAGAACTCTTAAAGTTAGATTTCTTAAGATTTTGTGCATTTTCTGTATTTATTATTTTATTTCATTGACTACTTTTTTGTTTGAAACATCCTTAATTTTTCGTAGTTTCGCTCGGTTTGTTTTTACTCCGAATAGCACTTTTTTTCCCCAGTTGGCTACATGTCCAGGTCAGAAGGACCCCAAGGGTACACAGAAGGTTGGAGGAAGGGGACACATTGGACAGGTGTTAGGAATAGATGCAAGCGTCCCATCAAACGTGATTTTTATCTTGCACAGGGTATGACTCTCCTGCCCACGGCACACAGCTTTAAGTCCCATCCGACGGACGGCGTCCTTTTGAAGCCAACTGATGCGTCTTCTCTGAATCGAAGGCAGGATGGCAATTTATCAGAGATAAATCTCGATGCTGGGACAGGTGGAATTCGAACCTGGGAATTACAAATTACGAGCCTGGCTCTCTACCGACTGAGCCAATCCTCCGTCCCATCTTTTCGTAGCATGTAGAGAGGAAAATGCTTTGATATCTGATGAAGTGCTCGAGTTGTCTTTTTACCTGTGGTTCAGATAACCTCCCAATATGGATGTCGTTAAGAATCCGGGTCAGAAAGATCCCAAGTGCTCAGAGAAGGTGGTTGGCGAATGGAATCCACTCTACCATTGTTAGGAGAGAGGCAGAAGCCTTCGGTCATGACCATCCATCATGTTCTTTAACCCGCAGAGGGAATACCTTTCATGAACACGGTACCACGGATTAGCATCTCATCCGACGGGCGGCATCCTTCAGAAGAACAACCCTCTTTCTCACCGAGGGCAGAACTAGAGTTACTGGAAAAATTTCTCAACGCAAACATATTTGGGACTCGAACCTGGGAACTGTATATTATGAGCCTGGCTCTCTATCCACTGACTCATTCCGCACCTCTCTGTAAAAGTTGACTTTGTCATAATTGCTCAAATGGCAACATATGCGTTTCATTTTCTTCTTTAATGTTTGAACTCTTAAATGTTGTTCATTACTAAGTGAATTATTAGAATGTGATGGATTTAGCTCCTACATAGGTTTCATTTGTGACCTTGAACGATGCTTATAATTGAGCAACATACGTATAAAGGTGTAGTTTATGATGAATTTCAATCATAATAATTTTAATTTATATAATTTAATTAATATAATTTGTGGATCAGAAGAACAAAATTAAACAATTACTCAAACCTTCAGAGTAAGCAGAAAATTTTCTGTGTAAGTAGTCAAATTCTCTGGGTCATTGGTCAAAGTCCCTACATCAATAATTAAATTTTTAGAGTCAGTAGTCAGTTATTTCTGCCATCTCTCAGACTTTCTACCAAATCGTATAAACTGACAGGCTCCTGTCAGGAGCAAGCAGGTGGTTAAGGGGGTATTTATTTATTATAATTATTATTATTACTTAAGTAGAATATAAACTAACTAAGATGCAACTAGAGATCAGCATAGTTTTTTCCCCATTATATTTCTTACTCCAATGAAGAAGTAGAAAAGGGATAAAAAAGTTTATAAATTTAAAGTTGAAATAATTTTAATAATATTAATATAAATAAAATCTTTATTAAATCAATACGAAAAATTATTACAAAAAATAATAATTTCCTTAGCACTAAGGACAATAAAACTAGGATGAAGAAAAAAAAATTCCCGAGTGGAATTTACTCTGCATAATTTACACACAGTTCATCTTACCCTTAGGCACAACTCACCTATCACGTTTTGACAGACTTTACATTAGGCAATACAATTCATGTATTTGGTATATGTGCATTAAACAGTCTGGTTATTCATTTACCATATTTATATCATTCTATAGTTTATATTTTTGACACCTTTATGTATTTACATAAGCACTGAGATATTTTGGTGCTGTTTTACAAAAATGTTAATTAAAATACGTTAATTCGAAAAAAAAAAAACATCCACCAACATACATATAGATCGAAGTTTTTGAAGCCGGTTTGGTGCCTCGAAGTTGCTTCTAAAGAATGTCACCAACAGGTAATCCGTGTCTTTCTACCGTGGATTAAAGTAGGAATTTAGCGTCATAAGTAGACGTACATATTAAGTATTGATTAAAAGCCAGTAGAAGTATATGGGAAAGAGATTAAAATGTTTCTTTTAAGGTGCATGTGAATGAAATGGAATGCATGCATTATATTAATGCAGATGTACATGATTGAATGAAATGGAATGCATGAATTATATTAATGCAGATGTACATGATTCAATGAAATGGAATGCATGAATTATATTAATGAATGATACATGTACATATGCATTAAGGCAATTCATGCATTCCATTTCATCCACCATGCACATGTTCATTGCGTAATAGAGTTCATGCATCCCATTTCATTTATAATGTGTGTGCATTAATACAATTCATGCATTCCATTCCATCCACCATGCACATGTGCATCACTTAATACAGTTAATATATTCAATTTCATTCATCATGTACATGTGCAATACTTAATACAGTTCATGCATTCCATTTCATCCATCATGTACATGTGCATTACTCAATACAGTTCATGCATTCCATTTCATCCATCATGTGTATCTGCATTAACATAATTCATGCATTCCATTTCATTCATCACGTACATCTGCATTGATATAATTCATGCATTCCATTTCATTCATCATGTACATCTGCATTAATACAGTTCATGCATTCCATTTCATTCATCACGTACATCTGCATTAATATAATTCATGCATTCCATTTCATTCATCATGTACATCTGCATTAATACAGTTCATGCATTCCATTTCATCCATCATGTACATGTTCATTACGTAATAGAGTTCATGCATTTCATTTCATCCATCAAATACATGTTCATTACTTAATATAGTTCATGCATTACGTTTCATCCATCATGTACATCTGCATTACTCAGTGCATTTCAGGGGCGGGGGTGACTCAGTTTGTAGCTCACCAGATTCGTAATCTGCAGTTCTCAGATCCGAGTCCCAGTTAGGCCAGTGTTGAGGATTCTTTACGCAAAACTCAACGCCCTGCCCACGGTCAGTAGGGAACACCGATGGACTTGGAAAGGCCGCTATCTGTCGGATGGGGCGTTAATCCGTGGCACTGTGTGTGGGAGAGCCATACCCTGTGCACATTAAGGAACATGCTGAATGGCCTTGATGGGAAGCTACCATCTGTCTCCTAACAGTTGTCCAGTGGGTCCCCATCCGCCAACCTTCTCTGAGACTTTGGGTCTTGTGACCTGGCTGTTTGATCCAAAAACTATGTGCAAAAAAGTGCCGCTTAGAGGTGAAACAACCAAAATCCAGTACATTGTATGCAATATGGCACGCGAAAATTATGCAATTCAATAATAGGTAATCACAGATCAGCCCCTGTAGGCATGTATATTTTATGAATAAATAGGAAAAATTGCATTCTGAGGGGTGGGGCCGAACAGACGGACGTGGGTTCTGTGCAGGAGGTCGTGGGTCCCACCCTGCTAATGGCATTTTTCCTAAATATTAATCAAATTATGCAATTCAAGTGGCATATGTACATTTTCCAATATTGTATGCACTTTGTATCTGGGTTTAATTAAAATATATAAACATAACGCTTATTAAGTTTTATTTAGGATGTATGACTACTACTACTACTTCACTCTTCTTTTCTTTTACTCAAAGGGCAACAACATCAGCTTTATGCATTATAATGAGATGAAACTGACTGTATGATTTCACGGCAACATTTGAAGAAGCAACGGGAAAATATTTTTTTTTTCTTTTTTCATTATTTGAGGTTTAATCACAGATCCTTCTTCTTAAGTTCTTTCTATGCTCTCGCCTGAATTTAAATTTAGTTACATCTGCTTCCATTCATGAGCAGATCTTCACGATTTCTAAAGCCTTTTTCTCGCAAATGTTCCATAACAATTATTTTAAGCATTCCTGATCTCATCGTCAATCTTAGCAATCTTCGTCTCTTGCTTCTCCATATGATTCAGTTCCCTATTTAAGGAATCAGACACACTCTACGCTGTGCTTTATCCCTTTTAAACGCCATAATCTTCATTTAAATAACATGAGTATTCATTTTCCGTTCCTTCAATACATACATTGAACTAACAGTTGTAATTCTCCCACGAGCTCTGCTTTTACAGCCAAGCAGGGCGATACTATAATTAGGCCATTTAGCTAACCATTTGCATTTGTGGAAAATCATCGCACGCGTTCACCACAAGCAATTGGTGCAAATTAACGTTCACGAATTAACGTTCGGAACTCTAGAGGGATGATTTCTCGACCTGTTATTACACGCTTCTAAAATATTGTCCTTCAGCATCAAAATTCCGAGACGAAATGTATTTGATGTCCGAAAAGTGATTTAGGACAGTGCGTTGCCAAAAATGATAGCACCCCTACACTACAGCGAAATGCAAAGGAAGAAATTTTCGATTACTTCGAAAACTTTAGGCCAGGTTTCCTGGGGCGGGGCTGAGTCAGTTAGTAGTGCACCATGCTCGTAATTTGTAGTTCCCAGTTCGAGTATCGCCTGGGTCAGGGATAATTATCTTCACTAAATCCCCATCCTGCTCTCAATCAAAAAGGGAAAACCAATGGTCTTGGAAAACCCGCTGTCCGTCGGATCCTGTCAGTTAAACCGTTTCCCTGTGTACAGAACAGCCACTTCCTGTACACATGAACGGAACACAAAAACTCAACAGATGACCGGAGGCTTCCATCTGTCTCACAACAGCTCTCCAATGGGTTCTATTCCCCCCACATTCTTTAAATCCTTTGGGTCCTTGTGACCTGGCCGTTTAGCTCAATGTGTGCATAAAAGTGCCACTCAGAGGAAAAACAACTCAATTCAAAACTAGGTTTTCTGATCCTAGTGAAATTAGTGATTAATGACTGGTCTTATTAAAATAAAAAGGACCAATTCTGCCCAGCTGGCTCTCATAAGAGTGGAAATTGGAAATAAATTTCAGACATCAAAAACTCAGTCTACAAACGTACACTTACAATGAACGCAGCTATAAATAGAGAGAACTCCAAATCTTTGCATTGATTAGTAACTGTTTCCTAATCTAACCTCATAAACAAAACTACTGATTCCAGTCACAGTAGACCTTTACGTACCAACATGATTGACCACAGCTTAATTACATTGTGCGTCTGTGCGTATGTATTACGCCCATGTCTGTGCGCGTGTGCGTTCGTGTTTGTGTACGTGGAAAGTCCTAGTTAATTCGATAATCGTACAGTCGCGCGCACAGGGTGCAGCTGATTAGGCTGATAAGCAGCAGAGGTTGGTTGCGGGACTTCTTTCTCCTTTACTCTTCACCCATCCCTCCTTTTGTCTTGCTCTTCCTTCCCTCCTGGCCTTCGCTTCCTCAGGCAGCAGCCACAGCATCTAACGCTATCCAGACAACGACAAACACTCCTCCTCATCCTCATCCTCCCCCCAGCCCACCTCTGTTTCCTAACAGAAAGCAAAGGACTTGCGGTTCAATGAAGCGCGCAGCTTCAACCCTTAGTGGTTAATCAGCAGAAAACCGGGAGTTGGCTAATCAGTTCAATCGCATCACGTTTTCTTATACTAAGCTCCCCAGTCGAGGAATTCTGAAACATCAACAAACAAATAACAGAAATAATAAAATGGTAAAAAAAAATTTACAAAATTATGGGAAGTTGATGAAGGGGAGCAACGGCAAAGAACAGAAAAATTAGGGATTTTTATCCCTGCTTTTGCCAAGGGGTAAATAAGACTTTTCAGGAAAAAAAAACGCAATTTGATAAATCAGTCGGAAATGCTTTTTCACATGTCTTTGCTACATTACACGTTTTTCTGGTTGTGTAGCTGTCACAATGGGGATTTTTACGTCTGCCTGGATTGAATTCGAACGAATTATAATAAAAAAATTACTCCTGAAACAATTCACTTGCCACTGAATATCACAAAACCTTCTGATTACAATACGCTACAAAAAAAAACATTTTATAAAAGATAGAGACCTCAGCAGAAAGACGACATATATCAGAAAACGTTCATAGTAAAATAATTATTTATATACTATTTTACTCGTTTTTTTATTTAATTATTCAAATATTTCGAATTTATTTTTTTTCAAACATTTCAAGCAGAGTTTATATGCTAGAATAATTTTACCACGGTAAAACTTCGTTAATTCAAAAGTAAAGGGATCAAAAAAAAAATTCGAAATACGGAAAACCTGGTTAATTCGAAATTTCCAAAAACTGTATTTTTGATAAAAAAACTTAGATATAAAATGCAGTTTTCTAATCATCAATAGGCAATAGGCAATAAAAATGTTAACGTTATCACTGTTACCACCCATATCTTAATACTGCATAGTGTAAAATATTGCCAAAATTCTCCTAACACTATCAGTAAAAATAAAAACTCGGATTCCTCAGCGTGATGTGCTGCATGAAGTCTCCAATTTCCACATGTTGTCGCTGGCATATCTTTTGTACGAATAAGTATCGTTGAAATATGTCCAAAGTTGAAAATGCATTTTCCTTAGACGGCAATGGCTTTATCAATGCATTACTATCTTCACTTTTCTCATCGTTTTTGTTCAACGGTTCTGTTCGCAAAAGGATAATTTTTACAAATACTTTATTTTTCATAATTACTATTAATATTAATTTTCAATTATTCAGTCACAAATGTATTAATATTTTGAGCACGGAACTAATTTTCTTTTTTGAATTGTGAATTAACAAGGATTTTGAAACATTCAGGTATATTTTAACTAAAATTTGCATACTGGTTGCAAGTCACTGTTTTTCCTTCCTCTTTTTTTTTTCAAGTTGGGCATCCACAACTCGATAAACATAGAATTACACATTACTCGTAATATATCTAATAAAAGAAATAAATCGAGCTCACTGAAATGACGAATAAACCGACAGCCTTTTATAGATGTTTCATTTGAAGATGTTATTTCGATTGAGTATATATATATACGTTAGATATAACCGGCAAACTGTTTTTGCCGGTTACATCTAACGTAATATATTAGTCGTTGCAATCGCTGTTGTATCAAA
Source organism: Ryuthela nishihirai (assembly GCA_038380435.1). NCBI lineage: Eukaryota > Metazoa > Arthropoda > Arachnida > Araneae > Heptathelidae > Ryuthela > Ryuthela nishihirai. The sequence goes on from JAWZYU010000004.1 coordinate 114,128,650, forward strand.
TTATCCATCATATTCTACCACCAAAATTTCAAACTTCCCCCTTGAAGCATTTGTTTACAATATTCCTTTGAAATATTCCTATGAAAATATGTACACTACGTCAATTACTTGAATAAAGAATGATATTTTTCAAACACGGACGGCTCTCTTTCCAAGCCCATCGGTGTCCCTTACTGACCGAGGGCAGGTTGGGTTTTGTGTGGAGAAAACTCTCTACGCTGGCCCAGGTGGAACTCGGACCTGGGAACTTCAAATACGAGCCTGGCGCACTACCGACTGAGCCACCACCTCCCTTCTAGGGTTGGAAATCCAAACTATTAGAAAACGCGAGTCGTAATGGCTTATTAGTAACCAAAGAAGAATTTTTTATATCCCTTGAAAATCAAAAGGTTGTAAGATGGCCAAAAGGCCAAGTGAAAACCACAGTTTTTCTTTTACTTTTCAAACGAGCTAAAAGCGACAAGCAAATCATTAAATGCGTGTAAATATCCTAGTTAATACCCAGAACACCTTGGAAGTAATGATGTCATGCCTCTGAAATTTTAACGATGCAGAGTGTATACACCGCGGCCAACTCCTTTGTGTAATCATGCATGTCCCATTACACAATCACCTTCCCAAAGGCTATTAACTGAAGGAAACCAAAACAGTCGATTCGTTGCCAGCGAACTTATTTCTAGGTCAGAAATTCCTCGCATACCTCTTCCTGCTAATCGCTACGCCCCCCTCTCTTGTTAAAAAAAAATGCCTGAACAATGTAACGCTGAGTTCTACAATCAGCCGCGGATAAGATCTTCCTTGAACCACATTCTTTCCTATTCCAGGGTTACCAATAAGTAAATTAAAAAATTCCTGTTCTAAAATTAAAGAAAGGAAATTTGTTATTGGAGGTATTCTTGGATGATATTGATTAAAGTAAGCTTCAAGGAAATGTGTGCCTTGTTTACATCAAATTATGCATTGTTTTTTTTTTAATTTTTAGTCAAAAAGCGCGAATAAAAAATTCACTATGTAGTATAATTTTTGCTATTCCAAAGTTTCTCCTATTCCAAAGTTCGTCGGTCGATTTCTCTCTCCGAAAAGGATTACCTTTTCAGTTTTCGAGTTGAGATTCATATTCAGTAATTCTCTCTTTCAGAATAAATAATTATCATCTAAAAATTAAATTAAATAGCGAAGATATGACATAGTATCAAAATCATATTCAAATAACTGTCAATTTAATGGTTAATGGTACAACTGTTTAAATTATTTTAATATCTCTATAATAATCTGAATATTTATCATTAAGTTCGACCTATTTTCATAATAATTTCCACCCACAGTTTTCTGTACATATTAAAAATATGAGTTAATTATAAAGGTATTGTTATTAAAAACCTGTTTTTCATATAAAGTCTAGGTCAAATATGAGGAAATTACTTCCTAAGCAGCTTCTTATCACAGAGGTCTGAGAGGAATCTGGATGAAAGAATACTGAGAAAGGTAAAATACACCACAGAGGATCTGTCTCCTTTACGGTGTTTTAAGATTATCTATTGATTTCCTCTATCTCTCCTCTATTACCTCTCCAGGTGTTAATGGTAGTTAGCAACAATTTTATTCAACTTGGAAAGAAAATATAATTGGGATTGAATTTGGGACTTCAGTTTAAATACGTCACAAATCACTCATCTGTAATATTTCAAAATAAATTAAAATTTAGAAGGATCCAATTTTTACCGATTTTCTTTAGGCTATATTGCGGTATTTTATGCTTAGTTCTTTATTTATTTTATGAAGATGCTTATCTACCAGCAATAAAATTAACAACTAATTTTTATGTTAGCTGTTGGTGTGAGGTAGACGAGTCCTCAGCAGAAACACAACTCAAGGAAATAAACACCCATGCTTTATCCGGGGCTCGAACCCAGATCTCACTGCGTAAGCACGCTAACCACTCTACCATGGATGCAAGATAAAACTCAAAGGTATTAGATTAACAGAAATAAAAAATCATTGCGATCGAATATTAAAATAATTGTATATTCCAAATTTAAAACATTTAAATGAGGCAAAGAAATTATACGTTAAAATTAATGTAGCTGAATTCAGTCTCTGAATTATTTAACAGCAATACTGTGTTTAGACTACTACTGGCATTATATTCCTTGAATAGACTTCCAACCAGCTGTCTAGAATTCAAGTAATTCTAGACAGCTGGTTGGAAGTTTTGCCATATTTCACTTAATCTTGGTATACACATGCGGCGGTCTGACGTGGAAATCCCAACAGTACAGCTAATAATTTAAACAATCTCTGGACATAAAATCAACAGTAATTGAGAAACGTGGGAATAGACAATTTATTATATACACCTACTTAATAACCTGTTGCCCCACCGTTTGACCTCACAACAGCAGCCAGACATCTTGGTAAGGACTCAGTGAAGTGTTGATAACACGGAGGTGGTATTGTCGCCCATGAAGCGAGGATCGCCTGTCATAAAGCATCCACAGTTGCCAGTTGGGCTTGGCGTCTCGAAGAGATCTTTCCAATTCTTCTCACAAATTCTCAATGGGGTTGAGTCCGGCGATCGAGGGAGGACATTCGAGTGGGGTAAACTCACCTGAATGCTCCTGGAGCCAAATGGTCGCCACTCGGGAATTATGCGGTGTGGAGTTGTCCTGTTGAAAAATTGTGCGGAAAGAGAATTGTTAAGAACGGGTATAGATGGTCGGCGAGGATGTTCACATACCTTGTTCCGGTGACGGAGGTCTCAACAGATAAATGCACCCCAAACTGTTACACCACCTTCACTTGCCTCTATTATAGTGATTGACCACACAAAGCTTATGGACCCAACTTGGTAAGCTGGGTCCATAAGCTTTGTGTGGTTTAAGCCACACAGTCATCCTCCCATCGGCGTGATAGAGTTGAAACCGTGATTCGTCAGACCAGATGACGTATTCCCAGTCCTCCCCACTCCAGTTGCGACAGGCCTTTGCAAATTGCAGCCTAATCTTTCAGTACCTTGCAGTCAACGAGGGGACACAATGTGGACGTTGACTGCCATAGACTATTTTTTCCATGGTATGACGGATAGTGTTTGTGCATAAGCTTGTGGACACGCCCTCATTCAGTTTCGCTGATATATGCTCCACGATAACCATCTGATTCATTGTAACGATGTCGGACAGTCTGCGCTCACCTCGAGAGTCAATTTCACGTTTATATCCCTATTCCTTCAGCTGGTTCGAAGTTTTTCCGTATTTCACTTAGTCTTGGTATACACATGAGACGGTCTGACTTGGAAATCCCAACAGTACAGCAATTACTGTGAGTTTCTGGCTTACCCATGATTACTTTTCTGTGACTTGTTTCCAATGCATAGAAACTGGCTTTATTTATAGACATTGTTAGTTTAAGCGTCCCAAGTAGCTGGATGCGATATGTTGCTTTGCATATTGTTATCGGGGTATACATAATAATTTGTCCATTCAGTTTGCAACACCTTACTACTACTGGGATTCATACAACATTGTTCATTACTTCTGGCATTATACAACACTGATGACTCCTGGCTGTATACAACACTGATAAGTACATAAGTTCAGAAGTGTGATATATCCTATCATTTTTAAAATAAGAACCTTAGAGCTGTTATGCAGTGTTCACATATTTTACCGTATGGGATCCTACACTGCACAAGAACTCCTTATTTTACCCTTTTTTCTTACGTCCTTCCTTCATATCAATGCAAAAAAACTCGTTTCTTTACAGATAACATTGAGTGACATTTGGTTTGTCAAAAACTGTATATTTATGTAATTTTAGTGTATATTTGATTTTAAGGTTGTACTGCCTAATTCCTTTGCTGAAAGATACACTGCTGGCCATTAAAGGTGCAACACCAGGAAAGACAATATATATCAAAGCTCTATTTAGTGAATACACAACTTTTGTTACCAGGACCAAATAATTACAAATACAACTCGGTTAGACTTGTGGAATACAAAGAAATCACTATCTTGTTTAGCCACCATGAATGGCAATAACCACTGCTACACATCCACCATTGAAAGGATGAGACGTCGGATGTGTATTTGGGGAATGTCAGTCTATGCAGTTTCGGTACGCAGCCAAAGTTCATCTTTGGTAGCAGCTGCTGATGTCTGGTGTGCTAGTCGTCGTGAGATCATGGACCAGACATGTTCAACCGGGGATAGATCCGGTGAACACGCAGGCCAAAGCAGAAGTGTCACATGGTGGCTATCCAGAAATTGTTCGACGATGCATGCCATATGTGATCGGGCATTGACCTGTTGGTAAATGGCACCAGAGAACCCCTGAAGATTAGGTACGACCACAGCTCCAATACCTCAGTGATGTAACGCTATCTGTTCAAAGTATCGGTAATGCGTACAAGGCACATGCGTGAGTGGAGTCCAATGGCACCCCATACCATAACTCCAGGGGCTGGATCTATATGGCACTGCATCAAGCATATCTCACTGAGCCTGTCACCGCGGTACTTCCAGATACGGATTCGTCCATCATGGTGCTGCATACTGAAGTGGGATTCGTCTGAAAAGATGACGCGATGTCATTCGCACATCCATGTGTGACGTTCTTGGCACCACTGCAATCGCATACACCTGTGTTGTAAAGTCAACGGTAGCCAAAGCAATTGCCACCTAGCAATGATGCCACAATGCTGCAGACGATGTCGAACCATACGTGCGGACACTGGTTGATGTGCAACATACCCTAACTGTTGAACTAAGGTGTTTGATATGGCTGTACGACCATTCAAAGCCATGCGTATGAGATGTCTGTCCTCAGGTTCGTTTGTGTGACAGGAACGCTTGTGTGACAGGACACTGTCGTCATATTCTCATCACTGTGGCTGCATTCCGTCCAACACGAGCACCGATGTCTCGGTATAATAATCCACATTCCCATAATCCCACAATTCTCTGTCGATCAAAGTCTGAAACCTGGTCGTATGGATGCCGTGTTCTTCAACAAGGAATACTTGATTCTTTAGTGTGCATGAACTACGAGGAAACAGAATCCCAGTGCTTTACACCGCCTCTTTGTAATCTCCTCTTATACCACTTCTAGGGGGTGTTACTGTCACACATGATGTGTAGTGCTGCGATTTGAATCATTTACATGTTCTCCCATGGGCTACCCATCTTGCATATTTCGGAACAATCTGATGAGTTCTTCCTGACGTTGCACTTTTAATGGCCAGCAATGTATGTATCTTCAAAGATATATTTGCTCAAAAAGTCTTCAAAATATACAAAAGATATTATTTTGAATTAATCAACAATAAATTCACAGATTACCTATTGACCTATAATTCAGAAAATAACTTTGTGAAAAAAAGTAATTTTCCAATGAATGGGATTCGAACCCACTCCTTCCAGTTACCCTCCCAGAGCACCAGTTACGAAACTGGGAGGGGTGAATTCCAATCCTTCTCATCGGCGAATAATTTTTTTTAACAAGATGTAATTTTGATTTTTTAAAATAATACGTGTAGCTCCTAACGCGCCCATTTAATAATAATAATTTATTCGATCAAATATCATTACAGAGCAGTAGTAGTAGTATTAAACAAAGGAGTGAAAACATTTTGAAAAACATTACACTTTATGTTACAGATAGCATTGTAAGTAAGAAAACATAAATTTAGTAAGATTTCCTACAGAATGCAGTGGCTAATCAGATCACAAAAAAAGTTTTTTGTAAGCCTGACTAGCCTATGACCCCTGTTGGAAATGCATTTGTGAGACATGCTAATTATATATATATATATACAATATATTATATATACAATTATCTACATCAGGCGTGTCCAAACTTTTAACTTCCCTGGGCCACATTGAGTGAATATTTGACTTCCCTGGGCCACACTAAGTGAAGATGAAGTGTTTTGGGCCGCACATAAAATATAAAATATAGTTAATGAATATGAATAATAAAACTTCATTTATTTTCTTATGTTTTCTATTATAAAATAAAAAAGGGCAATATAAAACTAGTGGGATATCAAAAACTCGCTGAAAATTCAGCGAGAGGAAAGCCAACGGGTAGGATCGATTTGGCGAACTTTCGCGAACGTTCGATGGCCCCTTTTTCTGTGAAGGGCTCCCTTGGCCAAAAGGATTAGGAAATCAAAATACAATGCAATATACTGCATACAAATATTGTAATTCTTCAAAAAATTCGCCGTCGAGTGGATACACACATAATTCGAAACGTAAATTCTCCTGGCATACTAAGATGTGTTTATTTAAATTTTTATTTCAAAATAAATGTCAACGAATCGATTATATATGAAAAATATTGCAAACATTTATTTTTTTAATAAAAATATGTAAATTTAAATATTTTCATAATTTGCGTTTGGGCCGCTTTTAAAGGTTTTTGGGCCGCATGCGGCCCGTGGGTCGCACTTTAGACAAGCATGATCTACATACTATACTTTGATAGAGGCATATCAATGCAATGGGCTTACATATTTGCAATGCGCTTCATTAAGCATAATATGCCATGAAAAAAAAAACTAAACATTAATATATCATTCGTGTATTGAAATGGCGAAAAACGAAGTTAATATTTCCAAATCCCATGTACGAAATTTTATTTAAACAGCCCCAAAAGAAAAGATTTAAATGTTTTTTTAAAGTTAACCTTATTAGAAATAGGTTGCAAGTATAATGGTAAGGTATTCCACACTTTTGACCCTGTTGAGTTTATGTTATTGTCCATCATAGATGTCCTTGATTTTGCAGGAATTTGCTTTTACCTCGTGTAGTACATTTGTGATCAAAAGTTAACAAATTTAAAATATCTCTGAATATTTCAATGAATCCGGTCAAATATAAGAAAGGATATTTTCTATGAAGGAAATTTATGAGCAGGTAGAATATTGTTGCGGATCACAAAAATGGATAGCCACTGAGCGTGAGTATTAAAAGCTATATTTCAAAACCAAATTCAATACAAGGTAAATTGTTACAAAGGAAATATGGATGAAGTATCTTATTAACAAATCAACTATTAACATGCACAAGTCATCAATCTTCCTGCGTGAGCACACATCAGCTCTGTGTATTTTACTAAATACTACCTTTTACTTGATTTACCAGGTCACCCGAAGATCTTCACTCGTAAGCCAATTCTCGTCCTGTGCTAATAACTTTTCACACACTAGCCGAACAAAAAGACAGTCCGTGTAGACATTCGAAGTTAGCCATAAAAGTTCCCACTTTTATACTTCCGCGTATACACAACACATCAAGTTACTTCTTGATACTTAACGATAAAAGATCCCACTTTTATCCTTCCGCGTATACACAACACATCAAGTTACTTCTTGATACTTAACGCGCACTGTCTCAGAACAGCCCACCGGCCATTTTCGAACTCTTCGACCGTTACAACACAACGACCGTTAACGCTCCACTGTTCTCAAATTCTCCCAACGTTCTTATTCGTTGGCTGAAACTTTTTGCTTTCGGTTGCCAGATTCCTTCTGTCGTAACACTGCCCCCTTCCTAGGTCTTGTTCGTCCGAACAATTCTGGATTCCAAAGTTTCTTCAGTTCTTCGATGAAACGGGGCCAAACGATCCACGTGAACCACCTTGCACTTTGTAGCTGGACGTCGACGAATGCGATATACCACGTTTGTGTCAAAATGAAAGCGAATCTCATTATGACGTAGATTTCTTTTCTGACTGAAGCCTCGTCCACAAACATAATACGTGTAAGGCCTATAGCCCTTGTGTACACGTTTATGTCTCTGCAGGGAGAAGAATCGACTAAGAGTTTTCGTGCAAAACCTGTAAAAAGTTTTCTTCTTTGTCGAAAGTTTTCTTCTTTGGATTTTTACTTCTATCAACAGTAACAAGGAATGAAAGTCATTAGTGACATAAAATCTAGGGAGGAGTTTCATCCTCCAGTCTGACCCTTTTGTCAGTTGACTTTCACTTAATTCAGAACTGTCGTGATGAACCTTCAGCCATACTTCACCTGAATCAATTTGATCCCCAAGGTGCTTCACAACTATAATATCAGCTCCATAATTCTTTTTAGCTCTTCGGTCCATCTCCTCCTTCCATACTCTTGCTAGAACTGCAGCTTCTAATCCGACAACCTTACCTGTTTCTCCTGTATAAGTGAAATCAGTGATGTGTCGTGCTGCTAGCAATATTTTTTCTGTTTTACCTTCACATAGCCAGCTTGCAACATCTTCAGATACTCCTTGTTCTATTAACATGTTATGAAACTTGTTCAAAGCATTGCCGTTATGCAGAACCTTGCGGGCACGTGATGCTTCATCTACCCTATTATCCACAATGTTCACCAAACGCAGAAGTTCTCCTCCTAACTCTTCGACGAGCTCTTGCAGTTCCAAGGATCCGTCACCAAGGAAACACTGAAGAGCTTCCATCACTTCCAGAGAGTTGTCAACAGAGTTTTCAAGAGGTTAATCCATGTTGCTGATAACAGCTGAACAACTCAAACTCTTCATTCCACGAGCTTGTGATGCTGCAACCACTTTCTTAACTAAATCAACAGCAACATCTTCTGTACTGATGAGATCAAGAGCTCCTTTTCCGAATTCAACATCATAAACCAAAGCGCACACTCCTTCAGCCAGCTTTTTGGACACAATTGAGCATCTCCTTAGAGGAACGCTATCTACGGTAGCCGTCAGATCCTTGCAGCGGTAAATCTCCTTATCTGTTGGCACCAGCTCCTCTGTCTGTCCTACGATGCAGCATCCGACGTCTTCCATCATCTGCTCGATTTTATCTTTAGTGCAGTCGACTGTGAAACCAGGGATGGATTCCAATTTGTCCAGAGTATCTCCCGTCAATTGGAGAGCACGACCGGAGATCATAGGGACCTTGAGACCTAAAGCAGCAAGTGCAGGAGCCAAGACAAGACTCACTTTGTCGCTGACACCTCTTGTGCTGTGTTTATCCACCATCCGATGGCGCCACTCGGGTCTCCAGCAAAACACATGACCCGAGGAGGTCATAGTTGCTGTTTCTTCCGAATTCAGTTTCTTGGAGCTCTCATTGTAATTAGCCAGGGAAACATCAGTCATGATTGCCAAATTGTTCATTCTGGAGATCAGCGACGAGTTTTGTAAGATGATATTGTCCACTTTAGAGCTCTTGTAATCGTGATAAAACTTTTCTATATCCTTATAATCTAAATGGTTATAATGTCCAAATCTGCACATTGACTGTTCAGAAAAGAAATACAGCATGGTTTCGTTGAGATTGTCTGAGGGCTTTACTTCTCTCTGATCGTAACTCTGAGGCTTAGTTTCATCCAGAAAGTTAGTCTTTGAAGTACCGTCTCTGCCTGAAGCTCTTTTACTAGCATCACCTGTTATGCTTCTAAGCCATTCTTCGGAATTCCTCTTCCTTAATTCCCCACTTTCTATAAACGATTCAAGTGTGGCTATATGCTTCAGAAAAATCTCTCCGACTTCCGCGGTAAAGTCGAATGGCACTTTGTATCTATGATGAATGGACGCCTCTTCTTTACTCGGACCACTCTGCGAAACGTAAACTCTGTTTCGTTCCCCTTCATTACCACTCGTTACTCTGCCTTTGCGATAATTGTCCATGACGCATTTTGCTGAGAGCGAGGAATAGAATACCTTTCGTGTGGATCTCTCTTCAGATCGTGCCAGACTTGTATACCTAGGTATTTTGAAGTGCAAAGCGTACTGTATAGTCTCACAGCTCTCTGATCTGTGTGATTGTTCTTCACAGTTCCTAAACATGTCACCAGCGACATAGACACTCTGCCATGCATCACCAGTAGTTGCGTGGTCAAAGGCATTATCTGCGCTATCTCTACGATTCTTGATTTCCAGTAGCAGATCCACATTTTTATATGCGTTGCCTTTCTCTTTTTCTTTTCCATGTTTACAATCTAACTTAACACTATCAAGATCATCTTTTTCACTGACAAATTCAACATTTAAACTATTGCATTGTCTATTGAGTTCTGTTTTATGATCCTTGAAGTGATCAATAATCTTACCAACTTGAGAAGCCACTTCAGCTCTCATCTCAGTATTTTGTGCGGCCATTTCGGCTTTCAAATCATCTATTTTATCGCTTTGGGCAGCTATATCGGCTTTAATCTCAGTATTTTGTGCGGCCAGGTCACCTATTTTGTTAGCCATATCGGCTTTCAAGTCATTATTTTGACTTTTAATGTCATTCATCTGTGTAGCCATATCGGCTTTCATATCAGTCATCTGCGTAGCCATATCGGCTTTCATATCAGTCATCTGCGTAGCCATATCGACTTTCAAGCTATTTATCAACTTTACTAATTCATCCATACTTCTAGTTAACGGCATTCAATAAATTATCCCACTTCTGACACCAAATGTTGCGGATCACAAAAATGGATAGCCACTGAGCGTGAGTATTAAAAGCTATATTTCAAAACCAAATTCAATACAAGGTAAATTGTTACAAAGGAAATATGGATGAAGTATCTTATTAACAAATCAACTATTAACATGCACAAGTCATCAATCTTCCTGCGTGAGCACACATCAGCTCTGTGTATTTTACTAAATACTACCTTTTACTTGATTTACCAGGTCACCCGAAGATCTTCACTCGTAAGCCAATTCTCGTCCTGTGCTAATAACTTTTCACACACTAGCCGAACAAAAAGACAGTCCGTGTAGACATTCGAAGTTAGCCATAAAAGTTCCCACTTTTATACTTCCGCGTATACACAACACATCAAGTTACTTCTTGATACTTAACGATAAAAGATCCCACTTTTATCCTTCCGCGTATACACAACACATCAAGTTACTTCTTGATACTTAACGCGCACTGTCTCAGAACAGCCCACCGGCCATTTTCGAACTCTTCGACCGTTACAACACAACGACCGTTAACGCTCCACTGTTCTCAAATTCTCCCAACGTTCTTATTCGTTGGCTGAAACTTTTTGCTTTCGGTTGCCAGATTCCTTCTGTCGTAACAATATTATTAGAATTTAATAATATACTGTGAAAAAGAATGTAGAATTACATCAGTTTATGGTTCGACCTTACATCACAAAATAATGTATCGTTGACACTTTACATTTTTTCTTATATTTAACATTGTCTATTATGGTGAGCCGTCCCATGGACAAGTGGTTAGCGCGCTTGGCTACTGATCTAAGGGACCTGGGTTCAAGTCCCGGATAAGGTATAGATGTATGTATCGTTTTTCTGCTGAGGTCCTGCCATGCTCTCAGACCTATGGCATATAAACTGGCAGGCTCCTGTCAGACCTCTGTGGAAAACAGCTGCTTGAGGAGGTATTTATTATTATGGTGAAGGAAACACGAATTCATGGTTACAGAAATCGATTTGCCTGTAGAAATGGTTTCTGTGTACTGCAACAGAATATCACAGAAAACGCAACATAGAGTGTCTTGTTGGCATCGAATAATACGGATTGATGTTATAATTATAAGTGATGTATAGAATTTACACTTCTCCACGTTTAGGAAGGTCAGATGCTGGTTGATCGTTGACTAATTCTTTAAATTATTCTTTTCACTGTTACATTTGAGTAAAAAGAATCATTTCAATATTATTTTAACCTCTGGCATTAGACGTCTTTCGATTTCTCCAATGATTATATTAAAGTAGAAGTTAGCAATGATTTTAATTGAACTTTGTAGGAAATCGCATTCTTGAATTTAGCATTTCATTTTTAATACATCTTAAATCACTATTCCACAATTTTTTTTAAAAATTAAGTGTGATCGAATTATTGTCAGTTTTCTTAATAATACATTAAAGTGTTTCTTTTTTTAATTATTTATTACATGATGATTCATATTTTCAAGCAAAAAATTCCAGCAAAACTTTTTTAAAATAAAACTGTTTCGTAGTATTTAAATAGTGGTAATGTAATCGTTATTAATTTATTCCTGTGGGTGTCGGAGGAATCGATAAAAAAAGAGGTGGGAACACTTGTAAAACAGAAGCTTATTAGAATTAACGTTTAGCATAGGACAGAGCGTGATCATAAAAGTTATTTCAGGCGTAAAATTGCACTGTCTTCTTGAACAGCAGTAGATCTAGGTATTTTTAGTACCTATGTAAGTCTATCGGTTAAAATTTAATGGTCCATGCGAATCTAAATTCCACGATTCTTCATGAAAAGACAGAAATAGCGGTGAAGAAAGAAGTAATAAAATCAAAATACAAAATTGGATAAAAGGTTTTATATCCAAAATGAGGAGAATGGAAAGGAGGAAATACTTTTGAATTGTATTTAAACTAAATGAGTCTTTTAAATTTTATTTTTTTTAATGAAAAAAGGTTTAAGTTTAGCAACAAGCGCTAAGACATCCCAATCTCAGTAACAGGGATTAAATAAAAGTTTTAATTAAGCAGAATCTATCTCATTAGAGGTGTATAAATGAAGAGAAAACTTTCCTAAACGAGACTGACATAGGAATATATCTGAAGAGGAAAGAGAGCTATAATGTTTTGCTGGCCCATTTTATTGAAGAAGGCAAAACATTTTATGATACAAAAACAAGATACAGTTCGTAGTTTAGTGATAAACCTATGAATAATGAATGAATTGCGACACTGATAAGAAAACATATGTGAAAAATCGCATGGTGAGATAAAGAAGCTGAGAATTTGAAACGGTTTACTTACTACACACGAAAAACGAAGAAAATCATCTGCGGTCTTCGTAGTTAGGCATAGTGGACAATCGGTCATTTCAATCTACATCTATAAAAAATTATCCATTATATATTACGTGAATACATAATGGAATCCGTTAATCAGCATCCGTTACAAATAACAACCGTTACCACAATACAACATCCATTACAGAAATGAACTACTTGTCTAATTTTTTCATATGGAAATTTAGCTGCATATACACTGAAGAGCCAAAACATTATTACCACCTACCTAATAAGATTTTGGTCCTCCACGTGCCGCCAAAACAGCTCCTACCCAGTGAGGCAGAACGCTGCAAGATTTCTAAACGTTACTTGTGGTATCTGGTACCAACACGTTGCAAGCAGATCCTTCAACTCTTGTAAGTTACGTGGTTGAGCCACCGCAGATCGGAAATGCTATTCGAACACAAACCACAGATGTTCAATTGGATTGATGTCTGGGGAATTTGTAGGTCAGGGCAATACCTGAAAATCTTCCTCATGTTTCACGAACCATTCTGGAACAATCCACGCAGTGTGGCACAGCGCATTATCCTGCTGAAAGAAGGCACTACTAGAGAGATGCACATGGTCTTCAATGATGTTTAGGTAGGTGATAGACGTCATAGTTTCCTGCACATGAATGACTGGACCCAGAATTTCCCAGCAGAACATTGCCCATTGCAATACACTTCTCCACCAGCTTGTTTTCGTCCCACAATGCATCCTGGTGCCAACACTTCCCCAGGTAAATGATACACACGTACCCTGTCATCAATATGATGCAACAGCAAACGAGATTCACCGGACCATACAACCTTCTTCCAATCATTCAAGAAGGTCTATTTCCTTCTTCAATCATCAAAGAAGGTCTATTTTTCATGCTCGCGTGCCCATTGTAGGCGCATTCGATGCTCGCGTACCCATTGTAGGGCTCTATTTTCATGCTCGCGTGCCCATTGTAGGCGCTTTCGATGGTGAATCGAGGATTAGCATGGACATTCGGAGCGTCCTGCGGCTACGCAGTCTCATTTTCAACAGGATTCGATGTACTGTGTGTTCCGAACCGTCACCAGCATTCAAATTACGGGAGAGTTACGACATAATATCCCTTCTGCTGGCTCGTACCATACGGGATAGTCTTCGCTCATCTCTAGCATCGATGAACCGTGGTCGGCCCACACCTTGCCGGCGGTTCATGGTTTTTTCCCTGATCAGACCACTTTATGAAGGTATTACCACGGCTGACCGTGACCACCCCATAAGCCTTGCCGTGTCAGAAATGCTCTTACCCAATGGTCTGGCCATTACAATTTGGCCTTTGTCAAACTCACTTAAGTCTTCTGCCTTTCCAATCTGAAGAACAAGAATAACACTGATTAACAGAGCTCAGTATCAGGTGTTATTTATACCACTCATGACCTCACAGTCGCTTTCCTGCAGTTGCTTCGATTTGCATAAAGACATAATATTTTGGCTCTTCGGTGTATGTATCTGTGTATGCCGATTATTTGAGATTATCTCGTTTACTTTCTTTATCTTAGCATTTCTGCAGGTATTGAATGAAAAACAATATTGAAAGGAATCAAATTAAAAAAAGAATATTGAATAGTTTGCGATCAAAAATCCAAAGAGATAAAACTTAACAGTGAATCACAAATACCTCGATTCTTTTCTGGAAGTTTACGTAACGATAATCACCCGCTTTATAGGCCCTCCTTTTTATCTTTTCATTTCAATTCCCATCGGTAATCATAATTATTGACAGATAGAAGAAACACAAAACCATTTAATGAAAACTTTAACACTTAGTGAAAACAAAGTATTTTTTTTTTATTTTCTGGTCAACCGTCCGCTATCGTGCTTCCACCAAACAAATATATCGTCTTTTATCGGTAGAAGGAGAAAAGTAAGGTTTTCTTTCTCATTTCCCTGCATAGAAATATATGGCCCCAATAAAACTCCACCCTTTCTCATTATCAAGAAACTGCAGTGAGAACAATCAAAGTTTATCACCCCAGTAAGCAGCAAATACATAGACTCCAACAGCGTGTACCAATGACGGCTCCTTACAGAGAAGTATGCTTGTAAATTTTGCATCCTGTCATTTCGCCCGATTTCGTACCTAATTCATTGGTCCATTAGACGGCAGGAGAAGACTTTGATTAAGTTCTAGGAAAGCCACTAAGGCAGAACACTTTGTTCTGCATTTTATTGAGCCCCCATGCCGAGATACAGGAGGGTCCATATATCTTCGGAAGGTCGATGTCAACACCACACTTCCCAGGAAGAGATAATGAACCCCCCTTTGAAATATGGAAATGCGATCTTTATTTGGCAGGCTGTTAGTACGAGTGATTTTCAAGTGTGAAAGATAATAGGATGACACCCAATGGCATCTATAGATCATTGCCTGGGCATTTCAGTTGCCTCGGAATCGTGAAGAGCACCTGAGGATGTTACCAGATTCCAGCGCCGATTATGTGCACCTGAGCGATGGATTCCCCAAACTGCAACATTAGTGCAAGGACATCGTCCGTTAAAAATAACAACCGTCGCATTGAATAAAATGTGGTTGAGGGAATAATGGGATGGCAGTGGAGGAAAAGCATAAGTGTTCTTATCTGCTAAAGATGGCAGATAGAGTTGTGCTTACATTTTTTTTCATTTTTCTTTTCCAGATTTACGTATTTTAAATCAGTGTTTTCAGCCAGAACATGCAATCTCGCTCATTCCTGAAAATTTTACGTTTCCTCTAATCTATAGCCTTTAAAAAGAAGAAAGCTTCAGTGAAGCTGTGAATCTTTTGAAACGCTCACTAATCTAACAAAAGTAATCTCAAAATGTATCGAAAATTTTAAAACGTTCAGTGGCTCTCATATTTACGGAAATTATATCTGACTAAATATTTCAAGAGCTTTCAAAGTTCTCCGATCATTTGCCACAATTGCATACTGAAACTTAAATTGCTTTTTCTTTCGTTTGAAGATAATGAATCATATACACAGTCGTATCAAAATAATATGACCACCCCCACATTCCCATTATTAAGTAGGTGGTCATATTTTTTTCTGATACGACTGTGTATATTCATGCAGTTAAATGGACTTTTGAGATTTTATCACATTTCTTTCTGGGAAGAGATTTGCTTTAAATCAAAAACTTCTCAACCATTTTCTAACTCTTTGTCTTTGGGCTGATTATTATTTAATATAAAGCAAACAGGTCTCTGTGGAATTATGAAGACTTCATGAATTTTGAAATAAAAATAAAGAGAATATTCAAAGTATAAGATATTATTTCGCATCAGTATGATTAGTAACAATTAATCGAGTTAAAATTAACCTATCAAATGAAAAACAATTTTTAGAAGCCCCTTTTCAAACGATTTTCTCTTTCTTTTCTGTCGTCTTTTTCCATGCTTTTCCTACATTACGTTGCTTGCTTTCAAACAGCGTCTCTTTCTACCCATCGCATCTTCCTCTCGAAAGTATCTTTTCCTCACCGATTGCTCCACATCATCCGTCACTCTTTTTTTGTGTCTTTCTCTTCTTTTTTCCATTAAGTTCCCATTTCCATATCGTTCTCTGCTGCCTTCAAAACTATTCCTATGTCTCAGTCCATCATACCATCTCAATCAAATGAAATATTTTGTACCCTTTTCAATATTTTCTTATATTCCCATAGTTCTTTTAATTTCCTCAGTTCTCGTTTCATCAATTATCGCCTTTCGTACACATCTTCTCCAGAAATGCATTTCAACTCCTCTTACCTTAGATGCTGACCTTTCTATCAGTGTCTCTGTCCATATGCTAAAATACTCTCTTATAATTTTTCAAAACCCATTCTTTTGTTTTTCTCATTGTTCTCCCTTCTGTTTTTTTCCCACAAAACTAACGTTTACCTTTCTATTGCTTTCCTGTTGTGGTCTTTCTCTCATTTCCCCCATGATGCACTAGTTGATTCAGCGATATGTCCCAGATATCTAAACATTCTACCCCACACCTCAAAAACTTCTTTATCATGTCTGCTCCTAGAAAGTTTGATTTTTTTTAATTTGTTTTCATCCCCATTTCCCATAATATTCCTTTTATTTCCTCGTCATATAGTCTAAATAATCTTTGTCGTTGCAATTATTACCCGCTCGTGAGGAAAACAAAAACTGCCGATCTGTATTTGATATTCCTTCACATCTTCTTGCATTCTCTCTTAGCTTTCTTCTCTAAAGATTTTAAGCGAATTAATATTCGCTTAAAATTATTAGCGAAGAAATGGGGCGAAACTGCGTTTAAGAAAGCGTTTCTTAAATGCAGTTTCGCCCCATTTCTTTCCTGTGTGAATGAAATCGACCCTACTTTGATAGAGCGGTAAGAAATGCCTAAAACTAATTATGTGTATAAGTAGCGCCGGATGCAGGAAGAGAGGGTAATATTCTCTCTCTTTCGCATAAAATTAAGCATGCTACTAAGAGTAATATAGGTAAAACTTTTTAAACTCCTTTTTATTTATTTATGCATTTTTCTAGAAATTTTTTAAGTCCTCTACGAAACCTGAGAGGGAAATGTTATACGAGAATAAAATGCAATCACTTGTCCCTCCCTTCCCTTCTTTTTATAGTTTTACAGCTCGTCTGAGTTTCTCCCCCCCCCGTCTTACAGCTCGGTTGAGTTTCTTGCCCCCACCGCTCGATATATTTTCTAGATCCTGGATTATATTTATTGGTGCAGAAACATGACAAGAGAGAACGAAATCATCTGTTAATGCTGACAATAGAGCGTTTAGCTGAGAGAGGAGACATAAAGTGTGCCCAGCAACATGCAAATAGAAAAAAAATTGTGAGACTAAAATAAAGTATGAATATAAGGATGACTAAAACCAGTATGATGCAGGCAGATACACGAGTTCATATAAAAGCCTGTTGCCATTGGTTGCAGGAAGACATCATCATTCGTCAGCAGCATGTGGAGCAATCAGACGAACGTCACCCATAAGAAATTATCACCCAGAGAAGCGAGACTGCAAATGAATCTTCCCTTAAGTCAAGAGAAGGACTGCCATAATGGTAGCAATGACGCAACCGATATCCGGAAGGGTCATTGCCAGACGATTCCCTTAGGCTGCTATCGCAATCATCGTTCATTGCCAACCTCATCACCGATGATTTCAATGTCACTGGGATAGAATTATCTTGAGTGATGAACAGCGGATCGTGTGAGCTTCAGTCAAGAGTCCTGTTTTGTGTTTGGATGCCAATAATGGATTTGTGCATGGTCGCAGAGATAATCCATCTTGCAATGGGGTAAAGTCAGAATGACTTAAGTGTCTTCTGTGAGATCCACTAATTGAAAATGTAGCAGTTATGTCCCAATCATGGGACAGTTCACTTCCACCTTACAGAATAACGAACTTCGAAATTAATATGCGAGTTAAAGATTCATTGTCTAACATTCCTGACAGACAACTTCGAATTCGATTCCCAAATAAGCTGGTGCAGCGGTTTGGCTCAGTCGGTAGCGTGCCAGGTTCGTAATCTGCAGTTTCAGAGTTTCGAGTTCCATCTGGTCCAGGGTTGAGCTTTATTTTTGCAACATTTCCATCCTTCTCTCGGTCAGAAAGGGGACACCGAAGGTAGAAAGGCCGCTATCCGTCAAATGGGATGTTAAGCTGTGTCCCCATGTGCAGGTAACCTTTTGCACGTTAAAGAGCACGCTAGATGACCTTGACGAGAGGCTTCCATCTTCCCCTAACAACTGTCAAGTGGGTTCCCCTTTTCCCCCAACTTTCTCTGAGCCCTTGGGGGTCCTTGTGCCCTACACATTTATCTAATTGCGTCCAAAAGAAGTGCCGCTCAGAAGTAAACCAATTCGACTTTTCAATCTCATTCCTACAAAAAGTTTATTCTGCATCATACTGAGTTCCTAATTTGGATTTCTTTTACTATATAATGGAAATTACTCTAATGACTTAGTACAACTCTGTATATTCTTGTATTACAGAAATATAATGTTCCCTGATCATTCGTTTACCAACACTAGGCTTCCAGACAATCATTTTTACTCCTAATGAACCTGCTCGAGTTTAGACTTTGATTCTTTGTGGTATGTGCGCTTCGTTATGTAGTTATTAAAAATAATAAGGCTAATTCTAAATAACTATATTAAAATCTGAATGTAATATGTCACCCACGTGATCCAGCCAGCAATCAGTAAATATTCCACAAAAAATATGTCTCCGAAACTAGTTGCATCATTACGCACTTCCATTCATTTTTAGTGGTCTGGCAACTAAAATTATCACGTGATATTATCATTTTTATGTAAATAATTTTTTCGTAATAAAAATTATTCGAATTTTTAATTAGCATTATATAAACAATAAGTTTAACAATATTTTTTGCCTCACTAGTATTCTCAAAGAGAGGGGGGGAGGGGTGCACCCCTATTCCTTGATCCTGTCCTGCTTCCGATCGTACATGGGTTGTTTTACTTGACCCCCGGATGATTCAGACTAGGCGCATAGACATTCTGTATCATATTAACGCATTCCAAAGTAAAAGTCTTCTATAACTCCCATTTTTCATTATAACGGATTCAATAATATTAACTCCATAAACACGGTATTTGGTTATTACTACGCAATTTCATTTGCACCTGAAACGATTTCACAGACACGAGAATGCTCTTAGAAACCCCATTTCACTTTTTGCCTTTAAATATCTTACTTTAGTTATGAAGCTATAAATAAAACTTACTTTCCTCTTTATGTTTTTTCAATGCACTGTCATTACGTTATTTATTTTCCCACCTATGCGTTCTGCCCTAAAAAAACACACGTGGCTATAAATATCGGAAAGATAGTAAATTCCGAAAGGACTGGAAAGGTCGAGAACGAATTTCTCCATTTGAGCGTGATTTCACACTAATATCAAATTAAATGATGTACCAAAGAATTCGACTCTGACCAAACGTGACATCCTAAGCTATTTGTGCTTTCATTACGAAACTAAAGCCTTGTCATATCAGATTCATAAACAACATTTCCTTGTGTCGGAACATACTACTGCTCCATCTTTCGATTTCGAGACACGCGAGCCCGGTGAATTATTACATCTACGAGCATTGTAGAGACTAGTCCACTGAACACGCAGGCCTTGCAACATTTGCAGCAGTTATATTATTTACTAGAAGAATTGCGCAGCGTGTTGCACGGGTTTTAATGCATATTGTATGATGACACAACACAGCAAGCTTCCATTTTACATAAAACTCAATGCGATTGACTCCATGAGATTTTCTTCCTCCTCTTTTGTGAAGCAGAAAATAGAAGACAATCTGAATTAAATTAAATATTTTTTCTAGAGAATATTCTTGGGTTTCTAAGTTTTTCGAAAAATAATATATATATAGAAACCACGTGCTACCTTTCAACAATTGCTCATGAAAACTTGTCTGTTGCATCACGAAGTGCTCTAGGTGCTGTGAAGAATACGTCATATCTTTATTATTAAAGGAACAGAGTTAGAAGGGTTAGTTGAGTATGTGCACGAAGAGTAGATGTGTGTTCCCCTATGGAGAAGAATATTAGAAGCTTCCATTTTAGTATAGTATTCGAATTTTAGTGTCTCTTGTGTGTGTGTTGAAGAGGATATCATTTACAGCAAAGACACTGCTTTAAAGAAGTGTTAAGAGTGTTAGCTGAAACCCGTTTATAATCAATTTGTGTAACAATAATTAAGAGACACTGACGATAAAATAATTCACAGAGTTGTACTGTATTATACTAAATAAAAAAGGTAATTTGTACACGTAAGTAGTTATTTTTAAGAACTGCCTTGTCTGTAAAATGACTGCAAACTGACTGGTGTTGTTAAGAATTGACTTGTAAAATCCTGTTATTAAATGTTTCATGAAGTGCTTAACCTCAATTAAGATGTTTGGACACTGGTTTCTTGATTAGAATGCTATGTAAAAGAAAGTTTCAATGTTTTATTCTGTTTGCATTTGTTGCTAAAAATGGCTATTTAGGCATGATTATGGATGGCTCATATTATTTATTAAGTGAATTATTCAAGTATTATTTGCTTCTTGTGAAATAATTATTTTATCCATTAAATATGCTCATTCATTATCCATTTAATTAATTCAAACCTTTATTGAACATATTCAAATATGTAGGGCAAACAAATAAAATTATATTTTAAATAAAATATTTTAATTTATTTTATATTGATTAAGTAATCACTTCAAAAATGATAAGCTGAAAAAATATTCAAGCAAACTAAATCCTGTTTAGAAATGATACATTTGCATTCGATTCATAATAAAATATAGCAAGCCATAGTACTTTCGTAGAGAAAAAAGCGCATTTGAAAGCAACGGCGCTTACAATATATCACAAGGCATTCTATGCTTTATTTCTTTAAAAATAATATTTTAAGTTAAAACAATGTTTTATGTATATGAATCATTCCTTGAAAGAGCATCTCTGCTTAAAATCGAACTGTAAACAACAACGTATTTAAATAGTAAGATATGCCGTTGGCGAATAATATTTGTTAAAAGGATGTTAAAGTATCGCAGCATAACCTCGTGCAACCACATTCTTTTTCCTTATGATAAAACATATGTACTAAAGAGGACGTTCAGACAATTCTTGACACATCTATGCGTTGTTGCCATGGTGCCTACTAAAGACGGGTACAGATTTTTCATTTTTACAAGGATGCAGCTGGGAGACGAGGCCAAAAAAATTCATGCCGATTTATTACAAGTAAATGAGGATCATTCCTGTTCATATGGCACTTTTGTGGAATGGATGCGCTAATTCAAAGAAGGACGGCAGAGCTTCGAAGATGTGCTCCGTGCAGGAAGACCGAGGGAGGCCGTGAACGAGAGAACCATCGCTGCTGTTCGTGAACTCATTAAGGATAACCCACATATCACCTTTCAGGTAATAAGTTTAGATGTCAGTGTATAGAATGGCAGAGTGGAAACAATTATTCATCAAGGTTTAAAATTTCGAAAGATCTGTGTCAAATGAGTACCCCACAAACTGACAGAATAGGAAAAAAGGGCTAAAGTCGATTCGTGCAAAGAGATGCTAGTAATGTTTAAACCTAGTGACACCAAAACAGTTAACAGACATTGTCACAGGTGATGAAAGGTAGTTTTATTACTATACAATTCCCAGAAAGGTCGACAACTATGTTTCAGATGCCGAAGATGAACCACGTCGCTAAATTCCCCTATAAGACTTTCGCTCAAGCAAGAGGAAGTTCAATTTTTTTTTCAATTCCAAAGAAGTGGTAGCCGTGGACACCTTATCTGAAAAAATGATTACAAATGACCAAAATTATTAAGGAGATGAAGGAGCAGCGTCCAACAACAGGCGTATCGAGGGTTCTCCTTCATACAATGCCAGTGCTCACGAAACCCGGCAAGTTACGGCCTATCGAGAGCAGGAAAAAAATCGAGCAAGTACCTCATTCTGTATATTCACCCGATCTTGCACCATCCGATTTTTGGTTGTCTCCAAAAATTAAATAGGAACTTTCTGGGAAGCTTTTTTCAAGGGCGCAAGACCTTGAAAATTGAGTTCATTCAGATTTGCGGAGTATTCCCCAATAGGAGTACCCCCAAACGCTCCAGAATTGCCGTAGACTTCTTCAATTTTGCATAGATGTTGGAGGAGAGTACTTTGAAGAACCATAAAAGCTTTGTTGAGGTAAGTGCAATGGTTTTTGTTGTGCAGATACATGTCAAGAACTTTTTCAACGCCCCTCGTAGCAGTAATTCAATTATAAAAGGGCAGCAATTTTTAAACAGTCCAATGAAATTCCACGTTTGATTGGGTTGTTTTACCTCTGAGCGACAGTTTTTTGCACACAATGGGCTAAATGGCCAGGTCACAAGGACCCAAAAGGCTCAGAGACGTATTGGGGAGGGGACCCATTGGAATAGCTGTTGTGATACAGATAATAGCCTCCCGCCAAGGTCATCGTGCCTGTTCTTTAACGTGCACAGGATATGGCTCTCCCGCACACGGGATCACCGCTTAATGTCGTATTCGATGGACGGCGGCCTTTCCAAGCCGATCAGTAGCACTACTAACCTGAAATCCTCATCACAAATAGATTCCTTGCATGTGAGTAATAATAAATGTTACATCATCACGCATTGTTAAATATTATTACGATAAAAAGAAATGATTGTTTAAAAAATGTTAATATTTATCTAATACACCGATTTTTGAACACCTCCTGACCCTATCGAGTTAGAATTTTGCATTGTACATCCTCATGCAACTCTTAATCTTCTGCAAAATTTCCAGGTGTCTAGTTCCTTAATGTGACGGATTATGGCGACCACAGACACATTACTTTTTATTATTGTAGATTGCTTAATACATTGATGTTCAATCATTTTCTTTGTTTGCGAAGATACGTGGAATATTTGTCAGAAACGTAATCCCAAGAAATAAAAAAAATAGTTTTTAAAATAATACACATGTTTTATTAATGTGATATTTAAAAAATGGCAATTTTTCAAATCTAACTTTTTTTTTCTTTTTTTTTTTGCAACGCGCGGTGGACTTGAAATATTGTTGGGACTTCCAATAGTCTATGGATGATTGGATGAACATCAGTAGCTTCATGTAGGCTGCCACTAATCGCTGAGAAAACCATACTTTAGTCATGGAACAACTGAATAGAATTTTTCATAATAATTTACCTTTTTTTTAAATATTATATGTTCTATGAAATGTGCTAAAAAATCTAATGTTGTGTAAATATAAAGAACAAAAACAATATAGTATACTCCAGATAAATAAGAAGAGTCAGAAAATATTCACTCTGTTCGAGTGGGTGCTACTGTACAGGGTGTCTCAAAAATAAAGGTACAAACTTTTAGGGGAGGTAGATACATCTAAAGGAATGAGAATTGAATAGGAACCCATAACCGGAAACGTCATGGGAAAGTGGTAGCAGAGATATAAGATCTGAAAGGACACAAGACAGTGATTAATGGGAAAACATTTATTGATATAATTGTTACAAATGGCGTACTAGATGATACATTTCATAATGTTACAGCTCTTAATGACCCATAATCGTACAAATTTTGATGCGCACGCGCAAACAAACGGTGACCCGGTACATGTCTGTGTGGGAAGCGTTCTTGATATATTCGTTGAGCGGCTCGTCCGTCGCCCTCAGCTATTCCATACACTAAGTGCATGTCTTCCAGCTCTCTGTTCGAATACCTTTGCATGCTCTTCGTCAGCCGACTACCGCTCGAATGAGGAAATCCGAAATTTCCCCACTAGCGCATTGATGAACAGCGCCGCCTATTGACTTACGGGGACATTTCCGGTTATGGGTTCCTATGCAATTCTCATTCCTTTAGATGTTATCTACCTCCCCTAAAAGTTTGTACCTATATTTTTGAGACACCCTGTATACGAGATAAAAGATGTTAACCTGAGGTAATAAAATGGAAAGTGAGCTAGCTACAGAGGAAATCTCCTTCCCCCTCCTCCCCTGAAATCCTTTTTTCCTTCCCAATAAGTATTATTTAGCAAATGGTTGTTCTATTACATTTCCTCAACATGGTGGCCAATTGCGACGAGTTATACATTCAGTGCGGACTGAATCATGACCACCTTCCTCCATGTTATGTCATTGGGACTAAATTAAATGCTCTATAACTTCGAAATTTAACTTTCTATGGTAAAATATGATTGAAGAGGAATTAAAGCGCTCAATCAAATCTATCTAAATCTCGATTTTCAACAATACTCCCTTAATATTTAAAGAGTTATGTAAGTTTGAATATTTAACAAGAGCAATGCCTAATATGAGAATTTAACTCAGATGTTAATTATAATATGAATAAGAAGTATTATTTCACATCATTTAATACAACATATGTATATTTGAAAAGTTAATGCAAATATGTTTTCGATATATTTGAATTTTCCTAAGACTTGCATTGTTGCTCTTAAATATTCAAAGTCCATAACTCTTTAAGTATAAAGCAAACATTATCGGAAATCAAGATATAGATAATATTCCAATTCGATTGTGATCTTTAATTTATCTTCCGTTACATTTTATCATAAAACGCCTAGTTTAGAAGTTATAGAGCTTGGAAGTCTGCTTCCAATTACATAACATGGAGGGAAGTGATCACAGTTCAGTGAGCACTGAAAATCAATGAAAGTTATGCTGGAGGTGATAGAGGGCATATAAAAATCATTTTTTCTTCCTGTGGAATTCAAGGAATATATTTCAAAACTACTGTGGAAGTCAATGAAATTCTAACTATTGTAATATGCATTCAAGTTCACCATAGGGACCTGTGTACAACAGTTACCGGAAAGAACGGCGATGAACAGTGTTTACAGTAGGAAGAAAGAAAGCAAAGGCATCCTATGTCGATATAAGTACATGGACACTTTATGATCCTTTTTTCTAGAACTTAGGGAAAAAATAGTGTTAATAGCAATTTAATTAATATTTAAAACAGAACAGCACTGAAACTTTTATATTTTATATAAAATTATTTTCCTATTTCACAGGGATAGATCGATATCATTTCTGAAGTTATCGCTGAAAGAAACTCAACAAAAGTAAATTTCGCAACTTAGAGAAGAAAAAAGTATCATCCCATTATGTGCTCTAAACAGCAAAAAAAATGTTCAAAACATAATATTTCCAATTATTTAATTACCTACTCAAACCATATTAATGTCAAAAAACGCTAGAAAACCCAAAACGGTTTACTTTCACGAAAAATCTTTTTCTGTCGCCTCTATCTCCCTTTTGAATTAATGTTATTTGAATAAATGACTTTATCATTGGCAATTTTGTTTTGTTTCTGTTTTTAAACCCATCAAAAAGAGAGAAATATTTAAATTTTTTTGCAGTTTTATTTTTCTAGTTAAATGCAATGTAACGTCGCCAAGCATCTGCAAGAGGCGTCGAGAATTAATGATCATATGACTATAAAATGACTTGAAACGTAATATCCCGTTTCAGTACAATTAGCCATAAAGCCACCAACTTTCTTTCATTAATCTCAAACTTTCTTTTCCTTCCACCGTATAATTAAAAGGCGGTCTTAAACCAAAAGCAAAGCTTACTAAACTCCTTTCCAGAACCTTCTTCCTTTAACGATTTTTCTTTCCTGTTTTTAATTTTAATTTCTACAGACTTTCCTCTTCCATTTTACTGCAGCTGGAGTAACGATTCCGTTTACTAATGGAACAATGTACGAGATTATCACCTCTCCGGAAAGAATATTTAACCCCCCCCCAAACTAACTACTTCATCCCCTCACACTCAAAAAAGAAAAACACTAATTCATAATGTTGTCCAAAAGTTTTCGAAATATCTTAGAGAACTTCTTAAATAAGTTCTCTGTGCTCTAGAAAATGTGAGCTGTTCATGAATGCTTAGAATCGTTTGGTCTTCAGCGAGGTGAAACGTCATTATGAAATTTGCGTTCCCCTTAACGAGGTTTCAAGAAATATTTCCCCTAGCAGGTAAAAGTCATTTTCTGGGCGTATTTTTGTCGCCAAGGCAAACTCATTAATTAGGTGGATGCTTGGTTTTTATTACAAACCATTATCACCTTCTTTGCCAAGAGACGCGTCGTGCTGGTCCTCTACAATAGCGTTGTGAGTAATTTAATTTAATCACCTTTGGTGTTGCTTTGCCATAAAATTCGTGGCATGTTGGTCTGTCGCTACTGCGCAATGAAGTCGCAAAGGTGTAGGAGGGAGTCCCGTGGTAACCCGCAGTGAAATGTTACGCGTGGCTGAGGTTGTTGTTAGCGAAGGATTACCACAATTAGATCTGCTTCTCCAAAAAAAAGTCCAAATCCTTTTCCGCTTTGTGTTCTGCAGTTGTCTGTTTTCGCTTCGAAGAGTCATACGGCTCCGAAAGTTTGTTCGCAGATCAAAGGTGAAGTGTCAAGGTGTATTTCTTTTGAAACTGCATACCAGTTTTCGGCTCCGTTAAAAGTCCCGTTTTTAAGTTGTAACACTAAAAGTGCAGAATATTAGAGCTAGAGATATCTGTACTTCCTTGCTATTGCTTTTCCCTAGTAAAAGTAAAAATCTTAAAGCCAGAGATATCTGTATCTACCTTGCCCCTCCCCCCCCCGATAGGGGACCACCTTGCCGTGGTGGTGGGGGGGGGGGGACTGAATGGTGCCTCTGAGAAGTTGGGTTCGGCTCGCTGGCCCTCTGGGTTTCACAAGATATTGTAACCTCTGGTGGAGGAGGCCTGTCTGCGGACCGGTTTTGGGGGGCCGGTCCAGTGGGCTTATTGACTTGCCCCTTGAGAAGCTCTGAGTTGCAGCCCCGGTTGAGGGGCCGTACTTGAGGGTCTGCGGATAGGGCTTGGGGAACCTGGTTCAGTAGTTTCATCGATGCGGTCTCAGTGATATCGTGGATCAGGAGACTGTTCACTGCGTGGCTTCGGCCCGCTCACAATGGAGAGGACGAAGTTGAAGGCTCGCGACTGGGAGTGGAATTCCACGTCGATGGGCTTATCGATGGAAAAGCCAGACTAAGAGTCTCCATCCCGGGAACTGAGTCAATTTGGTTCTATATACCATCTTTTTGGCTAACCAGAGAACAGATTAAATTTAGGTTTTGACCGATGGATGAGCCTTTCTTCTATAGGATTGCTCGCCATAGGTAGCCGTGGATGAGCTGTGTCCTTGTGGCACTGTGGTGCCCCGGCGTAGGTAGTGCTGTTTTCAGGCATTCTACCTATAGATGTAGTGCAGTCGACGTATTGCGGAGCATCTGGGACTTGCCTTTATTTAAATGTAAATGTATCTACCTTGCTACTGCTTTTCATTTGACATTTGTAACTCCTTTGATTTGCTAAATTAATCTATCTATAAATTTAAGAGAGTAGTTTTCCCATTTAAGAGAGCAGTTATCTATAAATTTAAGAGAGCAGTTATATATTGCGAACCTGGTGACCGATTGCAACGAGTTCTGTAGCAAATGATAACTTATAAAACTTCCGACGCCACACGATAAGAAATTTTGCTCCGACTTTTATTGATCCCTAAAAAGGAGAAATACAATTGTTTCCATATGTGTTCCTAACACAACGGAAGAGGCGAAATACTTAACTATACGTCGAACTCAAATTTATGACTGGAGAGTTTGATAAAAAAATTAATAATCCCTCAAGCAGCTTCTTGTCATAGAGGTCTGACAGCTTAATACACAACAGATATCGTGAAAAAGGAGAAAGAAAGACAACGGAGAGGAACAAAAATCCATGCCTTATCCAGCATAGCTAAGTAAGCAAGCCACTGCGACGGTTGCATAAGGTATAGGAATTGAGCACAATTTAAACTCCAGAATCGGGATTTCAGTTCACCTAAGAACGGGTTAACTGTCCTCATGGTTGAGTGGTTAGCGTGCTTGGCTACTCTTCAAAGAGCCCAGGATTCGAGTCCCAGGAAAGGTAATTCTTCCTTTATGCTGACGTCTCGCCTTCCACACATATCTTCTATAAACACGCATTATCCTGACAGTATCAGTCCTCTGTGACAAGCGGCTGTTGAGGAGTAATTTTATTTTTATTTTAAGAGATTTTCATCTCCTCTGCATGTTAAAAGCACGCTGGATAACTTCGACGGAACCTTCATCCTCTACCTCTACCAACAGTCGTGTGGATCTTTGCTACAAACCTTTCTTGATCTTTGGGATCTTTGTGACCTGTCCATTTAGCCCGTTTTCACCACAGAAAAAGGCTACCAGGAGGCGTTACACAACCCAGGCCTTTCACACCTACCGAAATGCTTTCAAAGGTGCGCTAACAAACTGAAAGGTAATAAATTATCGTTATGTTTTAGGGGAATACTTTTCCAAGTCATGTTTATTAAAAGAGTACTGCTCCAAAGTCAAAACCGCTGTATCTTTTACTAAGTCAAGCTGAAAGCATTAAACACGATATAAACATGAATTATAAAGCCGATGCCGAAGTCTGTTAGGAAATGGGAAATAGCCCCATTCCCGACGCATCGCATCGTATCTCAGAAACGTTGCCGGCTTATTAAGCACATCGAACGTAGTAAAGCAGATAACTCAACTCCCAAGAGACTCGCAATAAATAATAACACGTGAGGGGTGAAACAAGTGGAGTTTTCACAAAAGGACGACGCTAAGTGAGTGACCTTCGAACTTTACGATCCAATTGGTGCTTAATAAAGACACTCCGCATCTCTCTGAAACTGTCGATTGGAGGGAACATTCTGCACGAAGGTTTAACCATATGCTCGCAATTTATAGGGTTAATTTTCTACCGGGAATCGTGAAATGGTATTTATGCTTTCATTTAGAAATTGGGAGAAAAGTGGCGCACTTAATCAGCAGTTGAGTCAAACGAATAAAGGAAGGCTGAACAGCCGGGAAAAGGGGAAAAGGAGGTGACGCCTCGAGGAAATTAAGAAAGGAGACAAAGAGATTTCAAAGAAAGAAAGAAATTTTCTTGGTGAAGAATAATATGCACAAATAATTACCAAGGAAAGGATAGTGACAGACTAGATTTGATGGGGTTACTAACATCATTCCTTTGTGCAGACTACTTTGTAAGAAGGAAATAATTCTCTTGTGTTCTTTCACTGATCAAGGATTTTTTAAATTTTTCTACATATTACCTTCTACTATGGCATATAAACTGACAGGCTCCTGTCAGACCTCTGTGACAAGCAGCTGCTTGAGGGGGTATTATTTATTATTATTTATATATATTAAAAGGATAGGATATAATGACTGGGTTATTTTGCCTCTAAGCGGTGGTTTTTATCACGTAATGGGCTAAATAGCCAGGTCACAAGAACTCCAGGGAATGTTGGAGAAAGAGAAGCACTGTTAGGAGACAGATAGAAGCCTCTCGTCAAGCCCATCCATCTCGTTATCTAACGCTCAACGGAATGGTTACCCTATAAATGGGGCCACGGCTTAACATCCCGTCCGACGGACTGCTTTCTTGCCAAGCCCATCAATGATCCCTTTTTCACCGAAGACAGTTCTTGTGTATCGTAGAAAAGAAATCATTTGTGTATATCATTGCTCTGCATTCACATTTGATTTGCATGAAAATCACTAGTCTAATCTATTTTAATAGTACGGAGCATCAGATTTAACTTTCCACTTTCATGTCATGGAATATAATTCTTTTTCTAGGCAATGTACAAAAAACTCTCAAGATGAAAGATGCTAAACGGTCATGGGATGGACTTGGCTCAGTCGGTAGCGTGCCAAGCTCGCAATCTTCAGTTCTCAGGTTCGAGACCCACCTGGGCCAGTGTTGAGATTTATCTCTGCAAAATTCCCTGCGCTTGATCAGTAGGGGAAACCAATGGGCTTGGAAACGCCGCCGTCTGTCGGATGGAACATTAAGCCCTGGCCTCATGTGCACGTTAAAGAACTCGCTGGATGGCCTTGACAGAAGGCCACCATCTGTTTACTAAGAGCTAGATGGGTCCTCTTCTCCCAA
Organism: Ryuthela nishihirai; assembly: GCA_038380435.1. Taxonomy (NCBI): domain Eukaryota; kingdom Metazoa; phylum Arthropoda; class Arachnida; order Araneae; family Heptathelidae; genus Ryuthela; species Ryuthela nishihirai. The sequence goes on from JAWZYU010000004.1 coordinate 114,158,919, forward strand.
ACTTTCTGCACCCGGGGTTCATGGACCCGGCCATTTAGTGCAAACAAAGTGTCTCTCGCAGGTAAAAGCAACTCAACAGTCCTAAAGGGTCATACATACTATTATCGAAATTTATATGAAAATGTTTTTCCTCTTATATTATATCATTTATGCTGCCTATTTTACTGAGTAATGTCAGTGCGTTGATAAAGAAATAATTTTGTTTCAAATGCATTAAGACTACGATATACGTCAATAGACTTTATTACGAAAGTTTTTTGGCTGTCGACTAACTAAGTAGTTGTCGCATTGTACTTAAATGAAAGTACAATTGAAATGGATTTAGCTTAACTCTAACTATCGTTACATCAGAGATAACACATGCGTTCATTTTTAAAACCATAAATAAAAAAAAATACCCCCTCAAGCAGCTGCTTGCCACAGATGTCTGACAGGAGCCTGTCAGTTTATATGCCATAGTAGAACGTCTGTGAAGATGACAGGATCTCAGCAGAAAAACGACACACACAACCATGCCTTACCCGGGACTCGAACCCAGGTCCCTTAGATCAGTAACCACGGCACAATCAGTAAGATTGATCAGTAACAATCACTAACCACTCTGCCATAGGACGTTTTAAACCATAAGCAGATTAGAATGATTTTTCGAAGAAACCAAATCTGCTAAATTTATAAACTCCAATATAGTTTTATATGGCTTCAGGCCTTTGAGCGAAGAAACACGTTTAGGGGTTAAAAACACGAAAGAACTGATGAAACAAATTCGTGTTATGACAATGTGTCGGGTTTGAGGAAGAAAACATTTAATTAAACCACCAATGTTATTGACGTTCTCGGGAAGAAATCGACCGAGTGCGACAAACTCTCGGAAGCAGTCTCCAAAATCGAGAGATGTTCAAAACATACCGTTTTCAAATTTCAATGGTGAGCTTCATATGAAAAGGAATGGTCGGTATAGAGTGCCAAATTTAATGTTAAAAACGTTATTTGAATAGATCAATGGGCATGAAAATTCATTTAATGGCAGTATAGGTTTTGATTGGAAGCTCTCAAAATTATTGGTTGTTTCCCTGAGATATACGTAGTGCTAATATTTGAATTACAGACGTAAATCTCATTCTGTGTGAGAGGAGGAACCAGAGTTTAGAGTTTCATCGGTACAATATAACATCAAAGAAATTATGTATTCCAATACTTTGAGATATTTGAGAGATTTTATTAGATTTACTTTTTAAAACATTTCTAGGAGCTATCAGCTGGATTTCACTAAACCTAAAGAAAATAAACATTGTGTTGTTCCAGCCACAAGCGTGAGTGGTTTTTGTGTGTGTGTGATGTGATTGACATCTGGAAAATAAATATTTAAATTATACATGTTGTAGAAGCTAATAGGATTGATCAGTTGTAAACAATCTTCATGTTACAGTTAATCCATATTTTTGAACTCCACAGATCGGAGACGTTTAAGATCATAGGTGCTGTGTATTCTAAAAGTAATGTTTTTTCCTTTAAAGAATGTATCTATGATTCCGTATTTGCAACTGCACTCATTAATGAACATAAATATTTCTATGTAGAAACACTGATTAGTTCACCCCTTCATTAGAAATATTTTTCCCTTTCCTAAAAACAAGTTCCCCTCCCCTTAGAAAACTTTCTGATGGCGTCGATGTCTATGATGGGGCAAGAGACCATAGACACCATCCCCCACATGCACACATTCCTTTGTCTTTTATATCTCTTTTTATTCTTTTTTCCCAGGTTTAACAACTGGAGGGGAGGGATAATAATTAAAAATTTAACTGAAAGAAAAATTTAATTTTATGTAGGGCTGGAAATGAAGTCCATAATGTTCTGCAAATGCGTCTTTAGGGGCTCTTCCCACTGAACTATCACAGCCAATTTCAGTTCCATGACGCAGGATATCTATAAACTTGCCTTTATGGAATTAAATTCACTCCCCTCCCTCCCTCATTGGAAAAATATTTCCAATAAAGGGAGGGGGAGTGAACTGAATTCCATGAACGAGAAATGCTCGTGGCGCCATCTGTTGCTCAAGGACAGGATATATGATTTTCTCACCAAATATGTTATTATTTTTATAGTCAAACACAGAGATATAGCATTATCGGTAATAAATTCAATAATCCGAAGATGGTTGCGTTGTTACAGCTTAAGTGTTAAAAGAAAAATTGAGTTTCGTGGGAGTAAGAGTCGTACCCATAACCTCCTGAAAACATGTCAAGTGTTCTACAGCAATCGTATAGGTTATATGCATTTAGAAAGTACTTTAGTAAAAAAAAATACAGTGTCCAATCACATAGACCTCTTTATGTGATTCAAAACATAAGGACTAAAGGAAATATTCATTTTCTCTCATAAAGCAATGTGTGGGTTATGAGCGGGCAAAGAGAATATTTAGATATTTATTAACAAAAATCACACGCCTTTTTTAAAGATAAATTAAAATGTGTATTGAAAAATTTAAAAAAATCTTTTCGTAGAAGAAATGCATATAAAAAGTAGGTTAGATAATCATTTTAACTGTTTTCAGGATGAAATCATATAGGTTAGTGGAACCTATTTCGAGGAATATTTTCACGAATATAAAAGAGAAAATATTGCACTAATTGGCGAGAATATCTAACTATAGCCTGAATTTCCTCCGTTAGAGAATGATAAAGTTGAAAAATGGTAAAATGTTTCACCAGCATCGTAAAAAAACTATTCATGACAGAAATTTTAAATTTGGGAAGTAAAGTGCGGTGGGCGAGGGGTTTGCATTAAAAGCCACCGTTGGGGAGGGGGACAAGTTGAGAAAAACCTAGTCATTTCATCTTAAGAGATAAACGAAAATTTGCTTTTTTTTATCAGCTAGCTGCTAATAATATTCGCATTCCCACCTTTGGACGGGAATAAATTTGGGAGCTGGCAAACATCATTAACTTTGGAAACGAGCTCTCATATTTGCCAGCGGAAGGTTTCGCTTTACTTAAAAAAAACCAAGCTAAAAACTAATTTGTTAATTCACTCATCTCGACTACTAACGCATAAGAAATGTGAGTCAGTCAAGTCATTTCGCTATACTCCACTAACAAGCATAAAAAAGTCAGTCTTATTTTCTTCATTGACTTGGCTCTAATTTCTTCCATCAAAGACATGACTCTCATTTTTATAGCTCAGATATCTTCGATGCGAGAGCATGATTGCAGAACTTTATTGCAAATTCGAACATAAAAAACATCCTAATAAATTATGTGCATTTTCCCGCTAAGAAAATCCTGACCCACACGATGGACCCATTCTTTAATCATTATTTCCTCAATGATAATTCTTTTTAAAAAAATGGCGGACTCATAAATCATGCAACATAGTTTTACGAGAAGAGACTTTCACTTTTAATTTTACTGAAACACAGGATGACTCTAAGTTTACAGAAGGAATTTAATCAGCTGGCAACCTGAAAAGCGCTAATTGAGAAACAAATCAGACGTAAAAAAAAGTTTAAGTTAAATGAAGAGAATTAAATTCGCCATTTCATTCGGTAATGAAGAAGTTTAAAATCTGTCTGGAGGAAAAAAATCTTTATTGCCACTTCAAATAGTTATCCTCTTTCCATCGGATGAATGAACAAAGAAACATTAAACGAGAGCAAAATAGAAAGAAACAAGAGAAGCGAAATACGTTAAATAAAGTAAAAGAGTGGAGAGCTGAGTTTATTTCGCATAGCAATGCAATGGAAGAGTGCTACTTTTCGATCAATAATCTCAGGGACGTAACTGTAACTGATTATAGAGAAAACCATTAGTTTCATTTCCACTCTGCTTCGCCTTTTTACTCTATAATCTGTTTTATGAGGATAGAGAAATGGAAAAAAAAAAGTTAGCAGAAAAACTTTGAGCACAACACATATCGAGTAACAGATTACCATAATTGATTTTCGACTGTTTTTTTTATACTATCACGCCAATGTTCGATATCGAGCAGAACACGTTTGGCGGCCACAAACACAAAGAGACCGAACTGGAGCAGTTATTAAATTCGACACAATCACCAAGAGCGACAATTGAGGTGATGAAACACTGCAGAAGAAGAAGATGAAGATGGCGGCGACTGAGTTAATTGTGTGAGGAAAAGGGAATTGAATTATGCTGTGTGGCGAGTTATATATGAATAAGAAATGATTTCGCAATCTGATGTGATCCTCAGGCAGACGATGAGAAGCGAAACGTTTGGATTTTATTCGTGTTGTCGTGACGAACACGGAAGTTTGTTGTTGTTTTTTAATGATACTGAACAAATTGCAAGATGAAAAAAACTGGAATTACGTTTTACAGATTTGTTACTAATTGTAAATTTGTAATGTAAAAATATCCTGCAGAGTAGTTCTAACAAGATATTCATTTGGGCCTTATTACTATTGCTTGATATTTATTGACATAATTATTAGCACTGCAATTGAGATCATCACCACAAGATACAGCATTTGCTATACATGAAGTAATGATAATAAACACATTGTTACGCATAGAACAAATATCTACAATTAGGAAAATACATATCGCATCTGGTGAATATGGGATGCTCGTTTTCAAAGAGAATGAAGTTCTTCATTTTCGAAATTTTCACCCTCTAAAGCTGTAGAAAATCGAGCAATGGCTGATTGGTAAAATGCAAATATCAATAATTAATTAGCATATATACAAAACAGAAACAATTTTTCACCTATCTCTTAAATCAATGGGCGGAGGTGGCTCAGTCGGTAGCGCGCCAGGCTCGTAATCTGTAGTTCCCAGGTTCGAGTCCCAGCTGGGTCAGCGTTGAGATTTATCTCCGCAAAATTCCCCGCCCTGCCCACGGTCAGTAGGGGACACCGATGGGCTTGGAAAGGTCGCCGTCCGTCGGATGGGACGTTAAGCCGTGGCCCCGTGTGCGGGAGAGCCATACCCTGTGCACGTTAAAGAACACGCTGGATGGCCTTGACGGGGGGCTACCATCTGTCTCCCAACAGCTGTTCCAGTGGGTCCCCTCCCCCAACCTTCTCTGAGCCTTCGAGGTTCATGTGACCTGGCCATTTAGCCCATTGTGTGCAAAAAAGTGCCGCTCAGAGGTAAAACAACCCAACCCTTAAATCAATGCCACTACCCATTCCATGTCCGTTGGGGAAAATTATCACTGCCAAAGTAAACCTTTTCATCGTTATACTCTATCGCAAAAAATTCAGATTTTCAGCATACATTGAAAGTGTGGCATTTTCTACCTTTTTCCACCGTTAGAGGAAGCTATTAAAGCTAATTGGAGACTAAATTAGACTTAAAATTGGAGACTAATTGGAGATTAGAGACTTAGAAAGTGCGAAATTAACTCTTGTTTTTTGAAAAATCGAAAAGAGAAGAAAAGCAAATGCTAAAGAATAAATTTAAGTTAGCAAAAAATTGACTATTCCTAGGTTGGATATGAATTTGCGATTTCATGATAATCTTCTACTTCGCCATTATTTTTTCGTCTTTTTACAGTGGATAACTGGGTCATCAGACTAACACCTGATTCGTTAGCAGAGGTTCGTGGGGATTGTTTATAACTGTCTAAGTAAATGTTTACTCTCAAAATCATTCTTTTTTCTAAACATGCGATTGCATTGAAAATACCAAAGATGCTCAAAACATAAATTCAGAGAATAAATCTATCTGACTGCAAGATGCACTGAAGCAAAGACTTTCGTTTAATTCGAAAATATTAAATTCACGATACCAGATAAATATTCGCAGCTATTATTGTAGATTTTTTGAGCTCCGTAAATGATCTCTATCATCTCATGAAGGAATCTGATTTTTTTACTTCTTTCACACATCCTGATGTGTGAAACTGATGAAAAAAATGAAAAATATAAATCAGCATTTTTAGCCGCCACCTTCCAAAACCTTGGTTAAGGTTTTTGTAGCTGTAATTTAGTGTAGTAGCTTCTGTAGCAGTAATTTCCACAATAGGATGGGGACTCTAGAGGGTGCGCGAATAAAACTCAGTGGTTCTAATATATTATTTTTAAAATGATTTTAAATTTTCAGAAAAGAAATATGAAGAAAAATTTAAAAACTACATACTCGCTATATATTTCAATTTTGCGGTCATTTTGCGCACACTCTTTCTAAAGATGTCTTGGCATACACTGTGCATCTCAGAGAGAGCACGGTTGCCAGGTTTAGCCATTTAATAGATTTATCACCCTGACATACCAGAGAGGTACTTTTATTTTCATCTTGACTTATTTCTGATTGTATACTTATAAAAAAATATATATATTCATACATATTGGAGAGGTGTGCTACTTTTTGTTAATGTAGGGGTGGGTGATTTTTTTTGCTGAGAAAGGTGTAAGTGGTCAAAGAATTTGAAGGCTGGTCTAGAGGATAGGTATGTGGAAAAAGGAAATATACACCAAATATTTAGTGGACTCCGTTCCCCCAAGTTGAAACCTAGTAAACTTAACGATACAACAAAGCCTTTCCTAGTATCAGTGCGTACAGAAGCAACTGCTATTGGTAACATTTTGAGGCCTTATTTTTAAGCACATGAAATACATGTGGACATAAAGCACAGTACCAGTAATGGACGATATTGTAATTTCAATGTTATATAAACATCAGTGTCACGTTAAGTAAATGCATGGGGAAAATATGAAATAATAAATATATTATCAATAGAAACATCTGAATTAATTCAAAATGTAAATGTTATTTCAGTCCTCGATTGTCTGGAAATCGCGGTCCTTTAATGCATTGCCTACGGTATCGTCACTACCCTTGCTTTGTAAGTCAACAAGTTTTTTTTTCAAAATTTTCAAAAACGTGTTCACTTATTACACCGACTCCCACAGTTTAGAAACTGCGTGGCCTGAATTTGCCCAAGTTTAGTCTAAATAGTAAGTTTTCCTTTGCTTCCAAGACACGCTTTATTTTACCGTAAATAATTTTGTCTCCATGTTATTACATTGTATTGTTCAGTTAAAGCAGCTTCGCGTTTGCGAGTGGGAAATCTAAATTCATGTATGTATAATGTTGAACTGAAAATAGGCAAATTAGGATATGAGTTGTCGATATTAATATTTTGTTTAAATTCAGGAGTTTATTTCTGATGAATAATTCTTGGACCTTTTTCCTGAAAGATGTCAAAGTAAATTTATCGTTCTTTCGCAACCGTTAATTACTTGCCCTTGCTTAGAGTAGGGAATACCCGATTTGAATCATACATTTATTTTCAAAAATTCCACTTACAATAACCTTTATTGCGTTTACTCACATTTCATCATTAGGTGTGAAACTTTACAAATAAGTAATTGTGCAGACTTCTTCTCGACCTGTTTGGGCTGGGTTGGTTTTTAACCGACCGTGTGTGAGAGTGTGTGCAGAAGGGTACTTGGCTCTACCTGTCAGAATGTTGCTACAGTACTGTGCAAATTAGTTGAGACAATAGAAAAATGCAGTAACAAAGACACAACTAAAATATTTATTTCTTTAATAGTGTAGTTAATAGTGAATGTGACCACCCTTAGCTTTAATTACTTCTTTCACCCTCTCAACCATTGATGCCACTAGCTTTCTGCACATCTCCTTCACTTCAGGGTCGTGGTACCACACTTTCATGACACTTTCTATCATTCTGGTTTTCGTCGTGCAATCCATCCTAGATATGCGCGCTTTAATAATGGCCAACAAATTTTCAATGAGGTTTAGATCGGGTGAATTTCCTGGCCACTCCAATACCTTCAAATGTTGCTGGGTAAAGAAACTCTTAGCAAGCTTAGAATTGTGGCATGGAGCCAGATCCTGTTGAAATACCCCGTCGCCGTTAGGAAACAGTTTCTGCAGTGTTGGGACCATTTTCGCCTCCAGAACGCCTATGTACTTTTGCTGTCCATCATTCCTTCAATGGGGTGAAACGTATGTGGCCCGGAAGCTGTGAAACATCCTCAAAATATGACCTTGGGTGGGTGTTTGGCGGATTGCTGGATATGGCCAGATCGAAGAGTTCTCCAGGCTTTGCTTGTCCCAACTAATTCGCACAGTACTATACTATCTAAGTGGGCGATAAACACAAACTCAGGTGTACCATTTATACAATTTAAAACAATTTATATTAAATATACAACAAAAGAGTGACTGCCATTCACTGCACACAAATAAGACATCTAGTCTTGTTCGAGAGTTGCTGGTTTTAGTTTTGTATTCCATGTGATAATTGATAAATCATCTGATATACGGAGGACGTTCAAAACGTTCTTGACTGTAAATTTGCACTCGTTCCCCCTAAGGTAACGAGCTATGACTTGTTTGAAAGCTTGTCTAAACTTGGCATTACGTGTTAAAAACAAAAGGGTTATCATCGTTTCTCTCTCCGCGGGTGGCGCGTAAATTTCGGTCGGCGAAATATATGCGTTGTTGCTCGAGTACTGATATAGCAAATGCAAAACAAATATCTTGAATTGGAAAAATATGTTGAATTTGTTTCAATTATTTCACTTTGTCAAACAATATATGATTTATTACCCTTCGGTAGCTTACGAAAAAGAATAATGCCAAGCTTTTCTCAATGATTCAATTTATTTTTGTCAGCCCTTTTTGTTACATTTGAAATAGTAATAGTAGACACATTTTTATCCCGTTTTTTGAAAACAAGATAAAGTGCTCACTTTGTCATCTGTCTATCCGTTCGTCCGTCTATCTGTCCGTTTTCCGTCCGCCCATTTGTCTGTCCGTCTGTAGACATCGAACTTTTTTTTTTACAGATAAATAAAAATTCTTTTTCGGTTGGATAAATATTGATGGATATTACGATTGGTATTTTCCGAATTCCTCTAACTGTGGAAAAGTTTGAAAATACAAAAAATATAAATGAATATTACAAACGATGTTTTTATGCCAGAAATTTGAACTTTTGATGGTAGAATGTGAAGGTGAAGTAATTCCCATTGGTAAAATTGAGTTTCCCCCTTAGACCCAGGGTGGGTGGGAAAATGCAACCAGTTAGTTCTAATAGATAATTGTTTTGTTTTAGAGATATTTTTTTTTTATATGGGTTGGATAGATATTTATCAAATATTCCGATTCGCACTTTCGGAATCTCTCAAAAGCTATAATTGCGCTCTCTAAATGTGAAATAAATTCCACCACCAAAATTTCAAATTCTAGCATAAATGCATCGTTTACAATAGTCATCTAAAAGTTTTAAATTTTAAATGAATATTGTAAACGATGTATTTATGCTAGAATTTTGAAACTTTGGTGGTGGAATGTGACGGTCCTGAAGATTCGATTGACAACAATAAAGTAATTTTTAGACACAGCGTGGGTGGGAAAATGCAATTGTTTGGTTTTAAGTGACAGTTGAAAATATCTTTAGTTGGATTCGTACTAATCAAATATTATAATTCGCATTTCTTTAAATCCTTAGATAGTTTTAATTTATATCGTTATCGGTTTCCAAATATGGAAACGCGAAACTTTTAAGGAATGTTGTAAGTCATTCGTTTATAGTAGAATTCTAAAATTTCGGCGAACCAATGTCAGTGGAGTGTGAAGAGATATTCCACTGACAACAACAATCCGCCCCTTATTCTTCGAGAAATGTAAGAAAGCAACTTTCGAAATTGAAAGATAAAAGTCAAATACGTTTTGCTTTTATGTAGGAAATGCAAGTTTTATAGGGAGAAATGTAAACTGCAGTAGTAAAATACTACTGTTTTCATTTCTCCTCATCATCGATTAGTTCGAATTCGAACGTATATGGAGTTAAAAAGTAGGCAAAAAAATTTCATTCTATCTGAAAACGAGATTACCATATGCCGCAGAGGTGATATGCATTCTTCTAGTTACCAGTTATTACTTCAACCGAATGTATACAAAGGCAAAAAAAAAACTTCAAGCAGCTGCTTGCCACAGAGGTGTGATAGGAGCCTGTCAGTTTAATACGCCATAGTAAAAGGTCTATGAGGATGGCGGAACCTCGGTAGAAAGACAACACAAACATCCATGTCTTACCTGGGGCTCGAACCCAAGTTCCTTTGATCAGTAGCCAAGTGCGCTAACCGTTATGCAATTAAAGAAAACCGTTATGCAATTTAAAACAGAAATTAGTTCGTTTCCGAAGAAGCATTCATAAATTTGTCCAAGGGTTCAAAACCGCGACAAGGTGGAAATTTCTCTTCTCGGCTAGGCAGCAATATTCTATCCTCGGATGACATTTTCTGCACACATTGACCACACAAATCTCAGACCATACACATTAACCATACAAATCTCAGTATACAACTGTAAAATATATCGATTTTTGAGCAGTGAAGTTTGCTTTCAAAGGTTACGAGTTTCTTAGGGTGGGTCTACTTAATTTTGGCATCCTTTAATAAAGTAGAAATATTGCTTCTAATTCTAGGAGACGATGTCGTATTTATCCCGGGTTTTTTAACGTAGCAAGGATTTCTTTGCGAAACTATATGCCTATTCACAGAGTTCCGTCTAGTATAATATATATACACTGAGATGCCAGTTTATTAGGTACACCTACCAAGTAGCATGTTACGTCTCCTTTGGCGCAGTTCATGCAAACTGGAAGACAGCACAATCTCACAGCGAACAACCGTTACCACCTCATCTCAAAATCCTCGATAGGGTTTAGACCTGGGGATTATGCACACAATGAAGCAAGGAAAACTCATCGGCATGTTCCTGGAATCATACGGTTACGATACGTGCTTTGTGAGCAGTTGCGTTATCATGAAGAATGTGTCCATCCGAGTGAGGATAAACTGTAGCTATGAAGGGATGAACTTGGTCATCAACAATGTTCAATAATACATTGGCATTCAGATGTCCTTCGATGGGTATCAGGGGGCTTAAAGTGTGCCAGAGAAACATTTTCCACACCATCACACGGCCATTACCGGCCTATACTGTTGACAGCAGACAAGATGGATCCATGGCCTCATGTTGCTTGCGCCAAAATCGGATCCTCCCACCAGCATGATGTAAAAGAAATCTTGATTCTTCCGACCAAGTTTTTTTTACCAGTCTTCAACGATCCAGTGTGGATGCTCCTGCACCAACTGGAGACGTGCTTTTGTGTTTTTCACTAAAAACATCATCACTCAACATGGTCGGCGCTGTTGTAGTCCATTCGCGACAAGGTTCTATACCTGGTGCATTCGGAGATGACCTTCTGCACACCAAGATTTGGAAAGGGCACCAATATTTAATTCTGCTGTGAATTTCCTGGTTGGGGCACATCTGTTCGCTTGCTCGATTCTCGCAGTTTCCTTTGACTCCGCTGAATCACAAGCTGTTATCTTCCACAGGATTGCCGATCACTGGTAGTTTTTTTTCTCGTTTTCTTTGAAAACGAGATAATAGTTTCGTTTTGTCGTCTGTCTGTCTGTCCGTCCGTCCGTCTGTCTGTCCGTCTATCTGTCTGTAGACATCGAAATTTTTTGTTCACAGAGATATTTTAAAAATTATTTTTGTGTTGGATAGGTATTTATGAAATATTACGATATGCCGTTTCCGAATCTCTTTAAAGCTATAATTACGTCCTCTAGCGGTGGAAAAATCTGAAAATACCAAAATTTCAAACGAATATTGCACACGATGTATTTATGCTAGAAATTTTAAGTTTTAGTGGTGGAATGTGAAGGTCATGAAATTTCCATTGCCAACAATGAGTTGACCTCTTAGACTTAGAATGTGTGGGAAAACGCAGTTTTTTAGTTTTAGCAGATAATTGTTTGCTTTTATAGATAAATGAAAAAATCTTTTTGAACTAGATATGAATTCATAAAATATTATGATTCACACTTTTTAAATCTGTCGACAACTATAATTGCGCCCTTTAACGTCGGAAAAATTTGCAAATTTTGAAATTTCAAATATTGCAAACAACGTATTTAAGCTAGATATTTTAAATTTTGGTGTTGGAATGTAAACGCCATCCATGATGTTTCTATTGGCAGCAATGAATTGGCCTCTTAGACCCAGGGGGGAAACCAATTTTTTGTTTTAGCAGATAATTGTTTTTATTTAGAGAAAAACAAAAAAAATTCTTTATTGGGTTAGATAGGAATTGATACAATATTATGATTCAAACTTTTGGAACCTTCCGAACACTATAATTGCGCCCTCTAGCGGTAAAAAGTTTGAAACGAATATTGTTTCAAAATTTCAAACGAATATTGCAACGATGTATTAATGATAGAAATATGAAATTTTGGTGCTGAAATGTTAACGTCATGAAGTTTCCATTGGAAAAAATGAAAATAATAATTAGAAAACTTTTTTAATTTGATTGGAACTAATAAAATTATAATTCGCATTTTTCAAATACTTAGTTACTTAGTAGTTTTAATACATATATCTTTACAGATTACTGAAATAATGAAATGGAGGAACTGTTGTTGAGTTTTACAACTAATGCGTATGAAATAGAATTTGAAAAACTAGTGGTAGTTTTTAAGAATTATTCCACTAACAATAATTATCTACCCACTTTTCTGAGAGAGATGTGGAAAATGCAACTTTTTTAGATTTAAGAATTAAAAGCGAATATCTTTATGTTGTATAATTACTAATGAAATACCATTTGCATTTTTCCCATCATCCGCTAGCTGAAATTAAAAGTTTAAGGAATGAAATAGTAGGTAATGGAAAAACTTATTTCCCTTTGAAAATGAGATTCTCTCATGCGCCAGAGGTTATATGCGTCCTTCTAGTTACTTTTCGCACCATTCTCGGTAAACCCTTGACACGCCCAGCATCCTAGTACAATTTCGTTGTTTGCAAGAGTTTCAACTTTCAATTTTAAATGAGAATGAAATAATTTTGCCAAGATTCGATTCCAAATTGGTATCTTAATTAAAGACCGAGTATTAATCTTAAAGTATAAACATCAGCCTACAAGTGATTTATTTCCTATTTCCCACAAGTTAACGTTAACTTTTTTAATTAAGCAAATTTCCTATCTTCAACTTATGAGAATTAGTACAATGATGTTTTACACACGTTACTCGTCAGCTGGTCCTATCCTTCAAAAATGCCGCGAAAGCACTAGGAACAAATGTGAAAAAAAGTTTTCTACTATGAAATATATGTTTTCATTAAGGATACTTATATAAAAATTGTTTTGATATCTTTGTATTCTTTTTCCAAAAAAAATATTCGTTTAATGCTATCGAAGGACATACACAGATGCATGTACTTGCGCTATGATTCTAGTGTTGTACTCAGCTATTTGCCCATGACACTACCTCCTCCTGGTCGATGACACTACATCCTTACTGGTCCATGGCACTACCTTCTAACTGGTCCATGGCACTACCTTCTAACTGGTCCATGACACTAGCTCCTAATTTGCCCATAACACTACTTCATAACTGGTCCATGACACTACCTCCTAATTTTTCCATGACACTACTTCCTTACAGGTCCATGGCAATACCTCCTTACTGGTTCATCACACTACCTCCTTACTGTACCTCTTTACTGGCCCATAGCACTATCTCCTTGCTGGTCCATGACACTACCTCCTTACTGGTCCATGGTACTACCATCTTACCGGTCCATGACATTAACTCTTTACTTGTGCATGACATTACCTCCTGACTGGTCCATGGCACTACCTTCTAACTGGTCCATGGCACTACCTTCTAACTGGTCCATGGCACTATCTCCTAATTTGCCCATAACATTACTTCATAACTGGTCCATGACACTACTTCCTTACAGGTCCATGGCAATTACCTCCTTACTGGTTCATCACACTACCTCCTTACTGCATCTCTTTACTGGCCCATAGCACCACCTCCTTACTGGTCCATGGTACTACCATCTTACCGGTCCATGACATTAACTCTTTACTTGTGCATGACACTACCTGCTGACTGGTACATGGCATTATCTCCTTACTAGTCCACTACCTCCTGACTGCTGCATGACATTATCTCATAACTTGTGCATGACACTACTTCCTTATTAGTCCATGACACTATCTCCTTACTGGTCCATCACACTACCTGCTTACTGTACTTTTTAACTGGCTCATAACACTACCTCCTTACTGGTCCATGGCACTACCACCTTACTGGTGCATGACATTACCTCCTTACTGATGCATGACACTACCTCCTGACTGGTCCATGGCATAGCTTCGTTACTGGTACATTATACTAATGCCTTGCTGGTCTATGGCGTCCTTTAGCAAATATATAACTCTGCGTACTACATACTACAGGCAAATTTTAAAATACAGATTGAAAGTTGCGTGTTGTTTACAAAATATTGCATTTCCAGGGTTTATTTAGTTTTCGGATAATTTTTATTATATGCACATAGATGACCGCGTTTTTAAAATGACTTGGACATTTAGCTCAATTGTACCATGAAATAGTGATACTTATTTTAACTTAAAATTAAAACAACTGAACACAGAATGTTTACACAATAAACTTTTGAAAAAGTGCAGAAGAAGATAAATCTACTGTGTTTTGTTTTCAGATGCCATTTTGTATTCACATTGGTCTGTAAAAGGTAGTCACTGGAAGTAGAGCTATACACCAATCCCATGTGATGATGCATAGAACAGGGCTGGCCTAGCACCTAATGTCAGACCCCACCTTCTCGTGGTGCAGGCCGTTAGTACCTTTCAAAAGAGAAATTCTCTTGTAGAAGTGAATGGAAGCAGAGGGCTGCTAAATCAGTGTGGCCTACTGATCTGGACGACTATGGCTACTTTTCTTGTTTTTTTTTCTACTTTGATCAGGAGTGGTCAATAACACAGGGTACTGATGCTGACCTTTTACACTAACAAGACGACTCTGAGCTTGATTATGGATCCTGAATATGTTGGGCTGGTGGACTTCTGTAGAGGGAAAATCTTCAGCTGTGTTTTCTGTTTGTTTGTGGGTTGACAACCCCAAGTGAATAGATTCACGGGATATGTTTATCAGATGGTGGTTAATCCTGAGCAGAGGCCATTGCAGGCACCTGAACTCTTGCTTCTACGGCCATTGTCAAATCCTACATTGGAAGAAGACTGCCAGTGTGGATGACTTCAGCCTTTAGTAGTGGAGGAACAGGTCTTTGCCCCATGCCTGAGATTAGGGGGCTTCTTGATAATATCAGCATTCGCTCTCTCAATAAGCATAGTTTTTCTAAACATCCCCCATAGGTAGTTGCAGTGTGAGGACTCTGCACAGAGATTATTCTCTTGATGTCCTCACACAAGAATTCCACTGTTAAAATGTAGGTATTTTCGTCTTGCTAGAGACCAAAGGGACAGATAAAGATCAGATTCTTAAAAATAATCTTAAATTTCTATTTTCAGGGAGGGAAGATAAAAAGCATCATCAAGGCGTAGGTTTGTTCTCAGCAGACACGCCAGTGATGCTCTTCAAGGATATGAGTGCATTAATGAAAGATTTCTTACAGCAAAATTTCAGACAAGCACTAAACACTTGAATACTATCTACTGTTATGCCTCCACTTAGGATATGCGGATGAGGATGAGAAGGTTAGGTTTTAAGGACAACTTCAAGATATTTTGAATTCTGTCAAGAAAGGAAATATTACCGTTGTTCTAGGTGTCGTCAGTACTAAAGATGGTACTGACTCTGACCTTTGGGGAGGGGTGATAGGCCCTTTTGGTATTGGTAGCTGCAATGGAAATGGGCAACGTCTCCTACAGGCAAATAAACTTAATGGTTTGAGAATAACCAGTACCGTCGACAGGGTGTAGCATAAGAGACCGCCTGCCTCACGGCGCCTGTGATGGTCCACCCATTCACTTTTACTTTTCCCTAACCAGTTTTGTTTAATTTACGTTATATTTATCATTTTGGGGATTATTATTTCATTTTGTGGACATTGCATTCCTCATTCCCTGCGTAGGAATTGCGCATACGCAACTCCGACATTTTTAGGGGCGATATTTAATTGTTTGCCTCAGGACGCGATCTAATCTGGCGACGACCCTGAGAATAACTAACACTTATTACAAACACCGCGACATACATAAGTACACATGGGTTTCACCAGATGGACTGCGTAAGAATATGATTGATTATATATTGATTAATAGGAAATGGCAAGTTCTGTTAGGAAAACCAGGTCATATAAGGGAGCTGAAGTTGGATCTCGCATTTATCTTGTTAAAGGTGTCTTGCAACTTAAACTTAAGAAGTGTTGTGCTTAGGTTAAAAAATTTACCTTTAATACTGAAGCTCTGAAAGACTTAGTTATAGCTAAAGCTTACCGTGATAAGTTACTTAGTCATTATTACAGTCGGGGCGGGGGTGGCTCAGTCGGTAGCGCGCCAGGCTCGTAATCTGTAGTTCCCAGGTTCGAGTCCCAGCTGGGTCAGCGTTGAGATTTATCTCCGCAAAATTCTCCGCCCTGCCCACGGTCAGTAGGGGACACCGATGGGCTTGGAAAGGCCGCCGTCCGTCGGATGGGACGTTAAGCCGTGGCCCCGTGTGCGGGAGAGCCATACCCTGCGCACGTTAAAGAACACGCTGGATGGCCTTGACGGGAGGCTACCATCTGTCTCCCAACAGCTGTTCCAGTGGGTCCCCTCCCCCAACCTTCTCTGAGCCTTCGGGGTCCATGTGACCTGACCATTTAGCCCACGGTGTGCAAAAAAGTGTCGCTCAGAGGTAAAACAACCCAACCCAACCCATTATTACAGTCATGGTTTGCTTACTTCTGAAGTTGAGGAAGAACGGGACTATTTTAAACAGGCTTTTCTTGAAACTAACAGCACTCTTTTAGGAAAAAAGGAGCAGAGGAGGCAAAATTATTTGAGTGATAATGCACTTGAGCTTATTTCAGAAAGAAAGAACTGCAGGAATGCCCTTAATCAATACCCTACTAGTCCTAATAGAAAGCATTACAGAGAGTTTAATAAGCGTGTAAAGGATCAGTTAACAGCTGATAAGAATCTTTGGCTTGATGGATTAGCTGACAAAGCCGAGGAAATAGACAGCAGAACAGCAGAGAGAGCTGTACGGGATAGTTAATGTTTTGTGTGGTAGAAACCAAATAAATCCCCAGGTGTAGATGAAATTACTACTGAAATGCTTAGAGCTGGGATTGCTTGCCACATGGATGACTGAAATTTTGAATATCTCTTAGGATAAAGGCATTGTTCCTAAAGTTTTTACCAAGTTATTAACATCACTATTTTTAAAAAACGGTGATCGCTTTTCTTGTGATAATGTCGTGCACACAGAGATATTATCCTGTGGACACGACTGTGGGCCGAAAGATTCGTGAATATTCGGTTTTCATGCTGGGAACAAAGACTTCTGTTCTGCCATCCAGTTCTGCGAAATTCCCTGACGCCGGTTTGAGCAGAGGACGAGTTTTCGCTTTCGGCATAGAAATTTGGCCACTTGATAGTCGCCGTCAACATCAAAGGCCACAGGGAAGTTGCATCCTCCCTGCCTCGGCCGCCCTGGACCAATGAACGACAGCCGCATCAGCTAACGTACTGACCTCCGACAGGGGTCGCGGTGGTGAGCAATTTTTACAGAGGTGAACCTTCTTGCGATTGTGCCCTCTCCTCCTTCTTCTTGTCTGAACTCTCAGAGGCGATGGTCAACTTCTGCAAAAAAAATAGTGGGAAAAAAAAACTCTACAATGCCTCAACCACTGGCCAAGCGGCCTAAGGACAATACTCCAGCAACGACCCCCCCCCCCCCGATAGGGGACCACCTTGTCGTGGTGGGGGGGCCTAGGGCCCAGCAACCCGGCTGAAGGCTGTGCCGACCGGGTTGGGCGCCGGTTGGACATGGCCAAGGCCAACCGAGGTTGAAGACGCTGCTGGCCGGCTTGATTGCCGGTCGGGTGGTGACGGCGTCGGAGACCTCACTTTCAGGGACCTTGGGTGGTCAGTTCGACGACTCGGTCGAAAGGTTCCTCCTGCCTAGTAGGCACGAGCCGTCCAAAAAGTCTGGGTCTTACTAAGAGTCTCCACCCCGGGTGCCGATCGAGCTTGGATCTTTATATCCTTGCACATTTGCAAACCGGGGAATAGATTAAAGTTAGGTTTCTTCCGGTGGTTAGCTTTCCTTCTATAGGACTGCTGCCATGTGAGGCCGGGTTTGAGATGCGCCTATAGGGCGTATTCCTTGCCCCCGGCTCCAGATAGTCATGGCTTTTCTTAAACCAGGTAGTGCTGTCAGGCGGAACCGGGAATTGCCGTGGTTGCACAAGATCGCAACATAGAGATCAACTCCAGCAACGACATCTTGAAAGAAGGTAGGGGTCATTTTCACAATTAAATCTGAGTTTTCTTCCACATTAATGCGCTTCTACTGACCGCCGCCAGGTTGCCCCGAACGGGGACCATAGACTGTAAAGACTTTTAGAGCTAGTGGCTTGCGTTTTTATTATGGACTCTGATGAACATTTTAGTCTCCACCACTACAAAGTTTACCCTTGATTGAAAAGGGCTGCTTATTAGGAAATTATCCCAAAGGTGGAACGAATTGTATGAGTAAAATGTCAAGAATAGTAATTTTGTAATAAATGTTGTGTTTTCATTGCTAAATATGGGTAATCTCCGTTTTTCATTTGTTGAATGTCAGTTGATTTGAATCTTGGGTCAAGGAATTGCTTTAGACTTGGCAGAGTAGACGAATCACGGTCAAAAAGTGTTGGACCGCCCTAATACTAAAGGGGGGGGGGTTACAACAATAACTATAGGGATATAGCCTACTTTCTATTACATGTAAAATTCTTCTCAAGATTATGCTTAATATAATTAAGAATCTTGTTGACGGTCAATTGCGTGATGAGCAGTGTGAATTCAGAAGCGGTAGGGGATGTGTACATCGGATATTTTCACTTTGGCACATTTTTGAAAAACGTTTAGAGTTTCAGATGCCTTTGGTTACTATATTGATTGATTTCAAAAAGGCTTTTGACTCTGTTGATCGCCATAATTTGTGGTTGATTGTGAGATTGTATGGCATACCAGATAAGTAAGTTAACACAATGAAAGCTCTGTATAATAGCACCGAATCCTGTGTGAGAATTGGTAAGGCTTGTAGCAATTAGTTTAGCATTGCTTCTGGTGTTCACCAAGGGTGCATTTTATCTTCTTTTATGTTTACGTTAGTTATTGATTATGTTATGCGAAATTCACTGCAGGGGAATAAAATGGTCTAGAGAACGGAGAAGTTTTGATTTAGATTATGCTGATGATTTAGCCCTTTTGTCAAATGTTGTTGCTGAGATGAACTCTTTCATTCGAGCTGTTGAGGAGAATGGTAGTAGAGTAGGTTTGGTGATAAAGAGAGAGATAACTAAAATGATGACAATTGGTGAGGCAGGCTGTGTTTCGCTTAATTTGAATGGCTGCATTCTTGAGAAGGTGTCTCAGTTTAATTATCTTGGGAGCTATGTAACAGACACTGGTGATGTGCGGCATGAGATTAACAGGCGAATAGGGATCTTTGGAAAGTATACAACTAAAGACTAAAATTAGACTGTATAATAGTTTGGTTCTTTCTAAAGTAGTTATCGTACTGAAGCATGGACACTTTGTAAACAAGATAACAGGAAACTTGACGTTTTTGATTCTGTTTTTGATACTGTTTACGCAGTATCTTTGTAAGTAATGATGAGATTAGGCAAAGGATTCGATAACCTCCTTTAAGCAGCATATTTTCAAGTGAAAGACTACGTTGGTTAGGACATGTTGCCCGTGTGGATAATTATAGATTAGCGAATAGGGTTATGAATAGTGTGCCTAAAGGATTCAGAAACAGGGGGAGACCTAGGATGCGGTGGGATGTCAAACGGGACAGTGTTAGAATTCTTGTGCAGTGGCCAGATGCAGCAGATGTAGCTCAGGATAGATATGCTTGGAGAACTAAATTGCACGGCCTGGTTGGATTTCCGTAGCCCGTGGCTGCTTTAGGATGATGATGATGATGATGGTTCGAGTGCGAATTAAGGGATACTGAGTTCGAGTCCCGGATAACTAATGGATGATTCTTGTGTTTTCTTTCTTCGGAAATCTCGTATTCCTCACAGATCTTTCTATAATGTATTATATTAACAAGATCCTGTAAGACCACTATGTAAAGCAACTGCTTGGGGAAGGGAGATTTTGTTTTATTGGCCAATATGGGTTCTGTAAAAGTGTTTTGTATACGAAGTGGAAAAGACTACTTTTTGTGTTAGAGAGCAAATAAAAAAATGGCACAATGTCGTATTTACCAAATTGATGCACATGATTAATCTTTGGCAGATTAAAATGCGTGCATAAAGAATTCTATTTTTCCGATGTTTCCTTTTCTTTATCTTTTTTCAGGGGTGGGAAATTTTAAATCTTCCCTGCGACTTTTGACGGAGACCGGTGTAAAAAGAAAATAGCATCTGCCACTTCAGTCTTTCTCTTCATTCATTCAAAAGTTGTGTGAACTTTCTGGGTTTCAGTTGTTTTATTGATAAGAGATAAATTTCCCGGCACAATGAGACAAATGATCATGTCACAATGAGACAAATGATCATGTCACAATGAGACAAATGATCATGTCACAATGAGACAAATGATCATGTCACAAGAACCGCAATATTCACGATGTGATTCGGAAAATCAACCAGCTAAACCACTCTTAGACACGATGAAAATTCGCATCAAAGTCAGCTGATGTGATTTCCATGTGGCCAGGGTGATCGTTCCTTCATAGGACTCGCGGCTAAACATCCCATTTGGAGGACCACAATGTTGGGTTGCTTTTCCTCTGAGAAGCATTTGTTTTGCACACAATGCGCAAATAACTATGTCACAAGGACTCAGAGAAATTTGGGGGTCCCACTAGACAGCTGTTAAGAAACTGAAGCCTTCCGTCAAAGCCATCCAGCGTGTTCTTTAACGTGCAGGGATTGCTTCTTCCGCATGGGACCATAGGGTAACGCACGATCCGACGGGGTCAGTCTTTTCAATCCTTTCGGTGTCCATTTTCTGACCAAGCTGGGGTGTAGCGTAGATAAATCTCAACGCAGTTATAGGTGAGACTCTACCCTGGGAACTGCAAGTTACGAGCCTCTGAAGGTGGTGGGGGAATCTTTGAAAAACTAAAAATAAAATAAAAACCCAAAAATCTACTACCTTTTACACTAATCTACTGTAATTTGTTTGGAATTCTTACTATTATTTGTGAACTGCTTGTCAATACTATTCTTAAAGAGCAAGTAGAACTTTCTTATGTGAAATGAAGCAGTTAAACTGTTTAGAACGTTGAATTGTAGACTGCAATTCAAAAGAAGCGTTTACACCTCATGCGACTGCTATTTCCGAATGCAAGCAATGGAATAAAAAGCAGCTTTAGTTTATACTTTATCGTCGATTTAGAGTTTGAGAAGCGGGGATATATATATGATATCCAATCCCTGTGTAAATCACATAACCATATTTATTTAGCAGCCATCATGTTGCTGGAAATAAACCGAAAGCCAATATGTTTGGCTCATATCTTGCTTACCATTTCTGCTTAGAAATCGCTTTTTCTGTCCTTGAAACCGAACATGATCTTTCGTTCAACGAAATCTTGCAATTCCTACATTAAAATATCTGCCTACATTGAAGCATTATATTCAATACCAAGTTATATTTAGATAGTTTTTTATGTACCTTGTTGATGTGGTTTGATGTGCCAAGAATTATAATGAATCTCAGTAACTAATGCGTCGGACGTCACAAGACTAGAAAGAAAACGAAAAATATGAAACTCGGTGAATATGTAAATCGTAAGCGAATAAGTGTTAGAAAGAATTGTAAAGAGGGAGAGTGCGAGAAATGCAAAATTTACGTGCGGCAACGTGGGCAGCAGCAACTGTCAGTGTTGTTTTGCAAATGAACTACAATTACGATTACGTCACGTGTTTTCATACCAGACGGCTGAAACGAATTCACAAAGCAATTGCAGGTTCCAGCCATCTGAAGGTAATTATCATGTATCCGCTGTTGCTATTCTTTTATTGCTTCTGCTTCTGCGATAGAAAATGAAACAGATGAAGAAGAAGGGAAAGCCGAAGGGAAGAATAATAAGAAGAAAAAAATGAAATAGCCACAGAGTCTTCGTTGTCGTTCGAAAAGGAGGACGCTTTCAAACAGGTTAGATTCACAATCCAGCTACTTGTAACTCTAGGTTTTCCTCTCCTAATTACCGGGGAATTCCAAGCAAGTTAATTCAACCTCCTCGTAATTCCGAAAGGAACCAAGATTAAAACAAAAGAACCTTACTACGGTCCAACGACATGCTTTTAATTATTAGTCGCATGATGGGGAAAACTTCGAAATTCTCTTGTATTTTCATTCGCTCTTTTCTCACGCTCGATCTTTCTATCTCTCTTCTTTCTTCGCTCGCTTTCTCTAGGTGACTCGTTTTTTTCTCTATGCGTTCACTTCAAAAAATCACGTTTTCTCAGGAAAACGGAAGAACTGTCGAGGCTTATCTAGTCACAAGTATCACGCAAGAAGTTTGAGTCCTTTAACGTTTGGGGATAACATTTCGACAATGACGGCAGGTGAAATTAATCATTATAAAGAATTTAATGAGGAGGGATAATTGATTTTTCCCTTCAATTCAAACACTCCAAGTGCAAGCACTAAGACTAGGAGTAAGAATTATGTTTATTTTTGGACTTAATGAAGAAGTCACGGTAATTGTGAACTGCAAAAAAAATAAACTAGAAAACCACCCTTATTTGGTAACGTTGAGATAGAAGGTTAATTCAAAAATACAATGCAATAAATTCAAATAGAAATCTATAAATTCGATACGGACATTGATATTAAAACTATAAATAACTGGAAAACAAGAGAAATTTTTTAATTATTATTTTATTAATTATTTTTACACATCTGTGTTTTAATAATCATTTTTTAATTTTCATTATATCGCAAAAAACACTATCATCTTTGTACTTTATTACATTACTAAACCTCACAATAGTATTTATGACCCCAAAAAGTTTCCATATTTTTTACATTTAATATAAAGATATATATGTATATAATAACTATGGAAATGAATCGTATTTAATATTTTAATATATTTAGAACTATGCAGTTAAAGTCAAACAAATAATTTTTTTGGCCTTCTAAAAACAAATGAGCTGTTGTTTTCGCTTTCTCGTCTGCTCGTCTAACTGATTTTTCATCACTTTATAAATAAACATGCCCCATTTCTGCTTTTGGAGATAAATGAAAGATTATTTTGAGTTTTATCGCTGCGAAAAAAATTTTAAACGTTCATTGAAAATGATCTATTCATTCTAAAAATTTTAAATTGTAGCGGTAGAATGAGATGATCAAAAAAATTTGCATTGAGAGAAGCAATTTGCTTGCATTTTCACGTGGATATTGACGCTGTTTGAAAAAATATTCACCAGAGTCAAAATATTGTTCCTCTAATTTATGGTGAATTGTTTATTTCAAAATCTCCCCAGCTACAAATTCCATAGTAGAATTCAAAATAAATATATGGAGATTACAGGATGAAGTCAAGAAATAGTACACAATTTTTAAACGGTAAAATTCAACCTTGAAATTATCGTAACTTTTTAAATAATATACTGTATTTGCTTGCAATCTCTACTCTAGCCTTTCTCCATATAGTACACTCAAATACTATATATCATATTTTGCTCTATATAATGTCAACGCATTCTGATTTCAAATCAAAATGCATATTTTAAAAACACTATTGGTTTCATAAAGCAATTTAAAAAAAAATGAATAAATATTCCCTCAAGCAGTTGTTTGCCACAGAGGTCTGACAAGGAACCTGTCAGTTTATACGCCATAGTAGAATGTCTGTGAGGATGACGGGATCTCAGTAGAAAAACAGTAGAAACATCCATGCCTTACCCGGGCTCGAACTGCAGAAATCTCCCTTAGATTACTGCCAAGCGCGCTAACCACTCGGCCACAGGAATTTACTGCTCCACAAACTCAGAGCAGGAACCTGTGGGCACAACATCACAGAGGAGAATTCGAAAAGTTGGAAAATGCTTAGTTAAAACTTCAGCAGGGTTGCAATATGTATATCCGTAGAAAAACATCCTTTCTTTTTATGGTATATGAGCTTTGTCACCTTTCATAATAAGTTAAAAATACCTGTCACCTTTCATAACAGCTTAAAAATATCCGTCACCTTTCATAATAAGTTAAAAATACCTGTCATCTTTCATAATAGCTTAAAAATATCCGCCACCTTTCATAAAAAGTTAAAAAATACCTGTCACCTTTCATAATAGCTTAAAAATACACGTCACCTTTCATAATAAGTTAAGAAAATACCTGTCATCTTTCATAATATGTTAACAAACCTTTGATCTTCATAATAAGTTAAAAATACCTATCACCTTTCAAAATAAGTTAAAAATACCTATCAGCTTTCAAAATAAGTTACAAACTTTTATCACCTTTCATAATCAGTTAAAAAATACCTGTCGCCTTCCATAATAAGTTTTCATATAAGTTAAAATCCGTATGTCATTAATAAGTATAAGCTAGAAGATTAACATTTAACTTCTGGCTGAGCCATTCCAACTTGTTAGGAAGCGGAAAACTTCAAAAGTGGTAAATTTTAAACCATTATTGAAACCAATCTATTTATTCTAGAAATGGGAAATATCGGTGGTAACATGAGGTGGTCAAGTGATTTCTACAGATAACAGCGTTTCGTTATCCTCCACTGGTGGTCAGTAGGAAACTCACTTTTTGTTTTCTTTTAAAAGAAAAATAAAAAATTTTCTTTCGTTGGATAAGCAGTAATAAATATTACGATTCCTTTAATTTGAATTTCCTCCGTGAGAGAGCGCAACTTAAAAATTGGCAAAATTTATTCGCTTTAAAAACGAACATTCTCTATTCGCTGGATGCGATTTGAATTTATATTTTATTATTATTATTTCCTAAATTTCCAATAAAATTATTTCTTTCTGTATTTTTAGTATTTTAATATATATGAATTTAATCTAGTTTGATTGAAATGCACTTTTTTCAATATATTATATAATCTCTGCCCTTAACCCACGTTACCGAAACATCAATGAAATAAGAAATCATGAAATTAGCCATTTTATATGCATTTTCTAAGTGAAGTATTATATTATTACTTTCTTTTTAGTTACCATTAAGAGTATATAGAATCCAATGGTTTTGTTGACTTAATTTACTTAAATATGACTTATTCCCATAGTAATTAATTTTACGTTTCTTTAGTTTTTCATTTATATTTCTGTTGTGATTTTTCAATTAATTCAGTTTATGACTCTGTTTATCTGCAGACACTGAATGTTTTTAAGAGATAAAAGAACAATTCTTAAGTTAGATAGGTGTAGAAAAAGTATGATTCTCATTTCCCCAAATTCATAATAGTTTATACAGTCTTTTCCTGCTAAAAGTTTGAAATGTTTTGATAAAATGTGGTTTACATTTACAGTAGCGACTTCCCCAAATCTGAAAAGAAAAAAACATAGCTTTTCTGATATAAGAAGTTAAATTATTTTTTTTTAATTTAAAATGTATTAATATAATATTATCATCCACATTTTCCGATTATTCTTTGTTTAAATTGCACTATTACAAGACTCTAAAGTTAGGAAATGAAACAGTTGCCAGATGAACAAAGTTAAATAAAGCGCCAAATTGAAGGACAAAATATCAAATTTAAAATAACAAAGTAATAAATTTCCTTTCAAGCAGCTTCTTGCCACGGAGATCTGACAGGAGAGAGTCAGTAAAATAAGCCAAAGCGAAGATCTGTGAAGAAGGCGAGAACCCAAACAGAAAGAAATATTCATACCTTCAAAGGGTTTCCTTTTCTAATTTCAGCATCCGGGTAGGTCTGACATTTTTGTGAACAAAGCCAGTTTGAAAGGTTTCGTGAAGAAGTTAAAAGATAAGGAAAGGAAAGAAGATAAGTTTCAGCAGAAAAGGAATACGTTATTTGACCGCCCCCCTCCCCCTTTTTCATGGAAGGATATGATAATTTATGAAATATTCGATATTCTATTTAAATTATTTCCACAGAAATACTAAAGAAAACTCTCCCTTTACAAATTTCTGAAACATCCCGTTAGGGACCACTATTCTAAATTGTATTCCCCTTTTCCATACATTTCTTTTTCTTTAATTTGGAGGATATTTTGATTAAAAGGGCATTTTTACTATACGTTTTCCAAAAAACCTTAGCCTAGAACTTCTTTTGGTGTTTGGGTGTGGGGATGGTGATTCCATGGTTGGCCAGGGCTTCAGTTGCACGTATCTTAGTCTAATGTCACCCCTGGACCAAACACGGGATGAATTGCTATATTTATTTAATATTTTATAATGATTTTTAAAAATACACATTTTCTGAACAGTTAGAACGATATTTGTTTTCTCTAGTGGGGATGTTGATATATTGTTTAGATTAGAAATTGGATAACAT
The DNA here is from genome assembly GCA_038380435.1 of Ryuthela nishihirai. NCBI lineage: Eukaryota > Metazoa > Arthropoda > Arachnida > Araneae > Heptathelidae > Ryuthela > Ryuthela nishihirai. Next base: position 114,185,407 of record JAWZYU010000004.1, read on the forward strand.
ATTAAAGTTATCGTTGGTTTTTCTAATGCTTTCCAGCACACCAATATTTACATCCCTGACAACTAATGCATTAATATTGGGGTACATTTCCAAAATATAATTTAACCTTCTGTAATGATTTCAAAAGCTGTTTCGTGACTTTGCTAAACTTAGAAAATATCTGTAATAACAATAAAAAAAGTTCGTTAAAGATAAAAATGAAGTTCCTTAAAGATTTGTATATATGGAACAAAATATTGAATCATTAAAAATTAAAAAAAGTTTCAACTTCAATATTCGTATAACATTAGTTCTGCCTTTCTTTTTGTTCTCTTTCGATATGCATTCCGCCCCCCCCCCCTCACAAACTCGGATTGTGGTGCTCAGATGGGAAAAAGGTTTACACACCCCTATGCCTTTGGAAGCAAAAAAAAAAAACGAGAATTTAATGACTTACATTGTTTCCCGTGTTGTTAATTTTTATTATATATATGTTGAATTGCCAGTTTATTAAGTACACTACCCCTTCTCACATACATGATTCATTTCAACACGTAATATGTCACTTGACAAAGATGTAGGTATAAATCAGGCAGAGCAGCTCTTCCAGCATCAGCTTCAGTTGAACTGAGCATCTGAATGGGCAAAAAGAACGACCTGAGAGACTTTGAACGTATCACGATAGCTGGTGCTAGGCGTGCATGTTCTAGCATCTCCCAAACTGTCATCCTTCTAGGCTTTTCAAGCACAACCGTTTCACAGGTTTACCGAGAATGGTGCAAAAAGCAAAAAACTACCAGTGATCGGCGATCCTGTGGTGAAAACCGCTTGCAGATCAGAATGGTAAAAGGACACTGACGAGAATCGTGCAAGCGAACAGACGAACCACAACCAGACAAATCACAGCAAAATTAAACATTGGTGTGCAGAAGGTCCTATTCGAATGCATTAAATATCGGACATTGTCGCGAATGGACTACAACAGCGCCGACCATGTTGAGTGATGATGTTGTCAATGGAGATCACGAAAGCATGTCTACAGTGGGTGCAGGTGCATCGACACTGGACAGTTGAGAGCTGGAAAAAAGGTAGCTTAGTCGGAGAATCAAGGTTCCCTTTAGGTCATTCTGATAGAAGGATCAGATTTTGGCGCAAGCAACATTAGGCCATGGAGCCATCTTGTCTGGTGTCAATAGTACAGGACGGTGATGGAGTGGAGAATTCTTTCCTGGCACATATTAAGCTCCCTGATACCCATCGCAGGACATGAATTCCACGGCATATTTCAACATCATTGCTGATCCAAGTTCATCCCTTCATCGCTACAATTTATCCTCATTCAGATGGACACGTACAGCATGATAATAATCACAAGGCACGTATCATCACCGAATGATTCCAAGAACATGCCAACGAGTTTCCCTTGCTTCATTCCCTGCAGCTCCCCAGATTTAAACTCTATCGATCATCTTTGGAATGAGGTGGTAAAAAAGAACGACCTGAGATACTTTGAACGTATCACGATAGTTGGTACTAGGCAGCCTTAACTGGCATAATGGTTAGGCAGCTAGCGACTGTTCCAGCAAGGCAAACTTTGTGTGTTGTGTTAGCTCTAACTAAGTCAGTGGTCAGCAGTGACTTCGGTCTTAGTAGGGCATGTCCTTGTATGAGAAGTGCTAGGAGTAGCTTCTAGGATTCTTCTCTGTCCTATATGTCACAAATCAAAAAAAATAAAAAAAAAGAATTTTCGCAGCGGTACTATGCCGCAGTCCAATTTGCAGAAATTGCTGGACACAATCATTTCCGCATGGTCAAACATTCCTGCGCAACGCATCCAGGATCTTGTAAGCACCATGCCACGATGAATTCGGACTGTTCTGAAACAAAACAGGCGAAACACGCTACTAGGGGATGTGTCTGATAAACTGGCATTTCAGTGTATAGCTGGTTACAGGTTTAGATATATAATTAATAAAGAAGGAGGGGGGGGTCGCAATCAAGCGGGAAAAAAGTAAAAGGGGGGGGGAAAGACCGAATTCCAATTGCACTGTAAAATTTTACCCTCCATTTTCGCGGTATTTAAAACATTTCTTTATAATGCATGAAACATGCATAAGTGTAATAATTGTTGCCTTCATTAACCTTACTAGAATTCTCAAAATGGGGGAGGACATGCCCTCTAGATCCGGCTCTATCTGGTTATGACCAGCCCCTGATTTCAAGAGAGTAGGCAGAACAACTATTTACCCAAATTCAAAAACCAGCAAAAAACGGCATGCGAAATCAACAGGAATATATACAGTCGTATCAGAATAATATGACTATCAACCTACTAATGGGAATAATCACCCTTGGCCCGGATGACAGCGACGAGACGGCGTGGCATGGACGCTATGAGGCCCTGGAAGGTTGCGAGAGGCACACGTGCCCATTCGGACTATAGCAGAGCACGGAGGTTCCGGAGATGACGTGGTTATGGGTTCGCACGCCGAAACTGTCGATCCAAATGGTCCCACAAGTGCTCTAGGGGATTGAAGTCAGGCGATTTCGCTGCCCAAGGGAGAATTGAGACATCGCTGTCGTGTTTCTGGAACCAGTCACGCACCACCTAGGCGAAATGGCATTGCGCATTGTCCTGTTGGCAGACACCATCACCACCAGGGTAAACATCCAACATGAAGAGATGCATGTGGTTAGCGAGGATGCACAAGTAGCCATTGGCGTTCAGGGACCCATCCAGTGGAACCAGCGGTCCCAGGTCATACCAGGAAAACATCCCCCAGACATGCACACTGCCACCACCGGCCTGTACTTGACCGACAAGCATGTCCGGGTGTTGGTTCTCGTGTGTCTGACGCCACATCCGCAACAGTCCGTCACTTCTGTGGAGTAGAAACCTCCCTTCGTCGGAGAAGGCAACCTTTTTCCACTTTTCCACTGTCCAATGACGGTAGTCCCGTGCGAACTGCAGACGTCGTTGCGATGGACCTTGGTTAACAAGGGCGCCTTTATGCAGTGTAGACTCCAGAGACCCGTGCATAACAGGGTTCGCTCTACTGTTATCGGGGACACGTACCTGAGTGTCCCAGCGTTCATTTGAGTGGTCAATTGCTGCACTGTTGCTCGTCGATGGCCTTTTACCAGTCGACGGAGGCGACGTTCTCCTCTGAGGTCGACGGCCTTTGGGTTCCACAGCTATGACGTCTGGAGGTACTCGTTGTGCCAGTGGTCCATTCTTGGTCACCCTTACTACAGCACCTCGAGAACAGCTAAGGAAGTCTGCTGTTACCGAGATGCTTCCACCCTTGGCGCGGTAGTCGATGATCATTCCTTTTTGAATGTCCGTCATATCAATACCTCTGTCCATTGTGCTCACGTTACGCACTATGGCTCATCTGTCCTGGTCGGCCGCTTATATCTACGTGTGGGCGACCATGTCATGTGCACTCTGTGAAGCGCCTGGGCGGGTACATTGTGATTCCGTGGGTTGTCATATTATTCTGATACAACTGTGTATGTGACGAGCTCTATTTCTTGAGCTTCTCTGATTGGCATGAAATGTAATTATCATTTGAAATGCTGCCCTGAAAAAAATCACGAGAATATTATTTTCCATTGCAGCTGCAAAAAAATGCAACAGAAAGTAATATAATCTGTTTGAAGTGAGATTTCAGACAAGATAAAAGTTAGCCAGCTCTGTTCAAGTCTAAAAAAGTTCTGATAACAAGCTCGAGCAGTCATAATTCTGCTACAATGTTTGCTGAATTTTCTTATGAAATAATATTTTTATGGGTAGAATAATTCCGGTTTTCGCGTGCGAACGAATAAAAGAAGCGTTTAGCCGCCTCAACGTTACTGACTTGAGCAGAAGAAGCATTCCTGCTGAATATTAAAATATTATTCATCCAGAGATGCAAAGGAAAACAAAATGCCCGAATCAATTCTCCAAAATTGCTTTAACATAGATTCCGCAGCAAGCATTCGCCCTGGTACCAAAGATAGACAAAAATGGATCTTCGCTCTAAATGCTCTAACATGCTACATTATCGATGCATCAGCAAAGCCATTGCATCTTTTCTATATAAATATTTTGTTTTCCCGCTCTGCTCTGCTAATATCTTTTTGATTCTTTCACTGAGGCTCCTTGAGTGGAAATTGAATTGAGTCTCCTTTTCCTTCCGAGCTCACGCCGACGTCACTTCAGGGTAAAAATTTTCGGATTGCGCTATAAGGCATCGACTGATGTGATTCGCAAGGAAGCATATAGACACAAATAGCGCTTATTATTTCTGTATCTGAATTTCTGTATCTATTTCTGTATCTGAATTATTATTTCTGTATCTAATAATCGATATTAAATACATATATATATATACCAAATTCCGTCTCAGGAAATTTGGCTACTTTGTATTTTTCACAGAATTGTCAATCGAAGAAACTTAAGACATAGAGTTTATCCTTTGTAAATATGTCTATTACTGTTGATATATTAACATTCATCTCGTTCAAACTTGAGTTGCATTGCTTCCAAAAAGATTTGCATTCGTTTGCCATCCATCCCAGGCAGAAAGTCAATGATCCTGACAATTGTGGGATGACTATTGTTTGAAAAACGATGTGACATATTCAGGAATCTGCAAGTTTAAGTAGATGTGACTATACCTGAAATAAAACGGATTCTGATTATCCTATCACGTAATCTTTATCGCAAGTGCCATGGCGCAATTGGTGTACTTATTTTCCTTGGCGGGAGAGGGGAGACGAGGCTACCTAAAAATTCGTCTTATAGCTTGCAAAAATAAGAAGGTAAAATATTTTTCTTTTTGGCGAATTTGACTTCGAAAGGAATCATAAAAGGAATTACAATCATAATATATAAATTGATCGGAAAACGTGTAATATACAAGAATAAATGTTTTCCGAAAATAAATGCCAAGGTTTTCTTATGTTTTCGCTCTAATATTTAATTCTACCTTAAATATAAACCAATTCATAGATTTTGTATCAACAATTAAGACCAGAAGAACAGTGAAAGTAATCACCTCATGGCGGCAAAAATATTAAAATTCAATTGTTTATAAAATAGGACCCTTCACTATGTTGAATTCGTTTATTATCTGCTAGGATGTTATTGTTTATACAGTATATATATATATTAAATTAACATGCATTATTTCCTTAAGAATCCCAAAAAGGTTTGAAAATAACCCAATTGCTCAATTTCATCGATAAAAAATATAAGAGAAGACGATAAAGATGAAGGAAAAGCTGATTGTTAAGATGGTATTAAAAAACCTTTTCTTTAAGTAAAGCTTTGTTAAATATTTGACTTGTAGCTGGTTTATCAAGAGAGAAATTTCCTTTTCCATTGTAACGAACAATAAACTTCTTTACATAACTTCTTAAAATGATTTTACAAATCTTTGCGTAGTTAGTAGTTTCTTGAAATAAGAGGCTTATTTATCTCGCACAGTTTTATATGTAAGTGGAATTCTAAGTCTTCCTCTATAAACCGGGGAGCTGAAGGAACATCTAAATTTATTGTTATCAAGAGGTATACCTATTTTCAAATGGTTAAGCCTCTTTTTAATAATGCAGGCCATAGTATTATAAGAGTCATTGGATTATTTCTCAACAAATGCGTATTGATTGATTTCTAAAACACGTCTGGAATAGAAGAAACAGAGGACAATTGCAACAAACATTAAAAAAAACTGCAGTCTTAATAGTTTTGCTCAATCTGTATTATTTGTTCTAAAAGTTCTGAAAAGTAACTATTAATTAACCGTAATAAAGGAAAATATGAAACATAAAATGCCTCTTCGCTTGATAAAATTTAACCTTTGTTTTGGGCTACATGTTACAGCAAGGTCGTTTTAAACATCGAAAATAAGACATGAAATATCTGAAATAGTACTGGGGGTGTTTAAAATTTTTTTGACATGCATCTGCAGAACAAAACCCATTGCAATTACCTCAACAACACTTTCACTGTCTCTTCAACGTACTCCCCTCCAAAATCTATGCAAAGTTGTAGACGTTAACGTCAATACTGGAACGCATGGTGGTAGTCCTGTAGGGGAACACTCCGTAAGTTTGAATGTTGGGGAATACTCCGTAACTTTGAGTGTTGGGGAATACTCCGTAACTTTGAATGAGGGCATTTTGGAAGGTCTTGAACTCTTGAAAAAGTCTTCCAGCAAGTTCCTTTTTAAGTTTTGGAAACCACCAAAATTCGCATGGTGCAGATCGGGTGAATATGCAATATGAGGTAGCTGTTTGATTTTTTCCTGCTCCAAAACTGCTGTAAACCTTGACACGCATATTGTTGGACGCTGCCCCTTCGTATTCTTTATCATTTTGGGAAAAACAATGTTGATATAGTACTGACCATTTAGAGTTCTTTTTTTCAAGTAGTATCTATGACAACCGCTCCTTGGGAATTTAAAACAATTGTGAACATCCTCTTCTTGAGCGACAGTCTTGTAGGAGGATTTTCGCACGCGGTTCATCTTCTGCAACCCAAACTTAGTTGTCGATCTTTTTGGGAATTGCATGGTAATAAAACCACCTCTCATCACCTATGAAAATGTCGGCTAACCGTTTGGGTCTTCTAGGTTCAAACATTGTTGGCATCTTCTTCCACAGTCAATTCTAGCCCTTTTTTGCTGTGCTGTCAATTTGTAGGGTACCCATTTGATACAGATCTTTCGGAACTTTAAATGTTGATGAATAATGGTTTCCACACTGCTAATCGATATACTGACATCTATAATTATTACCTGAACGATGACGTGTGGGTTTTCCAAATGAGTTCACGAGCAGCAACCATGGTTCTCTCGTTCCCGGCCTCCTTCGGTCTTCCTGCACGAGGGAGGTCTTCGAAGCTCTGCCGTCCTTCCATAAATTTGCGCATCCATTCCGCAATAGTGCCATATGAACAGGAATGATCCTCATTTACTTGTAATAAATCGGCATGAATTTTTTGGCGGCGTCACCAAGCTGCATCCTGATCTGAAATCGTTTTTATAATGACACTTAAGGTTTCGTGTAACTCCCTGATCAATGGTTGAATAAATGAGTTTACTTTTGGTGGCAAATAACAAGCAAAACTTTTCTCGCAATCAGACACTAATTTTGATTCACGTTGAGAAGTTATTTAGAAGTAAAAGTCACTTTGTATTTTTAGGAGTCCCCAATTTGATTAAGTTCTGACGAACAGACGCAACAAAATGACTAATGAACTAATCTCGAAATATTCTTTTGTCCATCCAAGCATTGTTGTGCTTTACAGGTGACAGGCAAATGCACAATCCCCTTTAAAGTCCGTAGATACTGAAATTTGTCAATCACCAAAAGCTCGATTTTATGCTGACCTGAAGCATTAGCACATGCAACAACTGTTAATCTGTCCTTGTTAGGCTTAAACCCAGTAGAATTTCGTTCTGTACACCCAACAAGAGTTTTAGTGGGCAAACACTTCCAGTAAACCCGTTTCGTCAGCGTTATAAATTTCGTTGGTTGTGAGATAATAATCCTCAATAATTGTCACAAATGTTGCACTGTATTTTGCAGCTGCTTCTGCATCTGCTTGACTGTTTTTCTCCAGCAATGTGTAACTACCTAATGCCATGACGAATGCTGAAATTTCTAAGTCATCCATCAGTAAATGAACATTCAGATTCAATGTTCTTTTGCTCCTTAAAACGTTTTCTTTAACAATAATAATAAGTCCAGAAATTGCAATACCTTCTGATCGTTTTAGCAAAATCCATTCACGCAATGCTTATCAAGGTTTTCTAGTTTTCGTTTATGCAAACGTTTTCTTTCAGCAATTTTATTGTTAGGTTCCGAAGATGCAGGAATTTTAAAAATTTCTTCTTTGAATTCTTTATATCGTAAATTGTTGACTTACCTATGTTGTAAGTCTCCATTACAACAGAATTGCTCACACCACACTCTGTTTTCTTAGCTACGTAAAGTTTTTCACTCAGTTTTAATGCGATTTTCATTCTTTAAATGCCACTAACTCTATCAACTTTTGGAGCCATTTTTATAGTTTTAATAAAAAATTGTAAATAGTACATGTAAGGAGCATATGCAAATGAAAGCACTAGGACAGCAAATAATACACTACAGCATTTAGCGTTGCCACAGATCGACTGACATATAGGTTTCAAAATCGTGAATCATCGCAGATGAAAAGTAGAGTTGCCACAAAGTGACATGGGCGCTTCAACCAGAATTCTCTAATACGCGGGAAAATAGCAGACCGCCAAATTCGCAAAAGTTTGTTAGTATTTTAAAAAGTCCCGATTCCTGTAGTCCCGATTTTCAGACTTTTACTCTAGTACCTGGTGTTCAATTAGACCCCAAACGTTTATAAAGAAAAAAAAAATAAGTGAAACAAAAGCATTTTTGTTTCATTGCTAAAAATTATTTTTACTTGAATTTTATTATTTAACTAATTTTGGCACTATATTTTTCAAAGGTCTGTAATAGGCATAAACTGGAAGGAGAGCTGTGTACCAATCCCTAGTGATGATGCACAGAACCGGCCAGGTCTAGCACCTAATGTCCGACCCCACCTTCTCGTGGTGCAGGCCGTTAGTACCTTTCAAAAGAGATATTCTCTTTTGGAAGGTAACGGAAGGCGAGGGCTGCCAGTTCAGTATGGCTTATTGATCTGGTCATCTATGGCCACTTTTTTCTTTTTTTCAACCCTGCTGAGGAGTGGTCAACTTCACAGGGTCCTGGTGCTGACCATTTATACCTACTAGACTGGACTTGTTTATGGATTTGAGCTTGATTATGGATCCTGGACTTGCTGCACTGGTAGGCCTCTGTTGAGGGAGAATCTACCGCTGTGTTTTCTGTTTGCTTCTGGGTTGCCAGCCCTAAGTGAAAAGAGGCATGGGATACCTTATATCAGCTGGTGGATAATCCTAATCAGAGGACATCGCAGGAAACGGAACCTTACTTTGCTAGTTGGGCATCGCCAAGTCTAAACTAGAGTAATGTGTCTCAGGCAGGCCATATGGCTCTTGAAAAAGTCCGCTTGAAAAGGTGGTGCCTGAAATTACTACCAGCATCGGGGACTTCAGCCTTCAGCGGAGGAGGAACAGGTCTTTGCCCCATACCTGCGATCAGGGGGCTGTTTGATATTGTTGGCCCTGCTTATCTCAATAAACATAGTTTCTTTAAAAATCCTACTAATCATTTTCTCTCTGCAGGAATGTGAAACGTGAGGATTTTATATAGAGATTATTCTCTTGATGTCCTCACGCAGGAATTCCACCGCTATAACCTATATATTCTAGGCTTGCAAGAGACCAGATGGACAGGTAAAGATGAGATACCTAAAAATAACTTTAAATTTCTCTTTACAGGGAGGGAGGATGGAAAGCATCACCAAGGCGTGGGTCTGCTACTTAGCAGACATGCTAGTGATGCTCTTCTAGGATATGAGTGCATTAATGAAAGGTTTCTTACAGCAAAATTTCAGACAAGCATTAAAGACTTGAATGATATCTGCTGTTATGCCCCCACTGAGGATGGCGATGAGATGAGAAGGATAGGTTTTATGGACAACTTCAGGATACTTTGAATTCTGTCAAGAAAGCAGATATTACCCTTGTTCTAGGTGACTTCAATGCCAAAGTTGGTACTGAATCTGACCTTTGGGGAGGGGTGATAGGCCCTTTTGTTATTGATAGTTGCAATGGCAATGAGCAACGTCTCCTACAAGTAAGTAGACTCAATGGTTTCAGAATAACTAACACTTATTGCAAACACCGCGACATAATAAGTACACATGGGTTTCACCTGGTGGGTTGCATAAGAATATGATTGATTATATATTGATTAACAGCAAATGGACTAGTTCTATTAGGAACACCAGGGCATATAGGGGAGCTGAAATTGGATCTGACCATTACCTTGTTAGAAGTGTGTTGCAACTTAAACTTAAAAAGTGTTGTGCTAGGGTTAAAAAATTTACTTTTAATACTAAAGCTCTGAACGATCCAGTTATAGCTAAAGCTTACCATGATAGGTTACTTAGTCATTATGACAGTCATGGTTTGCTTACTACTGAAGTTGAGGAAGAATGGGATCATTTTAAACAGGCTTTTTGGACACTAACAGCAGTACTCTTTTAGGAAAAAAGGAGCAGAAGAGGCAGAATTATCTGAGTGATAAGGCACTTGAGCTTATTTCGGAAAGAAAGAACTGCAGGAATGTCCTTAATCAATACCCTACAAGCCCTAATAGAAAGGATTACAGAGAGCTTAATAAACTTGTAAAGGATCAGTTAGCTACTGATAAGAATCTTTGGCTTGATGGCTTGACTGACAAAACTGAGGAAGCAGTTAGGCAGCACAACAGCAGAGAGCTCTACCAGAGAGTTAATGTTTTATGTGATAGAAAACGGGCAGGCATACAAGGATTGAAGGATGAACAAGGTAAGGTTATTATAGAAGGGGAGGATTCTGTCATAGCTAGGTGGGGTATTATGGGGAAATATAAAAATATGCACATGTAGTGTTTCTTGTGAAAACGTAATTTTTGTATAAGAGTTCTAGAAGCTGCTGTTAGCTTGTACAGGCCTTCTCATATAAATGCAGCACAGTACAAGAACCAATGCCACTAATCAGGATTCGAACCCGGACCCTAGATGCAGCAGTCACCCCAAGGCAACGCGGTACCACTGTAAGGTTTGTAAATTGTTAAAATACTGCAGAAAACTGATGCCATTGAATAGATCATGTGGTGCTGCTATGTGGGCAATAGCAAGAAAGTAGTGAAATCTTCATAATAGATTAGTAGAGCATCAATTACTCGAAAAAATTGCCTAAATTGGATAACCAAAATAACATCCCCTTATATGTATTTAAGTGGATTCGTTTCACAATCTGCTTTTTATCTATATAAGGGCAACTTTGACTTAAGCTGCAAGAGTGTGCCGCACCTCTGACAGCACCAAAACTTTAACGATAGACAGAGGAGCGAAAGGGGAGGGAGGCAAAAATTGCCTCTTAAAAGAACGCAGCTTGCAAGCGCAAAAATCTTAATTTTGTAATTTGGGCAAAAGTCACTCTTACAGCATTTTGGATTTAGGAACGCTGAAATTTTGCATCTGCTGTCTGGATTATCATCGAAGAGAAATTTGGGTGCCTCATGTAATCATTGATTACACTTAATGAATTTAAAGTTGCTATCTAAGAAGTAATTCACTCTGTGTTTAACGTCAATATCAAATATAGGGGGAAAATTTCCGTCAATGGGGTGGAATACAAACCCACGACCTCTTAATAACATTTCAGCTGCTCTGTCATTGAGCTACCGGTCACCGATCAAGAGCCCTCCTCCTTCAGGAGACACGGAGTTGTGTACTATAGGTAGGGAAGTTCGTAACATAAATTTGAAGAAATCTTGATCGGCGGCCGGTAGCTCATAGATTGGAATACCCTGATGATTGGAATACCCTGCTCAAGACAATTGTTTCTTTGTATATGATATTGAAGTTAAACTAAGAGTGACTATTTCCTTGATAGTTGAGCAAAAACGTTCAAACATTTCTTCTATTGAAAAGTTACTGTGAATCTCCGATATGTCATTCTAAAAAAATGTAAATTTGGCATCTAATTTTAGAAAATGCAACTTGAGTGATGAAAATTAAAATGTGTTAAAAGTTTCTTTTTCTTTCTAAAAAAACTGCTTTTAATTTTAATAAATAAAATCAATTTAAAAACATTCAATTAAAAAATTAAAACAAAATATTTAAAAACTATTTAAAAACATTAAATTACAAAAAGTTAAAATTTATTATATTTCAATAAATCCGCCAATACATCGAAATCAGTAAGTATTCATGTACATTGATTTTTATTTCGCAATAAACACCTTAAATAATTTGCTCTTAACGGAAAACATAGGGAGAAATGGAAAATACTGGAGCAGTGTACTTTCGTCATCACATACGTCACTTTACTGTGTAATTTCTCATTATATTCGTCGCCTGTACGAAAAAATAACGCACAGAAGTTATCTTCAGTTGCGGTCACTCAACTGAAGTTATCTTCAGTTGAGTGACCGCCTGTGTTTAACTCAACTTCAGTTGAGTGATAGCCATGCTTTGAAAGGCACTGCTAAGAAATATTCACCACCGGTAAAAATATTTATTTTCGGAAAGTGATCATTGGCCTTCATTTTGCATATACATTCCTCTTTTAGGTTTGACAACCTCTTTTAGGTTGATGTTGGTTAGTTGGTAGAGCAGCAGAGGCGTAATCTGCAGTTCACAGGTTCGAGTCAGAACTGGCCAGTGTTGTTGCGAATAATCTCTTTTAAACCCCCACCATGCCGTCGGTTAGAAAGGGTACACCGATGGATTTGGAAAGGCAGCCTTCCTCCGGATGGGAACATAGCTCCGTGTGAAAGAAAGCCACCTTCTGTGCACGTTTAAACAAAAAGGTTAGATGGTCTGGACTGGAGGATTTAATCTGTTGCCTAACACCTTTTCCGTGGGTGCCCTTCCTCCAACTTTCTCTGATCTCATGAGGTCCTTGTGACCTGGCCATTTAACCCAGTGAAAAAGTGCCGCTCAGAAGTAAAATAACCCAACCACTTTCTTAAAGTAAGAAACTATACAGCCAAATGTGTCTCGTCATTATTCTCATTATAAAAATATATTCGTTCTTTCCTTGTGATCGTTTTATCTGTCCTGCTATTTTCGACTTTCTTCCAGATAATTATTTTTTTCATTTCCCTTAGTCTTCTTCTTTATTGACCTTTTTTTCCTTATGGTTACAATGGCTGCCGTTAACTTTTTTCTTCTCCGTTTCATTTATGCGTTTTTTGATAAGAACAAGTAAAAGGTAAGCCACTTCTCATGAGAGGACAGAAACATTTAACTTCTACATTATTGCTAAATGGATCTTTAGGGAAGTCAACTCTTGCAGCCTTTCTCTCTTTCAGAATCGTCAAGACCATTTTAAGGCCCAGAGGATGGCAGACAAATCAACTGTTGGAATGGCAGGGCCACTAAATAGAGATTCAGGGGGCGTGGTGCACCCAGAAACTTCCAACGTTGGGAGGATACATCCTCAAGTGTCCATTCCTTTAGTACGCCACTGTACTAGGCGAACAGCAATAAAATTTCCTTCAAAATCATTTCTTTGAATTTTTTCCTTGGTTGAGTCACTATTACGACACTAGCAAGGTAGTTATATTCGTAGGAGTAAAGATTTTTAGGATATCCTGATTCAAATCATCCGGCAAATAATATCTTTCTACATTCGCTATCTGGTAGGTCACCTTCCACAACTTTCTCTGCTCCCTAGGGACCTTTGCGATCTGGCCATTTACTCCATTGTACGAAAAAAACGCCACCCAGACAAAAAAAAACAGCCGAAATTCACATTCGAAAAATTAGACTTCTTAAAATTTGTCCTGACATCACATTTTTTCATAAATACACGGGTTTCCATAAATTAAGGAACACTCAGAAAAATTATGATAAACGAAACTTTATATGAATGATTTTTATAAAATTTGATGGAAACATGAATTACAATGCTAGTTTCAAAATGGCATAAACTATTTTACACAAGAAGCATTTTTCGCCAAAAAATAACACTTAGAGGAAATCGTCCCAAAATGAGGTATCAGAATGCAATGGGCAAAGCTATTTAATAAGAAGTGTGTGGTCAACCCTTACAGCAATGCAGGTACGACAGCGATGTTCCATGCTGTTTATGACGTTGCGAATCAGCTCAGTAGGGAGTAACGACCATTGTTCCTTTAAAGCAGTAATAAGCTCCCCTTTTGTTTCAGGTGGCGAGTTGAGGGCAGTGCTCTAGGTAGATACGTCTACCTATAGCATCCCACACATGCTCAATCGGATTTAGATCGGGTGATCTAGCTAGCCACTCCATGCGCATTATGGTCTCCTGTTGAAAGTATTGTTCCACTAGTCGAGCTTTGTGTGGACGAGCGTTATCGTCTTGTAAGATGAACGTTTCACCTATTGCATAAGCGTAAAGACGTACATAATAATCCAGGATGTCATCTCTATACCTTTGAACATTGAGGTTCCCACTCGTCAACACATACAGATTTGTGCGTTCACCTAAGGAAATACCACACCAAACACATGCGCAACCTCCGCTGTAACTGTCTCTTCGATGGATGTTACAGGGATGATAGCGGGTACCTCGTTCCTCCATATCAAACAATGTCCGGAATCACTCTGCAAGCAATATCTGGACTCATCTCTGAAGAGTACGGACATCCATTGCTCTTCTCTCCGGTTAACATGCGTGCATGCCATTTCAACCACTTTCTCCTGTGACGTGACGTGAGGGGTATACAGATTACTGAACTTCTATCGTACATCTACTACGCTAGAAGCTAGAATTTCTAGCATACTTCTTGCTCATGATGGGAGACCTAATGAAGGGAGCCTCATGAAGACTCTGTCATGAAGCCTTCTACGCACAGTAGAAGCTGATACAATCCTCCCAGTGGCTGCTGCAAGAGAGGATCGTAGCTGAGAGAGGGTAGACGTCCTGCTCCTTCGCGCTGTTAATCGCAGATATCGGTCTTGTGCAGCGGTCGTAACTCTAGCCCTTCGTCGGCTAAACCTGTGAGATGAGGAAATGATTCCACAGTCTATGTACCGCAGGACTCACACTCAGCCATCGTGCCACGTCTGACTGACTTTGGCCTGCTTCGAGCCGGCCAATAGCTCTAAACCGCAGTTCATTTGGAAAATGATGTATCGAGGTCATTCCTACAAAATGGCTATTTTGAATTTCTTTACTCACATTTACAACACAAATAACGTTCCACTCCAAAACACCTATTTTTTGCCGCTATCCGATTACGCAAATTATCGGACTAATTTGCATACCATATGTTCACTTGGACTAAGTTGCATAAACAAACGTAGATTACAACCTAGGCTAATTTGCATAAACAAACGTAGACTACAACCTAGACTAATCTGCATAAACAAACATAGATTATAACCTAGACTAATTTGCATTACGATTTGTTTACCTGAACAAGTTTGGTTATGATCGCACAACGTTTTGGCGAATTATCGCGATTCTTCTAATTTTTCCTTAATTTATGTAAACCAGTGTAGTTTTGAGTCATCTCTGACCGAGTTACGTTATGAATGGTGCAATCTTAAAAATATTCTAATAAGATATAAGACACAACTTTAACAGTATTTAGAAGGGCAAGAAGGAACTTTTCTGCTTTAAAAATTTTTAATAACCGGAACAGGGACTAAAAAATAGTAAAGTATATATTGCTCATTGTTTGCAAGAATATTTACATTTAATATTAATTTGCTGTAATATTTTTTAAAAGACCCATTAAAACGGAAGAAGAAAATTATATACTCTACGGTTTGTCAAAAATAATTTTAAAATATTCTGGAACTGGTCCATTATCATTCTTCAGTCATTTTTACAACCCATTCCTCGCACACACACCCAAAACGTTTTTAGATTCGGCTGTCATCCTGAACAATTGTGATTCTGGACAACCTATATTTTCTAAGATTAATTTTTCTTCTTTCTTGAAATTGTATCCAATGTCTAAAGAAGACATTTTACGGTACAATTTAAAGTCCTGGATGCTTCGTTCTTCGACTCGCCGGCTTCTATACAACCTATTGCTCATCACCGTACACAATCTTCCAGAAGTCATGTTTGCAACGTGGATAAATTGAACTGAACAAGTTAACAGTAGTTTGGCTGAAACTAAAATCAACGATGACCCCAACC
This sequence comes from Ryuthela nishihirai, assembly GCA_038380435.1. Taxonomy (NCBI): domain Eukaryota; kingdom Metazoa; phylum Arthropoda; class Arachnida; order Araneae; family Heptathelidae; genus Ryuthela; species Ryuthela nishihirai. The sequence continues at coordinate 114,201,186 of JAWZYU010000004.1, forward strand.
TCGGGCTCTTTCATAGTAGTCCTAATTTTAATGCTCCTCGTCTCGTCTGTTAAATGTGATTGCATTTTCTCCTTCCTCAGTGCAAAAGTCTTTTCTAGGAGTAGTATAAAGTAGTATATAAATATATCCGTCCTTTGTTTAGGGGAGCACCTTTTGCCCTTTCAATATTAAAAAGCATTTACATGTAGACCACATATCGTGTCATCCATCACCTTATACATTTTTGAGCCCTTTTCATCACTTTCAATTCTTTTTTCGTATAAATTGAAGGAAAATGCTGAGTTATTATATTTTATTTCAATTTTGATCACCGATTTATTTCACCTATTTTTCATCTTTGTGTTTCATCAAGAAAAGAAAGTGCCTCTTATTCCTAATATATATATAATTCTGTAGCCAAACCGTTGCTAGCAGAATTAACCATATTTTTGTCGTTGTTTTTAGGTGACTCAGAGCAAAGGACTTCCACTGACTCAAGACTTGATGATTGGCAGGTACTTTTTCAATAAGTAACTCCTAATCATCTTTTTCAACACTCTCGCTGTTGAGGATATTTACAGCTTTTATTACATATTTACAAATATCTCAGCTGGATATAGTTATGCCTGCTGTACCACTGTATCTTCTGCTATGCAAGGAGAGTTTTCTTATCAATGAGCAATTTCATAACAGATTCAATTCCAAAGGAGAAATTAATTTTAGAGTTTAACTTATTTCTTCTCAGTAGCGATCACCACAGCTCATAGGCTTTTCGCCTAGGTCCAGAATAATCTTTTTCCTTTTTCCATAACGTTGACGGGGCGAGGATGGCTCAGCTCGTTGACAGGGCGAGGATGATAGCGCGCCACACTCGTAATCTTCAGTTTCCAGGTTCGAATCCCAGCTGGGCCAGCGTTGCGATTTACCTCAACTACTCGCCGCCGTTCCCACGATCAGTAGGAGACACCAATTGGCTTGGAAAAGCCGCCGTCCGTCGGATGGGACGTCAAGCCGTGACCCTGTTGCGGGAGAGCCATACCTCTTGCATGTTGAAGAACTCGCTGGATGGCCATGACGAGTTGGGTTGTTTTCGCTCTGAGCGACACTTTTTTGCACACTGTGGGCTAAATGGCCAGGTCACAAGGACCCCAAGGGCTCAGAGAATGTTGGAGGGAGGGGACCCACTGGACAGCTGTTGGAGACAGCTGATAGTCTGCTGTCATGGTTATCCAGTGTATTCTTTAACATACATAGACCTTTGAGAGGGTATGGCTCTTTCGAACAAGGAGTTGCTTTACGTCCCACCCGACGGAGGCGGCATCTTCAAGCCAATCTGGGTCACCTACTGACCCAGGCTAGGGCGAGAGTTTTGCGGAGAAAAATATCAACGCTGGTCCAGCTTGGGACTTAAACCTGGGAACTTAAGATTATGAGCCTGGCGCGCTACTGACTGAGCTACCCTCATCCTCGGAGGATTTAGGGAGGTTACTAACAAAACTAGCCTATAGTGCAGTGAACATCAGAAAAAACGGATTAAAAAGAAGACCCGGGCATCCCCAGATGCGGCTAAGCTACTATCTTATAAACTTCCCTTCAAAACAATGCATCCGTTTCTTTCCTAATTTTATGTAGAGATGAGTTCGGGCGCAATTTTTAGAGCTCACGTCCGCCAGAATTCTCCAAAGCTCGAAACATTTCCGACAAAAATTGGCGCGCGCCGATTTGCGAAAACAATTTCTCTGACGCTCATTGTAAGACATATACAGATAAGCATGTCGCTAATAATTTATTTTATTGTTATAATATTAATTATTTAGTGACAAAATTAAAATGCTAATGCAATGTGGAACAAGATATATTAGAACTATTAGTAGAAACTGAAAGTTCGAGGGTAACATCATTATAAACTTACACAGCCATTGATTTATTTTAGATAAAGAATATGTAAATTTTAAGAAAGCATATTGCCTCTGAGGAATATGGGAATCTCATTTTCGGAAAGAATTAAGATTTTCATTTATTTACATTTGTACTCTTTAAAAGTATTGTTTCGAACTAACAGATGATTGGAAAATGCGAATAGAGGTATTTTATTAGTGCTTATACAATATTTAAAGGATTTGTCTTTTATTCCTTCAAAAGTTGCTTTTTCCAACCCCTCTGAGAAAGTTGCTGTCAATGGAATATCTCTTGACACTCTACCACCAAAATTTAAAATTCCTCCCATAAATGGATCATTTCCAATATTCGTTAAAAGTTTCGCCTTTTCCATGTTTAGTGATCTGTAACGATATAAATTAAAACCACTTAATGATTGCGAAAATATGAATTACACTGTTTCATTAATACCTATCCAACTAAAAAAAAATAATTTCTCACTTATCTCTTAAAACAAAACAGTTACATCCTTTTCCCCGGGTTCAAGGGAGAAACATTGTTGCAAATGTAAACCTCGTGGCCTTAATATTCTACCATCAGAATTTCAAATTTCTAGGATAAATGCATCGCTGGCAATATTCGTTTAAACGTTGCAATTTCCAAAATTTACCCCGTTAGAGGGCGCAATTTAAATTTTTCGAATATTCGAAAAATGAGAATCTTAATATTTCATCAATACCTATCCAAAACGAAATTAATCTGTAATTTTTTTTTTAAAAAAAAGGTAAAATAATCCAATAAAACAAAGAGTTGCGTTTTACCACCCCCTCTGAGGATAGGGGTCAACTTATTATTCCCAACTGAAACCTCGTGACCCCATCCCCAATATTTCAGATACTTAACATAAATACATCGTTTTCGGGTTTCAACTTTTTGAACCGTTAGAAAGTGGAATTATAACTTTTGGGAGAATCAGAAACTGCGAATTGTAATATTTCATCAATACTACCTAAAATAGAAACGATTTTTAATTTACAGCTAAAAACAAAAAAGGTTTGATGTCTATACGAACAGACAGCGAGAAGATAAAGTAAAAGCATTATATCGTTATTTTTAACTGTATAAAGATAATTAAAAGCCACATGATGCTTGTATTTAATTATTAGTGTCTTTAGAAATTTAAACTTTTTTCATATTTAGTGACATTTTCATAGTATATTATTAGTAATATTACCATAACTCCTTCATAAGTTTTGAATTATAATAAAAATATATAATAACTTTTTTTTTTAATTGCAACAAATATTTGAAAATTAAATTATTCTGTGTACGAGCTCTTAATTCGCGCGTGCTATTTTGAGTTTGAGTCTGAACTTTTATGTAATCTGATTCTTTAAATATTTTTTATCAGATTTACATTTTTGCTCAATTTACGTTTTCTCAATTATATTTTCATACATAGACGTTAACATTAATAGAGCTTACTGATTCGTTAGTGATTCATTTATAATATTAAATTTGTGGAAACCAAAAAAGCCATCGAGTGGCATGACTCTCGATTTTCCTATCTGATGTTAAGCATATAATATTTGCATTGAAATGGATAAGTATCATTTCCTAATTTGTATGTTGTAGCTGATTTGATTCTTGGTTTTAAGCATAAGACGTGCCTAGACTGCATACAGAAAATGGATATCAAGAGTAAACACTTCAACAGATGATAAATGGCAGAGAGAGAGAGAGCGGTCCTCTAACGTATCCTTTAGTTAAAGGTTTTGAGTTTTGCTCACGTAGAACAGATTCAATAATTGTGAAGGAAATATTAATTTTCCTCCATAATTTATGAAATCGTATCTGTTCTAAACTATGATCACGTTTACCACAAAAACGGTTTGTGCTTCATAAATTTTTGTTTTTGTTTAATCAAAATTTTGAAGCAGAAAATTACCATATTAATTGAGTCTTTGTGTTACTATTTCTTTTCCGTATCTATAGTTTGTAATGTCTGACATTTAATTAAATGCATATAATTAATTTGAGTAATTATGAATCACAAATCATATATCATATGGAATAACATTTTCTCTTATCAAGCATAACTCAAAAAAGGGTTTTCCCGACTTGATCTGACTTTGCTTGGGTTAGTTGGTTTTATATCTGAGGGGCACATTTTTGCACAAAACGGGCGAAATGGTCAGGTCACAAGGACTCCAAAGGTTCAGAGAAGTCAGGCCCGTCAAAGCCACCGAGGATATTTTTCAACATGCACAGGCTGGGGTTCTCCTGCACAATGCACACACCTTAACTTTCTATCCGGTTGACGGCTGACTTCCAAAGCCCCTCTTTTGGCACTAACTCAACTGATTAAACTAAACAAATTTTACATATTAACCATTTTTACGAAGAATTCCTAATCATTAGGTGAATACATTTGCACCTAGAAAAATCTTCTGTGTAAGCTTGGACTCATGTATGTACCATTTGTATGCTTATATGCTACATATTGGTAAGAAATATCAGGATCGTTTTTTTATTTATATCTTTTATTAAGCATACTCATTTTGTAATAACTAATATTTGATTATAATAATAATAATGATGATGTTAATTTTGTAAACTCTAAGAAAGAATATCAATTATTATTTATTTAAATTAATCCATTACTTTCCTACTTTCCTTCATTCATTTCATGACATCATCTGCACTAGGGTTTCTCAACGTGGAGCACGCGGTAAACTTTTTTGGGGTATGCGTGAGAGCTCAAAAGTCGCTAGATATATGTATATATATGTTTTGTTTTATTCCCATTGTTATACTATAACAATAGTTTTATCTATTTATACAAGGGGTACGCCAGTTACATACACATTTCCAGGGGGTAAGTGAAGCATAAAGGTTAACCACTGACCTACACTATAAGTAATTTTTTAAATTCACGACTAGTTGAGCGGCAGCCGGCACAGTTCGGGTCTCACTTTTAATCTGTATATTCTCATATTCACTGCACTATAGATTAGTTTTGTGAGTTCTGCCCCCCCTTCCATCGCTCTATCTCTCTACCCTTTAGCCCAGCTTTAAAAGAAAGAATTGCCCGGCGTTGCTCAGTTCACTGCTGTCGTCAACGCGCACTCTCCTAGTCTGTGGCTTCGTTTCTTTGCAATCGAGATTTTTATTTCCGTTTAGTTTAGATTATTCTATAATATTCCTATATAATCGGAATTGTTTAATATTCATATATAATCTTTTTAATTGAATAATATTCTTATATAATCGGTTGATAAAGGTGTCGCTGCTAGCAGTGGTATTCAGTCGTCCAATTCCGCCAACTAGTTATTCTGTGGGTAGATACACCTATCCCTCGATTAACATGGCAGATAGGTGTAAATCGAAACCATTCAAGTCAAGACTAGCAGCTTATTGAACAACTTAACATATGGTAATCTCACTTTCAAAGAGAATTAAGTTTTTTCGTTTACCTACTTTTTCATTCTTTAAAAGTTTTAATTCGAATAAATGGATTGGGAAAATGCAAAACTTAGTATTTTATTAGTACTTATAAAATGCAAAAAATGTTTTCTTTTTATTCTTTCAGTTTAAAATGTTGATTATCTCACACCCTTTTGAGGAAAGAGAGCAGATTGTTGGTCTCAGGGGAGTTTACGTTAACATTCTACTAACTAAATTTCAATCTCTTGAACAGATAGATCACTTGCAACATTCGTTAAAACGTTTCGTCGTTTGCCATATTTAGTGACCTAAACCAGCATAGATTAAAACGAGTTAAGTGTTTGAAAAATGTGAATTGCAATATTTCATTATGGCCAATCCAACTGAAAAAGAGTTTTCTAGTTATATCTTAAAACGAAACAGTGCCGTTTCCACCCACCCTGGTCGAAAGGGGTCAGCTCATTGCTGCCAATGGAATCTTTATCACCTTCACATTGCACCACCAAAATTTCGAAATTCTTGCATAAATACGCTATTGGTAATATTTGTCTAAAATTTTGAAATTTCAAATTTTCCACCATAGAGAGCTCAATTATAGTTTTTGGGAGATTCGAAAAGTGCGAATCACAATATTTCATCAATACCTACCGAACCCAAAAAGATTTATTACTTTATCTCTTAAAACAGAATTTTGCATTTTCCTACTCCTCTGGGGGTTTCCTGACTTTCACATTCCACAACAAAAATTTCAATAAATACATCATTTGTAATATTCGTTTAAATTTTGGGATTTTGAAATTTTTTCATCGCTAGAGGGCACAATTATAGCTTTATTGAGATTCGGAAAGTACGAATCTAAATATTTCATCTATACGTATGCAACCCAAAAACAATTTTTAATTTTTTACGTTTAAATACTAAGTTCGATATCTACAATCGGAGAGACACAGGGCTGGATCGGAATATTCAAAAACTGCTAAAGGCTCAAGGGTATTCTCAAGGCAAGGGGGCCTTGCAGGAGAACGCCCTCCTTCCCTTGACAATGCTAGTAAAGGGAATGCGACAAAAATTATTAAACTTTTATGGAGTGTTCATGCAGTTCTTAAGAAATTTTTTAAAAGCTTCTAAAACGGAAGGGAAATGTTATACTGCAATGTAAATCTCTTTGCCGTTATACATTTTTCCGGCCGATTAGGTTTCTTGCCCCACCCCCCACCCCACCATTATTTTTTTTCTAGATCTGGGCCTGAACACGCTTACAGACATACAGACAGACGAATGACAGACAGACTGACAGACAGATGGGCAGAGAGACTAACAGATAGACGACAAAGTGAACACATTGCGAAAAGACTGTATTACAATGGCAAGAATACAATTTCAGCGAAAGAATATAAATATAACTTATTTGTAAATGGCGATTTTCTAGTATAGAAATTTACTATTATCTATTTATTCTTCGAAATAAATGATATGAGTTAAAACCATTTAGTTGATTTTTACTTTGGGATGATAGTCTACTACTGTTGTTCTCCACTGGTTTCATAAATTAAGAAAACTCAGAATAATTATGATAAACAAAAAACTATATGAATTGTTTTAATGAAATTTCATGAAAACAGGAATTCCAATGCTAGTTTCAGAATGGCATAAAATATTTTACACTAAAAACATTTTTCGCCAAAAAATAACACTTACAGGAACTTGTACAAAAATGAAAAAATGAGGTGTCAGAATGCAATGGGCAAAGTTCTTTAATAAGGAGTGTGGTCACCCCTTACAACAATGCAGGGACGAAAGCGATGTTCCATGCCGTTTATGGTGTTGTGAATCAGATCAGTAGGGAGTAACGACCATTGTTCCTTTAAAGCATTAATAAGCTTCCCCTTCGTTTCAGGTGGCGAGTTGAGGGCAGTAACACGTCTACCTAGAGCATCCCACACATGCTCAATCGGATTTAGATCGGAAGATCGCGCTGGCCACTTTATGCGCATAATTCTCCTCTTGAAGGTATTGTTTCACTAGTCGAGCTCTGTGTGGACGAGCGTTATCGTCTTGTAAGATAAACTTTCACCTATTGTACAAGCGTAAAGACGTACATAAGAATCCAGGATGTCATCTCTATACTTTTGAACATTGAGGTTCCCACTCGTCAACACATAGAGGTTTGTGCGTCCACCTAAGGATACCACACCAAATACACAAAACACAATACCACACCAAACACACGCGCAACCTCCGCTTTAACTGTCTCTTTGATGGATGTTACAGGGATGATAGCGGGTACCTCGTTCTTTCCATATTAAACAATGCCCGGAATCACTCTGCACGCAATATCTGGACTTATCTGTGAAGAGTATGGACCGCCATTACCCTTCTGTCTAGTTAACATGCGTGCGTGTCCAATTCAACCGCTCTCTCCTGTGACTTGACGTGAGGGGTATACAAATTACTGGCCTTCTAGCGTACAGACCTCCCTCATGAAGCTTTCTACGCACAGTAGAAGCTGATACAACTCTCCCAGTGGCTGCTGCAAATGAGGATCGTAGATGAAAGAGAGTAGACGTCCTGCCCCTTCGTGCTGTTAATCGTAGATATCGGTCTTGTACAGCGGTCGTAACTCTAGCCTTTTCTCGACAAACCTTCGAGACGCGGAATCCGTGGTAAGGAATTGATTCCACAGTCTATGGACCAAAGAAGGACTCACACTCAGCCATCGTGCCACGTCTGACTGATTTTGGCTTGCTTCGAGCCGGTCAATAGCTCTCCACTGCAGTTTATTTGGCAAATGATGTCTCGAGGTCATTCCTACAAAATGGCTATTTAGAATTTTTTTACTCACATTTGCAACACAAAAAACGATCCACTCCAAAACACCCGTTTTTATGCCGCTATCCGATTACGCAAAAGGACGCAATCTAGACTAATTAGCATACGATATGCTCACTAGGCATTACTTTACTGGTTACATGAACGAATCTGGTGAAGACCTCACAATAATTTGGAGAATTATCGCTATTTCTCTCATTTTTACCTAATTTTGGACACTGCGACTTCATAATATATATTTTATCTGCATATATATAAAAAAATTCTTAATCTGTACCGTCTAAAATTGAGTCTATAAACGTGTAAAACAAAATTCTTTTCATTTTCATGACCGTCTAAAGCCTATATTTATCACTATGTAAACTGAAACTGGTTGCATATTTTTGGCAGTATAAAACCGAAACTTTGCAAACCGAATACCGTGTAAATGGAAAGATAGGTATATTTTTTACCAATAGCAAACCTCTCTTTTTGTAATTTCGACTTGAAACTGGGCACTGCAACTCAGATGTCAACCGGAAATACTCCGTGAAATTTCGAATCTTTACCACGATTTTCCGACGAGTATACATTTTAGCATACATTTCCTTTTATGATTATAGATTGGCTGAAATAAGTTGAAAAGAATGCGACGTCGTTTTCCTGAGGAGTAATAGAGAACCTCATTCTCCTTCCGGGCATCAGCGAAAGTTAGTGACTACCAGTTCCTATCACAGATAAGGTTCTTTTACCTTTCAGCGGCACTTTTATGCACACGATGGGATAAATAGCCAGGTCACAAGGGCATCAAAGTCTTACAGCTGAGCATAGAACAGGAATCCACTGGAGAGCTTTTGGGAGACAGATGGAAGCTTACCGTCATGGCATGCAGCGTGTTCTTTAACGTGCACAGTGTATAGCTCTCCTGTGCATGGGATAACGGATTAACGTTCCATCCTACCGTCGGCAGCTTTTCCTATCCCATTGTTCTTTTCTCACCGAGAGCAGAGTCGGATTTAGCGGAGAGAAATACTAAACGCCCTCACAGTAAGAATTCCGGCAGAAAATAGGCTCTTGACTGAAGAACCAAACCCCTCGTCTACAGGTAAGGTGAGATGTAAATGGAGATTTAATCAGACATATAGTGCTCAATTCATGTCTTACTTCAGGTCTGGTTTGTGTGGTCCTTGAGTCTATTGCCATGTTCAAATTTATTCTCTCTCTCAGGGTATGTGATTTTTGAAGTTTGTATATTTAGCCGTCCCGTGGCCGAGTGGTTAGCACGCTTGGCTATTGATCTAAGGGACCTGGGTTCGAGCCCCGGGTAAGGCATGGATGTATGTGTCGTTTTTCTGCTGAGGTCCTGCCATCCTCTCAGACCTTCTAGTGGCATATAAACTGACAGGCTCCTGTCAGACCTCTGTGGCAAGCAGCTGCTTGAGGGGGTATTTATTTTATTTTTTTTATTATATATTATTTTATTCAGTTAATTCCTCACAAATATCAGCTAAAAACATCGGGGATCAATAGGTTTATAATATATATGACATCTTTGTAACTAAAATTTACATGCATACATGCAAAATCCTAATGCAGCCATGGCTTACAGACTGTAATTTTCCTCTCCAGACATGTCTGTTCTGAGCTACAGCTGCTGCATTTGACCCCTAATAAGCCAATTCTAGCGAGGTACTGCTTGACATTGTCTGCCTATAAATATCAAATAAATATAGATGTTGTGAGTGAGTGGGCGTGGGGGATAACGTTAATATGACTAGGACTAGACGTGGTAGAACTCTGAAAATTTGTACCTAGGAGTAATCACGAAATAAATACGGAATTTTGAATCCCACATGTCCTTTGAGGTCAAATAAAAGTCAACGTTTATTTAAATCAAGATCAAAGCTTGCTGAAAACGTAAAAACAGGCTCCTAGATTTTTTTCGAAACATATATCAGAAATGTTGTGAAAATTCGGATCCTTTTAGCTTTTTTCTCACAATTGCCGGACAAATTAGAAATGTAACTTACGATTGACCCTTAGTCTAACCAAATCCGAAATTGGCTGTGCTATTTTGAGCCCGAGCTCGGCCAGGCTCGGACTCGGCACCGCGCAATTTTGCCCAACTCATCTTTAGTATCTACCTTTATGAAGTTCTCTCTGCAAAGATGCCTATCACTGTAATCCGAGCTCTGATAACAGGTAAACTGCTTCAATACAACATCAGCTTCCCTGAAGGCAACTGAAATTTATAAAACAAAAATGAAAGGCAGCAATCAGAGTAAAGAAGGTGATTTCGACACAGAAAACGCAATCTGTCTCTCTTACTCTAGGCTCGGGCAAAGTCAACTGAGTCGCGACTTAAAGCGCGTACGGCATTTGTTGTTATAGCTATCTATTGTTTGAGAAGGAACAAGAGGCACCAAACACCGTCAGAGAAATGACGCTGCCTTTGTTGTACAGGAGAAGAACGAGCAGAGAACACGTGCAGCATTGCAACCCCGACAGAGATGAAATGGGAACTCAAAAGGACAAACAATTCCCCAACAGGAGTTCGGTTTTCATAAACGACGTCCACATAGACCGAACCAGTTTAATGAGAACAGTAATGAGACGACCTTTTACCGAGTCGTTGCAGTCTTCCAATGTTATATTCAAGCTGAGGCATTGATATTAAACCAAGAGGCGAGACAGAATCGCAAATATAAAGCCATGGCGATGCTAAAACTATTGGGAACACTTCTAGATGAGAACTGTTGTATATCAGGTCAAGTCGAAAAATCGAGAGTAATAGTTACTTTATTAAATGTAACAAATGAAATTCTGGGCTCTGGGACAGCCCGCAGATTTTTTTAATCGTTTAAAATATCGTGGTACTAATTGTTTTCGGAAGGAAACAGTAAAATATACTTTGAACTGAATGGGTTGCTATTTTACCTCTGAGTGGCACTGGAATTCTGTTCCATAACAACGCCTAATGGGAATATATCAAATTTACTTGAAATGAAATAGTAAGATCCGCATTAATTTCCGATTAAGCAAAAAAGCTTGCTTTTTGTACACAATGGGGTAAATTTCAAGTTACTAGAACCCCAAAGGCATAGAGCAGTTTGAGAGGAAATCAACCGAACTTGGGAGAAGAATGGTAGCCTCCAGTCAAGGCCGTCCAGCGTATTCTTTAGTGTGTACTGCAGTGATTCTCAAACTATGCTTGCTCACGACACATTATTGTTCCCCGTTAATACTCACAGCACACTAAAAATTTAAGTCGCTAACACTACTGGAGACTTCAGTAGTAGCCATTTCTGTGGAGTCGTTTGTAAACGCAGAGCTTTTCTGTTCAAGTTCTGATGTGCATTGAGAGCCGTACGTGTTATGGGTTAATTTCTTTTTTAACATTAGGATTTAACATAAGTAATGTTTGATTAAACGGAAAAGGTTTAATGAAGAATCAGTGTCAGAAAATAGCAACAAAATGGTTTATAAATTCCCTTTTATCTGCAATATCATCCGAAATTTAGCGGTACACCTTTTGAGAACCACTGGTGGAGTTTGATTATGACTGGCCTTAATGTCCCATCCTAAGGACTGCGGACCTTCCACGCCCAAAGGCATCCTGTTTCTCACCGGGGAGCAGGATGGGGATTAGCTGAGATGTGAACTGAACGGAAATAATTTTAACATTTAATTGAGCGGAAAAGGAGAATTGTCTTCCTCGGTTACGAATCTGTTTAGGTAGGTTGAAGAGTATAAGACGACGTCTGCACTCCGTTTAAACATTTATCTTTTCGCATTGCAAATAAGGGTGATGTCACGGACTAGCTCTTCGCTTTTCTCGGAGATTTCTCTGCCTTCTGAAAACCGTTTGTTTTGTCTCAGGTTCTGAATAACATATAAGGACCTTATTCATAGTGCACCAATTATAAAATAGCACATAAGAAAATGCATTTAACTGTAGAAAAAACATGTTAAATTCCATTTGAAATGCAGTAGCGAATGCATAGTGCATCATTACACACAGATGAGCATTTGATGTGAAATGTTTCCCTGCTTGTACGCTTAAGTGGAATTTGTCGATAATAAAAATTGAGATTTCGAATCTATGTAGGGGTATCATAGGCACTGGTTTCGCGAGAATTTTTCCTCTAAGCCAAACCTAATTTCCTACAAAATAATAAGCGGCAAAATGATTAGTTCCGTTCGCCAAAGAAATTCTGATTGCAGTGTTTTCTCATTACAGTTACGTGGGTATAGATTAGAGCAATGATCTGATGGTTGGGTTGGGTTGGTTTACCTCTGAGCGGCACTTTTTTGCACACCATGGGCTACATGGCCAGGTCACATGGACCCCGAAGACTCAGAGAAGGTTGGGGGAGGAGACCCACTGGAACAGCTGTTGGGAGACAGATGGTAGCCTCCCGTCAAGGCCATCCAGCGTGTTCTTTAACGTGCACAGGGTATGTCTCTCCCGCACACGGGGCCACGGCTTAACGTCCCATCCGACAGACGACGGCCTTTCCAAGCCCATCGGTGTCCCCTACTGACCGTGGGCAGGGCGGGGAATTTTTGCGGAGATAAATCTCAACGCTGACCCAGCTGGGACTCGAACCTGGGAACTACAGATTACGAGCCTGGCGCGCTACCGACTAAGCCACCCCCGCCCCCATCTGATGGTTGATTAAAAACCATAAACACGTTGTCATTTTAATGATAAAATTAATTTCTAAACTGTTTCGTTTATTGAAAATATTTTTGATGTATTCCTATTAGGCGTTATTTATGAAATTTTGCTATTAATTAATACAGAGCTTATTATTTCAATTCAAGACTTAACGTAAACTTTAACAGTTAATAGATTTACTTCACAAATAAATTCAACATAGTTTGTTACTATGTTACTTATTACATAGTTTGTAACTACTTTGAAACTGTGGCATTTTCAAAGTAGTATGATAGAACAGCCAGAAGTATTGAAGCAGTAAAGGTCATGGTTCGAATCCCTATTTGATGTCTAAGTTCTCGTTTAGAAAATTTACTTAAGGGACAGCGATCTCCTAGATCTTCTCAATCTATGTATGAGTAGAGGAAAAATAAATGAGACCTGTAATAGGGCATTTATTATTAATAAATTAAAGGAAAAAGAATATTGTATTACGTAGCATCTCAAATCAGCCAAAATACATGATGACCAATTTTCACCCAGAAATAAAATCCAGTAAGTAGAAATTATTATTATGTAATGAAAATGGAATTGAGGATCTATATTGCACTGTGACATGAAATTTGACTTTCCATTAACCCTTTCACGACTAAGGGAAACATTTTTCCCATTTTAAAATTGGTGATTGTCGTATTTAATTATAACCTTATCTGCATTTTTTATACAGAATGTCAAAATAGAACGTATGCCGAACGCAATTACGTAAACGGGAACGTTTAGAAAACAAAAACAGAACTGTCAGGACGCATAATATATGTACTATGTGCAATGTCCATCTTTGCCTCACTACCAAAAGAAATTGCTTCGCAAAATATCATAATTAGCACATCATTTTGTATAGTAATTTTATTTCATAATTTTGTATTATTTTAGTTAACATTTTGTTATAATAAACCAATAAATAAAAGACATTGCATAATAAGCCTAACTATAATTTGTGTTACCTTTATAGTCCATTGGGAAAAATATTTCCCATAAAATTCCAAAAAAACTACACATTGTTATGTAATTTTCTTATGATTTTTATTTATTTTACGTCTAAACAAACTAAAATAAACAGTTACGTACTAATATTTACTCTTAGAAACCTTATGTCCTGAACGGGTTAACAAAGATTTCATTTTGTAACAAACACATATTTTGGAGTGTGTCTTGTTGATCCTCAATCTGATTACTCCTCTCCCCTCGCATATTAAACACTCAACTACATCATTAATTAATCATTATTGTAAAAAATGTTAAATACGCCAAGCATTATTCAAATATTTTCGTTTATTTCCAAAGGAGTATCTCGCGATCGATTTTATAGGATTATTGAGACTTTTTTCAGAGGAATAAATTTGTCTTGTGGTATCACACTCTGATAGTAGGAAGACATTTTCCCACAGACACTTAAAGGTAATGGATCTTAAACCCCACAATTAGTTTACAATGAAACTCTCATTAATGTGGTTACACATTTAATGACGGAAAATTCTCAGTTCGTAATAAGAGGACTAAAAATTTTATCAAAAATGAATATCTAATTATTGGCTAGAACAAATTGTTTCATTCCTTTCATATTCCGTGAATGAGACGAAAACAAATACAAGTAGACAAAATGAAACTTTGATGTGAAGCTTCGTTCTGTCCAATATTAGAAACGAAACAGTCCAACTTGCAAATGAAAGAACTGACTTCCTATTTTCTGTCCCTTGTTTGGTCGATTTTGTGGAATCTTAAGATCAGTCGCGTGACTTCGTTAACGGCCACGAGAAGAAAAACATCCCGATCACCTCTTCTTTAAGTCCCTTAAATTAGACTTGACTTTGCCCTGCGACTTTCATCACTAAGCACCTGCTATATTTATTGTTTTTCATCCAATTCCCGTGTCACATAATTTGACCGAATCTAATCACAAACCACCTTAAACGAAAAGAAAATCACCCAAAAGAATTTCATTTTAATTGCCATTCGTTTCACCAAGAAGCACAAAATCTCCTCCTTTCTAGCCCTTTTAAATCCTTTATAATAAAAGAGGATTATTATTCTGATAATTATAGCATATCCTTCTTGCGTCCATCGCTCACTCTCTCTCCAGAAGCCCCACCCCTCTCTTCACCTTCTTAACTTTTGTCATCACTGAGCTCTTATGAGCTGGTTAAAACGGATTTACCGAGTAATAAATTGACCGCTGGAATCTATTGGCTTTTCTCTAAAAGCAGACGTGCTATTAAATATGCATCCGAAAGCAATTCTCTTATCCGCATTTTGTCTACTCACTGCATTAGCTGCGAACCTACTCTTCACTGTGACGTCATCTGGCCATGTGATTAAGAAAAGGAGTCGTTGGTTGGCATCAACGTCTTTCAATGTTTTCTGCACTATAGATTGGGTTACCTCTGAACAGTACCTTTCTGCACACAATGGGTCCCTTTTAAGTCACAAGGACCGAAACGACTCAAAGAAGGTTGATAGAAAGGGACCCGCTGAATAGCCGTTTAGAAAACAAATGGTAACCTCCCGTCAAGGTCATTAAATATATTCTTTGCCGTGCACAAGGTATGGATCTCCTGCACAGGCGTGGTTTAACATACCATCTGAGGGATGACGGCAATTCCAAGTCCATCGGTGTCTCAACGTCAGTACAGTTAGGATTCGAATATCGAAAAGCTGGTTTGAGACCTGGCACGCTACCGAATGAGTCACCCCCCAATTCCAGAGCAGATGGGTGAACCTCGGTTGCTTTTATTCATTTCTTAGCACACTGGTATTACCTTTTCCTAGCACATCGCTATTCCTTTTATATTCCTTCGGTATATCTTTTTCTAAAACACATCAGCACCTCCATTTCTAGTAAGTATATCGGTATCTCTTTTCCAGTCATATCTCTATCCCTCTTTCCACACATCTCCTTTCTTATCCCATCGATATCATCGTACTAATTGAAAGTCGAGAATGTCGAAAAATTTCAATACCGACGTAGTTGTGATTCAACCCTGCTCATATCAATTATGTGCATAGCATAAGACGAAACTTAGGATTTGGGAAAACATTTCTTTTTGTATGTTTTTCGTTTGAAGAGATCTCTCTGATTAATTACCGCCAGTATTTCAGCTTTCAGTTTGCATTTACAAATCCAACTTCTTCTCCTACTTTCTCCAACCTCCTCTAAGAATAAACAACACAGTTTGGATTTCCTGAAAACTTTGCCTAGTGCACTGCTACCTCGTCGACGCATGGCTTTCATTTCCCTTTCCATTCCTTGGATGGCCAAGTAATATCTCCGAGGAATTGAAGGCTGAGAGTGCATCCCGATCAACCGACTCCGTCGTGCTTTTACCAATCGTGAAATTAATCCGAGAAAGCATCGAATGCATTTGCAGCAATGGCGATACCTCTGGGAGCCTCTCTCTAATTGCATCTGTTTTGGTTTTGTCTTTTTGGTATTATAATTAAAGTAAGATAAGACTAGCCTCCTGAAACCGAACAAAATGTCTCAATTGCAACTTGGCAAATGGACTTAAAACTTAACAAATTGCACCGCACAAAACTTTTAAATTAAAGTCGTTACGTACCTAATGCTAGCAAATATATTCTATTGTCTTACAAGAGCTCCGAATATTAGCATAAAAACAACCGGAAGGAAATCTCTTTGCTACAGATGTAAGCTTTCACAAGAGCAATTGTAAAGAAGCTAAAACCGCCTTCTTTAAGCTCTTTTAATGGTTCACGTGGTAATATTTTTCTATTATCTCTCTGCTTAATAGAGAAATTCGTTTCTAAGGTTTCATCGTCTGAACATTTATGACTCTGAAAGGAAAAGGGCCCTCTTATTCGATGGAAAAGATAAATAGCACGTCACTGTGGCTTCCTTCTCATTTCTTCTTTCTATTAACATATTAAAAATCAACAGTGTTTTGTTCTTTGCTTAAACAAACAGTGGAAAAAGAATGGTTTATATAGGATGGTTTATTAGAATTCTCAAACTGTAGTAGGATTCAGTGTTGTTTTGAAAATCATTTCCTCCAACAGGCAACAAATTTCGCAGACTGTAAAATGTTGTTTCAAATTGCTAATTCCTGTAATACGAGATGAAAGTTTCTTTCCACTGTCATGGCTACTCACTGCCAATATAAGAAGAGATAATCTTACATGTACCGATTGTAAAAAAGTTCTGCAATAATTTGCCATTGTGTGGGTAAGACGATGCAGATAGAAAACGCTCCACATTTGAGAATTCACAAAACAATAAATCCCTCTTATTATTTTTTTACGGGATTCATTCGGTCAGCTGAATGACAGGCTCATAATTTGATATTTCCTGGTTGGAATTTCAGCTGTGAATGAGTTGAGATTTTATCCTCCTTTAACCGAACTTTGCACACGACTAGAAATGGGCTGCTGATGGGCTTTCGTAGATAAATCAAAACATGTGCTATGGTATGGTCGGGATAACGTGTTCATCGAGCACTGTGGGGACGAGCATTATGGTGACTGCAAAATGAAACTCTTACCTATTTCACCTGCGTAAAGTCGTACATAATGGTCGAGGATCTCATCTCTACCTCTAGGGCGTCATCTTCCCGCTAAAACCCACATAGAGATCTGTGGGAATACACAGTGAAATGTTCGCCAGAGATCATGATACTGCCTCCTCCAAAAGTGTCTGTCTCGACCATGTTTGCGGGATGTTGCCATGAGCCTTGTTCCTCCCAGATCAATAAACGTCTTGAGTTGCTCTGCTGGAAATTGAATTCATCAGTAAAGACTACCGAGCACTATCCATCCTCGGTCGAATCACGATGTTGTCTGTCCTATTTCAGTCGCTCCCTTCTGCGGTATGGTGTGAGGGTTGCAAAACTTACTGTTCAGTTAACTAAAACACCACGTTCGTGACGATTCTTAATAATGATGGAAGCAGAAACAAGGGTTACCCTAGTCCAACGGAGATAATAGCACAGTTGAATTAATGTTGTGTGATTGTCTTCGAGTTTTAAGTCGAATATAAGTAGTCACATTTGCGTAGGTGCCTTTGGGCGACTCCTTGATGTTCTTCTAGAAAAGTTTTTTCATTTCTCGAAACCACTGACATATTGATTTCAGAACCGAAACCGAGCCTGTTGATTACAGAAATGCTCACACTGAGCATTTTGCGACCTTCACTTCTGATTATCCTCCTTCGATTTTACCGCCCCCCCCCCCCCCCCATCTTTCTGATAAATGTCTATTTTCCAAATGTGCAAGAGAAAATCACCTATAAGAGAAGAGATATCCAACTTTAAGTAGACAGAATGCTAGTCGAATGATGCAGCAATAATTCGAAAGCACTTATCAAGATAAAGAATTATGCATCTAAGCATCCGCCGAGCATCAATTTAATGTCATCATGTTCAATGACTTTCTATACATATTGCAAAATATCTTGGTTACATTTATCGACGACATTTAGAATTATATGGATAAATTACAAAATATATATTTACATCAACAATATTTTGTTCTTCGCTTAAAAGTTTTAATTGTAAAGAAGGGAACATATTAATCAACAAAAACGTAATTTACGAACTGAAATCGTGTTTTCATCCACACGATCCCCTTTTCAGCTTGTTTCTATTTTCGTATTGATTATTCTGTAAAATGTGAAAAGGGATACGGGAAGTTTAATTTCCTTTTTATCTCGCTTTCCCTTCGTTGTCTCTCTGTCTGTATACATCAAACATTTTCCTTTTTAGACATAAATTAAAAATTTTCCTGTTTTAAGAGATAACTGGGAAATTTTTTTTTCTGTTCGATTTGTACTATTGAAATATTATAAATCGCATTTCTCAAATCCTTAGGTAGTTTAAATTTATATTGTTAGAGGGCGCTGCATATGGAAACGGCGAAACCTTTGACGAATGTTGCAAGTGATTCATCAATGTTAGAAGTCTTCGAAATTTCGGTTCAAGACTGTAAAGTGATATTCCACTGACAGCCTTTTTTCTCAGAGGTAGTGAGAAAATCAACTTTTTATTTTAAGTAATAAAAGACAAATACGCCTTATGTTGAACAAGTACTAATAGAATTCTACTGTTTGCATTTTCCCAATCATCCGTTAGTTCGAATTAAAACTTTTAAAGAGGACAAAAGTAGCTAAACGAAAAACTTCATTCTCTCTGAAAACGAGTTTCCATTATTCTCCAGAGTCTTCAAATCAATTTTCGCTTCCAAAAATATAATGCGTGAATTGCGCCAAGGTGATAATAATGCCAATAAATGTGATAGCTGGCTAACTGTGTAATGTTGCGTGTTTTAGTAGCTGACTTAATAATTAGTTAGCTGAATTACTGGCTCATTGATGGCTTAAATGATTAGTTACCGAGTTGAATTACTTTCGAGAGCATGATTCTCTTCACTGTTCAGTAGCCAAGGCTGACTATGTGTCTGAATGATTAGTTATTGCTCATCGCTAGGCTGTAGGACCACTTGACTGTTTGATTCAATTATTAGTTTTGCGGCTAAATATATCTTGGTTAAACATTATTTTTCTGTTATTTCTCCGATAATCTTTATCAACCAATAATATTTTTTTTACTCTTGGCACATATTCACTGTTTTTCAACCGAAGAGAATAAATTAAATGGATAAATCTTTCAGTTGAAAGATTTAACCTTACCAGCGTGGGCGTCGGTAGGAATGTTTTTAGGGCGGGACGAAAAACAATGTTCTAAAATAGATATATTTACGTAGAGTCCTTTATTAATGAGCACAGTTTCGAATACAGCCGCCATGCCTATATCGTACCATAAGAAAACTAAGGATGCACAAAACAAAACTGAAAACAGGGAAACTTATTATTGAAAATGCATGTAAATGTGTTTTTCCGTATTAAAATATAAAAATAAATTATATACTTCGGAAAGCAAAAGAAAAACGTAAAAATTCAAGATTACTTTTCGTTTAGGAAGAAAGGATTTAGGTTTTGGCATACCAGTATTATTAAACAGAAATATATTTTATTTTAGATCAATTTTCCAGGGTGGGGAGCAAATGTCCCTCTTGCCCTCCCCTCCCTTATTGCCAATGCCCAAACTTGAAGTATACCCAGTTCTAAAGTTTTGAAGAAACGGGACAGTGCTGTGGAATTTTTTGTAAGAGTGAAGGTTTTTCACCAGATAAAATTAACTTCAATTAATTTTGGCAAAAAAAAAAGTAAAAAAAAACAACCTGTAAAGTAATACAAAATAAACCCCTCTCTGTGATGCGAACATCAGTCAGAAAACGTTCATTTTGGCCAACAAAAATAAAAGAGTATTATTTAAAATTAATTATTCCTAAATAACCTCATAATTCCCGTTAATTGGTTGCTTTGCTTCTGAGTGACACATTATTTGCTGCACAATGACCAGGACACATGCATTGTAAAGGCTCAGAAAGAGCTGAGTAATAAGATCCATTAGACATCTGTTAGAGTTTAGAATTATAAATTATTACATCTCGTAAAGTCCTTGCATGGCGCTCTTTAACGTACATATTTCACGGGATCTCTTGTCCACATGGTCATCTCTTAACGTTCACAGAGCTGTTGGCGAAGTGTCCATCCCATCCGAGGAAAGATGGCCATTTAAGATGATTTAACAACGATGGCAGAACGAAAGAAATATTGGAAAATATCTGCGAGTCTTGGAGTGCGAAGTAGCCCACTAAAGTCTGTTCACTATTAAAATTGAACATTCAACTCATTGCGATCAAACACGTGAATCAGAAACCCTCATTCATTTAAAACTGCCTTATTGAATTTTACATTTCGGTATGCACTTCAAGTAATCAATGTCCTTCTTGCAACCTCTGCCTCGCGAATCAGTTAAATAATTACCTTTAAAGTAAGTCAATCTTCTTAGAATTTATTGAGTTTCTTCCACCTTATCTCTTCTTCTAGATGTAGAATCATCTCTTAACAAAGCGGCTTAAAACGATGGTCATCTTTAAGGTGAAAGTAGCAAACTTTCCCCCAGATGATACTGTTGGCAGCATACCCCCTACCATCACAGTTGCATCGTAAACTGAATTTCGTGTCTAATAATATTGTTACATAGCTGACGAAAAGACAGCACATTTTGCAAACTTCTCAGAAAATTAACCACTTTAGCAGCTGCCTCGGTTTGTGCTCTAATATCAAAAGTGCCACTGTAAAGGTCGTAGCCGTGCACTATACGTTTAAGCCAAAATGTCTAGTACTTCGTTCTGGCCTTAGCACACGTCACAAATTATAAAGGCTCGTTTTAGATAAAGCCACGTGTACTCGTAATGACAACCATTAAATGTATAAGAGCTAATCCTTAATACTAGCTCATAAACTGCAGAGGGCAGTTGGTGATGCTACTCCAGGATGCAGAGATGACGTTCATGGATGCTGTAAACTCTCTCTTCCCTTTCCCCGTTATTGTATATGCTTTCCAAGAACGATGTTAGTGCAAAATACGTAAGAATATAGAGTTATAAATTGCCTTAATAGCTCTCCTTGGACAAGTTATTGCACGAGTGAAGTATTGCTTCTTGTTGGGAACTGTGACATAAGCGGGGCATTGCCATCTAATGTCCAGTCTGACCTTAGACTTCTATAGAATTAGATTTAATGGATTCACAAATTACGGTAATCCATCCAAATTTAAAATTGCAACAAAGAATAAAAGATATGGTAAACTTCCGCCAGGGTTCCTTTTGTCGGAAGTTTTCTAATTTAATATCCCAAGTCGCTGTTTAATAACGGAAGTTGGTCGCTTCTTTTGTGGGCAACTTTTATAGTCATTGGAATTACCTTTTTTGTTTCAAGCAAATATTTTGGAATTCATTTTTTTTCATTCTTACGAGAATAAGATGCATCGGCGTTGCTCTGCTTTATGGCAAACAGCGATGAATTTGTCTTAAAACTGAGGAAGAATGAGATATAGCTTAACACACATGCATTACTTTTTTCTCTACTTACACCGCAATACGTAAGTGTTAATTTTTCATTCTGACTCCTCATGGCATTATTTTACGTTTTATGGTACGCTTCGAAATAAGGGGAGAACTTTTCCTTTCTATAATTATAGAACTGAATTAACTTTGTCTCTCTGGTTAATGAATACACTTTATTTCTGCTTACTCCAAGGTAGATTGGCTTTTTTTTTTAATCGGGATAGACTGTCTGTTTTTTAAACAGCAGTATAGACTGAAACTTCATTCTTCCTCGAGGCAGACCGACATTTCAGTTCTAAATTTTCACAGATGTTCTCTAACAGCTGTCATGTTACTGGGAGATGTGGTTTGGAATCCCATTCACGGCAAAGCTAAAGGTTTTCAGCTATTTCGTGAGACTAGCATTTTGTGCTTGCATAAAGTGTATTGGCATCAATTTATTTCTCACTCAGGGTACACTGGCTTTTTTCTTTTTGCGTTTAAACCACAGTAGAATATTTAATTTCTTTTTTTACACCAGGGCAGACTTACTTTTTCTTTTCTACTTACACAAGAGAAGATTAATATCGTTAATCAGTAATGCATTATCACAGGAAAAGTCTCGTAGACGAGGAACACTTGGAAAATTGAGTTGAAAATAAATGGTCTCAGTCAAGACAACCAATATTTTCAACTCGTTTTTTCTAATATCTTTATGTCTTTCTGCTTACTTAAGCTGGACTATATTTTTCTTTTTACTTACTTCAAGATAGATTTACATTGCTTAAGCATTGAAAGTATTCTCTTTTTTCTTTCATCATAGTTAGGGCTGTAAGTTTTCGCGGTGCGAATTTCCGAGAATTTGAATATTTTTCACAATTCCGCGAATTTTTATAGTTCTTCCCCCCACCCTTAAATTCTGTGGATTATCAAAACTTATTTTTATTTTCAAATTGTTAAAATTCTGATAAGTCATAAAACGGAATAGTCAATTTGGAAAAAATTCCTTATTTTTCGCCTGCTTTTTGTATTATTTTTTCTGAAATGTATGAAAACATTTGTTTTGAAAAAATGATGTGGAGGTATGACTGACTTTAAGGATCTTTACTTTTTCTTAGTAACCAGTTTCTACAAGACTAAACACTAATCTTCTCTCCATATTCACTTCTTAGGTGGGTGAGGCAATCCTCAAATCTTCTCTGCATGACTTTACTTTTATCAATGGTGTAATGAGTTGGTAAAATGCAAAATTCAGTGTTGTAACTCGAATTTCTCCAAAGCGCTGCTGTTCACTGAAGCAATTATTCGATGTGTAAACAAATTTTAATTATCGAATTCTGTTGCCACAGCTTCTGTTACCTACCTCTTCGTACATGGTCAAAACACGGGAAAAAAAGTCTTAAATGTGTTTTTTTAATGCAGTGAACGTCACTTTTAATACTCGTTTTTTAAATCTTGGTGAGAGACATGACAATGAGAATTCAAAACTCTTAATGCTTCGGTTGTAGCGGTTAAACGCGAATTCACCACTTCTTCTGCACGTAAATATTGTTTTAATGTGTTTCTTCAAGAGAAAGGAGACAAACCTAACAAAGCTCCAGTTCCCTTTCAAACAAGGTGCAACATTTGGTTCCAAACCTCACTCATCACCGTGATTATATAAAAGATTACAAGGAATTTTTCGAGCAGAAAGTAGGAAACTGCTGCAGCAGTATATTAAAAGATATTATTGAAATGTGTAAAAATGATTCTTCAGAAGTGACTTTAAGCAAATAAAAAAGATAGAAGCCGAATATTTCTGATCAGTTTACGTTGTTTGAAGTCCTCGTATATCAGCACTTGAAGTCTATAATGAAATGAACGATTTGACAGTAAAATTACTCAGCAGAAGACAAGAGTGTGATCTAATACTCGCAAAAACACACTCCGTTCATGTTCGGAAAAAATTTGGGTAATATTTCAATGATGGAAAAAAACGACAGTTTTCCTAAGCCTGTAAGAGCTTATTTTACAGAATGTCGGATTTTCGATCCCAATTAACTAAAGGCTTAAATATTTCTACGAATGATGCTGATAATATAACTTTGAAGAGTGTGTCCTTGCTCGAAAACGACAATAGCTTAATAGCAGCCTAGCGATGCTGAGAAAAAAATGCGAAATATTAAATAGACTGACAATTTAATTCTTTCCTGGTTGTTTCAAAAACGACGCTTTCTCAGTGTCTCCGATATTTATCAGTCTCAATGAACAATGTTAATTAAAAACGATCTCTTTCTAAATACAGAGGCGTTGTGCGAGATGATTGCCGGAGTATAAAGAAAGGTATTCATCTACGTATAAAATAATGATGCATCAGAATTCATCGCTGATGATTGATATGCAAAGTCGAGTTGAACCAAAATAAAGCCAATCATTTAGTATTTATTTTTTGTCCTTTTTAAGTAGTTTATCCAACTCTTATTATTTTGTTTTAATGCCCGCGCGCTGATGTGCAAATTCTATGATTTGCGAACCTAAATGATGCGTAAAATTTGTCCCTCGCAATTTTGCGTTTTTCAGCACGATTTTTCCTCGAATTTCGCCTATTTTCTCTCGAAAAATTTACGGTTCTCATCATAGTGGACTAATGCTTATTTTTCTCTGCTTACTCCAAGTAGAACTAACATTTCGTTTCTTTCCTAAATCAAAAAGACTAAACTTTCTTTTTCATTCATGGTAAATTGATTACTGTCAATTGGTGAAAGAAATCTCGATACGTTTATTATTATTATTATTTTTTTATTTTTGTTTTAGTAGAGTAAAATATACTCCCGAAAGAAACAAAAGTGCATAAATACGATGTTATGATAATGGAAAACCAAATTAGAAACTCAATATACTGAAAAACGAATCCCTTTATGTAAATAAAACTGTAGTTCAATATCTAAATCAAATCTATCTGAATCAAGAATCAGCAAAGTTTTTGATAGAGCTTACTAAGACATCTAATCATGGACTTGGTAAGCACTAAGGTGGCCAAGGACAGACTTGGAGAGCACTATATGTAGTTGGCAAATTTTTTACCGCTATACCAGAGAAATAATTATAACGGTAATAAAAGTTCTGTATTTAACTGTTAAATTCAACTGATTACCAACACCGTTACTGAAATATTTTCATTATAAAAGATTTTAATATTTCAATACCG
The DNA here is from genome assembly GCA_038380435.1 of Ryuthela nishihirai. NCBI lineage: Eukaryota > Metazoa > Arthropoda > Arachnida > Araneae > Heptathelidae > Ryuthela > Ryuthela nishihirai. Next base: position 114,226,106 of record JAWZYU010000004.1, read on the forward strand.
TTTCAGAAATGTGTAGGGTAAAACACATTTTACATAAATATGAAACACTCGATTTAACTGTAACACTCTGAGTATTATGGTTAAACTGTGTCCTGTATTCACGCAAGTAGTAGCAGGACTGAGAGTTCTGGGCCAATGTTAAAATATAGGGAAACCCATGTTAACCTATGGGAGAAGTTTTGGGGAATGAGGGGTTAAACCAATTTTGTTGATTTTATGTGAATGTGTTTTGCTGTATTGAACATTTGAAATGATGTGAGTTAGAAAAATTCTAGAAGTTTCTGCAGATGACATTTATATTCATTTTTGAAAACGATGAAGAGCATCAGGTTAAGTGAAATGAGGTGAGAAATAGAGAGTGAAATATGGGTATGAATGATGGTATGTGTGTGCGATATAAAAAAAAATTTAAAGATTGAGTTTGAAGTGAAAAGTGATGAAGGTTAGAATAATTTTGAGAACGTATTAACTTTGTATAGAGAGAGAAGAGTTTTTTTTATGTTATCGTACTTAATTCAAACTAAATAGAAATCAGTCTCGACCCCTCTAAAGAACAACGGGTCGAGACTTAGTTTCATTTATTTAAGTTCAATTGACTGATATTATTTTAGCGTTCACTGCACCTCAGCATTAAAATGAAGCTGCAAAAATACTGGTCCGGGGATATACATATTATGTTGCAGAGCTCATTCAGGTGTTGCTCAATAGTAATAATCAGACACTATTTTCTGAAATGACTAGAATCGGGTTCGGACCCCTTACCTAGCCGAGAACGTGAGTCGAACCCTCTTAAATTTATGATCTCCTATTTTGTCTTGTAATCAAGCTACAGATTTGAAACTAATATTTATTATTTTCGACCACATCACTTCAAATGTTCAATGCAGCAAAACACATTTTCACAAAACCACAACAAAATTAGTTTAACCCCTCATCCCCAAAACTTCTCCGATAGGTTAACATGGGTTTCCCTATACTTTATCATTGGCCCAGAACTCTCAGTCATGCTACTACTCACGCATTAAGCATTGCGATTTATAAGTTTAATATTGATAAACTTTTATAAATGATACATAATATCGATGCTTTTACATAGTTTGTAAGAACCTCTTTAGAGTTTAGAACCAAACGTTATGGTAACAGCAGACGAAATTTTGCATATGATCGTGCTTGAGATAGAGTTACCAACCTTTTATTTTGCCGTTGTAGGACATTTAAGTTTTTGCCAAAGAAAGTGATTGTAAACTTTGCTTTTCTTAGTTTCTTTTACCCGCAATGCGTAAATGTATATCAATATTCTATCTATTATCACTCGACAAATCTTTCTTATAATTCATAGAGTTATAAAACTTTACACGCTATGAGGCTACGTTTGTTGCATTTGTTAAGCTTAGTTTTACAAAACGGAGAATTGTGGGATGGCTCTTTGAAAGTTCGGGATCTAACCAAAAGAGGCAAGAACATTTCCTATCTCATTGCGCAACAATTTTCATATGCCAACAAGACCTTAGGATTGGCAAAGTTTTTCCACGTTTTTTTCATCAAAGACAGGACATTTTCATCCGAAGAATATAGGAAGGATATTATTTCAGAAGAAAGAACAGTTTGCAACCCTAATTTGAAAGCAATATATACAAGATGAATCGTTGAGCAAGGGGCCGGAATGGGAGGAGGGTGAAAAGGAAAGGGATCTTTGCTACTCTTACCTAGTATTATTTTAAATAAAATTAACATATTTTTGAACTTGGGTAAAACTTTAAATTTTTAACAACAATATTACACACAGAGAAATGTGGTATAACATTGATGTTTTTCAATTTTTTCCCTTACTTAATTAAGATGGAACCTAAAAAATAAAAACGCCCCGGGTCCCAGAATTGCCAAATCTAGCCTAGTGGAAGGCTTCTAACAGCTCTGCGAAACTGTGACGTTAATTATGAAATTATACATTTTATGAAGCGTTAATTATAAAATCTAAAATATTTAACAACAAAAGTTGTCAGAAATAAGAATTATTCTAAGCTAATGAAAACACAAGAAATAATTTATACGTACCGTTTACTAAAAAAATTTTCAATTTAGAAGTTCGTATAATAATTTTACTATTCGTTCATTTTGAGGAGAGATTTGCCAAGGAATAATTCTTTAAATACTGAACCAATACTGCTGATTTCCAAAATTTAGATAGATAGATTTCAGTTTGATATTAAATCAACTTTGCCATTAATTCTCATGAAATGCCTATTCTTTAGGATTCCATAAAATGTTTCTAGGGTTTTTAATTTGACTTACTATTTGCATAAGCCAGGAACACTGGAATATTTTCGAAGTGCTTCTGTATTATATTTTCTATCAAGGAAGGTATCACTCTTAGTTTAACGTCGATATCAATTTAGAAGAAACATTGTCGGGAGCCAGGTGGGATACGAACCCATGATCGCCTGACAACTGTCAGATGCTCTGACCTCTGAGTTATCGGCCTCCGATCAAGATATCCTCTAATTAATGTTACGAACTTTCTACCTACAGTACACAAATTTCCGTGTCTCATGAAGGCATTGTCCCAGATGCTCACAAAGAGCCTCAAGAAGCAGATGGCAAACATTTCATAAAGGTGGCAAGTATGTTACGAGTATACAATTGAAGAAATTGAAGAAATCTCTCGACGTTTTAGTTCAACTGTTAAGGAAGGTATCATTCTTAGTTTAACGTCGATATCAGTTTTAGGTGAAAAATGGTCTTGAGCCTGGTGGTATGTGAACCCACGAACTCCTGATAACATGTATTCTGGTATGTTAGTATGTATGTTATCAGAGGTAGTGGGTCCGTATCCCACCTGGCTGAGGACAATTTTTCTTCTAAATTGATATCGACGCTAAACTAAGAGAGATACCTTCCTTTACAGATGACAAAAACGTTGAGAAATTTATTCAATTTATTTTGCTTTCCAGTTTAAACTTAATACCCTAACATTTCTTATCTTTTTTCGCATGCGTGTATCTTTCATTCTCCGAATTTATCAAAATACACTGGAATTACTTTTCCTATCTACTTTCAGCATGATTCATTTCGTTTTTCTGTAAAACAAAAGTTCTTTATAGGATTCAAAATAATTTAACAATCATGACATTAAACGCATACATTACTTTTACGCAACCGCAATTCGATTCTATCCCCTTTCAACTGTGGGTGAGACGCACTACCCCCTTTCAACTGTGGGTGAGACGCACTACCCCCTTGGGCAACACTCAAATTGTTTTGTAACCACTTAATTTATCAAGAAATGCTTTCCTTCTCGTTCAGTCGCTTTGCGGAGATTCAATTTTCTTACGCTTTCAATCTTCTTTTGCAGAAGAGCAGTAATCTCACAAACTCACCTCTGCTATAAACATTAATTGATATTCTCGTTTTTGAAGCTCTTCCTCTCGACACAACCCTTCCTCCCATTTCAAATCCAGTTGCTATTAGTCGTCATTATTTATTAACGGCCAACTAAGTGCCCCTCTCATTGTGCCATCTCATCGATAGCAATTTACCGCTTGCGTTGTATTAAGTAATTGCACACGATCCTGTCATGGCATCATCACCTGCTCCAGGCGAAGTTTCAGAAGAGCGTCACCGCTCTCTCCTCCTAATGCCAAATGCACAGCGCATCTCCTGCACCAATAATATGAGGACAAAGTATTATCAGTTGCTAAGTGTTACACGATACTCTTTCAACGGTAAAACGTCTCCAATTTAAATTCGTTACTTTCCGAGCAATGTCTTTGTCTCCAGTGTTCAATTACTTATTACAAGTCTCCATACTCTTCGGTTCTTTCGTTCCTTTCTAATATGGCTACTAGTCTTTTGTCTTGTATATCTTTTCCCCTGTATTCCCCTCTGGCCTGTGCTCACTTCATCTAGAGCTGTATTTTCTCCAGAAGACTAAAAATGTTGCCACTTTCCTGTTTAGTTTCAAGTTACATTTATTTTTTGCTTTCGCTGATTCCTTGCATCTTGCATTCCTTTCCTTTAGGCCAATAACCGCTTATCTGCTTCACTGGACAGAAGATGAACATTCCTATCACTCAGAGGTTTTTACAGTTTTGAAATACTAACGCCTTGCGATTTCAACGTCGTTCTTTTTCACGTTGTCTTTCAAGTGCTGCTTTAAAAAATTTTGTGGTTTTTTTTTTTAACACGGAGAAAGAAAAAGGTAAGTAGGGAAAGGTGTGGAAATGCAATAAACAAAAAGTTGCAGGAGTAAAAGAGAAAGCTAGTGAAGAAAAAGAGGAAAAAGAAAGAAGAGAAAGGCAATGATAGAGTAGAGGACGCTGGAAAACTAAGAGGAGGATATGAAAGACAAAATAAAAAAAAATAAAGAAGAAAGTGAAAGAGTTTGAGGAATGAAAAGGAAAAATCAACTGAAAATTGAGGTAAATGCAAATAAATGAGAAGTGAGAAATGTAGAGATATGAAATGAGAAATGTAAAAATAAATAAAGAAAGAAAAAGAGGATTTTAAAAGAAAAAGTTAAATCAAAATATCTGTTTTGAAATAAGTATGGTAGGCCAATTTGAAACGTTTCTTCACTTCGTATCTCTTCCTTTCACAGACAATGTCCTTAATAAGTATGATTTCCTGGTGAAAGTTACATAGAATCAGGTGTTTAAAAATAAATGATACTAAACATGATACTGCCATTGACAGCTGGATCCAAGAACATAATGGAGGGCCTAGGCGGAAGAATAGAAGTTCACCAGAAAACGTCGCTGTGCTTTGAAAATTATCGATGCACTTGCACTTAAGCATTGATTCTATATCACAACGCTGGTAAAGTACACGAAATTTTATTCACCTATGAATATTTTCAATAAGCCACCTCTATGACTACAATATCATTTATAGATGTGTATTGAAATTGACAAACTACATTTCTTTAGAGATGTTTTCCCCAGCAGCTTTGGATTTTGCCCTCAGTTCCTTAACCGTATGCGGATTATTACTGAAGAGTCCTTCAAAACTTCCAATAGGATATAATGACAGGGATTTAAATCCTAAGAATACCGTAAACAAAACCATCCAATTCATTCAGGTTACTGATTATAGATCACCACATGATGAATTATATTAGTTTAGAAATGAATAGCCGTCCCTTGGCCGAGTGATTAGCGCGCTTGGCTAGTGTTCTAAGGGACCTGGGTTCGAGCCCCGGGTAAGGCGTGGATGTTTGTGTCGTTTTTCTGCTGAGGTCCTGCCATCCTCTCAGACCTTCTACTATGGCATATAAACTGACAGGCTCCTGTCAGACCTCTGTGGCAAGCAGCTGCTTGAGGGGGTATTTATTTTATTGTTTTTTATAGAAATGAATTTACATCCGCTATACATAGTCGTGATCAATCTTTTCGAAAAAAAATGTTGCTTCCGCATTCTCTCTCATAATTTAAAAAGATTGAATAAAGTGATCTTGAAGGTGTTTCGGATACACTCATCATTCACTTTATTACCCACAAAGACTGACGCGACAATTTTAGGAGATGAATTAACGTTCTACACCATGCATTTTGAGGGGTGAAAAAGCGCTTCCATGATTGTGAGGGATTTTCTATGTCCCAGACGCTCATTTTCGGTTCATTCATGCAACCATTGAGGTTCCTTCGTAGGTGACCAAATGTAATGAACTGCAATTGAATTGTCTTCAGATACCGACGAAATAAGCAACAAAAGTCGAGACTGTGGCATACGAAATCTGTAGGGTTTCCTAAGCGCAGATATTAAGAAAGTTTATTGATGGATTTCCAAGCGCTGCAAGGTATCATTGCACGTGAAATATTTCAGGATGCACACATACAATGTTCAGAATGCGCACGTGCAATGTTTTCAGGCTATTTCGCAGACTTGTGTACAGTATTACACTGATAGGATCATGTCAAATCTGTGATGAAAGAGGCTGCTCAATGGTTAATTTGCGAAGTACATTCAAAACATTTTTGACATGCATTTGCAGAACAGAAATCATTGCACTACCTCAACAAAACTTTATTCTTAAAAGTTCTGTCTTCAGCATCTATGCAAAGTTGTAGACGTCTATGCCAATTCTGAAACACTTGGTGATACTCCTTTTGATGAATATTCTGCAACTCTGAATTTGCAAGGTCTTGCATTCTTGAAAAAGAATTCCCAGCAGCTTTTTAATTTTTGGAAACAACCGAAAATCGCATGGTAAGATCGGATGAATATGCAAGATGGAGTAGCTGTTTAATTTTTTTCCTTCTCCCGATACCCGTAACTTGCCGGGTTTCGTGAGTACTGGCAAACCATTGACACGTCTCTTTGTTGGAGGCTGCTCCTTCATCTCCTTGACCATTTTGGGCAAAGCAATGTTGGCATACTATTGGCCATTTATAATCATTTTTTCAGGTAATGTGTGGTTCATCTTCGGCATCTCAAACCTAGTTGTCGATCTGTCTGGGAATTGTATAGTAATAAAAACCACCTCTCATCGTCTGTGACAATGTCTGTTAACCGTTTAGCATCTCTTTGTACGAGTCGACTTTAGCCCTTTTTTGCTATTCTATCAGTTTGTGGGATACTCATTTGACACAGATCTTTCGAAATTTTAAGCCTTGATGAATAATTGTTTCCACACTGCCATTCGATATACTGACATATAATCTTATTACCTGAAAGGTGATATGTAAGCTATCCTTAATGAGTTCACGAACAGCAGCAACAGTTCTCTTGTTCACGGCCTCCTTCGATCTTTTTGCACGGAACAGGTCTTCGAAGCTCTGCCATCCTTCTCTGATTTTGCGCATCCATCCCATAACAGTACCATGTGAACAGGCCTGATCCCCTGATTTTGCGCATGCATCCCATAACAGTACCATGTGAACAGGCATGATCCCCATATACATGTGATAAATCGACATGAATCTTTTTCGTTCTCCCCAAACTTGCAAAAATGTAAAATCCTTCCCGTCTTTAGTAGGCTAGATAGCAACAACGCACAGATTTTGCAGACCGAAATTTACGCTCCGCCAGCGATCAGAGAAATGATGATGCAGCCTTTGCTTTTAACACGTAATGACAACTTTAGACAATCTTTTAAGCACATTTCAGGTCGTTATCTTTGGTGGAACGAGTGCAAATCTACAGACACGTGTCAAGAACTCTTTGAACATTCTCCGTAATTAAAGGAAACTTTTTGTGTTTGGTAAAAAATTGTGAAAACGTTTTTTACACATTTGTAATTCGAAATTTTAATGAATTTATGTTAACAGGATTAATATATTTATTGTTTAAAAATAAACTGATTAAAAATAGGATAAAATAATTACTCCTCAAGCAACTGTTTGAAGGGTAATTTATTTATTTTCATAATTTTAAAGTGATAAAGATATTAGAGAAATTTCGTTGTTACTCTAATCATAACAATATTCCTCTAATTCATATCGACTCAGTTTTAGATTGGGACAATATAAACTGAGTCGATTAGTAAAGAATAAAAAATATCTGGAATGTAAAAAAAAATTTTATCGCCTTCAGCACCAAATATAACGCTAGCGTTAACAGCAGACTAAATTTCGCGTTATGGTAATCATTGTCGATAATTAATAAATGATGCATCGGCGAGTACTGCTGTTCTCGCGTACCCCGGTTGCGAAAGCCTGGCTTAAAATTATAATACGTAGTGTTTTTCAAAAATCATGGAGGATTTGTTCTACTTTAGACCGAATGAGTAGAGATAAGCTAGGAAATAGCACTTTAGCATTTCGTTGAAAAGAGATAATCGTTGTTTAACATTCATTGCATTAAAGACATACTTTGCATTGACTCCTGAAGAATCTTGTTTGTCTTTGGCAATTCAGCCTCTATGCCATTTTGTAGTGAAATCCATATTAACGTCGTGTCCCACTGATAGTTACAAAATAGCCCTTGAAGAATCATTCATGGCATTTTCTCAATAAATGAAATTTATTTTACGCTCATAAACGCTTTCCCGGTAAATATGAAAATTGCCTTCTATCCCACCGCTATAAAAATTTAGCTGTGAATGTCGATCGATGCTCCAGATATTATAGTAAGAAATACATACATACATACATACATACATACATACATACATACAAAATCCTCATGCAGCCATGGGCTACGGAGGTTCAACCAGACTGTGTAATTTTCCTCTTCAGACATGTGTGTTCTGAGCTACTGCTGCTACATTTGGCCAATTTAGGCCAATTCTAGCAAAGTCCTGTTTGACATTGTCTGCCTTATCGGTTCCTAGATTTTCCTCTTTTTCCAAAACCCTTAGTCACACTGTTCATAATCCTGTTTGATAACCGATATAATACCTTCTATGTTTTTCAAAAATCCTAAAAGGACTTGTTCTACTATTGACCGAATGAGTATAGAAAATCTGGAAAGAGCACTTTAACATTTCGTTGAAAAGAGATAATCGTTGTTTAACATTCATTGCATTAAAGACATATCTGTTGTTCCCTTCCAAAAGAAAATATTCACACCTTGGGTTGCTCGTATGCATCTATGCATACGCTTTTACTAATCGACTCAGTTTATATTGTCCCAATATAAAACTGAGTCGATATGAATTAGAGGAATATTGTTATGAATAGAGTAACAACGAAATTTCTCTAATACCTTTATCACTTTTAAATGCGTTTTAATGCGCATGTTGCTCGTATGCCTCTATGCATACGAGCAACATGGATAAACCAATGGATTCTCTCTGTGCACATAGGCTGCTCAAAAGAGGTTTATAACTCCTTCTTTTAACCTCATCGTTACTTACACAGCCAAACCGCCGAAGGTCCAAGATACTGCGTAAGCATCTAGAATCAAAGGCATCGATTTCTTGTTATCCTGCTTACAAAGATCCATGTTTCGCTACCATAACTAACCTTAGAAAGAACCAAACTAATAATATAGCCTAATTTTAGTCTTTAGGTTTACACGCCTATTCTTCTATTTATCTCATTGCGCACATCACCGGTATCTGTTCCATAGCTCCCTCGAAAATTAAACTCGGAGACTTGCTCAAGGGTGCAACCATTCAAAGCAGCTGAAGCACTATCTGCCTAACCAATTTACACCAATTTATTTTTTCTCTGTTTATCATCAAACCTACTCTATTACAATTCTCATAAACAGCCGTAATGAAAGAATTCATTTCATTAACATCAGTAGCCAACAGGGTCAAATCATCTGCATAATCTAAATCAGAAATTTTGAAATCTCTAGATCATTTAAGGCCAAAATCTTTCCCTTGCAAAGAATTTCGCATAGCATATACAATAACGAAACAAAACAGAAAAGGAGACAAAATGCACCCTTGTCTAAATCCACTAGCAATGCTAAACCAATCGCTGACTCAGACTCACGTCTCAGTGTTATTATAGAGAGCTATCATTACACGAACTAACTTTTCAGGTATTCCATATGATCTAACAATCAACCACAAATTGCGTCGATCAATAGAGACAAAAGCCTTTTGAAATCTATAAAGCTAACAACCATAGGTTCCTGAAACTCTAAATATTTATCAAGAATCTGCCTAAGTGAAAATGTTTTATCAATACATTCCCTATCATTTCTGAATCCACACTGTTCCTCACGCAATTGTCCATCAATCAAATTCTTTATTCTGTTAAGTATAATCATGCAAAGAACTTTACCTGGAACAGAAAGTAAACTAATTCCCCTATAATTAACACAAGAACTGCGATCACCTTTATTAAACTAGTTGTAATGCCTTCTGTTACGACTAGTAGTGTGTTGATTCATATTAATCCTGTACTTCCTTCTTTCAGAAATCAGTTCCATAGCCTTATCACTCAAATAATTTGGTTTCTTTTGTTCCGTTTTACCCAAAAGAGTACTGTTGTTTTCAAGAAAAGCCTGTTCAAGCTGATACCATTCTTTCTCAACTTCAGCTGTAACCAAACCAAGATTGTCATAATGAATAAGAAGCCTATCATGGTACGTTTTGGCTATATCTGGATCTTTCAGGCATTCAGTGTTATAGATAATATTTTCAACCTTAGCACATTTCTTAAGCTTCAGCTGCAAAACACTTTTGACCAGGTAATGGTCAGACCCAATTTCGGCTCCTCTGTGTAATCTGGTAGTCCTAACTGAACTAGCCCATTTGCTGTTAATTAAAATATAATCTATCATATTCCTGTGCAACCATTAAGATGAAACCCGTGTATATTTATAAATGTTCTGGTGTTTGTAGTATGTGTTAGTTATTCGTAAATCATTCAGTTTACTTACCTGTAGGAGACATTCCCCATTACCATTGGAACAACAAATGCCAAATGTATCTAAAACTTCTGCCCAAACGTCAGAATTGAATTGAAAGAAACTCAACAAATGAATATTCCTACATAGAAAATTACTGTGCAGACTCATTCAGTCACAAGTTAAATATATATATTTTTTTTCCTTTTTTTATAAGAAATCAAATATATCAATGTCTTTTAGATATGAAATTAAAAGCTTGTAGAACTTTCTTTTCAGATTTTTGTTTTCAGGTTCCAAAATGGTTTTAAATGAGAACATGTTAACATTATAATTCTTTAAGTTGCAGAAGTATTTTTTTCTTTCTGTTCTATATTTTTTGCAATGAAATATTAAATGTTCAATAGTTTCATATTGATTACATATTGTGCAGTTAGGAGAGTTTACATTTTTCAAGTGAAATAAAAATGGTTTTGTTATTGCAGCATTTACTTTTATTCTTAGTATAATAGTGTTCTCTTTTTTTCTCAATCCATAGTTTTTAAAGGTTGTAATTTTATTTGAAATGTTATGTCTATGAGTATCTATAGCAGTTAAATCATACCAGTTTTGTGTTTCTTCTAGTAATTTTATTTTATTATTATTTTAATTATGTTTATAAATATTAATGATTCCATAGTGTTATTAAGATATATTGCATCTTTTGCCAATGTATCAACTCTTTCATTGTGTTCAATACCAGTGTGAGCTGGCACCCATTGAGTATACAATTTATTATTATTTTCTATGTGTTGTTTTGTCAAAATAAGGATATCATTTATTAGAACTTTAAAATTATTATTATTTGGATTTTGAAATATAGTATCAATAGAAGATTTTGAATCAGTAAAAATTACAATCTTTTCTCCTTTAAAGTAAAGTGCCGAATGAATGGCTAATATTATAGCAGTTAGTTCTGTTATAATTATTGGATTTAATTCATTTAGTTTAAATTGAAATTCATAATTTGTTATTGGGCAATAATATGCTCCAGATGAATTGTTGTTTTCAGCATTCACTGAACCATCCGTGTATATGTGTACAAAATCTTTGTATTGTTCTTCAATGTAAAGTTCCGCCAAATTTTTTGGGTTTTCTTTGTCTATATATTTTTTAGATGTAATTCCTTTAACTTCAGTTTCCAAAATAGGGAAACAAAACTTCCAAAAAGGAGCCAAAATTTGTTTGTCACCACTAAGATTATTTTGTATAATATGTTTTAATTTTTCTTTATCGTTAAATAGGTTTATAATATTATCATTAAAATTTTCATTTATTTTATCAATGATTGGATGATCATTATTTTTAATACTATTCTAAATAAAAGATTATGTAAGAGATATTTTTTTTTATTTCCAATGGAGGTATGAATGTTTCTGCATAAATATTTAATTTATTTGTATTTTGTAATAAACCTAAACAGAATTTTAAAATTTTTATTTCTATATTTTCTAAAGTTTTATAATTTCTTTTTGTTAAGCAATATATCAGTTCAATTCTATAAGTAAATTTGGGTAGAATTGTATAATAATAGTAGGTTTTTTTTATTACATCCCCATTTTGAGTTGCCAAGAAATCTAAGAAAATGATAAAGCTTGGTTGCTTTGTTTTTAGCTTCTGTAATAAATTTATTCCAGTTCAATTTTGAGTCAAAGCGAACTCCTAGATATTTAAAATGATTTACGATATTTATATTTTTTTCATTTATTTTAATTATGAAATCTTCTGGTAGTTTTCTATTAGGGTGAAAGTATGAAATGACAGTTTTTTCAGTTTTTGACAGTTTATTTGAAATTTTTAGATTCCAATTTTCACAGTAATTGTTTACTTTTTTAATTGTGTCTTGTATTCTTTTTTGTATTACATCTATATTTTCATGAAATGTCCAGAAGATTAAATCGTCTGCATATGTTCCAAATTTTATTTCTGGTTTAAAAATTTTTCTGAATATCATTTAAGTATAGGTTAAAAAGTAGCGGGGATAATATATCTCCTTGTACAAGACCATTTAGTAATTTGTTTGATGTAGAAGTATTATTTCCTAATTTTACTTTATAAGATCTCTTTCTAATAAAATGTAAAAGAAAATTATAAATGTTACCACATATTTTTAATATCCTAATTTTATATAAAAGTGCGTTGTGATCTATCGAATCAAAGGCCTTCTCAAGATCAATTATGACAACTACCAAAAATATTTTCTTTTTTTTGTAAATTCAACATCAGAAATGAAGTTTTACAGAAGATCCTTGGTTGACCTTCCAGGCCGGAAGCCAATCACATTCCTGTGAAAAATGCGTTCATGTTCAAAAAACCAGTTCAATCTGTTTACAATCATTCTTTTGAATAACTTGAATAAATTTGAATTTAAACAGATTGGTCGATATGATTCTAGTATTTCATAAGGTTTATTAGTTTTTTTATAAATATCATGTAATTTTCTAGCCAAATTGTTGGATAATTATTAGTTTTCCAGAAATTGTTAAATTCTTTTAGTAGCTTTTTTATATATTTAATTGGTATATTTTTTATTAAATTATTTGAAATTTGATCTGTTCCTACAGCTGTATTTTTTATTTTTTATAGCATATATTAATTCATATAATGAAAATGGAAGATTTATAAATCGGTTTTATTATTATAAAATGTTTGATGGAAGATATTTGAGTCATTATATAATTTGTATAATTTATTGTTTGGTTTATAGTGTAATGTATTCAAAAAATTTGCTATTTGTTCTGTTGTTTCTTGGATTGTTAATTTATGTTTTAATGCATAGTTATATATAGGGTTTATTGGTTCTGTTTCCTTTGTTAATTTTTTATATACAGACCATAAATTTTTTGTAGACGTTGTAGGGGATAGGTTTTCTGTAAATATTCTCGTTTTGTTTTAAAATATTTTTGATTTTTTTATTGATAGCTGCTGCTAGTCTATTAAAATTTTGGCATGCAATAAATGTTTTTCTTTGTTTCATATGTCTTTCTGCTTTTCTGCGGATTGCTATTAGTTTGTTTATAAATATAGTATGTATATTGTTTACTGGTATTTTTTTTGTTATTGTTGTTGTTATTTTTTTATTATCTTGTATTTTATCAATTAGAGTAGTGTAATCCAAATTTTCATAATTAATTTTGTTTAAATCTTCCTTAAAACCTTTCCAATTAATGAAGATTATTTTTGGTTTCCTGATAAAAGGATCATTATAGTAAATAAAAATAGGTCTATGGTCGCTACCAAAACTGTCTATTGAAATGGACCATTGTAATTCATTTTTTAATCTATTTGAGCATACTGTTAGGTCAATGATTGAATTTATTTTTTCATTTTTCAAGCAGGTGGGTGTGTTGTTATTAAGTATATTTAAATTTAATTCTTCAATAAATTTTAATAAATATTTGCTTTTATGATCATTTTTATATGAAAACCAAACTTTATTATGTGTGTTTAGGTCTCCACATATTAAAATTTCTCCATTTAAATTTTCAACAATTTGTAAATATGTTTTTGTATCTATTAAGATTCCTGGATTGTATATATTTATAACGTTAACAATTATTTTTTTATTTGAGTTTCAATTATTATTTCTAATTTTTCTTTTAATATTGGTATATTTAATTGTCTATGTATTATATCTTTATGTATAGAAGTTGCAATACCTCTAGAATTATTACTTTTTTTTGTATATAAGTTATAAAATTATTAAATTTAGGTAAATTTGTTGTATTTATTTCTTGTATGCACATTATTTTTATTCTTTTATGTTCAAAAAGTGTTTTAAGATATGTTTCTTACTTTCTATTCCACGACAGTTCCACTGAAGAATACTGAAATTGTCTACCATGGAACACTATTCAGTAAAGAAAGTCAGATGTCTTTTATCAAGTTCACCTCCGGACACTGTGGGAGGATAATATCAAACAATTTGATGATTAGGCCTATGATTTGGCTCCTATTATTCGAATTGGAAGGTTCATTTGTCCCTCTATTATTTCCTTGCGTTGTAGGACAAATAGTAGCTTCCAAATTCCTTTCATCATTCATTTGCAGTTTGCAACTTTTATGAGTTGAATTTTTAGCTTCATTGATGTTTTTCTTTACTGTACTAGCATAGTTTCTTTGATTTACATTATTCTGAGTTACGGAGATTATGTTGTCAATGTCAGTAGATGTTGAAGGTAAGTTTGTTAGAGGTGGGAAGTTTTCTCTCACTTCTTCGCAGAATCCCTGTGTAAAGTCCTCTTTCAGGTCCTCACAATCTTTGCTTTGAATCCTATCGGTGATCAAGGTCGAATCACTGGTTAAAACGTCACTTTTATTAAGAAAGTCTTTTATTTTGAAGTGGTTAATAATATCTGGGGATTGCTTGGCTTTCTTAAATGCTTGTTGATAATTCAAACCCTCATTTAACTGGATCATTTTAGCTATACATGCGACATATGTTGCATTTTACTGGATCATTTTAGCTTTACATCCAACATATGTTGCAGGGTGTTGATCCCCGCAATTTGGGCATTTTAAGACATGAGCTTTACAAAATTTCTGATGATGGTGTTCTCCACAACTTTTGCATGTGAGCTTTCCTCTACAAGTGGATACCTCATGACCAAATGTGTAGCATCTGAAGCACAAATTAGGTGGAGTTGTGTATGGTTTGACATTATGTCGTGAAAATCCAAGAAAAACGTGAGTGGGAAGTATATCTCCTTCAAATTCCAGAATTATCTTATTGATCGGATTACAACAAGTTTCCTTTTTTTTTTATCAAATTGGTCATAATGCATCATGCGTTTCATACTTAAAACGTTTTGGTCATATAAGAGATCGAGTATTAAGTCATCATCAAAATGTGTGGGCACTCCGATAATTGTTCCCAGTACTGATTTCTTAAAATCGGGAAGTTCCACTTTAACAGGAATTGATAAAATTTCTTTCAAGTCGAGAATTTTTTTATACTGATCTTTTGAATTGGGAAAATTAGTAATCTTCCGCGTGAGATGAATTTCCCTCCGATGCGATCATTTAATATTTTATAAAAAAAGGAAGGGAATTTCTGAATGTCTAGTGCACTTAATTTGGTGTTAATCCCACTAATGACCAAAGTCCTCTTTATCGTTTAAAGCTTTTTCAATGATGTCAGGAAATTTCATATTCTCTGAATCAATTTTAGTTATAATAGTAACGTTCTTAAATATTTCCTCTTTTTTTTCAGAGTTTAATGTTTTATTAAGAAATGGTAACTTAGAATTTTTCTTTAGATCATGATCATTTTCCTTGTTAATAACAAATGGACTTACCTGAGTAATATAATGAGTATCCGATTCGATGTTAATGACCTTTTGAGTAGTTTATTCGATAGATTTTGCAGGCGAAGACTCTGAATTTGAAAATAACTTTAAATCTTCTGCCAGGTCACATTTTTCATTTTTTGTGAGTTTTTTCTTTTTTTTTGTTTTATTCATAGTATACAACTTAGATCGTTTTACTTTGCTGTGAAGTTTAGGAGAGTTTCTTTTTTTCTTATTACCTACTGCCATTTTGAAACAATCAAAGCACTGAAACTTGTGTTTATCAAGTTACATTCGGGAATTTCGCCATTCGTTAAGCCTATCAGAAGCAACGGAAAGTTGATAATTCACAAACACAATCGTAGTTCTTTCGGTTTGAAATAATTCTTTGATTACATGTTGACACAATCTGAAATCAAGATCGACAAAATTCTATAAAAGGCAGCACAAAACCAAAAGAATAATTAAACTTTCGACAGCACAACACCACGTCCAAACACTCTGGTCCCACGGATGCCAGATCCCAAACTTTAGTTCAACTTTAGCATTGAAGTCACTTAGCACAAGAGAAATGTCTTCTTTCTTCACAGAATTCAAAATATCCTAATGCTGGCTGTAAAACTTATCTTTCTCGTTCTCATCAGAGTCCTCTGTGGGGGACATAACAATAAATGACATTCAAGTCTTTAATTTTTGTTTTAAATTTTGCTGTAAGAAATCTTTCATTAATGCAGTCATATCCAAGAAGAGCATCACTGGCGTGTCTGCTGAGAAGCAAACTTACACTTTGTAGATGCTTTCCATCCTCCCTCCCTGTAAAGAGAAATTTAAAGTTGTTTTTAAGTATCTCACCTTTACCTGTCCATCTGGTCTCTTGCAAGCCTTGAATATATAGGTTATAGCGCTGGAATTCTTGCGTGAGGACACCAAGAGAATAATCTCTATATAATGTCCTCACGTTCCACATTCCTGCAGAGAGAAAATGATTAGTAGGGTTTTTAAAGAAATTAGGTTTATTGAGATAGGTAGGGCCAACAATATCAAACAACCCCCTGATCGCAGGTATGGGGCAAAGACCTGTTCCTCCTCCGCTAAAAACTGAAGTCACCGATGCTGGTAGGAACTTCAGGCACCACCTTTTAAGAGCCATATGGTTTACCTGAGACACATTACTCCAGTTTAGGATTGACGATGTCCAACTACCTAAGTGAGGTTCAGGTACCTGCGATGACCTCAGATCAGGGTTATCCATCAGCTGATATAAGGTATCCCGTGCTTCTTTTCACTTAGGCTGGCAACCCATAAGCAAACAGAAAACACAGCGGCAGATTTTCCCTTAACATAGGTCCACCAGTACAACAAGTCCAGGATCTTTAATCAAGCTCAAATCCATAAACCAGTCCAGTCTTGTGGGTATAAATATGGTCAGCACCAGGACCCTGTGACGTTTACCACTCATCAGCAGGGTTGGAAAAAAGAAAAATTTTCATAGATGACCAGATCAATAGGCCACACTGAGCTGGCAGCATTCCACTTCCGTTCCCATCCAAAAGAGAACATCTCTTTTGAAAGGTACTAACGGACTTCACCATGAGCAGGCAGGGTCGGGCATTAGGTGCTAGACCTTGCTGGTTCTGTGCATCATCACTGGAGATTGGTACACAGCTCTCCTTCCAGTTTATGCCTAGCTACCATTTACAGACCTAGTAAGGAATATCTTTTAAAATTCATTTAGAATTCTATATGATTTGTCATATTAAAGACAAAATAAAATCAATTTTAAATCACGTTTCTAATCACACGTAGGCGAAGACTTTTTATTACGGGAGATATTTTGCTCATCAGATATCTTTTCAGAGGTTAAATGATACGATGATATCATCTGACATGCAGAATTATAAGGTGAGGCTAAACCTTTTTTTTTAAATACTCCATAATATGGTTTCGTTAAAAAAAATAAAAAAAATAGAGATCCACTTCCGAAATTATAAAATACACGAATAAACTGAAAAATCTTAAAAATACCCATCTTTTCATATCGACCCTAAAACACAGAAAATAAAACTAAAGCATATCGATGGTACAATCAGTTACTGAATTCATATTCGCTTCAAAGCAATATGGGGCGCAGATTTACTTACCTATACAACAAAATTGCCGGCTCCCTATCTTTTTTTTAAATGAATACGAACTCAGTGACTGATTGCACCATCAATATGCTTTAGGTTTATATTCTGCTTTTTAGGACCCATATAGGAAGATTGGAATTTTTTTTTTATCTCTTTAATTTATTCATATTTTTGTCACTAAAAACACCTACCTTCAGAACTTTCACTTGATATATAACTCATAAACTGCGACCACATTGCTCATCCCTTTTGGAATCGTGTTTGAGGTAGGCCATGACATTGGAGACGTCACAAGTTTTATTTGGAGCTATGACTCGTTAAAGTCAAACCCCGCGAAAATCCGCTCCTCCCTTTTTTTATCGGGGCAAGGGAATAGTGGATGCAAAAGTTAAAATAGTTTGCAACGGTCATTATATTAGTTTTTATTAGCCCGTTCGGAAGATATGGTAGAGCGACTTTCATGTTCCCGGTTTTTAGGAGGGCAAGAAAGCCTGGGTGTGTCAATTTTTATAGCCTGTAACATTCGCGATATAGCGAAACAATACTTTTCGCATATTTCCCCATTTTGAGGGGAAATAAATAAAGCGTGGGCTCAATTGTTTTTAGCCTGTGACACTCCTCCCCGTTACAAGCTTTCATTTGACACATAACTCATTAAGTTTCTCCATCGCGTTCGAAGATATGGTGGAACAACTATTTTGACAAATCCGCAAACAACAAACTGACAAATCGATAAATGTCAAAGCGAAAAACAATAGGAAGATAGGTAAAAATATAAACAAATTAAAAAATACTATCTTTCCATATGCGTCCTATAAAGTAGAATATAAACGTAGAGCATATCGATGGTGCAATCAGTCACTGAATTCGTATTCACTTTAAAGTAAGATAGGACGACGGGAATGTGGTTGAGTAGGTCTATCTTCCTTTGAAATGAATACGAATTCAGTGACTGATTGCACAATCGAAATGCTTGAGTTTTATTTTCTACTTTTTAAGGCTCATATGGGAAGATAGGTATTTTTATTTTTTTTTATTTATTTATATTTCTTCTTTGTCACGAGAAACGCCTAGCTTCAGAAACCTTATTTTAATATATGACTCATAAATAACGACCACATTTTTTTTCCCCATTAGTTTGGAGCCGTGTTTGAGATAGCCTACGTCATTTGAGACGTCACAAGCCTTAATTTGAGATAAAATATTAAGGTCTACCCCTTATATTTCCGTTCCCTTTTAGGGAGAGGAGAGAGAATGGTGGGGCCACAATTCGAGCAGACTATGATCGTCTTCGTATGAACTTTCATTTAACATCTAACTCGTAACTTTTTTTCCCTTTTTAGGAGGAAGAAATCAAGGGGGTATATTTTTATTGCCCACACTTGTGTAACAAGTTGTATCTCAAATGAAAGCTTTGTGAGCTCATAAGCTTTCATTTGAGAAACAACTTATTACGTTCGGCCCTCGCGTTCCAAAGATATAATGGAACAAGGGTTTCAATCCCTTTTATTAGGGAGAGAGGAATCATAAGGATCACATTTTTATAGTCTATGACACTCCTCGCGTCACAAGCTTTCATTTGAGACACAAATCATTAAGTTTGTTCTTCGCATTAGAAAGATAAGGTGGAACAACTGTTTTGGCAAACCGACAAAGGACGAGCAAAAAGCAAAAGGCAGAGTGGTAAAAAGAATTATTCATCCCTAAAGGAAACATGCGCAGTGTTCCTGATCCAAACAAGAGCTGGTGCCATCTTAAACTAAAACTCTGCTCTGTCACTTAAAACGAACGGAGATCTAGTATTGAATAAGAACAGCATACCACTTTAATCTCAGGATGATTTTTACTGAAAGTGACTGCAGAACAGAAAGAAAATTAAAATATTTTCAAGCAAAAACAAAATTATTTTTGTCGTTCCATTTCATCAAGATTCTTTTATGATGTAAAAAAAGAAAGAATTTGCTATGCGAAGGCCGCACATAGCAAATTTTACGTTACGTAACCACCGATACCAACGGGAAATCTCTTTAAAATCCAATTGTTTAGAAAAGTCTTTTACAAGAGTCTGTACTTTTCAGGCCCTACTCTGCCCCAGTTGTCAGCGTTCCTGACTCCTAAAATCAGAAGGTATGTCATGTGTAAGTATGCTACATGTGTGTTTGTATGCTACATGAGAAACCAGGAACTTCTGCGTTATCTCCGTCCTTTGTATAAGGGAATAGCTTCTTCCCTTTAAAAAAAAAACTCAATAAAATATTAAACTAGAAATATTGTCTGAAAATAAAGCAAGTTACTTTTGTTTGTAAATGTTTTAGAATCCTACTATGACGTTTGATTCATTTCTTCAGAAACATTTTCAAGAGATGGACTCGTTAAAACAAAAACCTTTTAAGTGCCAAAACGATTCGGATTAATTGGTGCACATCTTTATAATCTCATAATTATTGCGACATCAATTTCCAGTTATCTTACTAGACTTATTATTTTAAATTTCTTTTGCGCAAAAGTAAAAGCAAATCAATTGAATCGTTTCATAAGCGACATGAAGACGTTTTACGCAATCGCAATTGGATCACAATTATTCAATTTAAATTTTACATTTATTTCCGCATTGGAGGAATCTGATATAATACTGGATGGAATCATTTTAATACTCAGCGGTTGGAACAAGTTTTTTCTCTCTCAAAGATCAACACAGCGTTATACTTTTGATTTTGCTTTCGTCGCTTCTTCGACAGCGAAAACGAAGAAAAGCAACCACTACTCTAATGAAAAGCATTTTTCGAAATGACATCGCCGCCAAAGGTTCTGTTATTGTCGTTGACTTGAAGCCGTCGAGGGCAGTGATCGTCTCTGTGGAATCTTCGTACTCCCGAACTGATCAGAGAAGAGCTTTGAGGCGAGAGAAAATTCTATTAAAAATGAAACACACCGAGAAGCCACAAAGACATGACTTTGTAGCGAAAGGGAGTGTTGGCGACACAATTGTTTCGTTTCTCTTATTCGCAATAATATTTCTGCAGAGGCTTTTGTTTAATTTCAAACAATCAACTAAATGTTAACTGTTGCTTAAGACGGAACTTAATAATCCATTAGTATTATTAAATTCGCAGATATTACGTAATAACAATCGTACTTTTTAAGCATTATTTGAAAAGAAAGGAAGGAAGGAAATTAAAAATAATGATTTAATAATCATTGCTCTAGATTGGAATCAAAATTAGAAGATTTAAATTGTTTCTTCATGAATGGTATATTTTACTCAGCGTTACCAAAACCCCAAAGATCGAAGCAACGACCCCTGGCTGTTACCGATACGAAATACACTGAAATGACAGTTTATTAGATACACCTATCTAGGAGCATGTTGTGCCTCCTTTGGCCTTCATAATAGCAGAATTTGTCGGTGTATGGAACTTACAAAATGCTGGATGCGTTATGCAGGAATGTTGTACCATGCCATACGGTCACGTAGTTGCTGCAAATTGAACGGCGGCGCAGTTTCGCTGCGAACAGCCCTTATCACCTCATCCTAAAAATGCTCGATAGGGTTTAAGATCTGCGGACTGTACAGGCTAATGGTTCGCGAGACAATGAGATACCAATGCGAATACCACCGTCCATTCGAAATTCGACGGTTTGAATACTTTTCTTTTATTCAATAGTTGCCATCCTTTTCAGCGCCACTTTAGCTCCTGTGAAGTCTAAATTTTTCTACTGAACCATCTTCACTTCATTACCAGATACAGATCTAATTTAGTTTCGGAAGGGTTCGAGAATTCAATTATTAAATTATTCCACCAGACAGGAAAGTTCAAATGTATTCTATATGGAATTTTACAGTTGAGTTTTAAATCTATTTTAGTGTGGACATATGCTAAATAAAATAACTTGACTAAAGAATTAGACACCTATTTTGCATTTAAAATTAGGTAGACAAGTTTGAGATTTCGTGTAAGACGAGAGGAATTTTGGTGGGGATGTCAGACGACCTTGTACTCTCTATCTGGATGGTCCCTGACCTGATATATTTTATTTAACTTAAATATAGACACTTAAAGTTAAAAATAGACTCCCTGAAGTTCTAAGAATTGGAAATATATCTAGTTCTTTATATGCTGTTCATAAATCGATTATTTTGTGATTTGAATCAAACGCTTGAGAGAGAAAAATTCGATGCTCCAAAAAATTCGTAAGGGTCATCAACAGCCAATTATATCTTGTGATCAGCTTGAGATAGCCTGTGTTGCCACAATAAACTGACGTAATTCTAGCCAAAAGTAATAAAACTTCTGATGGTTATGTAATCGCTACAAACAAACTCTTTTCCGTTAGAGATTTCTGAAATCTTAAAAGTAACATTACTATCTTCGCGAACCCCTGGGGATACCAGGATCGCAAGTTGGTTCACTGCTCTAGTCTAATTTCAAATTGTGGTTTCAGAACATTTCAAAATTGTTAGAAGTAAATGTGAGAATCTCGCATGAAAGTTATTCGCTATCTGTCAGCAAGCACATCTGTAAGCATAACCACTGCTTTCAGACTTATGCGAGCACCTCGTTAAGCTGATGAGACCCCGTCACCTCATCGAGAGCGGAAAAAAACTGAAACACTTGGAATCGGAAGTTGAGAACACAGGATGCTCATGAGGTCCAGTACTTTAAGTTCTACCTGGAATCTGGACGATCTATATGCTCCTGGTTTCCAGCTTTTTTTCTATTGTTGTTTATTTGTTTGTTCTACATGTATAAGTTTTGTACATTCGTTTCAATTTGAATAAATTTGAATAAATAAATAAATTAGTATCCATATATAACTAAAAAAAGTCTCATATCGACTATTTGTGCTGTGAGTGCGAATGTTTGTATAAATGGGTTAGGTTGTTTTAGCTCTGAGAGAATTTATGATTGATTATTACCTTTGAGAATTTATGATTTGAAAATTTTGTAACTGAGCTTACGTGTACCGGAAGAAGGGAAGGGGAAGCACATGACATGTGTGAGAGACGATTTCCCACATGAGCTGGCAAGAATTATCGTCTGCTAGATCTACAGCGTAACTGCTACGAGGTAAGAGCAAATTTGTGGACGATCGTTTGTTTTATTTTGGTCATGATCGTTTATTAGAGTGAATTTCTCTTATAATCGTCTAAACTTTTTATTTTACAAAAACTGTTTTTAGCTGTGGATGTGAAAGGAACTTTTACATAGAAAAATGAATTGCTATTCGTGTAGAAATGAAATCCTCGGAATATCCGATTCTGTTGAATGCTGTAGTTGTGAAAATAATTTCCGTTTCTGTTGTCTCAATCTAAACGAGTCAAACATCCGAAAAATGCCACAGGATCGCAAAACGAAACTGAAATGTAAATCGTATAACAATGGAAAGGGACACGTAGACACTTCAACCCAGTAAAAAGCTAGAAATGAAGACGAGGGTGGTTGCTTGAGAATCAATGTAGATACAAAGAAAGTTTTGGAGGATATGGTGAAGGAACAGTTCCGCATTTTTGGAGCTGAAATTATGGCAACGAATGAAAGTTTTCGCAAGGAGATCATACAGGAAATTGAGGAATTTAATAAAAGTGTTTCCTTTTGTTCCAATAAGCTGGAAAAACATATAAAAATGCTCAAGGAAACTACTAAGCAAATTTCTGAAGTACAGTGTCTGACCAAAAAATTTGGAGACTCTACTTCAGTACTGGAAAGAGAGATTTTTGAATTGAAATGGAAATTAAATGAAATGTAGCAATATAACAGAAACAGAAACATAGAGTTGGTTGGGTTTCCTGAGAGAGGGCAAGAAAACATTCTTAAAATATTTAAAAATATTGCTCAGAAACTGAAAATTGATACAAAACATTTGGATGTGGAGTCTGCTCATAAGGTGCCAGTTTCAAATAAAAATAAAATAAAACCTATCATGTACAGTTTGGATCCAAGAAGACTAAATATATTTGGATAAGGGCCTCGAAAGAAGAAAGGAAATAACAGCGAAAGAAATTAATGATCGATATCAGAGGGAAGAGTTTATTGTAGCGATCACCTGACGCAAGAAAATAAACACCTATTGTCCAATGCAAAGAAAAAACAGTGCGAATTGGGCTACAAGTACGTTTGGGTCAGAGACTCTAAGATTTTATGCGAAAAGAGGAAGGTTCTTGTTCGGTTAGAATTAAGAACTCTCAGGATCTGGATAAACTGAGATAGTTAAGTATTATGAGTGTAATATTTAATTATTGTGAAATGTATATACAATGGCAAATTTTTTCTGGTATGACCTGCAGAATGATGTTACTGTTTCTGATTTTGGTTCTGATGATGTTCCGAGTATTACAGATGATGATGAAGAATTATATATGATAAATTATTATTATTCCAATGTTATTAAAATTGATAAAAAGTGTTTACGATAAAAATTATTTTTGTTGGGGTTGTGGAATAAACATTTTACAGGGAAATATAAGAAGTCTGAGAAAAATTTTGATCATTTGTTGTATTCCTAAACTTAATTGAATTGAAACCAGAAATTATAGTACTTACTGAGATTTGGATAAAAGAAAAGGAAATAGCCTTAATAAAATAGATGGATATAAAGAATACTATAAATGTAGGGAGAAAAAAAGGTCAGGAGGAGTAATTGTTTATATTAAAGAAGGATGAGAAGTGAACCAGATTTTTTTCTGATTTTAAAACTGTTGACTTTGTGGTTGGTTGGTTGGTTGTTTTACCTCTGAGCGGCACTTTTTTGCACACCATGGGCTAAATGGCCAGGTCACATGGACCCCGAAGGCTCAGAGAAGGTTGGGGGGAGGGGACCCACTAGAACAGCTGTTGGGAGACAGATGGTAGCCTCCCGTCAAGGCCATCCAGCGTGTTCTTTAACGTGCACAGGGTATGGCTCTCTCGCACACGGGGCCACGGCTTAACGTCCCATCCGACGGACGGCGGCCTTTCCAAGCCCATCGGTGTCCCCTACTGACCGTGGGCAGGGCGGGGAATTTTTGCGGAACTTAACTTTGTGGAATTGCATATAAAAAAAAAACATTCAATTACGAAATTCGCCTTGTTGCAATCTATAGAGCTCATGAATTCAGTAAATTAGAATTTATTGATGAATTGGCAACACGGCTGTACTGCATTGAACGAAATAGCATGATAATGGCAGGAGATTTTAATTTGGATTTATTATCTGATGATCCACACAAAATATTTTTTTTTAACAAATGAGTTTCGGTGCTATTATTATCTCTAATTTAAAAAAAAAAGATGATAGTATTTCTTTTGATAACTGTAGGGGTATTAGCCTACTTTCTGCTCCAGGTAAAGTTCTTTGCTTGATTGTGCTTAATAGAAATAAGTATCTGGTTGACAGTCAATAGCGTGATGACCAATGTGGATTCAAAAATGGTAAGGGACGTGTAGATCAAATATTTTCACTCAGACAGATTCTTGAAAAATGTTTAGAGCTTCAGTAACCTTTCGTTACTAGCTTTGTTGATTTCAAAAACGCTTTCGACTCTATTAATTGTCATAATTTTTGGTTATTTGTAAGATTGTATGGAATACCAAACAAGTTAGTTAACATTACGAAAGTTCTCTATAATAACACTGAGTCGTGTGTTGGTAAGGCTTGTAACAATTGGTTTAGCATTGCTTCTGGTGTTCGATAAGGGTGCATTTTCTCTCCTCTTCTCTTTAATTTGGTTATTGATTATGTTATGCGAAATTCACTTCGACAGAAAGATTTTGTCCTTAAATGGACTGGAGATCTGATAATATCTGATTTAGATTATCCTGATGATTTAGCACTTTTGGCAAATGATGTTGATGAGATGAACTCTTTCATTCGAGCTGTTGACGAGACTTGGTGGAAGAATAGGTTTGGTTATAACCAGAGAGAAACCTAAAGCGATGAAAATTGGTCAGGTAGGCTGTGATTCAATTAATTTGAGTGGTTACAGTCTTGAGCAGTTTAATTATCTTGGGAGTTATATAACAGATACTGGTGATTTTCTCATGAAATTAACAGACGAATAGGGATTGCTGCCGGGACTTTTAAGAATCTATGAAAAGTGTGGAGAAATAGGAGTATGCACTTAAAGAATAAAATTAGGCCGTATAATAGTTTGGTTCTTTCTAGGGTTTGCAAGCAAGATAACAGGAAACTAGATGCTCTTTATTCTAGATGCTTACGAAGTATCTTGGGCATTAGGTGGTTCAACTTTGTAAGTCATGATGAGGTTAGGCAAAAGAGTCGGCAACCTCCTATAAGCAGCATATTGTGCAGAGAGAGACTCTGTTGAATTGGTCATGTTGCCGTTATGGATAATTATAGATTAGCGAATAGCGTTATGAACAGTGTGCCAAAGGGGGAGACCTAGGATGCGGTGGGCAGACAATGTCAAACAAAACTTTGCTAGAATTGGTGTACAGTGGACGGATGCAGCAGATGTAGCTCAAGACAGATATGCTTGGAGAACTAAATTGCACAGTTAGCTGGACCTCCGTAGCCCATGGCTGCTTGAGGATGATGATACCCAAACAATAAATTTTTGATACTATCAAGGAACTGAAGGAGGGAAAAATCACCTGTTACTGACGAAATCACAGTTACCACTATTGAAAATAATTTTCCAGAAATTAGATTTATATTTTTTGAACTTGTATAGTTTTGTTTTATTGAAGGTGATTTCCCCGAAATTTTGAAAACTGCTTTAATTTCTCTAGTGTTTAAAAATGGGGACACTAAGTTAAATGAAATTGCAGACCAATTTCGCTTCTATCAGCTTTTTCTAATATTCTTGAAAAAACTGGTAATAAAAAACTTGTTAATTTTGGGGTATGCATAATTTATTTGCCCCAATTCAATTTGGATTTCGAAAAGGTTTGAATACTCAAAGTGCTATTTTAGAAATGACAATATAAATCTACAGGAATTTAAATCAAAATATTAAAACAGTGTTTGTTGTTGGTTTTTGCGGAGGATTTGAAAAAAGCCTTTGATTCCGAGAACCATGAGATATTATTGGAAAACATAAAAATCTCGGGTGTTGGAGAAAATTTGTTTAAGAGTTATTTAATGAATAGGAAGCAGAAAATGAAAATTGGAAAATATATTAGTGAAGTAACAAATATACAGGTTGGTGTCCCTCAGGGGTTTGTTTTGGAACTTGTTTTTTTTTTTTTTTTGCTTTATATAAATGACTTCTGTACATTGGATTTGAATGGTAGAATAATTTCATTTGCAAATTATGCTGCACTAATATATTCTGGAGACGAAAGGAAAATTTTAGAGAATATAAATACTGACTGGATAAAAAATAGTAACGTGGTTAAAAGTCACTATAATCTTTTTAAATACTGAGAAGACGAAATATATTTATATTAGGCCAAGAGAACAGCTGATTAATTTTTTTCCTGAATTTTGTGCTGGAAAAATTACAATTGTGACAAAATTGAGGGGGTTGAATGCTATAAATATTTAGGTACTTTATAGATAGTAAGATGTTCTGGAAAATAAAAATATCTGATGTTGTTAAAAAAAATTACCTGCATTATACCTGAAATTTATTATATCCGGAAATTTATAAATTTATCTTTATTAAAAATCATTTATTTTTCTTCGATTAAATATTATTTATTTGCTCTGTGGTTTATTATCGTGGGGTGGAGTTATTTAACAACAATCAAACCGTTACACTATGTGCAGAACCACATAATTAGATGCATGATGAAACTGAGAAAATTTGAAAGTTTTGCAATTGTATACAATGAATTACGTATATTACAAATAAAGAAATTATACGTATTTTTTTTTGAGGTACTGAAATATACTGTGTAAGGGAGAATTTTAATGTTCAAACTTTACGGACATTTGAAAGGAATACCCGACTGTAAAAATGGTTTCGTACTTGATTTAAAAACGTACAAAACTCTTGTTGAAAAAATTACGTCTATTTGATACCAAAGTTTTTCAACTGTTTACCAGAGTCCATTAAAGGAATAAGGAGTGATAACATTTCCCTTAAGGATTTAAGAAAATATTTTAAATATCGAAAATATTGACACTGTATTTTAGAAATAAAAAATAATAAAATGTAATATAAATTCGTTACACGCAAAGTTACACCATTTATTAACGTACAAAATCAATATATAATATTTTATTTTTGTTTTCTACCTAGTAAGGTTTTCTTCTTATCATTTATTCTTAACGGTAATTTTCCATCTTATAAACTGGTGAATATTTACTTTATGATTTCTATGAACAAGCTAGCAAAATGCGAGAAAATGTGAAACGGAAGCAGGCTGCCTTTTCATTGAATTACGTATATTTTTGAAGCATAACAATGAAATTTCTTCCACAAGTGAGTTTTTACTCTCGTGGAAGACAACATTTTTTCTCGGACTTCTACTGAAAAATGTAGGTAAAATTATAAGACACTAACGAAATATAATACTAAGATTTTATATATGTTGGTACGAATGAAATTATGATTTTTACTAAAGGAACTATGTATAAAAAAAATATATGTATAAAAAATATTATGCTTTAAAATTGTGCATCTAGATATAAATTATTGTATATATTTCGCTGTACGAAAATGTAATATTACTACAGATCCTGTGAATAAATCTATATATCTATATATCCATCTTTTTTTGCACACAATGAGCTAGAGAGATAGTTGAGTAAATTCAGAGATAGTTGAGTAAGGGGACACACTGGAACAGCTGTTGGGAGGCAGATCGCCACCTTCCGTCAAGACAGTCCATAATGTTCTTTAACGTGCACAGAGTATGGGTCTCCCGCACGCGGGTCCGCGGCTTATCGCACGTACAGCGGTCTTTCCAAGCCCATCGGTATCCCCTACTGACAGTGAGCAGGGAGGGGAGTTTCATGGAGAAAAATCTCAACACTGACCTAACTGGGACTCGAACCTGGGAATTGTAGATTATGAGCCTGACGCGCAATTTACTGAACCACTCCCGACCCCATTTTGTATGAATGAGATAGCTTTAAACTTCTTACTGCCCTTTGGAACTTTCATGAAAGGTTATTATTAATTATTAGAACACCGGGGTCCAAAGTAGATAGGGCACCAGACTCGTAACTTGGTATTCGCAGGTTCGAATCTCCGATGTGACTGCTTTGAGATTCATTCCCGATAAGCTCCCACCTTACCCTCGGGGAGAAAGGGGACACAGATGGGCTTGGAAAGGCCACTCTTCTTCGGATGGGATGTAAATTTCTGTCCTCATGTGCAGGAGAGCCATATTCTGCGAACATTAAAAAACACACTGGATGGCCCTGATGAAGACTGTCGTCTGTCTCCCAACATCCCGGTGTGTTTCCATCCCCCAACTTTCTCTGAGCTCTTTGGATTCTTGTGACCTGGACATTTAGCCCATTGTGGACAAATATTTGCCACTAATACGTAAAACAATTCAGCCTAACTCAATGTGCCTGTGTTGATTTATTTCCCTGATAATCTCCCTATAACCTAGAAGAGCAAAGGAATGGGTTTGGAAGATCGCGTTTCGTCAGATAGGACGTGTTGTAGTTGTCCTGTGTGCAGGAGTGCCACACCTTATGCATACTAAAGAACACAACCAGTTGGCGTTGACTGGAAGCTTCCATCTGATCATCTAGATCTCTTACTTAATCTAGATCTCTTACTTAATCTAGATCTCTAGATGAACTAGAGATCATCATTGATCTCTAGTTGATTCCTTTCCGTTACCCAGTTCTGAATTGATATAATTTGGATCTTTGTAACCTGGCCATTTAATCCACTGCATCTAAAAAAAATTGCAGCTCCAAAGCAAAACAACAATAGTTGATGCTCGTTTCCTTAATTTCAATTTAGGATAATTAACTTCCTGCTGAACGAACGATGTAGAAAAATCAAATATGCTGAGATCAAAATATTGGGACAACGTACTAATCTACAACAGTTGTTCACAAAAAAAGTGTCTATTGTGTCACGAGGTGCTCTATACACTGTGACGAATATGTCTTATCTGTATAGATGAAAGTGCCAGAGTTCAGAAGATACTTAGGGTAGAATTCAGATGATTGTTTGCATGAATAAGAGATACGTGTTATTTTATGGAAGAGAATTTGACAAGGATCCGTTTTAGTATGGAATTCGAGTTTTAGCATTCTCTTGTTTGGGTTGAAGAGTATATCGTCCCGGTAGCACATGCTATTTTAGTAAATTGTAAAGAGTGTTAGGTGGAACCGGTTTATACAAGTTGTGTAATAGTAGATTAGGAGACACTGACCATATAGATAACTCTTAAAGTTGTGTTATAAAAAACAAAAAATGCACTCTGTATTCTCAGAAATATTGCAATAATTTTTAAAAAATCCTGTTAGTGAATGTTTCATGAAGTGCTAAGCCTCAATTAAGATGTTTCGCCTCTTAAAGCTTCTTGATTAGAATGTTTTACGAAGGAAAGTTGCAATGCTTTACTCTTTTTTATATTTGTTACTCAAAGAAATTTATTTAACTATGAGTATTTTTAACCCATTTATTGAATTGAATTTATTCAAATTATTATCAAAGAAAATTATTTAGCTATGAATATAGTTAGTTTATTTATTTATTGAAATTGATTATTTTATTGAATTATTCAGGTTTTACTTATTTCTTGTAAAATAATTTTTTATCTATTAAATAAGCTCATTTGTTATCAGTTTGGTTAATTCGAACCCAATAATAATTTCCATGCGTAGACCAAGTGAGCCATGGTGTTTATTAAATGTCCTTTGTCAATTAAACATTACTGAAACTTTCCAACAATATTATATTTTTTTCGAAAATTCGAACTGAAATAATTATTAATTAGCACAGAGTATTAATTATCCATTTTTTTGACCAATAAATAGGATGGTCGAAGTATGAGTATCTCACCCACCATGCTCGTTTTTATGATTTTAGTTTCAGCAGATCTTTATTTTCAGATATTCTGCTAAAGCTCACTGCTTCAGCCATTGAGAATTCTTTTTCCTCTTTGCCTGAACCGCAAGTAATGCTTAACCCAAATGACATTTAATAAACACCGTACCGTGGCTTACTTGGTCTACGCAAGTAGAATCCCAGGTTCACTAGGTGTATTCAACTCAATACCTTCATACATTAAAGAACGTGATGGAATGGAAGAAATCATGGAAAGTGGGGAAGAAAATGAGACATTGAAAGAAAAATATTCAATTACCTTTCTCCCAAAACATCATCAGTGACGAAATAAAGTGTTCACGACTACTACTCGTGAATTTTATTTTTTCCTTTTCTTCTCACCCTCCCGATTCACATCCATTTTTTTTTTATTCCTGACTTAGCCATTGTTAGCCACGCAGCAATTTCGTTGTTGTTATTTCCCACTTCTCTTGCTATTGTTTCTTCTACTATTGCCCAACAGAAGACATTAAGAGTGTCTGGTAAACGTCTTCCAAGGATAGCCAAAGGCCTACATTTTGTGCTTTTTGCACGTAACCACTTCTGATTAGCTACAAGAGAAAAAAAAAACCCTGGCAGATTAAGATACTATGTATAGTTAGGTTGGAAGAAGAAAAAATCCTTTAGCGAAAGAATTGTTTCTGATGTTATCTGGAGAGCATTACAGCCACGATTACATTGCATTTTGCTTGTCTGATACGTTGAAATTTGGCATCCATTAGCTAACATAGTAATGTCTTTACTTATTACTACTATGGCATATCTATTGCAATTCCGCGTTTTTCTAAGATAAGAAAAGGATAGAAGTATTTTGGGATCGGAATTTATTTGTATAGCCCAGTATTTGCTTCTCTACGTCGCATATTTTTTACAACTTTTATGAAATGCAATTTAGAAACTTATTAGGACGATGTAGGAATTGCTTCAGAGTATAACAGATACAGGAGCTCCTTACGATTTGCCTTCAGTCATTAATGCACTTCATTAGACTTTATTTGTATCCGAAATATTCATCTCTCGCAAAGAATAAGAGTAGTATGAGATATTCAAAATTATATTTAAATTCCATTCAAAAAAAGTAGAATAGCGCATTAGAATAATAGACAGAGAAGAATGTAAAGGATAGATTTTAAATGTTTTTTACTTTTAGATTGATACATAGATAGTTTTATTATTTTCCAAATTACAATGTATACTTGACATTGTGATATTATTCAGTTTGCGTATGAATGCTTTATAATTAATAATAAAGATTAAAAATTGCAAACTTAGTAGCACACAATTAAGAAAAAAAATTAATAATTCCATCCAATAGAGTAAACTCATATTTTGGAAATAATTAGGCTAAATAATAACAATTTTATTTTTGAAACATTAGAAAAATTATCAATATAAAATAATTTAAACACAAACAGAATATTATTTGTAAAAAAAGTACTTGTATTCTTAAACTATTAAAATTTGATATATTTTATTCTGTACATTATTCTAAATATATTTGACTAATTTCATATGATTAGTTGCAAGATAATCATATGAAACTAGTCAAATATATTTAGAATAATATACAGTATTTAATATTTACTATGTTAAAAGTCATATTTTTGCATTCTTAATGAATTTCCTTTCATTCTTGATCAGTTTTGTTTCTCTGGTAGAGTATTAAAGAATCTACGTGCTAAATAACATAGTGTTTGTGTACTATGTTTTTATATGCAATAATATTAATTAAATTAAGACGTGTATGAAAAACGGGTATCTTTCTTAAATGTCCTAATGAGATTTATATTCCATGATTTTCTTTAATACTTCAATATTTGGAAAACATAAAGCTTTCTAACCTGTAATATACCTAGTTGGGAATAAACATCAGCTAAACTATCCCATTTCTTCATTTTAATATTGCACTTAATAATACGATTCTCCGCATACTGAAGTGGTTGAAGTTTAGCCCAAAAAATACCCTTCCGCCCATGAAGTAGATACAATTTGATCTAAGAAAAATATAATATTTTCAAACAGAGGCATCTGCAAAATTTCGAATACAATATATATAAGGTTAATAGAATTAATTTTCTTCAGGAAATTATTTATCTGAATGTTCAAGACATTTTCCTATCTATGTAAACTCTTAAATATTTATAAGTTATCTACTCACCTTAATTATTTCCCATGATCAATTATCATACATACAATTTTGAGAATAAAAGACAATTTTGTGTTTAAAAAAATTTTCTGATTTGCTATTTTTGCCTTAATATTTAAAATAACATATATACCCAAAACCAGTTCTGAATATAAATCATGTCAGTTTTTATATTATTTAGAATCTCTAACTCATGCTCTCAATAAATTATTGCATTATCATCTACAAATCCAATAATTTTACCTTTTAATTTCATACTACAAAATCATTTAAATATATTAGGAATAACAATGGGTCTAAATCAGACCCTGAGTAACTTCAACGTGAACAAAAGCTTCGCTACTGATTTATTTACCTATATTTTTTTCTATTTTTTTTTTTGCCTCTGAGCGCATTCTAGCGCATAACGGACTTCTGACTTGATCAGGTTACCAGGATCCCAAGGGCTAAGAGATGGTTAGGGAAGGGGTTCAGCTACTATGGGACTACTATGGAATAGATGGTTGCCTTGCTTCAAGACTACCCAGCGTGTTTTTTAACGTGCACAGGGTATGGCTTTCCGACACGCCGCCCACGGTTAACGTCCCAGCCAAAGGACTGTGGCCTTTCCAAGTCAGTAATGTCCCCTTTCTCAGCGAGATAGAGTAAGGGTCAGCGAAGATAAATCTCAACTCAAGCAGATTTATAACTAGAGCCTGGGAATTGTAGCTACCGGCGCTATCGATTTCACATTTTAAAGGATAATAATGATAAAAAGTATAATATATGGTAATATCATTTAATTTTAAGTGATAATATAAACCTACTTGTGTTTTTCATTATGACTAATTAGGATAGTTTCTCTTTCGATTCTGGTTCTTAAATATATGGTGGCTGAAGTTCCTAACATATTAATAGTTTTAAAATCGTACTCTAACTGTGTAAATTTGAACTTATAAAAGATTCAAAAAACACGAGGAGTAATATTTAAGTACGTATCCACCCAGAAAGAAATTTTCATTTTTAAAGCAAATATGTTTTATTTTCCCACACGCTTGCATCAAAGGAAAATTACCATTATTAATGTAAATTTAATCTTTAGCCACGATGTTTTATCACATTTTTTTAATTTCTGTTACATATCATAATACTGGAGTAATTCATAAGTCTGTGAGTTTTTTCCCATGCAAAATATGTACTGTAATAAATACCGTGTTGCATTTGTATGTCTGTGAAAATAGTACTAAGGTAAAGTATAAACTCCACTGCGCAGT
Source organism: Ryuthela nishihirai (assembly GCA_038380435.1). Taxonomy (NCBI): domain Eukaryota; kingdom Metazoa; phylum Arthropoda; class Arachnida; order Araneae; family Heptathelidae; genus Ryuthela; species Ryuthela nishihirai. Next base: position 114,260,173 of record JAWZYU010000004.1, read on the forward strand.
CGATAGCTGTTACAAGTATCAGAGTCTTGTTTCGGTCTTTTGAAATGTTGATCAATGAGTGAGTGAAGTATTGAAATTAGTGCAATTTTACCTCACTATTGAAAAAAAAAAAGATTAAAATCGGCCTGAGAAATATGCAAAGTGAAGAGAGAGGGGTAGTTGCCATTCGTGCTGCTAAAGCTTGGTTCGAGAAGCTAAAAAATGGTGAATCGAGCCTCGAGAGTAAGCCGCGTTTGGGACGGCCGATATCAGTAGATCGCAACATTCTGTGTTACGCTGTTGAATCTTATCCATCGGCAAACACTCCCAGGCTCTCGCCCACACTTGGTTGCTAGCAAGCAATTAAATGTAGCATCTGTAAATCATCGCTGGTCTGGATTTTCCTAAATCTTCCACATGAACTGACTACTGAACAAGTAAACTGTTGTATCGAAGAATGAAGGAAACTCTTCAGTAATCTTCGCAAACGTCTTTTCATCAGTGATTTTTTTCAACAATCGGAACACCTAAAATCAGTGACTTGACCCAGGCCAGACAGCACTTCCTGTCTCAAAGAGAGGACGATTTGCAGCGAAGGCAATGCTATGTGTATGTGGAATTTTGAGGGTGCAGTGCACTTCGAACTGGTTCCCGATAGACGTGTCATCAATGTCGATTTTTACTCATTACAATTGGATAGCGTGCACTCTGTGATGTTTCAACTCTAACCAGTATTGGTAAACCCTTTTTCCTATTTTGCACTGAAGTCATAATTCTCTAGGCTTTTTTTCTGTTTACTAATGACACAAGTTTATTCAAGGTTAACGAGATATTGGTGCTTTTGCGCAGTATTCAATGTATTAATTTTAGAAAATTAAATTTAGGCTAAATTAATTGAGAATCAAAATAATTCTCTGTCATTTCTTCTCCATGTTGGAACGGCCACACTCAAAGCTATATGATGCAAACATTTGTACACTTCTCACTAGCGATGAGTTCTGGCTTGAACTTTGTCAGGCCGAGTCCGAGTCTTGCTCGGACGCAAATAGAGCAGAGGACATCGGGCTCAGAATAATTTAAATTTCAAATATTTTTTAAAATTTTGAATAGGCAGAAATTTCAAATGGTTTATTATAATTTCAACACACCGCACTTCCGATCAAAAAACAACTTCGAGAAATGTCATTTGAGCTTCTTCCTCGGTCAGCGTATAGTCCAAACCTAGCTCCTTCCGTTTTGCCACCTCTTTCGCTTCATAGGTCAGTTTCTTCGAGGTAGGAGTTTCAAACATTTCGGGAAGTCGAAAATGAATGTCGGAAGCTTTTCAGCTCCTGGACCAAGCATGGTTTCGAAGAGAAACGGAACAACTTGCCGACAGATGGCTACGAACTATTGAAATTAATGGTTTATATTTCGCTGAGTACGGTTCTTTAATTATATCGTAATATTCATTTTTCAAGTAGATAAAAAAAACTCACGGACTAATGATTCACCCTAGTACCTCATCAATACCTCTGGAATCCATAAGGATATTTTGATTACTCTATTAAAACAACAAAAATATTTGATTTCTTCAAGAGAGGCAGACGACAAAACAGCGGCGAAGCGTGACTTTTTGAGTAGGGAAAGCAATTTCCAGGAGCAGTGCCACAATTAAACCTTCAGAAAAGTTGTATAAAAACTCCAAATCTGAGTCATGCGTTCTGAAGAATATCTCAAATTTGTCTTTTGTTTTGCTGTCGACACTATGGAATTGTAGTTCAGTAGAAAATGGGGTAAACAAAAATGTCACCAACTGTGCATTAAACTAAGCTTAGCTATTTGGAACTAAAAATACTAGAAATACTACCAGAAACTTTGAGGGTCATTACAAATGCAAAGAGCCATTAATTTATAAAGAATAAATAATACGTCAAAATAAATGCTACGTGGTGTTTATTTTTGAATACTGAAGACTGATTAAAGGCTGAAATTATAACAAACCATTTGCAATTTCTGCCTTTTCAAAATTTTAAAAAATATTTGAAATTTAAATTATTTTGAGCCCGATGTCCTCTGCTCTATTTGCGCTCGAGCAAGACTCGGACTCGGCCTGACAAAGTGCAAGCCAAACTCATCGCTAGTGAGAAGTATACAAATGTTTGTATCGTATAGCTTTGAGTGTGGCCGTTCCAACATGGAGAACAAATGACAGAGAATTAATTTGATTCTCATTTAATTTAGCCAAAATTTAATTTTCTAAAATTAATGCATTGAATACTGCGCAAAAGCACCAATATCTCGTTAACCTTGAATAAACTTGTGTCATTAGTAAACAGAAAAGAAAGCCTAGAGAATTATGACTTCAGTGCAAAATTAGGAAAAAGGCCCAAAACAAATCATGGCTTGAATGCAAAAGCCGAAATTTATGACAAAATTGCATGCATTTAATGTTTTACGATTTCCAGCAATTTGTTTGTCATAGTCCATTTTCAAAAACACTCTTTTTTTGTATTTTTCGGAATTTTTGAAGGGCTAAAGAATATATTTCTTACGCAATAAAAGCGTAAGAATATATTGAATAAGAATAATAAATTTAATTATATTTAATTATATTAATAATTTAATTATATTAATAATTTAAGAATATATTGCGTAAGAATATATTTCTTACGCAATAATCTTGAAACAGTTGATATCAGGGCTATAAAAGTAGCAATAGATAGCTACTTTCATAGCCCTGATATCAACTGTTTCAAGATTCGAGAAATGAGAGTGAACAATAGGTTATTTTCTGCTGAAATGTTTAATAAGATAAAGTTGTCAGTGACTAAGTTTTTTCGTTTATTAATACATTAAAAAAGAATCATATTAGTAGAATGCCACTTGAAAGGTCAATGAAAAATATTTATAACATTTCAAAAATTTAACTCTCAACAATCACTTTAGAAATGTGGCAAATTTTTTATGTGAGCTGTTTAAACTTTCCTGTCACTTCGATATTTCGGTCCTTTAGAACTTACATTATATTTAAAGTAGTTTTAAGTTTGATCTCGATTTTATTTATAGGTAACGAATTGAACGTTTAAGACAGTACGATACAGCTTATGCTGAGTTCCCTGAAACATCGGTATAAGCAAATATTGCTGATCCTAACCCAACATTACGTCTCTCTGTTTAAAAAAGTTGACACTTAAATCACTCTCGCGACATACAATATGTTCTTTCGATAGTAATTTGTGAATACTGAAAAAGAGAGAAACGATGCGCAATCATGTTATAAATTTGTTACTTTAGTATCAAAAATTTCAACACAAACGAAATATCTGGCAATCACTTCCGTTATCAGCCAGCGCGTGGCACATGTCAATTAACGGAAGTATGTGGACGTAGTGGAAAGCTGATTTTTATGCACGAAAAGATTCACAAGATGCGTTTTCGTGTCTTTCTATGTTAAAATACGAGGAAAGTAAATAAAATTGCATTCGAATAGACCCCGGTTGTTACTAAATTCGTATCAAAGCACTGCCTGTAGGTCATTTTCAAATATTTCAACGATTTTTTACATAACTTTCGAGTTTTGAACACTCTTTCACACGCTTTCGCACACCCTTTCAAAAGTTTTCAATGCATCTAATTGCATATATTTGAATGTAGTGCAATACAGTGATACAGCGATACAACGTTAAGGTTAGCGAACGCTAATATATTGGTTATAACCTTGATTTGAGTGAAATGTTTCACAAGTTATATTTTTCATATACTTAGTAGAGCCTTGACGAATTGTAATATTAATTACTCCACTTTGTCCTAAAATAATGTATCTATATTGTTTATGTTTTCTATTATACCTATAGTAGTAATAAAAATATCTCCAGTTATTACGGTAATGATGAGAACAGTAAAACGTACTAATAAAGTAATAAATCTCTTCGACAAATATGCATCGCTGCAATTAGGTTAAATGGTATTTGAACGAAAAAAAACACGATTAGCTTTCGTGACAAAACATTACTAATTAGGAAATTATTTTATAATTTGGAATGAGTGTCAACTAGACATAAGGCAGTTAAGGATAAAGGAGAATTACTAGTTTTTTTCTTAAAAAATAATCACACTTATCTTTGCTTGATTCACGTTGACTTGACTCTACGGCGATAAATGGCGAAATCTAATTACAGAATGAACACTTTAGCGACATGTAGTGTTAGTGAGAAAGGTATGACGTAACCAAAAAAGCGACAAGGGAGTTGAGTCCATGAGTAAATTATATGCTGGTTGTGTCCATAAGAAAAATTTCAGGTATTTGAATATGGAATATGGGGACTTCCGTTGTGCGCAATACTGTAGCGATGAAACGAAGTTCTTCATACACTCCTATTGGGTTGGGTTGTTTTACCTCTGAGCGGCACTTTTTTGCACACCATGGGCTAAATGGCCAGGTCACATGATTCCCGAAGGCTCAGAGAAGGTTGGGGGAGGGGACCCACTGGAACAGCTGTTGGGAGACAGATGGTAGCCCCCCGTCAAGGTCATCCAGCGTGTTCTTTAACGTGCACAGGGTATGGCTCTCCCGCACGTGGGGCCACGGCTTAACGTCCCATCCGACGGACGGCGGCCTTTCCAAGCCCATCGGTGTCCCCTACTGACCGTGGGCAGGGCGGGGAATTTTGTGGAGATAAATCTCAACGCTGACCCAGCTGGGAACTACAGATTACGAGCCTGGCGCGCTACCAACTGAGCCACCCCCGCCCCACATCATACACTCCTAACTCAACTAGACTGGCAAATTGGTGCTAAATATAGCATAACAGGGGAACTCGAACAATATTATATGAAATTTATGTTAGAATAAATTTATTAAAAGTAAGAAAATGCTTTTACTTTTACGTTAAACGTTTCTATATATATATTTAATTTATAATTTCTTTCGTTTATGATAATTTTAAGGGAACCACTGCTTCCCTTGCTTCCATGGACGCTTCGCCACTGCGACAGAAAGAACCAATCGCTCATACATTTATTGACATTTCTTTAATGTGACTATCGTTGTTTTCATTTTGACTTGTTTTAACTTTTCAGTTTTTAAAATTGGAATACGTAGCGATGATTATTTTAACTAATCAAATGTTTCAACTTCGATAACTCTTCGAATTTTGCACTAATATTTCTAAAAATCGTGATTTAAATATACACTGCCTGACCAAATTATTATGAATACCATATCATACTATTGTTCCCAAATTTCAGTTAAATACTCAGTTCCCAATTTGCAGTGCTCTGTGCATAGTTCTTTTTGAAATGCGTTTTGAAGTACTGCTAGCGGCTGGGTTGTTTTACCTCTGAGCGGCACTTTTTTGCACACCATGGGCTAAATGGCCAGGTCACATGGACCCCGAAGGCTCAGAGAAGGTTGGGGGAGGGGACCCACTGGAACAGCTGTTGGGAGACAGATGGTAGTCTCCCGTCAAGGCCATCCAACGTGTTCTTTAACTTGCACAGGGTATAGCTCTCCCGCATACGGGGCCACGGCTTAACGTCCCATCCGACGGACGGCGGACTTTCCAAGCCCATCGGTGTCCCTTACTGACCGTGGGCAGGGCGGGGAATTTTGCGGAGATAAATCTCAACGCTGACCCAGCTGGGACTCGAACCTAGGAACTACAGATTACGAGCCTGGCGCGCTACCGACTGAGCCACCTCCGCCCCCATTTTCTCAACTGATGAACTTTTACCTTCCTTGGGCACACTTGGATTATTACGTACGTGATTTTACGTTGAGTCCCGTAACTTCAGCTGCGGATGTTCCTGCCCTTCGCGTTCCAACGAAGAGTCCCCTTTAGAAATTAATTAGATCAGCCATTTCACCAATGTCACACTAGACTTTACTTTCCACCATACCTTTACGGCTTCAATAGGATTTTGCAGAGACATAGAATACTAACATCGTTAAGAAATTTTGCATACATTGATAAGTTTCATGGTACTTTGCACATCATACAGTCAGTGTTAGTAATAATTTGGCCAGGCAGTGTATATAATCGAAATGTTTAATTTCAACTACATCTTTTCATAGAAATACATTTTAAGTAATTAGTGATCTTTCTGTTGATTTAAGATGTAATTGTTTCCATTTTTCAGTCCAGCAACTTTAAATTAATTTTGACTAACCCTATACGTTGTGAGGCCAGAACCACTCTCAACCCTTTTAATGTTTTGCTTTTTATCTTGGATCAGAGCTGGATTACTAAACAATGCTCGATCTTGATCTTTCGTTTTGACATTCGGTCTTTCAGCTGAGAGTCCGATTCTCTTTATTTCGGGGTGGGGGGCGGGTCCCGAAGGACCCGCCCCCATGGGGAAAGCACGTATTCCGTCTCACGACACTACACGTGCATGGCAAGAGAAGCCTGGAAGTAGAAGATGAAGTTTGTCTCAGAGGAGACCAGTAGGGACTTGGAGTATGGGTGGTGTTAAAGGGGGTGCAGAGTGCAGCCCGGGTTGAAAATGGAAAATAAGAAAGAGAGCAAAAGCAGCTCCTGGTCTCAAAGAAGAGAGTCCCGGAGCTGGTAGACAAGCCAGCCTATATCCCTCAAGTGTGCCCTGACACGGACACTCTCGATGGACACCGAGACCAGCTCGCCTGCTGCCTCATTGATCGCCTGGGAGCCCCTGAGTTCGTTAGCGAACCCTTCCGTAATCGGGCACCTGAGGATATAGTGCCCGACATCTGCATCTGGAGCCCACAGCCGCAGTAACTGTGGGTAGCAATCTTAAACCGCTCTAGATATTTGGGGAAACTCCCATGTCCCGTCAGGACCTGCTTCAAATAGTGGTCAGAGGACATCAGGGATAGACTGACCTTTTTCAAGAATGTCTTAGTTTGAAGACCATTCTCAGTTGTATCCCAGAGCCTCCGCCACTCAGTCAGTACTCTTCGACATAGTATAGACTTCAGGGTAATTTTAGAAGTCTTTACCGCTTACACAGGTTGAGTATTATTACCTGCTGAGCGGGCCAGTTGGTCTGCCAGCTCGTTCCCTTCATGACCTACGTTCGTTTTAACCTTTTCATGAGTTCAACATCCTACTCATTCCTAATGACAATGGAAACTAAAACAACGTGAAACTGACAACACATTTCGCTCCCTCTTTTTCTACACGAGAAGGTTATATTTGTTTGGAGAATGAAGCAGTCCATTTCCCTGCTGCCTCTTCATGAATGAGAACGATCCAATCAAGCAGCCTTCAAAAATAAGAATGTTTAAAATTAACAAATGGCTAATAAAGGAACTTCATTTTCCAAATCAGCTTTTAATTATAAATATATATTATTGATTACTTAATTAATAACCAGTGAAAAATTAAATTAATAATCCACATTTGTATGACACAAAAGCGACAAAATACTAAGAAAAAGAATATGATAAATTTAATTAGTAAAGAACGTAAATTTTACCATTTACTAACATGGTTAAGAATCTTTAATTTCGTTCATAAAATGTGTTTTTTTTTATCCTGTCTTTGGCATCGCATTTTTCAGTTTCCACATGTTGTATCTGTCTGTTAATAATGGCTTTGTTTACTTTCTGCAATAATAATTTAAAGGTTCTAAACACTAATTTTATTTTTACCAGAACGTTCAATTGATAAAAAGTAATTAAACAAAATTTTCTACCGCATTGCGTTAGCACTAATATTTATTTAAATCCTTTTTTTTTCCTTTAATAATATATTAATTGTTTTTAACATTAATACGTTTCATCATAATTTTCCTTCAAAGAAATGCCCTTAACATTTATTTTACAAATACCTTATAGTAATGAAACAGCAACTTAAAAAAGAACAAATATTTCTAAATTATTAAAAAGTTTTAAGGTAAAAAAAAATAATTTGTGGTTTAAATTGACGTTGTTTTAGTTTTCATCGTCATTTAAATTGGCTAATGTTGGTCAGATATTTTCACTTAGGCAGATTCTTGAGAAATGTTTAGAGTTTCAGAAACCTTTGGTTGCTAGCTTTGTTGATTTCAAAAAAGGTTTCGACTCTGTTGATCGTCATAATTTGTGGTTGATTGTGAGATCATATGGTATACCTGACAAGTTAGTTAACATTATGAAAGCTCTCTATAATAACACTGAGTCGTGTGTGAGAGTTGGTAAGGCTTGTAGCAATTGGTTTAGCATTACTTCTGGTGTTCGACAAGGGTGCATTTTGTCTCCTTTTCTCTTTAGCTTGGTTATTGATTATGTTATGCGAAATTCACTTCAAGGGAAAGATTTTGGCCTTAAATGGGCTGGAGATACGAAAATTTCTGATTTAGATTATGCTGATGATTTAGCCCTTTTGGCAAATGATGTTGATGAGATGAACTCTTTCATTCGAGCTGTTGATGAGACTGGTAGTAGAGTAGGTTTGGTTATAAACAGAGAGAAAACTAAAGTGATGAAAATTGGTCAGGCAGGCAGTGATTCAGTTAATCTGAATGGTTGCAGTCTTGAGCAGGTGTCACAGTTTAATTATCTTGGGAGCTATGTAACAGATAATGGTGATGTGCGGCATGAGATTAACAGACGAATAGGGATTGCTGCCGGGACTTTTAAGAACCTATGGAGAGTGTGGAGAAATAGGCGTTTACACCTAAAGACTAAAATTAGACTGTATAATAGTTTAGTTCTTTCTAGGGTTAGTTATGGTAGTGAAACTTGGACACTTTGTAAACAAGATAACAGGAAACTAGATGCTTTTGATTCCAGATGCTTACGCAGTATCTTGGGCATTAGATGGTTCAACTTTGTAACTAATGATGAGATTAGGCAAAGGAGTTTGCAACCTCCTTTAAGCAGCATATTGTGCAGAGAGAGACTCCGTTGGTTTGGCCATGTTGCCCGTATGAATAATTATAGATTGGCGAATAGGGTTATGAACAGTGCGCTTAAAGGCCTCAGAAAGAAGGGGAGACCTAGGATGCGGTGGGCAGACAATGTCAAACAGGACCTTGTTAGAATTGGTGTGCAGTGGCCAGATGCAGTAGATGTAGCTCAGGATAGACTTGCTTGGAGAACTAAATTGCACGGTCTGGTTGGACCTCCGTAGCCCATGGCTGCTTGAGGATGATGATGATGATGATGATGAATGTTAGGTTGTTATACTTCTGAGCGGCACTTTTTTGCACACGATGGGCTAAATGACTAGGTCACAAGGACCCCGAGGGCTCAGTGAAAGTTGGAGGAAGCGAACCCACTGGATAACTGTTAGGAGACAGTCGTTAGGAGACCTCCCGTCATGGCCGTCCAGCGTGTCCTTTAACGTGCACAGAGTATGGCTCTCTGGCACACGGAGCCACGGCTTTTTGTCCTACCCTGACGGATGGGGTCTTTCCGATTCCATTGGTGTTCTTTACTAACCGAGGCAGGCCGGGGAATTTTGCCGAGATAAGTCTCAACACTGGCCCTGGTGGGACTCGAACGTGTGAACTGCAGATTACGTGCTTGGCGCACGCTACAATTGCAGCCTCCCGCATCAATCACTCGGGCGTGGAGCTGATAAAAGCTAACAGTGAATCGAGTGAATCGAACTCGCAGCTGAGCGATCACGTGTCGAAACGTAAGATACGAAGAAAACAGATTCTGCAATTGTTTAACGATCTAGCTGTGATATAAGATAAAATGTGAATGCTTAAAAGAATTGGGAATGGTTCTGATCACACAACACATAGGTTAAGTCATCAAAGATTTATATAATGTGCATTTTAAATGGTAATATGTATGATTGTAAAGCAAAGAACAAAGAGCGCAGGTAGCTGAATGGTTAGCATGATAGGGTACTGATCAAAAGACCCCTGGATAAGGTATGGATCAGGGGGCGAAGAGTGACTATTTTGTAGGGGAAGCAATTACCAAGAGCAGGACTGAACTAAATCGCGAACGCTGTTCCGATACTCGATGTTTCAGAATCATTGAACCGGAACACGGTACCGGAGGTTTCACGTAAGGTGTTCGGGTTCAATGATTTGACCTGATGACTTTTACCGATACCTGATGTTTCTGAATCGTTGAGTGATAGCAGTTCTATACTTTTTAAATGTTATTGAAATAAGAGTATTTTATATGTAATCTAGTAACGAAGTTGACAGTGTAATCACCTCTCATTGAAGAAATTTATTTTTAAGAAATAGTTTGTTCATCGGCGTCTCGGTGCCGAGTGGTTAGTCTGCTTGGCTACTGATCTTAGTGACCTGGGTTCAAACCCCAGATAAAAGGTATGGATGTTTTCTTTCTTGTGTTGTCTTTCCGTTTAGGTCTCGCCTTCCTCACAGATCATCTCTATGGCTCTCCTCTCAGATCTCTGTGGCAAGCAGCTGCTTAAAGGGTAATTTGTTTATTCAATTGCTCGTTAAACGAATTAATAATGCTGCTAACAAAATTCCCATACTTCCAAATATTTCAGCAACTATTGACTATTCTATTGTTGTACATAAAAAATCATTTATAATTTCAAAATTTTATTCATGTTAATTTCTATTTATTGTTAGTGTGTGTGCGCTTGAGTTCATAAAAATACAGTACAAATTCTCCTTCCAGTTCTGAATCCTTGTGTGGAAGATGCTAAATTTTTTCACCGTCATTGTTATGCCAGATTTGTATATTCTTATCTCTGAGAGCACTTTTGTGCGCACAATGGGCTAAAGATCCAGGTCACAAAGACCTTTAAGTGCTCAGAACTGAGTAGAGGAAGGAGATATTAGCCTAAAATCAATAATCTAAATTTAAAACATTGAACTGCTGCGCAAAATCGTCATTATGTCGTTAATGTTGAGTAAACTTGTATTATTGGTAAATAGTAGAAAAGCCAAAAGCATTATGACTTGAATGCAAGAACCAGAGATAATGATAAAATTATAAGTATTTAACGTTTGGCAATTTCAGCCTACATTTTTCAGTAGTTCGTTTTCGAAAACATGCTTCTGTTTTTGTATACTTCAGAATGTTTTCGAGTCTCCAGAATATATTTGTTATGCCGAGACAGCTACTTTAGTAGCCTTGATCTAAAGTAATATTTACATCATAGTAGAATCTAAAGAGGCAAAGGGTACATGCCCTTTCCTCTTTAAATAATGCTACTAAAGGTAATGGAAACAAAAAAGTTGTGTATATTTCACGCATTTTTGAATAAAGTTTTAAAATTTCTAAAAGGAAGGAGAAAATGTTACTCTTCAATGAAAATCCAGTCCCTTGCCCCGCCTTACTTTTCTTTCGACTCGATTGCGACGCTTTATTTTTGTCTAGAACCAGGCCTGTTCAAGATTATCATAAATAAGCCTTCTTGTTCCCTATGGGGCGGGGGTGACTCAGTCGGTAGCGCGCCAGGCTCGTAATCTGTAGTTCCCAGGTTCGAGTCCCAGCTGGGTCAGCGTTGAGATTTATCTCCGCAAAATTCCTCGCCCTACCCACGGTCAGTAGGTTATACCGATGCGCTTGGAAAGGCCGCCGTCCGTCGGGTGGGACGTTAAGCCGTGGCCCCGTGTGCGGGGAGAGCCATACCCTGTGCACGTTAAAGAACACGCTGGATGGCCTTGACGGGAGGCTACCATCTGCCTCCCAACAGCTGTTCCAGTGGGTCCCCTCCCCCAACCTTCTCTGAGCCTTCGGGGTCCATGTGACCTGGCCATTTAGCCATGGTGCGCAAAAAAGTGCCGCTCAGAGGTAAAACAACCCAACCCTTGTTCCCTATGTCCGCGACAGGAGAGTGAACAACAATTAATTTACCATTACAACGTAATAAGGGGCCCATATCTCCTACTAAGCTTTTTCGTTCATTAATGCATTTTTTAATTTGAATCGTGCTAGTTGAATACCTTTTGAGAATTCAATGATAAACATTAATAAAATGGTATAATTTTGCTTTTTTCACAACTTTTCTTGGGATGCCCGTCTGTTCAATCCCCTTAGAATCATAGTTTAAACAAATTTCAAGTTCGAACCTATGTTCTATTACAGTTGTATTTTTAAGGAAATACGATATTGCGAATGCTAAGCGATATGTTCCTGGGAAATATCGGTATTAGCAAATCTTGTTTAAATAGGAAAAATGGATTTTTTTTTTCTTGTGCTGCCCTTGTTTCCATGGACACTTCGCCGCTGGTATGAATGTTTCCTTTCTTCTGTTGAACTTCTGCTGAATTTTCGTGTTCCTCACAGATATTATCTTGAACGTAAGATACTGGCAGGCTGGTGTCAAACCTCTGTGGAAAGCATCTACTTTAGGGTAATTAATTTTATATGATGAACTCATAATACATAGACTGCAGCCGTTTTGAGTCTAAAATTTTAGCTTAAAAATTTTGCGTATTTTTGAGTGCCACGGCAGATTTCCAGTCTTCTTATCACATAAGAGAAGAGACGGTTTGCTTGTTAAACACCCAACTGCTTCATCCTGATTAACAGAAGCACATCTGAGGTGATTAAATGTAACAAAGGCTGCTCTCCACCCGCCATACCCCCTCCTCGACATTTCCCCCTCATTTGGGTTCAGTCGGAACCCAAATAAAGATGCCAAACAACACTTTAAGAGCGTCGTGCTGTTCTGCTAAGAGTGCAGAACGTATTTAAAGTGGAATAAATTGGCCTCGTGCTCTCACCTCTCGGCAGACCCTCTCTGAATATAAAGTAACCACATTTAGCCCGTGATGCAATGCCTTTCTCGAGATATATTCTTTCCGAACAATAAAGCCAGCTTATTTCAGGCGAAGAAAAGGCGATTCATAACGGCATCGTTGAGAGGAGTGATGAATATTCGACCTCCTTCCTATTCCGCAGAGTGCACAATCATCTCGATAGGATAAAGAATCTCCGAAAATATGCTTCTGTTCACTTAGGGCGTGAAACTTTTACAATCCACTTTCCTTTCGGGATTAGCAGTTATAGAGATTATGAATGGTATAATAATGCTAATACATTCTTAAATGCTTCCACGCGCTTCGACGCAATGCCAAATATTTCGTTAGGGTTTCTCTGATGGTTTAAACATTCTCCCAAACCATCGTCGTTTCTTTGCTTACCCTTTTTTACGTCTATGCATTGTTACGGAGCGAATCGTGACCGCTGAGCGAGGCAGCAGCTTAGAAACTGCTAACAAATTGCTTGCATTATTGCGGAGCACTCACGTTTCATAAACAGCGAGGGAAGCTGCGGCAAACGCATCCAACAAGCGGCACATGAGATACCGTTTTCTTGCCGAATATTGCAGTTCTTTTATCAATACTGCTTTATCAAATGTGGTCTGCAACTTGGTAATGTACGAATTAAGCAGCCCACTATCAACAAATGAGTATGCAGACATTTTCAAGAAACGTAAACTGAAATACAGTATTTTAGCATTGGATCTCGAAACTCGCTAAGAAAAGATTAAATATTTGAAGTATATTTAAACTGTACATAAATAAAATAAATAAATAAATACCCCCTCAAGCAGCTGCTTGCCACAGAGGTCTGACAGGAGCCTGTCAGTTTATATGCCACAGTAGAAGATCTGAGAGGATGGCAGGACCTCAGCAGAAAACAACACGAATATCCATGCCTTACCCGGGGCTCAAACTCAGGTCCCGTAGATCAGTAGCCAAGCGCGCTAACCACTCGGCCACGGGACGGCAAAAACTGTACATACAATCATCAAATATTAATCATGTTTTAATACGAGAAACTTTAAATAATCATTGTTTTTGCATTTTCGTCTGTAAGAAATGTTGCAATCCTTGCCGTTCTAAATGCAAATTTTTCTTCTACCTCTAAGAAATTATTGATCTCTTTTCTCATCATTGATGATTCGCGATGATCTCGAAGCAAAGGCTATGAAACAGCAGCTAATGATTTTTCCAAAGAATTCTCTAATTTGCCAGTTGAATTACCTGAAGTAATGTGTATTGACTTCTTTTTTTAAATGATTACTGATCGAAAATAATTTTTATAAATATAGTCGAGATATTATTTTGTTACTTTGATACCTCTATTGCTGTGCTACTTGACTAGCAGGCCGAGCATCCTAAATTCCCATCAGGAGAGTTTTTACATTATAAAAGGTTTTGAACCCTGAGCGGCACTTATTTAAGCAAGATGGATTAAATGATCAGGTCACAAGGACCTCAAGGGCTCAAAAGAGATTGGGAAATTTGTGAACGGGCAAATGGAAGCCTCCTGAGTCAAGGCTATCCTAAATGTTCTTTAACGTGCTCAGGATATGACTTTCCTACACTCTAAGCCACGGCTTAATGTCTCATCTGACCGATGGCGACGTTTTTTTCTTTAAAAAATAAATAAATAAATATTAGTTTAATGTCAGCATTTCTAGGTTGTTTTTTTTTTATCTCTTATTCAGTTTATATACTACTTTTACGATTTGACCCATCAAAATGTTTTTCCAAAGTTTTTTCCCTGCTAATGCTAGAGAAAATTTAAGTGGTAATATGAGTGAATCCTGGAAGGTTCAAATAACTTCTTGAGATCTACTGTAAAAATTCTGCTCCTTTTTTCTTTTGCATGTTTCTGTTATTTTTATGAGTTCAATTTATGTAGTGTATTATGTTTTATAAGAGTGTATTTAGTAATTTCTTTTCAATAAATTTATTGAACTCCATTAACTTTTAATGGAGGTTGTAAATCGTTTCTTATGGGGAGACATTTGTTTTTGTTCTTGCAAAAAAGTCAATGAACTGTGCACCGTTTGTTCAATCATTTGTTCATATAATAAACTTTTTTTTTCTTTTTAGCTTGGCATTCTTTTGTTAGCCATGAAAGGTTTATTATAAGAATTTGCGTATTTGTCTCAAATATCTTCTGCCTTAACATCAAGTTCCACATGAATTTTGGTTCTCGCTGAACAAGAGATAACTCAGGAACGAAGATAACGAGTGGGTGATGTTTCTGTATTCAGTAAAAGATTGCCATTCTGTTTCCAGCGACAATACCTTCCCTTTCCCCCCTCCCTCTTTTAGTGGATTTGCTTTTTTTCGAGCATCCATAATAGAGAATTTACTTACACCTGAGTGTGCGCGTGCCACAGGATGAGCAAATGTGTCTTAAAATATTTTTTTTCTAGTTTTTTATTTCACACGATTGTTTTTTCCTTGGAAACGCGATAAACCGTGTTTCGGTATTTAATTTTATCTGCTAATACTGCATATAATTCACTATTTATTTAGGGAAGAAGAAATTAAAAATAGGACCACGAAATTTGGAGTTTTAATAAAAGCTTCACTGTTGTCCGAAACGCAGTTTTGCCGTGCAAATAAAAGTAACACAAAAATTGCAAAAAATAAAGTAAAATATTTTTAATGCAAAATTTTTTCTAAGTTGTGTGCGCTTATATAATACGTAAACAAACATAAAATATCACATCCACTACTGCTAACATTTTGCCTCTGCCTAATTTATTTCATTTGTACAGAAGCGGGATACGCATTTTGAATTGTTGTTTTTCGCTATTAGTTAAAATGCGTATTGCTGCACTCCGAATACGAGATGCATTGTCGCCCTGGGAATAATTAGATGAATCTTATTTTGGTAAGTTGTCTTCTCTTTGTATCGAAAGATTTACAGCTCAGATTCTCCATTTCTTTTGCAACATTTCGAGAAGAAAACTGGCGAGAAATCCGGAAGCTACTATTTCCATGTTATACTTTCGACACTGAAGACTGCAGCGTTGCCTTTTTGTATATGTATTTTAATGTAAAAAAATCTTTCATTTTAATGTAAAAAAATCTTTCAAAGTCGTTACACACTGCACTTAATTATTGTCTTAAAGAGCCACAAATTCCGCAAACATTCGGAAAGAAGAATTGTAAGTGGAAATGTAATATAACTAAGCTCATAATGCCAAAAAAAAAATGTAGGGCCGGGGGTGGCCAGTCGGTAGCGCTCCAGGCTCGTAATATGCAGTTCCCAGGTTGAAATCCCAGCTGGGACAGCATTGAGATTTATCTCCTCAAAACTCCTTGCCCACTGTCATTAGCGGACACCGATGGGTTTGGAAAGGTCGTCGGTTGGGACGTTAAGTCCTTGTGCCGCTTGCAGGAGAGCCATATCCTGTGCACGTTAAAGAACATGCTGAATGGCCTTGACGGGAGGGTATCATTTATCTCTCAACGGCTGTTCTAGTGGGTCCCCTCCTCCAACCTTCTCTGAACGCTCAGAGTACTTGTTACCTGTCCATTGTGTGCATACAAAGTGCCGCTCAGAGGTAAAACAACCCAATTCACATAAAGTAATCACGTGTTTTCTCTACTACCAATTTGAAATTAAATATATGTGTCAGTTTCCATTTACATAAGATCAATTAATATATAAATTTCCTACCATTTTGCCTATTAAACAAGCCTCAAACTTGACGGCAATAATGTTAATAACGACCTTTCCTTTCCTATGGGTAAGGCCAAAAAGAAACAGCGTCTCAGTGCTATGAACGTTTCTGCGCTATCAGGGATTCCAAAGCCAATATCAAAATCAACAACGGAGGTGACTCACTGAACACTGGAGCACAATAATACACTAAAATACGTGCAGAATTAAAAAAAAAATTTAGACCTGTGAATCTCAGCATTCGACACGCGCTCATCTTGAGGGATAAGTGAACTTTCATTTTTAAAAGGGTGTACGAGAAAAGGTTAAGAACGCTGGATCGGCCAAACCGCTTTCTTTATGGCAGTACTCTACTATATTTGGTCCCACTACATTTTATATATATATCGGTGTTGGTTCAGTTGGTAGCGCGTCAGGCTCTTAATTTGATGCTCTCAGGGTTCGAGTTCCCACTATGCCTCTTGTGAGATTTTCTCCACTGACTCTCTCTCTCTCTCTCTCTGCCTTCACTGTGAGGAAAAGGACATTCATTGGCTCGGAAAGTCTACCCCCCGATGTAAATAACAAGTAGTTCCATGTATGGTAGATGACTTTACCCTATTCGCATTAAAGAACACGGTGGATGGCCTTGAAGGGAAGCTTCCATCTGTCTTCTAAATATGTAACTCTTGACCCTTGGAGTACTCGTGACCCCAAGGATTCAGAGTTGATATTTGTCAAGGGCTATGGGATTTGTAAAGCCAACAAAGATTAATATCTTCTAATATGATAAAATGACAAGGACATTGCAAAAAAAAAGTGCCAGTTAAAAGTAAAACAACTGACAATCTATATTTCTTCCTTAATGCTTCGATTATATTTTCGCATTACCGTTATTATGACACTTGATGATTCAAACGCTATTTTAATATTGAATGTCGGACAGTTGGGTTGTTTTACCTCTGAGCAGCACTTTTTTGCACACCATGGGCTAAATGGCCAGGTCACATGGACCCCAAAGGCTCAGAGAAGGTTGAGGGAGGAGACCTACTGGAACAGCTGTGCGGAGACAGATGGTAGCCTTCCGTCAAGGCCATCCAGCGTGTTCTTTAACGTGCACAGGGTATGGCTCTCCCGCACACGGGGCCACGGCTTAACGTCCCATCCGACGGACGGTGGCCTTTCCAAGCCCATCGGTGTCCCCTACTGACCATGATCAGGGAGGACAGTTTTGCGGAGATAGGTGTCAACGCTGACCCAGCTGGGACTCGAACCTGGGAACTACAGATTACGAGCCAGGCGCGCTACCGACTGAGCCACCTCTGCCCCATTTCGGACAGTAAAACACTTTATGAAATTTTGTTACAATTGAAATAACAGTTCTTTAAAGATCAAACGTTGATTTCTTTTAGAACAACTTCAACTTCGATCCTTTTTAAATTTCCGCACAAAGATATTGGCTATTGAAAATACGAAGCTTTTTTTTTTTCCTTGGGAGGGAAGAGTGGAGAGAGGAAAACAGAGAGCAACAGTGGATAAATCAAAGTTCTTATTTCTGTATATCGAAAGTAGTTCCTTAATCTGGTTTTTTAATTATAATATCTGTTAAAAAACTAGATATCAACATATTCTACAAAAGTGAAATAAAACAATTTCATCTTCGATTTCATTAACAACTGAATTTATGGCTATCTTAGAATAGATATTTATTTGCATTTTATTGCAGAAAAAAAATTAAGACAAATAGTCATTTACTGGCGACTAGAAACTCCTAATACAGGAGTCTCAAACATATGCATTGTGCATGTGTTTTGCGCATGTGTTTGACATAGCAGCATGCGGGCGGCGATTTCATTTGTGGAGCCCACAAGGAAGGTGTTACCTCATAATCATGGGAGAATATTGCTTCATCACACGGTTTTAGACGTAGTGGTCAATGATGGAGGATATTTAGAAGTTCATCCAATGACAAAAGTATGGTGGTATGATGGTGGGAGATATTAAGGAGCAGGCACCCTATCCTCCACCCTCTGCTAACAACAGTCCATCGACGTACTCTCCTAGTGCCAAGGGCATGCGGATTCAACGACAGAAGATCAGAAGCAGGTGTGTACTTCATTCTGCCGATGGTCGAGTCCGTATTTGGCGTCAGCAGCATGAGGCTATGGATCCATCATGCATGGCACTGACTCTCCAGGCTGATGGGGGCGTTTGAATGATATGGGGCTCATTTAGCTGGCATGAACTAGGATCCCTGGCGCATGTGGACCAACATATGGATGCCGGCTACTACCAGGGATTGCTTGCTGAACATGTACACCTCACAGTGTCGTTCCTCCACCCAGAGGGGGATAGGTTCTTCCAGAACGATAATGATGATACGAGACATTTCGAATGGACCCCAAGCTCGCCTCATCTCAACTCAATTGAAAATATGTTGGATGTTGTGGAACGCCAGGTGAGGCAGTTGGACACACCATACCGCTCCATACCGGAACTGCGGACCACAATACAAACAGCTTGGTTGCAGATCCCCACACAACTACAGAGATACCTCGTAGAGTCGATGTCACGCCTGGTAGCCGTCGTTCTCCGGGAGAAAGAAGGGCTCTTGAAGTAAGAGGTAAGTGGTCGTAATTCAGTGAGCACTTAGTGTATATCTCTTTGTTTCAGCGTAAGGAGTTAAACACGAATTACTTTGTCATCTTATGTCAGGAAAATGTCTGATGCTACAATTGCATAATATCTGAGCCGTGTTTTATTTACATTTTCGTCTAATCTCCTCCCCGCCACCCTTACTGTTGCCACAAACGCTATGTCGCTGGATGAACTGTAAAGATTTTATTGCTGTTAACAATATTTTTGTCAACTCAATTTAGTATTCTTTAAATGTCGCCTTAGATTCTCGATGCAATACATTTCATAATGCAGCAATTGCAATGTGTCTGCATTCAGAGATATACCTAGAGTAGAGTACGAAGCCGTCTCTCATCCTTCGAGAATGTTAGTAATCCAAGCAGAGGAGAAAACAACATCAAACATAGATAGATAGATAAATAGATAGATAGATAGATAGATAGATAGATAATTTTTATTTCAGATAATGTTTTACAGTATACAAAAACTTTTGAGGTCTCACAAGAGCAGGCTCGTTCGTAAGATCTCAATGTAGAAACAATTTCAATTGAAAACATCAGTCGTCACATGGAATAATACACAAAAAAAAAACGAAAACAACCCAAAACAAAAAAAATTCTAGTAATCCAGAAGTGTGAAGTCAGAAAGTCAAAAATATTCAATATATTACACGAATTCTTTAAAAACTACTAAAATAGAGGAATAAAGTGTATACCAAAACTCCATTCCGGAATAAACTTTTCCGGTTAATTCGGATTCGATATTGTGTCCACCACCCCTTTATTCATTTATTTATTTATTTTTCTAGATCCGGGTAAGTTTGTAGTAAAGATGAGTTTGCAATAAATCTTTCTAGTACCGAAATTGTTATTCGTAGGCACTTCCTGGTTCATTTTGATAAATTCTGAACCATAGCCGATTAAGGAAAAACATTTACCTAACGCATTTCATTAAACAATTTTTATCACAGGTTATTGCGAACCTTAAAATAATTATAAATATTTGATTACGAAATTAAAACTTTAATGCTTTTAAAACAAAAAAATACTGGAAAAATAATTGGTTGAAACAGAAAATTCTGGAGTAAAATCATTATATAAATGCTAAGAGCAAACCGCTCTTAGCATGTTATATAATTTTTTTTGTTCATGATCCTCTAAAACGAACAAAAAAAATAGTAAAATAGTAAAAGATTGAATAGTATTTATTTTTAGTTAATAAAGACTGGTTAAAAAGGTAAAACTATATCGAATAAACATGCATTTTATGATATTTTGAATTTTTTTTCTCAACTACTAATAAAACCCTTCGAGAAGTAAAGGGCAACCTGCTCTGCTTATCAAAGAAATTTCGAGAAACAATAAAATGTGCCAACTCGCATTGCGTCGTCTGAAAAATTATTAGGATAGGAAATTTAACCCCCCTCCCCTTCCCTGACTTCCCTAAAAATCATATGCTGGCGTTACTAAGGATTAGAATAGTATGGGAGGATTGGACTGAGTTGTTTTACTTCTCAGCGTCACTTTCTTTTGGGCGCAATTGGGTAAATGGCTAAGTCACAAGTACCCCATGGACTCAGAGAGGGTGACCCACTTGACAACAGCTAGAAGACAGATGGAAACCTCTAAAAACCATACATCGTTTCTTTAACGTGCGCAGAATATGGCTCTGCCGCACACGGAACCACGGTTAACGTCCCATGCAATGGACAGTGGCCTTTCCAAGCCAATCGTTGACCCCTTCCTGACCAAGGACGGGGTGGGGGGTTTAGGGGAGTTAAATCTCAACGAAGGCTGACTGGAACATGGGAACAACAGATTACGAACCTGGCGCACCACCGACTAAGCCAACCTCTGCAATGCACACTACACAAACAGCTTGGTTGTTTAATACCAAGCTGTTTGTGTAGTAATAATAATATTATATTGTTGTTAGGTGCATAATGGGCGACTCTTGTGTTTTCATTCAGAACGTCTTTGAAATGTATATGGCACTGATCGCCTGAAACGCTTCAGCTTAACGTCTTCAACAGAAGAACGGAAGTTTTCTGCACCAATCATTAGCTGTCTGCTCCCTGAAAAAATAATGATTAAAGTACAGATGGGAGCGGGAAAAATCTCAATTCCAGCAAAATCGTATTGAAGAACCTGGAATCTGCGAGCCAGACACCCTAGTGATCGTTGCTGTCATCACTGAGATTTTGCAGTTCCTACTCGTTGTTATCGTTACGATGATGATAGTGATGTGTTAAAGTGCTATTATTATCCGATGTGAAAATTGACATCATCTTTAAGTAGATGATTTCGTTGAACGATTCATTTCATCCGATCATTAACAGAAACATTAACATCGGCATATCTCGCTCTAAGACTAATAGCACAAAAGTTCCCATCCCTTAGTTACAATATAATGATCGTCTCATTTTCCTTTATAGCTGGTTGCGTATTGTCGCTGACTCGTGTTTCTGAAGATAACGATGAGACAGGATCTTCAATTATCATTCCACAAACATCCGATTGGCCGAAGAGGAGGTCATACTTGTGGCCTGTCAAACTTACTGACTGCTTTCCAAGTGCTGATTGTCCAAAGACAATCTGACTTTGAAGCTCTATAACTTCTGAAATATTCATTTAATGTGAAAATGTGACTGAGTAGAATTTGAAGATCATAAACAAATCGATTAAATCTGGATTTTGAACAATATTCGTTCAGTATACAAAGAGATTGAAAATCTCTTCTGAGAAGAAAGCTATGGGAGAGCTATGGGAGTTGGAATATTTCAAAATAAATTATCTTGTTGTATAAGAAATCATTATAATTATCTAACATTGAAATATCATTATGCAAACTTCTAAAATGTACATTTATTTTATTAAGTGGTTTAAATTTGCTTTTTTCAAACTGCTGATTGTCATGTCCCTTTATTTTATTTATTTTTATTTATTGTTGCATTTTATTGTATTTTTGTTATTGTAGATATTTTTATGTATTAAGTGTGTTCTTGGAAGTTCTGTTGTGAGGATGTGACTCATATATATTGTTTTCGGGTCTGAATTGGCTGCCTGCGTTGGCCGAGAAGCCTTTCATGGCCTTTTCACAAAGAGCCTGGGGCGCGAGTGTCAGCGCAGGAGGCGATCCCGCGAATACTGAAACAACAGTTTTGAGCGTAGCTGTCGAGCGGGAAGGACGTTTGAACACGCGTCAAAAGGACGCCGCTCTTACTCGAACGAAATCCTTAAGGAGGGTGCTCGATTCTAAGTGAGAATCAAGATTCTTGGTGAATCTGATACAGTTCCGTGGATTCTGTGTGAACCATATTGTAGGCAAAGGTTAATTATCCTTTCGCCGAGTTTGAGGTCGATAAAGCGTGAACCTGCAAAGTGTGCGGTTCTCCACCTTATTGCGTAATTGTTTGCAGCAGCAAAGGTCTACGGAGTTGTGCACATCCCCAGCAGGTGATTGTATATAAGTGTAAATAAACTGTGTCGTCCCTATACAACTCTCGTGCGTGAATTTTTGGACAAATTTTTTATACATCACTTGACGCAGCAAGTCTGAGGCATAAGTCGGTATGGGTGTAACAATCCACGAACCTGTCAGTTCACCGAAGTAAGGGTGAAGGTAATTAAGAGACAAATTCTTCGTCCTCCGGCGGCCACGATATTTGGCCCAGCCCATCACATCCGGAGCGGAGAGTGCATCACATTCCTGGAGGAGTCCATCATATTCTGGCACGGTCCAGCAGGATCAAAGCGAGATCATAACACTGATCGCGACCCATTAGTAGGTCGGGAAATCAATTTAGTGAGTCACGACCAGTCTTGTTCTTAATGAAATAGAATAGAAAATATCAGAATGGATCTCACAAACTGGATCGCGATGTAAAATATATTTCTTATTGTGTGTCGCGGTCAAAAAAGTTCGAAAAGCACTGTTTTAAACAATGCTCATTTCTTAAATTTTAAGTTTTGTTGTAAATTCTTATGACACATTACTGTTGTGAAATATTCCAACTCCCGCAACTCTTTAAATATCGAACGAATAACGTTAAAAGTCGTGATTTAAATAGATTTGATTTTGATCCTTTAATCTATCTTCTGTCACATTTTCCATTAAACGCATTTTTTAGAAGTTACAGAGCTTCAAAGTTAGATTCCCTTCCACATAACACGGTAATTCTCTCATACAAGTATTTCGGTAGGGTAGTGTAATATTGTGAACCTGGTAAGAATTAGGATATTTCTTCCCTTATTACACTTGCTTTTCAAGAAGAGGAAACAATGAGCTTATGAACACAACCTCTGACGTTACCGCGCCTACCCTCCCCTGGATATGGCACATTTTGCGCTGTCACATTCCTTCAAATCAACCCTGTTCCTCGTATACAGTTGCAGTCAGAAGTTTTCAAAGTACGAAACCTGTCCTTTGCTTACAACCAAAGTTACTCCCGAACTTATAAACTTTCCTCACTAAAAATCCATTGTACTTTACCGATGGGCCGTGGATACATGTGCAGAAGATGATAGCCTTACCCTGTGCATGTTAGAACAAGTTGGATGACTTTGATGGGAAGCTGATACCTGTATTTTTAAACTGCCCAATGGGTCTTCTTTCCTTATTCAATTGTAAAACCTTGGGGTTTTTGCGACCTGGTCATTTAACCCATTGTGTGCACAAAAGGGCCGCTTAGAGGTGAAATAACCCAACCCAACTTCACTTCTTTTTATCTGAAAGCGTTGCCATCTAGAATTAAGTAAAATAGCTACACAATAAATAAAAATCTACTTGCATTAAAGGTTAATGCAATCTACTTGCATACAAATCTACTTGCATAAAGGTACTTGCAAGAAATACCTAAGAGTTCTTATTCGAAATGCTAAAACGGAAACGAGCACTTTTTTTTCCAAAAACTTTTACAAAGGATGGAGAAACACATAAGCTTTTAACCTATGTTGATTTGCAGAAACCAACATGAAATATACAAATCCGTTGACTTTCTAGTCAGATTCGATAACAACTACAACAATTTGGGCTTTTTTTACTGCTGGCTATTAAAAAACACAATGAATATTTTAATCATATATTTTTGTTTCTCTTTAGTGAATAACTTTTCTCTGATATTTTGAATCTTATAAATATTTTTACAGATCATAATTTTGTTAATGTGCAGCGATTAACTTACCATGATTGTTCCCTATAATTATGCATCAGTGGCCTTTACCTTATGGCCATTCCATCTTATGTTATATCTATGGGAAGTTCATTCCGAAGCTCTATAATTTATGTATAAGGTTTATGAATATGCGACTAAAAAATCTCAAATAAATCTAACTCTTAATTAGTGATAAATTCATAACTTCATTAATAACCCACACAACAACTACATTCGTAAAACATGTAGAAGATACCTAAGAATACCAATGACTATACTTAATCATCGCAGATCTTTTTTTGGATACATTACTGATGTCAGTGCTTGTTGGGAAGAAAATTATTTTCACAAACTTTTAAAACAATTACTAATATTAAATGGTTTGAAACTATTTCAAGTTTTAATTAATATCTGTGGTTAATTTTTATGTCTGCTGTTGGTAATATTCAAACTTTAAATCTCTTTAATACTGAACGAATACTACTGAAAATTGAAATTTAGATAGATTTGATTGAGATCTTTAATTTATTTCCATTCATTTATCCGCATAAAACGCGTATTTTAGAAATTATTTAGCTTCTAAATTAGTATCCCCTTGACATAATTTTGGAGTGATGTGGTCATAATTCAATGGCCACCGAGTGTATATTTTATGGAAATTAGCACATATTTACGCAGATAAGTGGACAACGTCCAGTAACAGTGCTGTTAAGTCTCGGCCATTTCTTTTGACAGAAAGCCAAGTGCGAGAAGGCTCTCTTGTAGTAATGGAAAGTAGTAGTCCAAAAAGTGGTAGGGGACATGTTTTTTAAGTTTTTGTGCATTTTCCTTTTTTAAACTTTTAACTTCCCATGTGCCTCGTTTACCAACGTTTAATAGTTACGTCACGTCTACGCTTCTTGAAATCATTAATGTATGTAATATCATCATTCTATGAAACGTGGCGCTTTATTTCCCCCTCCCCGACAAAGAAACTATTTTCACCGAATTGAAACTGTGCTGACTGCGACTCTAAAATATCAGTAGTGGAAGTAGGCTGCAGTACACCGCAACAGAGCCCTAAGGCTGAAAATATGATCACAATTTGACCAAAAATTACAGTTCGTGCATGCTTTTCTTAACACATTTGTCGCTCGCACATCATATCTCTGAACTAAAACCTGTCTCCAAACCTGTTAATCTTGATAATCTTCCTTTCTACTCCTCGCTAGAGGGAGGCACCGAATCAACTCGCATTATACGGAAGCAATTCAGCTTCCGGTCATACTTGAACTTCAGAGCAGGGATTGGTTCAATCGGTAGCGCGCCAAGCTCGTAATTTGATGTTCCTAGGTTTGAGTCTCACGGGGGTTGTATTGAGATTTCCTGCTCTGACTCTGCGTCAGTGAAAATGGGGACACCAGTGGGCTTGGAAAAGCCATCGTCAGGCAGAAGCGATATTAAATCATGCCTTGTCTGCAAATAAGCCATGTATCCTGTGCAGGTTAAATAACTGATGTTATTATTACTGGATGGCCTGGATGGGTGACTCCCTCTACCTTCTAGCAACTGCCCAATTCTCTTATCTACCTTCGAGTCCTTAAGGTGTTTGTGATGCGGCTATTTGTCTCATTGTAAGCACAGAGCGTCTCTCAGAGGTTAAATGAATTATCATCAGTGAGGTGAATTTTCAATTTTTCCTGAAAATTCGGACTTTCTTGGGCTTTTGACCTGAATTCGCTGGGATAAAGGATGTTTGTTCCAGATACTACCAAGTTTTGGCTGACCTGCTTCACAGTGGTACATTTTATCAGCGGTTCGACGTAGTCGAAATATTGTGACACAATTTTCGCTAGCGCTCCTGTTAAGTGACTTTATTGGATTAGAAAGATGACAGGTTTTCTTTTCTTGTGACAGAAACTTTGAAATCTCAAGCTTGAACGTTTCTCTTCAATTATCAATAATATGATTTCTCCCATCTATAGAAGTCAAGTATTAGGAACACAGAATTCGAAATATTTACCACTTTATCCACGGAGTTTTAAGTCATGGAAAAGAGTAGAAAAAGTCATAAACTGCGAACACTTTCAGATGAATTGAAGCAGTCAAAGACAATGATCAAATCTGAAGTAGACAATTGCATTTATTTAATAAATATCAATATATTGTGTGCCTTTACATATTGGAGGAGAAGGAAGTAGCATGCTAGCTAACAATTGCATCCATATTACCAGTTGATTGTTGTTATGACTACAGTGTTGGTCACACAACAGGAAACTGAGAATTGCTTGGGCCTAGCTTCTTCTTTTTTCTCACGGAGCAAGGAAGTCCCTATATGAGGTCACGGTGACATGATCCCCTCGTTTTCTGAATGCAACTTATTAACCCCTGCCCTATAGTCCATGGAAATTTATAAAATCGCCTTTGGTCTTTGAAAGGAAGTTTCTGAAATGGTTCGGATTCTACGTATAAGAAGGGACTCCGATCGTTTAGGGAAGTAGAGACCTCAAGAGGCTAAGAGAAGAAGGCAGAGAGAACAATTGCTCATTTTCAGTGAGTTACGTTTTTGAGAATTACTCACTGCTCCCAGCAGGCAGATGAGTTGACGGACGGAGGAGTACGCAGGGAGATAGACTGCAGACAAGTGAGCAACCAGGCAAATGGGTGCACCGACAGAGAAGCAGGCAGTGAGACGGGTGGCAGGTGGTCGAAAAGGTAGGGAGGCAGACAGGTGGGGAGACGGATGAGCAGGCAGGAAGGCAGGTGGGCAGACGAGTAGGCAGGCAGACGGAGAGACAACTGTATAGGCAGGCAGATGAAAAGACAGACTGGCGGACAGATAGACAGACAGGGAGATAGACTGTCAGTAAACAGGCAGAAGGACAGACAGAGGCAGGCAAATGGGTGGATGGACAGAGGAACAGACAGGGAGGTGGATAAACGGGCGGTAGAGAAGGCAGGCAGGCGGATAGGGGGCAGACGAGTAGGCAGCTAGGTGGACAGGCGGGCAGACGAGTAGGCAGCTAGTGGACAGGTGAGCAGACGAGTAGGCAGCTAAGTGAACAGGTAGGCAGACGAGTAGGCAGCTAAGTGAACAGGTAGGCAGACGAGTAGGCAGCTAGGTGGACAGGTGGGCAGACAAGTAGGCAGCTAGGTGGACAGGTGGGCACATGAGTAGGCAGCTAGGTGGACAGGTGGGCAGACGAATAGGTAGCTAGGTGAACAGGTAGGCAGACGAGTAGGAAGCTAGGTGAACAGGTAGGCAGACGAGTAGGCTGCTAGGTGAACAGGTAGGCAGACGAGCAGGCAGCTAGGTGAACAGGTAGGCAGATGGGTAGGCAGCTAGGTGAACAGGTAGGCAGACAAGTAGGCAGCTAGGTGAACAGGTGGGCAGATGTGTAGGCAGCAAG
Organism: Ryuthela nishihirai; assembly: GCA_038380435.1. Lineage (NCBI taxonomy): Eukaryota > Metazoa > Arthropoda > Arachnida > Araneae > Heptathelidae > Ryuthela > Ryuthela nishihirai. Next base: position 114,287,639 of record JAWZYU010000004.1, read on the forward strand.
GTGAACAGGTAGGCAGACGAGTAGGCAGCTAGGTGAACAGATGGGAAGACGAGTAGGCAGAGAGAGAGGCAGACAACTGTACAGGCAGGCGAATGAACAGATAGACCGTCGGACAGATGGGCAAACATCGGAATGGATGAAACACAGAGCAAAATAGTATTTTTTTTTAAATCGCTAAATCCAGTGAATAATCGAGTCAAAAAATATCTTCTGTTCATTAGAATTAAGTACCATCCTGTGCCAAAGAATTGGACAAAAAGCTCTAAATTCAAATTTCAATTTTTGATTGATAAAGTTTTTGCAAATTTCTCTAAAAATATAAGAGTTGTCAATATTACAATTTTGTGATTTTTTAAACCTCGATTAATACACAGTTTTAATATTTTTTACATAAATTTTAAAAAAAATATATAATTTATAATCTTGAATTATTGACTTTGCTCTTTTATTTAATCTTTGAAGGGGACGATTATTGTTAGTAATTGGTAAAATATCTCTCTTTCTTATTGTATGGCGCTTCTTGTACATATTTGGTTCAGCCACGGTAAGACAATAATAACACCGGAAGTCTTGAAAATTAGGATATTTTCATATACATTGACCTACCAAAATATTATAGAATTTCCATACTATTTCAATGGAACGTAAAGTCGGAGCTTTAAACTTAAGAACTTTTAAAATATGCATTGGATGGTAAACTGTGTCTAAATATAAGTTAAAGATCATAATCAACTCTATTTAAATTTCTGTTTTAAACAATATTTGTTCAGTATTTAAATTATTTAAAGAGTTCTGAAAGGTAAGATATTTCAGAATAGTAATGTTTCATAAGAATTTACCTCAGAAATTAATTAAAATTTAAATAACAAGTATTGTTTAAAATCATTTCATAAAATAAATATTTTAGAAGTTTGCTTAATGAATTTTTCGCAATTAGATAATTCTCAATGATTTTTAAAGAACAAAAAAAAATTAACTTTAAATATTCCAGCTTCCGTAACTTTATACACTAAACGAATATTTTTTTAGAATTGAGATTTGAATAGATTTCATTATGATCTTTAATATATCTTCAGTCACATTTTTTCCATTAACTGCATGTGTTAGAAATTGCAGAGCTTCAGAATTAGATTCCCATTGACATAACCTTGAAATTCTATAATATTTTGGTAGGGGCAATGTATAAATCAAATTGCTTAAGTCTACTGAATCTGAATCACTAATGATATTTATATAACTTTTCGTTTTAACTGGTTTGGCTACGGTCGGAATGAAAACCGCACAATTCATGTCATGTAGAAGCCAATTGATGTCTTCAATTCCCTACGCTGCCTGATCTAACCATAACAAGCTGATATTTTGCAGTTGGCTGCTCTATTACGTAACAGAGCAAAAGTTGCCTCCTTTATCGATTGTAGCTACGCAACTGTTGGCTAAGAAAAAATAATGTAATAGAAATTCTCTTGTTGTGGATACACGAGCTGACTGTTGAGCTTCGGCAACAAAAGGAAAGGAAAGGAACAAAGGCATTTCGGAAAAGAATCTTAGCAATACCTTTGACTCTTTGGATTCACTCGAGCTCTAGATTGCTTAGATACGAATGAAATAGATTTCAATTTGTTCTTCACAGTAGTAATCGATTGAATCCATATTGCAACATTCATCTTAGCATTTTGCAACGAAAAGGTGGTTAGGATACTTTTCCACCTAAATAATGGGTGGGTAGGTCCATTACGAATCCACAGTCAGGTTCTTGTTTTTAGAGACGCTCGCAGATAAAGATATCTAACCAGAAAGCCTCAGATTATCATCCTGTCACGCTGATAACTTGGATTATAATCCTACAAAAGAAGATTATCACGCTATGAGGACTTTCGCAACGATGTAAGAAGGAAATGTTACTTAACAAAGATCATAATCAACTCTATTATTATCATTTTGAAAAGAAGTATTTTAATGAAATTGTTCGTATATGCATTTTGTAAGTATGTAATCTCCAGTCTTAAAAATGGATTTATAAATTAAAATTATCTCGATAATTTAAACAAAACATATTTTATACATTTTCTTTATACAGAAGCAAATACAGTTAAGTTTTCGAAGCGTTTTTCGATTCTTTGCATCTTAAGTAGGCAACGTTAAAAGCAAATATTTTATTGCACTTGCTTTATTGCATTTGTGCTCTTGTTTCAACAACCCGCATTTTAATATGACTAATAATATTCGTCACTACGCTGGACTGGTTTACGGCTTTTAGCTTTATCATGGATCCTGGACTTGCTGCAGTGGTAGGCCTCTGGTAAGGGAAAATCTGCCGCTGTGTTTTCTGTTTGCTTGTGGGTTGTCAGCCCTGAGGAAACAGAAGCACGGAATACCTTATATCAGCTGGTGAATAATCCTGATCAGAGGTCATCGTAGGTACCTGAACTCTTGCTTCTACGGGCATCGCTAATCCTAAACTGGAGTAATATGTCTCAGGCAGGTCATATTGCTCTTGAAAATGTCCACTTGAAAAGGTGGTGCCTGAAGATGGTAGGAACTACCAGCATCGATGGCTTCAGTCTTTAGCGGTGGGGGAATTGGTCCTTTCCCATGCCTTAGATCAGGGGGCTGTTTGATATTGTTAGCCCTAACTCTTTCAATAAACTTCGTTTCCTTAAAAATCCTACTAATAATTTTCTCTTTGCAGGTATGTGGAACGAGAACGTTACATAAAGATTATTCTCTTGATAATTATTATTATTTTGATATTATTATATATTTTATAATTATTATAATTTGGATATTATTATAAGATTTTGGATAATATTATTCTCCTGTCCTGATGCAGGAATTCCAGCGTTATGACCTAGATTTTTTCTATGCTAGCAAAAGATCAGATGGACATGTAAAGGTCAGCTACCTAAAAATTACTTTAAGTATCTCTTTTCATAGAGAGAGGATGGAAAGCATCTTCAACGTGTAGATTTGTTACACAAGCAGACATACCAGTAATGCTATTCTAGGATATGATTGTATTATTAAAAGATTTCTTACAACAAAATTTAAAACAAAACTTAAAGACTTAAAGGTCATCTGTTGTTATGCCCCTTCCTCAGGCGACTCTTATTAGAAGGATACGTTTTACAGAGAGCTTTAGGATATTTTGAATTCTCTGAAGAAGTAAGATATTTCTCTTGGGCTAGGTGACTTCAGTGCTAAAGGTGGTGTTGACTATGACCATTGGATCACAGTCAGTACCAACTTTAGATTGTATCTTAGACAACTTTAGACTCTGACCCAAAAGTCAGGGTCAGTACTTCTGTAATGGATTCTGTAGTACTGATTCTCTCATCGCTAGGTGGGCTGAACATTTCAGAGATGTTCTAAACCAGACATGCCCAACCCGCGGCCCTGGACAGCTAGTAACGCGACCCTAAAAATCGTAAAGTTTACGACGTGTTTACGACATAAGCTTTCAACATGATTATATAATTTTCAGCGAGTTTTTGATATCCCACTAGTTTTATGTTACCTTTTTTTAATTTTATAATAAAAAACATAAGAAAATAAATGTAGTTTTATTATTCATATAAAAAACTATATTATAATTTAATAACTAAATTATAACTATATTATATATTTTATGTGCGGCCCTAAACAATTCATTTTCACTCAATGTGTGGCCCAGGGAAATCAAATCTTCACTCAATGTGTGGCCCAGGGAAGTCAAATTTTCACTCATTGTGGCCCAGGGAAGTCAAATCTTCACTCAATATGGCCCAGGGAAGTCAAAAGGTTGGACACGCCTGTTCTTAACAATATGATTACTTGTACTCCCATTATTTGTAATGACGATATATGCATTATTGGCTGTAATGTCAGCGCTATATCACACTAGAAATCGCTTTCGTTATCTCTAAATTAAAACTCCATAAATTCCCAGGAGTGGATGAAATCATCACTGAGATGCTTAGATCTGGAAACATTTGTGTTGTCTCATGACTGAATGAAATTTTTAATATTTTTTTTTATAATAAAAGTGTTGTTCCTAAGAATTATAATAGAACTATTACAATGAGCAACAAATTTTCATAAAAGTCATGCCTCTGAGAAAAAGTAGCCATTTCTTAAAGATTTCAAGGTGCTGAACACGAATATGACAAAGAAAATGCAAAATTGGCTACGTTATCTGAGAAATCCGCAATAGTTTCTTATATAATAGAGTAATACGTACATATGACATGTATAGGTAAAACTCCGCTTTTACTTCCGACGTCGCTTTGCCCGTCGCTTGTACAGCTGTTCAGGATCATCTCTGGTGAAAGTCCAACAGTAGTGAGCCAACATTGAAGTGGACCAGTTTCCCTGGTATCGTTTCTCCATCGTTGCAATGTCCTGGTGAAAAGTTTTACCGTGCTCATCACTAACCATGGCGCAGTTGTCGGGGAAGAAATCTAAGTGGGAAATGGAGAAAGTGGATCTTTAAGGACATGTTGTAGTTAAGTTTGTGATACAGGTACAACATGTCCTTAACCAGTTTCTTGCAGTTGTCTGTCCTGACATTCCCGAGGAATTTAGTTGACACCAGACGAAACAGATCCCAAGCCTTATTCTCCTCAGCTTGAATCAGGTTGTCGAACATCTGATCTCTGAACAGCTCACAGATCTGACGACAAACAAAATTTCCCTCTTTAATTATCACTTCGCTGAGTCTACGGAATTTGTCAGCCAAGTACTTGAAAGCTGATGCAGTTCGGGCCATGGGTTTTACAAAGTTTTTCAACACACCGAGTTTGATGTGTAGGGACGGTAGCAGGATTTTGTGCATTTCTGCCAGTGCTGGGTGCTCCACATTCTTCTCTCCGACCTTCAGAGATTTCCTCTGAGACCAGTTTCTCTTCACGTAGTGCAAAGTCTTTGCTCGGCTGTCCCATTCACGTAAGAAACAGCACTACTTCGCATATCCCAGATGCAGACCTATCAACAGAGCCACTACCTTCAAGTCACAGCAGATATGCCATCCATACTTGCTGTATTGAAGACAGTTCAGCAGCTCTTTAGGTTCTCGTAGGTTTCTTTCATGTCCGACCGGAATGGATGGAAGTCGATTTCCATCCATTCCGGTCGGAAATTGTTGTTGCGTAGTTCAGATGAATTTTTTCATCTGAATTGTTTGTTGCGTAGTTCAGATGAATTTTTTCATTAGGGCTAATGATGAAACTGGTAATAGAGTAGGTTTGGTGATAAACAGAGAAAAAAGTTAAGTGATGAGAATTGGTCAGGCAGATGGGGCTTCAGTTTCTTTGAATGGCTGCAGTTCTCTTCAGCAAGTGTCCTAGTTTAATTATCTTGGGAGTTATGTAACAGATATGTGTGATGTGCGGCATGAGATATGTAAAAGTATAGGTGTTACCTCTGGGACATTTAAGAATCTATGGAGAGTGTGAAAAAATAGGCGTGTACACCCAAGGACTAAAATTAGACTGTGTAATTGTTTGGTGCTTTCTAGGGTTATTTATGGTTGCGAAAATGGACTCTTTGTAAACAGGATAACAAGAAACTTGATTCCTTTGATTTTGGATGCTTGAGCAGTATCTTTGGCATTGGGTGGTTTGACTTTGTAGGTAATGATGAGGTTAGAAGTAGTCATCGACCTCCTTCAGCATTATGTGCAGAGAGAGACTGCGTTGGTTGGCCATGTTGCCCGTGTGCATAGGTGCATGGTAAACAGGATTATGAACAGTGTGCCTATAAAGGCTTCAAGAAAAGAGGAGACCAGGATGCGATTGGCAGACAATGTCAAACAGGACCTTGCTAGAATTGGCCTACAGTGGCAAATGCAGCAGCTGTAACTCAGAACAGACATATCTGGAGAGGAAAATTACACAGTCTGGTAGGATTTCCGTATCCCATGGCTGCATGAGGTTTTGTATACATGTATTTAATAATTTCAACCAAACTTTTCTCATGAACCAATAAAAATTATCACTTCCCGTGGTCGAGTGTTAGCACGCTTGGCTACTAATCTAAGGGACCTGGGTTCGAGCCCCTGATTAGGCATGGATGTGTGTGTCGTTTTTCTGCTGAGGTTCTGCCATCCTCTCAGATCTCCTACTGTGGCATATAAACTGACAGGCTCCTGTCAGACCTCTGTGGCAAGCAGCTGCTTGAGGGGGTATATATTTATTTATTTTATATACTTTTTAAATGATTAAAATCTTTAATTTTTTTTAAATGCATAATTAAACGTTTAGACAAATGCAGAAATATCGTGCGCACTGATGTTCCTTCTTTATTACCAGCTCCCACTACCAAGGCACATACTTCTCAGAAACAGTATTACTTATTAATTTATAATTTATGCAGTAAAATATAAATGGACATAAATAAATGCATTTAGCTGAATCGTTGTTAATGTGCTCAGCTACGAAACAAGAGGATCTAGGTTCGAATCATGGATATTTTCCGCCTGATGTTGTCTCTCGTCCGAAACTTCGTCAACGGATCTCCTCTAAGCATATTGCAATGACAGGCTGCTCTCAGATCCTCGTGTCAAGCATGTTTATCGGGAGTAATTTACTTTTATCTTTCTCTGTACGGTATCAATTTTAATTATTACATCACAATGTCTATGTTCGTATGGCAGCTATAGTAGCTTGAATATGCATAAAAATAAAATATATGCCAGTATATTAACTTGAATGTTGTTCAGGCACTAGAATATCGCATACACCAATAGAAAAACGGACAGATAAAGACATAGCGAAAATTCATTTTTTCGACCTCAGAGGCAGCGGAAACGTGCTCCTAATATAGTGTAGGAATTCTGAGATCGAATGTTTTCACAATTGCAATATTTTCACCATTAATTAGTACGAAACGAGTGAAATCGTAAAATTGGCTGCCGATTACTTTGCTCTCCAACTCATTTAAACACCTACTTTGGGAAATTAATTTTGGTATTCTTCCCACTGGACAGCAACAGCCCCAAAAATGTGTCCTTTTTATATTCATATTTACTCTTATTATAAAATGATTGAGTCATATTTGCTGCACACTGAATTGCAACATTAATTAATTACCCTCTAAACAGATTCTTGCCACAGAAGCCTGATAGTTTAATTGGACATGAGAATTTCTGAGAGGAAGGCTAGACCTCGGCAGAGACATAACAAACATTAATGCCTTAACCCAGGGCTCTTTGATCAATAGCCAAGCCGCTAACCACCTGGCCACCGACTTCTATTTTACTGCATATATTTAAGTGTTGTTTAATTGGATGCAACCTCTTTGGGGTGTATTTACTGACGTGGACGACTGGTTAGCGTGCTTGTTTACAGATCAAAGAGACCTGGGTTCGAGCCCTCGGTAAAGCATTGAGATTTATTTAATTTTTCTGGCTACCTGATGAGATCTCGCCTTTCTCTCTGTGGCGTATTATACTGCAGGCTTCTCTCAGACAACTTGGAAAGCAGCCCCTTAAGAGATAATTATTATTGTTTTACGCTTTTAATTTGGACTATCACCTCAGTAATTCCCACTGCCGAATTCCGATTCTCTATTCTCACTGCCGAATTCCGATTCTCTATTCTCACTGCCGAATTCCGATTCTCTATTCTCACTGCCGAATTCCGATTTCTTTTGAAATCTCCATCCTCAATAATAATTATCATATCTTGGAATTGTTTTATTTTTTCTTTACCGTAAATTTCAGAAAAAAAGTTTTTCTAAATAAAATAATAATAAGTTGGGAAAATATAAATGTTCTTTTCACTTTAGGCATTAACAACATTAAAAAGAATCGATGTTAACAAGTTAATTTTTTTGTTTAGCGTTTAGGTTAAATCTTTGTTACTCTTAAAGCTTTTTGGGTTGTGGTGTGTCAAGGTAAAGCCCATGGTAAAAAAAAAAGAATTGTTTATGCAAACATTTCTTCCTACTAGAAAAATGCAATTTATTGCTTTCTTTCATAAAGTGACATATTTCGAAAACTTTTCGTTTCAGTTTTGATATTTATTCGTTACCAGTTTTAATCTGAAAACTTTCTTGGATCCAAGTTTACAATTTCTTTAAATGTAGGTCATTCCAACGCTTGTAATAAAAAACCTTCCATCGTACTAAGATTTTATTTTTGTCACGGTTGATTATATCGGCCTCGAGCAGCTCTACCGGAAATTTTCTTTATTCTCTAGCAACAGTATGGCGATGAATAAGCAAAAAATAAAATCGATGCAACTCTTGTTGCTTTTTGCAATGTTTTGAAAATTGTTCGGAGAAAGTTTGCAACAATGGGTTGTTAATATCTTGACAGTGATTTTTTTTCGAATTGTTTGTGACCTTCTCAACAGGAGAATCAAAGGTGTAATGTTAAACGAAGAAATGGGGAAAGGTTGAAACTCAGTGCAATACAACCACTGCAAAGCTGTTCTAACCTACGGGTATGTTTCAGTCTCAAAAATAAAAATCCAAACCATGTTCAAATAAATAGTGTGTGTATATATATATACAAGATGGTTCACAAAAAAAAAAAGAAAACAGAACACGGTTGAATGGTAAGTTTTCATTTCTTTCTGGGTGTGAATCGTGATAGATTGAATTTATGAACTAATAGAAGAAATTTAAGAAAAATCTCGACATTTTTGTTCAACTGTCAAAGAAGGTATGAATCTTAGTTTAGTGTCGATATCAATTTTAGAGGCAACGATTTTTCTAGATCCCACGATGAACCCACGACTTCCTGATAACATGATAACAAAAAAATTGATATCGACTCCTTATAAAATTGATCCGACGTTAAACTCAAGGACGACGTTAATGATACCGTCCTTGACAGAACTAATAGAAGTTGTAAAGTTGTACTACAAGTACGAAAATGCATTAGAAACTTAAGGTGAGCGGAAGAATAAATTTTACTTTCCTACACCCACAAGAGCAAAGACTCATTCGCACCAAAGTTCAACAGAATTGGTAGTGTGAAGCGATCCCCAGGATTAGGTTCTTTAATATCAGCCATCACTGTGGAGACAAAAACTACTCTCCTCAGGGTACGTCATAAAAATCCTCAGAAGTCAACTCGGATATTAGAGAAATAGTTACGAGTATCCAGGACCCGAGCTGTTAATGAATAAAACACTGAATATTGCTAGATAGTGTTTTGCTTGATCTGTAATGTGAACGAAATGTCGTTTGTTGAACTTAACTACTGAGCTTTCAGTAATTCGAATGTATTCTAACGTTTTGTAAACCTCCTCGCATGTCCAATTAAATCAACTAATTTTGTATATTTTAGTTAGGAATTCCACAGAGGGGAGTAGTCGTTCAAAAGAGCGGAGAAACATGTTCCCTGTGAAGAAAAATAAAAAGGAACTCCTCCCCCCCCCCCTGTTTAATCACAGTGCTCGCCTAAATGACTTCAAACAAATGGACACGAACGGATATTAAAAGGAAAGAAATAATCACTAAAAATTCGTCCTTAAGTGATTCAAAAGGGAGTGAAACTCGGACATTATCAGTTTGAATTTCACGAGATAAGATAAAAAACAAAACATTCCTCAACTCTGAAAGTTCAGAAAAATATACCCAATATAGTACTCGATTATAATCATAATTTCTGAACTTTAAATCCGTGTTTCTAACACTCGAAGAAAACTAATCTTTGGTTTTACCTCTCGTGAATAAAGTCCATTCTTTTTTCTCCTTTTAAATACACCATTCCATTGTCTCTCCTGCAAAAATTCCATTCCATTGTTTTGCCTCTCCTGCACAAAATCCATTCCATTGTTTTGTCTTTCCTGCACAAAATCCATTCCATTGCTTTACCTCTCCTGTACAAAATCCATTCCATTGTTTTGTCTCTCCTGCACAAAATCCATTCCATTGTTTTGTCTCTCCTGCAAAAATCCATTCCATTGCTATATCTCTCCTGTACAAAATCCATTCCATTGCTATACCTCTCCTGTACAAAATCCATTCCATTGCTATACCTCTCCTGTACAAAATCCATTCCATTGTTTTGTCTCTCCTGCACAAATTCCATTCCATTGTTTTGCCTCTCCTGCACAAACTCCATTCCATTGCTTTGCCTCTCCTGTACAAATTTCATTCCATTGTTTTGCCTCTCCTGCACAAAATCCATTCCATTGCTTTGCCTCTCCAGCACAAATTCTATTCCATTGTTTTGTCTCTCCTGCACAAAATCCATTCCATTGCTTTGCCTCTCCTCTACAAATTCCATTCCATTGGTTTGCCTTTCCTGCACAAATTCCATTCCATTGGTTTATCTCTCCTGCACAAATTCCATTCCATTGCTTTGCCTCTCCTGTACAAATTACATTCCATTGGTTTGCCTCTCTTGCACAAATTCCATTCCATTGCTTTGTCTCTCCTCTACAAATTCCATTCCATTGGTTTGCCTCTCTTGCACAAATTCCATTCCATTGCTTTGTCTCTCCTGTACAAATTCCATTCCATTGGTTAGCCTCTCTTGCACAAATTCCATTCCATTGCTTTGTCTCTCCTGTACAAATTTCATTCTATTAGTTTGCCTCTCCTGCACAAAATCCATTCCATTGCTTTGTCTCTCCTATACAAATTCCATTCCATTGGTTTGCCTCTATTGCACAAATTCCATTCCATTGCTTTGTCTCTCCTCTACAAATTCCATTCCATTGGTTTGCCTCTCTTGCACAAATTCCATTCCATTGCTTTGTCTCTCCTGTACAAATTCCATTCCATTGGTTAGCCTCTCTTGCACAAATTCCATTCCATTGCTTTGTCTCTCCTGTACAAATTTCATTCTATTAGTTTGCCTCTCCTGCACAAAATCCATTCCATTGCTTTGTCTCTCCTATACAAATTCCATTCCATTGGTTTGCCTCTATTGCACAAATTCCATTCCATTGCTTTGTCTCTCCTGTACAAAATCCATTCCATTGGTTTGCCTCTCTTGCACAATTTCCATTCCATTGCTTTGTCTCTCCTGCACAAATTCCATTCCATTGGTTTGCCTCTCTTGCACAAATTCCATTCCATTGCTTTGTCTCTCCTGTACAAATTCCATTCCATTGGTTTGCATCTCCTGCACAAAATCCATTCCATTGCTTTGTCTCTCCTGTACAAATTCCATTTCATTGTTTTGCTTCTTCTTCTTCACTTCAACCTACCTCGTATTTATATCTCACATCCAAAACTGGGATTAACAAATCCATAATAAAAATAATGTAGCAGTCCACACAGAATAATTAAGATGTTATGGTGGAAATCAAAAATGTAAAGAAAAAAAGTTCTCAGCAAAAAAAAAAGTCTTTACCGGATCAAAGATCAAAGATCAGAAATGATTTTCGGAGTGCCTGGCCATTGGCCCATACCTCCTTCATCTGACTTAAACCCAAGAGGGACTTAAAAAATATTTAAATAAATCGGCGCAGTGCCGAAACCGAAGGGATGAATATAAATAAATTGTTGGATGAATGGAAAGGAAGTATAGGAAATAATTTTGAATAAATATTAGCGACCGAAATAAAAAAGAAAAGAAAATGATGCTCACCGTGACATCGAACGTCTCGGTGAGCTAATGAAAAAAAATGGAGAATAAGAGAAAGAGAAGAAAAGAAAGACGAAAAGGAGAAAGAGAAGGGGGAAAGGGAAAGGCAAAGAGAGAAAGAAAGGTAAAAAAATAATACCACCACAACCTGTCTAAAATAATGCAGACTCAGAACCAGGGGCACTGATACTGAGTTTGCATTGACTCAGACATTAATATAAAAATCCTCAGAAGTCTGCATTGAATCAGACTTCTGAAGATTTTCATGACGTTTTATTTCTATCTTTGGACTTTGGACACACTTCACAAATTGATTCCGTGTTCCTGAAAAGCAGGGAAGAAAGTGAGATACATCTCAGCGACAAATCTGGGTCCATAGGGGAAGTACTTTCCCGTTAGTTCTTTAACAAAGTCAACATAAACTGCTTAACATCGCCATTTCCGTGCAAGATTTTTTTACATGGTTTTCAATGCATTCGTGATTTTCACAGCGGAATCATTAGGTTGCTTGGTACCAATAGCTTTGAGCAGTTTTTTGAGTTGCAAATTTACCTCTTTTCGGCCCCATTTTCCAGGATGTGGAACAGTATTCTCAGTTTCCATTTGTCCAAATTTCGCTATATTTTCTGGAGTTTTCAAGGATTAGGGATGCAATTTTTCCGTATGATTCTCCTCTCTATGAATGGGATCCTCGCTAATGACAAGATGACTTTCTGGCACTACATAATTTCAGAATACTCTCCTTCTGAGCTTCTTGGCTTTTCTTTCTCTGTGCTCACTATGCTTACAAAAGACTTGGGTTTGTTTTTATTTTTTTAGGACACGAATCAGCAAAATGTCCTGGGTGTCTACATTTTCTACACACTTTTTTTATTCCTACATAATATATTGTTGCTGTATATTCAGCGACTTAGAGGAAATTTGTGATTTCCGTTTCCATTTCCACGTTTGCAATGCGAGTACTTATTAAAATATTTTTTAAATTTTTTCTGCATATTTCTCTGAGTAGATGTCGTGCACATGTCCATAAGTTAAGAGTTTTTTTTTTAACTATATCATCGTTTGAGACAAAAAACGGATGTTTAGAGATAATCACTTTTTTCACTGGTGAACCGAGGGATTGGATTTCTAGTTGATGATACCAAATTAAAATGACTTCTGAAGCTAGTATTTTATCAGCATCTTCTTTGATGTGGTCCGTAATTATAGAAATATTTCTTGTAATTTCCTGAGCAACTTGAATTGCTTCATCGCCACATATTTCTTGAATTTTTGGAATAACATCTCGAATAATAACTCGGGATGTTTGATGCGAAAAGTCCTTTCCATACATTCATTGCTAGTAGGAAGCATTGTCTCGTAAAGACAGTTTTGAGATACAAACTTCTTCTTTTTAAAAAATATCCAATTGAAAACTCTTGCTACCAGGTAAACACCCAGTAGCAAACTCATTCAGAAACTATTTTTGAATGCAAATTATATATATATATATATTTTTTTTATAACATATATATATATATTTTTTTACACATATATATATATTTTATAACATATATATATATTTTTTTTACATATATATATATATTTTAATATTTATTTTTTTTAGTAGATATTAAACATATTTATCTGCTTGATAAATGAAATGAGAAGCTTGTAGCACTTTAATTTTAGATACAAACGTCACGATGGAGAGTGTCCGGACAAAAGATCAAGTCAACGAATTTCCGGACTTGGCAGAGAACTATTCATCAATTCTATCGGAGGACGAGATTTTGAGATATCGTTCCATGGCGTAATTAGATTGAGAAGCATTTAAATTAGTCAAATCTTTACAAAGTTATCCAACATGTAAATTACCCATTCTTGAAGTATTTGTCCAATAGTTTGCAGTATAATTTGGAATACTTGGGTTTTACAGCGTATTGGTCGTTGATTGCTTTTCTAAAAATATCGATCGTGAGGGATTTAGTTCTTTTTTTTTAATCCTCGTGAGAGGAGTTGAAGATATATTCGATAAGTTCATCTGTATTGTCTGCTGCCTCATCTCTTTCCCATATTTTTATCTTCAAGTCCTTTGTTGTCTGATTTTTGCTTGTTTCTCCTAATTCTGATGCTATGACGTCATTTCCTTTTTCCTCTTTTTTCAGTACTGTTTTCGTACCGATTATTTTCTTGCTTTTGGAATTTTTTCTTTGTGACTTTGTCTGCTCGTTTACTCTCTTTCTATTTTTTATGTTGCTATTTGTGGGGTTATGGGCAGGTGTGAAGTTGGATTATACAGCTCCATCGAGGCTTCTCTCCGTCTTGCAGTTGGGTGGTGGAGTGAAGGAGATTTCGCTATTTTCCGTCTCATTACCTTTTGTAGTTTGGTGGATTTCTTTTTCATTCCTCTGCTATTATTTCAGCAAAGGTTGTTGGTTGAGGGTTCGTTTTTTTCCATCCGGTTTTTGTTGAAAGTGGAAATCAGGCCACAAAATGTCCAGGCTTTCTGCAACGTTTGCAGAGTATAATGACTCCCTTGTAGTCTATAGAAGCAAGGTATGTATTAATATGCAGAATATTAGGAATTTCTTGTTTTATTTTGATGTGGCAAATCCTACTTCCTGTCTTGATTTCTTTTGTTACGGGATGGTGTACATTTCATCTTTAATGATTAGTATTTCTCCATATTGTTGCAGGGTTTTTCCAACTTCTTCGTTATTGATGATGATGAATGGGCGTTTGGAAACTAGAACCTGCTTGATTGGGCACACAATTGATACGATGACATATTTTCTTTCATCTTGTATTATCTGTTCGTTCCATTTCAGGATTTTTTCTACTGCTTCTTCATTTTTCATTAGAATAATTGTTAAATTCTTGTTTATGATTTGCGCAATTTCTTCTGTTCCTAGTCCACTGATGTTGATGATATCTTTCATTAGTTCAAGGAAAGCCGTTGCATTGTGAAAAAATCTTGAAGACATTTTGTAGATTTTCGTCCTGCATATCTCCTTTTTGCTTTCCATAATCTCTAACTTTAGTTCTGAAAATAGCATTTTCGAAAAGTTAAGTTTAAAATCTAGGCTAACCTGAGCTAATTTAAACACGTTTTACACTCTGTGAACTCCGAAAGTTACCTCTTTTTGTTACTTGTTAAGGTTCCTCCTGTACAAATTCCATTGTTTTACCTCTCCTGTACAAATTCCATTCCATTGTTTTGCGTTTGCCTTTTTTGGACAGACTGTACTTTTATTTTTATCTCTCCTGGACAAACTTCATTTTTTCATTTTTTGTTCTTCTCATTCTACTCTCTTTGGATCAAAATTCTTTCTATTGAAGTACTTATTGGTCTCATCAAAATATGTTTAGAAACAGAGCAAAGAACACATTAAGACTAGTTTTCTTATTTTTCAAGTAGTATATAGAAATGTTTACATGGTTTTCAACACTTGTCCTTTTACCCCTTAGGCCGGTGCTTCCCAAACTATTTAGGTCGCCACCCAAAATTCAAACACTTATTCCCCTCGCGACCCAAATAATAGCATTACTTACAGAACAACTGACCGGGTCAAGAGCAGACTTCTTGACCATAGGTATAGTTACTTTTTCTGATGATGCTGATTTCATAACTGAAAAACAAAGTTGTCGTCTTGATGGAAAAGATTCTCGAATCATTAGCAATGATGGAGCTGTGAATTGCGAATAAATATTCAATAAATTATCACTGCACTTTGTTTTCCCTTTTTTCACTTCTACGGTGTTATGCTTTAATAAAGAAAAGAATATATCAATATATCAAGAAATAATAAAAACACGAAGCAAGTAGGAGATCAAAAGAGAAATTTAGGATGTAAGTTGCTTCAATTTCGGAGTTGCTCGGTGATAGTTTAGAAGACTATTTCTTATTTCTATGCCATCATTAGTTTATCTAAGTTGGAACCTACCAAAAGGATATGCAAAAAAAAAATTAAAAACTCCCGACATTTTTTTTATCTTTAATATGACGATACTCGCAATTAGAGCGATTGAATCTCTGATTGCTTGCATGTAATATAAACTTTAATGAGGGATGACTTAGCAGTTGAAATCATTAGTGAACGCTGCAAGAGCGAAAATAAAAGCTGGTCATCCTTTATTGCTAGACTGGCTGTTAGAGCAGGCGTTTGCAGCTCACAAAGAGTCCTTACCATCTACATTTTGGTATCATTGAAGAACGAAGGGATCTGACTGCTCATCTCAAGCACATGATGTTGATCAGCTGAAGCAGATGCCCATCACGTTACTTGATATGAAGGAAGCTAACTAGAAATCATTTGCTCACCTATTATAAAGCATTTAGGCACAATACACTAGTAAATCAGTATTTAGGACTGGAAGTACATTACTCGTTAGTTCCAGCAAATAATATACTGTTACTCTGATGGACCTTAATCCAAACAACACATCTCTGAGCTTGAATTTATTTTATACTGGAGCAATATATGTAATAATGTTTCCCAGTTCGGATCTGGACATGGTCGGGATCAAATAGCACAAAGGAGAACGGGCTCGGATTCATAATAATTTCACACTTCCTGTAAATGTAAAAAGAAATAACGTAAAATATTCTAATTATAATTTCAACCCAACCTTTTCATGTATTTTGAAATTAAAAATAAGCACCATGGGACATTTTTATTTTTGTTACATATTCTTTATCTTAAATAAATGAATGGCTCTTTGCATTTATAATGATGTTACCCAAAAACTTTCAGTTTCTACTAGTAATTCCAACATTGTCCATTCCGAAAATCATTAGCATTTTAATTTTGTCATAAAAAATCATAAAAATAGCATAAGAATAAAATGAATAATTAACTACATGCATTTCTGTATATATATATATATCTTATGATGCGTCAAAGAAAAATTTTCCCCAAATCTTTCTCGATCGGCCTGAGGCTCGACAATTGTAGAAATTTTTCTGACTGCTCATCTCAAAAAAGATAATGGAATCATGGAAAAGTTTTTCGTTGTGAGCCCGAACAATTGTAGAAATTGTTCGGCTCAGGGCGCACTCAATCTCCATAACCTCGAGTGAGGCGGGCTCCGGCTACAAACGTTTAGCACAAACTCCTCTCAGATTCATATAAATGTCCCGATTTGGAAGTTGTCGTAGTCCTACCAACGAAATCTATTTGCGGTACGTATATAAACAGAAGATTAAGCAATCTATGTTAACCAAAGTAGAAGTACGTTGTGAATAAACATCATAATTCGTTTAATATGCTATTGTTATTAATTATTGATTGGTTGTTGGATGTCAACTTGGCTGTTTATCGTCGTCAGTTTTGTTGAAACACATTAACTGAGTTCATGTAAATTAGTATATATACTTGTGCAGTGTCGGATCAAGTGGGAGGAATGTTACCCACGGAATGTTACCTCCTCGGTACGTCCCTGGCTGAGGTCAGCTTGCCTTTGTCCGACACTCTACTGCAGGTTCTGTATGCAAACTGTCAAGCGCCATGCACAGTGGCATGAATTTTGCTCTTAAGTTGTTGGGTTGTTTTACCTCTGAGCGGCACTTTTTTGCACACCATGGGCTAAATGGCCAGGTCACATGGACCCCGAAGGCTCAGAGAAGGTTGGGGGAGGGGACCCACTGGAACAGCTGTTGGGAGACAGATGGTAGCCTTCCGTCAAGGCCATCCAGCGTGTTCTTTAACGTGCACAGGGTATGGCTCTCCTGCACACGGGGCCACGGCTTAACGTCCCATCCGACGGACGGTGGCCTTTCCAAGCCCATCGGTGTCCCCTACTGACCGTGGGCAAGGCGGGGAATTTTGCGGAGATAAATCTCAACGCTGACCCAGCTGGGTTGGATTGGATTGTTTTACCTCTGAGCGGCACTTTTTTGCACACCATGGGCTAAATGGCCAGGTCACATGGACCCCGAAGGCTCAGAGAAGTTTGGGGGAGGGGACCCACTGGAACAGCTGTTGGGAGACAGATGGTAGCCTCCCGTCAAGGCCATCCAACGTGTTCTTTAGCGTGCACAGGGTATAGCTCTCCCGCATACGGGGCCACGGCTTAACGTCCGCCGTCCGTCGGACTTTCCAAGCCCATCGGTGTCCCCTACTGACCGTGGGCAGGGCGGGGAAGTTTGCGGAGATAAATCTCAACGCTGACCCAGCTGGGACTCGAACTTGGGAACTACAGATTACGAGCCTGGCGCGCTACCGACTGAGCCACCCCCGCCCCGACCCAGCTGGGACTCGAACCTGGGAACTACAGATTACGAGCCTGGCGCGCTACCGGCTGAGCAACCCCCGCCCCTTGCTCTTAAGAATGAACATTTTGCTTGAAATAGACCCCAAATCATGTTTTCTCAGAAATCCTAACGATAAAGTTGTCAAGGAATTGGCATCATTGATAAGGCAGTTACTAACATAAGACGACCCGATTCTCTTATGTTAGTTAGTAACTTAAGCAGTTACTTAACATACGTAAGCAATTACTAACATAATTAACTAGCATAATATTCTTAGCTAAACAAGACGACCGGATTTCCGGGGGGGTACGTCAGTACCCCCCCCGGAAAGGGGGGGGGGCGTCAGTACCCAGGTATCAAACTTCTCTACTTGCTCTGAAATCCAAAACAGGTGTTTGTAGAACTTTATTTTAGCCCCCTGGTATATGTCTCACACTAGAAGTAAAAATTAGAACACCTTAAAATTTTATTCCATATAGAATATCGTTTTAACTTTTCCTATTCTGTGGAATATTTTAGCAACTGGGAAACCCTATTCGTCAAATTTTCAGACAGACCCTCCCCGTAATCAATATTCTGCAATTCTCCCTGAAGCAAAATTACCCCTCCGAAAAACCCCTTCCGAAAAATTAAATTCTGGGTATTTGCCTGATCTCTAACCTCCACTCACTCAACAGAAGTAAAGGTTGGCGGTGAACAGCTAATGAAGCTAGTGATATGTCGAAGTCTTTGACAAAACAAGGTGAGGATGATATGAAAGTCTACAGCGAACTAAAGAAGTCGGTGTTCGTATATCACACACTGACGCTTAGTCACTATGTGATCCAAAACACGAGCTCAAATCTCAATTTGAGCATCTATATTCGGATGAATACATGTCAGAAAAAAAAGCGCAAAAATGTGTTTAATTCTTATTATTTATTCAAGATATTTTGATCCATTGGTTAATAAAAAGAGTCCATTAACTTAGAATACTGATTTTCAACCTATATCTGATGACCTGACAACCAAAAGTCAATTTTATTTTTTCTTTTAATATTGGCGCTAGTCCCCGCGCAAAATCCCCTCCCCTTCGGAGCTACGGATGATTGCCTCCAGCACTTTAATTCAATTTTTTATACAGGGTAAGGCATGGTGGTGTGTGTTGTTTTTCTGCTGAGGTCCTGCCATCCTCACAGACCTACTACTTTGGCATATAAACTGACAGGCTCCTGTCAGACCTCTGTGGCAAGCAGCTGCTTGAGGGGGTATTTATTTATTTATATTATTTACATATGCCTTATTATATCGTTAAAAAAATAAGCGATACAATGTGTTCACTTTTTCGTCCGTCCGTCTGTAGACATGGAATGCTTTCGGTCTTACAGGCAATTGAAAAATTCTTTTTCTGTTGGATAGGTATTGAAGAAATATTACGATTCGCACTTTTCGAATCCTCTAAAATTTATAATTAAGCCCACTAACGATGGAAAAATTTGAAAATTTCAAAAATTTGAATGAATATTGCAAACAATGTATTTATGCTAGAAATTTGAAATTTTACTGATGGAATATGATGATTACAAAGGTTCTATTGTCAAAAATGAATTGACCCCTTAGACCCAGGGTGGGAGGGAAAATGCAATTATTTTTGTTTCAAGAAACAATTGCTTGTTTTTTTAGGTAAATTTCTTTTTTGGGTGGATGGGTATTGATGAAATATTAAAATATAAATAAATACCCCCCTCAAGCAGCTGCTTGCCACAGAGCTCTGACAGGAGCCTGTCAGTTTATATGCCATAGTAGAAGGTCTGAGAGGATGGCAGGACCTCAGCAGAAAAACGACACAAACAGCCATGCCTTACGCGGGGCTCGAACCCAGGTTCCTTAGATCAGTAGCCAAGCGCGCTAACTACTCTACGATTCACATATTCCGAATCACTCAAAAGCTGTAAATGCGCCCTTAACGTTGTAAAAATAGGAAATTCCAAAATTTTAAACGAATTTTCCAAAGAATTTGAAATGTTGGTGATGGAGTGGGAAGATTATTAATTTTTCAGGCAGCAATGAGTTTACCTCTTGCTCCCAGCGTGGGTGGGAAAATCAATTATTTTGTCTTAAGAGAAAATTAGAAAACTTTTTTTGCAGTAGTTGGATTAGCACTAATGAAATATTATAATTCGCATTTTTCAAATCCTTAGGAGTTTTAATTTTATATCGTTAGAGATCACTAAACATGAAAACGACGAAACTTTTACCGAATTTTTAAAGTGATTGTTATGACAGAAATTTAAAATTTCTGTGGTAGAATGTGAAGAGACATTCCATTGGACAACAATAATTTGCCCCATTTTCTCAGAGGGATTTGAGAAAAAGCAACTCTTTAAATTTAAGTAATAAAAAACAAATGCTTTTATTTTGCGTAAGTACTACTAAAATACTGCTATTTGTATTTTTCCCCATCATTCGTTTTTCGAATTAGCACTTTTAAGGAGTGAAAGAATAGATAAACGAAAAACTTCATTCTCTTTGAAAACGGGATTCCTATACGACTCAGAGTCGAGGTGCATTCTCGTTTTAAATGAATCTCATCGCAGTAGTTCATTAAAGTGCTCAGACCCTTAAATCCCATCAAAGAGGTGATTCAAAATTTATTTTAAATAATTTAACTTTTCTCACAATAAATGTGGAAAAGTGTGTTTGAGATAATTAAAATCCTCGAGATAATTAATGATTTCCATTATTGGCTATACTTTTTTAAAACGAATTAAACTTTAATTCCAATTGTAATTGCAAGTCTCTCGCTTTCAAACGTTTCTGCCAAATGAGTTGTAATGGAGTTTTTATGTTTACGAAGTTTTAGAAAAGCTTAAGTAAAAAATAAGTATCTAAATAAATCACTGCTTGCAACCAAGAGTTCCATCTAAGAATCACAGGAACTGGAGAGATATTCCCATTCAGATCACAAAATCCTTTGTGAAGAAGTGCAGTGTAGGAGCTTTTCACCTGCCTGAAGTGAAGAAAAGCAGATTTTGATTTCGATACAACAAAGTTAAGCTTCTTAAAAAAAGCATCAGCTGTAAGACATGCTTCGTGAAACATCCAACATCAAAGCGCAAATTTGTTGTCCAATGACATTAGAAGAACGAGGAAGCAAGCAGACCAAGCTGAGTTTTAAACTAACCCCCCCCCCTACACTTGGCTATTGCATTTCAAATTCTTTTAAATTTCACTTCAAATTCTTTTAAAATATCAACACTTGCTTGGCAACAGATTTTAGAATTAATCAATGTCTGTATATTTACAGCAGCTAAAAATAATAAGCTTCATCTGTAGAGACCTCAACCTTGATAAAAGGAAACAAAGGACCCATATTCCTATACCAAAGAATGTTTCATCTGTTATAACAACTGCTTTTCATTTCAAAGTTGCATAAATTTCCTCCTTAGCAGCTTTTTCATACAAATGCATTTTTTAAGCCATCGCCATTTGTAAGAATACCAGAGTCTGTTATTCAAATCTGAATTATTCCCAAAGCCTCTAAATCTGAAAACAAATATTAACTTTTAGACACATTTTCGCACTGTCAGTAACGAATGTTTATTTTGCCATTTTAGCTTTTTTATATTTTCAGAGGACACTTGAGTTGTTTAATATTGTCCCAAAGGTCCTATTAAGACACTTTCCCCGCATTAGAACCCGATACATGTTCATCTAATTCTTTTTGCATTCCATTCTATCATTTCAACAGTTTCACATTAAAATGTTCGCACCTACTAAGTAAAAACCCTAATTTTATATTCCACTGTTTGTATACAAAGAGCATCTTTAGTGTAGCCAGTAAGTGACTTTAAATATATCACAAAAATAATTTACTTAAATGATCTCTACAACGACCATGAGGAATTCATGGCAATTAGTGGGGGGGTAGACAAAAATAAAAAAGAAAAGAAAAAAAAAACGAACTTTTCATACGCTCAGAAGTGATCTTGGTTTCCCTCTTTTACGTAAAAGGAGGTGGTATCAAAGAGCGTCCATTCGATCATGAAATTAGAAACATGGCATGAGAATATGTCCTTTGAATCATCAAAGTAGAAGGAGTGGTATTAGAGAGCGACCCTTAGATTATGAAAATAGAAGCGTAGTATTAATATTCCTTGAATCATGAACGTAGAAGCATGGAATGTTAGAAACGTTCCTTCGATCATGAAAGTAGGAGCACGATGCATTAAAGTCCTTTGGGTCATGAAATTAGAAGCACTCGATATTAGAGAGTGTCCTATGAATAATGAAAATAGAAGCACGAGGTATTAGAGAGCGTCCTAAGGGTCACAAAAGTAGAAACACGTCGTACTATAGATCATCTTTTGGATCGTGAAAGTAGAAGCACATGATATTATAGAACGTCCTATGGGTTATAAAAGTAGAAGCAAGAAGTAGAATAGAAGCGTCTCTTCGATACCTGAAAGTAGAGATTTGAGTTACTTAGAGATCGACCCTTCGATCATGAAAATAGACGCATGAGGTATTAGAAAGCGTCCTTTGGGTTAGAATGTAAAAGCAGGTGATATTAGAGAGCTTCTCTTCTATCATGAAACTAGAAGCGTGGCATAAGAGAGTGTTCTTCGAAAAATGAAAGTATTAGAGAGTGCTCCTTGAGTCATGATATGTGCTATTATGCTAAAGATAATCTCCGAAATCGAGCTTTGTCACCAGTAGTGAAGTTTATTTCAAATGTCTATTGTTTCGGAATTTTATCTAGAATAAAATTCGCTAAATATTTATTTCAATAAACATTAGACCTTGATAAACAACTAGAAATCGTCCCAGAAGAATTTAATTTTTGCTGTAAAACTTACTTATCTATAATTTCTAAACAAACGCAGTCTAAAATAATGTGAAGAGTAGCTCTATGTATTTGTAGAGTATCATCTATAATAATAAAAGGAGACACCTGTGTGTCTGTCTGTGCGTCTGTAGCAGCCATACCTCATCGGGAAATCGTGATAGACGTTTCAAAATTTGCCAGAGAGTTTTTGGTTGTAGTCCTAGCTGCAGTAGCCAGCTTCAAGTCGAAATTCCGAAAGCGGCGCTTGGTAGAAGCAAAAATATTTACTTTTCTATTCGTACGAAAAATAGGTCATCGCTGACAAATTATGAAGTTAACACATGATACTTTTTGTTCTTCTGTCTCCATTCACTTGATTTTCTCACGTTATGTAGTGTGTTAAAAAATAATTCAGTGAATAAATAATTTCTCTCTGATATAAAGACAAGACGTAAAAATTGCAGGTTAATTGTGCTTGTTTTTTTTCATCTGGACGTTATGAAAGGTTCTCCGGTTTTAATGATTTTCCGTGAATCATTTAACGATATTTCATTTTTCGGAGTTAGCAACGCTACATTTAATAGTTTTACGACACCAGCATATACAGGGTGAATCTGAAAAAGTGGGCAAAACTTTACGGGGTGGTAGAACGCAGCTATACGAGCAATATTCGTCATAGAATGTATGGGCGGAACGCAAACGGCGAGCCGCTAGGTGGCGTTGGAAGCGATATTCGGGAAATGCCTGGTGTCTTCGCAAATGTGCGTCGGTCCTATCCCGCAGGTGTGATGCCTGTATTACAGCTGGCGGCAGCTCTTTTGAGCAATTTCTTTGAGCATGTACCTCAATTACATTCCTGTTAATAAAATGTTTTCTGAAGTATTTCCTCTCCTTCTTGTGTTCATTCTTTAAATGTGACAGTGGAAAACTACCTTTTAACTTCTCA
Source organism: Ryuthela nishihirai (assembly GCA_038380435.1). Classification (NCBI taxonomy): domain Eukaryota; kingdom Metazoa; phylum Arthropoda; class Arachnida; order Araneae; family Heptathelidae; genus Ryuthela; species Ryuthela nishihirai. Next base: position 114,311,151 of record JAWZYU010000004.1, read on the forward strand.
CCGCTTGCGTTCCGACCATACATTGTATGACGAATATTGCTTGTATAGCTGCGTTCTACCACCCCCACTTTTTAACGTAAAGTTTTGCCCACTTTTTCAGATTCACCCTGTATATAGTACGTGTTAAATCTGTGCTAAAGGATTGGAAGAGTATGGGTTGTACTCACAAAACTAACCTTTAGTGCAAGTCAGAATGTACAGATTTCATCTTAAAAGTTAAACTCCGGCAGTGCCGGGTACAGTTCACCTTGATATTTCTGTTGGAAACGGTAATCGCTGCCAACTCCATTGCCATTTTTGAAGTTTAGGCGAGATTTCATCTTTCAGAGTTTGCAACACTTTCTTTAATCCTTTTTTTTTTATTACACACCAAGATATATATATATACGTATAATCATATAATTAACCTTCAGCGCAGTTAAATTCGGTATGTGTAGATTTCAAATGCCTATTGTTTCTGAATTTTATCTACAATTAAAAGCGTTGTAAATTTATTTCAATAAACAGTAGAGTTTGACAAACTAAAAAAAAAAAATCGGTCCCGAACATTTTGGTTTTTGCTCTAAAAAAAACGAAATGAAGAAAAACGAGCATACAGATTGCATCTTAAAAGGAGAACCCGGGCAAGCCGAGTACAGCTCAACTAGTTAGCAATAAGAGTTTCTTCAGAAAAAAAATGACGTTTTTAGCATTTTTTACAGAATCGTTTGTGTACCATTTTTCTCTCACTATTTCGCATTTAAAAGTATAATTTTTAATATTTAAAATACTTGAAATATATTTAATTATATGTTTTAAGGAACGTTTACGTACAGTATGCCCTCGACGATAGCAGATTTGCCGATCGCGCATTCCATTAATCGTGGAATCAAAAAAAAAAAAAAAATCGAAGCTCAAAAACTCCATTATTCACGTGCAGGCTAATATATTGTTACACAAAATGGCCCTTTAATATTTTTTTTTTACATTAAGATAAAATTATCACTGGAATTCCCATCAAATTTAGCCATCACCTAAGTTGTTTAAAATACGAAAACTTGAATTATTTCACTCGTTTGTTAAAAGAATGAAGATTCACAAGACACATATTATGACTATGGCTTTGATACGATATTTTTTGTCTTTCAGTTGAAAAGTATGACAACCATGGATGGAAAAGGAGTGCACCTTGCTCTTTTATATTATTTCTAGTTGGTCACTCCGGGCCTTATTTTACTTTGAATGGAACACCGAATCCGAAATTTCCTCTTATGTTTTAGTCCTACTCACCTAAAAAGCCCTCTTCGCCAATTGTTAGCTCTCCAGCACTGGTACAGTCGCTCAAAAAAGTATCCGAACACTATGGTTGATTACAGAATTCAGAAAAAATATCTGGCAACGATTTTTTTTAGAAATTAGTGATCTGGCAACCTTCGTGTCACGTGACACGAAGCTTGAGGTCCCATCCGACCAACGGAGGCCACTTCCAAACCACCGGTGTAATTCTGTAATCACGTGACACGAAGGTTGCCAGATCACTAATTTCTAAAAAAAATCGTTGCCAGATATTTTTTCCGAATTCTGTAATCAACCATAGTGTTCGGATACTTTTTTGAGCGACTGTACATTGAATTTCACCTTTCACATCGAAGGACGCATCGCATCCAAAATTTGACATAATGTCTGAGATCTAGAACTGCAAATACCTCCAGTCATCAATTTTTAGCCCTCTAACACTTATTTTTTTTTTACCTTTAACCTCAAAGGACCCATCACATTCAAAACTTTCCAACGTCTCCGAGATCTACAATTCCAAATACTCCCAGGAACCAATTTTTAGTGCTCTAGTAGTGATAAATGAAAATTTGACCTTTGACCTTAAAAGACTCTCCGGATCCAAAACTTCCTATCGTTTTCGAGATTTATAATCCGGACCCCCCCCCCCCCCCCACAGACACCAATTTTTACGTTTCTAGCACTCGTAGATCAAGGTTTGACCTTTCCGTGATCTCTATTTAACCTTGAAGGATACGGCAGAAGTCAAATTCGGATTTTTCCCGATTTCTACGACCCGAATTACCTCTAGGACAATTTTTAGAGCTTTACGATGTTTGCATCATAGTTAGAATTAGCGTGATCCTCTGTTAATCAGCCGTCAATTACTCTCAATCGTCTACATAGAAAGTACTTAGGTACTTCCCTATACAAAGTTCGAGTCCCAGCTGGGCCAGCGTTGAGATTTATCTCCGCAAAACTCCCCGCCCTGCCCACGGTCAATAGGAGACACCGATGGCTTGGAAAGGCCGCCGGCCGTCGGATGGGACGTTAAGTCGTGGTCTCGTGTGCGGGAGAGGCATACCCTATGTCCCTACCCTTTTCAACTGGTGAAGAATGGAATACCATTTGTACTTGTCATTGGGTTAGATAGATTTTATAATCTTTGCAAAAATCATTTAATAGTAGGATTACTTCCTTTTATTTGGTTATTTTTCTAAACTTTTCACAGACGTTTCCTAGAAACGTCATTTTTAATTAAGTTTGTTTCTGATCGTAGTAGTTACCTAAATCACTTTTGGTCTCATGTATCGTAGTTCAGCCTTCAAAGAGATTAAATTTATTCGACAGGCCTTGGATGTTGAAAATTAAAAAAAAATTCCTTTTGAGAAAAAAAAAATGAAGGTACTAATCTCCACATACGATCTCTTTCTGTCTTCTAGTTTTGAATTATCCAATTCCCTACATCCGCCTTTAATTTTTTTCAGCTCTAAATTCACTAAACAGGGACAGAAAAATCTAGCGTTCAGAACGATTGAAATGTTGCCCCCTCAGCACGCATTTTCAGCGTCACAACGGAACAAAAAGTCAGATCACGATGACTTTTAACTCCTTGTGTCCAGTTTGGGAAGTGCACGGCATAAGAGAATAGTTAGATTGTTTACTTCCATGCAACTGTAATAAAACTCTATATGTCATGTGTCTCAAGTAATATAACAAAATGAATTCGTCCGTGCATCTTCACGATTCTACACGAAGAGAAGAAATAGCAAAGTTCTTTCGGAGAGTTTCATAGCATACGAAATGCAGGATGTTTACTTTCTTCTAGAAAATGGAATGAGTGAACGTGAACCTTTCGGAATATTTTATCTGGATGCTTAGTTTTAGATGCATAGAACAAGTTTATCTTTCAGAAGACAAAGTCTGACTTTCCAATTGCTGATGTTCTCGAAGAAGCGCAAAGAGGCTGAAACTGATCTTCCTTCGGGCCTCAAATTCTTTCTTCCTTTCCTTCGTATAATCGAATATCAGATTTCAAACTTATTTCGCTGAGCTTAAAGATGGACACCCTGTTAGACTACTCAAAGACTCAAATAAATAAATGAAAATTTAAAATAAATCTTTGATGTCATTTCGGACGACACTTAATTATTTTAACAAAATCAAGAGTTATGTAAAAATATTTTTTTCTGTGACTGAACATAAATTAGAATATTTTGGAAGAATCTATTTCTATTAGCTCTGCCAATAGAACCAATTTATTTTGGTTCTTTACAATTTAATAAGAAACCCAATACGAAGTTTAAGAGAGTACAGAACACTCACATAAACAACCCCCAAATATATACACTAAGACATTATTATTTTGAAATGGCCCTTCCTCCTGTCAAAAAGTAAATTGTTAGCACACTACTAGTTGAGTACTTCCAGTTCGTTTGTAGAAATATTGAATAGGAAGTAAAAATCTATTTAATTTAAATCTTCCAATGATATCCTTTTATTACTAATTACAATTCAGAGGTTCTACAAATAAACCTTCAGCAACGAATAAAAAACTCACTTTATTATTTTAGAACTAACTCAGTAATGTATGAAATTATTTCAATCCTGGCGAAAATCATCCCCTTTCTCACGATCGAATACTTCGCAAGCAAACTCATTCTCTGCACAAAAAAATACCCAACACAGGTATCTTGTGTAGACAATACAAGATACCTGCAGAGGAGTATGTAAAAGGTAAGTCATCTTTTAGTATATATCTATATGCAAGGCATCCTTTATTACATTTCTTTATACGCTACGCAAGGCATCTTTTTACTACAAACATCTTGTACAGATCTTACAGAAACCGCCAATAATTCTCTTTCGATGGATCCGTGCATCCCAATGCAATATTAATTATTCATGATTTAATTAACGTTTCAGATAAATTCTTATGACTGACAAGACTTCTATTAAATGTTTCACCATTCATGATTCTTTAAATATTGAACGAACACTGTTTAAAAATGCAAGATTTTGATAGATTTGATGATGTGCTGATTTTCAAATTAACCCGTTTTGCGGTCGTAGGTCGCGCTGGCCTCGTTTCATACGTTTCAAAATGGAAATACCGTTGGGATACTCCGGTGCTACTTTTTGATTATTTTGTTGCACTGTTCTTGGTCTGTGCAACTTGACGGCAATGCTCTGCCATCTGTTGGAATGTATATTTAACTATTATCTGAATACTGATTTATTACGAGAGAATGTTAATAAATACTATCTCAAAGAAAACTTTTTAAATCTTATTTTAGAGATTAAGCAACTTCTAGCTTGATTTTATCCTGACTAAAATTAGGAAAGAGAGTTAATAGTTCGATAGTAAAGTATATGTATATGCACATTATGTATGTCCTTGATCAAATACTGTTGCTTGATCAAATCTGTTACCAAACTTTTTCCATGAGTGGGCTGCAGTTAAGTCAGATATGTTAAAATGTTTGCCTTGAGACGAAAAACTTTTAAAGTTTTGGTGGATTCTACTGCAGAATTGTAAATATATCCATATTATACTAATGAATATACAATTCATTAGTAAATGTCGATTGGGATCAAAATAGGTTGTTTTACCTCTGAGCGGCACCTTTTTTTTGCACAAAATAGACTAAATCGTAAGGTAACAAGGATCCAGACAGGGTTAGGGAAAGGGGACCCGTTAGACAGCTATTAGATGAGTCAGATGGAAGCCTTCCGTTGAGGCCATCAGTTCATTCTTTAACGTACATAGAGTATGGCTCTCTGCAATAGAGAGACACGGCTTAACGTCCCATCCGACGGGCGACGACTTTCCCAAGCCCATGTGTGTCTCCTTTATTACCAAAGGCAGGGTTGCGATTTAGACTCAAATCAAGCACCTTTGAACCTTTAAACTACATATTACGCGCCTGGTCTGCTGCCGACTGAGCCAATGCGTTGCTCCTTTCTTTGCCTTACCAGTAGGTTTATCAGAGTGAAGGTTATAATTAACTATGTCTAATGGGAAAGTATAAAATCTTAGAAACACATTACCTTTTTCATTATTAGAGCAAAATTATATATTTTGGCTATTAATAAATATATTGTTTCGTCACTTAGCACTTCATCTGTTTCGTATTTTTCAGTGGTAAGAGCGATTAAACAAAATAAACATCAAAGGGTCGAAATCACTAAGTAACACTTAATTTTTTAAGTGTGTGCGTTTAAGAAATGCGTACAAGAAAAAAATGCGTACAAAAAAAAGTGTGTGCGTACAAGAACTGGAAAACAAAAAGGTACTTTCTGCGCCTCTTCGGATTTGCATTGATACAATCTAACTAAAATCAACCACATGAAGGTCATAATAACGACCTTGAAAACTGAAATAATCGGAAGTGAGAGAGCAGTATTTTTCAAAATAAGCGAAACTGAGAAGCGGAAATGATTATACTGACAATCCCTCGTTCACTTAGTTAATCATTTAAGGAGTGGGAGGAGGATGTTGAAATAATTCAGAGGAATTGGTGGAGCGTGACTTAAATCCATCAACATCACAACAATTGTTGTCTTTCATTAGGTAATGAGGAGGCGATTCACTCGGAGAATAAGAAGAATAAAGTGAATCGGCTTCGAAAGTATCTTTAATAGAGTACGAGTGTTCAATATATATGTACTTTGACGTGAACAAGTTATTCGTGCGTTAGGCTTTAGTTTGGGTTGTTTTACCTCTAAGCGGCACTTTTTCGCACACCATGGGCTAAATGGCCAGGTCACAAGGACCCCGAAGGCTAGGGGAAGGTTGGGGGAAGGGACGCACTGGAACAGCTGTTGGGAGACAGATGGTAGCCTCCCGTCAAGGCCATCAGTGTGTTCTTTAACGTGCACAGAGTATTGCTCTCCCACACATGGCTTAACGTCCCATCCGACGGACGGTGGTCTTTCCAAACCCATCGGTGTCCCCTACTGACCGTGGGCAGGGCGGGGAGTTTTGCGGAGATAAGTCTTAACGCTGACGCAGCTGGGACTCGAACCTGGGAACTGCAGATTACTAGCCTGGAGCGCTACCGATTGAGCCACCCCCGTCCCATAGGTGTGGCAGTTATGAGATCGAAAGTTTTTTTATATACAGCAGATCAAGCGACAATGTGCAAACGTATGACTGCAAAACAAGATTGCTGATTATGTCCATACGACAACCGCCCGTGAAAGTTCAGAAGCACACTATTCAATATACATAAACTCTCCCTGACTACAGGTCCATGGTTTAATAACCTAGTCGACGAATGGAGATGTTTGCTCTCTCTCATTATCTCTCATTATCAGCAACAGTTTTGCTTACAGAGTCTCCTTTCTCAAAGATGGAAGGGTCCGGGCAAACGGTTGGGTTGGGTTGTTTCACATCTGAGCGGCACTTTTTTGCACACCATGGCCTAAATGGCCAGGTCACATGGACCCCGAAGGCTCAGAGAAGGTTGGGGGAGGGGACCCACTGGAACAGCTGTTGGGAGACAGATCGTAGCCTCCCGTCAAGGCCATCCAGCGTGTTTTTTAACTTGCACAGGGTATGGCTCTCCCACACACAGGCCACGGCTTAACGTCCCATCCGACGGACGGGGGCGTTTCCAAGCCCATCGGTGTCCCCTACTGACCGTGGGCAGGGCGGGGAATTTTGCGGAGATAAATCTCAACGCTGACCCAGCTGGGACTCGAACCTGGGAACTACAGATTACGAGCCTGGCTCGCTACCGACTGAGCCACCCCCGCCCCTCCGGGCAAACGGTGAAGATGTCGTTACTGGCAAAGCTGTGACTGGATCCTGTGAACCTCAGATGCGAGATTGATCTGTTATTGCCTTTGAAGTCGCAGACCAGATGTCTAGAGAATTGGCAAGAGACTTTTCAAGGTATATTCTTGCAGAAGATGATATTGGAAATTACTCCTAGTAATTCATAGTGAATCAGTCCACAGATGGAGGACGGAAAGGTGGATGTTGGGAAGCATCTTACTCTGAGTTGGAAACTGACGATAACATTTAAATGATTAGGTTTTAATTTAATATGAGGAGAATTTAATATAATAATAATGGAGGAGCTGCAAAAACAAATTTAAACAGGCTGTTGATTCTGCAAAAATTTATAGTTAGAATCATTGACCATAAAGGTCGCTTCTCTGAATCTCGTCCTATATTTAAGAAATTGGGGTTACTGACTCTGTCTCAAATTTACGTTTTAAAAGTTATTGCATATGTCCATTTCAATTTACATCTATTTCAGGTTCCACAGACATATATACCACTTAGAGACTCATCATTTAAATTGCAAATACCACGTATATCAAAGCAAGCTACTACCCGTAATATAAACTATATTGGGCCTAAATTATACAACAGGGTTCCATATACAATGAAGAAAATTACTTCTAAATATTTATTTAATAAATCTCTTTCTGAATGAATACTAAACAATGAATGATAACTGTATGTAAAACCAATTTTTTGATTTCTACATCATTGATTGTTTCAATTATCAATTATTGCCTTGTTAATTTTTGTATTTATATTTTTGTCATAATTATACACCAGCGTTCAAGTATTCAGTTACTTTAGCTGGGTATATTACATAAATTTTTTTATTGATACATATCTACGTTGAATAAAAATTGAATTGAATTGAATTAATATACCTAAAGTTAATTCTTAACACTTTTTCTCTGAAAATATGCAAAATGGATAATTTTTCGCGTTCTCTTCCCTTTCTCCTGAAAATGCACATTACCCTGTCACGAACTCAGGCAGATCCGTAAGATTAAGAAATTCAATGCTATCCTAACGATAAATTTGCAAACCATTGCGTAGAATATATCATTTGCGACATGTAAGTGTCAGCCAAAAAAGAAACTAGAGCATCGTGACTGTAAGAGAGAAGGTTGGGTAAGAGAAGATTTCTCTAAGAGAGAAGGTTGTGTAAGAGAAGGTTTCTGTAAGAGAGAAGGTTGTAAGAGACTTACCTAAGGCGTGTAGGAGTACGCTTAGGCACTGGACGATAACAACAAGGAAGGTCAGTTGCATATTCTTTTTCAGTTGGCGACCCAGTTTGAGAGATGTTTGGGGGAACCGGTAAGAGAAAAAAAATCGATGAAATTCGCTTCGTGGTGTTCTCTGCACCCGACGTTGCCGAGCTGCTTCCCAAGTGTGGAAGTAGCTCTAGTGATGACAGAGACTGGAAGATCACAGATCCTTCCCACAGTCACAAATCAACTCCAATAAGATTCGACGTTTTCCTAAGCAGAAACTTATAGTAGTTATATCGCCTAGAACTTTTTTAGCATTTGGCGACACAAGATTTATTTTCTTGATGGAACGACGACTCGGAAAAGTTAACTGAGAGTAACTCTCTTTCTAATCCAGGTTTTTGTTCGACTAAAGAGAAAATCCAACTGATCACTTCAACTTGTTTAAGACTTTGTAGATCAAAAAACAGATTTAATTCTCTCCAGTTCTCAAAATGTCTACAGATTTCTCACTCGTGTATCCGTTTGATTTCTTATTAGCGATAATTTTCGGTAGAAACTTCTTTGAACTGGTTCCTGTTGCAAGTAAAGTATAAAACGCACAAAGTTCTGAAAGCGTTAATGTATGTGGTGAGTAAACTTCGTCTTCAGTTAAAGTTATTTCGTTTATCGTTTGTATTTTCAGCACATTCTATTCAACGTTGCACATAGGCTGAAGCAATCCACTGTTAATAGAAATCAATATTTCTCTAGAATCTGTCTCAAGTGAAAAGCATTACGTAGAGCGTCATTCGCAATTTAAATTTGTTTTGCAGTGTTTCTTGAGGCAGTGAATTTTGCTAAAGGATAGTGTTTAATTCACAAAATATTATGAAAAAACTCTTAAAAACTTAGTTAAGAAAACTCTTTTTGTGCTGCTTAATAGATAAAAAATTCCGTTAACCTGACAAGGTGCACTTCTAAGAAACAAAATTGCACAGACCCTCAAGCAACCGCCGATCTTCACTGTAGATTCTTTGACAGAAAATGTGTTCCTCGATGTTATTCCTAATAGTAATTTATACTATCACTTGGCCAAATTTAAACTTTCAACCTTCAAGATATTCTGCACTCTTGTCTGATACGCAGACTATATTGGAGTGTTCCAAACGACGTTAAAAATTGTGAAGTGACAGACGATATAGGTGCACAAAAATTGGTTTTTACAATGAGTTCTTTTGAAAAGTTCTAAATGTCTTAAAAGCTATCTTGAAAAGTTCATATTTCGAATTCGGTTATTTCAAACAGCAAGGTAAAAGTATCAGTCGAATTAAATGAGATCTTTATCAGCAATACAAAACTTTTGATGGTCTTTCTAAGAGATACGAAAAGAAATAAGGAAAAAAATTCCCACCTTCCTTCAAGCACCGCAGTCCGAAATTATTTACAAGCAAGTTGTCCGTGGAAAAAAATCACCACCAGTGCACATAAAACGTCGACAACCCACGTGCCAATAATAAAACTTCCTATTTTTGCCCGAAATGTCACCGATGGCGGATGGACACGCACAAACAGGTCTGCTCTGTCGTGCACCCTCGCGCACACAGCAAACTAGCACGTGGAGTGATGACGGAAAAGGATGCGACGTCTCTCGTCGTCGGAGTTTGGCGACGTGGAGAACTGGCGGGAGAAACCTCGTGAAGTGACGGCCAGCCGAGAAACAACGCGGGAGAACTCTGAACCACCGTCTGCTAAGCTCAGCGCGCGGTAGGTTACTCGCGTGAATCGATGCTCGCACACCAGCTTCACATAATATGGTGTCCCCCACTCTCGCGTGACGTCATTCTCACGTCACTACTTTCGACCAATCAGAGAAGACGTTCCTGGCATATAATCTTTACCCTCCTCCCCCCCCCCCCAAACCTTCTCATCTTTCTTTTTCTTTCCTTTTTATCATTTCGCATTCCTTCTATTTCCTTTCGCTTACTCTCTCCAATTCATCTTTCCCGTGTATCATTTTTTTCCCTATATTATTTATCTCACCTTATCGTTATATTCTTTTTTCTTTCCTTATTAATTCTTTATTCTTTTCTCCATACTAGGAATTTCGTAAATGCACAGATAGAAAAGGTTTAGCCTTCAGAGGAGAGAACAAGATATGCATGATAAAGAAAAAATTTCGCGAATGATCAATAAAGAGACGTTGGTGTCGAAAGCAAAGGACAATCTTTGAAACTCAAATATTTGTAAAAGCGGACACGGAAAGTGGAAAGGAGGAGCTGAGACCAAAATAGGAGGAGAGGAAGGAAAGGAAGGAAAAGCGAACCTCCTGTGCGGCAGAAAGGGTGCACGTGTATCTCTGCATGAGCGTGCTCGAAACGCACGCGCTTCTGTGAGAGCGAGTGTCTCTGTTTGTGTGCTCGCGTTGGAACAAACGCCCTCGCACACTATCTAATAAGCCGCGGCGGTGTTTAGGCAAATATCTCTCGCCATACCGCATCTGAAAGGAATTCATTAGGTGAGTGTGAATTATAGCCGCACCCATTAATACCACGCTGGGAGGCAAACCGAAAGGAAGCGGGGGAATAGGAGTCTTTTGTTGAGAAGAAGAGGGTCGTGTCTTTATTTATCCTCGCACATCTTCTCAAACGACTTCGGGCAACTTGGAAGATATTACGATTTATGAATTTCCTTTGCATGGCAGAGACACATCAAACAGTTATTGCTAAGAGTAAACAGACTTCCTCAACGGCTTTTGTACTGGCAAGCTAAGAGTCATAACCTTTCATATGTATTCTTTTCAACTTCCATATGTCTCGCTTTTCAGCTTCAGAGATGCGTCGTTCTCTCTCTCGCTCGCTCGCGACCCAACTCGTTTACTCCTCCTTTTCTATTACGCTCCCTCCTCTAAATCTGTTTCCGCCTAAATTCTTCCTCATCTTCACAATTCCTCACTTTCTCTTCGACTCTCTAATCCGACATTTAACTAGCTACATAAATCCTTCGTTACCTACAATATGAATCATTCTTCTAATAAATATTTACCCTTGGTTAATTGTTTCTCGTTTCCTCTACGTACACTAGTTCTTTGATTCCACATATCCTACTTCTTTCGCTTATTATTTTAGCAACTTTTGTTTCACTCATCGTTAAACAAAGTGAATAATTCATTTGTTTTAGAACCACATCTGGATCCTTAAGTTGCACCTTTATCCGCATCTCATTCCTTAGATGCAAGTCTCTAACACGCCACACTACGAAACAAAGAATCTTTGGTTTGAATCCCAATACTTCGAACCATTGAGATATTCTTCGCTGCCCATATTCTTCCGCCGCTGACAAAGATGACCAGAGATTTACCTCCTCTAAAAGTGAAACGTGGCTTATCTTAACAGTTTGTCCTCCCCTAAATTTAAAACATGAGTTATCTTAACAGTTTGCCATCCCCTAAAACAAAACGTGATTTATCTTAACAGTTTACCCTCCCATAAAAATAAAACGTGACTTAACAACAGTTTATCATCTTTCTGATCAACTAGTTACAAGAAGCTTTGTCAATTCACTGGTTTTGCCACTTTTAATCTAAGTAATAAAATAGAACTTCCCTCAACCACTTGAAAGTCTATCTCTAATTCACCGATTTAAGGAATGGACGATAGAAAAAAAATAAAAATAAATACCCCCTCAAGCAGCTGCTTGCCACAGAGATCTGACAGGAGCCTGTCAGTTTATATGCCACAGTAGAAGGTCTGAGAGGATGGCAGGACCTCAGCAGAAAACAACACGAACATCCATGCCTTACCCGGAGCTCGAACCCAGGAAAGTCATTGAATTTTTAAAATATTTATTCGTTGGATAAGACGTTGAGACAATAACCCTAGATAAGAGAACTATAATAAATACATATTAAGAAAGGTCTGTAGAGTTATTTTAATCTTCCTCCGAGCAACTGTTAAGTGTGTTTCCTTCCTCCTCCTCCCAAACAATTCTCAGCCTTTGGAGTCCTCATCACATGTCCACTTACACCACATAATGCAATGAAAAGCACCTCTGAGGGTTCAAACTGAAAATGAAAGCCCGATATAACTTTCGGATGGCTACCATTGCAATTTGATTGTTTTCCAAGATTTCTACTTCATTAAAAAACTGCACTCAGATTGACGAAAATATGAACAGCAATTCATGTCCCTCTCCAAGCGGTTCGCTAATGGAAACCTTCGTTTAAAATTACATAACTTCTGAAATAGTATTTTTATTTTCTTATAGGAAATACTACGATCATGGAGAGAAAGCATTTCGAGAAAGTTGGGTTGGGTTGTTTTACCTCTGAGCGGCACTTTTTTGCACACCATGGGCTAAATGGCCAGGACACGTGGACCCCAAAGGTTCAGAGAAGGTTGGGGGATGGGACCCAATGGAACAGCTGTTGGGAGACAGATGGTAGCCTCCCATCAAGGCCATCCACCGTGTTCTTTAACGTGCACAGGGTATGGCTCTTCCGTACACGAGGGGGCGGGGGGGGGCTCAGTCGGTAGCGCGCCAGGCTCGTAATCTGTAGTTCCCAGGTTCGAGTCCCAGCTGGGTCAGCGTTGAGATTTATCTCCGCAAAATTCCCCGCCCTGCCCACGGTCAGTAGGGGACACCGATGGGCTTGGAAAGGCCGCCGTCCGTCGGATGGGACGTTAAGCCGTGGTCCCGTGTGCGGGAGAGCCATACCCTGTGCACGTTAAAGAACACGCTGGATGGCCTGGACGGGAGGCTACCATCTGTCTCCCAACAGCTGTTCCAGTGGGTCCCCTCCCCCAGCCTTCTCTGAGCCTTCGGGGTCCATGCGACCTGGCCATTTAGCCCATGGTGTGCAAAAAAGTGCCGCTCAGCGGTAAAACAACCCAACCCGTACACGGGGCTACGGCTTAACGTCCCATCCGATGGACGGCGGCCTTTCAAAGCCCATCGGTGTCCCCTACTGACAGTGGGCAGAGCGGGGAATTTTGCGGAGATAAATCTCAACGCTGACCCAGCTGGGACTCGAACCAGGGAACTACAGATTACGAGCCTGGCGCGCTACCGACTGAGCCACCCCCGCCCCATTTCGAGAAAGAAGAAAAAGCATCATGATTATTAGGGAAAAAATTATGATCATGAAGAAAAAGCATCCTGAAAGCTAAATCTTTGTTTTTTTCGACGAGATCCATTCAATAATCCCAAATAGTTGCAGAAACTGAAATACGATGATGAAAATGTGAAAGCACACACACAATATTATACAAAGCGTATCCACTTATACAGTGGCATTTTGGAGAGTGTGGAGTATCAGCACGTGGTCCTCGTTTCTATTTCACTGGTTTCATTTATCGTTTACGGTTGTTTCTGCAATGCAGTGAAGCGAAATCCGGCAAATTTCATGAGTATAACAATATATTTACTTATACAGTGTTATGTAGAGTATAACAATATACACATTAACACATAAAATACAAAATGATGCCCCCTGGAAGTGGTATAAGAGGAGATTACAAAGAGCCGGTGTAAAGCACTGGAATTGTGTTTGCTCGCAGTTCTTGTGCACTAAAGGATCAAGTATACCCCGTCGAAGAACACGGCATCCGTAAGACCAAGTTTCCGACTTTGATCGAGGTAGAATTGTGGGATTACGGGAAGGCGGATTATCGTACCGAGATATAGGTACTCGTGTTGGACCAAATCAAAACCTTTCATATGTTCTCACAGTGATGAGAATATGGCGTCAGTGGGTAGAGGAGGAACGAACTCACCGACGTGAGGGATCTCAACGGCCCTGTCACACAAACGAACGAGAGGACAGACATCTCGTGCGCATGGCTTTGAATGATCGTACACCCACATCAAACACCTTAGCTCAAAGGTTAGGGTGTGTTGCACATGAACCAGTGTCTGCATGTACGGTTCGATGTCATCTGCAGCATCGGGGCATCTCTGCTGGGCGGCCATTGCTTCGGCTACCATTGACTGTACAACACAGTCGTATATGATTGCACTGTGCACAAGAACGTCACTGTGGATGTGCGAATGGCATCGCATCGTCTTTTCATATGAATCCCGCTTCAGTATGCAGACCATGATGGACGAATCCGTATCTGGTGATACCGCAGAAACAGGTTCAGTGAGACATGCATGATGAAGCACCATACAGATCCTGTCCCTGGTGTTATGGTTTGGGGTGTCATTGGACTCCACTTACGCATGTGCCTCGTATGCACGGGGCGGAGGTGACTTAGTCGGTAGCACGCCAGGCTCGTAATCTGTAGTTCCCAGGTTCGAGTCCCAGCTGGGTCAGCGTTGAGATTTATCTCTGCAAAATTCCCCGCCCTGCACATAGTCAGTAGGGGACACCGATGGGCTTGGAAAGGCCGCCGTCCGTCGGATGGAACGTTAAGCCGTGGCCCCGTGTGCGGGAGAGCCATACCCTGTGCACGTTAAAGAACACGCTGGATGGCCTTGACGGGAGGCTACCATCTGTCTCCCAACAGCTGTTCCAGTGGGTCCCCTCCCCAACCTTCTCCTAGCCTTCGGGGTCCATGTGACCTGGCCATTTAGCCCATGGTGTGCAAAAAAGTGCCGCTCAGAGGTAAAACAACCCAACCCTCGTATGCATTACGATACTTTGAACAGCCAGCGTTACATCACTGAGGTGTTGGTGTCTGTGGTAGTACCTTATCTTCAGGGGCTCTCTGGTGCAATTTGCCAACAGAACAATGCCCCACCACATGTGGCATGCATCGTCCAACACCATGTGACCCTTCCATGTAGCATGTGTCCAACACCATGTGGCATGCATCGTACCAACACCATGCGACCCCTGGATAACCATCATGTGACCCTTCTGCCTTGTCCTGCGCATTCACTGGATCTATCCCTAGTCGAGCATGTCTGGTCTATGATTTCAAGATGACTAGCACATCAGACACCAGCAGTTGCTACAACAGATGAACTTTTGCTAAGTTCGAAACTGTATGGAGTGACATTCCCCAAACACACACCTGACGTCTCATCCTCTCAATGCTGGATCGTGTAGCAATGGTTATTGCGGCTCATGGTGGCTTTGAATCAAGATACTGATTTCTTTGATTCCACAAATCTAACCGAGTTGAATTTGTAATCATTGATTCTTGTAACATGAGCTATGTATTCACTAAATATGGCTTTGATATCTCTTGTCTTTCCTGGTGTTTTACTTTTAATGTCCAGCAGTATATATAATATATACAATGTTTTATAGAGTATAACCAGTTCACTTAGACTATACAATATAGTGGGTCTCATAAATAATGCGCAAACACCAAATAGCGTGATTCTGAGGAAAATGTTATCCTATTAGTTTTCCATATAGGCCATAGTTAACGAGTTAGAAGGATTCGAATTCATAGACATCATTTCCGGTTCTCGAAAATGTGTATTTGTTTGTCTGCAGAATGGGAAATTCAACACTAGACGTAATGAACAGGATATGTCTGACGCACGTACATCACATGTGCACCTAATTATGATCCAGAAAAGCCACTCAATCTCAGAAATGTAATGAAGCAACAAATAGTTAACATCCGTCTAGGATGAATAGTTGATTTCCCCCACGTGAGAAATGCGAGGAAACTACGCAGCATTACAGAGGCAAATGTTCCAAGCGCCCATCATGCAGGTTTCAATAAGGCTCATCGCATCTGAGAATTGCATTTTGTACGCACCACAAAATTTCGGGATCCACCGTCGAGAGTATTGCGTGCAATGCACCCATTATATGGGTGCATATGGTGCATTTTACGGGATGGTTCTGTTGTTAGAGCTCCATGTTTCCAACTGAACCATTCCCTCACATCCATCTCTACCATCATCACTGCCCTGATTTGGCACATGGTAATCTGTAGTTACCAGATGCCAGTTTCATCTGGGCCAGCGTTAAGATTTATCTCTGCAAAACTTCCCGCCCCTCCCTCGGTCAATAGGGGAACACCGATGATCTTGGAAAGACCGCCATCCGACGGATAGGACTTAAAAGAATTTACCCTTCATAGCATCGCACCCTGTGCAGGTTAAAGAACACTCTGGATGGCCTTGAGACTAGACAGCTGTCTAGTTAGTCCCCTCTCCCCATAGTCCTGAAACCTCTTCATTTAGCCCATTTTGTGCAAAAAGAAGTGCTGCTCAGAGGAAAAACATCCCAAGCACCCATTATATGTATTATACTGTTGGAAGGCCTGCGATATTAACTCCTTGAGATGGTCCCAAAAGAAAAAGTATTCAGCTCCGGCGACCTGGTAGGCCATTGTAAAGATCCAATCTGCCCATTTACTTGACCTCGGAGAGTAATATCAATTCATCGTCGAATGCCAAAGTGCACAGGAGTTCCATCGTGGTGTAGCCAAAGCCACCGTTCATAACAACAATGGTCAAGATCTCCGTCAGCACTGTTCGAAGAAATACCTGAGAAGCATGGAAAGTATGTGCCTATTGTAGTACCCTCCATGATACCGAGAAACACGTTGATGATCCAATCGGACCTGGTGCTTGGGTTCTCTGGTAGCATTCTGTTCGAAAGTGCCCATTTACAACTGTTGCAAATATTGAAGATTCCTTTGCATATGAACTGAGTTTCGTCCGTCCGTAGTATTCACTTGTGGCACTATTCATCCACAGTATTCGCTCGTAGTACCATTCGTCCACATTATTCGCTCGTAGTACCATTCGTCCACAGTATTCGCTCATAGTACCATTCGTCCACAGTATTCGCTCGTAGTACCATTCGTCCACATTAATCGCTCGTAGTACCATTCGTCCACAGTATTCTCTCGTAGTACCATTCGTCCAGATTATTCTCTCGTAGTACCATTCGTCCAGAGTATTCGCTCGTAGTACCATTCGTCCAGATTATTCGCTCGTAGTACCATTCGTCCAGATTATTTGCTCGTAGTACCATTCGTCCAGAGTATTCGCTCGTAGTACCATTCGTCCACATTATTCGCTCATAGTACCATTCGTCCAGAGTATTCGCTCGTAATACCATTCGTCCTGCAATACCATTCGTCATCACTGCATTGATTTGACATATGGCACTGGTGCTGAGAGTTGAATGAGCTCATTTTGAAAGTGACGCATTGTTTTAAAATACTCGTAATCATATACAATTTCCTTCGAGTGCCGAATGGATGCCCAAATGTCAATCAAGGCGTCTCTACTCCGTTGTTAGTCTTGGCTCAAGGCCCGGTCTTATTTAGCTGCTCAGGATTCAAAGTGGGTTTAACTCGTTACTCTATTCAGCCTGCAGATAATCCAATAAAAATCGTTTTGTATGTAATGTTCAAAATTTTGTTTGCTGCCTTTGACTGTTTAGAATTGCTTATATTCTAGTCATTTTATGGAACATGTCTACTCCAATGTTTGGAAGAAATGCAATCTATACGGAAATCCTTCGCTTTAGTAGTTTCTCTTTTTTAATTTAACGATTCCCTGGAGTCACAATATCTCGTCAAAATTTGCTTTCACAAAGCAAGCTGGTTTTTGGGTTGTTTTACATCTCAGCTGCAATCATTTCCACAGAATGGACTGACACCGATGGGCTTGGAAAGGCAGCCGTCCGTCGGATGGGACGTTAAGCCATGGCCATACCATGAGCTAGGAGGTCTCAACGTAGGTTACGCGGTAAAAGTTTTTGGAGAACGCCGTGAGAGCTCAAAAATCGCTAGATCTAGTAACAAAGTTTTATTCCCATTGTTATACTATAACTATAGTTTTATCTATCTATACATGGGATACGCCAGTTACATACACAATTATAGGGGGTATGTGAAGCATAAAAAGCTGCGAACCACTGCCCTGAGCCATACCCTGTGCACGTTAAAGAACACACACTGGATGGCCTTGACGGGAGGCTACGATCTGTCTCCCAACAGCTGTTCCAGTAGGTCCACTCCACCAACATTCTCTGAGCCTTCGGGGTCCATGTGACCTGGCATTTATCCCATGGTGTGCAAAAAAGTGCCGCTCAGAGGTAAAACAACCCAACCCAAATCCAAAAGAATCGATTTGAATGCCTAAGGACTCCAAGGGCTCAGAGAAGTTTGGGGGAAGGTGACCCACTGGACAGTGCTGATAGGAGACGGAGAGCAATCTCTGGTGAAAGCCATTCAGTGGGCTTTTTTTAACGTGAACAGGGTATGGATATCCTGCACATGGCCATGGCTTAATGTTCCATATGTTGGTTGCAGAGTTCTAAGCTTATAGGCTTTCCCTTTCTGACCAAATGAAGAGTGGTGAGTTTTGCGAAGATAAATTGTACCTCTGGTACAAATGGGACTCGAACCAGTGAATTGAAGATTACGAACCTTGCGCGCTACCAACTGAGCCAAATACTTGCCCCAAAGGCAATATATGAATCCGATTCATTTAGATAACCAAAAGGAGATAGTCGAGGGATGGAAGGCATGAAAACGTCATTTAAATGATGAGACGAGTAATCTGAGACTAGTAAGTTGGAAACTGTGTAAAGACAACAGTTACGCGATTAAACACATTAAAGAAATGTGACATCCAGGCTCTGGAGTCACTTTCAGGAAGAAGGAAGTTCTGCCCATAGACGAGCAAGGTGTGCCAAAATCTACAACATGTGAAGGTGATCTATAATGGATCTAATTTCAAAGCGTCACTGAACTATGACAGCCAGCCAGTTCCACTCGCCCAATAGAGGTCGATTTCATCTCTCAAGCACCCGGAGGGAAAATCCCTTTGCCAGAGTGTCCTGGGCTGTCACTGACAGCAATTGCCTTTTATACTTCCACGTCTTCGAATTCGACTGCAGAGAGATACAAGGACGTGATTTTTGATCAATATCTTCCTCCTTTTCAACTTCGGTTGGCTCTTTATTTATTCCACTGGACTGGACTCCATGAATCACCCAGTTGACGAATACTAAAGTGAGGATTGGAGCCCAAAATGGATTAGCTTTCAAGACCTCCAGATCTGAATCAAATTGAAAACTATTGGAAAGGTTTAAGGAAATATTTCTTAACTGCAGTAATGCAAAAATTTGAGAATACAATGCTAGAAGGTATTTAATTAAGATTGAGATATACTTTATCTTACAATTCGGCTTTGCTATTGGAGCTATGCTCTTATAAAAAAAACAAAGCTCTGTGTATAACAAATTTTCGAATATTTATTTGGATGTGGAAAGATCAATTTCGTTTTTGAATTTGACTTGTGTACAAAAATACGAAAGAGAAATTATGCAAGCGACAAAAGAAAGGGAGAAAAAATTTAATATATTTTGTTAAATTTTTATTTGAAGCATTTAGGACCTAGTAGGGTCCCAGAAACTTATACTAGTTAGTGCGAGGGGGTTGGCTCAGTCGGTAGCGGACCAGACTCGTAATCTCAAGTTCCCAGGCTCGATTCTCAACTGCGCAAACATTGGTATTTATTTCTTTTAACATCCATCTTGTCCTAGGTGAGAAAGGTTACACCAGTGGGCTTGGAAAGGCTGTCCTCTGTCGGATGAGACGTAAAACAGGGGCCACTTGTACAGGAGAGCCATAACCTGTGCGCGTTAAAGAATGCACTGGATGTCGTTGATGGAAAATTATCATCTGTTTCCCAATAGCTGTCCAGGGTCTGCTTCCCCAACCTTCTCTGAACCATAGAGGTCATTGTGACTTGGCAATTTAGCCCCTTATATGGTAAAAAGTGCTTCAGATGTAAAGCAACTCAATCCTACCAAATTAAAAAAATAAAGCTAACTCAATACTACTTCCCATAGGTTAAACAACGAAGGAAAAAAACGCGATATCGTAACGTTCCGACTATATATATGCACAAAATCATGTATAGTAGTACGTACAATATGTGGCAGGACAGAAGTATGTTTACTAGGCATCATTTATTGGAAAATATGTGGTGGCGAGCTATTGGTAGACTCTAGTTACGACAAAGTCAAGTAGATGTCTTAATGTGAGTCGTTCATTGGTGTATAGACTTTGATATTCTAACGAGGACAGAATGCATCTAGATGATTCAGTAGTGGAAAATGAAGGGCAATAACTTCAAAGGACTTCTATCTGGTGTTATACGCACACTGATCAGGATGTCAACCACACATCAACAGCGATCGGACCTCGCAGCAGCAAGTGGAATGGCAATATCCACTACCACTGTGCGCCAAAGTCTTCACGAAGTGTGCCTACATCCTAGAGGCCAGTGGTGTGCATATGCACCTGATCCATCCTCATAGGAGAGACCGTCTGAACTGGTGCAAACATCAGGTCAGTTGAACCCAGGAGCAATGGAAATCCATGCTCTTCAGTATAAATTAAGATTTGTCCTTCACAGCCATTTGTGGCTTCATTTGATATGGAGGGAACCAGGAACGCACTGTCATCATACAAATATACGTGAAAGAGACATCTACGGTTGTGGTAGTGTCATAATTTGGGGAGGGATATCTTTGGGCAGCCGTGCAGATCTGTATATGCATCAACCATGCTACATCACCATTCGCAGGTATAGGGATGAAATCTTTCATTCCTCAGTGCAACCATATGCGGAATAGCACCTGAATATATAGTTTCGAAGCTTTCTCCTACAGGATGACAACACCCGCCCACATCTTTTTCGCCTTGTCAGTTGCTACCTAGAGAATAGCACTGTTAACCTTAAGAAGCGGCCAGCCAGGTTTCAAGATTTAAATTCGATAGAAATGCATGGGATACTCTCGGGTAGGGGTTCTCAATGTGGGTACACCACGTATCCCTTGGGGGTATGCGGTAAAATGTTTTTGGGGTACGCAGTTAATAACTTCATCGTTAACTGGACCACTTTGCCAAAGCGGCCTTGGCCCCTTTATCATCTGGTCCAAGGGGTACGCCGTGAGAGCTCAAAAGTTGCTAGATCTTCCATTGTCCAATAAAGGAGAGTTGATTGAGATATCTTGTGACAATAATTTAAAAAGCATTCATTCCAAAAAGTCACTGATTAGTTTTGGGATTGGAGTGGAGAAGGAATATCCCACTTTGTCAAGAATTCCAGCCAAATATTTGTTACCTTTCACAACAACTTATTTATGTGAAACTGGTTTTTCATCTTTAACTGCTTTAAAAAATAAATATAGGAACAGGCGGCATGTTAAAAATGACTTGCGACTATACCTTAGCAAAATAACCCCAACCATTGATGAACTGCGCAAGCGTAAACAAGTGCAACCATTTCACTGATTACCCACTAAAATGTTTTTAATTTTATATCATCATCATCCTCATGGAGCCATGTGCTACGGAAGTCCAACCAGAACGTGCAATTTAGTTCTCCAAGCATGTCTGTCCTGAGCTACATCTGCTACATCCGGCCACTGTACACCAAACCTAACAAGGTCCTGTTTGACATTGTCTGCCCACCGCATTCTAGGTTTCCCCCTCTTTCTGAGGCCTTTAGGCACTCAGAAAAGAACAGTAGTTTGTAACCCTATTCGCCAATCTATAATTATCCATACGCGCAACATGGCCAAACCAGCAGAGTCTCTCTCTGCACAATATGCTGCTTAAAGGAGGTTGCCGACTCCTTTGACTAACCTCATCATTACTTACAAAGTTGAACCACCTAATGCCCAAGACGTAAGCATCTAGAATCAAAAGCATCTAGTTTCCTGTTATCTTGTTTACAAAGTGTCCACGTTTCACTACCATAACTAACCCTAGAAAGAACCAAACTCTTATATAGTCTAATTTTAGTCTTGGGAGCTATGTAACAGATTCTGGTGATGTGCGGCATGAGATTAACAGACGAATAGGGATTGCTGCTTGGACTTTTAAGAATCTATGGAGAGTGTGGAGAAATAGCGTAAACACCTAATTTTTATAAGGTTTGTTAAATTATATATGTCATTTTTGTGTTTATCGATATACGTAATTTATGAATACAAAATTTAATTTGTGTATATGCATATATGCTTTATTTTATTCCCATTCTTATACTATAACTATAGTTTTATCTATCTATATAAGGGGTACGCCAGTTACATACACATTTACAGGGGGTACGTGAAGCATTAAATGTTAAGAACTACTGCTCTAGGGATATTGGTTTCTTCCCTGAATTCAACTCCTGCAAACCTCCAGGAGCTTCGACATGCTTTGGAAAGGAAATGGAGATACTATCCACAGTGCTGCTGGATAGTGTTCCACTTAGACTATATCAGCTAACCTCCATATTCAAACACTTAGACTATATCAACTAACCTTCGTTTTTTTCAATGCGCATGTGTGTTCTTTTACCATTCGAATATAATTTTGGGAATTAAAAGTGTTATTTTATTTTTCAACTGTTATTCTTATGCACGGTTTTTATATACATCTAACTTCTGATTCACATGTAACAGATCCAATGGAATTTCAAGAAAAACCGGTTTCTAAGGTTGTTCCTTAAATTATGGAAACCAGTGTAGTTAATATAAGCTGTCTCACATAGGGACATTCTCTATTAAGACTGTAATCACTGGCTCAGTTAAAGCTAATATAACACGCAAAACTTCCCAGCTCGAACACTAGTTAGCTCCCTAACTACTACTGAAACCACTGAAGATTGTAATATAATGTTAGGAATAGCACAGAAATTAAGGATTATGGTCAAGTGATTAAAAACTGTTCATAGGATACGACAAAAGTTTTCTTCAGGATGTGCAAAAACTGCATCCTACTCTTAGGGTACTGCAGAATATATAGAGTCTGTATGCAATTGCGGGAGTAGAGTTCAGTTGTTCTACCTCTGATAGACAGTTTTGTGCACTATATGTGTTAGGTGACCCCAAATGTCTCGCAGCTGGCCAAGAGAAGGTCCCCAGGATTGATATTAGGAGACAAATGTAAAACTGCCGTCAAGATCATCCAAAGTGTTATCTAATTTGTAAGTAGGGTATATAAAAAAGAAAATATTTTTGAAATCGGAAATGTAATAGCGCACAAAATTTGCATTTTGAGTTGTTAAAAACTCTTTTTCCTTCATCCGCACAATATGAAAAACTAATGAACTTAAAGCTTGGAAGAAGCTGAAAGACGAATTGCACCCTGTGCCCAACTTATCTACAATGGCATTTTTTGGACGTTTTCCCTTAAACGTATTGAAAGTTTTCAATCGGTAATTATGATTTTTTCTAAAAAGGAGGCATCAGATATCTATCCATATATTAGCATCTTCACCCATCTATACCTGACTGATAGAACATAAACATGCTTTGACATTTGTCACAACTTTTGCTCTATATTCTTCTGCTTATTTAGATGCTGGCAGATTAACAAATAGGAAAATTTCTGCTACTTAAAGCAAATCTGCTTTTGATAAACATAAAATGATGAGAGTATCGGTTACAGTGTATTCTTTCCACATAATTAGTTTGGCATAGTCATTAGCGTTGAAGCTCAAGGATGGAATGACGAATTTGCCGACATTTTCTCTGATGTACTTTTTTTAATGATGCAACCTATCACTAGCTCTCGAATCAATAACTTTTCGTATCAGAGCACTACGAATGGAATCTTTTCTTAGTTTGCATAATATCCATTTCTTGATATAGTTTGACCGATGACACCCTTCAGATCCCTATTCATATAATTAGATATCTGCATAAAACGAAACAGGTTTCTGCGGCATCCTTTCCTGTGAGATTACATTCGATGTTAAACAACTTAAACTCCCATGATAAACGTCATTAAATGTAATAAGTTCGTTAGTGCATGCTAATTGCCCTATACGCTGATCGTCAAAAGTTAATCCCGGAGCAACCAAATGTTCAAATCTCAAAATATATTTGGATAAATTTAATATAATATCACAGGAATATACAAAGCTAATGTTATGATAAAGTTTAAAATTGGACCAAAAACGACAAAGTTTAAAATTGGACCAAAAATGGTTTTCATGTAGCCTATAAAACGAATAAAGGAAAACACTTAAAAAGGAGTGGACGGGAGGGGCTGAATGCAAAATATATAGTCAGTAGGGCGATTCATGCTCTCAATATGAAAATCCAGAGAATAGGAGGGCAACAAAGTCCACTGAACAAGCCTTGGAAGGTTTGGCGAGGGCGTTGAAGGGTTGCGATGCGTCTCCCTAGAGCAACCCATACATTTTCTATCGGAATGAGATCTGGAATGAAGCACGTTTCATCATGCATTCGATGTCTTCTTCAAGATATCGGTAGGGCAGGCTTGCATTTGTGGATGGAAATTATCGTCCATTGGGAGAAATTGTCACCTATTGTACCAGCTCAGAGATTCACATAGGGAACAAGGTTCTCATTACGATGTCTGAGAGCATTCACAGAAATTCCATCGAACTTAAAAAATAAGGAACGCCATCCAACGGAATTCCATCCCACACATTCAGACCTTCACCACCAAATGCACTTCTCTCAAGGATGTTATAGGGCTGGTTGCAGAGTCCCACATTTCTCCCCAGATTAGTACATGCCTGTTCTCCGAATATGCAGAAAATTTCGAGTCATGACCAAGCCGTGACTTCATTGTTCTCGGGTCTGGGTTATATGATCGTGATGCCATTGCAGCGGGCCTCTCTATACCTCTCTATAAAGAAATGTATGTATACAACACGTCGAAGTGGAAAACTATTTGAGACAGACACCTGCCTTTCTTGAAAAACTTATACTCTGGGACACATACAATAGGAGGATTATTAATGAGGAGCTAATTTTGTTAAAATAATTTAAGGCGGGACTTCTTAATTATTATTAACTCATTATCTCTTTCCCTATTTAATTAGAGAGTGAAAAAATATAAAATTTTGGTTCAGTTTTTTGAACAAAAAAATTTTAATAATTTTATTGTCTATGTACCCATAATGGACACAAAAATTGAACCTTTAGCCTGTTAAGTCAATGGAGAGTCAAGTTCAAAAATCCACGATTTCTACAAAAGCATTTTACAGGACAGTAGGACTACTTATATTCAAATCTCATCCAGCTCTTTAATATTATTGAAAATCAAGATTTAGAAAGCTTTGAATGATATCCTATTTTTCTGATAAATGTTTATCGTAGAAATTATGGATTTTCGAATTTGATTCTCCATTGGCAGCAAAGCAATGATTCCATTTGTTTGTCCATTCCTGCACTTTATCAATTTCGCATCAATTACACTGGCTTACAAGGTTTTTACAACATGAGCAATTGTAGCTGCCTTTAACTATTTTTCAGGTGCTGATTTCAGATCTTTCCTTCAAAAAATGCTTAGAACGTCACGTTTTTATGTTATTAGTCATTTTCACTCCTATTAAGATCTTCCTATACCAACACCTCCAGGCAACTGGGAGGATACTAGATATTTTGCTTTTTGTGGTTGGCAACACTGATTACCAAGTGGGAGAAAACATGTAACAGTAACCTTACTTCAGACCGCCATTCTTGTTGTTTTCATTGTAGGAGGAACACGTGCTATACGTTGAAGAGTGAATTTTGGCGTTTAAATGGCACAAAAGCAGCGTCGCGGAAGTGTTAATGTGCAAGATAAGTTTTCTTATATTTCTGGAAATTATCTTTTAAAATCCCAGGATCGTTCCTTGACAAAGATTGTGAACAAAGCCTATAATTTGTATTTTGGATGTCATCTTGGTGATCAGGACAAAACATAGGCTCCACATGTGTGCTGCATTTCGTGCTTTGTGGCCCTTTGCAGTTCCAACGGTTTTGCGTGAGCCAACTAATAACTTTCATGATTGCTATTTTTATTTTCTCGAGCTTTTCAAAAAAAAAGAACAAAAGCAAAATACAATATTTAAATGTGCCTTCTGCCATAAGGCCAGTTCCTTATGGAGAAAATCTTCCTATAACAACACCTCCAACCAACAAGGAGGAGATGGACTCAAATTCATTAGAGGAAGATTTCGAGGCACATACAGATCCTGATCCTACATACACCCTAAAAAGTTAGACGAGCCTCATATGATTCAGCATAATGAACTAAATGATCTTTTCAGTACCTTTCAAAAGAGATATTCCCTTGTGGAAAGGAACGGAAGGGGAGTACTGCCAATTCAGTATGGCCTACTGATCTCGTCATCTATGGCCACTTTTTTCTTTTTTTTCAAACCTGATGAGGAGTGGTCAACTTCACAGGGTCCTGGTGCTGACCATTTATACCTAGTAGACTGAACTTGTTTATGGATTTGAGTTTGATTACGGATCCTGGACTTGCTCCACTGGTGGGCCTCTGTTGAGGGAGAATCTGCTGCTGTGTTTTCTGTTTGTTTCTGGGTTGCCAGCCCTAAGTGAACTGAGGCATGGGATACCTTAAATCAGCTGATGGATAATCCTAATCAGAGGCCATCACAGGTACCTGAACCTTACTTAGCTAGTTGGGCATCGTGAAGCCTAACTGGAGTAATGTGTCTCAGGCAGGCCATATGGCTCTTGAAAAAGTCCACTTGAAAAGGTGGTGTCTGAAGTTCCTACCAGCATCGGTGACTTCAGTCTTTAGCGGAGGAGGAACAGGTCTTTGCCCCATGCCTGCGATCAGGGGCTGTTTGATATTGTTGGCCCAACCAATCTCAATAAACCCAATTTCTTTAAAAATCCTACTAATAATTTTCTCTCTGCAGGAACGTGGAACGTGAGGACATTACATAGAGATTACTCTCTTGATGTCCTCATGCAGGAATTCCAGCGCTATAACCTAGATATTCTAGGCTTGCAAGAGACCAGATGGATAGGTAATGGTGAGGTACTTAAAAATAACTTTAAATTTCTCTTTACAGCGAAGGAGGATGGAAAGCAGCACCAAGGCGTGGGTCTGCTGCTCAGCAGACATGCTAGTGATGCTCTTCTAGGATATGAGTGCATTAATGAAAGGTTTCTTACAGCAAAATTTCAGACAAGCACTAAAGACTTGAATGGTATCTGCTGTTATGCCCCCACTGAGGATGCTGATGAGGATGAGAAGGATAGGTTTTATGAACAACTTCAGGATATTTTGAATTCTGTCAGCAAAGGAGATATTACCCTTGTTCTAGGTGACTTCAATGCCAAAGTTGGTACTGACTCTGATCTTTGGGGAGGGGTGATTGGCCCTTTTGGTATTGGTAGCTGCAATGGCAATGGGCAACGTCTCCTACAAGTAAGTAAACTCAATGGTTTCAGAATAACTAACACATATTACAAACACCCCGACATACATAAATACACATGGGTTTCACCTGATGGGCTGCATAGGAATATGATTGATTATATATTAATTAACAGCAAATGGGCTAGTTCTGTTAGAAATATCAGGTCATATGGGGGAGCTGAAATTGGATCTGCTTGTTAAAAGTTGAATACCTTGAAAAAAATTGGATACCTTGATAAAAGTGCTTGCAACTTAAATTTAAAAAGTGTTGTGCTAAAGTTAAAAAATTTACCTTTAATACTGAAGCTCTGAAAGACCCTGTTATATCTAAAGCTTACCATGATAGGTTACTTAGTCATTATGACAGTCATGGTTTGCTTAATACTGAAGTTGAGGAAGAATGGGGCCATTTTAAACAGGCTTTTTTGGAAACTAACAGTACTCTTTTAGGAAAGAAGGAGCAGAGGAGACAGAATTATTTAAGTGATAAAGCACTTGAGCTTATTTCAGAAAGAAGGAATTGCTGGAATGTCCTTAATCAGTACCCTACTAGTCCTAATAGAAATGATTACAGAGAGCTTAATAAACGTGTAAAGGATCAGTTAGCTACTGATAAGAATCTTTGCCTTGATGGATTTGCTGACAAAGCTGAGGAAGCAGTTAGGCAGCACAACAGCAGAGAGCTGTACCAGATAGTTAATGTTTTATGTGGTAGAAAACGGACAGGTAAAAAAGGATTGCAGGATAAACAAGGTAAGGTTATAGAAGGTGAGGATTTTGTCATGGCTAGCTGAGCTGAGCATTTCAGTGATGTTCTAAACAATGTGGTTAGTTCTATTCCCATTGTTTGCAATGATGATAGATGCATTGGTAGCTTTAATGTTGGCCCTATAACACAATCTCAAGTTATTTTGGCTGTTTCTAAACTTAAACTTCATAAATCCCCAGGGGTAGATGAAATTACTACAGAAATGCTCAGAGCTGGGAATGTTTCGGTTAACACTTAGATGACTGAAATTTTGAATAACCTTTATGATAAAGGCATGGTTCCTAAAGATTTCACCAGAGCTATTAATATCCCTATTTTCAAAAAAGGTGATCGCAGATCTTGTGATAACTATAGGGGTATCAGCCTACTCTCTGTTCCAGGTAAAGTTCTTTCCATGATTGTGCTTAATAGAATTAAGAATCTGGTTGACAGGCAATTGCGTGATGAGCAATGTGGATTCAGAAGTGGTAGGGGATGTGTAGATCAGATATTTTCACTTAGGCAGATTCTTGAGAAATGTTTAGAGTTTCAGAAACCTTTGGTTGCTAGCTTTGTTGATTTCAAAAGGCTTTCGACTCTGTTGATCGCCATAATTTGTGGTTGATTGTGGAATCATATGGTATACCAGACAATTTAGTTGACATAATGAAAGCTCTCTATAATATCACTGAGTCGTGTGTGAGAGTTGGTAAGTCTTGTAGCAATTGGTTTAGCATTACTTCTGGTGTTCGACAAGGGTGCATTTTGTCTTCTTTTCTCTTTAGTTTGGTTGTTGATTATGTTATGCGAAATTCACTTCAAGGGAAAGATTTTGGCCTTAAATGGGCTGGAGATACGAAAATTTCTGATTTTGATTATGCTGATGATTTAGCCCTTTTGACAAATGATGTTGATGAGATGAACTCTTTCATTCGAGCTGTTGATGAGACTGGTAGTAGAGTAGGTTTGGTTATAAACAGAGAGAAAACTAAAGTGATGAAAATTGGTCAGGCAGGCTGTGATTCAGTTAATCTGAATGGTTGCAGTCTTGAGCAGGTGCCACAGTTTAATTATCTTGGGAGCTATGTAACAGATACTGGTGATGTGCGGCATGAGATTAACAGACGAATAGGGATTGCTGCCGGGACTTTTAAGAATCTATGGAGATTGTGGAGAAATAGGCGTATATACCTAAAGACTAAAATTAGACTGTATAATAGTTTGGTTCTTTCTAGGGTTAGTTATGGTAGTGAAACGTGGACATTGTGTAAACAAGATAACAGGAAACTAGATGCTTTTGATTCTAGATGCTTATGCAGTATCTTGAGTATTAGGTGGTTTAACTTTGTAACTAATGATGAAGTTAGGCAAAGGAGTCTGCAACCTCCTTTAAGCAGCATGTTGTGCAGAGAGAGACTCCGCTGGTTTGGCCATGTTGCCGTATGGATAATTATAGATTGGCGAATAGGGTTATGAATAGTATGCCTAGAGGCCTCAGAAGGAGGGGGAGATCTAGGATGCGGTGCGCAGACAATGTCAAACAGGACCTTGTTAGAATTGGTGTCCAGTGGCCGGATGCAGCAGATGTAGCTCAGGACAGATATGCTTGGAGAATTAAACTGCGCGGTCTGGTTGGACCTCCGTAGCCCATGGCTGCTTGATGATGATGATGATGATGATGATGATGATGATGATGATGATGATGATGATGATGATGATGATGATGACAGCTATTTCAGGGCTGATGGAAGAAATAGGAACAAATGACGACCGTAAGGAATGGCGTCTATTTATAGATTTTTCAAAATTCAGCTTAAAGAATGTCCTTTTGCATAAAGGAAACCAAAAATCTTCCATTCCAATGACATATGCTCTGGTAATGAAGGAAACGTATGAAAGCATGGAAAAAATGCTCACTGCTATAAAATATGACCAGTTTAAGTGGACAATATATGGTGACTTAAAAGTCATATCTCTCTTACTCGGGCTTCAAGGAGGCTTCACAAAATTTAGTTGTTTTCTCTCTTTGTAGGACAGTAGGGCCAGAAAGGGACATTACTAAACAAAAGACTAGTCCGAAAGAGAAGTTTTTATTCCTTGAAAGAGTAATGTCAGGCATAACCCTCTAGTTGACCCCTCTGATGTTCTGCTCCCATCACTACACATTAAACTGGGACTTATGAAAAACTTTGCAAAGCCTATGGACAAAACTGGTAAAACGTTTTTGCACTTGAAGGAAATTTTCCCAAAACTAAATGATGTCATACAAAAAAAGGGATCTTTGTTGGTTCTCAAATCAGGAAGCTACTGAATAATACTCTCTTCGAAGAAAAAGTAAATATAAATGAGCGCGCTGCATGGAAATCCTTCACGTCTGTGATCCTGGGTTTTCTGGGGGATCACAAAGAGGAAAACTACCATCAGCTTATTCAAGATCTTCCCAAAATTTTGAAAATATTGGCTGCCGAATGTCTTTAAAGATCAATTTCTTGCACTCGCATCTCGACTTCTTTCCCAAGAACTTAGGAGCTGTCAGTGATGAGGAAGGGGAAAGATTTCACCAGGATATCCGAACCATGGATACCAAGGCAGGTGGGACCCAGCAATAATGGGTGACTACTGCTGGTTCTTGCAGAAGAAAGATACCTGAGCACATAAAAGACAAAAATGAACTTCTTGTAAGTATGAAAGATCCTTACCCATGCTTTCTTTTTTTTTGCGTTTCAATATTATTTCATTTGTTACTTATTTTTTGTTACTTTTATATTCAGTGTTCCATAACTATGATGTTTCTAATTGTTTTTCCCTGTAATCATGTAATTAATTAATGAGATTTAAGTTGCAATTTAAGTAATTAGTAACATTTATTTTCATTTCTCAGATATGCGTATTCATTGAAATTTGAAATGCATCAATTCGTAAATTTAAAAAACACAGTACGTGCTGCAGAATTTTCACAGCCATATGTGAATTTAGCACCCTAAAATTAGTTAAAAACATCCTATTTGACCAATGTTATAAAAAAAGTTTCAATTTGTTGTCTAGTGTTATTATATACTCCAGAAAATAAACACGATTTTTTTCAAAAATTTTCTTTTTTTACCACAAATATTTTGAACTATTAAACATTTGTCTATTTTCGTATATTAATTATTTCAACTAATTTTCTAATAAGAGAAATTTAGTTCTATAGATATTCAGGGCTTTTAAGAACAGCATATTAATCCATCATATTTCTTTATATACAACAGGCAGTATTATCAGACGGAGAGGAATATTATCAAGCTCCATAGATATGTCTTCTCTTATAATAATTTCTTTATTCAAAATGAGCCTATAGCTTTAAAATTTACGCTTTTTATAAAAAAAGCACAAAATTATTAAGCCAGATATTTACTTAAAAGAAAGTTTTTTCGCTACATCGTATTTGTTATTAAATAAATAAAATAAATTACTCTTGAGGCAGTCCGCTAGCCACCGAGTTTTGGCATGAAGCAGTCAGTATAATAACCAACAGAGACGACCTGTGGGGGAAAATGAGGCCTTAGCGGAAAAAAAAATATAAGTAAAAGGATTTGGGTTGGGTTGGGTTGTTTTACCTCTGAGGGGGACTTTTTTTGCACACCATGGGCTAAATTGCCAGGTCACATGGACCCCGAAGGCTCAGAGAAGGTTGGGGGAGGGGACATAAGTAAAAGGAAGATCCATTCTTTCCGAGAACGATCTTTCGTACAAAAAATAACCATCTTTGAACATAAACCGTTGTCAAATAATGGGTGAAATTATATCAAGATTCATATGACAAAAGTAGGTTTAATAGCTGGGAGGACGGTTAGCTCAGTCGGTAGCGCTCCAGGCTTTAATTCCCAGGTTCAAGTGCCTGCGTTGAGATTTATTTCGCTAATCCCCACCCTGCTAAAACATGAATCAAAGTGTTGCGACGTTAAAGATTTTCCGTCAATTACTCTTTTTCCAGTTAGTCAACAATAAACCTTGTTAGATGAATAGGAGAATTCTGAAGTTGATTATTTACATTAAAATTGCATTTTCAAATGAATGCAATACAAAGTCTCAATTCCGCAACTGTCCAAAAGTCGGCAATTTTTACAAATATTTCTAAAAAGAAAAAAATATCGAATTCGATTTTTATTATTCCCAAAGTTTCCTCAAATTAACAAAATTTTTAAAGATTTTTCCTTGTTTACTGTTTTACCTCTGAGCGGAACTTGAATTAAATGGCCATGTCACAAGAACCTGAAGGGCTCAGAAAAGGTTGAGAGACCTAGACCCATTGAACAGCTGTTAGGGGGGAGATAGAACCCACTCATTAGGTCTACCCAGGGTATACAGTAAAATTTTCCTGTACATGGAGCTAAGGCTTAACGACCGCCTGACGGACTGTGGTCTTTCCAAGCCCAACGGTATACCCTTTCTCACCTAGCATAGGTGAGGGTTAGCGGAGAGAAATCTCAATGTTTGCACAGTTGTGACACGAACCTGTAAACTAGAGATTACGAGCCTATCGCCCTAAAGACTGAGCCAACCCCCTTCCAGATATTAAAAAATACCATGCTTGATACGGTTCTTGCAATCAACATCTACGAAAATAAAAATTTATAATATGTTTCTTATGTCCAAAATGCGA
Source organism: Ryuthela nishihirai (assembly GCA_038380435.1). Classification (NCBI taxonomy): domain Eukaryota; kingdom Metazoa; phylum Arthropoda; class Arachnida; order Araneae; family Heptathelidae; genus Ryuthela; species Ryuthela nishihirai. The sequence goes on from JAWZYU010000004.1 coordinate 114,343,912, forward strand.
TGCCATTGGATAATATTTTTAATATGCTGAAATAATTCACTATTTAATAAGAGATACTCCCAGTTATAACATTGGTATAGATGATCAATTGCATTGAATTCAATTTTCATTGAATATATAACAAAAAGGAAATTAGCAATGTAATTAAAACTTTTCAACTGAATAAGACTAATATAGATGATGATATTTTTAAGAAAATTATGAAAGAAAGAAATTTTGAAATTTAAGGGATACTATGTAACATTTTTAATTTAACATTACATACAAGATATTTTCCTAGTATTTAAAAAAATTCAACTGTTATTCCGATTTATATAGGAGGCATACATTCCAATATAGGCTTATTATTTCCAATAGCTTTAGTAACATTATTTTCCAAAATCTTTGAAAAAAATATTCTAAAAAGTTCTAAATTAAAAAAAATTAGTTGAAAAAATCAGTTGGGCTTTAGAAAAGGGACAGGTACTAAAGATGCTATCCTAAGATTAGCATCATTAGTTTATAGTGCTATAGATTAGGGGTTCTCAACGTGGGGTACGCGGTAAAATTTTTTGGGGTACACCGTGAAAGTTCAATAGTCGCTAGATATATGTTATATAAATAAAAAATAATAAATACCCCTTCAAGCAGCTGCTTGCCACAGAGGTCTGACAGGAGCCTGTCAGTTTATATGCCACAGTAGAAGATCTGAGAGGATGGCAGGACCTCAGCAGAAAACAACACGAATATCCATGCCTTACCCGGGGCTCGAATCCAGGTCCCGTAGATCAGTAGCCAAGCGCGCTAACCACTCGGCCACGGGACGGCTTATATGTTATATACGTATGTTTTATTTTATTCCCATTGTTATACTATAACTATAGTTTTATCTATCTATACAAGGTGTAAAAAAAATAAATACCCCCTCAAGCAGCTGCTTGCCACAGAGGTCTGACAGGAGCCTGTCAGTTTATATGCCATAGTAGAAGATCTGAGAGGATGGCAGGACCTCAGCAGAAAAACGACACATGCCTTACCCGGGACTCGAACCCAGGTCCCTTAGATCAGTAGCCAAGCACGCTAACCACTCGGCCATGGGACGGCTAAAATAAATAAATACCCCGTCAAGCAGCTGCATGCCACAGAGGTCTGTACAGGAGCCTGTCAGTTTACATGCCATAGTAGAAGGTCTGTGAGGATGGCAGGACCTCAGCAGAAAAATGACACGTACAACAATGCCTTACCCGGGGCTCGAACCCAGGTCCCTCAGATCAGTAGCCAAGCAAGTTACATACACATTTCCAGGGGGTACGTGAAGCATAAAAGGTTGAGAACCATTGCTATAGATGATAGCTTAACTACTGACGATATTTAGATGCAATAAAAGGCATTTATCTTCGGTATCACATAATTTACTAGTAATTAAACTAGAAAATGCTGAACTTAGAGACAATATATTGGAAAGTTAGAAACTTATTTAGCAAAAAACTCAGAAAGTAAATAGAGGAGATTATTACAACAAAGAAACTGAAATAAAAAAAGGTTTAGTATTAAATCCTCTTTTATTTAATGTGTTTATTGATAATCTTTGCGATTTCAATGTAAAAGGCAAAATAATTGCATTTTCTGATGATACAGCATTGGTATATATGTCTAAAAATGAAGACATTTCAATAATTTACAAATATGAAGAGTTAAAGAAAATTAAACAGTAGTTTATAAAAATACAGTTTTTTACACATAGAAGAAACAAAATATTTTTACTTTATATTGAAGTAAAACATCACAGATATATTGGAAAAACATTTTTCATCATTCAATTAGATGTACGGGTTCTGAATACTTTTGCAAATCAGTTGAAGGTTTTGATAATTATAAATATTTAGGATTGTACATTGATATTCGATTTACTTCGGAAAACTATATTGAAAACGTAAGAGAAAAAATTATCAACCCAATTTTGCTTAATTTATTTTACCTTAGAAATTTTTTAACGTTACACATTTAAATGTATGTATAATACACAGATTAAATCATTTTTGAAATATGGATCAATATCGTGAGAAGGATCATCTTACAATCTTATTAAATCACTTATTATTACACAAAATAAAATAATTAGATGCATATTGAAAATATTTATAGCATGATACTATATGTTAAACAACATTGCACCGAAAATAATGTTAAAAACCCTAATCATAATTCAAGTTCGACTGATCATACTAACCTAATTGTTTCCCTTCCTAGAAAAAGCATTACATAGACACATTATATATATTTAGCACCTAAAATAGATTTCCAGGAATAAAAAAAAAATGAAATTAAACTATATGAATTTTCAAAATTGCTAAAAATATCGATTGATGAATTTATTGATACTGAAATGATCTTTACTTAAGAAAAATGATAAAATATTGCATATTTATTCTTATACATGTGAATGTGATGGTTCTATTTATGAATCATTTATATTTCTCATTTTCAAATAAAATAAATTTTAATGATACTATTTTTCATAAAATTGCAATTCCACAGGCGAGTTTAATTTTCTTTTGGATGGTTCATATTCCTAATATTAATTGAAATAACAAATGCATATTTAAAAACAAAATACAATTTATTATTCTATGTTTTTATTATTTAACAAATGTAAAAATTATGTTATAAAATTTGTACCACTAATATAATTTGAAAATTCATTTGTTAAGTATATGCTCAAATTGCACGTAATGTAAATTGCATAAAATGCAAAATGGAATAATAAATGTAATTTAACTTAAATTTTTTGCTACTGTATTATAAAAAAACAGTTACGTGGGCCGTTTTAGATTAACAAACAGTTATGTGGGCCCAGGGGCGTAGCGAAGGACTATGATTGGGGGGAGAGGGGAGAGGAATCAAAATTTTGCAACTCGAAAATCAAATTTTGTCAACTGGAAAAATAATGTCTCTCTCTGGTTCGTACCTAGATTTTCGCTCCGTGGCGGAGTGTGTGTGGGGGGGGGGGAATTTCAACTATCCTACTCTCCTGCATTATTTTGCCGTTTGACTTCCAATTTTGCCAACTAGCCATAATTTTTCAGAAATAATCCCAATATTTACATATCGTCTGAATTGAAGCAAGTTAGTGTAAATTTTCGCAACTCCCCTTGATTTGGCCAACTCTCCTTAATTTCACAAAACCAATCCCAATCTTTAATCTCTCCTAAATATGCCAAGTCGATTCAAATTTTTCGCACTCCCCAAGATTTTGCCAAGTTTTCTCGTTTTTTGTCAACTCTCCTTAATTTTACAAAACCAATCCCAATTTTCACAACTCGCTTATATTTTACCAAGTGGATTCGAATTTTGCCAACTACCTAGATTTGGCCAACTCGCCGTATTTTACAGAGAAAATCGAAATTTTTACATCTTCCCTGAATTTACCAAGTCACTTCGAATTTTATCAACCCTCCTTAATTGCACAAGAAAGGCACAATTTCCACAACTCCCCTGTATTTTACTAAGTGGCTTAGAATTTTTCCATATCCCCTATATTTTGCCAAGAGTTTTCGGTTTTTCCAACTCTCCTTAATTTAACAAAACCAATCAAACTTTTTACAACTCACCAGTACTTTACCAAGTGGTTTCCAGCTTTGCCTACTTCCCTAGATTTTGCCAAGTTGCCTGGATTTTACTATCTCTCCTTAATTTCTCAAAACAATCCCAATTTTTATATCTCTCCTGAATTTGCCAAGTCACTTCAAATTTTTTAAACTACCCAAAATTTTTCCAAGTTTTCCCGATTTTTTTAACTCTCCTTAATTTCACAAAAAAATCCCAATTTTCACAACTCGCCCGTATTTACCAAGCAGAATCGAATTTTTCCAACTGCCCTAGATTTTGCCAGCTCTTCACAATTTTACAGAAAAAAATCCCAATTTTTACATCTCACCTGATTTTTGCAAAGTCACTCCAAATTTTGCCAACTCCCCCAAGATTTGCCAACTCTTCTAGATATTGCAAAGTTGCCTCGATTTTGCCAATACGCCATAATTTTACAAAAGTAAAATGTAATTTTTACATCTCACCTGAATTTTGCCAACTCTCCAAGATTTTGCCAAGTCACTCCGAATTTTGTCAACTACCCCTAGATTTTGCCACCTCCCTAAGTTTTGCCAACTCTCCTAGATTTTGCCAACTCGCCATAATTTTACAGAAAAAAATCTCAATTTTTACATCTCACCTGAATTTTGCCAACTCCCACGATTTTGACAAATCACTCCGAATTTTGTCAACTCCCTAAGATTTTGTCAAGTCACTCCGAATTTTGCCAACTGCTCCTAGATTTTGTCAACTCCCTAAGTTTTTCCAACTCGCCATAATTTTACAGAAAAGAATCCCAATTTTTACATCTCACCTGAATTTTCTCAACTCCGCACGATTTTGTCAAGTCACTCCGAATTTTGCCAAATGCCCCTAGCTTTGCCAACTCTCCTAGATTTTGCCAACTCGCCATAGTTTTGAAGAAAAATATCTTAACTTTTATATCTCACCTGAATTTTGACAACTCCCCACGATTTTGCCAAGTCACTCCGAATTTTGTCAACTGCTCCTAGATTTTGTCAACTCCCTAAGTTTTTCCAACTTGCCATAATTTTACAGAAAAAACTCCCAATTTTTACACCTAACCTCAATTTTGTCAACTCCACACGATTTTGTCAAGTCATTCCGAATTTTGCCAACTCACCTGTAATTTACTAAGTGGCTTCGAATTTTGCTAACTGCTCTAGATTTTGACGTCTCTCCATTTTCTAAACTGCCCTAGATTTGCCAAGTTGCATCGATTTTGAAAACTCCTTTAATTTTCCAAAATAAGATTGCAAATTTTCACAACTCACCTAGATTTTACGAAGTCGCTTCGAATTTTGGCAACTCCGAGTTACTTTGGGAGGGAACCTCACCCCATCCCTCCATAGCTACGCCCTTGTGTGGGCCGCAACTCAAATGGTGGTGGTGCCCTCTGTTGGACCACACTGTTTCAGTCTATAAGGTATTTTTTTTAATAAGTGATATAGAATTTTGTTAGCCGTCCCACAGCCGATTGGTTAGCACCCTTGTCTACTGATCTAAGGGACCTGGGTTCGGGCTCCGGGTAAGGCATGAGTGTATGTGTTGTTTTCCTACTGAGGTCCCGCTATTCTCTCAGACCTTCTACTATGGCGTATAAACTGACAGGCTCCTGTCAGATCTCTGTGGTAAGCAGCTGCTTGAGGGGGCATTTTATTTTTTTTATAGAATTTACATATATTATATACCGTATATGTGTATCATATATTATCGAAAATTAGATCAGAGAACTTGCAACCGCAAAATTCCCCATATCATATATTAGATGGAGACTTTGTTTCCCCTGATAAGGCTCAAATATTTGAACTCTATCAGGAGAAACATTTCTTTGATACACTGTGAAACGTAGAGAGAAGTGTATTCCTTTAAACCATATTTTAATTCTTCATACTATAGAGAACGGAAACTTTAAAATAATTTGAAATTATTTGATGACAAAATTAAAAACGTAATGTTATTTGGGACAAAAAATACAATAAATAATTCTTAGAAACTGAAAATTCCCGAGTAACCTCTTTATAAACACTAAAAGAGATTTATTAGTAAAAAATTGGAAATATTTTTAAAAATCAGGGGCTGATTGACACTTATTTTTAATTACGGAAGACTGATTGAAAAGTTGAAATTATAATCAAAGGCGATTATTTATTTTGATTTCATTTGTTTATTTTATTCACAATTACATGAAAACTTATATATTTAAATTATGATTGATCCTGAAACGAAATCATCTCTACTTTATACTCTGTATGAATATAGTTATGCCAATACTATAATATAAATATCACTCCTCAGACAAGTAAGCTTACAATTTGTTTTTCTTAAAAAATATATTTCATTTATTTTGATAAAATAGGAATATTTTCTATTCTTATTCATATATCTATAGGTCTGTGGCGCAGCGCTAAGAAAAAATTCGAACAAATTTGAGATGTCAAAACTACGTTCGTTTACAACTATCTTTTTCGAACAAGTGCAGCTGAATAGAATTAAAAAATAAGTTTGAATTATCAAAAAACCTGTCTTTAACTAGATGGTATAGAATATTCCTTAAAGGTTTCCCAACGAGAATATATTGTTGAAATAAAAAGAAATATGGATAACTTTATTGATATTATACAATACGAAGAAATATACACTTCAGGTCAATAAGAGTTCACACTCGCATAAGAATTCAATTTTACATTAATATAATTCATTCAAACATATATTTCAAACTACAACAAAACTAGATCATTGTGCAAGAATGTAATTGATAATAGAACAATCATATCAATTAAATAAATTTTTGAAATTCTTATTTAATAACCAAATTTTAAATTTTTAAGAGAACTGATAATCCCAAGCTTTAAGATCAGATCTTTTATAATAACATTAAAATATCTACTTGCTAAATTATATAATGCCTTTCTGTTAATGTTCTAGATGTCACAATATTATGTAACAATAACTGATTTGATAACCTTGCATTAATTTGACCTTTTCTAATTTCAAGTTGTCTCCAAGTTTATTTTATTTGTTTGATCACTTGGAAGATATATAATTTACGCATAGGTAATATAGTGAATGACTAAACCCAGATGCTCCGCAATTCAGAGACTGCATTACATCTATCGGGAGATGCCACGTTTACCACTATCCACCGTCGGGGCTGAACAGTACTATAGAAGTAAAGTCCAGCACTCGCCAAAATCTAACTATAATCTTCGTCCTGGATCTCCACAAACAAGGATATTGAGAATCCAAGTTGACGTGGCGCCCGTGATGCCTAATTTACGCACAGTGGGAATATGTAAATTTTTATAAATTCCATCGTCACAGTGGGAATTTGTAAATTTTTATAAATTCCATCGATGTCATCAAATTTTCTCAAGTTCACCATTGTCCTAATAAGATAATTTTGCGCTGTTGTAATGGCTTAATGTAGGACATACAAGTACCATGTCATGATAAGAGACCAAATAATAAGTAAGATTTAACCCACCTGAAATGCATAACTTCAAAACAGAGAAGTCAGCAAATTTTCTTATGAAATTAATATTAGGTATTATTTAATTTATTCTTTTGATTACTTCATTTATATATAAACCTAAAATTAATTTCCGATCAATAATCAGAGCAATTATTTATAATTATCAACAGAACCAATTACTAGATAATTGCATGTTAAATTCATTGCATAATAATATATAAAACTTAATTTTGCCTTAAAAATCGGTTATAATTTCTCTTAATATAAAATTAATATAGTTAGTTTTCTGAACATTTAAGAATAATTGATTAGATTTAAACCTGTCACTAATAACCTGAAGATCACTACTACCCATTTGGAAAATATCTCTGTCAACTTACCATTTGGAAAATATCTCTGTCATTGTCTTCACAAAATATTGCTGAGGTTTCAGCAAATATCACTAATTTACCAATTAATTTCAATTAATTTAAAATTAAAAATAGTAAAGGTCCAAGAACTGAACGCTATGGAACCAAGCGTTCAGTTCTTGGACCAAGAATATGGGTTCAGTTCCAAGAACTGAACCCGTATTCAATATCAATTTCTTTGCTAATGTGTTTACCAATTCTAATACATTGTTTCCTATTATTCAAATAAATTTTTAACCAATCAAGCATATTACCTTTAATTCCATGCTTCACAAACTTTTTCAGCAAGATTACATGTGGAACAGAGTCAAAAGCTTTTAATATCTGGAAAAAGAACAAGAGCCTTTGATTTATTATTGAAACATTGATGAAAAATTGCTATTAAATTCAAGATACCAAATAAATAAATACAAGCAAATTTCTCTTTAAATGTCTCTGACTGTATAGTACGTTCACTGAAGAATTAGGAGGAGTGTGTCCTGAGACATTGGTATATTAGCACAAGATCCTGTAATAGCTCCAAAATTCAATAAAATTTTGAAATTCAAATTTGATTGAAATGAATTGAAATTAGAATAGTATTTCATTTCTTGTTACTTTGCGTAGAAGTAATAAGTGTTTCACTGTCAAATTGTTTACATATATTTTGAGCGAAATTTCGATTGTTTTATGTTAAATTTCCGTCAGCTAAACAATGTTTGAAATATACACAATGCACCTTAAAAGTAATAAGAGAAAATTTTTAAAACAAACCCAAATGTTCAAAAAATAATTGTTATGATAATAAACCAAAACATTCATCATGGGACTCTATACATTTGCTGCACTTTTAATATTTGAAAGCATTCTTGAACTTCGTCCAAAGTTATTTCCTTGATATGATCGATAACATTATTTTAGATGTTTTGGATGGTACGAAATCATTTCTCTTTTATTTTCATTTTTTACTTCTTAAAGAGAAAAAAGTTAGGCGAATAAGTGTTTAGATGGGTTAATCTCAGCCCCTCCTTTTCACGAAATAAATCTTCGTGCAATTAACGAATACGAAAGAATGTGATCGACAGTCTCAAGGAGATAACTTTGGAAGAATTTCAAAAATATTTTCAGCGATTAAAAGAGAAGTGTAGCAAGTGTATAGAGTTCCCAAGGTAAATAATTTGAGTTATTTTAATAATAAATTTTTTGCTCAATGTTTGCTTTTGTTTTAAAATTTTAGCCTTTTTAATTTTATGACGCACTGTATAAGTGTAATAAAGCAACATGAACGAGAGCAAGAAATTTATTATATGTATTGTGTATTTCTTTCTTCATAATCCTCGTAGATAATAAATGTCTCAAAAAAAAGAAATTTTAAAACGTTTTAATTTATTGAAGAGTAATGAAAAAGGAAGCATTTGGCTCCGTTTTGCAGATATTTCATTTTCATTGCGAAGTCAGTGCAGTAAAAATTATTTTGCTGATCAAACACCCACCTACAAATTTAAGAACAGGCTTGCTCTTTGCTTCGGAAAACAGAAATCCAGTATTGCCGTCCTTAGGCCTAATTATGGTAAATGCACTTCAGTATTTATTCATAAAAGCAGTTCGTTGCTTAGCAGATGAGAGAGCTTCACGTGCAGGCGAACCGTGAATAATTTCCTCTCTTCACTCCAGTAATTCTAACTTTGAAACGAGATGCTCGAGACTTCATAGTTTCCAGCTGCCTCATTACGCACAAGAATGACAAAGTTTTTATTCCATATGTTTACAAACCAATACTTTTCTCAAAATTAGGACACTTTATAAACTTCTATATAAAAGGAAAAGAAACACGTATAATTTCTTTCGTGTCAATGGCCCGTTTAAATTTCATGAAAAATGTTTCACTGAATAATAAAAACAATAAATCTTTTAAATTTTAGGGATGTATTAGGAAGCAATTCAAGTCTTATTGTTGACAACAGTGGTAATAGCAGATCGGTGTGCCATTTTGAAGCGTCTTTAGTTTTTGTTGATTTTTTTCTATGGATTGTGTAAAGTATTCCTTCGAATTTGTTGGATTTTTGTATGACTGAATGGAGAATAAAATGAGTAAGTCACATGTTCATGTGTGAAGTAAAAGGTATTATTTATGCTTTTAGTTGAAACTTAGAAGATGGTAAAAAGAACATCAGCTGCTTTTTTAATACAGAGCACTTTGGATAAAGTGAATTGTTCGAGAGACGTTATAGAATATCATCTGTTCCTTCACGCGGAGTGTTGTCTCTTACTACACGTATAACGTCATCTACTGTTTAGCACTAAGCTTGTAAAAAGTAGTAACTGCTATCTTCTATATTCTGTATATTAAAAGGTGCACATATTATCAGGACTACGCAATGATTGTTAATTCTTGTGTTCAATGCAAAAAATAAATTCTTGATGTTTCGGAGACATTGCAATGTAAAGGCAAGTGTGTATTACGATCCCATTTATATTGCTTGGGAATGAAAAAAATAAGCTCCAGAAAAATGAATGTTGAAAATAAGAATAAATGGAAATGCAATTAATGTAAAACATATGTGGTAGGAAATGGGGAAAAAAATGAGACTTAAATATATGATGCTAGTGAATCTCGTATAGATGCATTACTAAACTCTGAGGAAAATGTGTTGACTACGGATGCAATTAAGCATATGACGGAACAGATGAATACACTTAGGAAACTCATGATACAGATGAATGAAATGTTTAAAAATAAGTTATTAGTAGAATTAGCTGAGTATAAAAAATAAACTATATATTATCGTTGCAAACTTGCGGACTACTTGAAAATTATGACTGAAATGACCAAACAGTTGAAGGAAATGCAACATCGGTTGAAGTAAGGAAGCCGTAAAGGAATGCATCTAAACTGTTAAAGGAAATGACTACGGAGGTAATTAAACATGTTACTGAAATGTTTAGTGAACAGATGAATGCATTAGGAAAAACATGAGTGATATGAATGAGGAGTATAAAAATGAGTTATTAGGAGAATTAGCTGAGTATCAAATATGTACTTTATTTTGTTCATCAAAACTGATGACTATTTAAAAATTTTGACTGAAATGACTAAACAGTCGAAGGAAATGCAACATCAGAATGAAAAGCTTTCAGCTGAAAATAAAATGATGCAAATTGAATAAAGGAACTTAAATGGAAGGTAAATGATTTGGAACAATATAGTACGAATACTAACCGAGAAATAGTAGGAATATCAGAAACACCCAACGAAAATGTTTCTGAAATAATAACCTCTATTGCTCAGACACTACAAGTTGCAAAAAAGGACTTTGATAAAGAAGCTCTACACAGAGTGCCAACTAGAAATAAGCAAAAGATTAATAAATTCGTTATTGGTCAATTAACTTCCCGAACAATGAAAGAAAATAGGATGAATTGTTATAAGGCAAAGAAGATTTTAAATTCTAAGGAAATTCGTCATTCCCTGCCAGCTAGCGCAGTGTTTATAAATGAACATTTAACGCAAGATAACAATCAATTAACTTATTAACTGAAGAAAATATAGAGAGAAAAAGGATACAAATATGTATGGGTTAAAGATTCCAAATTTTATATTCGCCAAAATGAAAGATTAAGAATATTGAGAATTAGAAATGCTGATGATTTAAATTTATTGAATGATTAATACTGGAAATTAATACATTTAAGTAAATTTTAATGAGTAACAGTATTACTAATCAAATTTTTAGTTTGCATACGGAGACGCATTTCGATCTCAATATTAATATTTCAGATCAAAGGTATAAAGTTCATAAAATTCTTATGAAAGAGAATTATATTATTGGGATGGGGGATTGCAATTAATGATGGGCACTATAAGAAGTATGGAAAAAAAGTTTTGACCTATTTTATTGTATTTAAACCGAGTAAATGTTACCCCTAAAATAATAGTGCTAACATAAATTTGGATAACTGATGATGGATTGCAGTTATATACAATACTTGGCTATAAAATATATCATTAATGTCAAAATGAAATAAAATCTGGAGAGCTAAACATTTTTCTGAAAGACTGTATTGCAGTATATGAAATTAATGCAAATTTGTTAGTGCTGATATGCAGAAAATTAAATTTAAATTTCATAATTTAGTATTTATTTAATAGTATTTCATAGATAACATTCATACACGAAGCAAAATTTTATTAATGAACTTTAAAATAAACTAGAAACTGTAAATAATGATAATGTTATATTATTAGGAGATATTAATATTGACTTAAGAGGTAATGATAGAATTAGATATGAATATTTTAGAGAAATTCTCTGTAATGGTTTCAAGGAGTGTCATGAGAAGATTACTAGGGAGGAATCAAAGACATGTCTTGATCATATATTTATAAGACGTATCGCTGTAAATAATGTAAATACTTATATCATTAAGCTGCATATTACTGATAATTATTTCATAGGTTTAAATATTCAATCTGAAATGAATAAAGGTATACAAATTTTAAAAGAAGTACTTAAAGACAAATATTACAAAACTAAAAGAATTGTTGGAAGACAAAGATTGGATTGAAATTGAAATGGAAAAAGATATCAAAAAATCTTTTCGAAATGTTTTTATTACAATTACAAATATTAATTGAAAAATCAAAATACACTATAAAATTAAAACGAAAACAAAATAAATTGAAATCTTGGATGACGGATGGACTTATGCAATCAATTAAAATACGAAATAATTTTTCCGTAAAAGGCTGAATTACGGAAAATTCAGCCTTTTAATACTGATTTACATAATTATTTTTAAAAGTATCGAAATTTACTGTTAAAACTATTCAGAGATGCAAAGGCAAATTATTATAACAAAAGATTATTAGACAAATATGGCAGTGCAAAGCAGCAATGGAATATCATAAATGAATTACCTGGTAGGAAACAACATATACAAATGATTCCAATGGAAATAGAGTAAATAATGCTATGTATTCTTCTAATGATAATCCGTAATTCTTCCAATGACTCTATTAGCTGAGAAGTTTAATAATTATTTTTCAGGAATAATTTTAAAATTTGTAACTGAAATTCCAGAATACACTGAACAGAGAAAGAAATAGATATCCGTATCAATGAATTCGATTTTCATAGATAACTTAGCAGAATATGAAATTAAAGAAATGATTTCTTCTTTGCAAATAAGAAAGGTGACCACAGCAGATTGTATATCTGTGTAGAATTATATAATATATAAGAAAATATTAATTTTTATTAAAGAAATAAAAAATAATATTTAAGCTGTTTCATGTTATCTCTTTAATTTATCTTTGCATTCTGGATATTTCCCAATAATTCTTAAAAATTCAACTATAGTACCTGTTTACAAAGGTGGTAAACATCAAGATATTAATAACACTAGACAACAAATTGAAACTTTTTTTTAAAACATTGGTCAAATGGAATGTTTTTAACTAATTTTAGGGTGCTGAATTCAAATATGGCTATTTCAATGAATACGCATATCTGGGAAATGAAAATAAATGTGACTATTTTATTAAATTGAAATTTAAAACTCATTAATTAATTACATGATTACAGTGAAAAAAATTAGAAACATCATAGTTATAGACCACTGAATATAAAGTAACAAATCAAATAATACTGAAACGCAAAATAAGAAAGCATGGGTAAAAATCTTTTATATTTAGACGTTCAATTTTGTCTTTTATGCGCTGAAGTATCTTCCTTCTGCAAGAACCAGCAATAGTCACCCTCATTTCTGGGTCCCACCTGCCTTGTTATACATGGTTCAGATATCCTGGCGAAATCTTTCCCCCTTGCTCATCATTGACAGCTTCTAAGTTCTGGGAAAGAAGTAGAGATGCGAGGGCAAGAAATGTATCTTCAAAGACGTTCGGCAGCCAAGATTTTCATAATTTTCGGAAGATCTTGAATAAGCTGATGGTAATTTTCCTCTTTGTGATTCCCCAGATAACCCAGGATCACAGACGTGAAGGATTTCCATGCAGCGCGCTCCTTCATATTCAGTTTTATTTCGAAGAGAGTATCATTTAGTAGCTTCGTGATCTGAGGACTAACAAAGATCCTTTCTTTAAGTTTGGTATCACTTAGTTTTGTAAATTGTTCCTTCAAGTGCAAAAACCGTTTACCAGTTTTGTCCACAATCTTTACAAAGTTTTTCATAAGCCCAAGTTTGATGTATAGTGATGGGAGCAGAATATCAGAGGGGTCAACTAGAGGCTTATACTTCACTCTTTCCAGGAATAAAAACATCTCTTTTGGGCCAGTCTTTTGTTTTGCAGTGTTCCTTTCTGGCCCTACTGTTCTGCAAACACAGAAAACAGCAAAATTTTGTGAAGCCTCCTTGAAGGCCGAGCAAAGAGATATATGATTTCTAGATCACCACATATTGTCCACTTAAACTAGTCATATTTTATGCATTTGGACATTGCCTTTTGCTTTTGTTCTTTTTTTTAAAGCCCGACACTTTAGTTAAACAAAAACAGCAATCATGCAAGGACTAGTTGGTTGACGCAAAACCATTGGAACTGCAAAGGGCATGGATTTTATCTTTCATTTCAACCATTCACTCAAGCCAACAAAGCAAATATAACAAATTTATCTGGCATATTAACACATCCGCGATGCTGCTTTTGTGCCATTTAAACGACAAAATTCACTCTTCAACGTACAGCACGTGTTCCTCCTAGAATGCAAACAACAAGAATGGGGTCTGAGGTTAGGTTACTGTTACATGTTTACTCCCACTTGGCAATCAGTGTTGCCAGTCACAAAAAGCAAAATATCTAGTATTCTCCCAGTTGCCTGGAGGTGTTGGTATAGCAAGAACTTAATAGGAGTAAAAATGACGTGCTAGCCATTTTTAAGGCCAGATTTAAAATCAGCACCTGAAAAATAGTTAAAGGCAGCTACAATTGTTCATGTTGTAAAAACCTTGTAAACCAGTGTAATTACAGGACAATAGCTTCATTTTCAGTGTTTTGAAAAATATTTGAAAAGGTAATTATGATTAGACTTTTAAATTTTCTAGACAGAAACATTTTTTTAATCAGTTTAAGTTTACGAATGACATTGGAACAGAAGATGCTATATTAAAAAGTAATATCTTCAATCTACAGTGCAATAAATAAAAATTTGAAAACAGCACTAATAGTTTTCGACGTAAAGAAAGCATTTGACTCAGTTTCACAAGACATATTATTATATAAACTTGAGAGAGTAGGAGTTCGAGGCACACTTTTATTATTGTTTCAGACTTATTTAAAAATTGAACTCAAAAGGTTAAATTAGGGAATTATTACAGTAACGAAAAGAAAACTAAATATGGTGCTACAAAAAGGTCTGTATTAGGTCCGATATTATTTAATATTTTTGTAAATGATCTTTGTAACCTGGAACTAAATCAGGAATTGATAGCATTTGCTGATGATACTACTCTGATATATACAGCAACTACTGGAAATATTTTGATTGAAGAAATAAATCAAGTTTTATGGAATATGAGAAATTAGTTTATGAAAAATAAGTTGTTCTTAAATGTAGAGAAAATGAAATATGTATATTTCCGATTGAGACAAAATCAAAGGGCTTGAAAATGAAATCATTTTATCATACACTTAAATGCATCAGTAATGGTGTTCATGCAAACCACTAAAAAGTATTTTGTACTATAAATACCTAGGAGTATATATTAATAGTAAACTGGGAATGAACACATGGATTCTTTAATAAATAGACTTAATATAATAATAACAATTATTTTATATCAGAAATTTTGTACATATTACCTTTTAGAACTAATTTATAATGCATGGGCTAAATCTTGTTAATTTCGGGAAATTTCTTTGATTGGAGTTTATCACCATATTAAACCATTAATTAGAACTCAAACTAGCATAATAATAATAATATTTTTAATGAAGAATAATTAGATGCATTTTTAATTTTAAAAGAAGTTCTGATAGTGTCAGACACTTCTATAATGAATTGTATATATTACCTGTGATATTAAATATATAAATTATAATGCAAAAATTGCTAAACGTATACATTTTACTTAACCTCTTCCTAAAAAACCACTGTACAAAAGCATTACATATATATATATTCAGCACCAAAAATATTTAATACTTTGCCTGGAAATCTTAGAGAATTAAATCTTTGAATTTAATGATATTGAAAAATTAATTTTAAAATGTTAATAGTCATTGTTATGGTAAGTGTATGTCTTGTCTTTTGAATTTCTATCTTTCATTGTTGTGGGAATAGAATATATTATATTACGAAATGAATACAAATGATATCAATCTATAGATTTTGTATTAAATTTTTGCCTTTTCCAAAATGTTTTACCAAATTGTATAAACCCACATGCGAGTTTCTTGAACTCTTGTGGATGTTTTCTACATTACTGATGTTGAATGTATAATTTTAGAAAATACGTTATGCATAATACTTTATAAATTGTCTATATAACGAGAATAAATATTTATGTCTGTCTATCTTATTTTATTGATGAAACTTTGGTAACCCCATTTTTAAGCTTCGAAATTATATCATATAATTTTAACGAGAAGTATTGTATAATAATGTGTACTAGCAATTTTTTATACAATGTTAGTTATTAAGCAAACCTTATGCATAAACAGTTTCTCTTAATAGCATGTTGTAGATATATTGTCGATTTATTGGACCTGTTATTAGCAATTAAAAAAAGAAGTCTAGAAAGGATGAATTTCTTTCTGTATTTGCACTTATGGAAGCTATAATACTACGTGTTCAAGTTCGCACATTTTAACAATTTTTATTCGAGGCCAGTGAAATTATAACTTTCATATTTTAATATTAAAATGTCTGTTCTATATATATATTTAATGTTCTGAACAACTTCTTAATTTTCGATTTTTTTCCAGCATTTATTTACGTTGCTTTAACTTTTTCAAATGATAAATATATATACATGCTCCATATGTAGCTCGTTTTATTATGAGATGAAGCGTAAGATCATGAGAGAAGTTATATTTTAAGAAATCAATCTTTTTATGAAATCTTTTTAACTAAAGTGCCCGATTTCAGGAAACTGAAACAGAGACATGAGTGAAAATTCTTTTTGTTTAGAAAATATACACTGCAGCTGTTAATGTATGGTCTCTCTCTCTCTCTACTTGTCATTGGCATAGAATGACTGATGACTAGGGAAGAAATGGGCAGACTATGAGGACTCTCATTCATTGCAAATTTTCAACTTCAAAACTTGGGATTTTTATTTCACTCACTTGTAATTAATCAAGTCCTTATTAATAAAACCCCTGAAAGACTGAAATTTTTTTGACTTCACGTTTCTGGTTTATTACATATATGATTTATTCATTCGAAATATAGGGATTCGTTCAAACGCGAAGAAGTCGCATAACTTTCTTTTGAAATAGCTATCGCAGTATTCTCAATATTTAAGCCTCGGTTAAAAATGGAATGCAAACTGCGATTAATAGACTGCGCTATTAACACCTATTAAAAATTATTTGCTCAGAGATCTTAGACATTGACGTTTACTGTAAAACATCGAGTATATAATGAGCGCCGAGATTTAAAGATTAAGGTTTAAGTATAAGGTGGAACAGAGTGGAATAAGCTTAGGCATAGAGACAGAGGTGGAACACATAGAGTGAGGTGGGGCACAGAGGACTGAGATGAGGCACACAGAACGGAGATGGAATACAAAAGAGTGAGGTGAGGCACAGCAAACTGAGGTGTGGCACAAGGGACTGAGATGGAGCATAAAGATGGGGCAAATGGGACTGAGGGAGAGCACATAGGACTGAGGTGGAACATTGAGAACTGAGTTGTTCCTTTTACTGTTGGTTTCAAATTTCAATGAATAGTTTCAAATAATTCTAACTGAAGAAAATTTATTTAAATCCAACGTATATAATAGAGTATGAAATTTAAGAGTTTGAAAATAGAAATAGGTCGAGAATTTGGTAATGGATTTCACCGATAACTTCTCTTAGAGCACTGAAAAGAGCCATCAGTTTTTATCTTCAAAATTTCTTCCACTTAATATCATGAATCTCATGCAGAAAACTGCGAAAAAGCAATTTCTTTGTATAATGTTATCATTGTTCAATATAAAACTATAAACTGGACTGAAGACAATTACTTTATTCCTTGAGCAAGGAATGGTCCTTTGGTTCAGATGTTTCTATATCCGTTTATTTTTTTCTCTTCCGATTCGTCAACTTAGTATAACTTATTATTATGCCGAGTGAATTATTGTAGACTTTCTTACCTTTACATTCTTAGATAGCTTTACAAAGATTTCGGTTGCTTGTTTTACCTCTGAGCGTCACTTTTTTTTGAAGCAACGGTCTAAATGGCCAAGTCACAAGTACTCGAAGGGCTCCGAGATGGTTGGAGGAAGGAGACCCAATAGACAACTTCTAGGTGACAGATGGTAGCCTCCGGTCAACACCATCCAGCCTGCCCTCTGACGTATACAGGGTGTGGCTTCCTTGCACACAGGGCCACGGCGTAACGCCCAGATTATCGTCCTGTCACGTTACCTACTGAGGCAACTCTTGTCTCTCTTTGCGAAGAGAAACAATATGTAGCATCTAAAAAGTGTAAAATTTTATTATCCATAGAGAGCATATTTCACTTAGTTTAGATGGAAGTTAGATTGATAAAATTATTGGTTTCGATTTCGCTTTTTCGAAAGGAGATGATTATTTATCGATATCTCACTTTAATTTCTGAAAAACACGAAAAACGGCAGAACAACAGTTCACAAGAGCTTTACAAACATCGCATCAATAGCTTAGAATCTGGAATGTAAGAAGAAAAGCATGGGAAGCCAATCAATGCTGAAAGCGATAAAGATAAGACCCTGAGGTCTTAAATCGACTGAACACGTAAGAAGAAGAAGAATCGGACGATTTCTCTTCTCTCCAGAGCTTTGAAGAAATCAGATATCCGGAGACAGATTTATTTAAAGTTTCTGTTTAAAAAAAAGAAATAAGTCATTTCAGTAAGATCAGAAAAAACTGTGTTGAAAACAATTCAGATATCTCCGTAACAGCTGTATCGGCGGCTCTGCAAAGATTAAAGTTGTTATCGAAAAGTTTCGTTTTAAGTGCAAAAAAATGAATTTAACAGTTTCAGGTCTTTAACGTAAAACGTGCCACATTTGTAGACTTTGGTCTCCCAGGCATTCTATTATTTTTTGGACGAAGCTGAAAAAAGCAAATTTAAAGACGTTTCGGAAGTATCAAATCGATTTAGTCACAGAGAAAAGAATTTAGACTGTTCGATAAATAGTTTATTTCTTGTTACGTTAAACCTTGGTATAAATGCCCAAGAATCTGCTGCTTGCGACAGCGCTCTAAGTGTTTTTTTTTTTTAATATATTTTTTTTCTATATTTACTCGTCAGCAACTTGCTATCTGTAAGAAAGGAGGTAATGTTGGCTTTCCAACAAATTTTTAACCGCAGCACTGTACAAGTACAAGGTATTTAATTATTATTACGCTGTTCAAGTATGATGTGAAAGTGGCTGCAGAGGAGAAACTGTCATGGGCCTGGCGGGATCCGAAACCATGACCTCGTGATAACATGTTAGGTGCTCTGACCGCTGAGCTACAGGCTGCTGATCAATCTCTTCCCTTTTAGATGCTAAGCCCACCCCACTATGCTCAAGATAATTTTTGCTGGTTGACTCATACTTTAACAGCGTAATAATGGTTAAATACCTTGCAATCTGCTTTCCAAATGTATCGTCCATTGAATGAAACATTATTCCTTCGTTTGACGTACATGAGAGCATTGCTCTGTATACTTCACAGACTTATAAAACTTGGTGAGAGCTTACTTATTTGCCTCTATCGAAACCGTATACGTAATGGATTTTACTTCTTCAATATTGATATTATTGCGCCAGATCTGTAAGGTTTCTGCTTCATTTTATTTTTCCCTCGCTTATGGTTAGTCTATTACGAAATGCCCAGTAGTTATCAGGAAAGTCTGCAATTAATATCAATTTGTCGAATTCAAGGCAATTCCCTTTTTCTTCAATGATTATGGGACTTATTAACGCATCTATTCGGTTCTAGGCGATTAACATTCCACTGTTTCTTTTATTACTGTTTCCTCACGGAACGGGTCAGCCTTTTTCTCAACTTACGGGTGGAAGAAGTGTCTTCAGCTGAAAGATACATATCCAACATATATATCCACGAACTGAACATTAAAGTGAGTTGGGTTGGGATGTTTTATCTTTGAGCTGGAGCTTTGTGCACACAGTAGACTGAATGCCCAGCTCACAAGGATCCCAAGAGCTCAAAGAAGGTTGGGGTAGGGAGTTACAATGGGCATTCTTTAGAGATAGATGGAAGCCTCTGGTCAAGCCCATCCATAGTGCTCATTAATGTGCACAAGGTACGGTTCTCGTGCACCTATAGCCACGGATTAACATCCCATCCTTTCAGGACGAGAGAGGGGAAGTGTTACTGAAGATAAATCTCAACACAGGCACAGTTGGAACTCGAATTTGTGAATGTCATATTATGAGACTGTGCCGAGTGATTAGCGTGCTTCACTACTGATCAAAGAGCACTCAGGTAGTGTGTGAATATTTATTTTCCGTGTTGCTGCTGAGATCTCAACTTCCTCACAGATCATCTCTGTGGTGGATTAAACTGACATGCTCCTTACAAATATCTGTAGCAAGCAGCTGCTTGAGGGAAATTTATTATATTCTTTATTTTTATGCTTCCAACTGAACAGACCAGAGCTCCACACTGATGTGAAGAAACGAAGCCGAATCCTTGATTTAAGTATCTAACCAGCCAACCACTCAGCCACTGGACTATTTTGTAATACAACTGCAATAAAAAATAGTAATTGATTTTAGAAATATAGAGCATGAAAAATCTATTTTTCTTCAAAAATTAAAGACAGGCATTATGGTTGTTTATAAACCCATCAAGCGAACTGTAGCAGAACAGACAGTCGTCGCAACGGTGCGCTTAGCATCTCGTGCAAAATAGAATATTTACAAGCATGAATTAAAAAAAAAATCTGCTGTTTTTTTTGTGTTGGCGCTTCTTTTCTATTACAGTGGTTTGCTGGTTGGGGATGATTTGGAGAAACCCTCAACAGCCTATCAACCAATGACCTCTACTCGTCATTCATTAGCTGATTAGAATAATCGCTACTTTGACACATATACATTAACATACGCAAAAGAATAGGGCGCAGTTTTATTTTAAAATAAAAATATCAATAGTGCAACGTTTTAAAACTATTAAATTGTTTCTGTTTTATTGTGAATTTTATGGGTTCAGAAACGATGTAAGATTTTCCTTTCACTCGCAATCAAGAGAATTTTAAATTTCAAGAACGAAACTAAGACAGCATTATTCCAACAATGCTTTCCTGTTATGTCTTCTCGAATTAAACGGAAGTAGGAGAACCCAAAGGTTGTCAATTTTACACTCTTATTGACTAATCAAGTCTTCGTTAAGATTTACATTTAATTGTAATTAAGAATTAGAAGTAAATTTAAAAAGGCAAATTAGTTTAGAAATAGTAATTATATGAATGAATTGGAATTTGCAAGTATAGTAGACTCAGTTATCCAGAATGAATGGGAAAAATCAATTAGGTTAATTGAATTCCGGGTAACCCCGCCACCCATATGAAACATTTCTAGACTAGAGCAGAAAACTTCAAAATGTTTAGAATTTATCGTAGCATAGACTTTATTCATTTAAAGTAGGACAGTAAGGAAGTTTTTTTTTCCTTCATTCGCTTTTCGGCGAAATGTGCTGCGTAAAACCTTTCAGTGACGCATAGTATTTTAGCGGCAGTTTTCCCGTATTCCATATTATTTTCGGACATGCATAACTTTTTACAACATCCTGGTTAATCCGACCCCCAGATAACAGGCACTGTACGCCTAATTCTCGTTACGAGATGGGTATTTCCTGGAAAAAACACAGCAAATGGAAAATTCGCAAAACGAGAGATGTCTACTGTATATATATTTCAATGTAGACCATAAAAATAATTTCATAATATTTAAAACATATTTAGTAGAGTATATTTAAAAAACGAAATAAAATTAAAGATTCTGACTTAGAATAATATGTAAATTAAAAACATCTTTTCTAGAAAGCACATACTGTTTCTGTAGTAAGAAAACGAAACAAATGCAGTAAATAAAGTAAAGGAGTAGAGTATTACAATTGGAATAATCGTGTGGCCATTCAATGGCCCAATATCTGCATCTGGAAGAGGAGAACTAGGCGTTCAATCTTTTCCTTTCTGGGAAAGAACTAGGTTATGGCATTAATGAGGGAAATCCGCCATAAAGTTCGTCCTCGGCATCGACACTTTCTCCGCCAGTGAATCGAGGCGAATATGGCGGCAAAGGAAACTAATGGAGTTGCAGATGAGGAAAAATCGTCGACGTACTGCAAACCGGTTTTACTGGAAAGCCTTCATGTTTTGTATCAGTGTAAAATTATAAAACAGTGTGAAAAGGCAGCTAATTTATACAACAGTGATCTCGACAACGGGGAATTAACTTTCCGAAAACCTTCATTTTAAGTCACATGTCATATTAGATACGAAATCATTGATGGAATCAAAAACAAAATGTTGCTGGAAATTCAGTGGAAGAGGACAAACGCATCAACGTTAGCAAATTATACGCTGATATTCGCATTTATAAAATTCAGCAGCAGCCTTTGAGTAGCATTTTGTGTAAGGAGAGACTGCATTGATTTGTCCATATATGCAACGGTACAGATTTCTAAAGAGAGTTATAAACATATATATCTGAGGACTGAAGGCCTCAGAAATAGGAGACTTGGAATGTGATTGATGTACAATATTAACAAACAAGATCTTGTTAGAATCCGCCTCAGGTGGCGAAAGGCAACAGCTATAGCTTAGGATAAACCTGTATGGAAAACTAAACTGCACAGTTAGGTTTGATCTCAGTACCCCATGACTGCTTAAGGATCGTGTATGTATGTATGTATGTATGTATGTATGTATGTATGTATGTATGTATGTATGTATGTATGTATGTATGTATGTATGTATGTATGTAGGCTCGAATCTTGAGGGCGGGGTGGCTCAGTATCTGTAGTTCCCAGGTTCCAGTCCCTGCTGGGTCAGCTTTGAGATTTATCTCCGCAAAATTCCCCGCCCTGCCCACGGTCAGTAGGGGACACCGATGGACTTGTAAAGGCCGCCGTCTGTAGGATGGGACGTTAAGCCGTGGCTCCATGTTCGGGAGAGCCATAACTTCTGCACATTAAAGAACACGCTGGATGGCCTTGACGGGAGGCTACCATCTGTCTCCCAACAGCTGTTCCAGTGGATCCCCTCCCCCAACCTTCTCTGAGCTTTCGGAGTTCATGTGACCTGGCCATTTAGCCAATGGTGTGCAAAAAGTGCCGCTCAGAGGTAAAACAACTCAATCCCGTGTGCGGGAGAGCCATACCCTGTGCACGTTAAAGAACACGCTGGATGACCTTGACAGGAGGCTACCATCTGTCTCCCAACAGCTGTTCCAGTGGGTCCCCTCCCCCAACCTTCTCTCAACCTTCGGAGTCCATGTGACCTGACCATTTAGCCAATGGTGTGCAAAAAGTGCCGCTTAGAGGTAAAATAACCCAACCAACCCAACTCGAATCTTGAAAAAAATCGAAGGGAGGAGCCAAGAAACACAATCGAACGGGAAAATTGTAAAATCCGGGGAGGTGGGGGGTGGGGAGGCAAGTGAATGAATTTCCAATGCAGCATAACATTTTCCCTTCGTTTCACAGGTGTTTAAAAACATTATTGAAAAATGCATGAACAAGAAATAAATTTAATAATTTTTTGTCTCCATTATATTTACTAACATTCTGAAAACATTCCTTCTCCCCTTGATGGCCCTGTATCTATGTATGTACTTGTAGAATAAAACTCTCCTGTAAGAGGAATAAGATAAACCTGTAAAAACCTCTGGCTATTTCCTTCCATTATGTTATATTAATGACCCTCCGCTTTAAAAATCAAAGATCGAAACTGATCCCAAAGTGTCTTAAAAGACATGGATGCCTATTGCTATGCAAAGTACATGCAAAAATGATGTTCTAAATAATGCATTCGTTTCCTGTTCGTGTTTAATCGTAATTACGCATTTTTATAACAATTATTTCTGAGAGTATCAGTTATTGGGAGGGGAGAGAGGAAATATATCTATATGCGAAATAATTATCGTTTATCGCTGCTTTAATCGCAAAATTATTTGGAAAGCAAACAGTATATTAAAACCTGCTCTCACGAATCCAATTTTCGTTAATGCTGGTTGCTGCTTAATTGGCTGGCGGATGGATACAATAAAAATGAACTTTCGAGAATGATTACGACAGAGATCTTTATTAATTCCGACAGTTTTGATCGTACTTTTTTTTCCTTTAATTTCTTGTCTTAGTGACGTCACGCCAAACAAAGTGTGGCTTCACTACCACTTCTTTCTTACTATCTCGTTCCACTATTTATCCGCAAGGGTTCAGCTGTTCCCACCTTATGCATTGGAATCTCATCAGAATTTCGAAGCGAAAAATCATCACAAATAAAACCAATAATAACAAACCTCAATAACATTTCTTTGGTCTCTGTTCTTTAATTACGAATTCTTTTCATAATTAAAGAGACTGTGTGGTATTCCACTGACTAAAAAACATTAGGACATAAAATATATATGTCCCACTTTTATCTTTTGTTAATAATTACCTTCTGTTACGTTTAACATCATTGTGTTTTTGTTTGATTTTTGAGAGGGTGTCAGTTAATTGCTACATGTATTGGAATGAAAAGGAAATATTCCATGTTCTGTCAATAAGCTATAAGATTCAGAGTTAAGTAACTTCCAAAATAAGCTTTTTATGGAAATATATGAAGAAAGATATATTATTGACGAAAGATATATAAAGCTGTTTAAATCTCGATTTTCAACAATATTTTTGCAGTATTGGAAAAGTAATGAAAGCTGAAATATTTTGTCAGTAAGGGAAGTTAAACCTATTCAGGAAGATATTTAAGCTCCACTTTTCAGCCACCCTTTTGTCTCTTCGGTGCATATCCTACCTACAACAATTCACAAAAGTATAAATATCTATATATTTTCGATAAAAAAAGTTTAAGAAATTAAACACATACTTAATTTTTTAAGAATTAAACACATACTTAAGCTAGAAGAGTAATGAATCGTTTCTAGTGAATATGGAATGCTTATTTTCAAAGAGAATAAAGTTTGTCATTTTTACGTCATTTTTACCAAATCGCGCCAAAAAATGAAGATGCAAAATAGCTAATTCTCATTGCAGTGTAATATTTTCAACTTCATTTAAAGGATTTAAAAAATTCTTGACAAATGCTGAAAAATGCACACGTTTAATAATTTTGGCCCTCATTATCCTTACTTGCACTCTCAAAGGGGAGCGGAAATAAATACATTAATTGGGAGTTTTACTCCAGCCTGTCCAGTACTATAAAAATATACTGACCATAATGTTGTTTAATTTGAACATTTATGAGCCACAGCCGGCCTCAGTAAGGATGATACATAATTACGTTTGTTTTCTCTGTAGCAGGGAGATATTCAATTTTGTTTATTGAATGGAATTCAATAAGTTATTTCACCCAAGCACACACGTATACATGGTACATAAAACAGAATATACATACATTGGTACATAGAATATACATACATTGGTACATAAAACATAGAATATACATACATTGGTACATAGAATATACATACATTGGTACATAAAACAGAATATACATACATTGGTACATAAAACAGAATATACCTACATTGGTACATAAAACAGAATATACATACATTGGTACATAAAACATAGAATATACATACATTAATACATAAAACATAGAATATACAAACATTAGTACATAAAACATAGAATATACATACATTGGTACATAAAACAGAATATACATACATTGGTAAATAAAACAGAATATACATACATTGGTACATAAAACAGAATATACATACATTGGTATATAAAACATAGAATATACATACATTAGTACATAAAACATAGAATATACATACATTAGTACATAAAACATAGAATATACATACATTGGTACATAAAACATAGAATATACATACACAGTCACTGTGTACCCGTCACTGAGTGCACATGACAAGGTCGACCACACAGAGATATAAGCGGCCGGCCAGGACAGATAAGCCATAATGTGTAACGTGAGCACAATGGGCAGAGTTATTGATTTGACGGACGTTCAAAAAGGAATGATCATGGGCTACTGCGCCAAAGGTGGAAACATCTCGGAAACAGCAGACTTCGTGGACTGTTTGCGAGGTGCTGTAGTAAGGGTGTACCAAGAATGGACCATTGGCACACCGAGTAGGGACGGGGGTGGCTCAGTCGGTAGCGCGCCAGGCTCGTAATCTGTAGTTCCCAGGTTCGAGTCCCAGCTGGGTCAGCGTTCAGATTTATCTCCGCAAAATTCCCCGCCCTGCCCACGGTCAGTAGGGGACACCGATGGGCTTGGAAAGGCTGCCGTCCGTCGGATGGGACGTTAAGCCGTGGTTCCGTGTGTGGAAGAGCCGTACCCTGTGCACGTTAAAGAACACGCTGGATGGCCTTGACGAGAGGCTACCATCTGTCTCCCAACAGCTGTTCCAGTGGGTCCCCTCCCCCAACCTTCTCTGAGCCTTCGGGGTCCATGTGACCTGGCCATTTAGCCCATGGGGTGCAAAAAAGTGCCGCTCAGATGTAAAACAACAACAACCCAACGCACACCGAGTACCTCCAGACGTCATAACTGTGTGGAGGGTAAAGGGCAACTGACGCGTAACAGTGCAGCAATTTAGCAATTGACCACTCAAATGAACGCTGGGCACCAAGGTACGTGACCGCAATAACAGTAGAGTGAACCCTGTTACACATGGGTCTCCGGATTCGATGTTGCGTAAAGGCGCCCGTGTTCACCAAGGTCCATCGGCAATGACGCCTGCAGTTCGCAAGGGACCAGCATCATTAGACAGTGGAAAAGTGGAAAAAGGTTGCCTTCTCCGACGAATCGAGGTTTCTACTCCACAGAAGTGACGGGCGATGGTGGATACAGCGTTAGACACACGATAACCAACACCCGAACATGCTTGTCGGTCAAGTACAGCCCACTGGTGGTAGTGTGCATATCTGGGGGATGTTTTCCTGGTATGACCTGGGATCGCTGGTTCCACTGAATGGATCCCTGAACGCCAATGACTACTTGTCCATCCTCACTTGAGGGCCTAAATGAAGTTGAAGGCGTTGCTAACGGGAGTGACACCGTTCGGACAGGCTAAGATGATGGGCGGACAAAGAGCACCCGTCACAAGCAACTTAGATTTTATATCCTTGTTTGTGGCGATCCGGGACATAGATTAAATTTAGGTTTTGACCGATGGATGAACTTTACTTCTATAGTACTGTTCGCCATAGGTAGCCGTGGTGTGAGCTGTATCTATATGGTACTGTCTTGCCCTCGACCGTAGTTAGTGGAGATTTTGGCATTATCCCTATAGATGGCATGCAGTCCTTGAATTACGATACATCTGGGTTTTGTCATTCAATTAAATTTCCTGTCCATTCTCGCTGATCACATGCATCCCTTCATGTTTGACGTTTGCCCTAGTGATGATGGTGTTTACCAACAGGACAATGCGCCCTTCCATGTCGCTAAGGTGATGTGTGACTGGTTCCAGGAACACGACAGCGAGTCTTCGTTCTCCCTTGGGGACGAAACCGCCCGACCTCAATCCCATAGAACACTTGTGGGACCATTTGAATCGACAGGTTCGGCGTGCGGACCCACAACCACATCATCTCCGGAACCTCCGAACTTTCCAGGGCTTTATTGCATCCCTGTCACGTCGTCTCGCCGCTGTCATCCGCGCCAATGTGGTTTTTCCCATTATTAGGTAGGTGGTCATATTATTCTGATATCACTGTGTACATTGGTACATGAAACATAGACAAGTTCATAGAACATAATGATAAGCTGTAGCTGTTCAATAAATGTTTCCTGAAACACCTTTATATTTAAAAGATCACAAAGGCCTTAACCTATACCAGTACTGTACAACTGGCGACCTACTGCCACAAGAAAAACCCAAATTTCGTTTCTGAATTTTCTTTCCTGTTTTATAATTTCTAGTAGAACATTTTGCGGATCCTAAGGCATATCAACCAAAAGTGTATGATTATAGGCCTGCAATTTACTTTTTCAATAAATGCAATTAATATTTATTTCATTGCAAAAACATTGTGATTATTTTCAGCTATATACCCTTTGTTATTGATCTCTTGATTGCAACTTTGTACATATGGCATGATCATTCAAACGATGTACACGATATTCTCCTCTGCTGTAATTATCTTTAAAAAAAAGCAAACTTTTATACGAATAAAATAAAAGTTATAAGGTTATAATATTATCAGTAATAAATTTATGAAATTAACTTAATAAATCGACATAATTTAAGTAAAGAACTTTAAGTTATTAAATGGTAGCTAGGTAGTCAATGGAAGAAGAGCTATGCACCAATTCCCAGTGATCACGCATAGAAACGGCCAGGCCTAGCATTTAATTTAGACCCCGCTTTCTCCTGCTGCACACTGTCAGTACTTTTCAAAAGTGATACTCTATTGCAGAAGGGAAAGAAAGGGGAGAGCTGCTAGATCAGTGTGGCCTACTAATCTGGACTACTATGGCTACTTTTCATTTTTTTTCGACCCTGCTGAGAAGAGGTCAACTACACAAAGTCCTGGTGCTGACCATATACACCAATCGGAATGGAATAATCATTCTGAACTCGATTATCGATCATGGACTTGCTGCACTGGTGAGCCTCTGTGGAGGGAAAATCTGCCGCTGTGTTTTCATTTTGTTTGTTTGTTTGTTTGTTTGTTTGTTTGTTTGTTTGTTTATCGGCTGACAATCCGGAGCGAATAGATTCACAGGATATGTTTTATCAGTTGGTGGATAATCCTTGGAAGAGGTCATCGCAGGTACCTGAACTCTTGCTTCTACGGACGTCGTCAAATTCTACATTGGAGGAAGTCTTCCAGTGTAGATGGCTTCAGCCTTTAGAAGTGGAGGAACGGGTCTTTGCCCCATGTCTGCGATTAGGGGGCTGTTTGATATTGTCGGCAAACAGTCTCCTCAATCAGCCTCAATCAACAAACATAGTTTCTTTAAACATTCCATTAACCATTTTTTCCATAGGTCGTTGGAATGTGAGGACTCTGCACAGAGCTTTTTCTCTTGATGTCCTCACACAAGAATTCCACCGTTATAATTAAAGTATTCTTGACTTGCCAGACACCAGATGGACAGTAAAGGTCAGACACTTAAAAATAATCTTAAATTTCTCTTTTCAGGGAGGGAAGATAATAAGCATCTCCAAGGCGCGTAGCTCTGCTTCTCAGCAGACACGCTAGTGATGCTCTTCTAGAATATGAGTGCATTATTGAAAGGTTTTTTACATCAAACTTAAAGACAAGCATTAAAGACTTGAATGTTATCTGCTGTTATGCCCCCACTGAGGATGCCGATGAGGATGAGGATAGGTTTTATGGACAACTTCAGGATATTTTGAATTCTGTCAAGAAAGGAGATATTACCCTTGTTCTAGGTGACTTCAATGCCAAAATTGGTACTGACTCTGACCTTTGGGGAGGGGTGGCATACCTTTTTGGTATTGGTAGCTGCAATGGCAATGGGCAACGTCTCCTATAGGTAAGTAAACTTAATGGTTTGAGAATAACTAACGCTTATTACAAACATCGCGACATACATAAGTATACATGGGTTTCACCAGATGGGCTGCTTAAGAATATGATTGATTATATATTGATTAACAGCAAATGGGCAAGTTCTGTTAGACATTACCAGGCCATATAGGGGAGCTGAAACAGGATCTGCCAATTACCTTGTTAAAAGTGTATCTGAAGTTCTGAAAGACCCAGTTATAACTTAAAGCTTTCCATGATCGGTTAGTTAGTTATT
Source organism: Ryuthela nishihirai (assembly GCA_038380435.1). NCBI lineage: Eukaryota > Metazoa > Arthropoda > Arachnida > Araneae > Heptathelidae > Ryuthela > Ryuthela nishihirai. Next base: position 114,373,503 of record JAWZYU010000004.1, read on the forward strand.
ATGACAGTAATGGTTTGCTTACTACTGAAGTTGAGAAAGAATGGGACAATTTTAAACAGACTTTCTTGAAACTAACAGTACTCTTTTAGGTAAAAGGGAGAAGAGGAGGCAAAATTATTTGAGTGATAAGGCGCTCGATCTTATTATGGAAAGAAAAAACTGCAAGAATATCCTTAATCGATAACCTACTAATCTTAAGAGAAAGGTTTACAAAGATCGTAATAAACGTATAAAGGATCATTAGCTGCTGATAGAAATCTTTGACTTCATGGCTCTGCTGACAAAGACGAGGAAGTAGTTAGATAGCGTAACAGTAGAGAGCTCTAGCAGATAGTTAATGTTTTGTGTGAAAAAAAACTGACCGATATACAGGGATTGAAGAATAAACAACGTAAGGTTATTAAAAGCGAGGATTCTGTCATGGCTAGGTGGACTGAATATTTCAGAGATGGTCTAAACAATGTGGTTAGTTTACCATTTTCTGTAATAAGGATAGATGCATTACTGGCTTTAATATGTGCCCTATATCACAGTTTGAAGTTATTTTCACTATTTCTAAACTTAAATTACATAAATCTCCACGGGTAGATTAATAGGTTTAGTATCTAATGATTAGAGCTGGGAATGTATCGGTTACCATATCAATGAGTGAAATTTTGAATATCTTTTATTATAAAGGCATTGTTTATAAGGATTTCAGTGGAACTATTAAAATCCCTATTTTTTTTAATATGATTTCAATTCTTATGATAATTATTGGGGTATCAGCCTGCTTTCTGTTCCAGGTAAAGATCTTTGCATGATTGTGCTTAATAGAATTAAGAATCTGGTTGACGGACATTTACGTTATTCGCAGTGTGTATTCAGAAGTGGTAGGGGATGAGAACATCAAATATTTTCACTTAGGCAGCTTCATGAGAAACGTTTAGAGTTTCAGAAACCTGTGGTTACTAGCTTTGTAAACTTCAAAAAGGCTTTTTGCTCTTTTGTCATAATTTGTGGTTGATCGTAAGATTATACACCAACTATTGTACACAACAAGCATTATGTGGATCTTCGCTGGGACTATCTAATACAATGGACAAGGGGAGTGAAAATAAAGAATTTAATTAGGGCGGAAACCGTGCTCTTACGCATTGAAAATGCAAAACCTTTTTATATGAACTTTATGCCGAATATGGTGACTTGCTTCTGCAACATCGAATCCGTTGGTTGAGTGCTGAAAAATGTTTAGGGAAATTTTTCAAACTTTGGAAATAACTTTTTCTCTTACGCATACATGACAAGTTAGTTAACATAATTAAAACTCTCTATTTTTTGAAAATTGATAGTATTTATGATGTACAAAAACAAAAATATTAAATTTAAATGCTACTGAAAAGTGAATTTAACTTTATAAGCTATTGCAATAAGCTATTTCCTATAGCACAGTCAGGTTATTTTGCCTATTTCTAAACTTAATCTACACAAATCTCCAGTGGTAAATGAAATTACAACGGAAATGTTTAGAGCTGGGAATGTTTCAGTTACCACATGGATGACTGAAATTTTGAATAACTTTTATGATAAAGGAATGGTTCTTAAAGATTTTACCAGAGCTGTTATTATCCCTATTTTTCAAAAAGGTGATAGCAGTTCGTGTGATACCTTTAGGGTATCAGCCTACTTTCTGTTCCAGGTGAAGTTTTTTGCACGTTTTTGCTTAATAGAATTAAGAATTTGGTTGACGGGCAGTTGCGTGATGAGCAGTATGGATTCAGATGTGGTAGGGGATGCATAGATCAGATATTTTCACTCAGGCAGATTCTTGAGAAATTTTTAGAATTTCAGAAACCTTGGATATTCAATAGGCTTTCAAAAGGTATATTCAAAAGGATATTCAGAAACCTTTGTTGATTTCAAAAAGGCTTTTGACTCTGTTAATCATCATAGTTTGTGATTGATTGTGAGATCGTATAGAATACCTCATAAGTTAGTGTAATGAAAGCTCTCTATAATAACACTGAGTCGTGTGTGAGAGTTGGTAAGGCTTGTAGCAATTGGCTAAGATTGCTTTTAGTGTTCGACAAGGGTTCATTTTGTATCCTTTACTCTTTAGTTCGGTTATTGATTATGTTATGCGTAATTCATTGTAAGGGAAAGATTTTGGCCTTAAACTGTCTGGAGATACGAAATTTCGTGATTAGATTAAGCTGATGATTTAACGCTTTGTCAAATGATGTTGATGAGATGAACTTTTTCATTCTAGCTGTTGATGATATTGGTAGTAGAGTAGATTTGGTTATAAGCAGAGAACATTAAAGTGTGAAGAAACTTGGTCAGGCAGGCTGTGATTCAGTTAATCTGAATAGTTGTAGTCTTGAGCAGGTGTTACAGTTTAATTATCTTCGTAGCTATGTAACAGATACTGGTGATGTGCGCCATGAGATTAACAGACGAATAAGGATTGCTGCTGGGATCGTTAAGAGTCTATAGAGAGTGTAAAGAAATAGGCATATATACCTAAAGACTAAAATTAGGCTGTATAAAGTTGGTTCTTTCTAGCGTTAGTTATGGTAGTGAAACGTGGACCCTTTGTAAAAAGAAGATAACAGGAAACTTGATGCTTTTTTCTATATGCTTATGAAGTACCTTGGGCATTAGGTAGTTCAACTTTTTAAGTAATGATGAGATTACGTAAATAAGTCAGCAACCTCCTTTAGGCAGCATATTGTGCAGAGAGAGACTCCGTTAAATTGAACATGTTGTCCGTATGAATAATTATAGATTAGCGAATAGGGTTATAAATAGTGTGATTAAAGTCCTAAGAAAGAGTGGGAGACCTAGGATGCGGTGGGCAGACAATGTCAAACAGGACCTTGTTAGAGTTGGTGTGCAGTGGCCAGATGCAGCAGATGTAGCTCAGGACAGATATGATTGGAGAACTAAATTGCGCAGTCTGATTGAACCTCCATAGGACATGGCTGCATGATGATGATGATGACGGTAAACATTTTGATGAACTGAAACCCAGCTTCGTCTGTTCAGCAATCCATTGAATGTTGAAATTGAAAGATATGAAATATATGTGAACTTCAAGCAGATGAATTTGTTAGAGCTCGATCAGAGACTGGAGCAGAATTGTTGAAACTTTTTCCCACTGAAAAATACCCATACATAAGAGATTTGGGGTTAAAAATTATTTTAATATTTGAAAGTACTTTTATATATTATGCGATATGAAATTTTCTGACGTGAAATACGTAATGTCAAAACACAGAAACATTATGAATGAATGTACTCTTGAACAATTTCTACGACTTTCAATGATGAGCATCGAAGTGCAACAACTTTTAATAGAGTTTAATCGTCCACAGTTTACTCGTTAAATGTAAGTTCTAAATTTCAAATTGTTCTCATAGTAATTAAAAGAGCTTAATGGTTTATTAAATTAAACAGGACATATTTATATTTACACCATCTTATATATATATATGTTTTAAAAATCTTGCCCGCCATCTAACTCTTTTCCAAAACTTTGGCCCGCGGCTCTATAGAAGTTGGTCAGCACTGGCATATACATTTATATGCGCATGTTTATTTTTGTCGTCTTACACTATTATTGCCTTGATAATCGGTGTATTTTATACACCGATGATTATAAAAAAATATATATGAATGATTTTAATGAAATTTGATGGAAACATGAATTACAATGCTAATTTCAGAATGGCATAAAATATTTTACACTAGAAATATTTTTCGTCGAAAAAAAATCACTTAAGGAACTTGTTCTAAAGTGAGGTGTCAGAATGCAATGGTCAAAATTTTTAATAAGGAGTGTGGTCAATCCTTACAGCAATGCAGGCATGACAGCGGTGTTCCATGCTGTTTATGATGTTGTGAATCAGCTTAGTAGGGAGTAACAACCGTTGTTCCTTTAAACCAGAAATAAACTCCCCCTTGTTGGAGGTGGCAGGATGATAGCAGCAACACACCTCCCTAGAGCATCCCACACATGCTCAATAGGATTTAGGTTGGAAGATCGAGCTGGCCACTCTATGCGCATAATGATCTCCTCTTGAAGGCATTGTTTCACTAGTCGAGCTCTGTGTGGACGAGCGTTATCGTCTTGTAAGATGAACGTTTCACCTATTGCACCAGCGTAAGAACGTACATAAGGGTCCAGGATGTCATCTCTATACCTTTGAGCATTGAGGTTCCCACTCGTCAACCCACAGAGGTTTGTGCGTCCACCTAAGGAAATGCCACCCCAAACACAGACGCTACCTCCGACGTAACTGTCTCTTTGACGGATGTTACTGGGATGATTGCGGGTACCTCGTTCTCTCCATATCAAACAATGTCCGGAATCACTCTGCAAGCAATATCTAGATTCTTCTGGGAAGAGTACGCACGTCCATTGCTCTTCCGTCCAGTTAACATGCGTGCATGTCCAATTCAACCGCTCTCTCCTGTGACTTGACGTGAGGGGTATACAAATTACTGGCCTTCTAGCGTACAGACCTCCCTCATGAAGCCTTGTACGCTACAGTAGGAGCTGATACAACCCTCTCAGTGGCTGCTGCAAGTGAGGATCGTAGCTGAGAGAGGGTAGACGTTCTGCTCCTTTGTGCTGTTAATCGCAGATATCGGTCTTGTACAGCGGTCGTAACTCTAACCGTTTCTCGACAAACATTCGAGACACGGAATCCGTGCTAAGGAATTGATTCCACAGTCTATGGACCACAGAAGGACTCACACTCAGCCAACGTGCCACGTCTGACTGACTTTGGCCTGCTTCGAGCCGGTCAATAGCTCTCCACTGCAGTTTATTTGGCAAATGATGTCTCGAGGTCATTCCTATAAAATGCCTATTTAGAAATTCTTTACTCACATTTGCAACACTAAAGAACGATCCACTCCAAAATACCCGTTTTTATGCAGCTATCTGATTACGCAATTGGATGCAACCTAGACTAATTTGCATACGATATGCTCATTTGGCATTACTTTACTGGTTACATGACCAAGTTTGATGAGGATCACACAATGTTTTGGCGAATTATCGCGATTTTTCTGATTTCTCCTTAATTTATGGAAACCAGTGTATTTTTTTACTCTTTTGCCATTTGCAGCAATACCCTCTGGAATCTCTTCATTCCAAATCTTAATGCCACTGTACAGTATTGATCTCTGGGCTATTGATTTTTTTATAAGCGGCAACATGAGTCTTGTCTTTAAGTCTAGTCTCATAACTAAAAATCTTAATTATTTCCAAGCAGCAGTAAAGTTCAGAGGAATATATCATTTTATTTTTCACGCTGTACCTAAAAGTTTAAATTGGCAGCTCGTGACAAAATTTTTGATGGAGCAATTTGACCGCTACAGAAGGCCCGGATGTAGAAATAAAATTGGGAAGATGCCTGATATTCAACTGAACCGAATAGGACTGAAAAGAAGTTTTTTAATGCATATATGGTTTTCAGCTGTATTCTCAAAACACATTATTTAACGAAAACAATTAAGAAAAAGACAAACTCGAAAAGGCAATCTCATTCTTCTTACTACGATTTAGCATTGAATTCCTTCACTGCAATAATTGCCTCTATACGTGCAGTTTTCTTCTCTGCTCTAGTGCTATTTTAAAACATATTGCTGAAAATTATGTCTAATATATTTAGTAGTTTTTGACTCCTTTCCGATTTTAAATTTATATTTAGTATTTTAAGCTGAATTACTCGTGTTAAATTAAGACCTGAGCAGTTGTCTATTTTCGTTATATTAAATTTATATTATTAATTTATTACAGCAGTCCCATGGCCGAGTGGTTAGCACGCTTGGCTACTGATCTAAGGGATCTGGGTTCGAGCCCCATGTAAAGCATGGATGTGTGTGTTGTTTTTCTGCAGAGGTGCTGCCATCCTCTCAGATCTTCTACTATGGCATATAAACTGACAGGCTCCTGTCAGACCTCTGTGGCAAGCAGCTGCTTGAGGGGGTATTTATTATATATATATTATTACATATACTAATTTATTTTACAAAGAATTGTGAAAAAAATTAACGTGTTAAAAAATAAATTATAAGAAAAGAACTAAAAAATTCTTCACATCGGTTGAGCTCGAACGGAGTACTTGAAATTCAAACTCTAAAGAAAAAAAAATTATACATTTAATCAATTGGGCTATGCATTGCAAATTATACTCTATGTTAAAATATAGTAATAGCTTTTCTTGTAGACCAAATGTTCAACACATCTTATATTTTTATATCTAATGTTTTTAAATTATTCATGTATCTCATATCCATTTTTTGGTAAAATAAAAATTTGGCAATCTAGTTCAAACACATCTTGTCAGGAAAGTTTACGATTGTCGACTATTAGTTGCATTCGTATAATCAGCCAATAAAGTGTTACGTACACTATAAAATGATGACCTGGCTCCTGCAGTTCAGGGCTATTGTATTTCATGCGCATACGCATTTGTGTCATCTCTGTAATAGATAATGTTAAGATTCCGGCGGTGGCAGTAATGGGAAAATTGGGATTGCATTCACAAAGTAAATGCTGTGATTGTCTTCATTGATTCACAAAGTAAATGCTGTGATTGTCTTCATAATACAACTAATAATGATTATAAAGCGTATGTAAAAATGATATGTATTTTAGATATGACAAATAATGAATACGAAATTTGAAATTCGTTTATTATTTTTGTGATTATTTTTGGTGGGACAGTGTCCCAGGTGGCCTAATGCCGAGCTCCACCCCTCTTGCATTACCCTCATGTAAACGTTATATATACAGGGTGTCCCTGAATTCATGGCCCAAATGTGAGGGGATGGTAGTACACACCGAACCCACCGTCATAGAATATGCGGTCGCAAACGCAGTGAGGAGTCAGAAATGAAGGACAGACACAGAGGTTTTCAGAGTGACATTTGTTGGAGATCATTACAACAAATGCTCAAACCATGCTCCACCAATGTTGATACAGGCGGCACAATGGCAGAGTAGTGATCAGCGTACCTGCTCGTAAACACCTGGCTTGTCGTGCACATCGACGGCTGCAACGGACAGTCAGGCTACCACATCCTCCGCGGACTGCACGGGCGTCTCGTACATGACACTCTTCAAATGTCCCTACAGAAAGAAATCGATACAAGAAAGATCGGACGATCTGGGGGGCCACGGGATGGGACCACCGCGCTCAATCCATCGGTTCCCAAATGAAGTATGAAGATGCTGACGCACGTCAATGCTGAAATGGGCGGGAAATGGCCATGCTGGAACCACACACCGGAGTGGATTGTGGCTGGAACATCCTGAAGTTATTCCGGCAAAACCTGTTGCAGAAAAATACGGTACGTTCGCCCATCGAGGTGGTCCTGCAGTAGGTAGGGTCCAATTAAATAGTCATGCACGATCCCCACCCAGACATTGACGGCGAACCGTTGCTGGTTCGAATTTGGACGTGTACCATGGGGGTTCTGGGCAGCCCACAAATGCGCATTATGGACATTCACTACGCCTTCACGTGAGAATGTTGATTCATCCGTAAAGAGTACATGCACGGCACTTTGCTGCAGGAACCACTGGGCGAAATCCATGCGCAGGGGATAATCAACAGCTTTCAATGCCTGCACTCGCTACAAGTGATAGGGGTGTAGCCCTTCTTCATGCAGTACTCACCAGACACTGTTTCGTGCACACCCAGGCTCCGGGAGGCAGATCGCGTGCTTGTACCTGGGTTATCTGTCACCATACGCAAGATGTCCTCGCTCATAGCTGGCGTTCTGACCTCCGTGCTCGTCCGGCATCGACTGACGTGGAAGGTGCCTGCCTCAGCTGGCGGTGAAGTCGCGCAAACATTTTATGATCGGGCACACGGCGCATAGGATATTGCTCACGGTAGAGTCTATTTACCTATCTACCATTGCCCTCAGCTGCGCCGTACATCAGGTGCATATTGGCTTTCTTTGCGTTCGTAAACTGCACCATCTCGTGTCCAGTCGACGCTGAGAATGCTGGGGTTTGGCCGATCCAGCGCTTTTAAGCCGTGCCGCCTCGTTTGTGCCCCCTACCGGCACCGAGCTACGTTTGCGGCCGCATATTTTATGACGAATATTGATGGGTTCGGTGTCTACTACCATCCCTTCACGTTTGGGCCATGAATTCAGGGACACCCTGTATATATATATATATTCCGTATTCCATTTTCTATCACTGTCTGTTCTTGTTTAGAATTGAGATTTTTTTTAAAGTTTCTTATTTAAATGTTCTATTGTATGCTATAAGGCAGAAAAGGAGGGGTCGAAATATCTTGGTTCTCAAAAAGTTGTCAACCCACCTCTATTTTACTAATGCTCTTAGGTTTCTTTGCAATTCTTCTCAAAACTTTTAAATCGTAAAGATCTTGCTCTCTGCACTTCCAAAAAGCAAAAGATGTTTTTCACTCATCTGATAAATGGAAGGATTCTTGGGATAAAGGAAGTCAAAAAAGGATTGTCATTCAATAAAAAAAATACATTTCTCGAAAGGAAAATATTTAGACAGTGAAGGAAAACAAAACAAGAAGATAGGAAATTCTACCGAGGCAGAAAAAGTAAGAATCAAATTACGAATATCATATAAGATCGAAAGATCTTTTGAAATGAAAAAGAAATTAAACCAAGGAATTAAAAAATATGCTTTGCTAATAGGAATCCAAAGATAACAAATCACCAGAGATATCGACAAAAGGGGAATACAAGGCATTAAAGGAGTGATAATAATACCTAACCGAAGTAATAATGATAATATAAAAGGAGAAAAAATAAGAAGATATGAAATATGTTGACAAAGTACTAATTATTTATTTTAATTATTTGAATGAATATAACTTCATTAGTGCTTAAAAGATTTTTGTAAGGCATATTCGGAAAAAAATAGTATAGCCATCTCAGATCATGTTTACTCTTCTCTAATTTGAAAAAAAGCTCGAAACATTGCATTATTTATTCCAATATGAACTAGAGTGTTTGTATACATACAGACAAAACTTTAATTGCTTTAACCGACTATGTAATTTTTTAGCTGCTTTAATTACCCTAGGACGAATGATTTAAAACTATTTACATTCGTTTTCCTCTTTGTCGTTCTTTAAAGTTATATATTTTTTTCAATTATGTAAAAGGAATATTGTGCGATATTCTCACCTGATCCAAACACGATAAATTGCATTTCAAATAAATAATTAATTAGCATAAAAAGAAAAATTAATCTATTACATTAGTTGCAAAGTCTTCATGAGGTAAGAAATAAAGGTATATTCGAATTATCTCGGTTTCTTATAGCGTGTTGAACGTATTTAGCATATATAAACTTTCTTTTGATAATTGTATTTGCAAAGTAAAATACATTAATGGAAATTTCACAATTAAAAATCATTTAATATAGAAAGGTTATTAACTATGATAAGAAGTTCATTCAGATAATTGGGATATCTTTGTTTAAGAGAGCAGTTAGACAAATGTTAACAATATATGTTGGTGTTAAAATGTGGAATACCGTAAGTTCACTAATATTTGATCCATTACTGACTGTTAAATATATAGTACAATTATTTATTACCTGTGGAATAATAGAAAATAATATTTTATGTCTGTAACAGGTCGCTGCGCCACCATCTAGGAGCCAGTTCCTGTTGTTCTAGCCGACCTTGTGGGATGTGCAGAAGGGTATTCGTCTTTACCTTGTCAGGATGTCATTGGCTAAATATATATTTACATTCACTGAAAAGTGTCTTCCCATCGGGTACAGTCGTTCTCTTCGATTACAACAGGCTGCACCGTGCTCATAGGTCCCACCACTACATTCTTCCTTCTTCATTTTGAAGACGAACTAAAATGAAAAAAATTATATTTATCATGTAAGTAACTATTTACCCCTAGAGCAGCTGCTTGCCACAGACTTCTGACAGGAGCCTCTCACTTTAATACACCGTAGAGAATATCTCTGAAATTGGAAACCCACAGCAGAAAGACAACTCAAGAAAAAGAAGCATCCTGCCTTAACCGGGTTCGAACTCGGCTCCCTTCGATTCGCAGCCAAGCCCGCTGGCAACTCGGCCATCCAGACGGTATTTCTATTTATGGAATATTGTTACAGATTTTCAGTTGTGCTTTTATTTGACAACTGTGCGTGAGTTCGTAATAAATAAACAAACAGTAAATAAACTGCTTTAATTACGGAGACATTAAATTTGAATGGATAATATACAAATTTAAGTATCAGTCATTTCAAACACCAATATGCTAATCAACTCTACTGAATGAACTTGCCATTCATTTAAAACTAGGTGATAAACAAATATAGCATTCGAAAACCTAATCACAAATCAAAGCATGGGCACATCTTTTACCCATCACCTTACCACTGGTTTTACGTAACGTATTAAAACTGCACTGTTGATCTACTTTTACCACCATATATGGGGTGGCTCATTCGGTAGCGTGTCAGGCTCGTAATCTGCAGTTCCCAGTTTCGAGTCCCAGCTGGACCAGCGTTCAGATTTATCTCCGCAAAATTCCTCCTCTGCTCACGTCAGTAGGGGACACCAGTCTTGGAAAAGCCGCCGTCCTTCGGATGGGGCGTTAAGCCCTGTCTCCGTGTGCCAGAGAGCCATACCCTGTACATGCTAAAGAATACGCTGGAGTGCCTTGACGGGAGACTACCATCTGTCTCCCAACAGCTGTTCTGGTGGGTCCCCTCTCTCAACCTTCTCTGAGCCCTCAGGGTCCTTGTCACCTGGCCATTTAGCCCATTGTGCACAAAAAATTGCCGCTCAGAGGTAAAACAACACAACCCACCATACATAGACAATTTTTAGATGTCTCCTCGCAAACACGAAATGAAACTCTTCTTTTTACACACTCTTACAAGTCTCTACTGCATTCTGGTCCTTTTGAAATCAATCGTATTCGAATGCAATGATGACGTAATTCACACTATGTGCTAAATTTCGTTTTCCTCATAGTAAGCGGTCATAATTTCATTGTTGCACTTCTTAATCCGCTTGGATGTTATTAATAATGAAGAAGAGTAGATACAAAACACTATAACGTTGTTGAAGATATTTTGATAATGGAAACAAAGGAAATTTTTTGCACAGTGCTCATCAAACGTTAAGCTCGGATCAATAAATCACTCATATCTCGAAATATATTTGGACAAATTCAATCGAATTCAGTTTCAAGATATGAAACCAATGTGATAAGGCATGAAAATATTTTGCCTAAATGATTTGCATATACCATAGAAAACCAATAAAGTGTGAAAAGTTGGGAGGGGGAGGGGCTGAATGCAACGTATAGAGTCAGTAGGGAATGTGGCCATCTCTTACATTAATACAAGCCTCACAACGGCGATTCGTACCCTTCATAAAATTAATTATCCTCCCATTATCTGAATTAGGTCCACAGAGTAAAAACAGCACTCCTGAGGTCCTGTAAATTTGGGGAGGTGGGAGGGTGTGGGGGGAAGTTAAAGGTGGCAATACGCCTCTCCGGAGCATCCAACAGATGTTCTATCGGATTGAGATCCGGAGAGAATGCAGTCATGATTAGCTCCACCAAACCTCCACCCTGTCCTCAGTGAGATAGAGAATATCGATGGACTTGGAAAAGCTACCGTACCTCGGATGGAACATAAAGCTGTGATCACGTATGCAGGAGAGCCATACCCTGTGCACTTTAAAAAATATCTTGGCTACTGATTTAAGGCACCTAGGTTCGACCCCCGGATAAGGCATGGTGTTTGTGTTGAACTTCTGCTGAGGTCCTGCCATTCTCACAGACATTCTACTATGGCAGGGGTGGGCAATTGGTTTCGTATCTACACTGCGCATGCGTATTGACGTGGCCGTCCTAGTGGAAAATACGAGACGAATCTTCGGTCGCGCACGGGAAGGAAATCTCGGTTCAAGGCGGATTTTTCTGACTGTCTTGGCGGGCCACAAAAAACTCTTAGCGGGCCGAATGTGGCCCGCGGGTCGCTATTTGTCCATCCCTGTACTATGGCATACAAACTGACAGGCGCCTGTCGGACCTTTGTGGCAAGCAGCTGCTTGAAGGGAAATTTATTTACTTTTATTTATCCAGTGGGTTTCCGTTCTCCAATCGTTTCCGAGCCCTTGGATCCTTGTGACCTGGCCAATTTTCCCATTATGTGAAAAAAGTGCCACTCAGAGGTAAAACAACCCAACCCTTTAACTCAAAACATTCACAGAAATTCACAACATCAAACACATGGAAGTCGGTACAGCAGGGATTAATGCACAGACATCCAGTTAATGCCCAGATCCACACAGTACGCACACTACCAAATGTACTTCTCTAACCCATGTTATCGGCTAGTTGTGGGTTCCTACATTTTTCCTGATCAGTATATGTTTGTTGTCCGATTATAGAGAAAATCTCGACTCGTTCGTAAACTGGACGTGACTTGAATGTTCTCGAATACAGGCAACACGATCGTGAACTATGTCAAGTAGATCTCCATATGTCTAGAAGTCATAGGAACGAATACAACGGGTTGAAGGTCGTAAAATCCGACCTTGCTATGCATTCTGCTCACTACTGAAAGAAATGCCTACCTTTCTGTAACTGCAATGGGGTCGTCTGAACACAAAGAATACTGTTGCTCTTTTGTTTCGTCGGAATATAGTTCAATATAGCGATCATCATGAAGGATGTAACCCTAGGACGCCCACGAAGAGATATTCTGATAAATGTTTGATTAGTTTAGGTTGGGTTGTTTCACCTCTCAACCGATTTTTTTACACATAATGAGCTGAATGGCTAGGTCACAATTACCCCAAGGGCTCAGAGAAGGTTAGGTGAGGGGGAACCCACTGGACAGCTATTGGGAGACTGCTATATCCTCCCATCAAAGCCATCCAGCGTTTCCTTTAATTCGCACAGGGCATGGCTCTCCCACATACAGGCCACGTCTTTTTCCCCAACCGAAGGAAAGCAGCCTTTTCAAGTCCATTGGTGTCCCCTACTGACCGATGGAAGGGCGGGGATTTTTGCGGAGAAAAATCACAAACTGACTCAGTTGAGAACTGCAGAAAATTCGAGCCTATTGCGCTTCCGACTGAGCCAGCCCCCGTTTGTTTTTTTTAATTGATGCTATAACCTTGAGATAATGCTCACAGTGCCCACACCAAAGAATATGACCACCACCATGATTGTTTGACAATCATGGAAGGAAGTGTTTGACAATCACGGAAGGAATCATTGGATGGTAAAACGTTGGTTTATCTTCCAGCGTCTTCCATCGCATTGAGTTGTCTCAATGTATTCCTTGAAGCATCATGATGGAATAGACTTTTCCAGATTGGGAATGATGCATTTCATTTTGAAATGATCAGCTTCTACAAAAGTCATCCATTTATAGGATATGTGTTTTGCACATTCCAAAATATTATACGGTATTAACCCTTTCACCACCAATTTCAGGTTTCTAAGGGATTAACCCTTTCACTCCAAATTTCAAGCTTTCAATAGGATTAACCCTTTTACAACTAATTACAAACATTCTACGGGATTAACTCTTTCACTACCAATTTCAAATTTTCTATGGGATTAATCCTTTCACTACTAATTTCAAAAAAAAAAAAAAAAAAAAAAATTGTGGGGCGGGGGTGGCTCAGTCGGTAGCGCGCCAGGCTCGTAATCTGTAGTTCCCAGGTTCGAGTCCCAGCTGGGTCAGCGTTGAGATTTATCTCTGCAAAATTCCTCGCCCTGCCCACGGTCAGTAGGGGACACCGATGGGCTTGGAAAGGCCACCGTCCGTCGGATGGGACGTTAAGCCGTGGCCCCGTGTGCGGGAGAGCCATACCCTGTGCACGTTAAAGAACACGCTGGATGGCCTTGACGGGAGGCTACCATCTGTCTCCCAACAGCTGTTCCAGTGGGTCCCCTCCCCCAACCTTCTCTGAGCCTTTGGGGTCCATGTGACCTGGCCATTTAGCCCATGGTGTGCAAAAAAAGTGCCGCTCAGAGGTAAAACAACCCAACCCAACTAATTTCAAACTTTCTCCGGAATTACACCTTTCACTAACAATTGCACACTTTCTACGGGATTAAACCTTTCATTGCAAAACTACCATTTACATACTTTCTACGGAATTAACTTTTACTTAACAATTTAAACATTCTACGGGATTAACACTTTCACTACCAATTTCAAACGTTCTACGGAATTACACCTTTAACTAACATTTTCAAACTTCTTACGGAATTAACCCTTTCACTACAAATTACCAACTTTCTACAGGATTAATCCTTTCACTACCAATTACAACTTTCTGCAGGATTAACCCTTTCACTAACAATTACAAACTTTCTACCGGATTAAACCTTTCACTAACAATTACACACTTTCTACAGGATTAAACCTTTCATTGCTAATTTCAAGTTTGTACAGGATTAACACTTTCACTACCAATTTCAAACTTTCTACGGAATTACCCCTTTCACTAACAATTTAAAACTTCCTACGGGATTAACCCTTTCACTACCATTTACAAACTTTCAACAGGATTAACCCTTTCCCTAACAATTTCAAACTTTCTACGGAATTAAACATTTCACTAGATATTTGAAATTTTCTACGCGATTAATCCTTTCACTACCAATTTCAAAATTTCTATGGAATTAAACCTTTCACTAACAATTTGAAACTTCCTAAGGGATTAACCCTTTCACTACCATTTACAAACTTCCAAAGGGATTAACCCTTTCGCTACCATTTACAAACTTTCTACGGAATTAACCCATTCAGTAACAATTTCAAACTTTCTACACGATTAACCCTTTCACTACAATTTACAAATTTTCTACGAGATTAACCATTTTCCTAACAATTTCGAAACTTTCACTACCTATATGAAATTTTCTACGCGATTAATCCTTTCACTACCAATTTCAAACTTTCTATGGGATTAAACATTTTACCACCATTTACAAACTTTCTATGGGATTAACCATTTCACTACCAATTTCAAACTGTCTATGGGATTAAATTTTAACTACCGATTACAAACTTACATCATCATCATCATCATCATCATCATCATCGTCGTCGTCGTCGTCGTCGTCGTTGTCGTCGTCATCATCAACATCCTCAAGCAGCCATGGGCCACGGAGCTCCAATCAGACCATGCAATTTAGTTCTCCAAGCAGGTCTATCTTGAGCTACATCTACTGCATCAAGCCACTGCACACCAATCCTAACAAGGTCCTGTTTGACATTGTCTGTCCACCGCATCCTAGGTCTCCCCCTCCTTCTGAAACCTCTAGGCACACTGTTCATAACCCTATTCGCCAATCTATAATTATTCATACAGGCAACATGGCCAAACCAGCGGAGTCTCTCTCTGCACAATCTGCTGCTTAAAGAACGTTGCAAACTCCTTTGCCTAAACTCATCATTAGTTACAAAGTTGAACCACCTAATGCCCAAGATACTGCGTAGCATCTGGAATAAAAAGCATCTAGTTTACTGTTACCTTGTTTACAAAGTGTCCACGTTTCACTACCATAACTAACCCTAGAAAGAACCAAACTATTATACAGTCTAATTTCAGTCTTTAGGTGTATACGCCTATTTCTCCACAATCTCCATAGATTCTTAAAAGTCCCGGCAGCAATCCCTATTCGTCTGTTAATCTCATGCCGCACATCACCAGTATCTGTTACATAGCTCCCAAGATAATTAAACTGTGACACCTGCTCAAACTTGCAACCATTCAGATTAACTGAATCACAACCTGCCTGACCAATTTTCATCACTTTAGTTTTCTCTCTGTTTATAACCAAACCTACTCTACTACCAGTCTCATCAACAGCTCGAATGAAAGAGTTCATCTCATCAACATCATTTGCCAAAAGGGCTAAATCATCAGCATAATCTAAATCAGAAATTTTCGTATCTACAGTCCATTTAAGGCCAAAATCTTTCCCTTTAAGTGAATTTCGCATAACATAATCAATAACCAAGCTAAAGAGAAAAGGAGACAAAATGCACCCTTGTCGAACACCAGAAGTAATGCTAAACCAATTGCTACAAGCCTTACCAACTCTATTACACGACTCAGTATTATTATAGAGAGCTTTCGTTATGTCAACTAACTTGTCTGGTGTCAGGCTAGAGGCCTTTTTAGATATTTTTTTTTTGTTCATGCTTTGTATATTATTTTGGATTTCACCAAAATAAGCATATGCTATGTGGAGGCCCTCTGTCCCGGCATCTGGAAAGTTAATTGCAGTAGCAGTGTCCGGGGAATGGCTAGCGTCCGCTGACAAGTGACCCGGGCCCCTTAGGGCTAATGGCCTATGGCCATTAGCCCTAAGGGGCTAATCTAATTACCAGATGGCCAGAGCAGAGAGCGAAAGGAAAAAAGGGTTTCGCAACGACGAGAAGACAGAGCCGGTCGAGTTTCGAAAGCGTGCAGACGGGGAATTGTAAAGCTGGGAAATGCCGACTGGTAATAACAGCATTGGGCTCTGTGAATACAACTGAACAGGCATAGTAAGCTGGTGTTGTTGTAATCTATGTAA
Source organism: Ryuthela nishihirai (assembly GCA_038380435.1). NCBI lineage: Eukaryota > Metazoa > Arthropoda > Arachnida > Araneae > Heptathelidae > Ryuthela > Ryuthela nishihirai. The sequence goes on from JAWZYU010000004.1 coordinate 114,390,093, forward strand.
TTGAGCATATGTCCTCGTCCATCAAGCATGTTTGGAAGGTTAAATAAATATTTGTTATTTTAAAGTAAAGGCTGAAGTTGAACCAATTTATTGGGGAGGAGCTTCAGTATTGAATCCCTGCAATTGTGATAAAATCTTTGATTTTTGTTCCGAAAGACTCTTTCACCCATCGCGTATTGCGATCGAACCGGAAGAGTTCCGACATCCATTGTGAGCTGACCAGAACAAGGCTGATACTGCCAAGAGTGTCCTGAAGTGTGCTTCAGGCGATAGAATAGCTGTGAAGGTACCTGAAGAATCGTGCATCACGTTCGAACTGTGGAAAAAGCTGTGAAGGTGACGGAAAAGTTCAACATCCACTGGGAGCTGACCAGCGCAAGGCTGATACTACCAAGAGTGTTCCGACTGTGTGCTTCAGGTGGCAGACTGACGAGACGGTTCGTTCCTGTCATCACATCGGAGGTAAGTATCCTCTTACTCTAGGGGGAGTAGTTAGATACGGCAGAGGCCTGTACGAGCTAAAATGGAGCTTAGGAGCGGTCGCGATAGAGAAAGGGATGAGTTAAGGTGAGGCTACACAGTCAAAGAAAGGGATAGCGCACAGGGTGGTTATTCAGGGAGTGACCGGGGAAGTGAGAAGGTGACAATAGACAGAGAGTCGGATGCTGCGGAAGACATGAGAGTGTTGAGGGATTATGGCAATGACAACGATACGGATATGCTGCAGAGCGGGACCAGAAAGCAGGGAGCTAAAGTAAGGATTGGATGTGATTTTGAATTAGAGAGTATGAGGTTAGAGATGCAACTGAGAAGGGAAGAGAGAGAGGTGGCAGAAAGGGAAAAGGAGAGAGAGGCAGCGGAAAGGGAAAAGGAGAGAGAGGCAATGGAAAGGGAAAAGGAGAGAGAGGCGGCAGAAAGAGAAAAGGAGAGAGAGCATGAGTATAGAATGCTGGAACTGCAAATGAGGAATGCAAACGAGGAGAGGGGTGATGTGCGAACGGTGGCAGTTTCTAGTAATCCAGCAGATGCGCGGCTGGCTAATTATATAAAATTATTGGGAAATATGTTAGCTGGAAGCCCTAAAAACCCAGAAGAGGTGATAAATCTCTTTGAGACAGCGGAAAGGGGATTTAAGATATATGAATTACCAGAGGAGTTTCAGGGCAAAGTCATCATTTCTTTTTTAGATGGTAAATATGCAAATCAGGTTTTTCGAAAATTAAGTGCAGAGGATTTTGCTAATTATAAGAAAGTTAAAGAGGCTGTATTAAAAGAGTTTAAGCTCACTCCCTCTGCGTACAAGAGAAAGTTTGAAACTATCGCGAAAAAACCGAATGAGTCATATAATCAGTTAGCCTCGAGACTCAGAAATAGCTGGGATTACTACGTCTGCAGTAGGAAGGTGAAAAAATTTGAGGAGCTTATGGACCTGATAGTGTCGGATAAGTTACGTGATAGCCTTCCTCAAGACACTCATGCTTACGTAGTACAGAAAGAGGCGGAGTCATGGGAAAAGCAGACGAAATAGCCACGTGGGCAGAGATACACTCAGCCAGTGTGAGAGAGGACAGAAAACAGACAAAAAGCTGTACTAAAGTGAATGGAGGGCCACAGCGAATAGGGGATGCCCGTGGTAATAATTTCCAGCGAAGGGAGAATCTTAGGACAGACAGTCGATTCATGCGCAATATCTCGGATAATTATCCCAGCAGTAAGGGTTCGCAAGGGTTGATTAAAAGATGCCATAAGTGCGGATCACAGGAGCATTTGATGCGTGTTTGCCCAGCTCAATCAAGAGAGTCCGGTGCTAGTAATCATCATGCAAAGGTAAATCGGGTGAGGGAAGTTGATTCACAGGCGGTAAAGCAGAACAGCGAGGCAATGATAGCCAGAGTTAAAATACCTTTAGGTGAAGTTCTCAGGAGGGAGAAAAGGTCGAACTGGGAGAGGACGATTCCTGCTGATTATAAGCTGGTTAGAGTTAGATGAGGCGAGAAAACGGCGCAAGCAGTGGTCGATTCAGGGGCGGAGATAACGGTGGTCAGAAAAGGCATGCTAGAGGAAGAAAAACATATGGTGAAGAGCCACATAATAGTACGTGGGCTCTTCGAAGAGACGAAACGAGCAGAGGTAAAGGAGCTTGCTTTGAGCCTAATAGAAGAGACTGATTCGCCCAAGGCCAGGGGTGGAAAAGTAAACGTATTATGCGCAGTAGTTGATGATGGACTACAGGAAGAAGTACTGTTAAGTGCAGAAACATTTTGTGATCTTTTAGAGGAAAAGGAAAACGTACCTAGGACTATACAGCCCAAGGTACAAGCTGTTAATCAATTGGCCGATCAACAGGAAGGTGAGGCACGAGAGGAGGAGCCTGAGGAGGTAGGAGTGAAAACAGAAACTCCCGAAGAAATAAATCCTCTCGCTACTAGTGATGTGAGACTGTTTAAGATTCAACAGAGGAATGACCCCTCACTTAGAATAGCCCATAATGAAGCAAAAGAGAAGAAGAATAACTATTTTTATTTGGACGATTTGCTATACCATAAGGACAAGGTATTAGGAGAGTCTGTGAGTCAGCTTGTAGTACCATTTGAAAGACGTCAAAAGATTTTAGAACTGGCACACGAGTCCGTATTTGGTGATCATTTAGGTACTAAAAAGAGTCAGGAGCGGATTAGATATTCATTCTTTTGGCCTTCATGCAAGAAGGATGTTAGAAAGTTTTGCGACTCCTGTCTGAAGTGTCAGTTAAGGGAAAAGGTCAAGAAGCAGGATAGAATCCCCATCACACCTATAGCGCGCCCGAAATTATCTTTTGAAAGGGTAAATCTTGATGCTATTGGTTCGATAGACCCACCATCTGCAAAAGGGCACAGGTTCATATTGTGTCTGATTGATCAGCATACTAGATGGCTTGAGGCGATATGCCTAACTTCGCTTACAGCAAAGAACACCTGCGATGCTCTGTTAGAAATATTTCAGCGGAAGGCATACCTTCGGTTATCGCAACAGATAGAGGGACAAATTTTACGGCAGAATTAACTCAAGAAATGGAAAAGAGAATTGGAGCTTCACCTCGATTTTCTATTCCGGGATATCCTCAAAGTAATGGTTTAGTAGAGAGATTTAATCAGACTTTGAAAAATATGTTACACCACGTCATTAGAGAGGAACCCAGGCAGTGGCACAAGGCCGTGCCATTTTTACTGTGGGCGTACCGGGAGGTACCCAACGATACTACCGGTATATCTCCATTTCAGTTGATGTATGGGAGGCAACCAACAGGGCCACTCTCGATCCTAAAAAATAGCTGGACTGACGAGCAGGTCATGCCTGTGGGTATTCCAGTTACTGCTGCTCAATATCTTCAAGAATTAAAAATCAGGCTAGAAATAGCAGCAGCACAGGTTAAGGATCTAGCAGAAGAGAATCAAAGGAAATATGCATATTATTACAATAGGAGCGCTCGGGTTAAGGAGTTTAAAGAAGGAGATCAGGTGATAGCTTTAACGGCAGACTCAAATAACAAGCTGTATGCCAGGTGGATAGCCCCAGCAACAGTAGTGCGATGCATATTTCCGCACAGTTATGAGGTAAGGTTACCAGGGGCAACCAGACATGTTCATGCGAATAGGTTGAGAGAATTAAAAGCTCGTTGTAATGTGATAGGAGTGATCTTTGATGAAGATACCGAATTTGGAGAAATAAAAGAAATGCCTAGAGCAACAGCACAAGAAAGGGGTAGCAAGGTCGGGCTACAGCCGATGAATCATGCTTTTCCGAACCTGTCAGCAGAGCAAGCAAAGGAGCTGCATGAGTTATTGGACGAGTTTCCGAGGTTTTTTTCAAATCGTCCAGGCAGATGCAAGCAAGGGCAACATAGCATTAGATTAAAAGAGGGCAGTCATTTGAAGACGCTACACAGGTACAAGGTACCACATGCGATGCGAGAACAAATCGAAAGACAGGTAAATGAATTGCTGGAAGCAGATATGATAGAGCCAGTACAGAGCGAGTTCACGCATCCCGTTGTGTGTGTTGCAAAAAAAGATGGGACCATGCGGTTATGCTGTGATTTTAGAATGGTGAATGGTTACACAATACCTGATGCTTTTCCCATGGCCCATGTACCTGATCTATTATACAAGGTAGGCGCTGCTAATTACATCTCTACGATAGACCTGTTACGTGGGTACTGGCAGATAGAGCTAGCAGAGGGAAGCAGACCGCTAACTGCTTTTTCTACTCACAAGGGTCAGTACCAATGGAATTGTGTCTCCCGTTTGGTTTGATTGGAGCGGCTTCCTGCTTTCAACGAATAATGAATTCCATATTAGCTGGGCATCAGGATTATTCGGTAACGTATCTAGATGATGTAGCCATTTATTCCGAAACCTGGGCAGATCATATGAGGCATCTGAGAGAGGTGCTAATGGAATTAGAAAACGCAGGGCTTACAGGAAACTTAGCAAAATGCTGTTTTGCCCAAAATACGGTGAAATATCTAGGACATATAGTGGGGTCAGGCACCCATAAAACCGGAAAAACCGAACCCGGACCCGGAAAAACTTGGAGCTATACATCGTTTGCAGATCCCCAAGACGAAGAAAGAAATCCGTGGAGCTTTAGGGCTGTTCGGGTACTATAGGGATTATATTGCCAGGTTCGCGGAAATAGCAAAGCCTCTAACAAAATTAACGAGGAAAAAGGCTCCCGAGCGAATTATCTGGACAGCCGAAGCGAATAAAGCATTTCAGACCCTGAAGGAAAGGTTATGTACCGCTCCAGTATTGGATGTACCAAAGCATGCGGAACCCTACATAATGTATGCTGACGCATCTAATTATGCAGTCGGGGTGTGCCTCGCAAAGACAGATGACAAGAATAATATCAAACCTGTAGCTTATGCCAGATAGAAATTGACAGACACACAAAGAAGGTGGGCAACAGTTCATAAAGAAGCTTGCGCAATTATCTTTGGATTAAAAAAGTTCGAATCGTGGTTATTTGGTGTTCCAGTGAAGGTTATCTCCGATCATAATCCTTTAACCTATCTAACAACGGCGGGTCCACAAAGTTCGAAGCTGCAAAGATGGTCTTTAGCTCTTCAGCAATATCTGGTATCCATTGAGCATCGTCCGGGTTCCCAGCTCAAACATGTAGATGCATTGTCTAGACTCGAAGTCACTGATGAGCCAAATTGTCTAAGGGAGGGTACACTAACAGCTTTTACGAATTTAAATGGTCAGGCCGACGCCAATGTCGACGACTTTCAACCTGTGGAGTCAGAGGGTACATACGGGAAGGTGATATCTAGGTAGTCACGAAAAGTGTGCATAGCCTTTCACGTGGGATGTCACCTGTGAACGAATGAACACCGCCAGTACAGCATACCTTCGTCAAAGACAGTTATTAGTGAAATAATTCATTTATAAACTGTGTACTCTCGGACAACTACTTCAGTCACCAGGTTTTTTTGTTGTTGGAAGCAAAAAGACAATATTTAGACTCAGTGCACCGGAAATATACCTAGAAGTTATTTTATATTTAAGTGTAGTGTACATAGATGTGTAAAAGAGGTGCCAATTCGCAGAGAATTTATAGAATTCATAAAGCGACTTAGAACTCTGAATTTTATGGCATTGAACTCTAAGATTAACGCGAAAATGAACTCTGATTTTCAGCATTCAACTTGACTTTTTAGTCAGCAGTTAACAGGACTAACTACTGACTTCTGGCAGGGAGGTGTCAGGCTAGAGGCCTTTTTAGATATTTTTTTGTTCATGCTTTGTATATTATTTTGGATTTCACCAAAATAAGCATATGCTATGTGGGAGGTCCTCTGTCCCAGCATCTGGAAAGTTAATTACAGTAGCAGTGTCTGGGGAATGGCTAGCGTCCGCTGACAAGTGACCCGGGTCCCTTAGGGCTAACGGCCTTACCAGATGGCCAGAGCAGAGAGCGAAAGGTAAAAAGGGTTTGGCAACGACGGGAAGACAGAGCCAGTCGAGTTTTGAAGGCGTGCAGACGGGGAATTGCAAAGCTGGGAAATGCCAACTGGTAATAACGGCATTGGGCTCTGTGAATACAGCTGAACAGGCATAGTAAGCTGGTGTTGTTGTAATCTATGTAATTGAGCATATGTCCTCGTCCATCAAGCATGTTTGGAAGGATAAATAAATATTTGTTTTTTTAAAGTAAAGGCTGAAGTTGAACCAATTTATTGGGGAGGAGCTTCGGTATTGAATCCCTGCAATTGTGATAAAATCTTTGATTTTTGTTCCGAAACACTCTTTCACCCGTCGCGTATTACGATCGAACCGAGGGGACGTTCCTAAGTGGTCCCAATAGACAAACAAACGAAGAAGCAACATCACATCTGGTATACCATATGATTTCACAATCAACCACAAATTATGACGATCAACAGAGTCGAAAGCCTTTTTGAAATCAACAAAGCTAGCAACCAATGGTTCCTGAAACTCTAAACATTTCTCAAGAATCTGCCTAAGTGAAAATATCTGATCCACACATCACCTACCACTTCTGAATCCATATTGCTCATCACGCAATTGACTGTCAACCAGATTCTTAATTCTATTAAGCACAATCATGGAAAGAGCTTTACCTGGAACAGAGAGTAGGCTGATACCCCTATAGTAATCACAAGAACTACGATCACCTTTTTTGAAAATAGGGATAATAATAGCTCTGGTAAAATCCTTAGAAACTATGCCTTTATCATAAAAGATATTCAGAATTTCAGTCATCCAAGTGGTAACTGAAACATTCCCAGCTCTAAGCATTCTTGTAGTAATTTCATCTACCCCTGGGGATTTATGAAGTTTAAGTTTAGAAACAGCCAAAATAACTTCAGATTGTGTTACAGGGCCAACATTAAAGACACCAATGCATCTATCATCATTGCAAACAATGGGAATAGAACTAACCGCATTCTTTTAAATATCACTGAAATGCTCAGCCCACCTAGCTATGGCAGAATCCTCCCCTTTTACAACCTTACCTTTTTATCCTTCAATCCCTGTGTACCTGTCCGTTTTCTAGCATATAAAACATTAACTATCTGGTACAGCTCTCTGCTGTTGTGTTGTCTAACTGTTTCCTCGGCTTTGTCAGCCAAACCATCAAGCCAAAGATTCTTATCAGCAGCTAACTGAACTTTTACACGTTTATTAAGTTCTCTGTAATGCTTTCTATTAGGACTAGTAGGGTATTCATTAAGGACATTCCTGCAGTTCTTTCTTTCCGAAATAAGCTCAAGTGCCTTATCACTCAGATAATTCTGTCTCTTCTGCTCCCTTTTTCCTAAAAGAGTACTGTTAGTGTCCAAAAAAGCCCGTTTAAAATGATCCCATTCTTCCTCACCTTCAGTAGTAAGCATACCATGACTGTCATAATGATAAGTAACCTATCATGGTAAACTTTGGCTGTAACTGGGTCTTTCAGAGCTTCAGTATTAAATGCAAATTTTTTAACCCTAGCACAACACTTTTTAAGTTTAAGTTGCAAGACACTTTTAACAAGATAATGGTCAGATCCAATTTCAGCTCCCCTGTATGACCTGGTATTCCTCACAGAACTAGCCCATTTGCTGTTAATTAATATATAATCAATCATATTCTTATGCAGCCCATCGGGTGAAACCCATGTGTACTTATGTATGTCACGGTGTTTGTAATAAGTGTTAGTTATTCTGAATCCATTGAGTTTACTTACCTGTAGGAGACGTTGCCCATTGCCATTGCAGCTACCAATACCAAAAGGGCCTATTACTCCTCCCCAAAGGTCAGAGTCAGTACCAGCTTTGGCATTGAAGTCACCTAGAACAACGGTAACATCTCCTTTCTTGACAAAATTCAAAATATACTGAAGTTGTTAATAAAACCTATCCTTCTCATCCTCATCGGCATCCTCAGTGGGGGCATAACAGCAGATAACTTTCAGGTCTTTAACGCTTGTCTGAAATTTTGCTATAAGAAACCTTTCATTTATGCAGTCATATCCTAGAAGAGCATCACTAGCGTGTCTGCTGAGAAGCAGATCCATGCCTTGGTGATGCTTATTGCCGTCCCTCTCTGAAAAGAGAAATTTAAGGTTATTTTTAAGAATCTGACCTTTATCTGTCCATCTGGTCTCTTGCAAGTCGAGAATATCTAAATTATAATGGTGGAATTCTTGTGTGAGGACATCAAGAGGAAAAGCTCTGTGCAGAGTCCTCACATTCCAACTACCTATGGAGAGAAAACGGTTAGTGGGATGTTTAAAGAAACTATGTTTATTGAGAGAGGAAATGCCGACAATATCAAACAGCCCGCTACTCGCAGACATGGAGCAAAGACCCGTTCCCCCACTACTAAAGGCTGAAGCCATCTACACTGGAAGACTTCCTGCAATGTAGAATTTGACGATGCCAATAGAAGCAAAGAGTTCAGGTGCCTGCGATGACCTCTGCTCAGGATTATCCACCTGCTGATAAACATATCCTGTGAATCTATTCACTTGGGGCTGTCAACCCACAAACAAACAGAAAACACAGCGGAAAATGTTCCCTCCACAGAAGCCCACCAGTGCAGCAAAATTAAAATCCATAATCAAGCTCAGAGCCATATATCTGTCCAGTCCACTGGGTTATATGGTCAGCACTAGGACCCTGTGCGGTTGACCACTCCTCAGCAGGGTAGAAAAAAAAAGAAAAGTAGCCATAGTTGTCCAGATCAGTAGGCCACACTAATCTGGCAGCCCTCCCCTTCCGTTCACTTCCACAAGAGAGTATCTCTTTTGAAAGGCACTAACGGTCTGCACCACGAGAAGGCGGTGTCGGACATTAGGTGCTAGGCCTGGCCGGTTCTATGCATCATCACAGGGGATTGGTGCATAGCTCTCTTTCTAGTGACTACCTAGCTACCATTTACAGACCCTTTCACTACAAATTACAAACTATCTATGGGATTAACATTTTCACTACCAATTTCAAATTTTTTACGGGATTAACTTCTGCCCACGTAGCACATCGGGAAAACGTGGTCGACTCTTCAAAACTTTAGAGAGTGTTTCCTAGTTGTCCTCCGAGGTGCTGTGTCCGATTGCAATTCAAAGGGGAAGATTGTTAGTATGAAAAATATTTGCAATGCTATTCTTATGGGAAGCCAGAGTAGTTGCGAAATCCGTTATTGCCATTTACTACTCCCTAGTAGTGAACGTAAGAGTCACGACAGAGTGATATTCCGCCTCCGTTGAAGATCCCTTGTGTGTGTTTTAATAAATGTTTTTTTTTTGTAATTATTTTGAAATAATATCGAAATCTTTTTGTAGGTCATTATTAACTTTTTCAAAATTTTTACCACTGCTTAATATCACAGAATCATCAGCATACAGATAGCTAGAGGAGTTGATCTTTAGGTTGTTGATATCATTAATACAGATCAGGAAAAGTAATGGTCCCAATACAAAGCATTGAGGAGCTTCATAGCGAATTTGTTTGACTTCACTAGTGACGTTTCTAATTTTTGTTACAATAAATCTGTTTTTGAAGCAATTTTGAATGAAGTAAAATAAATGTTCAGTAATTCTTATGTTATACAGTTTATTAAGTAAAATCTTATGGTCTAATGTGTCGAATGCCTTTTGGAAATCAAGGAATAATGCTGCTACAATGTTTCCTTCATTTAGATTGGAATTAATTTCATCAGAAATATGTTCCAGTAAATTTAGTGTTCCTGTGTTTCTTTGGAAGCCAAATTGAATTTTAGAAATAAGCTGGTATTTTTATACGTAATCCATAAACAAATTAGCAACATGCCTTTCCATTATTTTTTCAATTGCTGGCAATATATTAATTGGTCTTTAATTATCAAATACTTGTTTTATCCTGACTTGTAAATTGGTCTAATAATTGAAGTTTTAAATTCAATAGGAATTATGTGAGTGTTATAAATTCTCTTTAGTAATTTAGAAAGCTGCCCTGAGAGGGTAAATACACAAAGTTGAAGATCTGAGTACCTGATATTTATCAATGCCAGGAGATTTTTACAATCAAAACCTATAATAACATCGTGTACTTCTGAAAGTGTTATATCAGGAAGGAAAATTGTTTGTGGGCAAGTGCTAAGTGTGTGCAGAGATGTAATAGAGGAGTTAAAATTATTAGACTATTGACCATGTTTTTTCTGAAGCTTAGGCAGGGCACTTGAAAAATAATCATTAAAGCCATTAGCAATATCTTCGGCAGACTTTAAGTGTTTAATATTATGTATTATTACATCATCAACAGATAGCTTCTGCTTGCGACCAATAATTTCGGTAATCATCTTCCATGTTGAATTCATGGAGTTATTACATGGAATAATTTTGTTTGAGCAAAAGTTTTTCTTTGGTCTGCGAATCACATTTGTGACTTCATTTCTCATTGTTTTATAGGCTGTTCTACATTGGTCATTAGTTTTATTTTTCTTAACATTTATCCATGCTTTGTCTCTTTGCTCGATTAAAACCTTTATTTCTGTTGTAATCTGTAAAATTGTTACATCTGTTATTTTTTTCTCTTAATGGCAGTAGCATGCTGAATTTTTGAGCCTTGTTTAATTTCATTCATTTTCCTTAGAATTGTATTATATATCTCAATTGGGCAACTTAAATGTCCGCTAACTGTATTCCAATCAATGCTTTGCAATTCCATTTTATTTTTTACTCATTATAATAATAGGCAGGACTCTGTTTAGCATGATTCATGTTGTTGTTATTCGTCTCTGTTTTTGTGTTTTTTTGATATTTTGTCTAATAATGCTATAACAGGATAATGATCAGCAATTTTTGTCTTATAGATGAGTGTTGTCAAGGAAAAATTAGTTATTTTGGCATTAATGTGATTAATGCATTTTTGTGCTAGGATATTATTATTATATTTTTCTCTTGTGAAACCATTTATATATCCAAAATATCTGCAGTTAGTTAGTGTGTCTGAATATTCGCCTACATCTGATTTAGAGGAATTTTTGGTATCTATATTGATGCCGCCAATCATAATGATATTTTCAGGTTTTATTTACAGTTAACCAAGGCCGTAAGTTATGATTGAATGCATAAACATCTGTACTAGGTGAGCGATATAAAGCCATGATATGTATGTAGTAACCTGGGTCATTGATACATAAGAGTATCATTTCTGTTGATGGAATATTATCCTGTAATATTTTACATTTGAATTTGTTTCTTTAAAAGATTAACATTCCAAGTGCAGTAGGTGAGTCATTATCTACATAACTTTTAATGAAATTAGCAATCTCATAAAAATTATATTCTGTATGGCTAACATTAGTTTCAGAAACAATAATAACATCAATATAATGCAGAAAATCATCTAAAATAAAAATAAATTGATCCCAGTATTATTTTAGACTATGAATGTTAACATAAAATATATATATATATAAATATTTTTGAAAAGGATTCTTCTCTAAACTTATCGTTGAGCCAACTACCCAAGTCTATTGTGGTTAAACAGTCAGGTTCTAATAAGTTGCACAGTTCAGAATTGTCACAGTCCATAACGTGAAAAAAATCAGAGTTCTGTGATATGCAGGTTAAAGAATTGGAAGATAAGTGTTTAGGTCAATTCTCCTTGCACTTTCCGATTCTGATTATCTGCTGTAAATTTTCCCTCCTTGCACCAAACAAATTTAATATTGTTCTCCTTAGCAAATCTTTTCACTCTCCAAAACAAATCTTTTTTTGTACTTGTTAAGTTTTCATTGATGTATAAGTTTCCAGTTATATTTCCATCAAAAGCATCAGCAATCTGCATTCTAGTTTTCTTCTTTGCAATCCATTCACCCCTGAACTGTTTGGTTTTAAATCTGGCAATGAGAGCAGCTGGCTTACTCCTATTTTTTTGGGTAATCTATGAATGCTTTCTATTTGATCATGCGCAAAATTTTTTATTTCTAGCGTACTACCTGTTTTCGATGCTGCGGAGAGATCTCCTTTAACTTCATGACTTCGGTCATTTATGAGAAATGTTGTCCTTAGTGGGCACATTGTGTATTAAATGAGAAGCATCATTGGTAAGCATCGGTGGCATGATTTGTATGAAGAACCAATTGTGGTTCAGTTTGAAGTGTTATATTCTTTTATCATTTTATATTGATGTATGGCAATAGTAATTTGATATTAATTTAGATAACCTATTTGCAGTCGATAAAGTGACTTTTATTTATTAAATATCTCATTTATTACTTCTTCGTTTATTAGGAATTAACGCACTGTTGTCAAAAAAAAAGGTATTCCTAAAAATCTGTAGCAATATATTTAATAAAAGTGGGACGCAGGCAGCAACACGTACAGTTCAAGTGTAATAAAATTAATTTCCCTTCAAGCAGCTTCTTGTCACTGCGGTCTAACGAGCCTTTCAGTATAATACACCAAAGAGAAGTTTCTGAGGAAGCCGGAACCTCAGCAGAAAGACAACAAAGGAAAGATAACATCAATGCTATGTCCACGACTCGAACCGAGTCCCTTTGATCAACGTAGTAATGCGTGACAATCCCGGTCCACCGCAGTACGAGGACTGCATATCACCATGAGGGAGTTGCCACTGAAATCACAATCAACTAACTAGGATCCTGCATTCTTAGTCTGCCTTACATTTGTTCTGCCTTACTGCGGCAGAAGCCCTCGTGAAGAGAGAAACACTGCTTGGTATTTTTAGCCTGTCTGGGGAAATAATCATTGAGGTGCAGTAAGAGTGGGATCTTTTAGGAATTTAGATACAGAGCCTAGGAATATGCCCATCACTCACTGGATTTTATCTGCCAAATATAAAAAAGATGGTATCTTTGAATTTTGATACCAAACTATTATAAAATTCCTATCTTTTTGGGTCCTCCGCAGCAGAGAAGCCCGGGCTGTCCCGCCGATGAGCCACACCTAATCGACCGGGGACAGAGCCTTTTAGCACGACCCTCAGCATCGGCCCCTCCATAGCACCGACTGGAGGTCCCCAGCGAAGCGGATGCCACCCACTTCGGGACTGTATCCGCACCCATCGTTAGTGCAGAATAGGTCTGCCTTATCAGGTTGACCAAGTCCTTTCAGCAGACTCTCCCTGTCTAGGCACCTCCGGGTAGTTACAGGCTGTGCGAACACTAGAGGACCCCCCGCCGACAACGCTTCATAGCACCCAAGCTCCCCCACTACGAAAGCCTTAGAGTCCAAATCAGTTCATGTGAGACTCTTAGTTTCGCTTTTCCATTAAGCAAACAGACTAATCCCTCGGTCACAAGAAGGGATTTAAAGACATAAATAAATAAATAAATAAATACCCCCTCAAGCAGCTGCTTGCCACAGAAGTCTGACAAGAGCCTGTCAGTTTATATGCCATAGTAGAAGGTCTGTGAGGATGGCAGGACCTCAGCAGAAAAACGACACATACATCCATGCCTTAATCCGGGGCTCGAACCCAGGTCCCGTAGATTAGTAGCGAAGCGTGCTAACCACTCGGCCAAGGGAGGAAGCTATAATTACAATTCACGAAGGATAAAAAAAAATCTCATTAAATTGCAGATAAATTACCATGTCTTTTCCAGGATATGAAACTCAAATCACATACGACCAAATCATTTTTGTTATATGGCTAACCGCATTTTATTTTAAGTAAAACATAATTATTCATATCGTTGTTTTATGTTCAAATGTTTCGTACAGTTGATACCAAAGCATAAACCTAAATATAATTTCAAGTGCCTTCGTGTCCGCCTCCCTGTGCTGATGCTTACTCATAGAGTGCATTGAGTTAAATCCAGCAGGTTAATCGCAGAGTCAGCGGACTACACCGAACTCACCAACTGCATAGCAGAGAATCACCGCAATCCTATGACCTCAGTGCTAAATTCGGTTGAACGCTATCATATATTAAATATTCATGATATCATCACAGTCGAGCCAAGCTTACTAGCTACATTTCGCTACTATGATTATGATAGGACGTCTTGGTTGGAAGTAACACAAAATAACTTCGATTGCCATTTGTTAGAGATGCTTGGTATTTTCAATCCGAATTTTAAACAGCAGAAAGTCACATCTGAATATTTAGCTTTATTCCGTTCCGTCTTCGTAACCATAACACATATTTTAAACTCTTACAGTTTATCAAGAGGTAATAATTATGTAATCGGTTGTGTCTGCTTCTAGGGAAAAGTTTGATGCAAATTTGTAATATCAATGTATTTCCGGCTAATGTGATTTTTTTTACCTGAAACTCATCGCAAATATTATAATTATTAAACCTGCTTGATCGAAGGAGAAATTCGCAATTTAAACTTTAAGTACTAAGTGAACTGGACGATTAATTACGCATTAATACGAATGCCACAATTAAAACGATAAAAAATTCTGTGTAAGTTCAACTGTTGTGATTTCTTTCTTTATATGAATGCCCCCCACCACCACCAAAAAAAAAAAAACACATGGATGCTATGGTTTATTCATATAAAGTGACTGGAGGAAAAACCAGTACACATGAATGTCATAATATATCTTCACAACAAATAACACAAAATAAGGTTCTCTTGCTGTGTAAGGACTATATCAACTAAGAAGTGTATTATATTTAGTTTGAGTAGTACTAGACAGTTCGGCATTCAACTTAAAAGTAAAACATTCTCTCTATAAAACGAATTTACCCTTATTACGATTTTTTCCTGAAAACAGTCTTAGACTCATATATTGCACACATACCAAAATACACGATTTATTGATCATAAGATCTTAGTATCAGAACTCATCCCCCCCTTCCAAAATAGCAAAGGAAAACGATAACATTTATTGGTATGAAATTTGATTTTGAAAAACATATTCTTTCTTTTGCCACCTTGCTCCCTAGATCTGGCCCTGGATATAACTATTCAGCCCCCGGGTAAAAATTAAAACTCGGCGCCTATGATACAATACATCAGTAGCTGCTCGTGACAAAAAATTTTGGTGGGTCACTTTACTACATGCAGTGTCCGAATATAGGAAAAAAATTGTGGATATGCCTGATAATGAACTGAATAGAACTGAAAAGTTGTTTTGTAATGCATCTATTCTTATTTATAAAAGACTCATGAATTGAAATTGACTGATAGAACGCATTTTGCTAGTTTTTGTAAAATATATTAATTACGAAATTTCTCATATTCATTTGGAGTTAATATAATACTGAATTGTAAAGGCCTCTGCATAATTGTAATTGTAAGCCTCTCGTAAATTACGCTATTATCATGAATTATCCGATAAAGAAAATGTTACAATACAGAAACAGAAGAATATTCTTCAAAATAATTTCACTAAAATCAGAGAATTCTTTTCATTAAAGCAAATAATGAATTCCCCTGAATTTTTTTACATTTACTTTCGCCAGCTGATATTAATTGCTTCAACAGACAAGTGCGCTCCACTCTGAAGGCATGCGAGTAGCAAAAAAAGTGGCTCTTATTTATACACGTGCGTTCGTATGTGTTTAAGTGTGACCATCACCTGATAAGGTCAAGAGCGAGAAAGGATGGCTGTACACAACGATGACATTTAAGTGTTGTCATCCCAGCGTGAAATGTGGGCAAATAATTTGCAGCTAAATCCCACACCACTTAATGCTGCGGGCTTTAAGCCACAAAAGGAAATAAAATATTCTGCCAAGCCCTGGTCAAAAGAAGCCGAGAGAGAGAGAGAGAGTCCAGCAACGACAAGAGGAATCCCCAGCCAGTGATTACCAGTTCGTAGTTGGTTGAACCGAAGTGCGAATCTGTATGCTGAAACCGTTTCCATCTGCACACAAGCAGACCACACCCGATGCAAAGGTTCATCACGTAAGTTGCCACCTACTTTAACTTGCTGGCGCGAACAAGCATTCAATTAAATGAGGATGAAAGATTGAGCCATTTTCCCCTGTATCGGTTTGGAAGCATTATTCATACCTTGGAATCAAAATAGGCATCAGGATATGAAAATAAAAAGTGAAATATGTGTTTCGTATTTTGAATAGCTTAAATGGTTCCAGAATGCTTAATGCAATGTGTTTCCAGAGAATATATTTATAATTGTATTAATAATAACTATTATTCATCATTCTTTGAAGCAAATATATATAATCTAAAAAATGATCCTATTATAAATAGATAAAAGGAAAAACAATAGCCTTTCTCTGTTCTTTATTGTTCTTACGCCTTTTCCATTATGGGTTATTCATCTGTTTGTAACACAGGCTCTAGAATAGGGACGTAGTTACGTATCCATGGGGGAAGGGGGCGGTTATGCCTCATGCAGATGCACTACCTTATGTTGTCTAAGACAACCTACGGAAATCAGAGACTTAAGCGTGGCAAAAAAGCACCCGATGGACTAAAAGCCCTCCTCACCCGCCTAAGAATTTTCTTGATACGCCACGGCAGGGACGTGCTACTTACTGCCAGGAAAGTAAATAATACGTTCAGCAGGCGAAACTGTAGAAAGAATAACTTCTGAAATTCTCCTCTGAATCTGTACATCTTCAGGCCGAGGTTTGAACCAGTTTACTTAATATACAAGGCAAAATGACAATTAAATCTCATATGAATATTCATTGTTTATTGTCGTTAAACCTAACGTGTCTAATATTTGAATATCATTCATTGAAATAGAGTATATTAATAATCTGGCCAGTGTGTTTACACCATTATTGAAACATAAGTTACTTCAGTTCAATATTCCTGTTCTAGATCTTTTCCTAAATATGGAAATGCTGTGTTGGACTTCCTGCACTAATGTTTTTTTTTTCATACATCAGTATACTTTTGTAGGGAAATTAAAATCAGTTGCTGCTACTACTAGTACTTACTACTAATTTTATTTAGGTAGGAAAATTAAAATCAGTTGTTGTTCCTAGTACTTACTAGTAATTTTATTTGCATTATCATGCTAATATAGAATAGAGACTATGTTTAAAAAACTACTTTGATATTTTAAATGCCATCAAACGTGAAGCTCCTGGACCTCCAGTCCAACCAAGGATGGCCTTTGTTCTAGGAAATGAAAGAGAGGCGATCACTGCTTGACCTTCCTCACAGAGTCACAGCACCTAGTCGACTGGTAATGAATCGTTCGCGAACAAAAGCAAAAGTTTTTGCAATGATCAAAAATTTTAAGATATTTGCCTACAGTTTTAAAACTTTAATTGCAAAGTATTTCTTCTGAAATGCGATGAAATAAGATAATTTAGTTATTAAAACCATAAATGATTATTTAAATTTAATTAATACTTATATTTGAAACTATTCACTTACTTAGAGTGCACTGAACAGCAACTGATTCGATTCACTGGGAGTGGCTTCCTCAGCGAATCAAATGAGTCAAAAGAAAAAAATCTTTAGAAAGACTCATTTTAAGTGAGTCGATTCAGAAGAATCGAATCTTTGAAAATAGTCATTTTGCCCATCATTAAAGTCGACTCTCATGACTTTCCCTAACTCCCACGTTGACCGATCAGTTCACGTGACCTGGCGGGGAAAGGGGAGAGGGAGCGTGCTTTAGTATTCGCCAATTCACCTGAGATTGCTGCTACGTTCCTCGGAAGCTCCCCGGGCGTCATCTGCCCCGAAGCCTGGCTTTGGAGATTCTTGGCCTCACCTCTCAAAGCTCTTTGTTTAGGCAGGAAGTCAGGCGACCCCATCCTGTCAGACTCCCCGCATCTTAACCAGGTGAATGCCTGATCCTTACAGTCTTCACCTTAGAATCATGCTTCAGATAATGATGAAGAAAGATTCGTACAATTAATTTGCCAATTCATGCAAAATTAAAGACACTAAAAAATAAAACGATTATAACCATCTTTGGATTATAATGTATCAAATATTTTTGCTTTATTGTAATCTTCTAAATCAATGCATTTGAAGATTGTTTCTCAGTTCAATGCCTATAATCCTATAATGCTTGAGCTAATGTCATGTTTTCAAAAAAGAGATTAAAAAAAAGTGTTGTCTTTGCTAAAACTCACCAACTTTATATCTTTCTTCGAGTGCTAATTTTATTCTTTTAAGTAATTTGAAGCAAGAACAGAAAAAGAGATTTCTTTTCATTTAATGTACAGCAAGCCAAGGATGAAACAAATCGGAATTTTTAAAAATCGCCAATAATGATCTTCAAAATATTTTTCTTATTTTTCAAGTTCGTCTCTTTTCAAATTCATAAGCATTTATTTATGCTTCAATAATTCAAAGTTTTTGCAACCATACTAATATCTGAACGATTAATGCAAAATTATGCTGAAGGATCATCATCAACGAGATTCTGAACCTATTGGATGTTTTCTTCGCTACCTACCCAATTTCGTTTTTTCTTTTTTTCGATTCTGTTCTGAATTTTAGTTTTAGTTTCTTTTCGGTACCTCATCGAACCACTCACCCTTCCCCTCATGCTTCGTCGGGTGCACTGAAGAGCTGAAAGCAGAGAAAGACATCTTGTTCATCAGTTTCACTCTTTAAATATTTGTTTAAAATTTATTTTTTTTCTCTCCTTTCATTAAATCCTAACTTATTTTTTTCGTCTTTTATTGGTTTTGATGCAAACTTCTATTTTAAGATTTAAAGACAAAATTACAAAAGTGACGTGAGGCCAAATATTTCTATAAATCCAGTTCATCATTTATATCAGATTCAACAGAACGTCCAGATTTCCAACTCCAAGGTTTCACTTTCAGATGTTCTGAATGTCTCGCGCAGTTCAAAATCTCAGTAATCGCGCTTCCCTTATTACAAAGCAAACAAAATTTCGGATGCAGTGAGTCTAGACTGAATACTGCTGTGATCGCGGTTCTGAAATAATTCGTCCCAATTTGAGCCCTGATGACATCATTTGCTCCATTATCTCAGCTACCCCATTGCAATTAAGACTCATTCAGATTTCAATCCACAATCAAATCTTTTTTCGGATTTCAACACTATGAAATTCAATTAGTCCTAAAGAAGCAGAAACATATAAAACGTATCAGCGAAGGTAATCTGAATAAATCAAAATTTTAATTTTCAATTTATACTCTACGTATATTTTTCAATATGAATAACCTGACCATTCTTACTCAAACATTGTGATGTTAACTGCTAACGTCTTCCAGTTTTGTCCAGTTATTTTAAGCAAAGCTAGTATTTACATATAGATGTATGTATGTATATATATGTATGTATGTATAAATATGTATGTATGTATGTATGTAACTATATAAAATATTAAAAATATGGTGTTTGATCTGATTATAGGAATATTTGAAGTTCAAAATTGTTTTACATGCATATGATACTAACAAATATGAATAAGATTCGATGAAACTGTCATAGAGTATGAACTAAGCAAAGCGCCTTTCCCAGAGATAGGGTGATCGGATATTGGTTACCCCACAAAAGGGAAAAATAGCTAAAAATGTTACATTTGTGCAGGTGCATCATATGTTTTCCGATTGTTTGATCTTGTTTTTGTACTAAACCCTCTTGTTGTTGCTTGTTAACAAGTCACAATAAAATCATCTGTTAACAGAAGTGCAGGTTTTCAAAATTATGTGAAAAAAAAAACTTCTTTGACTGGAGAAACGCGATCTTTCGACCTAATAGCAAGTCCCTTACTCTGACCTCTCAGTTACGGAATCATCGACAACGCTTCCACTAACAATGCTAAGAATGAATCTTATCAACCAATGTAGTACCTTGCTTTTAAGGGGGATGTTGTGTTTACTTCCAAGCTGTACTTTTCTGCATACAATGGCTCAAAGGTTGGTTCAGTCGGTAGCAGGCTCGTAATCTGCAGTTCCCAGATTCGAGTCCCAACTGTAAAGCTTAGATTTTCCTCTGCTGATCCCCACACTGCCTTCGATGAGAAAGGGGCAACGATAGGCTTAAAGGTCGCCGTCGTCATACTGGACGTAAAGCCGTGGTTCAGTGTGCAGACTACTCTGTGCACGTTAAAAAACACATGATTGGCCATGACAAGAGGTTATCTATATCTCTTAACAGTTGTTCAGTGGGGTCCCTTTCCCCAACCTTCCTTGGGGTCCTCATGACATGGCCATTTAGCCCATAGCGTGCAAAAAGTGCCGCTCGGAGGTAAAACAACACATTTGACCAAATAGCCAAATCGCAAAAACTCCAAGATTTTAGAGATAGTTTGAAGAAGAGGATTTCTTAACGAATTGTTTGCAAACAAATTGATGCCTCCCGTCAAGTCTACCCAGCCTGTTTCATAACGAACACAACGAGAATTGCTCTCCTACACACATAGCATAATTAGTATCTCATCCGAGAGCTGGCAGTTTCCACACCCGCCGGTGTCATCTCTTTTCGTACAGGGTAGAGGGAGGGTTAACAACAGAAAAAATCTCAATGCAGGAAGCATGGAGACACGAATCTGGAAAAATCAACTTTCGAGACTCGCCTGAGCTAGGACACATCTCTTTTTTTGGGTCGATCTGAGAACATATTATCACTTAGAAAGGTATTTTCGTAGTCCATCACGCTACCCATTGAAGTTAGGAACTCATCATTAATAGTTCATAAAAAAATCGCCTTTTGACATTTGACACCAAAAAAACATTTAAATTAATAAACACAGCACATAAAATGTGCTGTGTTTATTAATTAAATGTTTGCTCATCAACCGGATGCTCATGGATGCTGTTTAGTTAATAAACACAGCACATAAATTAAAAAAATAATTAATAAACACAGCACATAAAAATAAACACAGCACATAAAATGTAAAAATATCCACTGTAGAGTTAAATATCAGTATTTTTGGTAAACATAAATAAGAAATCCCAGATAAACCACATTAAATATAGACTGAAAGTCACTTTCAGCATAATCTTTACAGTCCGGTGGAAATGTACCAATCTAGGCGAACATAAACTGAGAAGTACAATGGTGAAATGAAAGTAATTCACCACTGCATATTTCGCAAAAGATGACGTCAACTGACCAATATGAGTTTTCGACATTACCTTACCATTAGATTACCATACGCATATACAATGCTCGACATAGAAAATTCCACAGCAGGAGTCGCATGTCGGAGCATCATGCAAATTGGTGGGTATGTGTCGACAGTTGGGTTATAAAATGAGTGCAGTTGCAAACCAATCACGTGATAGGTGAGGGAGAGAACAGGATGAAACGGTTCGGTGTAGCTAAGTTTGGTCGTCCTCATCTGGGCGTGTGGAGCACAGCATCAGAGTGATCTGGATGGCGACAGCACGTGTAAGGAGTGAGAATGCCTGGACAACGTCATCGGGAATCCTACCATAACACGGACACCTTTACCAGAGGCTTCATCATAAGGTTACGTAACACCAGTTGATCCCTACATTGCATCATGGTGGAAACGCATCGGAATGCAACCACTGTCGACCCAATTTGGCGACAGTGATGGTGCACATAGACTGATTTCCAAAGGCCTCGATCAGCGCATATGACACCAAGCTGGAGCAGCCCCACAATCCACAGTGGACAATATTAGATGCAGTGTACAGGCAGCTACGGACATTGTTGTAACCACCCCTGAGTATTTTGGAGGTAGCACAGCTTTAGGCATGAGAAAGCCGACAACGGACGTCTCAGAGAACTGTAACGTTGAGCAAGCAAGCACAGCTTTAGGGACGAACTGATCACAACATAGGGGTTATGGTACAGCTGCGTTGTGTCTTCATCAAGCCTAGCCTTCACTCGAAATTGAGCCCAATGCCACAATCAGATTTGAAAGGAAGGACGTTAGTGGCCGACTTCCTCTCCTGCAGTTTGCCGGTGGCTGGCTTTTAGAGAAAACACAATAATGGTACACATATATATATTTACACAAAAATCATTTCCAAATAAAAATATATTTATTTAAAACACTTTCTCAATAAACTTTTCTTACAAGCGCTCGGGGCGCTGTCCTTTCCTCCTAAAGGAAACTTTACTAATGGCATACAATAAGCCAGTCCAAGCTTGTAATTACGAGGAAAACGTTCAGAGAGGCTGAAAAAGTCAACAGCTTATCATCTCTTGTCAGGGCAGCATGGCGGTGAAAATAACACTAAACTCACATGGGGAAACCAGATCAGAGAAATTCGAACCTTACCTCACTTTACTCATGTGGGCAAAAAGAAGATGCGCCCCTTTTCCTTGTGGGGTACAATGCAGCTCATTGACTGACCTGCCATAGTTAGTTCATGTGCAACAGGTAGCTTGGTGCCTTCGTTGATCAGTCATCAGCTACACTTCAAATATATGCACTTTTCCAGTTTGGCTTTTTCAACTCACAAGAAGGACTTGACGCACATCCTCCTGCCTTGCTGTTCAAAAACGCATTGTCCTCCTTGCGCATGTTTTGCCTCTCACCTTTCATCAACCTTTGGCAGAAGGTCACCAACCGGATGCTCATGGATGCTGTTTAGTGGTCCACGTAGGTCGAGGTGCAAATCCCCAACCCATCTGGTGCGAGTTGTTTACAACAACAGGTCACGTAGGTCCTCTGTCATCTGGGGCCCTGGGCATGTGGTTCTTCCTCGTTGCTGATCTGGACACGAAAATGGAGGAAGTGAAAAGGCAACAGTGGCTGGTGATAATGGCAGCCAAGGCTCCCCATGTGAAACCGCGGTGTTCACATTTTGAAACAAATGTGAGCACGACAACATCCCTTGTCAACATAGACTGTGAATCACAGTTCATGTGCAACAGGTAGCTTGGTGCCTTCGTTGATCAGTTATCAGCTTCACTTCAAATATATGCACTTTTCCAGTTTGGCTTTTTCAACTCACAAGAAGGACTTGACGCACATCCTCCCGCCTTGCTGTTCAAAAACGCATTGTCCTCCTTGCGCATGTTTTGCCTCTCACCTTTCATCAACCTTTGGCAGAAGGTCACCAACCGGATGCTCATGGATGCTGTGGCCACTGCAACCTTGCCACTGCAACCTTGCAGTGGCGCCATACCAGACATGCGTGGCAGTACAAATGTCATGTTCCGCGACGACTCTCACTTCTGTCTCAGCGCTGACTATCGCCGATTGAGGGTCTGGAGACGACATGGTCACTAGGCTGATCCCGTGTTCACATTTTGAAACAAATGTGAGCACGACAACATCCCTTGTCAACATAGACTGTGAATCACAGATTGGCTGAGGCAGGTTTGCAATCTAGCCATTGTAACAACTGCCACTTACCGCAGCACATTATGGCACATATATGACATGCATGTCTGGTATGGCACCACTGCAACCTTGCAGTGGCGCCATACCAGACATGCGTGGCAGTACAAATGTCATGTTCCGCGACGACTCTCACTTCTGTCTCAGCGCTGACTATCGCCGATTGAGGGTCTGGAGACGACATGGTCACTAGGCTGATCCCGCTGCCATCCGTGAGCATCACATGACTCCTCAGCCTGGTGTCGTGGTTTAGGGTACTATCAGTTTTAATACTCGTACATATAGTGGGTGCAATGACAGTACGATGATATGTAGATGGCGTGAGATCGTTTTGTTGCCATATCTCCGTGGTATCCCTGATGACCAGATTCAACACAATAATGCCCATCCCACACTACCAATATCTACAGACAGTGCTTACAAATTGTCCAGGTGTATTGGCCAGGCTATCTGCAGATTTCTCCCCAATAGAAAACGTGTGGGACGTCATTGGCAGACGACTTCTATGCCTCTGCACGACCCGCTCGCAATATCGATGAATTATGGACATAGGTAAATGACGCATAGTTCGCGATTCCCCCGCATATCATCTGTGGACTTTTCCTCTCAATGCCACGCTGTATTGCTGAATGTAGAGCCCAGCGTGGCAATCATATAACCTGCTGACTCACCCCCCCCCCCCCCCCCCGATAGGGGACCACCTTGTCGTGGTGGTGGGGGTCTTCGGGCTCAGCACCCAGTCGAATGCTTTGCTGACCAGATTGGGTCCCCGGTTGGACAGAGCCAAGACCAACTGAGGTCGAAGACATCGCCGACCCGTTGGGTGTTCTGGTTGGATGGTGACGGTGTCAAGACCTCAAATCAGGAGCTCCGTGCAGCAGTTCAAGGGCTCGGGTGAACGAATTTGGTCCCCAAGTAGGCATGAACCCTGTCAAAGTTTGGGCCTCACTAAGCGTCTCCACCCTGGGGTGCCGGGCAAACTTGGATCTACGTATCCTTGTTCTAACCTGGGAACAGATTAAATTTTAGGTTTCTACCGGTGGTTAGCTTTCCTTTTATAGGACTGCTGCCATGTGAGGTTGGGGATGAGGTGCATCTATATGGTGTATTCTTGCCCCTGACTCTAGATAGTCGCGGCTTTTCTTTAACTTGGTAGTGTCGTGAGACGGAACCGTGGTTAGCCATGGTTGCTGAACATCTGGCAACAAATAGTACAACCTGCTGACTCAGGCCACATTACACTGTCTCCTCGCTCATCACGTTCATGCAATCCCTGAGAAATTAAATCACTTCATCCCCATCTTCTTGTCCACATGTGTGTAAGTTTAGTCTCATTTCGTGCATTTCTTCATGGTGAGGCATTTTTTATGTCGAGCACTGTATTATACCTGAGTTTCCTTTTCGAAGTATCAGTTCATTGAGATACTTGTAGGAACAAAATCAGCATTCGCTATTTCACAAAGTTGATGTCAGCAGTACATATAATAGAATCTAAATGCATTATCAGACTTTCAATAGCACTACTATCATACTTGTATAATGCACGTATAATAGCACTGTGTTATGCTACCTTGAGCCAAAGTAACAAGCCCAAAGTAATAAGTAGAAAATGCATATCACATCTGGTGAATATGAGGACCCAGATTTCAAAGAGAATAAAGTTTTTCACCTATCAACTTTTGCACTCTTTAAAAGTTTAAATTCGTACTAATGGATGATTGGGAAAATGTAAATACAGGCATGTCTCGTTTAGCGTGGTGAATACGCTCCTGCAAATGAGAGCGTTAACCGAATCAGTGCTAAACGGGATCGTTATAACATATTCCTTATGGAGATGTGTTCCCAAATTCGAATTTATTTTTACATACCATCAGTATGTTAAGGGTTTACTGATTTACGTAAACAAAAATGCAAATGACAAACATGATTTTATAAATACATTATATTGTCATATGAATAATAATGAAAGAACATTTTATTAATAAAGTAAGTTAAAGTGTACTATACTCGTCAATGCATGGCGCAATCCCAAACATGGCGAATTTTGCAGTGTTTGGAGACAAAATGGAAGCTACTGGTGGGAATATGAGCTAGGTCGTGGCATATCCTCCATCTTGAAGAAGTCATCAAGGGTTGATTGTCTTGTCCAGAAGCATTATCGCATCGACAACAATTCTCTTCGCTGCAATGCGATGTTAATATCTACATCATTTTCAGTTAAGAGAACCAGACCCATGGGTCAAAAACTGTTCACCAAGAACACGAAATAGTGGCAGAAAGGTAGATCACAGCGGAGTAAACAAACAGATTGCGGGGATCCTCACTAGGTGGAGCGAGTAGGTTGCAATGCCTTTTTTGCAGCTCTGTTCTTTGACGATTTTATTTACTTAACACTAATTCAAATATATTTAATTTTTGTGTCATTAGGTAATGCGCGTCAAGACTATTCATTTGTAGTGAAAACTGCAGAAAAGATACTGAACTCTTCGTGAAATTAACGTTTCTGGTGATTGCCTTTGTTTCGACGGTTGAATGTGCCTTCGCCCATTGGACATTGGGCAACTCTATTTTTAGAAATTTTCTGACTTTGTCCAGTTCCACTGCAAGCGTTACGAAGTTGCGAAGAATAATCGCTGTATGACAACGATGGTTGCAATTTGTAAAGTACTTGATGGAACAGTTCCTGACACTTCTGATCTTGCGCGATATTATGGTGACTGTGGTGGATATTTACACTTCGATCGGCTGTGCTGTAATAACGGAAGCTAATTATCGTAAGATGAATTATGAGATAAAATCCAAGTGGAAGTGCTTAACGTGTAGAAAAAACGATCTGAGTTCTACATTATCGTCAATTGCTACTGACAACTGTTTGCATTTCAGTACCTGCTAGCTTCTGCCAGTGATGCAGGAGATCAGGTGTGTGTGCCCAAGGTAAAGCTTAGAGCACGAGGTAGGAAGAGGGGGAGGCGCCTTTGCTACCTAATAGCATAGGTCGCTAGTATAGCCGCCGAGAATGGCGGTAGCCATGTTGTTCCTACTCAGAAAGCCGCGTGCTGTACGTCAGTTGCAATATATCCGAATATTTTATACTAATGCTGCTCAATAATATCGCAATTGTTTCATGTATATTTTTCAGGTCGATTGTTTTTCGTTTTTTCCCCCACCCACTTCATCTCGATTCTTTTCCGGCCCTAATTCAGCGGAACTTTGGGAAGGAAATAATCCACAGGAGAAAGTTCAAAATACAAATTCTTCGAATATATCAAGTGACACTTTATTTTTCATATAAACTTAATTATGTAAAATTAATTTAAAATTTGTAACAAATACACCAAAAAAAACGTGTGGTGTCTGATATAGAATATGTTAAATTCCTCCCGGCATAATGTTCGAAGTTGTATCATTGTTTAATCAAAAGTTTCTAATATTGAAAGTGGATATTTATATATATTAGATTATGATCTTTAATTTATCCCCAGCCCTATTTTTCCATTAAATGGAAATATTGTTAAATATTGTTAAATATCCAGCTTCCCCAACTATTTAAATACCAGACGAATATCGTTGAAAATCGACATTTAAATAGATTTCATTATGATCTTTAATTTATCTTGAGTCATATTTTTCCATTAAATTCATATTTTACAAGTTATAAAGCTTCGAGTTAGGTTCTCACTGGCATAGCAGGGGAATTCTGCAGCCCTTTCGGTAGGGTATATCTAAGTATAGGAATGAATAATGTGCGTATTACCTTCTCCCCCATTTCATGATTTATTACTTCTTTCTCTGAATATGTAACAAACCTTCATTTAATCAATTTACATTTAAAACACTGGGAAATTTTTGCAACTCCCTTCCGCAAGCCATAAATAGTTGAAATGAAAAAGTTTTCAATTTGCAAAGCAAAACTTTAAAATTACTTATTACCTATGAAATGTTATCGCTTTGGTCGATTTTGCAAGCTTTTTGATGCATCCATAAACTACACACGTACCCATTTTTAAAACACATTCTCTAGTTCGTTAGCACAGTGATAATAATATGATATATAACAGTGATAAATATGGCGACACTCGGTTATAGTTTTCAAGCAATAGGGCGCTTGAAAATATATAGAGAGCGCGATATAAGACGATAGGGCGCCAATATTATTGTTTAATATTTATATTAATGATCTCTTTGAAATGAACATTAATTGCAATATCGCCACCTTTGCAGTCACACTGCACTGACTTTTAGTAACCAAACTATTACAGATTTAATGTCTAATATCAATAATGTTCTTGGAAAAGCTAATATGTGGCTCGAAAATAATAAACTCTCAATTAATAAGAATAAAATTATATTTGTGTTCTACAAGTTGAAAAATAACCAAAATGCTATAAGTACTTTTGCCATTAAACTGCATTCACCTCATTGTTATAAACGTATTGATGAAATAGAACAAGAGCAGTAAATATTTAGGTATTTTCATAGATAATAATCTAAAACGGAAAAAACGTATTGACTACATCACAGATAAAGCACGCTACAAACTATTTAAATTACACCACTTAAAATACAAAGTTAAAGTTAATACATTGTTAACATTGCATTTTTTTTAATTTACGAATTTACGAATTTTTGTTAAGAATTCCATGCATTTCTTTTTAAAGAACTTTTAATGATCTGTGAAATAGATCATTAAAATGTCTTAAAAAATGTCTGAAATATAAATAAGTTTAATATTTTTTGCCTCTGTCACCCTTATTAACATTTTGAAAGATCCGGCCTTGTTGATAACAACGTACTATTTGAGGTTTGAATTCTACAAACATAGCAAAACTAAGTATTTTATTCTTGATCATCAATGCAAAGAGCATTTTTCAACAGCACAATTTCCTGTTTAAGTTCTTTATCTTCTGTTGGCGAAGTGTAAATAGAAAATTTATTATAAAATGAAAAATAATTCGTTTAAGGTGTAAATTCTGCCTCTTTTCACCAAAAAATGTTGAAGCCTATTTGCGTTAAAAGAGCAGGAGGAAATGGCTTCGTATGGGCTGGGTTCTTTCACCTCTGAGCGGCACTTTTTTGCACACCATGGGCTAAATGACCAGGTCACATGGACCCCGAAGGCTCAGAGAAGGTTGGGGGAGGGGACCCACTGGAACAGCTGTTGGGAGACAGATGGTAGCCTCCCGTCAAGGCCATCCAGCGTGTTCTTTAACGTGCACACAGCATGGCTCTCCCACACACGGGGCCACGGCTTAACGTCCCATCCGAAGGACGGTGGCCTTTCCAAGCCCATCGGTGTCCCCTACTGACCGTGGGCAGGGCGGGGAATTTTGCGGAGATAAATCTCAACGCTAACCCAGCTGGGACTCGAATCTGGGAACTACAGATTACGAGCCTGGCGCGCTACCGACTGAGCCACCCCCGCCCCTCTTCTTCAGAGTCAGATCTTCTTAGAGTAGTAAGAATTATCACGGAATCAAACAATCTTACTTTCATCAACCTCTACTTCGTATGTTAGGCAACAGATGTCTGCGTGGGAAATAATTTCTGAAAAAATGCATCACAGTCGCACAAATCGGGGACCAAATCATTCCTTGCAGGTAATCAATTAATATACAGTAACAATCGCTCATATTTCTGATTGTCGAATGTTTTTCTCTACCTCCTAGCAATGGATAGACGCTGGCAGCTGAAAAATGCAAAACGAGTCGCTCCACAGGGGTAACCTGTGGTCTCTGCGTAGAAAACAAAGCTGCATCGTGGAATGGATTTAAACTGGACGAACGAGGAAGCATGAACCAAAGGTTTGAGCAAATAATCGTCATTATTTCAAAAAAGGCTTTAATTAGTCAGATGTTTATGCTCTATGAGCAGCAGTAGTCTGGAAATTGAAAGGTAGTCTAACGACAGCAGACGAAAAAAACTTCGAAATTATTTCTCTACTAATTTCACGTGTGCTTTGTTCGCAATTTCTAAAGCGCAATTGTTGAATTGATCAACCCGAAAAACATTTGCTTAACAAAATAATTTTCGTTACTGAAATATCAACAGACATTATTGTTTGGTTTGCCTTTTGTTCCACCGTCTCGTTTATTGTTCTCCGACTCTGTTGACGATAGAGTTCGCCAATAAAAATATTTCAGTTATATTCTTTTCAACATGAACATCTAAAGTGCCATTCGAAACTATTACGTGGAAGTTTCTTGTTTTACACTTTGCCAATGTTTTCACGTATATGTATTTTCCCACTTACAGTGTTTATCTTTTTTAAAAATATAGGTAACTGCTTGCCTCGTGTTCTTTATTTCCCACATTTTCAAATATAATTGCAATTTAGTGAAATATACACAAGCTTAAATACCATGTACTAGGTGTTTCAATACCATATACTAGGTGATGAAAATGTTGCATCGGAAATTCAAGGGAAAGTCGTATGAAAGGGTTTTATGGAAGTTTTTTTTTATAAAAGCTAGACAATATCGAATATATACAGGTAAGTAGTTTGTTACCAAATGAGGGATCCCCTTTTGCACAGTGCTTTCCCCCTATGACGTCACTGACCCCACCGACAAATGACGTAACCTATTACCTGCCGACCACGCCCATTTATTAAACATTTTTAATTCATAATTACAAAACCACCTTTTTACCCCCCTCCCATTTAACCCGTGGCGCCATCTGGTAACTATGAGGAGTACTATTTTCGGAAAAACCCCTATTTTAGCTCTAATTTCCCGATTTTTGACTCCCCCTTTATTAAAAAATTCCTCCCCTTATTGAAAAAAAACCCTGGCGCCATCTGGTAACTATGAGGAGCACTATTTTCGGAAAAACCCCTATTTTTGCTCTAATTTCTCGATTTTTGACTGTACTGGTTGACCTACCTATATTTTAAGCCCTCCTTCTCGATTTTTCTGACCCCTCTGGTTGACCAACCTATATTTTAAGCCCCCCTCCCCTTCTCGAATAAGTCCTTTGGGATGGTAACGATCGGCTGATGCAAGCCTCAGAATAATTGCATGGCTGGCAACCTCACACAGAAGGGATGATACAAGTCTCTAAATAATTGCAAAAGCAGCTCCTCACATAAAAGCAATTCCCAAAGCTGTATATTCTATGTATTTATTCCTTATTAATTAAATACTTATCAAAACTGTGTCCTTCCATCACTAAAAATTTAATCGGTGGCGTCCAATGCGCGTTTTAGTACATCTCCTGTATTTCAAAACTCATCACAAACTCCCTTGGTTTCTATCTTTTTGAATGGTGACACTCGAAATGTCTAATGCAGGTCTCTAAATAACTGCAAAACTTTCGCTAACAGTAACTCCCAAAGTTGTATTACCAATTTTTACTCCTTATTAATTAAACACTCGTTAAAACCCCTCCCTCCCTCCCCTTTATTAAAAGCTTACCAAGCTCCTTCAGTATTCACATTCATTTTACCAAGTCCGTTAATCAATTCCCTAGTAATTAAAATTCCCTTTTATTAAAAATCGAAAGTTACCTCTATTAAAACTCCTTTGGGAGTCATCTGAAATTTTCCAAGTCCGTTTAACAATTCCTTAGTAAATAAAATTCCCTTTTATTAAAAATCAAAAGTTACCTCTACGAAAACTCCTCTGAGTTTCGTCTGAAATTTTCAAGTCCGTTAATCAATTCCGTAGTAATTAAACACTTATCAAAAACTCTTCTCCTCATCATTTCCCATGGTCGAAATAAAACGCTGTAAACCAGTTTTCTCTAGATGCGTTTAATCGGAAAAAAAAATCCTTCCCTCACACAGTGATTTGAAACCGCTACTTCGGTGTCCACGTTCATTTTGCCAAGCTAAAACCTCCTTGTCGAATGGTTGATGCGATCCTTGAACAAAGTCCCCATATTTTGCGATCTTCACTAGAAGAAGAACTATCCCGCAGTAACTATTCCACAGAAAATACCATAGGGCAAAAAAATTAATCAAATCGGATTTAAATTATTCGTAATAGAACGTGCAGGGATGGCATATAAGATCTGCTTTAGAACAGATATCGATAGTGGAAAAATTTTCAAAGTCCCTAATCTGTGCCAGCAATCGCGTGCTACGTGTTGACCTTCCTTCAGATCATACGATGGGGTCGCTTATCAATGGGTACAACCGGACTTTCAACACATCATGCGACACACAGGCATGGTGCAATCACTTACCGGACTAGGAGGTCAAGAGGACGAGTGCTGAGCGCTCCACAGTGTTTGCATTTGTCACTGAATAGGTTTTAAAAGGGAAGCTGTCAATAGCCCTTGTTGTGCTCACCTGATGGATCACCAGATGTAAGATCATCCGACTTTGGCCATGTCGAAAGATGTGTCAGATAGCGATGGCTGAATATAAACACTTTAGCCTCTCTGTCATTCTGCTGTCAGAAAGTATTGCTGCCTGTCAGAAATGGGGAAAACCACTGTTCGCTCTATACTCGTGTGTGTGGGTATTCCCTCATACCAGAAAGACATAACGTATGAAGAATGTCTGCAGACTGTGATGAATGTTTTGACAGAAAAAATCTTACACGCTCTGAGTACTGTGTATGATGGCGAGACCATCGTCATAGAACCATACAAAGTGGCTCACGAATATTTATGTAGGGTGTGTTTTGCCGAAGAAGTGGCATTAAAACACACTAAAAACATGGATTATAGAGCTGTGATTGAGGATGCTATAACCTCGATAGAGATAGCCAACAACGTTGAAGTTGTAGCGTAAACGGAGAAAAAAAAGGAAAGGTTCTTTTCAGAACCACTTCATTTGTGTCGAAAGGATTACCGTTCATACAATTTCTGTTCACAATGCTTACTTCTCTATTTCCCGGTTAAGAGAATAAATTTTATTGAGGGTTCAACCTTCAGTATAATTTTACATGCCATGTTAGGATTAACAACTCTTATAACGTATAAGTAGTTTTGTTGCTAGGATCCCTCTCCACTTCTAAAATTCAGATCTTACACCAAAACCCGACAGTCTTTCCATATTAATATACGTATTTTTATAACCGTTGTAAAGCCCGTTTTAATCAACAGTTATTTCTTTTAACTCCCGAGACTACTGGTTGTCGCATTTTTACTAGAAGAAGGACTACCCCGCAGTAACTGCCCCGCAGAAAATAAAAAATGCTATTGGGTAAAAAAATTAAAATTAATAAAAGAAAAAAAAATCTGATTTTATTCGTCATGATGAAAAATATTGAAGGTAATAGGGTTGGTCTAAAAGACCCATGCATGGATCCTCACCCCGGACCACATTTTACTGCCTGATGGTTTTTAATAAAAGTCCTACGAAATTAAATACTCCCCCGTTACATGACATGGGTTAAAAATACTTATTACAGTTGTATCCTCAGTACATGATGCAAACTCTTTCCTAGGAAGTAACGCTACTCGATGTGGCGCCAGTTACATGCTTTTACAGGGTAAAGACTGTGTGGCAGAATGCTATAGAATCCTAAAAGTAGAATTCATACGTTTCCGTAAAAAACTTTAGTTTGAACACGAGTTAAAGGAGTATGGTTCAATTCACTTTGAGAAGAGCAGTCGCTCCGTCCAAAAGCCTAATGAGAAAGTTAAATAATTACTATTTCCTGTCGAATGCTACACTTTTTCAGAACTCCATACGAGGTACCTACGGATCTTAAGTTATAGCGTTCTCCAAGCGCTCAGCTGATTTTACAAGGTCGACATCACAATTAAAGTATGTAGCGGTTACAGGGAAAATAGGATTTGACCTCATACATTAGAAAAGGGAACAATTGTTAGTGTCATAAGAAATGTGTGACGTATAATTCCATGGAAAAAGTACAAAATCTTTAGCATTATCCCCGGTGTCCTTTGTTAGGTGATAGTATTAACATCCTTATACACCCTCACTTCAAATTTTCCTATGACATTATGGGGTTAAGTTTCAACTTTTATTTTTTCCAACCACAATAAAGTGCAGTTTCTGTGGAACACGGGTGACTTCGATGCAAAGGACGATCTTTCTCACACTAACGATATGACCATGCACTAAAAACAAACCCGGAATCCCATAGACAATAAAGAACTAAAAAAGTCATTAAAACCGTGAATGGTCTTATGTGAAACGTAATGTACTGAGCTTGACAACATTAATATAGCCAGGGGTCCTCGCTTGCTTTCTCTATACTATCATAACCCTCGATGCTTGCGAAGTTATCAAAGATAAATAGAGCTGTGTAAAGTTCTGACCACATAATCTTCGGAGTTCATTCTGCTGTAAGATGTATAATTCTGGCAGGATCACAAGGGATGTTATACACATTCAAGGACTTTTTCTAACATTCGTTAATCAAAGTGTCTATCTACGCATCAGACTTATCATTACACGACAAACTACCTATCCATAAGCTGATTATGCATTTAGAATGAAAAATTGAGTTTGCTTCGCTGTCATACAATCTCATAATTAATTTTCAGATGCATGTCTCTCCACAGATTCGTAAAACTCCCAATATCTATGCATTTCCTCTCGCACATCTCACAGGATAATTAAAGTTCAAACACTAATACATCTCCCCTATGTGTATCTTTCTAATAAACCATAGGATCGAAGTAGATAAATCGAAAGCATCACCAGAGTCAGATCTGATTCCATATATCTACTTACGACGAAAATCGCAAAATAGCCTGAAATGGACAGTACTTTACCACGATACAGTATGTGACTAGGTCGTTTAACCAAATTACGTGCATAAACGAAAATTAGAAAATGAAAAGAGTGTTGGAATACCTGTAAATTCGCACACATTTCACTGGATAGGTGAATATTTTCACAATTCTTTGGAAGGCGGAATAACTGTAAAACGCAGTGTGATGAGAGAGAAAGTATAAAAATGCAGTGGGATGACTGTAAAAATCGCTTCAAAACAGCAAATTACAGCGCAAATATTGTAAGATAGAAAAAAAACGACTATTAACAAGTGCCATTTAAGAAGTGACTGATAAAAGTCACTCCTTAGCGGAAGGGGTAATACAGGAAAAATCATAAAATATTAAGGTCCCAAGCTAGTAAATCACGGATGGATGAATATCACAAAGTACTTTGCATATAGAAAACATTAGTAAAGAACCACAGAAGTTTGTAAATTAAAAAATCTGAACACTCACTGTTTATAAGTAAACAACAATATTTTCAGTATTTCCATGAAAAGTCGGGTCCCATAATCGAGACCTAACTTTGCACTCACTGACTTCAGCAACCGATAAAACATAAGCTCTCTCACGACGGTTATTCCAAGCACTATCTCTTTTCAGAGTACCCTGTCACCTCGGTACGTTTGAATAAGTGTGGTTGGCTGCAGACACAAGTTTTTCGAATAGGGCGTTTCACTACAATCTAACACTGTTTAAGAATCGGATTAGTTATTTTTCCCTATTTCTATACTAGTGTGGAATTCTTAGAACCAGTGGTACTATGTTAGTGTGAAAGTGGTTCGGGCAAGCACACGTTTTTTGATAATGTTATGTGTCTTGTTTGGAAATCTGAAAGAACACTGTCTATGGAGCATTACCCCAGTAAGCTAGTACTAATTACTTCACGATTCTGAGTGACGAAGGTTGCAATCGTTGACATATATTTTTTCAGAATTATGTAATCACCCATAGTGTTCGAAGATTTGATCCATAGTAAGACAAGAACATTGTTTACCTACCAAGATCCCGACAACCTCTCACCCCTTCTACGGGATCGTATGAGAGGTAACTGTTACGACAATTAGCTGTGTGAAGTCGTATTTATTTTTAAAGCAAGGACACACTGATTTCGGACTCGCTAGCTAGAGAATGATGTATGAACTTGCTAAAGTTTGATTTTAACGATCAGATAGTGTATATATCATCACTTTTTTAGTTTATACTAATAACTTCCAACTTTTAAAGGAAATATTGTCTCGTTATAAGCGATTTCATACAAAGAGATACACACTCTATACTTCACATTTAAATCTATAGAGATAACGATCACTACCCGTGGAACACATCTGTGAAAAAACTCGCTAAGATCGGGTTTGAGCCCATGGGGTTGCTGCTCTGCAGGAAAGCATGCCGTCTTTGATACAAGAACGTACATGAAAGTTATACTGTTTGAGAAAGATTCTTCAGTTCACAGGGCATCGCATTACAGTAAAGCACATTGTCTTGTGCGTATGTCTGTCTATATGTTTCTCTGTGTGTGTGTGTTTCATCTTTATGTGTAAAGCTAACACTTTACAAACCTCAACAATTGGCATTATCTGTCCAGCTCTCGTTTTCACGTGGCATTGAAACGGGTTTCGTTTTTTATGCGGCGGTGATTGGTGTGATTATAACTGTGCAATAACTGGTCTACCACACCCGCATAGTGCTTCATGTTTTTATCTGTGAAATATTTCCACATTTTTGTTTTTAACATACGGTTGAATCGTTCTACTATGCTAACTTTGGTTTCATTATGAGTGGTGAAGGTGCTTTAAGATACTTTTGAAACACTCGGTTAGTGAATTCCACCCCCTATCTGTTTGCAATTTCAGAGTCTTTGAATATTTTCTGAAAGGCGTTTGTGATCAGCAGCCCCACCGATTTCCGTTTTAAAGGAATGGCATATTTCGAAAGCACGTCTATACATGCCGGTAAATATCAATTTAGTTCTCCAAGCAAGTCTGCTCCTGAGCTCCATCTAGCGTCAGATCTCGACCAATGGAAGGGGGTTACAGAAAGACGTCACAGGTTTAAGGTACAAGTAATTACCCTTTGACGAGTGGTAAGGCATTATTTTTTCAGTATCGACCTGCTAACCATGACTTGTGTTAAGTGTTCCCTGACCGGCAGCAATCTTCCTGCGAAGCGACTTGCTGTTAGAGATGATGATCAGCACATGTTTCAACTAGGCTCTGATTTGTTTGCGAGTGTTTGCGAGTACAGGAACTATCCTAAAGAGCACATACGTCTGTTCAAGAGGTTTAGTGATAATTCATTAAAACTGTATCCTACAAAGGATGGTGTGATGTAGTCTGAAGAACAGTGGTATGGACTGGTTTCTTATGCATCTACAATCGTCGAAGCATTCGAAGATGTCGAATACGGCGAGTATGAACTGGACGCTATGTTATGCTTCGTCGTGCTCAAAGGTGGACATGGGGTGGTCATTAAAAAAAGCATCCCCCCCGTGATGGAGGACTTGTATTTTAGTCATCGGTTCTCTCAGTGTCGAACAGTGACAGCGGTTAGCGGATTTATGTGATCCAATCACCTACAGTTTGATGGCTCTGAAGTTTGAAAACGGTAAATTTTGGAATGCCGTGCGGAAGGCCGAATTTTCTGCAAATCTTCCTCGAAGAGCCCCATCTAACGACCAGCCCCTTGAACAAGACAGCAGTGATTCCGTAAAGCTTATGGACTGTTTAAAGCAGACTTTGAAATCAATTGTCAGAAAAGAACTTTTTAAGCTGCTACGTAAGAAATGTTTCGGGTGTGAAGTGGATCATCTGAGCCAACTTCGTCATTCGTGCCTTACCATAAACTGTGAATCAATTGATGATTATTTCACAGAAGCAGTAAGAAACGTTAATTTAACTGATATTTCTGAACGTTTTGTGGAAGAATCAGGTGTTGAATTAAATCGTCCGGTTTATATCACATTTATGTCTGAATCGAGCTTTCCAACATTACTAAAAGAGGTGCACGATGAACTGGTATGTACATCTGAAATACGTACTAACTAAATATTAATGTGACCTTAATGTTATTTTTTGTAAAAACAAGTATTAATTTGTTACGTTAATAAATATGAATGTCTCTCTGATATTTTTGCCAATGCGATTTCTTTGTATAGTTAACAGGAATTTTAAGGTTAACATTAAAAGTGTTAATATTGTTTGCTGTAATGAACGTTCTCAAGTCTCTACCACAAGAACTCGTACAGCCAGCAAGCTATGCTGGGTCGAATGTTTTATATCGGGGTCTGTAAAAGAAAGGGATGGGAAACTGAAGAAAGCAAAAATAACGGAATGCCTGTGAGGGTGGGAGAAGCTTACACCATTCACAAGTCCTGTGAAACAGTGGTTTCTGAAGAATAGAGTGATAGTGGGGTGTAAAGATGAACTATTTCAGGCAGATCAGGTAGACTTGTCATCTCTTAGACAACATTTCCTTTGAAAGTTTGATGTTATTAGTATGAACTAAAAAAAGTGATGATATATACACTATCTGATCATTAAAATCAAACTTTAGGAAGTTAATATATCATTCTCTAGCTAGCGAGTCCGAAATCAGTGTGTCTTTGCTTTAAAAATAAATACGACTTCACGCAGCTAATTGTCGTAACAGTTACCTCTCATACGATCCCGTAGAAGGGGTGAGTGGTTGTCGGGATCTTGGTAGGTAAACAACGTTCTTGTCTTACTAAGGATCAAATATCCAAACACTATGGGTGATTAAATAATCTGAAAAAATATCTGTCAACGATTGCAACCTTCGTCCCTCAGAATCGTGAAGTAATTAGTACTAGCTTACTGGGGTAATGCTCCATAG
Source organism: Ryuthela nishihirai (assembly GCA_038380435.1). NCBI lineage: Eukaryota > Metazoa > Arthropoda > Arachnida > Araneae > Heptathelidae > Ryuthela > Ryuthela nishihirai. The sequence continues at coordinate 114,427,839 of JAWZYU010000004.1, forward strand.
ACAGTGTTCTTTCAGATTTCCAAACAAGACACATAACATTATCAAAAAACGTGTGCTTTCCCGAACCACCTTCACACTAACATAGTACCACTTGCTCTAAGAATTCCACACTAGTATAGAAATAGGGAAAAATAACTAATCCGATTCGTAAACAGTGTTAGATTGTAGTGAAACGCCCTATTCGAAACACTTGTGTCTGTGGCAACCACACTTATTCAAACGTATCGAGGTGACAGGGAACTCTGGAAAGAGATAGTGCTTGGAATAACCATCGTGAGACAGCTTACGTTTTATCGGTTGCTGAAGTCAGTGAATACAAAGTTAGGTCTCGATTCTGGGAGCCGACCTTTCATGGAAATACTGAAAATATTGTTATTTTCTTATAAACAGTGAGTTTTCAGATTTTTTAATTTACAAACTTCTGTGGTTCTTTACTAATGTTTTCTATATGCAAAGTACTTTGTAATATTCATCCATCCGCGATTTAGTAGAGTGGGACCTTAATATTTATGATTTTTCCTGTATTACTCCTTCCACTAAGGAGTGACTTTTATCAGTCACTTCTTAGATGGCACTTGTTAATAGTCGTTTTTTTTCTATCTTACAGTATTTGCGCTGTAATTTGCTGCTTTGAAGCGATTTTTACAGTCATCCCACTGAATTTTTATACTTTCTCTCTCGTCACAGTGTGTTTTACAGTTATTCCACCTTCCAAAGAATTGTGAAAATATTCACCTATCCAGTGAAATATGTGCGAATTTACAGGTATTCCAACACCCTTTTCATTTTCTAATTTTCGTTTATGCACGTAATTTGGTTAAACGACCTAGTCACATACTGTATCGTGGGTAAAGTACTGTCCATTTCAGGCTATTGTGCGATATTCGTCGTAAGCAGATATATGGAATCAGATCTGACTCCGATGATGCTTGCGATTTATCTACTTCGATCCTATGGTTTATTAGAAAGATACACATAGGGAGGATGTATTAGTGTTTGAACTTTAATTATCCTGTGAGATGTGCGAGAGGAAATGCATAGATATTGGGAGTTTTACGAATCTGTGGAGAGACATGCATCTGAAAATTAATTATGAGATTGTATGACAGCGAAGCAAACTCAATTTTTCATTCTAAATGCTTAATAAGCTTATGGATAGGTAGTTTGTCGGTGTAATGATAAGTCTGATGCGTAGATAGACACTTTGATTAACGAATGTCGGAAAGTCCTTGAATGTGTATAACATCTCTTGTGATCCTGCCAGAATTAGACATCTTACAGCAGAATGAACTCCGAAGATTATGTGGTCAGAACTTTACACAGCTCTATTCATCTTTGATAATTTCGCAAGCATCGAGGGTTATGATAGTATAGAGAAAACAAGCGAGAACCCCTGGCTATGTTAATGTTGTCAAGCTCAGTACATTACGTTTCACATAAGACCATTCACGGTTTTAATGACTTTTTTAGTTCTTTATTGTCTATGGGATTCCAGGTTTCTTTTTAGTGCATGGTCATATCTTTAGTGTGAGAAAGATCGTCCTTTGCATCGAAGTCACCCGTGTTCCACAGAAACTGCACTTTATTGTGGTTGGAAAAAATAAAAGTTGAAACTTAACCCCATAATGTCATATGAAAATATGAAGTGAGGGTGTATAAGGATGTTAATACTATCACCTAACAAAGGACACTGGGGATAATGCTAAAGATTTCGTATTTTTTCCACGGAATTATACGTCACACATTTCTTATGACATTAACAATTGTTCCCTTTTCTAATGTATGAAGTCAAATCCTATTTTCCCTGTAACCGCTACATACTTTAATTGTGATGTCGACCTTGTAAAATCAGCTGAGTGCTTGGAGAACGCTATAACTTAAGATCCGAAGGTACCCCATATGGAGTTCTGAAAAAGTGTAGCATTCGACAGGAAACAGTAATTATTTAACTTTCTCATTAGGCTTTTGGACGGAGCGACTGCTCTTCTCAAAATGAGTTGAACCATACTCCTTTAACTCGTGTTCAAATTAAAGTTTTTTACGGAAACGTATGAATTCTACTTTTAGGATTCTATAGCATTCTGCCACACAGTCTTTACCCTGTAAAAGCATGTAACTGGCGCCGCATCGAGTAGCGTTACTTCCTAGGAAAGAGTTTGCATCATGTACTGAGGATACAACTGTAATATGTATTTTTAAACCATGTCACGTAACGGGGCAGTTTTTTATTTCGTAGGACTTTTGTTAAAACCCATCCGGCAGTAAAATGTGGTCCAGGGTGAGGACCAATGCACGGGTCTTTTAGACCGACCCTATTACCTTCAATATTTTTCATCATGACTAATAAAATCAGATTTTCTTTTCTTTTATTAATTTTAATTTTTTTACCCAATAGCATTTTTTATTTTCTGTGGGGCAGTTACTGTGGGGTAGTCCCTCTTCTAGTAAAAATGCGACAACCAGTAGTCTCGGGAGTTCAAAGAAATAACTGTTGATTAAAACGGACTTTACAACTGTTATAAAAATACGTATATTAATATGGAAAGACTGTCGGGTTTTGGTGTAAGATCTAAATTTTAAAAGTAGAGAGGGATCCTAGCAACAAAACTACTTATACTCTATAAGAGTTGTTAATCCTAACATGGCATGTAAAATTATACTGAAGGTTAAACCCTCTATAAAATTTACTCTGTTAACCAGGAGATAGAGAAGTAAGCATTGTGAACAGAAATTGTACGAACGGTAATCCTTTCGACACAAATGAAGTGGTTCTGAAAAGAACCTTTTCTTTTTTTCTCCATTTACGCTACAACTTCAACGATGTTGGCTATCTCTATCGAGGTTATAGCATCCTCAATCACAGCTCTATAATCCATGTTTTTGGTGTGTTTTAATGCCGCTTCTTCGGCAAAACACACCCTACATAAATATTCGTGAGCCACGAATATTTATGTAGGGTGTGTTTTGTCGAAGAAGCTTCTGTCAAAACATTCATCACAGTCTGCAGACATTCTTCATACGTTATGTCTTTCTGGTATGAGGGAATACCCACACTCACGAGTATAGAGAGAACAGTTTCGCTGAATGACAGGCTGGTTTTCTCCATTTCTGACAGGCAGCAATACTTTCTGACAGCAGAATGACAGAGAGGCTGCAGTGTTTATATTAGCCATCGCTTTCTGACACATCTTCCGACATGGTCAAAGTCGGATGATCTCACATCTGGTGATCCATCAGGTGAGCACAACAAGGGCTATTAACAGCTTCCCTTTTGAAACCTTATCAGCGACAAATGCAAACACTGTGGAGCAGTCAGCACTCGTCCTCTTGACATCCTAGTCCGGTAAGTGATTGCACCATGCCTGTGTGTCACATGATCTGTTGAAAGTCCGGTTGCACTCATTGATAAGCGACCCCATCGTATGATCTGAAGGAAGGTCAACACGTAGCGCGTGATTGCTGGCACAGATTAGGGACTTTGAAAATTTTTCCACTGTCTATATCTGTTCTAAAGCAGATCTTATATGCCATCCCTGCACGTTCTATTGCGAATAATTTAAATCCGATTTGATTAATTTTTTTGCCCTATGGTATTTTCTGTGGAATAGTTACTGCGGGATAGTTCTTCCTCTAGTGAAGGTCGCAAAATATGGGGACTTTGTTCAAGGATTGCATCAACCATTCGACAAGGAGGTTTTAGCTTGGCAAAATGAACGTGGACACCGAGGTAGCGGTTTCAAATCACTGTGTCAGGGAAGGATTTTTTTCTGATTAAACGCATCTAGAGAAAGCTGGTTTACAGCGTTTTATTTCGACCGTGGGGAATGATGAGGAGAAGAGTTTTTGATAACTGTTTAATTACTAGGGAATTGATTAACGGACTTGGAAAATTTCAGACAAATCCCAAAGGAATTTTCATAGAGGTAACTTTTGATTTTTAATAAAAGGGAATTTTAATTACTAAGGAATTGATCAACGGACTTTGGAAAATTTCAGATGACTCCCAAAGGAGTTTTAATAGAGGTAACTTTTGATTTTTAATAAAAGGGAATTGTAATTACTAGGGAATTGATTAACGGACTTGGTAAAATGAATGTGAATACTGAAGGAGCTTGGTGAGCTTTTAATAAAGGGGAGGGAGGGAGGGGTTTAACGAGTGTTTAATTAATAAGGAGTAAAATTGTGTAATAAAACTTTGGGAGTGACTGTTAACGAAAGTTTTGCAATTATTTTGAGAGCTGCATTAGACATTCCGAGTGTCACCATTCAAAAAGATGGAAACCAAGGGAGTTTATGATGAGTTTTGAAATACAGGAGATGTACTAAAACGCGCATTGGACGCTACCGATTAAATTTTTAATGATGGGAGGGCACAGTTTTGATAAGTGTGTAATTAATAAGGAAAAAATACATAGAATATACAGCTTTGGGAGTTGATTTTATGTGAGGAGATGCTTTTGCAATTATTTAGAGACTTGTATCATCCCTTTCTGTGTGAGGTTGCCAGCCATGAAATTATTCTGAAGCTTGCATCAGCCGATCTTTGCCATCCCGAAGGACTTATTCGAGAAGAGGGGCTTAAAATATAGATCGGTCAATCAGGGGGGTCAGAAAAATCGAGAAGGAGGGCTTAAAATATAAGTAGATCAACGAGGACAGTCAAATATCGAGAAATTAGAGCTAAAATAGGGGTTTTTCCGAAAATAGTGCTCCTCATAGTCACCAGATGGCGCCAGGGTTTTTTTTAAATAAGGGCGAGGAATTTTTTATAAGGGGGGAGTCAAAAATCGGGAAATTAGAGCTAAAATAGGGGTTTTTCCGAAAATAGTACTCCTCATAGTTACCAGATGGCGCCACGGGTTGGGGGGGGGGGGTAAAAAGGCGGTTATAATCATGAATTGAAAATTTTTTATAAAGGGGCGTGGGCGGTTACGTAATTGGTTACGTCATATGTGGGCGTGGTCAGTGACGTCATAGGGGGAAAGCACTGTGCATAGGGAATCCCTCGGTTGGTAACAAACTACTAAGGTAGATAAATAAAAAACAATGCGAAAGCAATTTATTGATTGTATCTCTCATTAACTGTTGAACAAGAGTAAGTGAATTTACAATGTTCTTCTTTATCTGACGTTAAGTAGGTTCATTTCCTTTGAAATATTTTTATTGCTGTGATGTTATTTTTTTAGACCAGCAGTGATATCTGAGTTATTTTTAGCAATACTAATTTTCGAACATTGCTACAGCACATAACCATAGTGAGAATACGCCAGGGGTGTAGAAGTTGATTCAGTCCTTTGCGCCCCAGGCTTCTAATCTGCAGCTCCTGCATTCGAGTCCATTATTCGTTAACTGCATCCCTGCTCTCGGTAAAGAGGACAACAATGGACTCTAGGAAAGGCCATCGTCCATCGATAGGACTATGGCCTTTCGATGTCCTTGTACACTTTCATCACTACCCATTTATATCCTTGTATACTTTCATCACTACCATTTATATCCTTGTACACTTTCAGTCACTATCACTATTTTTTCTAGCCCATCGATGTCCTTGTACACGTTAAACAAGCTAAATTGACGGTGACAGGAGGATTCTATGTGTCTCCTGCGGATCTCCTTTCTCAACCTTCTCTTAGCTGTTAGAACCTTGTGACCTGGCCATTTAGCCCATTGTGTGAGCAAAAGTGCTTCCCAAACTATAGGTCAGAAATATATGGGAACAAGAGTTTATAGGGGGGGAAATATTTAGATGTCATAATAAAATATTCAGATAACTCATGTTATGGCTAATTTCTCCCTTTATTTTAAATTCAGTTTAAATTTATTAACATTTAACATGTAATACATAAATAATTTATAGAAGTACAACAAAAATGATACGAAATCTTGAGTAATTACACTTATCAAGGATAGCAAATTAGAATAATTAAATAGCGATACATACATGATGTGAAATACAACATACAGCACATCATATATATATATACACACAGATGAATTAAAAATAATATATATATTTTAATATGCAAAACCAAGGAGGAAAATATAAGTTCATCGAAGTTGAAATATAAATTTTGTTACATATTTTGACTATCAAAAAATAAAAAAAAATGACTATCAAAAAGAATTAAATATAACGCTTGCAGAAGCTTATTGAATTAACCCCAATCTTCATTAGCATTTAAATATAATAATTTTATTTTTGTAGATCATAAATTTTATCACTTCGTCAATTGTTAACAATTATTCGTTTAATTGTTTTTTTAATGTTCTTAAACATTTCTCATATCTTATATTAATACTTAATATGTTCAAAATTTTTGGTACTATGAAAAAGAACTTTTTGTGGAATATTTCTTTATTGAGTTTCTCAATATATAATTTCTAACCTATACTTCTGGAATTAAACTTCAACTTTCTTAATGGTACTAAACTTTAATTTTAGTGTAAGAAAATTAAAGAATGATATATGTATATAATTTTTTCAAAGGAAATAATTTATAACTGCGATATACTGAATTTATATTGAAATAATTATTATGCGATGAATATCTAATCAATCGATTTTGTGCAAAACATAAAGGTTGTGAATTAGATTTATAATTTCCTCCCCAACAGCAAATGCCATATAATAAAATCGATTGTACCCATGTAATATAAAGACAACGAAAGAAGTTGATCTCTACCATATATTTAGAACGCGAAATTTATAAAAAAATTAATTTTATTTTTTACATGTATTGTAAATATGCGCTTTCCATTTTTAAATTAGAATCAACCGTTAAACCCAAATAATTATATAACTTTCAGTTTGATTGATAATTTCACAATTACAAGTGTTATTATTACAAAATCTGGTAAATTAAAGTTCATTACGTTAAATGTTATCTATTTGGTTTCTTCGCATTCAACTCTAATTCATTCTTTATAAACCGATAATGAATAATTTTTAAACCTGTGTTAATGTTATTTTACAATATTGTTATAAGAGGAAAACCTGCAGCAATAAAAATATTTTTAGTGGTGTTAGTTAGCGTTATGTGATTCTAAGTGAGAAGGTTGCTTATATTTTGTCCAAGAGGAAGTTTAATTCCACTGGTGAGAAGAAGTCAATTGAGAAAGCAAACAGGAGTTAGTGTCAACGAAGTACCTAGTCTAAAATATAGAATTGGTAAGGTAAAACGAACTTATAGGTGCATCGACAAAGATACTTGCGTGGCTTATTGTATGTTTTACTAGATTCTATTTATGCTTTGCACAGAGATTGTAAGAATTCTAATGCAAACATTTAAAATATTTAACAAATGTATAACATTCTTTAGATGGTTTAACTTCATATTCATGAAAGACAAATTGGTGTTGAATTTGTAATATATGTGATAAAATTACCTTTGTAATTAAATTAATTCAGTTTTAATTTTAATTGCCATCATTTATTTTAACTCTCAGTTTTCTACTAAAAACTGTAACAATGTATTATTGTTTTCTGCTTCAAATGTCAAAGTTGTGTCATCAGCAAAGGAACTAATTAATGTTTTGGCTATTAATTAATTATTAGTTCATTTGGATTTAGTAATTTCTTCTGGATATAAAGCCAAATGTAAGAAGATTGTCCCAAAGTAAAATAAGTAGTACTGTGCTAACCGGGCGTACCCCCACTAGTGCTTCCCCCTATGACGTCACCGACCACGCCCACTTCCCCTCCTATGACGTAATGTGACGTAATCATTACGTAGCATGCCACGCCCCTTTATTAATAATTAATAATTCCTTCCCCCTTATTAAACACCTTCCTTTCATCCCCTTCCCCCCTCAGTGGCGCCATCTGTTGATAAAGAGAGGTACTATTTTCCCAAAAACCACTATTTTTATTCTAATTCCTCGATTTTTGATTTCCCCCTTTATAAAAAAAATTGCTCCCCCTTATTAAAAAAAAACCCTGGCGCCATCTGTTGACAGTGAGAAGTACTATTTTCGAAGAGCCCCTTATTTTAACGCTAATTTCTCGTTTTCGGCCCCCCCCCCGGTTTTCCCAGCTATATTTTAAGCCCTCCCTCCTCTTTCAGACCCCATGGTTGACCTATATTTTAAACCCTACCTATATTTTAAGCCCCCCCTCCTTCCCGCAGATCGGCTGATGCAAGACTCAGAATAATTGCATTGAGTAGCAACGATTGGTTGTTGCAGGTCACAGAATAATTGCATAGAAAGGAATGATACAAATGTAAAAGTTGCGCCTCAAATAAAAATCAAAGCTTTATTCTTATTAAACTCTCCCTTTCCTTAAAAATTTAATCAGTGACATCCAACACGTATTTTAGTACATCTCCTGTATTTAAAAACTCCTTCGGTTTCTATCCTTTACAAGACCACTGAACTCTTTTTGAATGTCTAATGCCGATCTCAAATTGTAAAACTTCACAGTAAATCAAACTCAAAAAGTTGTATTCTTATTAAACTCTCCATTTCCTTAAATGTTTAACCGGTGATGTCCAATGCGTATTTTAGTACATCTCCTGTATTTAAAAAATCCCTTGGTATTCATCTAAAATTTTACAACTCCGTTCAACTGTTTTTGAATGGGGACACTCAGAATGTCTAATGCAGGTGGCAATTGTAAAACTTAACAGAAAATCAACTCACAAAGTTGTATTTATTCCTTAGTAATTAAAACCCTTTCTATTAAAAACCCTTTCTATTAAAAGTCATTTGCTATTCATTTTACCAAGATGGCTAAATGATTTTCTTATAATTAAAATTCCCTGCTATTAAACACTCATCAAAATCCCCTCACCTTTATTAAAAATCATCGTAAGGTCGAAATAAATCAGTTTTCTGTAGATGTGTTTAATCGAAAAAAAAATCCTTCACTCTCCAGTGCGATTCGAACACACTACCGCACTGTCCAAACTCATTTTGTCAAGTTCTAGCTGAATGGCTGAGGCAGGTATCAGAATAATTGCAGAGAAAGGGATGATACAAATGTAAAAGCACCTCCACACATAAAATCAAAGTTGTATTCTTATTAAACTCTCCCTTTCCTTAAAAATTTAACTGGTGATGTCCAACGTGTATTTTAGTACATCTCCTGTATTTAAAAAATCACTTGGTATCCACCTGAAATTTTACAAGTCCATTCAACACTTTTTGAATGTCTAGTGCAGATCTCAAATTCTAAAACTTAACAGTAAATCAAACTCGCAAAGTAGTATTTATTCCTTAGTAATTAAAACCCTTTCTATTAAAAATCCTCTGCTATTCATTTCGAAAAGACGGCTAAACGATTCCCTTATAATTAAAATTCCCTGCTATTAAACTCCTTCGGTATTCATTTTTCCAAGTAAACTAATCAACTCCCTAGTAATTAAACACTCATCAAAATTACCTTACCTTTATTAAAAATCATCGTAGGGTCGAAAAAATCAGTTTTCTGTAGATGCGTTTAATCGGAAAAAAAAAAACTTTCACCCCTAACGAGATTCGAATGCATTACCTCAATGCCCAGCTTCATTCTGCCAACTACTAGTTGATGCAATCCTTGAACAAGAACCGATCCGACAATGGAAAAATTTGAAACTCGTTATAGACATTCCTGAAGTCGTGCGTGGCACAATCGGGGCAGAGTCAAGTTGGGTTTCATCATGCACTACGTGTCGACACACCTTAAGCCTCTTACTGGTCAGCTAGCGAGTTTCAAAACATGATGTAATCGCCCGAGAGCTGGAATGTCCAGCGCTTAGTGTGATTGTTGATACTGATAAGGTTTCAAAATAGACGTTGTTGTTCTCTAAGGGTAGGTGAGGTGTCACAACAAGGTCAAAGTGAGGTGGAGTGTCTACTGAGTGACGCGTATCACAAGGTTGAGAGCTGTATATATACGGAAGGGTCAAGTCAGCCCACGGACATTCCGTTTTCAACCGTTCTGTCTGTCTCTCCAGGTGCCGTAGTTTTGAAGTCTCTGCCCGAAATGTCGAGAACCCGACAATCGTTTTATACAACGGTTCGAAGTATACTTTCGTCTGTAGGCATTCCCTCATATCAGAAGGGGAAAACCTATGAGGAATGCCTGCAGACGTTAATGAATGTTTTAACCGACAAAATCCTGCATATGCTGACTATGATACAAGATCAGGCTGTCATAGAGCTATATGAATGATGATGAGGCTGTCATAGAGTGCATGAGTTTCTATGCCACGTATGTTTTGCGGAAGTAGAAGTGCTAAAGCACGTCAAAAGGATGGACTACCTATCGGTGCTCGAGGATGACATGACCTGGATAGAGATTGATGGCATTGTGGAGGTTATGGAATAACTAAAGAACAACAAAAGGTTCTTTTCAGAACCACTTCATTTGTGTAGAAAGGATTATCGACAGTACAATTTCCGTTAACAACTCTTCTCTATCTACACATTTTTCTTCTCTATCGCCCCATTAACAGAGTAAATTTTATAGGGATGTTTAACCTTGTGTAAAATTTTACACAGTGTGTTAGGATTAACAACTCTTATAGTGTAGTTATTGGTGGTAGGATCCCTCTCCACTTTTAAAATTTAGCTCTTACACCAAAACCCGACAGTCTTTCCATATACGTATTTTTTATAACCATTTTAAACCAACACTTATTTCTTTTAGCCCTAGCGACTACTGGTTGTCGCATTTTTACTAGAAGACCTACCCCACAGTAACAACCCCACAGAAAATAAAAAATGCTATTGGGTAAAAAATTAATAAAATCGGATAATAATCGTCATGATGAAAAATATTGAGGGGTAATAGGGCTGACCAAAAAGACTCAGTGTTCGGATCCTCACCCTGGACAACGTTACACTGACGAGTTGTTAAGTCCTGCGAAATTATTCCAAACGGGGAATCACAAGAATTTTATTCACGAATGAATCTTGGATTACTGCTGCTTTCGTATCAGGAGCGTTGCCTTACATCGTGAAAACCCACTCACACCCTTGATCCGTGTTTAAGCACTCGAAATTTTTACAAGTCCAGAGGGGATTCTCCGTATTCCCAATTTCCTTTACTAAGTCACTTCAAAAACATCGTGATTGCAAAAGTATGACTAATAAAACTAACTGTTTTATTACACCATGTTGTAAAAATACTTATTACTGTTGCATCTTTGGTACAGGAGAGTAACACTGTTCGAAGAAAAATCAGGTGAAACAGTTTTTAAAAAATCGTCTCCTCCGTCGTTTACCGGTGGACATATGTCTCATCACGCTGGTGTAATCGGGTGAAAAATTTTTTTTTTTTGTACGAGGTAGAATGATATAGAAAGTAAGAATGTTAAAAGTACATTGTGTGAAAAACTTTAGTTCCATCACGAATTCACATTAATGGAGTAGGGTGGCATTAGTTTAATACTTCAGCTATAAAAAATAATACAATGTCTCAAGCGAGCGCACCCCTCTCAACTTGTCTATGCTAATCTGCTTAAATTTTATTTGCAAAGGGACTGATAGTCAAAATTTAGCAGAATACTTCTTCGAATCCGCTATATGCTCTGGCCATCGCATAGTGTCTCTAACCTCGTTTCGACACTCACTCCCATGTGATCTGAACGATGGACACAACCAGTTGGTGACGTACAAAGGTCACGGGGGCAGCTGTGGAATGCATGACCAATCACTCCCATTGAATGCTACACTATCAGAACCCTATGTGGCTATCGCGTTTCTCCAAGCCCGTTATAATCAACACTTATTTCTTTTAACTCGGTGACTATTGGTTGTCACATTTTTACTAGAAGTAGGACAGCCTCACAGTGGCAGTCCCGCCGAAAACAAAAAAAAAATAATAATAAAAGGAAATATCTGATTTTATTCCTCCTGATGAAACATATTGAAGGTAATAGGGTCGACCTAAAAGATCCATATTCGGATCCTCTCCCTGGATGGTTTCTAACAAAAGTCCTACGATATTAAAAACTATCCCGTTACGTGACGTTGTTTAAAAATATTTATTACAGCTGTATCCTCAGTACATGACGCAGACTCTTTCCCAGGAAGTAACGCTACTCGATGAAGCCCAGTTACATGCTTTTACAGGGTAAAGACGGTGCAGCAGAATGTTAATGTAGAATTCATACGTTTCCATAAAAACTTTAGTTTCAACATAAAGGACTATGGTTCCACTCAGATAGAACAGGATTCGACCTCGTACATTAGAAAAGGGAACAAATACATCCCCAGTGTCCTTTGTCAGGTGGTAGTATTAGTAGCCTTATACAAGCTCACTTCAAATTTTCATATGACATTCTGGGTTAAGTTTCAACCTTTATTTATTCCAACCGCAATAATGCACATTTTCTGTGGAACGCGAGCGACTTCGACGCAAAGGGCGATCCACCCTAATGATACGACCGTGCACTAGAAAACCGTGAATGGACTTATGTGAAACGTAATGTACAGGGCTTGACAACAGTAATATAGACAGGGATCCTCGCTCACTATACTATCATAACCCTCGAGAAATTATCAAATATGAATAGACCGCTGTAAAGTTCCGACCACACAATCTTCCGAGTTAATGCTGCTGTCGATGCTGTCAGGATCACAAGCGATGTTTTACACATTCAACTACTTTTTTCTCACATTCGTTAATCAAAGTGTCTATCTACAAATCAAACTTGTCATTACATCGACAAACTCCCTACCCATAGGCTGAGTAAGCGTTTAGAATGAAAAATTGAGTTTGCTTCAGTACACAGATTCGTAAAACGCTCATTAATTATTTTGTGAGAGAAAGCATACATAAAGTTCAAACACTAATACATCTTCCCTTTCTAATAAACCATATCATCAAACTAGATAAATTACAAGCATCATCGGATCTGATTCCGTATAACTGCTTACGACGAAAATCTCACAATAACCTATTCAGTACTTCACCCACGATACAGTAAGTGACTAGGTCGTTTAACTAAATTACGTGCATAAACGAAAATGTAAAAGGGATACCTGTAAATTCGCACACATTTCACCGGATAGGTGAATATTTTCACAATTCTTTTGAAGACAGAATAACTGTGATGAAGGAGAAAGTATAAAAATGCAGTGGGGTGGCTGTAAAAACAACAGATTACAACACAAATACTGTAAGATAGAAAAAACGACTATTAACAAGTACCATCTAAGGAGTGACCGATAAAGGTCACACCGTAGCGGAAGGAGTAATACAGGAAAAATCATAAAATATTAAGCCCCTCCCCACGCTAGTAAATCATGGTCCATTGCGTTCACACGGATGAATATCACAAAATACTTTGCATATATTAAACATCCGTAAAGGACCACAGAAGATTGGAAATTTAAAATCTGAAAACTCACTGTTTATAGTATTTCCATGAAAAGTCTTTCCAGAATCGAGACCTAGCTCTGTCGGCAGTTATTCCAACGCGCTGTCTCTTTTCAGTCCTCTCAGCACGTTTGAATAAGTGCAGGTTAAGGTGGCTAGCTGGAGACACAAGCTTTTCGAGAAAAGATAGGGAAGTTTCACTACAATCTAACACGGAGATGTCTGTTTAGTTATTTTTCTTCCTATTTCTACACTAGTGTGGATGTCCTAGAACAAGTGATAGTATGTGAAAGTGGTTCGGGCAAGCACACGTTTTTTGATAATGTTATGTATCCTGTTTGGAAAGAACACTGTCTATAGAGCATTACTCCTGTAAGTCAGTAGTAATTTCGATTCTGAGGGAAGAAGGTTGATACACTAATTTCCGACCAGCTAGCTATCTAGAGAACGATATATTAACCTGCTAAAGTTTGATTTTAACGATCAGATAGTGTATATATATATCATCAGTTTTTAGTTCATACTAAGATTCCAACTTTTAAAGGAAATATTGTTTCGTTATAAACGATTACATACAAAGAGATACACACTCTATTCTTTAAATCTATAGAGACAACGATCACTATCCATGGAACACATCTGTGAAATATCACCACATTTTTGTTTTTAACGTACGGTTGAATCGTTCTACTATGCTAGCTTTGTTTTCCCATCCCTTTCCTTTACACCCAGCCGATATATAACATTCGGCCCAACATAGCTTGCTAGCTATGTGGGTCTTGATACAGAGAACGTTCATTACACCAAACAATATTAACACTTCTAAGGTTAACCTTAAAATTCCTGTTAACTATACAAAGAATTCACATTGACAAATATATCAGAGACATTCATATTTATTTACATTAAGGTCACCTTAATATTTAGTTCGTACATACCAATTCATCGTGCACCTCTTTTAGTAATGTTGCAAATTTCAATTTAGACATAAATGCGATATTAGCAGGACGATTTATTTCAATACATGATTCTTCCACAAAGCGTTCAGCAATATCGGTTAAATTAACGTTTCTTACCACTTCTGTGAAATAATCGTAAGCTGATTCAGCTTTTATGGTGAGGCACGAATGACGAAGTTGACTAGGATGATCCACTTCACACCCGTAACAGTTCTTACGTAGCAGCGTAAAAAGTTGTTTTCGGAGAACTGTTTTCAAAGTCTGCTTTAAACAGTCCATAACGAAATCACTGCTGTCTTGTTCAAGGGGCCGGTAGTTAGATGGGGCTCTTTGAGGAAGATTTGCAGATAATTCGGCCTTCCGCACGGCATTCCAAAATTTACCGTTTTCAAACTTCAGAGCCATCAAACTGTAGGTGATTGGATCACATAAATCCGCTAACCGCTGCCACTGTTCGACGCTGAGACGAACCGATAACGAAAATGCAAGTCCTCCATCACGGGGGATGCTTTCTTTAATGACCACCCCGTGTCCACCTTTGAGCACGACTAAGCATACCATAGCGTCCAGTTCATACCCGCCGTATTTGACATCTTCGAATGCTTCAACGATTGTAGACGCATACGAAACCAGGCCATACCACTGTTCTTCAGACAGCATCACACCATCCTATGTAGGATACAGTTTTAATGAGTTATCACTCTTGAACACACGTTTGTGCACTTTAGGTTATGTCCGGTATTCACAAACACTCGCAAACATATCAGAGCCGAGTTGAAACATATTGTGACCAGCATCTCTAACAGCAAGTCGCTTCGCAGGAAGATCACCACCGGTCAGGGAACGTTTAACACAAGCCATAGCAAGTCGATACTGGAAAAATAATGCCTTACTACCCGTCTAAGGGTAATACTTATTCCTTAAACCTGTGACGTGTCCCTGTAACAGCCTTCCATTGGTAGAGATCTGGTAGATTTGCCATGTCTTAGTAAACATAATGATGTCTACAAATATTTACTGGCATGTATAGACGTGCTTTCGAAATATACCTGTGGTGTTCCTTTAAAACGGAAATCGGGAGAGCTGTTGATCACAAAAGCCTTTCAGAAAGCCTCTGAAATTACAAACAGATAAGGGGGTGGAATTCATTAACAGAGTGTTTCAAAAGCACGTCTGTACATGCCAGTAAACATTTGTAGACGTCATTATGTTTACTAAGAGATGGCAAATCTACCAGATCTCGACCAATGAAAGGCTGTTACAGGGACACGTCACAGGTTTAAGGTATAAGTATTACCCTTCGACGGGCAGTAAGGCATTATTTTTCCAGTATCGACTTGCTATGACTTGTGTTAAACGTTCCCTGACCAGTGCTGATCTTCCTGCGAAGCGACTTGCTGTTAGAGATGCTGGTCACAATATGTTTCAACTCGGCTCTGATGTGTTTGCGAGTGTTTGTGAATACCGGACATACCCTAAAGTGCACAAACGTGTGTTCCAGACTGATAACTCATTAAAACTGTATCCTACAAAGGATGGTGTGAAAGCTGTGTGAAGAACAGTGGTATGGCCTGGTTTCGTATGTGTCTACAATCGTTGAAGCATTCGAAGATGTCGAATACGGCGAGTATGAACTGGACGCTATGTTATGCTTCGTCGTGCTCAAAGGTGGACACGGGGTGGTCATTAAAGAAAGCATCCCTCATGATGGAGGACTTGTATTTTCGTCATCGGTTCGTCTCAGCGTCGAACAGTGGCAGCGGTTAGCGGATTTATGTGATCCAATCACCTACAGTTTGATGGCTCTGAAGTTTGAAAACGGTAAATTTTGGAATGCCGTGCGGAAGGCCGAATTATCTGCAAATCTTCCTCAAAGAGCCCCATCTAACTACCGACCCTTGAACAAGACAGCAGTGATTCCGTAAAGCTTATGGACTGTTTAAAGCAGACTTTGAAAACAGTTCTCCGAAAAGAACTTTTTACGCTGCTACGTAAGAACGGTTACGGGTGTGAAGTGGATCATCCTAGTCAACTTCGTCATTCGTGCCTCACCATGAACCTGAATCAGCTTACGATTATTTCACAGAGTGGTAAGAAACGTTAATTTAACCGATATTGCCGAACGTTTTGTGGAAGAATCATGTATTGAACTAAATCGTCCTGCTAATATCGCATTTATGTCTAAATTGAAATTTGCAACATTACTAAAAGAGGTGCATGATGAATTGATATGTACGAACTAAATATTAATGTGACCTTAATGTAAATAAATATGAATGTCTCTGATATTTTTGTCAATGTGATTTCTTTGTATAGTTAAGAGGAATTTTAAGGTTAACCTTAGAAGTGTTAATATTGTTTGGTGTAATGAACGTTCTCTGTAACAAGACCTGCACAGCTAGCTAGCTATGTTGGACCGAACGTTTCATATCGGCTGTGTGTAAAAGAAAGGGATGGGAAACCAAAGCTAGCAAAGTAGAACGATTCAACCGTACGTTAAAAACAAAAATGTGGTGATATTTCACAGATGTATTCCATGGATAGTGATCGTTGGCTCTATAGATTTAAAGTATAGAGTGTGTATCTCTTTGTATGTAATCGTTTATAACGAGACAATATTTCCTTTAAAAGTTGGAATATTAGTATGAACTAAAAACTGATGATATATACACTATCTGATCGTTAAAATCAAATTTTAGCAAGTTAATATATCGTTCTCTAGCTAGCTAGCTAGTCGGAAATTAGTGTGTCTTTGCTTTTAAAAATAAATACGACTTCATCCCGTTAATTGTTGTAAGAGTTACCTCTCATACGAACTCGTAGAAGGTGTAAGAGGATGTCGATGGTGTGTAAACAACGTTCATTTCTTACTATGTATCAAATATCCGTACACTATGGCTGGTTACATAATTCTGAAAAAAAATATCAACCTTCTTCCCTCAGAATCGAAATTACTACTGACTTACAGTAGTAATGCTCTATAGACAGTGTTCTTTCCAAACAGGATACATAACATTATCAAAAAACGTGTGCTTGCCCGAACCACTTTCACATACTATCACTTGTTCTAAGACTTCCACACTAGTGTAGAAATAGAAAGAAAAATAACTAAACAGACATCTCCGTGTTAGATTGTAGTGAAACATCCCTATCATTTGTCGAAAAGCTTGTGTCTGCAACTAGCCACCTTCACCTGCACTTAATCAAACGTGCTGAGAGGACTGAAAAGAGATAGCGCATTGGAATATCTGCCGACAGAGCTAGGTCTCGATTCTGGGGTCCGACTTTTCATGGAAATACTATAAACAGTGAGTTTTCAGATTTTAAATTTCCAAACTTCTGTGGTCCTTTACGGATGTTTACTATATGCAAAGTATTTTGTGATATTCATCCATGTGTACGCAATGGGCCGTGATTTACTAGCGTGGGGAGGGGCTTAATATTTTATGATTTTTCCTGTATTACTCCTTCCGCTACGGTATGACCTTTATCGGTCACTCCTTAGATGGCACTTGTTAATAGTCGTTTTTTCTATCTTACAGTATTTGTGTTGTAATCTGTTGTTTTTACAGCCACCCCATTGCATTTTTATACTTTCTCCTTCATCACAGTTATTCTGTCTTCAAAAGAATTGTGAAAATATTCACCTATCCGGTGAAATGTGTGCAAATTTACAGGTATCCCTTTTACATTTTCGTTTATGCACGTAATTTAGTTAAACGACCTAGTCACTTACTGTATCGTGGGTGAAGTACTGAATAGGTTATTGTGAGATTTTCGTCGTAAGCAGTTATACGGAATCAGATCCGATGATGCTTGTAATTTATCTAGTTTGATGATATGGTTTATTAGAAAGGGAAGATGTATTAGTGTTTGAACTTTATGTATGCTTTCTCTCACAAAATAATTAATGAACGTTTTACGAATCTGTGTAGTGAAGCAAACTCAATTTTTCATTCTAAATGCTTACTCAGCCTATGGGTAGGTAGTTTGTCGATGTAATGACAAGTCTGATCTGTAGATAGACACTTTGATTAACGAATATCAGAAAAAAGTCGTTGAATGTGTAAAACATCCCTTGTGATCCTGACAGCATCGACAGCAGCATAAACTCGGAAGATTGTGTGGTTGGAACTTTACAGCGGTCTATTCATATTTGATAATTTCTCGAGGGTTATGATAGTATAGTGAGCGAGGATCCCTGTCTATATTACTGTTGTCAAGCTCTGTACATTACGTTTCACATAAGTCCATTCACGGTTTTCTAGTGCACGGTCGTATCGTTAGTGTGGATCGTCCTTTGCGTCGAAGTCGCTCGCGTTCCACAGAAACTGTGCATTATTGCGGTTGGAAAAAATAAAGGTTGAAACTTAACCCCAGAATGTCATGTGAAAATTTGAAGTGAGCTTGTGTAAGGATACTAATACTACCACCTGACAAAGGACACCGGGGATGTATTTGTTCCCTTTTCTAATGTACGAGGTCGAATCCTCTTCTATCTGAGTCGAACCACAGTCCTTTATGTTGAAACTAAAGTTTTTACGGAAACGTATGAATTCTACTTTTAACATTCTGCCGCACCGTCTTTACCCTGTAAAAGCATGTAACTGGGGCTGCATTGAGTAGCGTTACTTCCTAGGAAAGAGTCTGCGTCATGTACTGAGGATATAGCTGTAATAAGTATTTTTAAACAACGTCGCGTAACGGGATAGTTTTTAATATCGTAGGACTTTTGTTAAAAACCATCCAGGGAGAGGATCCGAATATGGATCTTTTAGGTCGACCCTATTACCTTCAATATGTTTCATCAGGTGGAATAAAATTAGATTTTTCCTTTTATTATTACTTTTTATTATTTTCCGGTTGGGTTGTTGGGTTATTTTACCTCTGAACGGCACTTTTTTTGCACACCATGGGCTAAATGGGCAGGTCACATGGACCCCGAAGGCTCAGAGAAGGTTGGGGGAGGGGACCCACTGGAACAACTGTTGGGAGACAGATGGTAGCCTCCCGTCAAGGCCATCCAGCGTGTTCTTTAACGTGCACAGAGTTTGGCTCTCCCGCACACGGGGCCAGAGCTTAACATCCCATCTGACGGACGGCGACCTTTCCAAGCCCATCGGTGTCCCCTACTGACCGTGGGCAGGGCGTGGAATTTTGCAGAGATAAATCTCAATGCTGACCCTGCTGGGACTCGAACCTGGGAACTACAGATTACGAGCCTGGCGCACTACCGACTGAGCCACCCCCGCCCCTTTTATTTTCGGCGGGACTGTCGCTGTGAAGCTGTCATTCTTCTAGTAAAAATGTGACAACCAATAGTCACCGAGTTAAAAGAAATAAGTGTTGATTAAAACGGGCTTGGAGAAACACGAGAGCCACATGGAGTTCTGATAGTGTAGCATTCAACGGGATGACTGGTCATGCATTCCACTTCTGCCCCCGTGACTTTTGTACATCACCAACTGGTTGTGTCCGTCTTTCAGATCACATGGGAGTGAGTGTCGAAACGAGGGTAGAAGCACAAGGTGATGGCCAGAGCATATAGTGGATTCGAAGAAGTATTCTGCTAAAATTTGAGTATCAGTCCCGTTGGAAATAAAATTTAAGTGGATTAGCATAGACAAGTTGAGAGGTGTGCGCTCGCATGAGACATTGTATTATATATTATAGCTGAAGTGTTAAACTAATGCCTCCCTATTGCATTAACGTGCATTCGTGATGGAACTAAAGTTTTTTACGCAATGTACTTTTAACATTCTTACTTTCTATATCATTCTACCTCGTACAAAAAAAAAAAATTTTTCACCCGATTTCACCAGCGTGATGAGACATATGTCCACCGGTAAACGATGGAGGAGACAATCTTTTAAAAACTGTTTTACCTGATTTTTCTTCGAACAGTGTTACTCTCCTGTACCAAAGATGCAACAGTAATAAGTATTTTTAAAACATGGTGTAATAAAACGGTTAGTTTTATTAGTCATACTTTTGCAATCACGATGTTTTTGAAGTGACTTAGTAAAGGAAATTGGGAATACGGAGAATCCCCTCTGGACTTGTAAAAATTTCGAGTGCTTAAACACGGATCAAGGGTGTGAGTGGGTTTTCACAATGTAAGGCAGCGCTCCTGATACGAAAGCAGCAGTAATCCAAGATTCATTCGTGAATAAAAACCTTGTGATTCGTTGTTTGGAATAATTTCACAGGACTTAAC
This sequence comes from Ryuthela nishihirai, assembly GCA_038380435.1. Taxonomy (NCBI): domain Eukaryota; kingdom Metazoa; phylum Arthropoda; class Arachnida; order Araneae; family Heptathelidae; genus Ryuthela; species Ryuthela nishihirai. The sequence continues at coordinate 114,448,321 of JAWZYU010000004.1, forward strand.
CACCCGTCAGTGTAACGTTGTCCAGGGTGAGGAACCGAACACGGAGTCTTTTAGGTCGGCCTTATTACCCCTCAATATTTTTTGTCATGACGATAATAATCCGATTTCATTCATTTTTTGCACAATAGCATTTTTTATTTTCTGTGGGGTTGTTACTGTGGGGTAGGTCTTCTTCTAGTGAAAATGCGACAACCAGTAGTCGCTAGGGCTAAAAGAAATAAGTGTTGGTTTAAAATGGTTATAAAAAATAATATATGAAAAGACTGTCGGTTTTGGTGTAAGAGCTAAATTTTAAAAGTGGAGAGGGTTCCTACTACCAATAACTACGCTATAAGAGTTGTTAATCCTAACACACTGTGTAAAATTATACTGAAAGTTAAACATCCCTATAAAATTTACTCTGTTAATGGGGCGATAGAGAAGAAAAATGTATAGATAGAGAAGAGTTGTGAACGGAAATTGTACGATCGATAATCCTTTCTACACAAATGAAGTGGTTCTGAAAAGAACCTTTTGTTGTTCTTTAGTTATTCCATAACCTCCACAATGCCAGCAATCTCTATCGAGGTTATGTCATCCTCGAGCACCGATAGGTAGTCCATCCTTTTGACGTGCTTTAGCGCTTCTACTTCCGCAAAACATACCCGGCATAGAAACTCATGCGCTCTATGACAGCCTCATCATCATTCATATAGCTCTATGACAGCCTGATCTTGTATCATAGTCAGCATATGCAGGATTTTGTCGGTTAAAACATTCATTAATGTCTGCAGGCATTCCTCGTAGGTTATGCCCTTCTGATATGAGGGAATGCCTACAGACGAAAGTATACATCGAACCGTTGTATAAAACGATTGTCGGGTTCTCGACATTTCGGGCAGAGACTTCAAAACTACGGCACCTGGAGAGACAGACAGAACAGTTGAAAACGGAATGTCCGTGGGCTGACTTGACCCCCCGTATATATACAGCTCTCAACCTTGTGATACGCATCACTCGGTAGACACTCCACCTCACTTTGACCTTGTTGTGACACCTCACCTACCCTTAGAGAACAACAACGTCTATTTTGAAACCTTATCAGTATCAACAATCACACTAAGCACTGGACACTCCAGCTCTTGGGCGATTGCATCATGTTTTGAAACTCGCTAGCTGACCAGTAAGAGGCTTAAGGTGTGTCGACATGTAGTGCATGATGAAACCCAGCTCGACTCTGCCCCGATTGTGCCACGCACGACTTCAGGAATGTCTATAACGAGTTTGAAATTTTTCCATTGTCGGATCGGTTCTTGTTCAAGGATTGCATCAACTAGTAGTTGGCAGAATGATGCTGGGCATTGAGGTAATGCATTCGAATCTCGTTAGGGGGCGAAGGTTTTTTTTTTTCCGGTTAAACACATCTACAGAAAACTGATTTATTTCGACCGTACGATCATTTTTAATAAAGGTAAGGTAATTTTGATGAGTGTTTAATTACTAGGGAGTTGAATAGTTTACTTGGAAAAATGAATACCGAAGGAGGTTAATAGCAGGGAATTTTAATTATAAGGGAATCGTTTAGCCGTCTTGGCGAAATGAATAGCAAAAGATTTTTAATAGAAAGGGTTTTAATTACTAAGGAATAAATACTACTTTGCGAGTTTGATTTACTGTTAAGTTTTAGAATTTGAGATCTGCATTTGACATTCAAAAAGAGTTGAACGGACTTGTAAAATTTCAGGTGGATACCAAGTGATTTTTTAAATACAGGAGATGTACTAAAATACACGTTGGACATCACCGGTTAAATTTTTAAGGAAAGGGAGAGTTTAATAAGAATACAACTTTGATTTTATGTGTGGAGGTGCTTTTACAATTGTATCATCCCTTTCTGTGCAATTATTCTGATTCCTGCAGCAGCCATTCAGCTAGAACTTGACAAAATGAGTTTGGACAGTGCGGTAGTGTGTTCGAATCGCACTAGAGAGTGAAGGATTTTTTTTTTTTTTCGATTAAACGCATCTGCAGAAAACTGATTTATTTCGACCGTACGATGATTTTTAATAAAGGTGAGGGGATTTTGATGAGTGTTTAATAGCAGGGAATTTTAATTATAAGAAAATCGTTTAGCCATCTTGGTAAAATGAGTAGCAAAGGATTTTTAATAGAAAGGGTTTTTAATAGAAAGGGTTTTAATTACTAAGGAATAAATACAACTTTGTGAGTTGATTTTCTGTTAAGTTTTACAATTGCGACCTGCATTAGACATTCTGAATGTCTCCATTCAAAAAGAGTTGAACGGACTTGTAAAATGTCAGATGAATACCAGGGTTTTTTTAAATACAAGAAATGTACTAAAATACGCATTGGACATCAGCGATTAAATTTTTAAGGAAAGGGAGAGTTTAACAAGAATACAATTTTGAGAGTTTGATTTACTGTGAAGTTTTACAATTTGAGATCGGCATTAGACATTCAAAAAGAGTTCAGTGGTCTTGTAAAGGATAGAAACCGAAGGAGTTTTTAAATACAGGAGATGTACTAAGATACGTGTTGAATGTCACTGATTAAATTTTTAAGGAACGGGAGAGTTTAATAAGAATAAAGCTTTGATTTTTATGTGAGGCGCTACTTTTACAATTGTATCATTCCTTTCTATGCAATTATTCTGTGACCTGCAACAACCAATCGTTGCTACCCAATGCAATTATTCTGAGTCTTGCATCAGCCGATCCACGGGAAGGAGGGGGGGGGGGCTTAAAATGTTGGTAGAGTTTAAAATATAGGTCAATCATGGGGGTATACAAGAGGAGGGAGGGCTTAAAATATAGCTGGGATGACCGGGGGGTGATCCGAAAACGAGAAATTAGCGTTAAAATAAGGGGCTTTTCCGAAAATAGTACTTCTCACTGTCAACAGATGGCGCCAGGGTTTTTTTTTTAATAAGGGGGGAGGAATTTTTTTATAAAGGGGAAATCAAAAATCAAAGAATTAGAATAAAAATAGTACTTCTCTTTGTCAACAGATGGCGCCACTGATGGGGGAAGGGGGACGGAAGTAGGTGTTTAATAAGGAGGAAGGAATTATTAATTATTAATAAAGGGGCGTGGTATATTACGTAATGATTATGTAATGATTATGTCATGTTACATCATGGGGGAAGGGGAAGTGGACGTGGTCAGTGACCTCATGGGGGGAAAGCACTAGTGGGTGTACGCCCGGTTGACACAATACTACTAAAACACTTATTAATTAGTTGCAGCAGCCAATAGTTTGGCGTGAAACGAATTTATCCCTCTGTTTCCCATTCAATTCAAAATTCGTAGCCGAAAAAGCTTTGGCGACGCCAGTGTCACCCTCTTTTGCCAGATCTCTCAGATCTGTTCTCTCAGATCTCTCATTCTTCCTACAAAATATGACCCAACTGTGCCAGTGATGCTGGAGGTGGAAAGTGTGATCTGACCTTGTGCTCCAGATATTCCCATTCAATAATGTTGAATTCTGGAGATTGAGGTGAATAGGGTAGCAGCTGTACTTCATCTTCATGCTCTGGAGTGACGGGGATGGCTCAATCGGTAGCGCGCCAGGCTCATAATCTGCAGTTCCCAGGTTCGAGTCCCAGCTGAGTCAGCACTGAGATTTATCTTCTCAAAACTCTCCGCCCTGCCCACGGTCAGTAGGGGACACCTATGGGCTCGGAAAGACCGCCGTCCGTCGGATGGAACGTTAAGCCGTGGTCCGTGTTCGGAAGAACCGTCCCTGTGCACGTTAAAGAACATGCTGGATGGCATTGACGGGAGGCTACCATCTGTCTCCCAACAGCTGTTCCAGTGGGTCCCCTCCCCCAACCTTCTCTAAATCTTCGGGTCCTTGTGACCTGGCCATTTAGCTCATGGTGTGCAAAATAGTGCCACTCAGAGGTAAAACAACCCAACCCTCATGCTCTGCAAACTACAGTTTGACACGTTTGTCACAATGCACGGGTGCATTATCAACTTGAAATCAGGGACGATCATTAGGGAACAATGCCCGCAACATTGGGTGCAGGTGGTCCTTGAGAATGGATTCATACTTTGCGGATGTGACACGACCCTGCAGAATAACTAATGGCCCCAAGGAATGCCATGATATGGCACCCACAACATCAGAGATCCACCTCCATGCATCAAAGTCAGAACCAAACAGTCACAGGATGGTACGCTTCTGCAGGTTTCGCCAGACATACACTCTACCAGTGATGGGAAACAATGTATAGCACGATTCATCAGACCAGATGACACATTGCCAGTCGTTAGTATCCCAGTTTTTATGTGCTTTGCACCACCTTACACATTTTATTGCATTGATATTGGTAATCAGTGGTTTGTGGGTTGTAGCACGGCCATAAATACCAACTTGATGAAGTTCCCGACTAACTGTTATGACAGAAACGGGATCATTCTAACTGGTGTTCAACTCTGCTGCTACTTTCTGTGCTGTGGTCTTTCTGTGCTGTGGTCTTGTTGAACAATCCGTGCCAACGTTCGGCTATCGCTATCCGACATGCTTCCATTGAACATTCCGTGCCAACGTTCGCCTATCCCTATCCGAAACTTCTTATGGCGTCCACAATTTGCACGTTTGGAGGCAATGCCCTGTTTCTTTTGATAGGTAGTCATAATCTTCGATACAGTTCTTCATGTTACACCTACTATTTCCGCCGTTCTGGTTACTGAAACTCTTGCTAATAGTGCTAGAGCACCAGTGATCATGTCTTTTTGGAGGTCACTGAGGTCTGACATTGTCGACAATTTCACCACACCAGCTGTTTCACCTGTTCTATGGTACTGCTACGTGATAACCGACATCGTACATCTGCCTTTTATATACTTCACATCACGGGTAACGTCGTCCCTGTGATATGCATATGGCATTGCTTATACTCCAGTCGCTGTTGGAGTTTCCATTACATTGATAAATCCCTTGTATGTGTATGAACTGTCGTCTTCATGCAGTAAAAGAAACACTTTCACGGTGTCCACATGCGGATCTGTGCCTTCAGGAGTATGTCTGGATACCACTATTATACATATATATTATGATGATTGTAATATGCTGTTGCTTTTTTTTAAAGAAAAAACTATAGAAAACACGAAACACACAAATGGAACAAACGAAATGCAAAGAAGAATACAAAAAAACAACAGAGTCAAGGAGCACATAGCCTGTCAGGATTCTAGGTAGATATGCATAAAACTTTAGCAATAGCGGTAATGCAAACGAAAAAAACCTAAATAACTTTCCACCAAATAAAATAAATAATCGAAATTTCATCATAAATACTAAAAAGTGATGGCTAAGTTTGTAAGATTATAATTGTGAATTTCATTTTCGAAGACGCGAAGGCGTTTCTCCGTTCTAATAGCATAAGCTAAAGAGTGAAATAATTTCGGTACAATGTATATTCAAAAATGCTAACTAATAATTATTTAAAATGCTAATTATATTTAATATTACATTTCGTGTACTAGAATAATAAAATTTACTGAATTAATGAAAGGTTGATGAAACATAATAAAAACTCTCCTCAAAATATTAAGAACAGGTATCGGTTCTCGACTTCGATATAATAAATTAATGATATTAGCATGAACTCTATAGCACAGAGAGCGCAATTGTTTTGTTATTAAATGAACTGGAAAAAATTACTCTTTGAAAAGAGACGCTAATTTGATGTTTACATATACTTTGCTATAATAGTAAAAAAAATATCTTTAGCAAATTGTCCCGATGGCCAAGTGGTTACCGCGCTTGGTTACTGATCAAAGAGACGTGGAATCGAACTCTCCAGGTAAAGAATGGATGTTTTCTTTCTAGTGATGTCCTTCTGATGAGATCTTTTCTATATCATATTAAACTAAAAGACCCTAATCAGATACTTTTAGCAAACAGCTGCCTAAGGGGTGATTGTTTTCTTTTTTAATTGTAGTAAAAAAGAGCAATAATAGTAAAAAATGCGAAAAAAAACTTCAGACAAGGAAATTTGAACCAAAGACATTTCAATCACAAGTGAAAAAGGAACTACACATCAAACATTTTTAGAATAATAAGAGATCGTTTGTACAGAATTCAAAGGTCTATAAAAACTAAACCGGTAGTTTACTCTCTGTTTCTTCTGATATTTCAACACCTCAAACGTCTCGATACAGAATAGCTTTTCTGTCTCCTGAAAAATTCCAAATTTCAGATTAGCTGTGATTTCTAATCGATCATTCTTTTAAATCACCCTATATATGTTTAATGGATTTTATTAAACTGTTTAATTGGTACATGAAGAAATTAGAATTTGGTATTGTCATCCTCCTCCTCCTCCTCCTCAAGTAGCCATGGGCTATGGAGGTCCAACCAGACCGTGCAATTTATTTAATTCTTCAAGCATATCTGTCCTGAGCTACATCTGCTGCATCTGGGCACTGCACACCAATTCTAACAAGGTCCTGTTTGACTGGGCCTGCCCACCGCATCCTAGGTCTCCCCCTTTTTCTGAGGCCTTTAGGCACACTGTTCATAACCCTATTTTGGTATTGTCGTGTCTCTCTGATTTATTTTTTTTTTGCTTTATTGTTATTGTATGTATCTGTGTTAGGTGTATTTTCTGAAGTGTCCAAAATGAGAATGTAGCTCATTTGTTGTTATTTGAGCCGGGATAGCTGTGCTCCACGTGCTCACGAAGCTAAAGCACTTTTATGACTCTGCGATCACTAGCCAGAGGCTCTAGTGCGGGTGACCGAGAGGAGCGCGTAAACTATAAACTTCAGACTGAGCGGTGCTGGGAAACAGGAAGGTCGTTTCTTCAGGAACCCTAAAGGACCAGGGTTCGGTCTGTGTGAACCAAACTGCGGTTCTATGTGGACCAGGGTTCGGTTCTGTGAGAATCAAGGTGGTATGGTTGGGTATGAAATAGATGGTATAGGCAAGGATTAAATATCTTCTCGCCGAGGTTTGAGGTAGGTAAAGAGATTTCTGTAAAGTACAGATTTCCACCTCATCCATTTCATCCTGATCCAGAGCAGAACTAAGGCCCACGGAGTCGAGCACATTCCCATATGTATATAAATGCGTGTCCATATGTGGTCATATGTAATAAACTATCTTCCATCCACTAATCTGGTGCATTAGTTTGTTTCATCTTTCTACACGACGTTTAGCACAGCACGTCTGAGGCACTCCTAAGCTCAGGCTTGAAAACCCTCGTTAACGGTGGATAACCTAGGATAATGGTGAATATTAATTAAGTGGACGAATTAATCGTCTCCTACGAAGTGCGTTGGAAGAATCTATACATCTCTCCTCTCCTGCAGCGCACGACATTTGGCGCAATATTAGAGGATTACTCAGTAGTAAAGAATCACAGGATATTATGTCCTGTGGACATGGAACTCATGAAATAATAAGCTGAAAAAAATTGGTGTTGCCATGAGTGGGATTCGATCCCACGTCTCCTGTACGTTTTGTGTGCTGAAGAATATTTCTTGCGAACGGAAAAAACAGAGTGTAAGAAAATGTTCGCTGTGCTAAAGAAAAAAAAAGTGTAAGAACTTCAGAAGATATTTTATCAGCGATTCTTTGAAAGTGAAGAAGCTGCAAGTAATTCAGTGGACTGGGCCTCATTCAGTAGTTTCCACTAGTTCTACAGTGAGATCTTCGCTGATTGTGCCGTCTGCCCGGTTGCAAACTTGGGAGAGGTTCCTCGTTTTGAAAGGAGATTCCAGTTCCTGTAGACAAGAGACCTGAAGCGATCTTCGCAAGAGTGAAAGGTCTGTGGTTTTTCTGTCTTGTTTATTTTGGATGAGTTTTGAGTTGCCAATGATGCTTAGGAGTCGTGACAAAACCAAGGTTGGAACTGAGCAAGGAGGGAGTTTTGATTTAACTAGCCATATTGAGGCTGGGGAAATTGGGGAAGTTAGTGAAATTATAGGATAGATAGTGATTTTGCAGTAGAAGAAGGTGCTAATAGATGTGGTTCGAACTGGACGAAATGAGCGATTCAGGTACGAAATCTGTCTCAGAGGTGGAATATGAGTGATGATATGGCAAAGAGAGAAAGAGGAAAGAGATAAGGAATAAATAAGATTGGAAATGGAATATAGAAGAGAGAAAAAAGAAAGGAGTATGGAATGAAAAACATGGGAAAGAGAATATAGAAGAGAGAAAGAAGAATAGGGGAAGGAAGAAAGAATATTGGAAAAGGAATATAAAAGGGAGAAAGAAATTCTGGATAGAGAGTAAGAAAATAGAAGATTAGCTCTAAAAGAAAAGAAACGAGTATGGATATTAGAGAATAGGAGGCTAGAAATGGAGAGGAAAGCTAGGAAGTTATCTTGGCAAGAGGAAGAATATATGAGTAGTGTTGAAGGTGAGGAGAGAGTGAAAACTGCTAAAAAATAAATCTGAAACTAATTGCAAAAATGGGAGTAATTTTCCGGTAATGAATCTCCCAGTTGATACCAGAGTCGTTGATGATTATGTAAATGATACTAATGAGATGTTCACTAATAATGAGAAGGATAAAATAGCGTTTGAAGTACCTAATGAGAAAAGGAGTAGTAGTGATGCACGTCGTGCAAGTAAATTTAAAGTGGAGAAGAATGTGTTTAGATTTAACGAAGAAAATGTTCCTCTAGATAAGGGGTTCTACGTAAAAAACGTGGGGTACGCGGTAAAATGTTTTGGAGTACGCCATGAGAGCTCATAAGTCGTTAGATACATGTTATATACATATATGTTTTATTGTATTCCCATTGTTATACTATAACTATAGTTTTATCCATCTATACAAGGGGTACGCCAGTTACATGCATTTCCAGGGGGTACGTGAAGCATAAAAGGTTGAGAACTAACTGCTGTAGACGATAAATATGAAATATTGTGTAATGTACCTGATAAGAAAGCAATGATAGTAAGAGTATTAATATCGGAGATAGAGAAATGGAATCTAGTAATTTGCATGAGAGCAAAGCAAATAATAGTGTAGATGGTGATGATAAAATTAAATATGAGAAGCATGAGAATACGATAAATATAAATAATGATTTACCTAATAGAATTGTTGATTATTGTAAAGTATTAACAAACATAATAAAACTAATTGTGAGGAAATTGTTCCAATATATTTTAATGTATTGACAAAAGAGAAAGTTACCCTATGTTAGTTTAACTTCAATCAATTGCTCTCAATTAACTCAGTCATTTTCCCTAGCTGGGCAAAGAGACTTAGAACAGCTTCAACTAAACTATCCAAATACACAAATGAATATTCCTGCACATATTTCTCGGTTGACTATGCAGACTCATTCAGACAAAATTTTCGATCTTTTGTACTTGTTTGCACTTTGTTTATTTTTTTTTATTATTTTGGCTATTTTTGTTTGTTAGGTTTTCTTTTAGACTGTCGAAGATTTTTATATTCTTTAGAAAGTTAATAAGCAATTTATAAAATATGGGTTTCAATATTTTCCTTTCTGGTTCCATAATGCTTTGAAAACTGAATCTCGAAATTTTATATTTTTGTAGTTTATTAAAGTAATTTTTACGTTCTTCATTATATTCAATACAGTAAAAAATAATATATTCTATTTTCTGAGGGGTATTGCAGTATGCACAATTTGGAGACTCTATTCCCTTCTAAATGAAACGATGAAACTTGCTCTTCCTTTGTTCTTCAATGTAGAGTAATTTCTAATGATTCATCTTGAATCATCTTCAAGTTCATTCTGGAAATATAAACTGTAAGTGTTATTTTAACCACAGAATGCAATATTACAAAGTATCAAAATTTCTTCGAAAGACGCTTGGCAGATAAACCAAGCGCAAAATGGCTTTTACGCTGACGATAAACAACTTCGGCGCCTCTTCAAATTGATGTTGTTGGCTCATTGATTAGGCAATTAAAATTAGTTTAATAACTTGCATCGCTCTACTACCTCTAAGTAGTTTCTTTTTAAAATTCTCATGTTCTCCATTGCATAAATTTAAATGTTGAGGCGAGTGCGCTTTCCTCTATTCAGATATTCACTCTAAACCAACCAAGAAACTTGATAATTACTCCCAACACTTGTGAAACTCTTTATTGCATTAAAAAATTTAATAGAGTAATAATTTCTCATATTTCAATTATCTATGTTTAAGTATCCGCAGTTCTTGAAATGAGAATATAATTTTGTTGAAAACAAAATTTCGATATTTCTTATTTCGCTATTTAACTGAACGCCATTTTTGATTTCGCGATTTTTTTGTTAAGTTTGTTAATTTCGATTTTAAATTTACACTGACAAAGCATAATCATTAAACAATTATAGAGAAAAAATTTGCAATTAGCCGGTTGGATACGAACCCACGACATTCTGTTAACATGTCAGGTGTTCTGGCCATTGATCAAGATCGTCTCTATTCGGGACCTTAACATTATATTATGCAGTCAGACATTGGGAATTTATAAAAATAATAATAATTACCCCCTCAAGCAGCTGCTTGCCACAGAGGTCTGACAGGAGCCTGTCAGTTTATATGCCGTGGTAGAAGTTCTGTGAGGATGGTAGGACCTCAGCAGAAAAAAAAACACCAACGTCCATGCCTTATCCGCGGCTTGAACCTAGGTCCCTTAGATCAGCAGCCAAGAGCGCTAACCACTCGGCCACGGAGTTTGATATAGAAGGCACCTTTCAAGTTTGTGCACAAGACCAGTTACCAGTGCTGTCCAAGATTTTAAAACAGTAAGATGGTGGGCAACACATTTTATTTTTTTAAATATATATATATATGATGATGTATATATAGAGATGTTCGGCATAATTTATTAAACATTTAAGCTCTTTTAATTAATGTTAGATCAACTGAAATTTAGAACTTACATTTAATGAGCTCACTATGGACGATTAACTCTACTAAAAGCTGTTGCATGTCTACTTCGATGCTCATCGTTGAAAGCCCAAGAAATTGTTCAAGAGTAGAGTCATTCACACAGTTCCTGTGTTTTGACTTTATGTATTCCATGTCAGAAGATGTCCTCTCCTGTGTCGTTTTTCTACTGAGGGCCTGCCATCCTCTCAGGGTTGGGTTGGGTTGTTTTACCTCTGAGCGGCACTTTTTTGCACACCATGGGCTAAATGGCCAGGTCACATGGACCCCGAAGGCTCAGAGAAGGTTGGGGGAGGGGACCCACTGGAACAGCTGTTGGGAGACAGATGGTAGCCTCCCGTCAAGGCCATCCAGCGTGTTCTTTAACGTGCACAGGGTATGGCTCTCACGCACACGGGGCCACGGCTTAACGTCCCATCCGACGGACGGCGGCCTTTCCAAGCCCAGCGGTGTCCACTACTGACCACGGGCAGGGCGGGGAATTTTGCGGAGATAAATCTCAACGCTGACCCAGCTGGGACTCGAACCTGGGAACTACAGATTACGAGCCTGGCGCGCTACCGACTGAGCCACCCCCGCCCCTCATCCTCTCAGACCTTCTACTATGGCATATAAACTAACAGACTCCTGTCAGACCTCTGTGGCAAGCAGCTGCTTGAGGGGTTATTTATTTATTTTATTTATATTATATATAAGTACAGTCGCTCAAAAAAATACCCTAACACTATGGTTGATTACATAATTCAGGAAAAATATCTGGCAGCGTTTTTTTTCAGAAATTAGTGATCTGGCAACCTTCGTGTCACGTGACACGAAGGTTGCCAGATCACTAATTTCTAAAAAAAAGTTGCCAGATTTTTTTTGATTTTTTTTGAGCGACTGTACTTCTAAACATTAAAATAATTTTTAATCCCAAATCTCTTATGTTTGTGTATTTCTCAATGGGAAAAAGTTTTAACATTCCTGCTCCAGTCTCTGATCGAGCTCTAACAAATTCATCTGTTTGAAGTCCACACAATTCCACTTGATATATGGGGGTTGTGCTTTCAATGTCATCATTCAATGGATTGCTGACAGACGTATGCTGTGTTTGAGTTCATCACATCAAAATTCTTAATAGGAGTGTCGAGATGAGGAACAAATAATTAAAAATTTATAATTTCACCAAATATTGTCATTTCATCAAAAAGCTCCTTTCAAGGATTCAAAGTGAGTCAAACAGTTTCACTCTAGAAATTATGTTATCCCTCAGCAAAAAATCTTCTGGACACAAACAACACCACCGGCTGCCATATATACGTAATTTTACCTACAACAATATAGTGAACTCTTACGAAATATAATAATGTCTTTTAAGATTGTATTATTTGTTAACTGGTGCAGTATGAGAACAAATAAAACTGCACGGTTTTCCTTTAAACATGGTAAACAAATACTCACTCTCCCATCGTTCTTCAAATTCACGATTTTCACCCTCAATAGTTCTTTTTTTAGAATTATTGTGAATTAAAATATAGAATTAGAAATAGAATAATTAGAATTAGAATTTAGAAAAATTGTGGAGTTTTATCCAAACACAAACACTTATAAACCAACTTTCTTAAAACGTAGAAATAGGTACGTAATTAACAAAAGCTAGTTCTGCAGACTCATGACAGTTGATAGTTTTCAGAGAAATGGACAAACACATACACTAGTTTTTAATAGAATTTATAATTCAATAGCTTAAAATTCTTTATTAAAATTATGTGAATTTATTAAGTTAATTAAATAAATTATCGATAATCCTGAGCAGAGGTCATCGCAGGCACCTGAACTCTTTGCTTCTACTGGCATCGTCAAATTCTACATTGGAGGAAGTCTTCCAGTGTAGATGGTTTCAGTCTTTAGTATTGGGGGAACGGGTCTTTGCCCCATGCCTGTGATTAGGGGGCTATTTAATATTGTCGGAATTACTTCTCTCAATAAGAATAGTTTCTTGAAACATCCCACTAAAGTTTTTCTCTCCATAGGTAATTGGAATATGAGGACTCTGCACAGAGATAATTTTCTTGATGTCCTCACACAACAATCTTACCGTTATAACCTTGATATTCTCGGCTTGCAAAAAACCAGGTGGACAGGTGAAAGGTCAGATCCTTAAAAATAATCTTAAATTTCTCTTTTCTGGGAAGGAATATAATTTCTTGGAATTTTTAAGATTTTCCTTCTCATCAAACACGCTAGTGATGCTTGTCTAGAATATGAGTGCATTAATGAAATGGTTTCTAATAGTTAAATTTCAGACAAGCATTAAAGACTTTAATTTTATCTGTTGCTTTTACCCAACTGAGGATGCCGATGACGATGAGAAGAATAGGTTTTACGGAGAACTTCAGGATATTTTGAATTTTATCAAGACAACAGATATTATCCTTATTCTAGGTGACTTCAATGCCAAAGATGGTACTGACTCTGACCTTTGGGGAGGGGTGATAGGTTCCTTTGGTATTAAGAGCTGCAATGGCAATGGTAACTCTCTTATAAGTAAACTTATTTTTTTGAGAATAATTAATACTTATTATAACGACCTCGACATACATAAGTACACGTGAATTTCACCTGATGGGCTGCATAGGAAAATAATTGATTATATATTAATTAACAGCAAATGAGCTAGTTCTGTTAGAAACACCAAGTCATATAGGGGAGCTGAAAGTAGAGCTGACCATTACTTTGCTAAAAGTACTTTACAACCTAAACTTAAGAAGTGTTGTGCTAAGGTTAAAAAAGTTACCTTCAACACTGAAGCTCTGAAAGACCTACAGTAATTATAGCTAAGGCTTACCATAACAGGTCTTACTCATTATGACAGTCATGGTTTGCTTACTACTGAAGTTGAGGACGAATGAGAGCGTTTAAAACAGGATTTTCTTGAAACTAACAGTACTCTTTTAGGGGAAAAAAAGAGCAAAGGAGGCAAAATTATTTGAGTGATAAGGCATTTGAGCCTATTTCAGAAAGAAATAACTGCAAGAATGTCCTTAATCAATACCCTACCAGTAATAATAGAAAGCATTACAGAGAAATCAATAAACGTGTAAACGATCAGTTAGCTGTTGATAACAATATTTGTCTTGATGGCTTGGCTAACAAAGCTGAGGAAGCAGTTCAGATAGTTAATGTTTTATGTGGTAGAAAACGGACAGGTATGCAGGGATTGAAAAATAAATAAGATAAGGTTATAGAAGGTGAGGGTTCTGTTATGGCTAGGTGGCTGTGCATTTCAGTGACATTCTAAACAATGTGGTTAGTTCTACTTCCATTGTTTGTAATGATGATACATGCATTACCGATTTTAATGTTGATCCTGTAACGCTGTCTGAAGTTATTTTGGCTATTTCTAAACTTAAACTACATAAATTCCCAGGGTTTGATGAAATTACTACCGAAATGCTTAGAGCTGGAAATACCTCAGTCACCTCATGGATAACTGAATTTTTAAATATATTTTATGATAAAGGTATGGTTCCTAAGGATTTTGCAGAGCTATTACAGTAGTTTACAAAGTTTTTATAACATAAATAATTCTAACTGCCTTTAACAATTTTTGAGGTGCTGATTTCAGATCTTTCCTTAAAAAATGCCTAGCACGTCATGTTTTTATGTTATTGGTCATTTTGACTCCAATTAAGATCTTCCTATACCAACACCTCCAGGCAACTGGGAGAATACTAGATATTTTGTTTTTTGTGGCTGGCAACACTGATTACCAAGTGGGAGAAAACATGTAACAGTAACTTAACCTCAGACCGCCATTCTTGTTGTTTTCATTGTAGGAGAAACACGTGCTATACGTTGAAGAGTGAATTTTGGCGTTTAAATGGCACAAAGGCAGCGTCGCGGATGTGTTAATGTGCCAGATAAGTTTTGTTATGTATGTGGAAATTATATTTTAAAATCCCAGGGTCCTTCTTTGACAAAGATTGTGAAGAAAGCCTATAACTTGTACTTTGGATGTCATGCTAGAGGATCAGGACAAAACATGGGCTTCACATGTGTGCTGCATTTAGTGCTTTTTTGGCCTGAGTAAATGGTTGAATGGTAAGATAAAAATTCATCTCCTTTGCAGTTTCAATGGTTTTGCGTGAGCCACCTAGTCACTTGCATGATTGCTATTTTGTTTAACTGAAGTCTCAAGCTTTTCAAAAAAAAAGAACAAAAGCAAAATACAATAATTAAATCTGCCTTAAGTCATAAGGTCAGTTTCTCATGGAGAAAATATTCCTATATCAACACTTCCAACCAACTAGGAGGAGATGGACTCAAATTCATCAGAGCAAGACTTTGAGGCACATACATATCCTGATTCTACATACACCACTAAAAGGTTAGACGAGCCGCATCTGATTCAACAAAATGAACTAAATGATCTTGTTCGAGACCTAGGACTCTCCAAAAAACAAGCTAAGGTTTTAGGTTCAAGACTTCAAGAGTGGAATCTTCTGGCCAAGGGTACCAGAGTTTCACTGTTCAGAAGAAAATTTTGGCTTTATCTGCTTATTACGTGATGCAAGATGGTTTGTGTTTTTGCACAGATATTTCAGGGCTGATGGAAGAAACTGGAACAACTCATAACCCTAAGGAATGGCTTCTATTTATAGATTCGTCAAAATTCAGCTAAAAGCTGTCCTTTTGCATAAAGGAAACCAAAAACCTCCCACTCCAACAATACACGTTGTGGGAATGAAGGAAACTTATGAAAGCATGGAAAAAAATACTCCCTGCTATAAAATATGATCAGTTTAAGTGGACAATATGTTATGACCTAAAAATCATATCTCTTGCTCGGACTTCAAGGAGTCGTCACAAAATTTTCCTATTTTCTGTGTTTGTGGGACAGTACGGCCAGAAAGGAACACTGCAAAACAAATGACTGGTCCGAAAGAAATGTTTTTATTCCTGGAAAGAGTAATGTCAGGTATAAGCCTCTAGTTGACCCCTCTGATGTTCTGCTCCCACCACTATACATCAAACTGGGGCTCATAAAAAACTTTGTAAAGGCTATGGACAAAACTGGTAAAGGGTTTTTGCACTTGAAGGAAAATTTTCAAAAACTAAGTGAAAAGAAGGGATCTCTGCTGGTCCTCAGATCAGTAAGCTACTGAATGATACTGAATTGTAACAAAAATTGAATATGAAGGAGCGCGCTACATGGAAATCCTTTACCTTTGTGGTCCAAGGTTTTCTGGGGAATCACAAAGAGGAAAGCTACCACCAGCTGATTCAAGATCTTCCCAAAAATTTGAAAATATTGGCTGCCGAATGTCTTTGAAGATCAATTTCTTGCACTCACATCTCGACTTCTTTCCCAAGAACTTAGGAGTTGTCAGTGATGAGCAAGGGGAAAGATTTCACCAGAATATCCGAACCATGGATACCAAGGCAGGTGGGACCCAGCAATGATGGGTGACTACTGCTGGTTCTTGCAGAAGGAAGATACCTGAGCACATAAAAGACAAAAATGAACTTCTTGTAAGTATAAAAGATCCTTACCCATATTTTCTTATTTTGCTTTTCAGTATTATTTTATTTGTTACTTTATATTCAGTGGTTTAAAACTAAGATATTTCTATTTTTTTCACTGTAACCATGTAATTAATTAATGAGTTTTAAGTTGCAGTTTAATAAAATTGTCGCATTTACACTGGTTTCGATAAATTAAGGAAAAATGAGAAAAATCGCGATAATTCGCCAACCTTTTCATGTAACCAATAAAGCAATGCCGAGTGAGCATGTCGTATGCAAATTTATCTAGGTCACGACAATTTCCGTAATCGGATAACGACATAAAAACGGGTTTTCAGAGTGGATCCTTATTTTGTGTTGTAAATGTGAGTAAAGAAATTCTAAATAGCCATTTTGTAGGAATGACATCGAGACATCATTTGTCACGTAACCTGCGGTGAAATTCTATTGGACGGCTCGAAGCAGGCCAAAGTCAGTCAAACGTACCACGATAGCTGACTGTTAGTCCTTCTGTGGTCCATAGACTGCTTAATCAATTTCTTATCACGGATTCCGCGTCTCGGAGGTTTAGCCGAGGAAGGGCTAGAGTTATGGCCGCTGTACAAGATCGATATCTGCGATTAACAGCACGAAGGAGCAAGAAGTTTACTCCCTCTTAACTACGATCCTCTTTTGCAGCCGCCGCTGAGAGGGTAGTATCAGCTTCTACTGTGCGATAGTTTTCTCTTGATTTTGGTTATTGATTACGTTATGCGAAATTCACTGAAAAGGAACGATTTTGGCCTTAAATGGCCTGGAGATACGAAAATTTCTGATTTAGATTATGCTGATGATTTTAGCCCTTTTGGCAACTGATGCTGATGAGATGAACTCTTTCATTCGAGCTGTTGATGAGACTGGTAGTAGAGTAGGTTTGGTTATAAACAGAGAGAAAACTAAAGTGTTGAAAATTGGTCAGGCAACAGATACTGGTGATGTGCGGCATGAGATTAACAGACGAATAGGGATTGCTGCCGGGACTTTTAAGAATCAATGGAGAGTGTGGAGAAATAGGCGTGTATACACCTTAAGACTAAAATTAGACTGTATAATAGTTTGGTTCTTTCTAGGGTTAGTTATGGTAGTGAAACTTGGAAACTTTGTAAACAAGATAACGGGAAACTAGATGCTTTTGATTCCAGATGCTTACGCGGTATCTTGGGCATTAGGTGGTTCAACTTTGTAACTAATGATGAGGTTCGACAAAGGAGTTTGCAACCTCCTTTAAGCAGCATAAGATGGAGAGATTCCGATGATTTGACCATGTTTCCCGTATGTATAACTATAGATTAGCGAATAGGGTTATGAACAGTGTGCCTAAAGGCCCCAGAAAGAGGGGGAGGCCTAGGATGTGATGGGCAGACAATGTCAAACAGGACCTTATTGGAATTGGTGTGCAGTGGCCGGATGCAGCAGATGTAGCTCAAGACAGATCAGATATGCTTCGAGAACTAAATTGCACCGTCTGGTTGGACCTCCGTAGCCCATGGCTACTTGAGGATGACGATGATGGGGATGATTAACGAAAATATAACCTTATAACTCTTCTTTTATTTGTATAAAAGTTTGCGTTTCCTTTAAGATATTTTCAGCGTAAGAGCCTATAGTATACATCGTTTGAATGATCATGCCATTTGCACAAAATTGCAATCAAGAGATCAATAACAAGGGAAATGTAGCTGAAGGCATGCACAATTATTTTGCAATGAAATAAATATTAATTGCATTTATTAAAAACGGAAATTGTAGGCCTATAATAATACACCGGTGGTTGATAAGCCTTAGGAACCGCAGAATGTTCTACTAGAAAATATAAAATGGAAAAGAAAACTCAGAAATAATATTTGGTTTATTCTTCATTTACAGGCAGCAAAAGTACGTTCCGTAGGCCGCATGCTCTCCGAGGGTCAACATTTAGACAACACTGACCGTTCAGAGGCAAGATATGTTTTAGCCAAGCGTAAGAATGCTATATCGAATAATAAACAATTAGTGAAAAGAACCTTTAGGAGATATACATTAAATAATTAGAGAGGGAAAATGATCATTACCCGGGTGGGATCCGAACCCACGGCGTGCTTAGCTGTGATTGTCTATTATTCAAGACTGCATATTAATTTTAAAAACGTTTCATCAGGTTGAAGTTGTGACTTTTGAGTGTCACTTTCGTGAGCACAATGGTCTAAATAGACATGTCACAATGACCCCAAGGGCTCAGAGTTGGATGGGGAACGGAATTCACTGGACAGCTGTTAAGAGATAGATTTAAAACCTCCCGTTAAGGCCACCCAGCGTGTGTTGTTTAACATGTACAGGATATGGCCCTCCTCCACACGGGACCGCGACTTAATGTCTCCATACAAAGAACGACGGCTTCCCAAACTCACCGAGGGCAGTATTATTAGGGATAATTTTCACGCCAAAAAGCGGGAACAACAGATATTGCGGGCCTGGCGCATTACTGACTGAGTCATGAGGTAGAAACAGCAACATATAGAGGGATCTAAATAAATTATATAACATTTCTTATGCTGAAGTGTGTGCGCTTGGATTGATTCGATGAAAAGCTACCGAAAATTCCCAGCAATTGATTCAAGTAACACGAGTTAAGGGACAGTTCGCTGTTCTAGTCTTTCCAGATATTGAGTGAAAAGCAAAAGATCTGAGTTCGCATTCTGCTGAATATTTGCAATTTTGTGTTGAATGTTTTATGCAATTATACCTCCAAACTTTTCTTTAGTAAAATTCAAAAACACAAAACTAGTGGCAAAACAATTGCCCATTATGAATATTTTTCTCGCAAATAAGTAGTATGAGTGGTTGAGTTATGTTGTTTTATCTCTGAGAGGCGATTTTTTGCACAGAGCAGGATAAATGACCAGGTCATAAATATCCCGAAGGCTCGAAGAAGGTTGGGGGAGGGAATCCACTGAAACAGCTGTTGGGAGACAGATGGCAGCCTCCCATCAAGGTCATCCAGTGTGTTCTTTAACGTACACAGGGAGTGGTTCTCTTACACATGGAGCCACAGCTTAAAGTCTCATCAGATGGACGCCGGCCTTTCCAAGCCCATTGATGTTCCCTACTGACCGTGGGTATGGCGGGGAGCATGAGTGGTAATGAGATGCTATGATACTGCACAGTTGACAGTTCGACGATTTTTTTGATCATTGCTTGAAACAAATGATTGCTAGATTACTTATAAAATAGGAGAAATTTCTGGTATATATAGGTGTTAACTGTGCAGATTCAGTCTACCCACAGTCTATCACTTTACCACTCACGCTGCATCACTGGCAATTAGCCTATTCGACTATACATTGATGTATAAAATGAACTAATACTCACAAATCGCTGATATGGTTACCCCAGCCTTTCCTGAACTGCGGGATGTGAATCCATGGGTGAGGGTTGACTAAGTCACTAGTGCGCCAAGCTCATAATCTGCAGTTCTGAGGTTAGACTCCCACCTAGACCACCGCTGACATTGATTTTCACAAAATGTCCACCCTGCCCACGGTCGGAAAAGGGATATCGATGAGCTTGGAAAAACCACTGTCCGTCGGATGAGATATTAAGCCGTGGTCCCCTGTACAGGAGAGCCATACCCTGCGGATGTTAAATACCATACTGGATGACATTGATGGGATGCTTCCTGTTTCCTAACATCCCTGTTTCCTAACAGCTCTAAAATTTCCTGTTTCCTAACAGCTCTCCAATGGGTCCTCCCCCTGAACTTTCTCTGAGCCTTTGGGGTCCTTGTGACTTGATCATTTAGCCCACTGTGTGCAATAAAGGGCCTCTCACTGGTAAATAAAAATAGCCCAACCGATGACCCCTAGCATTATAGCCGGTAGCCAAAGATGGTGGGAATACCTTTGATAATAAATGTTATGTTTCATAAATTAAGTTTCGTTCTGCCTGATATAACACTAAAATATTTTAATCTGAATCCTTACTTATAAACGAATACGACAACATGATATTCTAAGATCAAGAAAATGGGCAGATATCTAAAAGTATAAAATACAGCTGGGTAGATTAAATTAGGAGACCTATCTTCAACTATAGATTTAGTATTTGACATTTAAGTTCTGTCCTCATCAGGGACTGAGGAACTGAATGAAAGGTTACATGAAGATCGTTAAATTGAAAGGGTCTCGAAACTTAGAACTAATTTTGAAACTTTTGATTTCTTTTAAAGACACGAAGCAGCAGATGATGAAGTCTTTGATTTCACCTACACCGAACTGCCTTTTGAACTCGTCATCACATCAGTTAACACAAACACCATCTGACTGACTGTAATTTGCATACTGATGACCTTTTCGGGAACCATTGGTACGAGAGAATTTTGACTCCTTGACTAATTTTCACCATTCTGCATTAAAATATTGAATGTACTGTTTTAATTTTATTTATAAATTTGTTTCGATTATTTGAATCATTAGCAAAATTTACGTTATGAAATGCAAAAGACTAAGAAAGTTATTTTTTGTAGAAATGGATTTGTATTTAACCAAAGTTAAATTTTCTGTCAGTATGAATACTACTTCAGGGACTGCGAAAAAAGCCGTGAAATAAATTGTTGACCAATGGTTTACAGCTCCTTGGAAGTCAGCAAAAACAAATCTGCATTCCTCGGTTATTTCTTCAATGGAAAAAAATCTCACCAAGTGTCTTCCAATTCTACGGAAAAGTTTAAGCTTCCAAAAGTGAATTCATGTTACTTTGCTCAAACCAATTAAATTTCAATTACTTAGTTGATTATTTCAAAATATAATTCATTGCAATCAACTCTTTAAATCAAAGAGCTTAAACTCAGTCTTAAAGGGGAGAAATCAGTTGTTTCCCATTATATGGAGTGGCTGATATTAAGGAGCGATGAGAAAATATACTAGTTAAGCTTTAACATATATAAATATTTGCAAAAGTAATTATTTTTAACCCAAAAAAATTTGGCTTTACTAACCACAAGGGAGCAGATGATGGATTGTTGGATTTAAATAAAATTTACATGGCCATGAATGATAGGCAACAGACAATAAAAATATTTTTTAACATAAAGAAGGCATTCGATAGTGTTGATCATGGGAAATTATTACAAAATCTACAGAAGGTTGCAATTAGAGGCATTGCTTAAATATGGTTTAAAAGTTGCTTAACTAATAGTGAAGTAATATGTCCTTATAGTAACTGAAGAACAGTTAATTATTTCGCAACACAAAAGTCAATTTTCTACATTTATTAGTCATCATTTATATTAATGCTGTAGATTCAATTAGTTCAAGGGCAAATTTTACTGTTTTTGCAGATGATACTGGTTTGACATATACTATTCAAAATCTTCAAATATTATATCTCTGAGGAACGCGTTCACTTGCTCTTAATTCGTAATTGGCTTACAACTAATTTACTAATTATTAATACGAGGGCGGATCATTTAATACCTGGACTGCCATCGCCAACAGTTAGTAGCTTTTCGCACGAGTTAATACGTGATATGTAACGACACAGCGACTCTTGAAGGGCACGAAGCAGTGAGTGCAAATTGAAACACGTTGTGATACAGCCGCAAGTTCATGTATTATTGTATTTAATGTATTAAATCTCAGGCTGCAGGGCGGATTTCAGCAAGAGTACTTGCTGAATTTATGGCAAACAGTGCCGTCTGCTGTTAAATGGTCCTGCTTCAATGATTCTTTAAATACTGATCGAAGATTGTTGAAAATTGACACTGTCACATTGCCTATAAATTGATGAAATCTTAAAAAATCGTCATACAAACTTCAGATATTTATGCTAGTGAACAAATTGTTAAAAGAGTTGTGTTTTCACAAGTGTCAAATGTTGAAGATAAATGCTTCAGCTTTCTTTCATTCTTTAAATATTAAACGAATATTGCTGGAGATATATTTAGAGAGATTTGAGTGACATCTACAATTTATCGCCAATAACAGCTTTTGCGTAAAAGGATTATTTTCAACTTGTGGAGCTCTGAAAGTGGCTTTCCATTCACATAACATGGAAGTGTCTGGACCTTCTTTTCAACGTAGTATATCTTATAAACAAAAAATCGAAAAATGTATAAAAACACAGAAAGTGTGAAAATAACGAAATAACGAAAATATTTTTTACGTTATTTGTTATGTTTTATCGATATAAATATTTTGAAAATCCTTTAACATTTTTGATAACATTATTCAAAAATCATTTCGTTATTACGTTATTTCGTTACGTTACAATAACCTTTTCCAACACTGGTATGATGTACTCTGTGAAGCGTTTGTGCCAGTTGAAAAATCGCATTTTGTTTCCAGCACTGTTGTCCATACACTTCAGCGAGTTCTGCGATTGTCTGTACATCAAGTAAGCCTCACCAAACACGTTAAGTAAAAAATACCGCAGCTCAGTTTCCAGATCAGTCGTAGCCTGAAAGAAATCACACATACAAACGAACAACTTTTCAAAGAGAGGAAAAGACAGACGCTGACTGCTTGCTATTCTGCTCCGTATCCTTGAAGAATCGCTCCGTTGCCACACATCATATATTAACTCGTAAGAAAAGCTGCTAATTATTTCCGATGGCAGTCTACGAATTAAATGATCTACCTACGTATACACATGAAGAAGGCATATCGCTTCTGGCGAATATGGAAATCTCGATTTCAAAGAGAATGAAGTTTTTCATCTACCTGCTTTTTCACTTCTTATGAGTTTTAATTCGAATTAATAGCTGATGGGGAAAATGCAAATAGTAGTATTTTAATAGTACTTACACAACATAAAACAGTAGTATTTTATTAGTACTTACAATGAAAAAGGTGCTTTTCTCACACCCCTCTCAGAAAAGAGGACAGACTTTTGCAGTCAACCGGATATCTTTTGACACTCTACTACCGAAATTTAAATTTTCGGTCATACATATTATCAATTGCAATTTCGAATTTTTCATCTTTAATCCTCTCTAACGATGTAAATAGAAATCACCTAAGGATTTGAAAAATACCATTTAGAATATTTCGTTAATATCAATCCACCTAAAACAATTCTAATTATCTCTTAAAGCAAAGCAGTTGAGTTCCCCACCTCCCTGGGTTAAGGGGGGAACTCATTGTTGACAACAGAAACTTCGTGACCTTCACATTACACCACCAAAACTTTGGGTTGGGTTGGGTTGTTTTACCTCTGAGCGGCACTTTTTTGCACACCATGGGCTAAATGGCCAGGTCACATGGACCCCGAAGGCTCAGAGAAGATTGGGGGAGGGGACCCACTGGAACAGCTGTTGGGAGACAGATGGTAGCCTCCCGTCAAGGCCATCCAGCGTGTTCTTTAACGTGCACAGGGTATGGCTCTCCCGCACACGGGGCCACGACTTAACGTCCCATCCGACGGACGGCGGCCTTTAAAAGCCCATCGGTGTCCCCTACTGACCGTGGGCAGGGCGGGGATTTTGCGGAGATAAATCTCAACGCTGACCCAGCTGGGACTCGAACCTGGGCACTACAGATTACGAGCCTGGCGCGCTACCGACTGAGCCACTCCCACCCCCCAAATCTTTGAAATGCTAACATAATCGCTTGCAATATTCGTTAAACATTTTCCATTTGCAGCTTTTTATTCCGCTAGAGAGCTCAATTATAGCTACTGAGCGATTCCGAAAGTGCTACTCGTGATGGTTCATCAATAACCATCCATCCAAAAAATAATTTTTAATTTTCTCCATAAACAGAAAAGTTGAATGTATACAGACGTACAGACTAGAGAGTGAAAAAATTATCCACTTTTTTCTTAAAACGAGTTAAAAAACAATATAAGCAATTATATTGTTGCGTATCAAATGTCGGATTTCGCAGATGCATGAAGTTTTCGAAGTTTTGAGGACTAAAAATGTTATTAGATAATGCTTGTTATAGCTACATTAAATCATGAAGCCTGCTTACGATAACACAGTAGCCATTTCGTCAGTAGATTTTGTGGTAAGTGGATTGTAAGAGCTTAAAGGGAAAAGTGGATCAAAGTCAAATTCGTGTTCTTTACTTATACGAGTTTGAAATGGGACACAACACTGCAGAGGCAACTCGTAACATCAATGCAGCATTTGGAGAAGGCACAGATAGTGAACGGACAGCACCACGTTGGTATGAAAAATTTGAATCGGGCGACATCAGCTTTCAAAATAAGCCATTGATAATGATCGATTGAAGGCTTTAATTGAATCTGTCACACGCCAAACTGTGCGAGACATCGCAAGCATATTAGGCGTGCATTATTCAACAGTTTTCCGGCACCTGGAAGCCATTGAGAAAAGTGGAGAATTTTTTTCAATGGGTGAATTAAAGGGAATTCATAGGGAACGTCGACTTGAAGTGTACCCTTTCCTTCTCACACGAAACCAAAGGGACCCATTTTTGAATAGAGCTGTAATGTGGGATGACAAATGGATCCTATACGACAATTGTCGACATTCTAATCAATGGTTGGATGTCGTGGAAGCACCCAAACCCAAGCCCAAGCCTAATATCGCATCTGAAAAAGCTCCAGAAGAAGATTATGGTTACAGTTTAGTGGTCTGCGATTAGCGTTAACCATTATTTATTCCTAAGATCGGGTGAAACAATAAAAGTAGAGAAATAGTATGCAGAACTGCAAAACAATGAATGACAAATTATGCAAGAAGTAGCTTGCATTGGTCAATAGACATGGTTTCCTACTGCTCCGTAATAAAGCTCGACCTCACAGCTCACAAATAAGGGTCCGGAAATTCTAACAGTTACAGCATGAGACTCTTGCTCACCCAGGGTATTCAGCAAGTGTCGCCACATGACTACCACTTCTTCAAGTTCTGGACCACTTCTTAGTGAGGAAAACATTCTGCAATGAGACAGCAGTTCAAAGCGCCTTCGAAGGAATTCATCATTCCCAGAAACACAGATTTTTTTAAAGGACAAAAATACACTTGCTTCGTGGTGGCAAAAATGTATTGAATCTATTGGTGCTTATTATGATTAAGTAAAGTTATTTTTAACAAAGTTATAGCTGTTGAATGTTTCACTAACAATTCGGCCATTTCATATGCAACAATCTAATATATTCTTTTTGAGTCGGATAGGTATTGATAAACTATTTACGGTTCATAGTTTTCGAGTATCCCAAAAAGTTTTAATTGAGCCCTCTGGCGGTGAAAGAAACGGAAAATTTTAAAACTTTAAACGACTATTGCAAACGATTTGTTTGGGCTAGAAATTCGATATTTTAATGGTGAAATGTGATGGTGATTAAGGCCATTGCAGAAAAAATTAAATTAAATTTTAAGTTTTTATGAATTTATTAAAGCTTTAATTTGAGCAGAATAAATTTTTCTGTGAATCAATACCCTTGGATCCCAATTTGCTTTCCTTTCTGCACCAAAATAGACTTCAAAAACAGAAATTAACAGATTAAACAAGGTATAAAAAGGTAACAAGTGTCACAGGTTTTTCTCTTCAGTTCCACAACCAAAAATAACCGTGAGATTATCACATAAAATGCTTGTCACTAGAGAAAATTTATATAAAACACATTTTTCATGAAAAATCAATACTGCACATTATAGGTTTATTTCTCCTACCCCCTTTTTTTGCCAAAAGCGAAATCTTTAGCAATTTTAGATCCTGTTTATTAAGGAACGTTCCTCCAGGAATCTGAGAAGTAAGGTTTGAATTTTGAATCTGGTGCTTTTAATATCGCTTCTACTGGGAGAGTTTTCATTGAGAATTCATCATCTATAACCTTCTTCATCTCTTCTTTAAGAATTTGTCTTTGAAATTGATAGAGAGGACAATGCAGAAGCACAGGAGAATAATATTTTGCGGAGTTTTACAGATGGCACAAAGTGGAGAAAGCTTTTTGTTAATTTTGAAGAGCTTTTCATTTAAAACACAGTGATCAGAGATAATCCTAAAGAGAACCGTTTCTTGTCTTCTGCTCCTTACTTTGACAAATTTAATATTTAATTTTAAAATTTTCAATAACATTTCAACATACTAATGATATATAAACGATTTTTTTAATATACACTGACTATATACACATCAATTTCCTCTTAACCCCAGGGATAAGAAAATCAAACACTTTTAAGAAGTAAATTGAGATATGCTTTTTGTGTTGTATAGGGATAATCATCCCCACACCAACCCACGCACCTCCCGTTTAACGCGAGAGATACCATCCAGGGAGACCCGCGTTAAACGGTGGTAGTTTGTTTATTTGCTTGCTTCTTCCATATTGATCTTTTAGCTATTTGTTTACTTTGTATTTTAATGGATGTTTCATTTTAACAAATTGCAATTATAATTCAGAGTCTTCATTAAAACATTACATAAATACATAAATGATATAAATATGTACATATATGATCGATTAGTTCATTTTACAATTTTTTTCTTAATAAGGAAAGAATCCAGCGTGGTTTGCTTTGGCTGTCTCCGTTTCGTGCGCAATATTTGTTTATTTGCAACATTCCATTAACTGATTACAACTTCGTCTTAGGGCATTCACGCGCGAAAAATCATTATCATGCTCCTCTAACAAATCCATGCATTTATTGCTCAGTGAAAGGGCTTACTCTAACGCTTTCATCGTCAACACTCTCTCTGGCTCAGATTCTTGTTGTTCTTCAAAAGCAGCGTTGAATTCTAAATCTTGAAGTTCATCGTTCGTGAGTAGTTCACTGTGCGAGTTTAACAACTCCTTCACATCGTCCAAAGATAGGCCTTTGAACCTAGCTCCTGTTTCTATTTCGTTGATATCTCCTGTAACACGAGAAACTAACATCTTCTGCTGTTGAGACCTGTGCAGCTCTTGGAATCTGTTTTAAATAAAATATTTGTTTACAATTCACAACAACCGGGCTGACCGATACACCAAATATTTATGGATATTTCTCTAGGTACACGATTTTAATATTTTTTAAAAGACGTTTTACTTAAAAAGGAAAGAAAACGAAATAACCGTTATAACGAAACTTTCCAAACCCATCAGTGTCCCCTTTCTCCTTAGTGGGAAAGACGGGAATTTTTTCGAAGACAAATAGTATAGAATCTGATGCTTTCAGGTTCGAGCCTCAGCACTAGAACAGTTGAGACTCGAACCTGGGAGCATCAGATAATGAACCTGTGAGAATCAGATTATCAAACTGGGATCATCAGATTATGAACCTGTGAGAATCAGATTATGAACTTGGGAGCTTCAAATTATGAACCTGGGAGCATCAGATTACGAACCTGGGTTTACTACCTGCTCAATCAATCCCACTTTGATAGTACTTTTGGAAACAAAAAGAAGGGGAGAAAATAGCCCAGTTTGCTTAACCACCACTACGAAGCCCAACCATGAGAGACATTCAATAAAAGGTTAACTAGCAAATCTCTTGACATTCAATTGTTTACATAATCCTCCATTTCGAGTATTACAGTTTCTAGTTCACTTACTTTCCTTCTGCACATTTGCATTTTACGTACACTTTAACTAAAAGTCTCAGGGAAAATGTAATATTTAAATAATATAAATTAAATATCGTGTAACAATGAATAATATATTCATAAGAATTTACATATTTTTTGAAAGAAAATTATTTTATTTAAAACGGTTCAGTAAATCTAGGTCAATATCATTATCATTAACAACAATTTAATTGCAGAACAAACTGAAAAATCTTACAACATCATGAGCTGTAATTTTCAATAATGCTAAACAGATATTGTTGCAGTCTACATTCTTATCAAACAATTCTACACAGAATATGCAATAGACTGATCTAAGAATCAAGTCTGTAGCCCAATGGTTTCTCAAGGAGAGACTCGTTTTCGGTTTCAGCCACAAACGTATATAAACTTAGAGACTTAGATAGTGGCTATTATTAGATAGATCCTACTCATAGATCACCTCAATGGCGTAGTTAGTGCACTGGGCTGTGAATTAACGAGACCTGGATTCGAGCCCCAGATAAGGATGTTTCTTACCCATATTATCTTTTTGCTGAGAAACCTTATCTTTGGGTGTTACATTGACAGTTTCCTCTCAATCCTCTGCGACGAACACTTGTTTAAGTGAATTTTTATTTATATATACAGAGAGAGAGAAAAGGATGATAAAATAAAATGAACGCTTTCATTCATGGCTGAATTCAACCTCTGAAAATCACTGGGACTCGGCGCCTCAATGCAATTCTTTGCCTTCACAATAAGCTCAATAATCAGATAAGAGGAATGAAATGGGGTCACGGCTTACTGCCCCATCTGAAGGAGAACTGCCTTTCCAAGCCCACATTCGTTCACGCAATTACTAGGAATCAACGGGAGAAAATCCGAACTCTGGTACAATTGAAATCGGATCTTGAGAAATCGGGACACAAATCTGGCACATAGCATATTGTTGAGCAATGTAGGCCTGCTAACAACCGAGTGTTAATAATTTAAACATGATCCTTAGCAATCGCACGATCAGGACCTATTCAAGAAATTCTTATGCCCGAGGAACCTCAGGAATTTGGGGGCCCTTAATGGTAATTAATAAATAATATTTATAGTACTGATTTCCCTAAGCAAACGTTGATTTACATGCACCACCCTTTTTTAAACATTTGTATGTTACTTAATATTCTTAATATCAAACTGAGAAAAAAAAATAGTTAGTAGGAATCATAGCTAGTTTAGATGCATCAATTTATAATCATTTCGAAAATTTACTTCATTGTTATTAACTCCAAAGGTTGCGTAAGTAAAGTCGGAAAAAATAATTTCTAAGCTCCAGTAATCTTTCCCCGTCCTGCCTACGGTGAGTAGGAGACGCCCGTGGTGTCCCCTACTGAATGTGAAAGGCCGCCGTGTCGGATGGAACGTTAATCCGTTGGTCCGTTTTTGACAGGAGGCTACCATCTGTCTCCCAACAGCTATTCCAGTGTGTCCTCTCCCGTACCCTCTTTGAGCCCTCAGAGTCCTTGTGATCTGGCCATTTAACCCATTGTGCGCAAAAAAGTGCCGCTCAGAGATGAAACAACCCAACCCAGTAATCTTTAACAGCTGAGGGTTCCCCCCCCCCCCCGGTCTTACTTGGGGCTTGGGTCCTTTAGGTGGCTCCTTATTTCGACCCAGTATGTGATCCATTTTTGCGTAATCATTCTTCTATTCAGTTAGTTGTTATTAAGTCACAGTGTGCTTTGAGTTTTTTTTTTGTTGAATAGTGATTTTGATAGTTGAGTAAACAT
Source organism: Ryuthela nishihirai (assembly GCA_038380435.1). Classification (NCBI taxonomy): domain Eukaryota; kingdom Metazoa; phylum Arthropoda; class Arachnida; order Araneae; family Heptathelidae; genus Ryuthela; species Ryuthela nishihirai. Next base: position 114,477,995 of record JAWZYU010000004.1, read on the forward strand.
CCTTAATCTTCGGAATCAGTAATTATTAATATGTTATGCAAACCCAAAACTTTGTTACGTAATAGGATAGTGAACACTTGTCCAATTAAAGCTGAAAAATCATTTGTTTAACAAATACAGGTCATTCATATTATTCATCATATTAAGTCATTCAAAGATGACACTCAGTCGTTTATTGTACAACTGAATCTGCTTTACCATTGTTTGCACAACCTATTCTGTTTACCTTTCGTTATCCATCTGTAGCAGCCATTCAACCTTTCAGCATTATTCTGTGCTGCACTATCCTGCGTGACCCCACAATTACTGTTGAGTGATTGAATCTGTCAGATGGACGTCCACGAAGTGAAAGCTACAATATGTATTATCGAACAAGTCAGCAGAATACTTAATGAGACTGCATTTTAATACACCTCTGATTACTCTTAATTTCACCCAATAAAGTGATTCGTTATTTCGAGCTTAAATGTGGCGTTGAAAGCTCAACATGGCTTCAAAAGCATCGGCAAAAGCAGGGAGAAATAATTACTCTCAAGCAGTTTCTTTCCGTCAGGGCGCATAATTATTCTCCAACATCTCACTCCTGAGTTCTCCTTTTTTGGCGCCGTTACATCATTCACTGCCCCGTCCTCTACCTACGGAAGCACCTCACATTAACATGCACTTATAGTTTATAAAACCCATCCATGCGTTGGAAAATCCCACCTCGTGCAGAAGAAGCGCTGCAAAAATTATGCCATCCATAAACCTTCAGAATGAGCCATCAGGAACCGGGCTCTTCTCAACAAAGGTACTTCTGATAACGACGACAGAGGGGGAGGGGAGAATATGTATGGCGAACAGTAGGCGGGGGGGATTGAGCACAAAGAGGCAAGGATGGGTGGCTACAGGTTCTACAGAGGGTTAATGCTGGTCATCACTCTTATACGAGCTAGGATCTAAGTAGGGAAGACGACGACAGGTAAGAATATTCTCTAAGGACTAAGAAGAATAAAAGTATGCGACCTCTTTCTGTTCACTCACTTTCTCTCTCTTTTTACATGTTCCGAAATAAAAAAAAAAGCCAATTTAACGCGTCCATGATTTTCATTATACGCCGAGTGAGCTTATTGCAAGCGACTTCTATTGAAGGAGAAACACACAATCGTAGAGCATTTTGAGAGAGAAATGTCATGGCGATAGCCAGACAGGTAGACGGATGGAAATATGAATCGAAAGTTGAGTGGATGAATAGATCCATTCATTCCACTTTAGGAAGGAAAGGGGACGGAAAGGAAATATGTGAGATCACAGAAATAAATCTATAACATCAAAAGAGACCTTCTAGTTAAAACTATTTGCTTGTAATATATCGCTTCGGGTGTGGCAGTTTCAAAAGTAAACAGAAATGACAGTGTTATCAGTTTCAATCTCCCTAAAGTTAGTCTAAATTTAAATACATTGAACTATTGCTATCAGCTTATGTCGCAAACGTTAAATAAAATGGTTTTTGAAAGAAAAAAAAAACCTTGGACAACGGTCAGGGGAGAGATGGAAACCTCCCGACAAGGCACTCCAGAGTGTTCTTTAACGTGGACACAGGCCATCACTTAGCATTTCCATTTTACGAACGATGTTCTGCATGAACTGGACAAAACATTTACTGGAGAAAATTTCAACGCAGTACAATGTGATCCTGGGAACTTCAGGTTGCATACCTGAGTACTACTTACCGATTGAGATCCCTTGGCTATTGAAATGGATTTCTAAAATAGAATGTGTGATAGATAATGAGATGAATATCGGAACAGCTATAGAGGGAGAAATGGTAGATGCAGACCCTGAACTGGATTCGGGCTCTGCATCTGTAAGGATAATAAGTGAAGATAAATTCCCTCTCAAGCAGCTTCTTGCCACAGAGGTCTGACATGAGACAGTCATTTTATACACCATTGAGAAGATCTGTGAGGATCGGCAAGGATGACATAAGGCATCCTTGCCTTATCCGGGGCTCGAACCCAGGTCCCTTTGATCAGTAGCCGAGTGCGATAACCACTCGGCCATCTCGCAAGTAAAGACCACTAAAACGGAAGGGAAAATGATAAAATGCAACGGAATTCCAGTCTCTTGACACCCTCTCCCATTTATTTATTTATTTATTTATTTATTTATTTATTTTAGATACTGACCTTGATAATTGCTTCAGATGAAAAGCTTTACGGATAGCAATGAAGTTTGGAAACATTTAGTTGATGGGTGGGTGGAAAGCTTTGGGTGAATGAAAAGGGTTGTAGAAACTGAAAAGTGAAAAAAAAATCTGGGTTCTGGACCAAAAATGAATAAGTAAGTAAAAAATTTAGGTTGGAAAGATGCAATGAAAAAATGCGAGGGAAGAAGATGGAAGTTGCAGCATTTACGGGAAGTGGATAATTTGGGTAAATGTAAAGTAAATTTGAAAAATTTTGAGGCGGTTGGTTAAGTGAGTAAAAAGTTACCAATAGATGAAAAATGAAGTACTTTTAGTAGAAAGAAAATGTGGAAAGATGTTATTGATGAAAAGAGGTAGGAAATCTTTGATGGATATGAATGAGGGGTAGCAAAACGTGAGTGATGGATATATTAATATGAAAGTGAAAGGCATTGGTTAATGGAGAGCAATTTTTCTAAAACTTTGGAGGTGGTTGGTTGCTAATTGCTGAGAGGACTGATGAATGCATGAGTCAATGTAAAGATATGTCTGGTGGAATGAAAGGTAAAGAAAGATTCGGGTGACAATTGACTGTGTGGATGGAGAGATAGACTCGACAGGTGGATGATAAAAACACCGTAAACGGAAAAGTAGAGACCGGAAAAATCTAAGTGACGAATAGATATAAAACGGGGTAAAATCTGGTTAAATATATCAAAAAAACTGATTGAAAGCTATCGTTGAGTAGAAAATGATAACAAAAGAAGAAGAAATGGTACAACGTAACAACGCCATATAGGCCAAAAGAAACGGAAAAAAGGGAGGAAATAAATAACATTTCCACCTCGAAGTGATAAAAGCGATCACCTCTCAGCAGCAACCTACCAACTATATACAACAGTGTATTCTGTTTCTCTTGATCCTCGGCGCTTTTGTTGTTGCCAGCACCGGCCCATCCTAAAAAAGGCTTTGTACATCATGGCAGAGATTCGTTGAGCCCGCTGCGGCATTTTTATTCCTGTCTCTGTCGGTCTCTCTCCCTCATCCTCTGTCTCCTGATCTTCTTCTTCTCTCTCTATCTCTATCCCTCTTTATTTTATTTTCTCTTTGCCTTCGAATGGCTGTAGGCATCATTTCCCGTTCCTTGTTTCTACCGGACACCTGTTTTTGACAAGTTATCAATATTGTGAGTAAAAGATGTAGCGATACCAGCGAGGTTTGCCTCCCTCCCTATCCTCCCGCCCCCCAACCACTACCCAGAGCCACCACCATCTTCTCTCGTTCTCACTGCTTCCCTCCTACCCCCTCTCTCTTTTCGTCTCCCCTCTCTGATCTCCGGCAAATGGAGGGGGTAACGACTTTTATCGATAAAACGATTCGATCTTCGCCTCTGGGCCTTAGTCTTTTCTTCTGATTTCTCTTCGGTCCTTTTATTCCTTCCAAGTTCTCCGGCCAATGCTGTTTACTCGTAACCTGCAACCCACACTAACAGACTACCATCACCTCTCTCTCGTTCGCTACCACCTTTCTCTGCAGCCCAGTAATCTCATCCTCTCCCCCCCCCCACACACTGTACACTTTCTCCACCTCCTCTTAACACCACCACTACCGCCACCGCCACCACTTTTCATTGTAGTTTAGTTACTGCTTCTTCCTTTTTGTTCTTCCCTATCCCCCTCCCCTTTAAACCCCCTCGTTCGCATACTTAGTCGCGAGGGCACCGCGCAGGGGCTTTTAGCACTTTCCAACTAAACTTATGAATTCCGGATGGCACTAAATGTGCACGGGAACGGATCGAATGCATTTAGTCCGAGCTGCAAAGAGCTGCCAAATAAGCACGTGCGGACCCCACTGAAGCAGGGCCAGATGACAAATGGACGAGATATCGGAAAAATGAAAGAAGTTTAGGGAAAGAAAAGGGAAACAGGGAAAAAAAATAACACGCAAAAACTTTACGAAATCAGTAGATTAGTTTGAACTTAGATGGTTTCTTTTAAGAACAGAGCAGAAACATATCTCTGGATGTATTTCGTAGTAGCTCTTTGACTAGTTTTTTTTATCTACTCTTTCTCTCTCCTGAACTGAAACTTTTTCGAAATGAAGAGCGAACATAATGACCTTAACAGTATTCGATACCTTTCAGAAGCTTAATTTCTTTTATGTCCATGTACATAAATAATGTGTAGCCAGGGCGCTGCTGCTGAAGATTTCAAAAAAGAGAGACGAGGGCAACTTCGGGTCGAAGCAGGAGAGATAAAAGACAAATGGTTTTACGTGGAAAACATTTGCAGTGTTTTCAAGAGAAGAGGAATGCTGCAAATATTCTTTCATTTCTCAAGGCCAATTTTCTTTTCTTCATTTGCGAGTTTGCTAACTTACTCAAGAGACTTTGATTTTTCAAGAATGAAAAGCATAATATGTGAAACACTGAAGATGTAATATTTTTTCTCTTCAGTTTCCTGGTGAAATTCTCGTTTCTTTGAACAAGCAGTGCTCTACTGAAATTAAACTGAAAGCCTCATCATTAACGCTATTCATAAGACTATATTAGCTGTATTTTGCTTATATTAGTTCATTAGTTACAATTAAATATCAAAATATATCACTTCAGTATCTGATTTCTAATATATAAAAGTCATATGTCCGTGAGATCTCTTTGCAACACTTCAACTACTGCTGGTAATTCCTTTTTGACGAGAGCTTAATTATCATATTAACTGTTGAAACAGATTTCGACCGCCAAGTTCAAGTTAATATTAGCTCATGGTAAATTCAGCCTTCGATATGAGATTCTCTACATCAAGATTCGTCCCACCCACCCCATCTACCCCCACCCCCCGTAATTTCCCAAACACCTGATCTCGTGGTACGAAAATTCGAACACTTGTTCCTCGTGTGTCACTTCATGTTGCCTTAAATAATTACTACCTTATCTATAACAATGGACCGTGATTTTTAATTTCGAAATATCATTTTTCACCCATGTCAAAAGTTGAATTTAAATTTCGCATTTAAACACTCTTTCACCTCAACCCCCCCCCCCCCCCCCCGACACACACACACCACCACCACCAGTTACATACACACACCATCACCCAGAACCAGAATTATTCAAATACTTCGCCGTCCAATACCAAATTATCCTACCGGTTTTCCCTTGTTGCAATTGAAAATAAAAGCTCTACATTTTAAAAATAGATTATAAGGAGAGAGTAAAATTTGTTTTAAATTAGAAATCGGGTTCAAAACAAATTTTATTTTACTACTTCATTAGAGTGGAGGAGTTAAAGGGCCAGTTTAATTTCAAGAGTAAAATTGTTCGTTAAAACTTGAAAGACTTTCCTCTCTATAACCGGAGGGGGGGGGGGGGGGGCTCAGTCGGTAATCGAGCGCCAGACTCGTCATCTGTAGTTCCCAGGTTCGAGTCCCAGCTGGTTCAGCGTTGAGATTTATCTCCGCAAAAATTCCCCGCCCTGACCACGGTCAGTAGGGGACACCGATGGGCTTGGAAATGCCGCCGTCCGTCGGATGGGACGTTAAGCCGCGGTTCCGTGTGCGGGAGAGCCATACCCTGTACACGTTAAAGAACAGGCTGGGTGGCCTTGACGGAAGGCTACCATCTGTCTCCCAACAGCTGTTCCAGTGGGTCCCCTCCCGCAACCTTCTCTGAACCTTCGGGGTCCATGTGGCCTGGCCATTTAGCCCATGGTGTGCAAAAAACGCCGCTCAGAGGTAAAATAACCCAACCTCTCTATAACGGAATCCTATTTCGAAACCTATTTCACTTTTCTCCCTTTCTCTTCAGTTCAGTATTTCGAATTTTCACTTTTTGCCAGTCGGAAAACCCCTTCTGCCTTCGTTCAGAAGGGAGACACCCATGTGCATGGAAAACATTTAGTCATTGTGCCGTGTGAAGGAGAGACATACCCTATGCACTTTAATGGCCTTGATTGGGTAGGCTACATTATGTCACCTAACAACTGCCTGGTGGATTATTTCCGAATGTTCTCTGAGTCCTCAAGGTCCTTGTGACCTGTACATTTAGCCCATTGTGTGCAAAACGTTCTCTCAAAGATAAAACAATCCAGCCCAACCCAGTCGAATTTCAACGAGCATTTTACTAGTAGTAGCATAAAGAAAGATGAAAACTTATTACAACGATTTTGATTGGGTTCGATTCACCCTTCAATGGAATTTTCATTTTCCAATACACACACTCCTCACAATGGGTTGAATGACCAGAAAACAAAGATTCCATACCTCCTTTCAAACACAATGAATGAAACGAGGACCTCAGCCCTCTTTCACATGCATATAATGAAACAAGGATCCCGACACTCTCTCTCACACACAATGAATGAAACGAGAACCCCAAACCCTCTCGCACATACATGGAATGAAACGAGGACTTAAAACCCTCTCTCACACACATGGGATGAAATGAGGATCCCAAACCCTCTCTCACACACATGGGATGAAACGTGGACCCCAAACCCTCTCTCACACACATGGAATGAAACGAGAACCCACAAACCCTGTCACACATACATGGAATGAAACGAGGACTCTGAATCCTCTCTCACACACATGGGATGAAACGAGGACCCCAAATCCTCTCTCACACACATGGGATGAAACGAGAACCCCAAACCCTTTCTCACACACATGTAATGAAACGAGAACCCCCAAACCCTGTCACACATACATGGAGTGAAACGAGGACCCCAAATCCGCTCTCTCACACACATGGAATTAAACGAGGACTCCAAACCCTCTTTCACAAACATGGAATGAAACAATATCCGATGATTTTAACTGACATAATGATATGGCTTTTAATTCTCTAGTAAAGTGGTACATCCTGGTAGTAGCACGGACAAAAATGAATCGACCCCTCTTAAAAAATTTGATCATGATCTGAACAATCACATTTGCTAATACGCATAAGATATAATTCTCGTTTATTGCAAAGAGGTGAATGTTGATATCTATCAGAAAGAAACGCCTATTCTGATGTTTCCGGGTTCGAGTCCCCTATGTGCTTATGTTGAGATTTTCTCAGTTGTTCAGCTTTGCCTCTGTGAGAAAGAGAACACCGATGAACTGGGACGAAACGTCAAGCCATGGTCCCATACCAGGGGAGCCATAGACTGATCACGTTAAGAGGTGACAATGTGATGTAATAAGAGGTGGATCACGCAAAGACAAAACAATACACCCCTTCTATCGAACATTAATTCAGTACAAGTATTCCGAAGTTACGAGCATGGTTCATGAAAGAGATTTCTGTACAAGAAAAGAAAGGGAGAGACATTTTTCAAGGCCATCGAAAACTCAGCTTCTTTATTCCACACTTGCCTCTAAACGGAACCACGATTCCAAAGGAACCAAATTCAAAAGTCCGTTGGTGATAGACTTTTGCAGTTACTCAATAAATATCTAGGTCATCGGTCTCCTTTATCAAAGAGGGCAAAGGGAGAAAATATCGCTGCCGGTATAGGTTCAGTGGCCTGTTCTTGGGACAAGCACATGAGGTACACGTCTCGGGCGGCAAAATTTGTAAAAATGAATGAACACAAGTATACGAAAATAGACCGCAAATTTTCTTGTCATTTTACAATTTTTACGTTTTTTCATATGAATTAAAGGAAAAACCAAAGAATATGCACATTTCAAAGCAGAACACATATAAATATTTAAAATGTCTTTGATTTTGGTGGAATTATTTAAAAAAATGTTAATATATCATCATTATATTATTAAGTTTTGTTTTCAGCCCCTAAAAAGTAAGAAAAATTCTATTTTATGTTAATTATTTTATGTTAATTTCACACGAAATCGGATCCAGAGAGGGGGAGGGGGTTGCATCCCACCTCTTTTGAAAATGTTAATAATGCGATAAAGGAAAATAATGGTCAAACTTCTGTACATTTCATGCATTTTTAAGGAATTTTAAAGGCCTCTAAAACCGGGTGGGGGAAACTGCAATGGAAATATAGTCTCTTGTCCTCCTCCCCCCCTCATACCTTCCTTTATTTCTTTCGAGATCTGTGCCTGATTTGAAACATATTTTCCAGGAAGACCCGCAGACTGCCTTTCCTATTTGGGCCGCATTCACCACCCAGAAGACCTCCGACAATAGAGAGAAAACTGTACGAAGAATTCTAGGAAATAGTGGCTTTAAAAGGGGACAAAATCCCAGTGGGATTCTGGTGGAAAAATCAATGGAGAGAGTATATAGGGATCTAATTAGCAAACCTCTTGGGATGTGTCAGGCATGCTACTTACAAGGCAGGGCTACACTTCATTTCAAAGAAGTTGAAATTTATCGAATAGGGACAAATTTTCGAAGGATAAGTTAGTTTTCTAGATAGATTCTAAGGATATACTTATGTGGAGATGTTTAAAACAATTTAAATTGAGATTCTTGATCTCAATGGAAGAATACGCTCGGGTTTGTTTTCGTTTTTAAACTTGGTGCATATGCAAGTAACTGAATAAAACTCCGTGCATGAATAACTAGAAAAACTTTCTCAAAATTCCAGATCGCCTCTGAGAATCCATTTCCAGATCGCCTCTGAGCGGCCCTTTTGCACACAATGGATTAAATGTCCAGGCCACATGCAGCCCGAGAAGGTTGAAGGGCGGATGTTGGGTACAGATGGCAGCCTTCTGTCAAAGACATCCAGCATTCTCTTTTCGTGCTTTAGCTTCTCCCTTTCGTACTTTAGTTAGTTTAGATCAGCAACGCTAAATAACTGACGAAAGGTTTGTGCAAGATTAGAATATTGAAATAGATCTGCATGAATGATTTATTCTAATCATTTAATTAAGATTTCACATCCTCTCACTTGTTCCCAATACCTATTAGATCTCCAATGGATGTTGCGCCAAGTGAAAGTCTAATTTTGAAACATCACCAAATTTTTTTAGACATGCCATTTAGAAAAGTATAGACAGCAGCACGATGCGCTTTTCACAGATATGCACAGAAAGATATGGAATTTTTTTTTTAATAACGAAAAATTTTATTGCCAGAATAGTTGCATTTGACACCGACAGGTGGCGCTGTAGCGGTCCCGGAGCTGCTGCCTGTCCGATCTGTTTAAATAGCAACAGGCAGCAGCTCCGGGCACACTCTTCATAACCCTATTCGCCAATAGGAGGGAGAGACCTAGGATGCGGTGGGCAGACAATGTCAAACAGGACCTTGTTAGAATTGGTGTGCAGTGGCCGGATGCAGCAGATGTCGCTCAGGACAGATATGCTTGGAGAATTAAACTGCGCGGTCTGGTTGGACCTCCGTAGCCCATGGCTGCTTGAGGATGATGATGATGATGAGCAGCTCCGGGTAGTGGTCCTATATAGTGAGAGGTTGGCAAACGGCGATGTCGATTTCTATTGGTTGTCGCTGTCACGTGTCTCATTGGCGCCATTTCTGTGCGTCGATTGTCGATTAGCTCTGTGATAGTTACAGATCAAGTGTATATGTCACCGGCAAAGTTTGAAATCCGGCATTCTATAGAATGCCTAGGCATTGTATATAATGCCTAAAACTAGCCGGCAATGTATGAAACGATTCATATTTCACACATTTCCTAGGCATTCTATAGAATGCCAAAAGGCAAATCGGCAAAGTATAAAATACTCCCGGCAGTGATGTTTAATGTCGCAATGCGAGTCACGTGACTCTCGACGCTCGCCTCAAACAGAGAGCCAGAGCACTCAGTCCAATTCGAATTGACCAGTAAATGTTCCCCTGGGTCCCCTATAGGCTCACCCTGATTGCCAGATCCGTCAGTCCCTAGTTTCGGTAAAAAAGAGCGCCGTAGTTGGTCACTTTGGACACCAAAAAGACACCCTTCCATTCGGAAAAGCGACCCCTAGCGTTGTAAGAGTGTAAAAGAGGGTTGCCTCAATAGGGATCCCAAGTTTGAGAACCCTAGCTTCCATAGAAAGAGAGTTAAGGTCAAAAAACAGATTAAAAAAAGTCATCAAAAAACGACATATCACAAGCATCTCGGAACTCCACTGAAATAGATTTGACAAGTAGTAAAGTGAAATACGAGTATCCTAACTCGAATTGCAAACTTCGAATATTCAACACTTTACTGATTCGTTCTCACTTGGCTTTACCTCATTTGGGCGTTTTTATAATGCGGACGACAGATTCATTACAGGTTATGATGTTAATATTTCTGGCGGTAGTTCAGCAATGGTATTTTTCTCTTTTTGTAGAAAAATCCCGTGTCTTATACTTTGTACTTCTTACATTTTCACATGCATCTTTTCAATAAAAGCCTTTTTCGTACTTTGCCGAAATAGTATTTGTCGTTCTATATAATGCCTAGGTATTCTATACAATGCCTAGGGAAAGTATGTAATAATTCTCATATTTCATACATTGCCTAAAAGCGCCGGGTATTCTATAGAATGCCGGCTTTTCATATATTGCCGGTAACATATACATGTGTTGGTTCTATACTGAATTAGATCGCTGTGTTACAAGGTAAATTGCTTATTACATTCCTTATTTGTTTTCCTTGATAAACATAAGGTATTAAGCTTGTTAAAATGCCACATTGTGCAGCTTTCGACTGCACTAATTCTGCAAAGAAAAGGAAATTGATGAAAGCTTTCCCAAAAGATCACATTCGAAGAAGTATCTGGGCAACTAAAGTGAAACGGGAATTCTGGAAACCAACAGATTATTCTCGCTAATGTGAGGTAGGTTGAATTTCATTATATCTTTAAAAACACCGAACACATAGTTATTCTCAATATTTGAATCTCTCTACTGCTGAATATTCGAATAATATTACTAAGACATTCCAAATAGTTTGTAGACCTCAATGACATTATTGTAAAAATCTATTTTTAAAGTTCACTTACTAAAATGAATGCTTCGTTAGAAATTTGTGTAATCATTAAATTAATTTTGAAATGTTAAATAGCAACGTTTGTTGCTAAATGTTTTCAAAATATAAATATTAAATATTAAAATTAAAATCTCTAAATATTAAAAGAATGTTGCTGAAAATCGAGAATTTGTCGAGATCTTCAATTTATTTCTAGTGACATTTTTTATAAAACTTGTTTTCGCAGTTAAGGTTGGATTGTTTTACCTCTGAGCGGCACTTTTTTGCACACCATGGGCTAAATGGCCAGGTCACATGGACCCCGAAGGCTCAGAGAAGGTTGGGGGAGGGGACCCACTGGAACAGCTGTTGGGAGACAGATGGTAGCCTCCCGTCAAGGCCATCCAGCGTGTTCTTTAACGTGCACAGAGTATGGCTCTCTCGCACACGGGCCACGGCTTAACGTCCCATCCGACGGACGGCGGCCTTTCCAAGCCCATTGGTGTCCCCTACTGACCGTGGGCAGTGCGGGGAATTTTGCGGAGATAAATCTCAACGCTGACCCAGCTGAGACTCGAACCTGTGAACTACAGATTACGAGCCTGACGCTCTACCGACTGAGCCACCGCCGCCCCTCGCAGTTAAGGAAATTCGAATGTAATTTCAACATATTCCAAGTTAATTATCTTCAAACAAATAATTAAAATAATGTCAGTGTATCTATATTCAAACAATTCATTTAGTATCATCATCTCTATAAAATAATGGGGCGGGGGTGGCTCAGTCGGTAGCTCGCCAGGCTCGTAATCTGCAGTTCCCAGGTTCGAGTCAGTTGGGGACACCATTGGAAAGTACGCTGTCTGACGGATTTTCCCGTGTGGGGGAGACCCATACCCATGGCCCCGTGTGCGGGAGAGCCTTACCCTGTGCACGTTAAAGAACACGTTGGATGGCCTTGACGCATGTTCAAGAACACGCTGGATGGCCTTGACGGGAGGCTACCATCTGTCTCCCAACAGCTGTTCCAGTGGGTCCCCTTCCCCAACCTTCCCTGAGCCTTCGGGGCCCTTGTGATTTGGCCATTTAGCCCATGGTATGCAAAAAAGTGTTGCTCACAGGTAAAACAATCCAACCCACAAAATAATAATTTTAATATGGGCAATAGGCAGATGTCATTGAAAAGCACACGAATTAGATTTTTTAAAATATGTATTCATGAGAGTTCTAATTATCTTTTGATATCTCGTTTTCAGGATCACTTTGATGCATCTTAATAGGAGAAGATTCGCGTTGATGACCAAAGGAAGTTAAAAAATTCAGGTGTGCCAACCGTATCTTTATATTGCCCAGTATCAAAGGCACATAAAAGCCCTCTCAGAAGAAACCATGTAAATGAAGCTCCTGAAGAACCAAAGGTTTATATGGATCATAATTATGTAAAAGAAGCTTTTTGGTGGCTGAAGAAACGACTTGTAATTTTACTTCATAACACTTTATTAGTGAACATTGGTAATAGGGAAAATATCGCAGATTGCGTCGTAAATGGAGTTAATGTTAATGATCTGTTGGCACTTAACTCATATGGTGACACATCTGAACAGAATACTTCTTGCTCTTCATGCGCTAAACTACAGGCTGAGGAAACCAGATTGAAAAAACATGTAGATGCACAATATAAAGTGATTAAAAGTGGTTAGCATTCCAGGCTACTGTCAAAGGGACCTAGGTTCGAGCTCCAGGTAAGACATGGATGTTTATGTTGTATTTCTTCTGAGGTCCCACCATCCTCACTAATCTCCTAATATGGCATATTAAACTGACAGGCTCCTGTCAGACCTCTGTGATAAGCAGCTATTTAAGGGATATTTATTTATATTATTATAGTGTAATAAAGGAAAAAAAATCATTTAGAATGTTCTAGTTCTGCATATATATAACATAATTTTGACAAATTTCAGAATACGTAAAAATATTTTTATAAAGTGTTCAACTGTTATTTTTGAATAGAATTTGGATATTAATTTTATAAAAGCATAAATCAGAACCCAAATTGAAAATATTGCCACATCGTTTCAGAAATATTAAGCATTTTTACTTTTAAAGCAAAAATTTAATATATGGGACTGAATGTATGGAAAGAACAGTTATTGCTTTAATTTTTATTATTTTAAGTAATTCTTATTAACTTAAGAATCAAAAAATATCAGTATAAAATACTGAGAACAGAAAGCATTTCCATGTTTTTTAAGTAATAAATCTTATTACATAGTTTCTCCGTCCTCATGTGTGTGTTGACGTTGTTTTCAGCTAGCCTAACTGACGCACTCGCAGAGCACAGACATGGCGTCCATGAACGCTGTTTGCCAACCTCTCCCTATATAGGTCCACTAGCTCCGGGACCGCTACAGCGCCACCTATCTGTGACATATGTAACTATTCTGCCAATAAAATATTTCGCTATTACGAAAAATCCCATGTCTTTCTACGCATTTCTGTGAAAACCGCATCGTGCTACTGTCTATACTTTTCGAATTATTGAATTTTTACTTTTCTGTTAATTTTGGGTCACTCTGTACATAAATAACAAACATTCTAGGAGCCATAGGTGAACAATGATTGCATTTGACTACTGGAGGCCAGATCTTACAGTTTAATTTCACATTGTCCATCGGGGCCATGTTCAAATTATGCCCTTTCTCATAAATCTTTGGGAATGTTGTTCACAACTCTATTGAATAATCATCAATCGCGCAAGTAATATGGCCAAATCAGTGCAATCTCTTTCCACAGAAGATGCCGCTTAAAGATAGTTGATGATTCCTTTGTCAAACCTCATCAATATTTACAAAATAAAACAACCTAAGACGTTGTGCAAACACTCGAAACTAAAGCTTCGAGCCTCCTATTATTTCGATTGTAAAGAACAAAGTTTCACGACCACAGCAAATTTCAGAGAGCAACATTCCATAACAGTATTAAAAAGTGGTTCTACGACATGTATTTCTGCATATATAAATATTACGATGAGCAAAATTATTTTTTTTTCTAAGCGGGTTAGGGCATAATAATTATCGAAATAATTCGAACTGCGTACTCGGAGCTGGAGCACTCAGGCTCTTACATTTCGGCATTTGGTCAGGACGAGCTCAGGCTCATACATTTCAGGATCTTGTCGAAATGAGCTCAGGCACATACAATTCAGAATCGGGTGAGACGAGCTCAAGATTATACATTTCAGAATCGGGTTGGGACGAGCTCCGGCTCATAGGCTTCGGGATTGGATCAGGATGAGCTCAGGCTCATACATTTCAGGACCGGGTCGGGACAAGCATAGACTCATGCATTTCGGGATCAGGTCAGGAGAAGCGCAGTCTCATACGTTTCAGAATCGAGTCGAAACGAGCTCAGGCTCGTACCTTTCAGATTCGGGTTCGGTCGAACTCAGGCTCATACGTTTCGGGATCGGGTTGGGACGAGCTGCAGTTCATACATTTCGGATCGGGTCGGGACTAGCGCATGCACATACATTTCAGAATCGAATCGAAACAAGCTCAGGCTCTTACCTTTCAGAAACGGGTTGAGACGAGCTCAGGCTCCTACGTTTCGGGATCTGGTCAGGATGAGCGCAGGCTCATACGTTTCAGGAACGGGTTGGGTGAGCTCAAGCTCATATATTTCGACCTCGGTTCAGGATGCTATTGAATTATACATTTCCGACTCGGGCCAGAAATTTGGATCTCGAATTTACCTATAGTGCATATGCGAAACTAATATAACATAGCGATAGTTTTAAATTATCTCTTCAATAGTATTTTGAATTAATGTTCATTTTTAGTAGGTTTGCATTTGGCTTTCGAAAATAGCCCAAAATTTAACCTTATTAAAAGCGATAACTGTAATAACCAGTGCCAAATGTGTACCTCCCTTGATACATGTGCTGTCAATGTAAGAACAGGTGAGTCTGAAATCTGTTGTGAAACTGAACTGCAAAAGCACCACGTTTGCAGTAGAAGGATCGTCACAATATTACACGGGAAAAGTCATCTCCCTAAATCCTGCTCACACGAACCTCAAAAGTAAGCTTTTCTTGGTCAATCTAAAACACCTTTTCTGGAAAATGAAATTCACGTCTTCAACCACGTCATAAATCTCTCGCAAAGTTCATTCAAAAGAATTCACAGAGCAGATATTGGCTAAAGTTGATGGACTCTCAGACGCCACGTGAATGTGAGGTACAACTTCGCACAAGAAAGATCTTCCGATCCGTCCAAGGCTTGATGAAAAGGAGATCAGATCCTCTTCTTCATATTAGAGTCATCGTTGCATTCTGCTACTCACTCACACACTTCTACTGTTAGTCATTGCTTGTGAAATTCCAGAATGATATTTATTCACATGCATTTTTTTATTTACTAAGAATAAATGCAGTCCAAAACGTGACATTTATGGATATCTAAGCAAATTTTAGTGTCTTACGAAGAGCATCACCACTACACTAATTGCAGCAATAAATCTCCAGGTTCGATATTTAAAGGCTTTACGATGCGCGTCCAATATTTACTTCGACATATAAATTGATTAAAAGTCCACACAGCTCAGTTGCGGCATAACTAGTACACAGATTGCGTTAGCTCGATGTTTATTAGTGAAGTTGGTCATCATCACTAATGTTTATTAGTGATGATGATGATTAAAAAGTTAACTTTGTAGCTCCACTGAGAATAAAAATGGGGGTTCCTAAGTAGATACTTTTAAAGTTTAAAACCGTAACATCAGTGATAAATCTGACATTTGTTTCATTATCACATTGTGAAATTTCCCAATATCTTTTGCTCTATACTTGGGTTGAAATTCTAGCTTAGATATTTATTCGATGACGTTAATATTTCCTTGTTTTTAGCATCCCTGCAATACTAAGAAGTGGTCATATCACTCTGTATTCTGATTTCAAAAATTGTAGTGTTAAAATACGATAAAAAAGAGTAAAGTTGATAGTGTTCATATTTAAAAATACAAAATGAAGTTGCTAGCCAGTATCAACCCACTGCATTTTATTACCTGAAGGGAATGTCCTATTTTTTTTCTATCAATTCAAATGCAAAATTACATATTTGTCTCTCCAAAAAACATTATTTTTGACTCCATAAAACTACTTCATACTTGCCACAAAATTCCCCGCCCTGTCCACGGTCAGTACGGGACACCGAAGGGCTTGGAAAGGCCCACCGTCCGTCGAATGAGACGTTAAGACGTGGTCCGTGTGCGGGAGAGTTATACACTGTGCACGTTAAAGAATACGCTGGATGGCCTTGACGGGAAGCTGCCATCTGTCTACCAACTGTTCCAGTGGGTCCCGACCCCAACCTTCTCTAAGTCTTCGGGGTCCTTGTGACCTGGCTATTTATCCCAGTGTGTGAAAAAAGTGTCACTCAGAAGTAAAACAACCCAACCCAACTTCATACTTGAAATTCACTACAATTTCATGTTGAAGTAAGAGTAGTGAACGTTCAGCTAATAGTTCAAGTTATATACATGTTTGTTTTGTTTTCCATTTCAGAAACTGCGATCAAATCTTTCTTTACGACACCATGTGAATAAGCTACCATCCCACTATGTGGCTTCTTTCAATATCTGTGCAGTCAGATCGACACTATTTTTATTCCATAATAAAGAAAGGCATTCGTCAGAGCTTTCTTGTGATCGTGACCACCGCAGAAAAGACTTAGAAGGAGCAAAATAGTTTGAAGATTTTCAGCCATATTTATTTGAGAGTACGATGGGTAACTTCAATATAACCAAACAGATAATAAATGAACTTATTTAATAGATAAATTTACAAGGAATAGTAAAACCTGAATTATTCCTCACTTCATATACAAATAGACTAATGCTAATTACTATTGACTATCATTTAATGACAAATACTAAAAGCATAAAACGTTAGAACGTTCGTTACAAAGTTTTTTATATAACAAATCATAGAATCGATTCTTACCACAAATCATTCTTACTATTACATAATACGATTATTGAAAACATTCCCATAAACAAACAAAGATTCTCCATTTCACACAAAAATCTAGCAAACAAGCAACGGTAATCTAAGCCAACAACCAGCGCACTGCACAAAGGCAAAGTCACTTACCAACTATTTTTATTCTTCTAAAATTTATACACATCTTTCAAAAAGTTTTTAATTTGAATACTTTTCAATATACTTTTATTAACTAATTCTCAGCTTATGCCGTATCTCATGATACAATAATCACGCTTTTGATTGTTGCACGTGAACATGCCGTTTCAGTATCTTTTTTTATTATTTATTTTACTTCTTCTTACGGAAAAGAATTATTTACAGTTCATTTCAAATATATAACTCTCGAGTTTATTTACTATTAACAAAGCTGTGTATTTTGATTCAACAGATACTCTCAAGTGAATCTTCTCAACCACATTGTTTTTTGCTTTTAACATCTTGCTGTTCCTTTCTTAAACCACATATTATTGATAAAAAATTCATCATTCTTACTCGTAGTAAATTCTGTAAATGTTTCAAGCATTTCTTATATCCCTTTCTAAATAATATGCATGTTGTGTACATCGCTTACCTTTTAAAAGGTAACTCATGTATCGCTTAAAAACGTGACTGCTTTCGGCTTCACTTTGTGCACGCGCCTATCCTTCTGTATCACTGACAGGAGCTAAGCACAGTGTTGCGAAATGGTAAAATAAGTGAACAAAATTATTAACTTGCGTCAGTGCAACACAATTGTCAAGAAATCTAGAGCAATAATTTCTTAAACATATATCTGTAGCATATCTGAAAATGGTGCGAATATACTGGATATTTGGCAAAGAATTAGCAATTGAATCTGGAACTAATGCTATTCAAAGAGAAAATTTTAAAGACGAATTTCTCTAAACAGTAAAACAGAAAAAAGAAAAAATCCCGTCGTCCTGAAATTTAGAATTACTGTTGGTGTATAAGTGCATATCATATGTGAGAACCTCGAGAATATGCTGCATATTTAACCAATACACGTCATAGGCACTTCAAGGGCTAATGCTATTCAAAGGGAAAATTTAGAAATTTTTTCTACACAGCACATTTGAAACAAAAAAGAAAGACAGCCCTGAAGTTTAAAATAAAATTTGCTATTGAATTCCCTTTACATATTTTAAAAAATTGGGAATAGAGAGTTTTGTAAATATCATTTTAATTTCACACAAAAAAGATCAAAAGAAAACTAGACAAAATCATATACAAATATGAAAATGAACCTATTGTACAAAATGCAGAATGATAATATAGCTTAATTGCAGAATGATAATATAGCTGATATGAAATTTTGTTTCGCAAGACTAAATCTTCATTTATAACTCGGAAGAAGTATTGCAACAGCAAGATGTCTTATTGTAGAGGATTGGTTGGATTTTAATACTGAAGAATGCTGCTTTGTTAGAGCACAAAATGCTAAATTTTTGCGATGGTGAGGGAAAACATGGCGTAAAGGAACACATCTGAATTCGCTATGTTAAACAAAGGTTTAATAAGTACTAAGTTTAAGTTTATACTTTTAGCTTGAACAATAATTGAGCAACCCTGATTTTGCTTCCACAACTCTTTAAACATTTAATGAACATTGCTGAAAATCCAGATTCACGTAGATACGCCTTTAATCGATCTGTCCCATTTTCGCATAAAAGAAACTAAATTTTAGGAGCAACGGAACTCCAATATTTTCTTGTCATTGATGTAACAAGTGATTCTGCAATTATGGACAGTCTTTGCAGCATAAAAGTCTCATTCTCTCAGAGTGGCACCTAGAGCAGAGAAATGTTTTCGAATACCACAAAGGTTAGAGTCTGATATGTAACCTGATATAAAATTTTGCTTTTGAATCGTACGGAATTTTTACTGTTCTTTACGTGAAAGGTTATCTTTTTTTTATTACAGCATTAAAACGCGCCAAATTAACTTCGTCTCGATTTTTTTTTATTTTATACCATCGTAAAGAGCAGTAAAAACCTTTCGAAACCTTTCAGAACACTTACACATAGTTCAAAATGAAGATATTGAAATTAAGCTCGCAAAACATTGTTTTTGCGAGATTAATCGTGCGAGATCATCGTCGATATACGAGAGCTCGCATTGTGCCTTCAAAAGATCATTCGCTAACGATCATAAGCTGCATTCATGGGGATGTAATGCGAGCACAGTGCAATGGTGCAGCTCATGCAACATCGTGGAGCACCAAATGTCATGTACGACAGGTACGGAATCAACAATCTGCACCACAGAATGTCAAGATCGCATGTTACATAGGAAGGCTGTTCGCGACCCTTTCCTCACAGCCACTATGCTGCAGAGTGATTTATAGACCACTAGGGTACTGTGGTCTCCATGCGCACTGCTTACACCGTTTTCACTGGTATCGAGTGAGGCAACATTGGAATGCAGAATGGAGGAGAATGTTATTCACAGACGAGTCCGATTCTGTTTCAGTATGCCATATGCCCATTTGTCCGCATAGCGGCAGCATCATCGCAACATCAGGAAGCCTATTCCATTAGCTGCCATATAGATCCCTGTCATGTCCCTCGAATTTTATATTTATTTATTTATTTATTTATTGTACATTTTTCTTGTATTATATCGTTGTATATATTTTTATGTGTTCTTTGAAATGTTTGTGCTGGGATGACTCACTGTTGTTGATTTTGGGTCTGAAGATTGCTGCTTGTGGAAAGAATCAATGCCAGAAGTTGTTTGCGTCGTATATGACTAACTAGCCTGCGGCGTGAAGTCCTCGCATGAGGCTAGGGGAAGGAGTGGGAAGTATCAGTCTGTGCGTTAGCTGTCAAGCGAAGAGGTCGCTTCAACACGCATCAAAAGGACGCCGCCTTTCTCAATAGTAACCCTTGGAGTGCATGAGGGTGCGATTCCAAGAGGGAATCCAGATTCTTGGAGAATCTTGTCTTTTATTCTTGTGGTTCGGGAGGAGCCACAGTGTAGGCAAAGGTTGGTTATCCTTTCGCCGAATTTGAGGTCTGTAAAGTGAGAAATTGCAGAGTGTGCAATTCTCCACCTCATTTTAGTAATATTTGCAGTAGCAAAGCAGCAAAGGCTCATGGAGCTGAGCGGTGAATTTGATAGTAGTTTTGTGGATTCAGAAAGAACCACAGTGTGAAGCAGCAAAGTCCCACGGAGTGGAGTTCATTCCCAGCAAATAGCTGTATATATTGTTGATAAATTGTGTCGTCCCTATATAACTCTCATGCAGTAATTGATGGACCGTTGTTATTCTTCATTCAATGCAGCAAAGTTGAGGTATACAGTGGGACGGGCTTAAAAACCCACGAATCTGTGAATTCACCAAAGTGAATTAAGAAGCAATTTCATCATTCTCTCTCTACTCCCGTTCTGCTCGGTCACTACACTCCCCACCATAGAACAATCGCATGGAGTAGCATCACGTATGGCAGCCAAAGACAAATGTTACCCATGTTTCTGGCATGCTAAACACGAGATGTTACATCTATGACATCGTTAATACTATGGCACGACCCATCCTTACCACCATGCCTGGACTGATTCTGCAGCAGGACAACACCACCCCACACCCTGTGTGTGCACTGATGGAATTCTCCAATAGCCACCATATTCCTCGGACTTCTCAACCATTGGGCATGTGTGGGACCTTGTGGGTCGCAGCATTTCCCAACATTCTCCAGCGACGAACTTGGACAATTGCGTGCCCAATTCGATGCTTTTTAGAACGTCATACCTTAGGGCCATTAACCATGTGATTGATGGAATGCCGAGACCTCTACAAGCTTGTATAACTGCCTGAGGGGCCTACTAGGTATTGATAAATTTGCAATGTACGCACGCATCTTGGTTATAACGTTCCGTTTTTGAACATTTGCATATATATCCTCTTTTTCGGACGTATACATCATTTCGTTCGCATAGTTGCGATTTCCACTTTGAACAGCGTATATTTCATATTCAGCAAAATATAGCACAAAATAAGCATCTTTGGAAACTGTTTTATCATCGTCATCATCATCCTCAAGCAACCATAGGCTACGGAGGTTCAACCAGACTGTGAAATTTAGTTCTCCAAGCATGTATATCCTGAGGTATATCTGTTGCATCTGGCCACTACACACCAATTCTAACAAGGTACTTTTTGACATTGTCTGCTCATCGCATCCTAGGTCTCCCCCTCTTTCTGAGGCCTTTAGGCACACTGTTCATAAACCTATTCGCTAATCAATAATTGTTCATACTGGCAACATGTCCAAATTAACGGTGTCTCTCTCTGCACAATTTGCTGCATAAAGGAGGTTGCCTAACCTTATCATTAGTTACAAAGTTGAACCACCTAATGCCCAAGATACTGCGTAAGCATCTAGAATCAAAATCATCCAGGTTCCTGATATCTTGTTTACAAAGCGTCCTTGTTTCACTACCATAACTAATCTTAGAGAGAACCAAACTATTATATGCCTAATTTTAGTCTTTACGTGTATACGCCTATTTCTCCACTCTCTCTATAGATCAAAAGTCCCGATAGCAATCCCTGTTATTCTGTGAATCTCATGCCGCACATCACCAGTATCTGTTACAAAGGTACCAATATAATTAAACTGAGACACCTTCTCAATACTGAAGCCATTCAGATTAGATGAAACCACAGCCTGCCTGACCAATTTTCATCACTTTAATTTTTTCTCTGTTTATAACCAAATCTACTCTACTACCAGTCTCATCAACAGCTTGAATGAAAGAGTTCATCTCATCAACATCATTTGCCAAAAGGGCTAAATCATCAGCATAATCAAAATCAGAAATTTTCGTATCTCCAGCCCATTTAAGGCCAAAATCTCTCCCTTGAAGTGAATTTCGCATAACATAATCAACAACCAAACTAAAGAGAAAAGGGGACAAAATGCACCCTTGTCGAACACCAGAAGTAATGCTAAACCAATTGCTACAAGACTTACAAACTCTCACACATGACTCTGTGTTATTATAGAGAGCTTTCATTATGTTAACTAACTTGTCTGGTATAGCATATGATTTCACAATCAAACACAAATTATGACGATCAACAGAGTCGAAAGCCTTTTTGAAATCAACAAAGCTAGCAACCAAAGGTTTGTGAAACTCTAAACATTTCTCAAGAATCTGCTTAAGTGAAAATATCTGATCTAGACATCCCCTAACACTTCTGAATCCACATTGATCATCACGCAAATGACTGTCAACCAGAATCTTAATTCTATTAAGCACAATCATGCAAATAACTTTCCCTGGAACAGAGAGTAGGCTGATACCCCTATAGTTATCACAAGTACTGCGATCACCTTTTTTGAAAATAGGGATAACAATAGCTCTGGTAAAATCTTTAGAAACCATGCCTTTATCATAAAAGATATTCAGAATTTCAGTCATCCAAGTGGTAACCGAAACATTCCCAGCTCTAAGCATTTCCGTAGTAATTTCAAACCCTGGGTATTTATGTAGTTTAAATTTCGGAACAGCTAAAATAACTTCAGACTGTGTTATAGGGCCAACATTAAAGCCACCAATGCATGTATCATCATTGCAAACAATGGGAGTAGAACTAACCACATTGTTTAGAACATCACTGAAATGCTCAGCCCATCTAGCCATGACAGAATCCTCACCTTCAATAACCTTTCTTGTTTATCCCTCAATCTCTTCATCTATCCTTCAATCAAGCCTGTTTAAAACGGTCTTATTCTTCCTGAACTTCAGCAGTAAGCAAACCATGACTGCCATAATGACTAAATAACCTATTATGGTAAGCTTTGGCTATAACTGGATCTTTCAGAGCTTCGTAATTAAACGTAAATTTTTTAACCTTAGCACCACAGCTTCTTAAGTTTCAGTTGCAAGACACTTTTAACAAGGTAATGGTCAGATCCAATTTCAGCCCCCCTTTATGACCTGGTATTCCTAACGGAACTACCCATTTGCTGTTAATTATTATATAATCTATCATATTCTTATGCAACTTATTAGGTGAAACCCATGTGTACTTATGTATGTCGCGGTGTTTGTAATAAGTGTTAGTTATTCTGAAACCATTGAGTTCACTTACCTGTAGGAGATGTTGCCCATTGCCATTGCAGCTATCAATACTAAAACGACGTATCACCCTTACCCTAGGGTCAGAGTAAGTACCAACTTTGGAATAGAAGTCCCCTAGAACAAGGGTAATATCTTCTTTTTTAACAGAATTCAATATATCATGAAATGGTTCCGTAAATCCTATCCTTCTCCTCCTCATAGACATCCTCAGGGGTGATATAACAGCAGAAACATGCAGGTCTTTAATGCTTCTCTGTAATTTTGTTGTAAGAAACCTTTCTTTAGTCCACTCATATCCTTGACGAGCAGACCACGCTTTGCTGATTCTTATTATCTTCCCTCCCTGAAAAGAGATATTTAAGATTATTTTTAAGAATCTGACATTTATCTGTCCATCTTGTCTCTTGCAAGCCGAGAAGATCTAAATTATAATGATGGAATTCTTGTGTGAGGACATCAAGAGAAAAAGCTTTGTGCAGAGTCCTCACATTCCAACTACCTATGGAGAGAAAATGGCTAGTGGGATGTTTAAAGAAACTACGTTTATTGAGAGAGGGAATGCCGATAATATCAAACAGCCCCCTGATCGCAGACATGGGGCAAAGACCCGTTCCTCCACCAGTAAAGGCTGAAGCCATCTACACTGGAAGACTTCCTGCAATGTAGAATTGACAATGCCAATAGAAGCAAAAAGTTCAAGGGCCTTCGATGACCTCTGCTCAGGATTATCCACCAGCTGATAAACATATCCTGTGAATCTATTCACTTGGGGCTGTCAACCCACAAACGAACAGAAAACACAGCGGAAGATTTTCCCTCCACAGAAGCCCACCAGTGCAGCAAAATCAGGATCCATAATCAAGCTCAGAGCCATATATCTGTCCAGTCCAGTGGGTTTATATGGTCAGCACCAGGACCATGCGTAGTTGACTACTCCTCAGCAGGGTAGAAAAAAGGAAAAGTAGTCATAGTTGTCCAGATCAGTAGGCCACACTAATCTGGCAGCCCTCCCCATGCGTTCACTTCCACAAGAGAGTATCTCTTTTGAAAGGTAGTAACGGCTTGCACCACGAGAAGGCCGGATCGGATATTAGGTGCTAGGCCTGGCCGGTTCTGTGCATCATCACAGGGGATTGGTGCATAGCTCTCCTTCCAGTGACTACCTAGCTACCATTTACAGACCAATTTACCACCCAGCTATAATTAACAATTTGAGCCATTTCACAACCAAAATTATTTTCCTGAAACAACTGAAAAATGATAAAGACATAAAGATTTGCAATTATTTTTAAGCTATTCGTGAAATAATTTGAAAATCAGAAACTCTTTGGAAAAATATTTTGTACTGAAAATCAGTCAGTGTCTACAGCATCTTTTGATTTCTATATCGTCACTCCGACCCCTATTTGACTTTGAACGCGACACCGAATCCGAAAATTCTTATTTTTGAGTTATCTCTGCCCGAAAGAGTTCTATTAACCAATTTTCAGTTCTCGATATGTTTTTATATAGAAATTTTACCTTCGATCTCCAAACATCCATTACATTGAAAAATTCATAAAGTTCCTCGGGTGTACGATATTAAATACTTCAGGCACCAATTTTAGCTCCCAAGTATCGGTGTATCGAAATTTCACCTTTTGACCTAAAAAATCCCATTGTGACCCAGATTTCAGAACATTCATGAGATCTACGACCCAAAATAGTCCCAGACTCCAGTTTGTAGCCCTCTAGCACCAATAGATATGAATTTGACCTTTGACATTTAAAGACCCTTCGCATCCCAAACTTCATAACATATCTGACATCTACGATCTAAAATATTTCCGGGCACCAATTTTTAGCTCCTTGCAACGTTAGGTCTTAATTCGATCTTTGACCTCAAAGGACCATACGGATCAGAAATTTCGTTACGTTTCCTAGATCTACTGCTGAAACATCCCAAGACACTAAATTTCACGTCTCTAGGCACTTGTAGATCAAGGTTTTGCCTTTATGTGACCTCCATTTGACCTTGAAGAATAACGTCGGAGATCACATTTCGTATTTTTCTCCAGATCTACGATTCGGCTTACTCGTAGGTGCAAATTTCTAGAGCTCTACAACTTCTGCATCATAGTTAGAGTTTGCATGATCCCTTATCATTTCAGTCTCTGAATCAATGAATTAGCCAATCATCATCATCTATGTATATTAGATGCTGAGATGCGAAATAATTAAAGAATGCAACTAATAGCACTTTGATGATGACAGCAATTCTTTCTGGCAGTGATTCGGCAAGATGTTCGCATGTGTTGCTTTTGCAAGCAGCTTTTGAATTAGTTTCTGTTTAAATCAGTTTTCAATCTTACCTGAATAAAAAATCTAAGTATCCGTATATAGCATCCATGAAGAAAAAAAAAATAATTCCATTCATGATAATGAATATTTTAATCATCCAGCATTTTTAAAAAAAGATGCTTTCGATGCATGAACTGCTTCAGTTGCAGATTTAATGCACACTCAGAGTCTCGTTTTTTGCGAAGTACTGCGTGTGTTTTGTTTCTTAGCAGTACCAAAATGACAAAAAAAAAGAAGAGGAAAGATTAAAAAATCGAAATGTCAAATACGTTTTTCGAAAAGAAAAAGAAAGCCAACTAAAGGGGTTCTTCTCTGCACCCGCTAAAATTCTATATTTCTTCAGCGACCCATTTCTCACAAAATTTCCGCAGAGTGACAGAAAAAGCAATAACAGCATCAGTACAAAGAGAGAAGAACAAAAGCAGAAAGAGGAAAATCCGCTTCCCCGTACATCAGCATAAGTTTTTCTTTTCAAAGTGTCGCCTCTGCTGCCCTTCCCTCTGCCAATATCCTCCCGATCAATGCCTCTGTTGCAAATGTAGACATTGTTCCGCACGCAAGAGGAATTCCCATTGTTGACCGTCGGTTACGCGCTCTGAAAGGTGTGGCTCTGCACGCGCTGGACAATGCGAAACTTGCCGAGGAGACATCTTGTTAGCTGGTCTTGAAAAGGAAGCTCTGTCATAAACAGTTTTTTTTTTCTCCCGAAAGATTCAGAGAAGCAATTTCTTTAAGAGCAATATGGATATTTCCTACTTTCTACTACTGCTGCTTTCAAGATATGAAATGTATGGGTATTCTTCTGTTCATCAGTCGAACTTATTTTGCCTTTAAGAGCCCCAACATGTCTCGTATAGTATGATTAGGAACACTAACAGGTTTATTATATGCATTTATTTGATGATAAAAGCTCTCGTCCTGCATATTCTTCGCTTTTTTTTTTTGTCCCCAAAAATCCAACGATAACAAAGAATTATTCGACCCGAAATCCGAGTTCTCCGAAGTGCTATGGAAATTCTAAGAAAAATCTAGATATTTATAGAAGACACAAAGCATTTCGTTAAATCCGCATCTTTTCGTTCTTCTTAATACGAGAAAGCAGAGCTGGATATAGGAATGGACAAGGGGGTCGGGATCCCTCCTCCCCCTTTTTAGAATGCTTGTAAGTGTATTAGCGGCAAAAAATTATTAAACTGTTTCATATTTCACACAATTCAAACCTTTTTAAAGATTTCTGAAACGGAGTGGGAGACGCTATGTGCAATGGAAATCCAGTTTCTTTCCCCCTCTCCCTTTTACATTCATCCAGATCTATTGATCCCCCCCCCCCCCCCCCCCACGTCCTTCCTTCCATTTGATTCTAGATCCGGGCCTGCGAGAAAGGTATATTCTAAACTTTCTAGGTTTACTGAAAAATTAGTTGCCACAGAATTGACAAACCTGATTGTGAACTAAATAAACCTGAATTCGATTCCCTATCGACATGCATATTTAAACGTTGCCATCTATTATTCTCCTTCCAAGCACTCATGGAATCTGCATTAAATAGGTTTCATACAGTTTTAAGGGAGCATGGAAATCCTGCACGATATTGATGCAAGGTTTCAAATATTTTGGTCATGCAGTGTATCACGAAATAATCATATATTTCACTTTCAGTGACAAATAAACAATGGGTTGGGTTGTTTTACCTCTGAGCGGCACTTTTTTGCACACCATGGGCTAAATGGCCAGGTCATATGGACCCCGAAGGCTCAGAGAAGGTTGGGGGAGGGGAACAGCTGTTGGGAGACAGATGGTAGCCTCCCGTCAAGGCCATCCAGCGTGTTCTTTAACGTGCACAGGGTATGGCTCTCCCGCAAACGGGGCCACGGCTTAACGTCCCATCCGACGGACGGCGGCCTTTCCAAGCCCATCGGTGTCCCCTACTGACCGTGGGCAGGGCGGGGAATTTTGCGGAGATAAATCTCAACGCTGACCCAGCTGGGACTCGAACCTGAGAACTACAGATTACGAGTCTGGCGCGCTACCGACTGAGCCACCCCCGCCCCAAATATTTTGGTCATGCAGTGTATCACGAAATAATCATATATTTCACTTTCAGTGACAAATAAACAATGATATTGGAGCTATGACTATGTATAAATTTTACATATAGATACATTAACTTAGTAAGTCATTAAGCAATTGTAAATTGCAAACATAATGATATGAAGGAGCTAGCACATCATCGCGGAATCACTGACTCCTGTGTTTCCAGCCGAGACGAATCTTTCTTTGAAAATTATAAACCAAACACGAAAAAAAAAAACAAGTACCTGCAGAGTTATATGGGCGAAATGTTGCTCGATTAATTGCATCAAAGGTAATTGCTTATCTGGTTTAATTGCACGAATAATATAAAAATTTTATGGAGAGATTTGAAGCCGAATAGAGAGATAAATGCGCGTCATGTGACAGGAGGATAGAGGGATTAATAGTGGGCTGCAGATCGATAAATAGAAAGAGAAATGGAAAGAGAGAGCTCGAGAGATAGATATCGCATTTGTTTTTCAATTAAAGAGCGTCGGAAGACCGGAAACGGATAAAGAGCTGTGCATCCAAGTTTTACGGCACTTCATTTCTACGCATGGCTGAAGAAATTTAAACGAAGCGAGGCGACTATCAAGGCTTAACCTTCTAATGGCATGTGTTTCTCTATGGTGGCTGAGCGCATAAAAGATCTGTCTCGCTCTCTCTGCTGTCTCTCCCTCTTTCGGTCTCCAAGTCTCCGTTTCCGGTAGCAGCAGCAAATTAAAGTTTCCCATGAAGGCGAGAAACTCCATTTGAATTCCCACGGCAGACAAAATGTAAGATGTTTTATCCCAACTTTAAATGGTATATTTCGTTTGATAAGTCGAGTTCAACTCCCGGATGCTGCGCACTTATCGCTGCGTCTCGATCTGGAGAAATGGAGCGGGACAGGAGGTTGAGGGATGAGGATGAGGAGCAGCAGCTAGGAGAGGTAAAGAGGATGGGGAGGAGAAGAGAATGATTCGGGGAACGATCTACCGGAATGAAACAGCTGCACTCGAGGGCATTGGATTTGCACGGGTAACTAATTTCGAAAGGGTGAGAAATACGGTATTGGTCAGCCATTTCGTAGGCGTAGTGATGTGAACGAGGAAAGGTGTATTTAAAGGGACAAACTAGATTGTTTGCGTAGATGTGAAGAGAGCGTTTAAACTTTAGAGTGTTCTGGAAGATGTAATGGAAGCTCAAATACATTAGGCTGTGAAGTATTTCCTAACTAGCTGCATTTTTACAAAAAAAAATATAATTTCCTAATATTATCGGAGACAAAAAAAAAGCTATTTTATATACTTAAGGAAAAGAAAAAGTAAAGGTTAGATTTGATTTTTTAAAATTAAAGTAATTAAACAAAAAGTTTTAAAAATTCCAGATATTTATTACAGAACAGTTGAGCCATATATTGGGTTGGATTGTTTTACCTTTGAAGGGCACTGTTTTGCACACAATAGGGTAAATGGCCAGGTTACAAGGACCCCGAGGGCTCAGAGAAGGTTAGGGGAGGGGATCTACGGAATAAGTGTAGGGAGACCTTTGGTTGGTTGGTTGTTTTACCTCTGAGCGGTACGTTTTTGCACGACAATGTGCAATGTGCATGCTCTGCACAATGGGTTAAATGGCCAGGTCACAAGGACCCGGAGGCTCGGAGAAGGTTGGGGGGGGGGACCCACTGGAACAGCTGTTAGGAGACAGATGGTAGCCTCCCGTCAATGCCATCCAGTGTGTTCTTTAACGTGCACAGGGTATGACTCTCCCGAACACGGGGCCACGGCTTAACGTCCCATCCGATGGGCGGCGGCCTTTCCACGCCCACTAGGGTCTCCTACTGACCGAGGGCAGGGGGAGGAGTTTTGGGAAAAAAATCTCATCGTTGACACCGGCGGGACTCTAACCTTGGAACTGCAGATTACGCTCCTGGTGCGCTACCGACTGAGCCACCCTGCCCCAGGCATGTATTGGAAATCATATTAAAAAACTATTTCTACTCGTAATACAATATAAAAAATATTAACTGTCTGCTCTGAAAGTATACTCAGTAGTTTCGTAGCCAAATGTGTTACGGAACTCGAAATAGCAAACGAAATTAGTACATTAACTGAAAAGATCACATATCGTATTACATCTAAAGCTCTCAATTACGTTTAAGATGACGATGTCTAAATTCAAGGTAATTGGTGCATCTTACCTGGAATTGGACATCGCCATATTTTTTTCTTCCAAGAAGGAATCACTTGACCGCTAATAGCTGCAAAGGATTAAAGAATCTGCTCTTTGTCAATTCCCTTAAATCAAATTTAGAGCAAATGACGAAGTATCAGTTGGATGACAAAACAAGCAGATGGCCTTCGAAAACTGATTAAATAAGGTAATCAACAAACAGAGTCGAAAGAGAACGCTTCAATAGATTTAAGAAAAGTCTTTTCAGCAAAGTGTTCCAGTTTCTTTACTTTTCTTCTAGAAGAAGTCTGGTCAATAATTCCTTTCACTCAGTAAACGATGAGACGTCCATCATGACAAGTATGATATTGTCAGTTTCTTAAAATGGTAACTGGGAGATGTTATTTTTACCGCCACTAAAATGCGCTTCTACGGTTTAGATCACTGACTAATAATTGTTTTGTAACCGAGACATCTTAAAAGGTGAAAATCCTGTACCACATGTAATCCATGTGATTAGAATATAACATTAGCACTCTCGAATATACGTATTGTTAATGTGCTCGAACTGTATTAAGCATTAACAAAAATCAAGCGCATCCCCTCGTCTACTAATCAAAGGGTCCTCGGTTCGAACTCCAGAGGTAGGTTGGATTTTTCTTCTGAGGCCTCGACTTCCTCACAGATTGACAGTTCTTGTCCCATCTCTGTATTAGCGTAATTCAACATCATCAGGATAACTTATTTTCCGTTTTTTTTTACACCTGAACTAAACAATTCCGAAGTTTTGTTCTGAGAGTTTATTAAATTACTACTTGCAAGGGGGTGGCTCAGTCGGTAGCGCGTCAGGCGCGTAATCTGCAGTTCCCAGGATCGAGTCCCAGCTGGGTCAGCGTTAAGGTTTATCTCCGCAAAACTCCTCGCCCTGCCCACGGTGAGTAGACGACACCGATGGGCTTGGAAAGGCCGCCGTCCGTCTAATGGGACCTTAAGCCGTGTCACCGTGTGCGGGATGACCTTGACGGGAGGCTACCATCTGTCTCCTAACAGCTGTTCCAGTGGGTCTCTTCTTTGAGCCTTCGGGGTCCCTGTGACCTGGCCATTTAGCCCATGGTGTGCAAAAAAAGTGCCGCTCGAGGTAAAACAAACTAACCCAATTACTTGTAAGCAAATGTGTGTCCGGTTTTGATGGTATTCTGTAGTATATTTTTACTATTTTATGTATTTATTTTTATATGACCTTGCTCTGTACAGAAAGGTAACTCTTTATCTGAAACTGTCTACTTTCTCCTACACCTGGTGAAGGCTGTTATGACTGATGTGTCTTGCTGCAATTTCCAAGACAGGTTTATTGTCCCTGATCGTTGGTGATCGTTTCTTTCCCCCGTGGCTCCTTTCATCTTGGAGCACAGACCAAATAACCGTCCCATGGGATCGAGAGGACGGCGATGAAGAGCTCCGGTTGTCCCGCTGCCAAGATCAGGTAGTCCTGGCAGTACTGGCTTCGAAGCGGACCTAATACTGCGACCGCTCTGTGAATATTAATTCCAGGAATCTAGGTGTTTTCCTCTGTTAGGTCATTTACAAACAACCGTACAAACAACCTTTGCACGGTTGTTTGTAAATGGCTCATAAGTCAGTTCTCACGGAGACATCTGTAAACATCTTCAGAATTAAACCATTGTTATTGTTTTAACTTTCAGTTTGTCATCACTCTTCAATACAGTGTCTATTCTTCAACGCCGAAAGACCAATATCAGATCGAACCAAAACAATATTTCCTTACCAGTGGGACGCTGTATATACATTAAATTCTACAACCCTCGTACACCACAATGTGCATGCGCTGAAGCATGAATCTTACTTTGGTGGGTTAAAATCAACCCAATACAGTGTTACCCACTGTTTTAGAATTTGTACATTTATATATTTAACTGTTTATCTGTCCGTCCCGTGGCCGAGTGGTTAGCACGCTTGCTACTGATCTGTTTTCGAGCCCCGGGTAAGGCGTGGATGTTCCTGTTGTTTTCTGCTGAGACCCTGCCATCCTCTCAGATCTTCTGTGGCATATAAACTGACAGGCTCCTGTCAGACCTCTATGGCAAGCAGCTGCTTGAGGGGGTCATTTTTTTAAAACATACACGCACACAGTGAGACAGATAAACGACAAAAAACTTCTTTAAAAAACGACAAAAAAACTTCAACACAACAACACTTTAACTTAACGACATTTTTTACGAAAGATTGTGTACCTGAAAACACAATCTTTTTTTTTGCTAGTATACTTAAATGAAATTAACAATTAAATTTTTTTTTATAAAATACAAATATAAATATATGCACAAAAGATGACGCCCATATTAGGAAAGAATCGAGAGTTGTGGCAAGCAACACAATGAGACGAAAAAATGTAGGAGGCATGAGACTGAATTTCAAATGCAGTATAATATTTCCCTCTCAATTTCACAGGTCTTTAAAAATTTCTTGAAAAATACAGGAAATATAAAATTCAAACGCTAGCATTCTGAAAGGGGGTGGCATTGTCCCTTTCCTCCCTCCCTTGATCCGTCCGTGCAAGAGGCTATTTTCACAAACACATCGCGAAATATAGATGTATATGTTACGAAAGTGTGAATTTCAGGCATTTCACAGAATACCTAGTTATGCCCTAAATTAACTGGGAATTTAGGGTGCGAAATTTGAATTAGAGTGCGAAATTAATTTTGAATTAGAGTGCGAAATAAACAGAAAATTAAACACTTTAACTAATTAGTTTATGGAATAGCTAGTTATTTGGTATACTCGCTTTTTCACATCAATTAAAGTTAAAGCAATCATCCTTTCACATTTTAACCTATTTATTCAGTTAAAGTTATGAAATAGCAATAAATAAAACTAGTTATGTATTAAATATATATTAAATGAGATGCTTGTATGTGCATTTCCTGGAAGTAAGAGTATCGACCAGATTGAATAAAGATGCTGAATTCATAAAAACAAACTGCAAAAAATATATAAGATTTATATAAACAGAAACTTAAAAAATATTAATCTTCAAACCAGCAAATCAATAAGCGAGTTATATAATCACATTGTCATTTCCTGTAACATAATTTGCTTATGTGACATTTCGATTTACATTAAATTTGCGTTTTATTTTACACATGTACACTTTTTATTTCTTAAAAAAAAGCGTAATTTTTTTTAAAGAATTTTTTGTCGTTAAGTTAAAGTGTTGTTGTGTTGAAGTTTTTTTGTCGTTAAATTAAAGTGTTGTTGTGTTGAAGTTTTATTGTCGTTTTTTAAAGAATTTTTTTGTCGTTTATCTGTCTCACTGTCAGTCTGTAGAGATTCAATTTTTTTTCTGTTTATAGCGATACATTAAAAATTCTCTTTCTGGTTATATAGATATATGAACTATAAGGATTCTTCTTTCCCGAATCATCTAAAAGCTTAAATTGCACCCTCTAACGGAGGAAAATGCTTAAATGAATATTGTAATTGATGTATTGAAGCTAGAAATTTGAAAATTTTGCGATGGAATGTGAATATTACAAGGTCTGTATTGGAAATAGTGAGTTGCCTTTTTACCCCTCTCCCAGGAGGGAGGTGGGGGGGAAAGCTTTTTTTTAAGAGATACAGTAATTGGAATATTCTCTTTTAGCTATATAGGTAATAATGAACTATTATGATTCACATTTTTCGAACCCTTAGGTAATTTTAATTTACATCTTTAGAAAGCACTATATATATATAGAAAATATGAAACTTTTAACGAATATTGCAAGTAATCGGTTAATGGAAAAATTTTCAAATTTCGGTGGTAGAGTATGAAGAGATATTACACTGACAGTAATAATCTGCCCTATTTTCTCAGAGAGGTGTAAGTTGTTGGGTTGTTTTACCTCTGAGAGGCATGTTTTTGTACACAATGGACTAAATGACCAGATCACAAGGACTTCGAGAACGTTGGGGGTAGGAGACTCACTGGACAACTATTGGGAGAACGATGGTAGTCTCCCGTCAAGGCCATCTAGCATGCTCTTTACTTGCACAGGGTATGGCTCTCCCGTAACCGCGGCCTTTTCAAGCCCTTGGGTGTCTCCTACTGACCGAGGGAGGACGGATAGTTTTTCGGAGATAATTCTCAACGCTAGGCCAGCTGGCACTCGAACCTAGGAACTACAGATTACGAGTCATGCGCGCTATCGACTGAGCAACCCAGGACACAGAGGGATGTTAAAGAAACAACTTTTTCATTTTAAGGAATGAAAGATCAGTTTTTCTTTGTGTATAAGTACTAATATATTTATGTTTGCATTTTCCCAATCATCCATTGGTTAAAATTAAAACTTTTGAAGAGCGCAAAAAACGATAAATGAACAACTTCATTCTGTCTGAAATGTATATGCTGATATAGTATAGGATGATATATGTATGAAATATGCGTTGTTATAGTTGACGACCTTTCTATGAGCATTTCTGTAATCCTTGACCAGTTCTTATACTCTGAGCAATGGTTATGGAGCTGAAGGATAATTCAACCTGAGGAACTTTATCAGTAGTAACCAGTTTCTCTTCACACACTAAACTGCGACCGCATGTAAAGCTGCTTCAGAAACTCGAGTGCGATTTGCAAGATACGAACAAAAGTCGAAGCTACACATACAATTTGGCAGATCATGTCAGATCACAGCCAAACTGGAACATAATAGCAAATAAGATGGTGGATGAGATGCGTGTACAACTGTCAGGAGACTCCTTTCACACATTAATCAATTAAACCCCAGAATCATTTAAAACCTTTATGCATTAAATTGTGTCTATTCGTTATTGTATGCAATAACAATAAAAGCAAATTTGAAAATGTTTCTGTGGTTTCTTGATGAAACAAATATCTTTCCTGATCATTCCCATGGTTTTAGAAAAGGCAGGTCAACCATGGATTGTCTAATTTATCTTAGTTGGAGATGTTAAAAATGCTTTACACCACAAAAAGACAGCGGCTGCAATTTATTTTGACCAAAAACTGACTTTGCTTCAATTTGGATTACTGGTCTTTTATACAAACTTAGCAAAATAGAGATATCTGGATTTATGTACTCCTTTATCAAATTTTATCTTATTAATAGAAACTATCATGTTAAATTTGATAATGTATAAGATAAATAAATTTAAAATGCATAATGGAATTTTATAGGGTGGTATTTTATCACTCCCACATTTCAATATCTATCTTTATGATATACCAGAATCTAATAATAAAAATGATAACTATTCAATTTACGTTGATGACCTTAACCTATGGGTAATAGAAAAATAATGCAAAATTGTAGAAAACCCATTTCGAGAAGCAGTGAAAAATATATATTTATACTGGAACAAATGGCACTTAAAAATACGTGCAGAAAAGTCATTAGGCATGCCTTTTATTAAGACTAAAGCTGTATTCCTCAATTAAATATTTACCATAATCATAACTTATTACCAAATACAGATTAGCATAAGTATTTAGAAGTAGTTTTAAACTCCAGAGTCAAATGGGATAAACATTTACAAAACGTATATACAACTGGAAATAAATTCTTTCATTTTCCTAAATGCTTAGCTACAACAAAATGGGTTTGCTCTCCAACAAATCCGCTTTATCTTTGTAAAAATTTTGTTTTACCCAAGGTAGAGTTTGGTCTTGGTTTGTTGGTGGGAATACCAGACTATAAATTTAAAAAGCTAAATATTTTGCAAAATAAATTTATTGAATTAGCCTTGGGCTTAACTTGAAAGGTACCCCAAACTTTCTCTTTTGGCAGAAACATCTCTGCCCATTTTTGAAAGTAGAACAAAATATTTGCTCATTAAGGATTATGCAAGGTTAGAGCTCAAACATAAAGAGCATTTATTAAGAGAGAAAATTACTTATTTCAAACAAATAAAAATTTCGAATTTTCTGCTCTTAATATATTAAAAAAAGACATATTTTTGTAAAATTTTAGAAATTAGAAATAAAGGTGATTTTTGTAACAAAAAGATCCTATTTGGACTTTGTAGTGTCCAAGTATTAAAGAAAGTATTCCTAATATAATAAAAAAATGCAATATGGATCAAAAAAGTCTTAAAGATTATAGGTGAATCCTTCATTGACAGATACTATCAATGAAAGATACATTCAACATTTTACAGATATTCACTTATGGGTCTTACTTCCCCAATGAAAATATTGCCACAGCTGCTTTTGACATACCAGCAAAAATTGTTTTTGAGCAATGTAAATTTTTAACAAATGCTACTATTTTGCAGTCTGAATTGTTTGTAATGTATAAGACAATTTCATGGATTGAAATAAATTTATTTAATGAAAATTTGTTAACAGACTGCAAAGCAGCCTTGTTGGCTTTAAAAAACGATATTTACAATAATAATCATTATAATATCATATCAGATGCTTTTAAAATATATGTTACCGGCAATGTATGAAAAGCCGGCATTCTATAGAATACCCGGCGTTTTTAGGCAATGTATGAAATATGAGAATTATTACATACTTTCCCTAGGCACTGTATAGAATACCTAGGTATTATATAGAATGACAAATACTATTTCGGCAAAGTATGAAAAAGGCTTTTATTGAAAAGATGCATGTGAAAATGTAAGAAGTACAAAATATAAGATACGGGATTTTTCTACAAAAAGAGAAAAATACCATTGCTGAACTACCGCCAGAAATATTAACATCATAACATGTAATGAATCTGTCGTCCGCATTATAAAAAACGCCCCAAATGAGGTAAAGCCAAGTGAGAACGAATCAGTAAAGTGTTGAATATTCGAAGTTTGCAATTCGAGTTAGGATACTCGTATTTCACTTTACTACTTGTCAAATCTATTTCAGTGGAGTTTCGAGATGCTTGTGATATATCGTTTTTTGATGACTTTTTTTAATCTGTTTTTTGACCTTAACTCTCTTTCTATGGAAGCTAGGGTTCTCAAACTTTGGGATCCCTATTGAGGCAACCCTCTTTTACACTCTTACAACGCTAGGGGCGCTTTTCCGAATGGAAGGGTGTCTTTTTGGTGTCCAAAGTGACCAACTACGGCGCTCTTTTTTACCGAAACTAGGGACTGGCGGATCTGGAAATCAGGGTGAGCCTATAGGGGACCCAGGGGAACATTTACTGGTCAATTCGAATTGGACTGAGTGCTCTGGCTTTCTGTTTGAGGCGAGCGTCGAGAGTCACGTGACTCGCATTGCGACATTAAACATCACTGTCGGGAGTATTTTATACTTTGCCGATTTGCCTTTTGGCATTCTATAGAATGCCTAGGAAATGGGTGAAATATGAATCGTTTCATACATTGCCGGCTAGTTTTAGGCATTATATACAATGCCTAGGCATTCTATAGAATGCCGGTTTTCAAACTTTGCCGGTGACATATACACCAAATACGATAAAAAAGGTAACCACATTATTTTTCAATGGTGACCTAGCAATCTGGAATGACAGGCGATAAGAATGCGGACAAAATAGCCAAGATTGCTATTAATTTACAAGTAACTACATCTTTGCCTTCATTTGTCACCTGTCTTAAAATCAAAAATAAAGAAAAAGAAATTTAAGAACTTAATACATGTTTCAAAATTCATGCTACAATTACTAGTAACTTTAGATTTTATCTTGATGAAAACATTTCATTTTTTAAACAATTTCATTTCAGCAGACAAGATATTATTCAAATCATAAGATTGCGTGTAGGTTCAGCTGCACTTAATAACTACCCTTTCAAAATCAAGAAATCCCAGTGTGATCTGTGCAACACCTGTAAAGTTAAAGAGACTGTTTCGCATGTGTTGCTAAATTGTGAAAAGTATGATGAAACCAGAAAAATTTTTTGAAGCACTTCAGCACAAATGCAATTTAACTGAAGTTACACTACAAAATATTTTGAATCTCGGTAATTCTTTAAATTGATTATCTGCCAAATTTTAATTGATTTCCTTAGAGAATCAATGCTGTTATATCGTAGATACGGTTTTCGATGTTTTAATACTATCTGTGGGATCTAACTATCTTATTCAGCCAAAAAATATTCTCTAAATTTCTTCCGTATAGTATATGTTTCATTTATATGAGTTTTTACACTGTATACTGTGTACACTCTATGTATGTTATATATGCATATGTATGTTATTATTGTAATGTTATTATTGCATGTAATTTATTGTTACATTGTAATGCTATTATTGTAATGTTATTATTGCATGTAATTATGTTAATTGTAATGTTATTATTGTAATGTTATTATTGTTATGTAATGTTATTATTGCATTATCATATTCGAAGTATTTCTGTTTTTCAGTCGCTTTGGGGTAAGAAGTGTACAACTAAACACCCCAGAGGAGTGTATTGTTAAATAAATAAACAAGTAAAAATGTTGAATGGTCTCTCATTATAAACGTTAACTTGTTTATTTCCATTAATTTATGCAATAAGTAGATATTTCACGAAATAACGGATTTCATGCCTTAACCATAACATATATTGAAAATGACATGTTAACGCCAGGGTCTGTGCTTCTGCTGTAGACGGGTAATAGCGCAGAATTTAAAAATTGTGGCTGGGTCTCAGACAGGAATGCCAGACGTTCCGGAATCTTCTGGACTCTCCAGCGGAGCGTCAATCTGTCTCGCGTTCCTCATTAACCTTCAACTATTTCACGAAATTTATCGCTATTCAGTCGATATTATTTCTTTTATAATGAACTAAACGTCTCTGTGTGGGTGCGGTGTCTTTGATATACAAATCTTCACTGTTCAATCTAACTCCATATAATTTGGATATTCCGACAAAAAAGTCTGGTGTTTCCAGGAAGGTTTTAAAATTTAAGATTGGTTCCCTGAAAGTATTTTTAAATGATTTTACCGTTTTCACAACCATTGGGTTAAAAGGATTTAAAATTTCAGACTTTGGAAATTGCAATGTAATTTGGAAAGTCTCCTACAAATTAATAACTTAATAATTTAGGAATGTTTAATCCTTTTCCGAAGCACAATAGCATTTATAAATAGATTATTTCACCTTATTTTTTTCATATGAAAAAGATCTATTTAGGTATCAAGTGATAGCAAAAGAACTCGTTCTTTAGGAATGTAAAGCCTTTCATACATGCTCATCATTATGTAGATGTTTATTTAAATAGATTAAATATCATCTTACTAAAAGAAAAGGGTCTGAAAGCGAAATCCTAGAAGCGACCACCTATCTAGGAATCTATATGATTTCTAGATAGGGTTTAGCTATATAAAAGGTCTATTCCTAGATAGGGTTTATCTATAATATAGATTCCCAACGGGGTCGATACCGCCCCCAGTGGGCGCTGGAGCCTTCCATGGGGGCGTTAGCGGATTCAGAGGTAAATGGGGGACGTTGAGGCAGTTAAGAGGGGCGGTCAAATAAATAAATAAATTTAATGGAATTTTCTGTGACAACCTATTTATCTCTTCTATTCTGTGGTGTCTTCCTGGTGATTCTGGTCATCCACTACCTCATCCGTCATGTACAGCTTTTCAACTGCAGCTTGGACAATAAGTTCCCTGCTACCGCCTACTAGCGTACTGGTACGTCTGAAGTCGACTGAGATGCTCTCAAAAGTTCTCTTCAAGATCACAGATTGGATATAAGCTTCAATATGCTTTCCCACTCCAAGTCGCTTTGAGTATGCTTTATGGTACGTAGTTACAATACCATCCCACGTCAGAACATAAGGTATAATATTAACATTACACTTGTGAATTAGGCTCAACTCATTAGCCAGCAGATCATACTTCCTCTTCTTTTCAACCTCTACTGTCTGCAGGTTATCCTGAGATGTTATTCCTACTTCAATAATTGTAATCTCATTCAATACCTTAACATGCACTACTATATCAGGCTTATTATGTTGGACATGTGTGTCCGTCCTGATAGGCAAATCAACCTTGATGCACTAATAATATAATAATAATAATAAATTTATTATATTTAATATTTTTATATAATAAAATACTTTGAAAATACCTGTTTTCATGAATAAATATTTTATCTAGCTATGTAAATTATCTTATTGTTATCGCGTTAATAAGCATTTTTAAATTAGCATTAGTTATACCTATACCTAATTTGTTTTAGTTTAGAATAGATTGACGGTGACAAGTCCTTGCAAGTTGGTAGGCAAACACGCGGTTCATGCAATTTAACATGTTTCGACAAGAATATGGGAGCTTGAAATGACTTGTTTACGGAGCAAGTGCGCCGGCATCGCAAACATACAAGTTAATGCGTGCATAAAATCAAATCTATAAAAGCGCTAGCTCTAGGAATGTTTTATTATTTTTATGTGCTCCGCCGTGATAAATAGTCGTGAGTGATAAGTGTTAGAAGTCATTATAAACATTATTTTTATAACTGTCTATAAATCTGTTGAGAAGTTAATTTGTATTTGAAAAGGTCTGAATCTACATCTAAAAAGAAATGCCGACAGTACAGTATTGAGTATTTGAAATATGGATTTACGTACTCTCCTACAAACCAATCATTACCTATGTGTTTAATTTGCCGAAATGTTTTTTCAAATGAAGCTATGAAACCTTCTAGGCTACAAGAGCATTTAAATAAAATGCATGCTGATAAGAAGAACAAAGATTTATCCTATTTTCAAGAACTGGAAAAGCAATATTTAAAATAGCCAACTATGTCAAACCTTTTTGCGTCGTCTTCTAAACAAGATGATGATGGACTACGAGCCTCATATAACGTTTCATTGTTAATCGCAAAAGCAGGAAAACCACACACAATTGGCGAGGAATTAATTTTGCCGGCAGTCAAAGAGATATTTAAAACTGTTCTTCATCATAAGACACCGTCAGATATCATCAAAAAAATTCCTCTCAGTAATAATTCAGTGCAAAGAAGAATAGATGAAATGGCAAAAGACGTTGAAATATCATTATGTGATTACTTAAAGACTTGCAAATTTTTCATTCAACTCGATGAATCAACTCTACCAAATAATGAAGCTCTACTCTTATCATTGGATTGGATTGTTTTACCTCTGAGCGGCACATTTTTGCACACCATGGGCTAAATGGCCAGGCCACAAGGACCCCGAAGGCTCAGAGAAGGTTGGGGGAGGGGACCCATTGGAACAGTTGTTGGAAGACAGATGGTAGCCTCCCGTCAAGGCCATCCAGCGTGTTCTTTAACGTGCACAGGGTATGGCTCTCCCGCATACGGGGCCACGGCTTAACGTCCCATCCGACGGACGGCGGCCTTTTTAAGCCCATCGGTGTCCCCTACTAACCGTGGGCAGGGCGGGGAAATTTTGCGCAGATAAATCTCAACGCTGATCCAGCTGGGACTCGAACCTGGGAACTACAGATTACGAACCTGGCGCGCTACCGACTGAGCCACCCCCGCCCCTACTACTCTTATCATAGGTACGATTTATAAAAGAAGAAAAAATTCATGAAGAGTTATTATTTGCTAAAAATTTGGAATCTGATACAAAGGGAGAATCTATATTTAATACCATGCAAAAGTTTTTTCAAGAGAAAGAAATTCCTATTTGCAATATTTTGTCTGCTGCTACTGATGGTGCTCCAGCAATGACAGGGCGTCATAAGGGTTTCATAGCGCATTTGAAACAAGAAGTACCAAATGTACTCGCTGTACATTGTATTATTCATCGTCAACATTTGGTTGCAAAAAATTTGAATGAACGTCTGCATACGGCTCTCCATTACGTTATTAAAGCAATCAATAAGATTAGAAGCAATTCATTGAATGACCGATTATTTGGTAAGCTTTGTAATGAAAATGATGAAGATTACAATCACTTGCTGCTGCACACAGAAGTACGTTGGCTCTCTAAAGGTGTTTGTCTGAATCGTTTTTTCAATCTATTTGACTCAGTACTGGACTTTCTTGAAGAGAGAGACGAAAAATTGCGCGAAAACCTGATTACGTCAAAAAATGACATCGCTTATTTGACAGACCTGTTTAAAATATTTAATCAAGTTAATTTACAATTGCAAGGTGATGAGTTGAATTTAATTAAAACAAAAATCGTCATAGCTGCTTTTGCGGGAAAACTTCTTCTATTCAAACGAAATCTAGGTAGAGGTGAATACAACCACTTTCCCACATTATCAGCAGTCTCTGCAAAACCGGAAGATTTACTTACTTACTGCCAACACTTGGAAGTTCTTCATGTTGATTTTAAGGAGCGTTTACAAGATATTTTAAACATGAATATACCGAGTTGGGTTTTAGATCCTTTCTCAAACACAGATATTGAAGAATCATCAAATTTGGAAGAGGAACTCTTAGAACTCACGACTAACGAAGCACTCAAAGTAAAATTCAAACATGGATACCAAGAGTTTTGGCTTCAAAAATCAATACCAGTTCTCTACCCTGGATTGTGGGCAATAGTACAGAAGTTTTTAATCGCATTGCTTTCGTCCTATATGGCTGAGCGTGGATTCAGTGCAGTAGCTAATTTACTGTCAAAGAAGAGGAACAGACTACACATCACTGAACGTGGCGATCTGCGATTGATGTTAACGGAATTGGAATCCGACATTAACAAATTGTTAACACTCCACCAGACTCAACCATCTCATTAATTTTTTTGATTTATTATTAATTTTGTGTTTATCTCATCATTTTTATTTCTTATTGATTCTGCGTTTATTTTTTAAATTTTAATAAACAATTTTATTGTACATTTGGTTGTCGTTTTATTAATTTCTGCTTTATGATTTTTAATAGATAAATAAACAGATGAATTAGGTACAGATAATATGCAACAATATTTTAATATTTCATATAAAATTAACTATTATGGACTAGAGGGCGTTGAAATTTTTGTTCTCTTCTAAAGGGGGCGATGGTCCAGAAAAGGTTGGGAATCACTGATCTATATGAAAAGTCTAGAAGTGTCTATCTATATGAAAGCGACCACCTAGAAGCCCAGATATAAATCCCATCGAAAATCTTTGGGATACCGTCGAGCATAGTGTTCGGGCCCGTGTCCCATCAGCAACGACCTTGAGAGAATTGTGGACAGCTCTGGAGGATTCATGGGTCGCCATACCTGTGGAACATTTGCGCAAGCTTGTAGAGTCCTTGCCTCGTTTAAAAATAATATTCATCCAACATGTGTGTGAGCCGATGCGATCATGGATTGTTCTGAATAAATTATCATGTGGTAATATAACTTTTCATATTTTAACATCGTTTTCATTCTCTTAGATATAAAATGATGGAAAAAAATTTAGCAAGCTTTAGATGTATCATACTATGTATTGCATACAGGAAATTTCGTGATGAAGAGTTTCTTTTTTTATTTTGTAATATGAGGTAGAAAAGGACTGAAAAAGAGCTTTTGCTCTGGAAATAAGAACATAAATCCATTACTTTTCTTAATCGACAATTTTTTAATGCCACTTGACCCTGATAGGTAGAAATTCTTCTGTCTCAACTTATGTGCGCCAGTGTGTTTCATTTCTGCATTCTGCATCAAGAGAAAAAATGAAAATGATGTAAAAACAGACTCGATGAAAAGAATGGACCAAATGAACTTCACCCGAATGCAGTTTACCGTTCTTCATTGACCAATGTCATAATACTTATCAACAGAGTCTGAATGAGGTTAGATAGAATTCGGGCCAGTAACAGTTCCACTCCGAAAAA
The DNA here is from genome assembly GCA_038380435.1 of Ryuthela nishihirai. Classification (NCBI taxonomy): domain Eukaryota; kingdom Metazoa; phylum Arthropoda; class Arachnida; order Araneae; family Heptathelidae; genus Ryuthela; species Ryuthela nishihirai. The sequence continues at coordinate 114,521,444 of JAWZYU010000004.1, forward strand.
ATTTAATAAAATTTAATAGATACTTTAAAAAAATCACAATTTTCTATCATTTATTTAAAGAGATTTTAAATTATATAATTAAAATGATTTGCAACGTTTTATAATTTGCATATTATTTTCATTTGCTTATAGATAAGGAGGCAAGAAAACGCTACTCTCGTTAGTTGAATGTACACGTATTTTTCTTCTTACGAGTTTCAAAATTTACATGCGCATATTTCAATCATTTCCTCTAACACTTTTTTGAGATAACGTTTAATATCTAAGCATCAGTCTATATATGTATATTTTACACATATTTTTTACTGAATGGCGTATCCAGGATTATCGTTCATGCTTTTGTTAATGTAAACTAATGAACTAATTATTTTTTAAGAATAAAATTTTCCCGAGTTGGGAATGGTTTTAAATCTTTGGATATGCAAGCAAATTCCCCCTTTTCAGAATGCTAGTAAGGGTAAAAGAGGTAAAAATTATTAAACGTATTTATATTTCATGCATCTGTCAAGAATTTTTTTTAAAACCTGGGAAAAAAAGTGGGGGGAATGGTATATTGCATTGGAAATCCAGTCTGTCGACCCCCTATTTAACATTTTTTCTGCTCGATTTCTTTCTAGATTCGGGCGGTGAAAATGCATATGTTAATGATATTTTCTCCCAAAAAACAAAACAGGACAGTTAAAAGACTGGAACAAATTTCCATATGGGAGGATTTGCCCCTCAAATTTCCATTTGGGAGAATTTGTCCCTCAAATTTCCATATGGGAGGATTTGTCCCTCAAATTTCCATAAGGAAGGATTTTCCCCTCAAATTTCCATATGGGAGGATTTGCTCCTCAAATTTCCATATGGGAGGATTTGCTCCTCAAATTTCCATATGGGAGGATTTGCCCCTCAAATTTCCATATGGGAGGATTTGCCCCTCAAATTTCCATATGGGAGGATTTGCCCCTCAAATTTCCATAATTTCCACATGGGAGGATTTTCCCCTCAAATTTCCATATGGGAGGATTTGCCCCTCAAATTTCCATATGGGAGGATTTGACCCTCAAATTTCCATATGGGAGGCTTTGCCCCTCAAATTTCCATATGGGAGGATTTGTCCCTCAAATTTCCATATGGGAGGATTTGTCCCTCAAATTTCCATATGGGAGGATTTTCCCCTCAAATTTCCATATGGAAGGATTTGCCCCTCAAATTTCCATATCGGAGGATTTGCTCCTCAAATTTCCATATGGGAGGATTTGCCCCTCAATTTCCATATGGGAGGATTTGCCCCTCAAATTTCCATATGGGAGGATTTGCCCCTCAAATTCCACACCTCCCGTAATTCACCCCCTAATATGTGTAACAACAAAAGTCAGTTAATTAAAACTAGAGCAATTCATGGATATTTATTCCTTCCCTTTTCAATTTACTGTTGCAGAACTAAGCTCCAAGTTAATAGGAGTATACTGCACACATCCAGGCTCTAGAGCCAAGTCAATTATCCGCGACCGTTAATCTCGCAGATGGAGAAAGAAATGTATTCTGCATTATGGTTAAATCTCAGACTCTTCGATTTCGCTGAGTTAATCTCTCACCACATACTCACACTATACATGGACTTCCCCCAAACACACACACACTTCATGGACACTCTCCACTACAAAATATTAAATATTTAGTTAACATTCGGTCGGTTTCACCCAGTCTCTTGCATTTTTATATATTCAGAGCTCTTTTATAAAATATTTGACCAATGGGGACATGAGTTCCATTGCAATTGTTATGGTGCATAGATGCACACAGCTACATTTTGGGTCAAGCATTGGCCCATTTTCTTTGAAGGATGCTTTAGCAGCAGAAACTCAGCTTTGGATACGCCCCTGAGTATGAATGCTTTTAAGTGCTTGTAATATCAGTCATCAACTACTCTTCAAAAAATTAAAGTACTGAGAGTAATTGAAGTGCATTTATAAATAATTCTATTTGAAATACTCGTCAATTTTTAGGGAAATTATTCTCTTTAAACGATATTTTCTTCCTTTTAGTAGCTAAGCAGTACATTTTCAGTTTTGAGCCTCATATCATGAAAGCAGATCTAACTGCGAATATATAAATCTTCCTTAGTTTTTTAAATGGCACTGTACCGAGCCAAGGGCTTGACTTTATATCAGTTTCAGCGATGCTGTCAAAGATGATGTCAAATAAAATGATGATGAATGTCAAATGATGTCAAATGAGTTTGAATGTTTCAATGAAATAGATATCGATATTTCCCAACACCGGCAACAGAAGAGGAATATCGCATCACGAACAAGGCTTAGTATAAAGATCCAGATGGGATAAAAGGCTCTCTGTTTCTAAAAAGGAAGCTACACGAAAAATTTAAGTGATACAGTACTGTACGAATTATTTGGGACAAGTGAAGCCTGAAGAACCTCTTCGATCCGGCCACATCCAGCAATCCCCCAAACACCCACCCAAGGTTATGTTTTGGGGATGTTTCACAGCTTCCGGGCCACAGACGCTTCATCCCATTCAAGGAATGATAGACAACAAAAAGTACATAGGAGTTCTGAAGGCGAAAATGGTCCCAACCCTGCAGAAGCTGTTTCCTAACGGCGATGGGTTATTTCAACAGGATCTGGCTCCATGCCACAATTCTAAGCTTGCTAAGAGCTTCTTTACCCAGCAACATTTGAAGGTATTGGAGTGGCCAGGAAATTCACCCGATCTATACCCCATTGAAAATTTGTTGGCCATTATTAATGCGCGCATTATCTAAGATGGGATTGCACAACGAAAACCAAAATGATAGAAAGTGTCATGAAAGTGTGGTACCAAGACCCTGAAGTGAAGGAGATGTGTGGAAAGCTAGTGGCATCAATGGTTGAGAGGGTGAAAGAAGCAATTAAAGCAAAGGGGGGCCACATTCACTATTAACTACACTATTAAACAAATAAATATTTTAGTTATGTCTTTGTTACTGCATTTTCCTATTGTCCCAACTAATTTGCACAGTACTGTAATAGGTTTAATTGTCCCGGTAACCTAGTGGTTAGCGTGCTTGGCTATTTATGAAAGGGACACACCTTAGAACCCTAGATCAAAGTAAGGTTGTTCGATTTCTTCTGCCGAGGTCTCGGATATCTCGTTTTCTTCACAAATCTCCTCTGTGGTGTATTGCAACAACAGGCTCTTTCCAGATCTCTGTGGCAATCAGCTGTTAGAGGGCATTTTACTTTTATTTATTTTATTTATTATAGTAGGTTTAAGAAAAACAACGCACTAGAGTTATGTGCGGATTGACTTTTAGCTACCGAATTCGATCCGATACCATTATATGAGGATTTCATATTATGGTATCGGTATCTGATCCGAACCAACAATACCAAAATCCTGATCCGACTCAAGCAGCAGCAATGGTTGTATTTCACACAGTACTCAAATCGATATCACTAACGATGACTTGGTCCAACACACAAAGTTGAATACTTTGATTCTCGAATCAGAAACCGATTAACAACGAACATGATAACAATTGCACATTTTAATAGCGTTTGTGTTTGCAGTTATATCTCCTTTATTTAATGATTGCAGAACATGCTGGAACCTATACACTGAAAGCACAATTTATTACACACACTGCAGCCATCCACAAACTTGCCCTACTCCGCTGCAATAATGCGGCAAGTCGAAATCCCTTCCAGGCATAAATATTGTAGTTGCCTATCTGCTGTATAGCGCATCTGCGACTATTATGATAGGTCAGGGCGACCTTAAATGATATGATAGGTCTGAGTGAATTTATACGTGGGCAGATTGTCGTGCAAGGAAGATAAGGTGCCCCTTATCCCCCCACTGTAGAAGTCTGGGATTTCTGCATGCGACCATTGCACTTGTGTACTAGGACTACATCAAAGCCTGCAAAACGTGCAGCCAACAGGAAAATGTGGCCATAACTGGTCTGTTGAGTTCGAGACGAGTGACACCTCTTCCGTATCGGAATTTCAGAACAGAAGGCCGCAGTGATAGCATCGGCATTCAATAACGGGGCAGCTACAAAGGTTTGTACAAATATCATTCGATGTACGATGGCACAATTGGGCTATGACAGCAGACACCCACAGTAACCTTGTTAACAGCATGTCGCCAGGTCATGAGGCTGCAGTGGATAAAGAACGATCACCAATTAACCATGAAAGACTGAAAATGGGTAGCTTGGTCCGAGGAATAGAGGTTCCAACTAAAACACGTCGATGGGAGGTTGCATGGGTGGCGTAAACTACATGAGGTCATGGACCCAACCGGTGGAGTAAATGTAATGTTCTAGGGTATGTTTACGTAGACCACCTTGCGGCCCCTTACGCCTATTAAGAACAACATCACCACACAAGGCTATGTTGACGTACTGGCCGATCGCCTACACACATTCATGGCTATACATTTCTACAACAGGATGCCTTCTATCAGCAGAAAACGCCCCATCTCATCCTGTTTGGCGAATGACTGGTTGGAGTGGACTAGTTGACGAGTGGACTAGTTTGGCGAAGGACTAGTTGGAGTGTTTCCAGTGAATTCACAATCCTCGAACGGCCCTTTCACTTTCCAGATTTGAACATTATTGATCATCTGGCGGACGAAGTGCAGCAATGAATTCTATCCTGAAACCCATCACCGACATCTCTCGGCGCTTTATGGATGTGTGTCCTGGAATCATGGGCCGCAATACCACTCGAACGATTCCAATACCTGGTAGAATCCATGCCACGAATCGTTGCTGCTGTTGTAAGGGCGAAAATGGGAACTACACGTTATTAGGTGAGTAACAAATTGTCCTTTCAGTGTAAGCATATATTAATTTTCACAATGATGTCTGCATGCATTGGAGAATAAATGCACTAATTGCTTACCTAATATAAGGAGTGTATTTAAATTCACCGTAATGGGATTGTTGGTTGGTTGTTGTTTTACCTCTGAGCAGCACTTTTTTGCACACCATGGGCTAAATGGTCAGGTCACAAGGACCCCGAAGGCTCAGAGAAGGTTGGGGGAGAGGATCCACTAGAACAGTTGTTGGGAGACAGATGGCAGCCTCCCGTGCACATTAGAGAACACGCTAAATGGTCTTGGCAGGAGACTTCCACCTGTCACCCAACAGCTCTACAGTGGATCTTCTTCCTCTAATCTTCTCACAGACGTTGGGGTCCTTATGACCTGGCCATTTAGCCTGCTGTGTGAACAACGCAAACCAAATTGAAAATCGGTTTCCCCGCAGGAGAACTGTACAACATATCCCTCGCTATCACTGTTTACAGCAAATTGCAAGACATGGTTATATTACTAGTCACTGATGGAATGTTAACCATGACAATGTTTCCATAAATTATATATAATCCGTAATCTTTAACTAATAGCTAAAAATATTATATTAAATCTTTAATCAGTATTTTTATATTTATTTCATTTAAATCTTTAGTTAAGATTAAATCTTTAAGATCACATAGATACTGAGATGTGTTAAAGCTAAAAGTAATATGCTTAATTTCGATTGATTAATCTGAAAAGCTTCTTAGAAGTGTGATTTTTCATTTGTGATATTTACTGACGGGGTTTTCTTTTTTGTGATATTTACTAATGGTTATTGATGACATGGACGGTTTTTTAAGCAGACCATTGGTTACCATTGCCTAACTTAATATAATTAGTGTAATATGTTACTGTTAAATATTAATTAACATATTTTACAATACTAGTAATTAATTGTCTTATTACCTGTTAAATTTAAATATAACTTAATATCACTAAACTTTAAGTAATTTATAACACATTGTGAAATAGGAATAAACTAATAATTTAATAATTTGTAACTGGATACAGAAAGGTTTATGAAACCACAGGTTAAATTAAATGTCTAGGAAACTACTTCTAATCTTATTGAAAAATCGAGGTAAACATGTAAGAATGATTAAACGATCATTTCTTTTCAATGTGGATTAATGTTTTAAATTATGCTGCTTGATTCACAGTGGTGAAAAGAGGAAGGTGTTTTATAAAAACACGACTTTATTTTTGAATTGTATCACCCAGTGCTCATAAATTCAAACATCTCAAAGATTACCTGATTCTGCGAATTGCTTGAGAGCGATATTTAAATCTTTCATCTGTTTAGTATTAAGATCTCCACGACGTAGTATTATTCACAAGACAATGACCATCTATCTCCAAATCCTAAAGCAGCGCCATTGCGTATCAGAGCATGACTAGTCTTTGGTGAAGAGCAAGATGAAGTCTTGTCAGAAGAGTTTTTTTTTCTTTTCCTTTCATTAGCTTTCGCCATCGTGTGCCGCAGCCGGCACCGTCATCATCACCATCACCATTACCATCGGCCTGAAATGTTGAACTTCGCTCTCCGTAGCTAATTAGCCGTGAATGGCAGGTCCAGACCTCTGTCCTATTGACTGAGCACCGCGAAGCGGGTACCAGCTTTCTCTTGTTCATCCCGGTTAATGTTACCTTGTTGTCCGCCATCGCCCCTGTTGCCTTTGTTTTGCTCGCGCTTTCTTTCACCCATTCCTTCTCTTCGTCGTCTCACCCTCTTTACCTTTGCGCTCTTCTGTTACTTTTCTTTTCATTCGTTCAGCTGCTCTCTTTTTTTTTCTTATCCCTATCGTTTCAAACTATTTTTTTCTAATCTCTTACTTTGCTGTTGTTTAGTTAAATCTTACCTCCTAACAGAATTCCTAGCACAACGATCTCTCCAATGGGCCAGATGTTTTTATTCTTCAGTTGATATAATTTTATGAAAATGCTAGATGTTAGGTTTCTTCCTCGGCATTTCGTTTTCACGTGATTTCGTTTGTAATTAAATATTTTTGTTTTCCATTTCATTTTCTCCAATATTACGTATTACTTGCTCCCCCTTTATTCTACTTATTTCTCCGCAAAACTTCCGCTCGGTCAGTAGGTGACACCGATGGGGTACGAAAGGGCCGCCGTCGGTTGGGTTGGGTTGTTTTACCTCTGAGCGGCACTTTTTTGCACACCTTGGGCTAAATAGCCAGGTCACATGGACCCCGAAGGCTCAGAGAAGGTTGGGGGAGGGGACCCACTGGAACAGCTGTTGGGAGACAGATGGTAGCATCCCGTCAAAGCCATCCAGCGTGTTCTTTAACGTGCACAGGGTATGGCTCTCCCGGACACGGGGCCACGGCTTAACGTCCCATCCGACGGACGGCGGCCTTTCCAAGCCCATCGGTGTCCCCTACTGACCGTGGGCAGGGCAGGAAATTTTGTGGAGATAAATCTCAACGTTGACCCAACTGGGACTCGAACCTGGGAACTACAGATTACGAGCCTGGCGCGCTACCGACTGAGCAACACCCGCCCCCCGCCGTCGGTAGGATGAGATGTTAAGCCGTGGTTCCGTGTGCGGGAAAGCCATACCTTGTGCACATTAACATTTTAAAGAACATTTACGGATAGTCTTGAAGGGATGTGTCTTCAAAACAAATGGGATTTGTCTTGTGAATAATTCAATTAAGTGTTACTCAGTTTTGTGCAATAGGTTGTGCACAAAACTGAGGAGAATTTATTTTGTGTGAAAATATCTTTATTACTTTTTATGATCATTTCGAAGCTTGTGTATAGCAGTTTGAAATTTCCTGAGAGGGAATTTTAAGCGTAGAGTGCGAAGCTTGGAATCAATGGTAGTTGGAAAGATGTTACTACCATGTGCTTTGTGAGTTCAATCAGTTTTTTCTATGAATTAATAGTGTGATTCCAGCATATGTGATAAAGAGTTGATAATTGCGTTTTTTTAATTGGAGGAAATAGGAAGTGACTTTGATTTCCAAGTATACATCCATAGTAATTTTCTTTAGCCTGAACGAGATGGATCCAGGTATTGTAGTATCTTTACACCGTAGAAGAACTTTAAAACCCAATCGAGAAATACTGTAATATGATATTTTCTGACCAATATTCTCTCTTTTTTCCAAATATTAGAGAAATAATTAGTTTTGAAAACGTGTTTGCAGATATTTATTTAAGTTTATTGACGTCTCAGCTGAATCAGGAATGAAGTTAACAATCTTCTGTAAACGGTTTAGAACTTCTCTGTGAGGGACTAAACTGACGCCTTAAAAATGGCGTACGCAGGAAGACTTTCGCCATTTGACACATATTCGCGGCTGCCGTTTGAGCAACTAACTTAGGATTAATTCGTGGAAAAGTCATCCGATTGGCCCATTGGTTAGGATAATTCGTCGGACCTGAAGATAGTCACTCAGATTAAGTGTGACCAAGCATAGTCTTCGATGGACGAACGTACCTGAGAACGGTACTGAATACCATTTTGGTCTGTCATAAGCTTGCTTACTGTTTGACTAAACGCCCATGGATTTAGGTACTTATATTTGAGGATATATCAATGAGTATATTATTAGAGTGATTCATAAGTTAGTGCGTTTTTCACAATGTAAAATGTATACGGTGATACATCATTATGTTGTATCTATTTACCTCTTAACGCAATATTAAGTGGAAGTAATAAAGTCCACTGCGTTAATTCACAACTATTACAAGTATCGGAGTATTGGGTTCCATCGTTAGAAACGTTTTACAATAAGTGAGTTAAATATTAAAATTCGCGAAAATTTAGTTCATTGCTGCAAAAAAAGTATAAAAAGCTACAGAAGAGGCCCGAGAAATATGCGATATGGAAGGTGAGGCGGCATTCAAGTGGAAGGTAAAGGGAAGTGAAGTCGAAATGGAAGGTGAGGTGGCAAATTCGTGTTGTCGAAATGGAAGGTGAGGTGGCAAATTCGTGTTGTCGAAATGGAAGGTGAGGTGGCAAATTCGTGTTGCCCAAATTGTTTCAAAATGTTCAAAGGCCTCGAAAGCAAGCCGCGATCGGGATAGCCAATATCGGTAAATCGCAACGTTCTCTGTCACGCTGTTGAAACTGATCCATCGACAAGCATTCGCAGACTCTCGTCCGAACTTGATTGCTCACAAGCAACTGTAATGCTGTATCTGTATGCCTCTACTCAGTACAATCGGAGTGCGTGCATCCTGTGATGCTTCAACACTACCCAGAATTTGTAAACAGACATCAGATACTCCTCCAACAAGAAAACGCAAATCCGCACACCTTACTTCGGACCAAAGAAATACTTCGAGAACTGGTATTTGAGCTTCTTCAGCCAGAGTATAGTCCGGACCTAGATCCTTCCGGCTACCACCTTTTTCGCTTCATAGGTCATTGTCTTCGAGGTAGGAGTTTCAAACATTTCAGGAAGTCGAAAATGGATGTCGGAAATTTTTTACCTCCAAGGACGTTGGGTTGGGTTGTTTTACCTCTGAGCGGCACTTTTTTGCACACCATTGGCTAAATGGCCAGGTCACATGGACCCCGAAGGCTCAGAGAAGGTTGGGGGAGGGGACCCATTGGAACAGCTGTTAGGAAACAGATGGTAGCCTCCCGTCAAAGCCATCCATCCAGTGTGTTCTTTAACGTGCACAGGGTATGGCTCTCCCAAAAACGGGGCCACGGCTTAACGTCCCATCCGACGGACGGCGGCCTTTCCAAGCCCATCGGTGTCCGCTACTGACCGTGGGCAGGGCGGGGAATTTTGCGGAGATAAGTCTCAACGCTGACCCAGTTGGGACTCGAACCTGGGAATACAGATTACGAGCCTGGCACGCTACCGACTGAGCCACCCCTGCCCTACCTCCAAGGACCAAACGTATCGAAGAGGAATCGAAAACTTGTCGACAGATGGCTACGAACTATTGAAAATGATGGTTTCGCCCAGTAAGGTTATTTACATTTGCAATACTCATTTCTCAAGAAGAAGATAAAATGCACACTTATGAATCACCGTAATAAAATTATAATTATAATGTCCGACAGATGAAGTTGTTAGATAACTGCTGGAGATAAGGTCGCTAATGAGCTTGTTAATCCCATTTTTTCCATTCTTCAAAATAATGATATGTTTGCGCTTTAATGATCTTCAGCTGTTCATAACATTATTAAAGATGCAAACGCTCATACAATGTAAGATACGGTTAAATATCCATAGTAAGACATTTGTTTTCACTAGGCTAAGTCGTTCTTTCAGACATACAAACAGATGAGTACAGAATCAGATTTGTTATTGCAACGTTAATGTTACCAAGACTGGCAGAGCAGTAAAAGGTGTTGACCACTGTATAATTTTATATTATCTCCAATGAATACCATATTTTTCGTAACATTCTTTAAAGTCGGTTTTTGTTAACTTTCTTCGATGTGATCCCAGCTCCCCGGCGAAAGAGTGGATCACTTGTTACGAATTTGATCGCTGACCTTTATTCGGACCTAAATTCTTCTTTTGTCTTGCCATTGTTTCTACTGCGCCTTAGTAGTCGTGTCAGTCATTTGATTATTAATAGATTTATGGGAACTTGAAGCAAAGTGTATTGTATAAGTTACATTTTATGCAAATATTTTAAGTGTTCAATCTCATAACTTTTTCAAGTTGCTCCTTCGTTTGCTGTAGGACTAGCTCATGGAAATGTTCTGATGAGTGAATTTTAGTTTTCTCGTCATAGATATCATGAAATGGCTTTTTGGTGTTTTCACGATTTATATTTTCTATGTTTTTGTTTACATTTTCGTTCTCCTTTCATTATCTCCAATAATAGTTTCTTTCTTCATTCGGGAAGAAATTTCTTTAGCCATTTGCTTCTTTTCAATCTTCTCTGTATTTTTTCATTCTTAAAAAACGCAATTCTTTACTTTTAGATTCATAAAAATTCTTATTTGCAGAATAGATTTCTTTTAATAATTTGAAGATATACTTATTTGGAATCTGGAATATTTCTTAAGTAGTCTAAAGTCCCTTCGTATGTAGTCTCACTTGGAACAGATGACCCAACGATCCGAATGGAATCTGCTCCGGACCATGACCACCTCCGCTCTCCTTCATTATGCGGATTATGCACAAGACGTGATCAATTGCGTCATGCTGATTTCACCATGCACGGAGTGGTCCATCTGCTCAGCGCCAAACGAAACGCCATTCTTCAGACTAGCCGAACCTCTATGGTCTGTATGTGATGTTCGAAAACTGCGGCACTATGCGTCGCAGTTTTCGGAGGTTAGGAGTGGATGTCGTTATGGAGTCTCTTCTACTATCGCAAATGATGGAGAGTTAAACGCATTGTCCTGCTGGAAATCGGTTCTGACTGCCTATCATTTGTCCACAGGTGATTGTCTCAATTTCTTCCTGTCTGTTGGCCTGCGAAAAGCGTTAGACCCGTCTATAACCTTGTGCACTCACTTTGTCTCTTCCAAACCACTCTTGTACAGTCGCTCAAAAAAGTATCCGAACACTATGGTTGATTACAGAATTCAGAAAAAATATCTGGAAGCAATTTTTTTTAGAAATTAGTGATCTGGCAAACTTCGTGTCACGTGACACGAAGGTTGCCAGATCACTAATTTCTGAACAAATCGTTGCCAAATATTTTTTCTGAATTCTGTAATCAACCACAGTGTTCGGATACTTTTTTGAGCGACTGTACCTTCTGCTTGTTTTTCCTTCTGTGTTCCAGTTCCCATACCGCTTTACAACTGCTGCTCCGACGAATTCAAAAAGATGTTTTTTTACTGAGATTTCTTTTGTACCTGGTACCAAATATCATGCATATTTCAAGTTATAATAAATTTTTCCATTTGCTCATTATTCATGCCACTTTTTAATTCTCATATAACAGAAATCGACCACGAATTGAATGCTGCTACTTTTGGCTTACTTTGGCTTATTCTTTTGTATAGGGTAGGGTGTAGTCACAATTCAATGTCAATGATTGGAGCAGCAATTGAACTGGAAAGTAAAAATAGGATCACTGTTCGCTTATCGTTCAGTATGATACCTGCGGATTAGTTTCATGCTTTTAGTGAAAAAAAATATAAAACGCATATTAATTTAGCTAATTATACGGATGAACTTCTTAAGACTGATTCTGTTCATTTTCTGAGTACTAATGTGTGTATTAATGTTTACTCGAACAACATATTACTTTATTTGAACAAAACGTATTGGTTTTTTGTTTACATTGAAGTACATATATTTTGATACTAATTTTAATGCATACAGTAAAATTAGAAGTGTATATATGGCGAAATTCAAATTTAAAATTCCAACTAATAGCTTTAGAGGATAGGCGTCGGCAGCGAAAGAAAAGAGATAAAATATTCCTATAAGAAATCAGTAATAGCATAAAAATAGGTTCATTATCAAAAACATCCTCACCTCCCCCTCAAAAAAATTAGATAAAATTTCACATATTTTAATTGCATATAGGTGAAACAGAATTCTCTCCCTTCTTGTCATGAAAACAGTAAAATGGTTTCAGGGAAACCAAGGAAAAAAACAGTGAAAACAGCAAAATAACTTCAATTACATTTAGATACATATCTAATGACTAACTCTATGTTATAATGCTTAAAATCCACTAATAAAGAATGATTGGCCTGAGGCCGGTAGCTCAGTGGTCAGAGCACCTGACATGTTATCGTGAGTTCGGATCACGATTATCTGATAATCGTGAGTCGGACTTGTTTAATGACATTTTTTCCTCTACATTTATTCAGTAAAACAGCATTTTCCTCCATTTCAGTGAAAGTGTAGCTGCAGGCGTTGTTGATCGAATTTTCAGTTGGGCACAAACTAATTCAAAATTATATAAAATAAATACGTTAAAAATGTTTTATTTCAGTTCTGATTTTAAAAGAATAACAGTAGTTATATTGCAAATACTTCTAATTGAAAATAAATAACATTCATTTCATACTTTTATAGCTTTGATGTCCAGTATTAGATCTCTGATTACGATTCCAACGCTGAAATTCAATTTATGAGCTTCGCAAAATAGACAGAATTTGAATTTCTCAACACGAGGCAGGTAATGCAGTGATCCTGTAAATCTGTCACTTTTACATATTTGTGGAAAACAAAAATCAAAATTTAGATGCACGTACTAAAAGTAAGAGAAGAATATTTAAAAAAAAAATGCAAACTTCGAGGGGAATGTTAATTTACAAAGCAGAACTAACTTAATGAGGAAAGAATAAAAAAAACCATACATCAAAAGAAAAAGAACAGACATGTTGGTGAATACCTGCTTGAGGATTGAGCGTAAGAGAGAGAAAAAAAAAGATAATGCCGAGTTGAGACTGAAGATAGACAGAATGACAAACAGACAGAAATGCTTCAGTCCATTTTCCTTAAGTAGTAGCAATGATGCTTTCAACCAGATAATACGTCCTCAATCTATGTAGGGTAAAGAAAAAGCAGCAAAAAAAGAAGCTAGAGAGAGAGAGAGAAAAAATGCAAGAGACAAAAAGAAAGACCCTCGCATTATCCTCGCACTACCTCTCAGAGGTTCACATCAGTACCGGGAACCATCCAGGTGCCGCGCCAAGACCTGGAATAAAGAGAGCGCACCTAATAAGGAGGCGAGTGGGATGAAGAGGGAAGGAAAAAAAAGGAGAGGCATCGAAAGAGAGAACGTGCGGGAAAGAGCTCAGTAAGAAATAGCAGCAATTGGTGGGAGTAGTGGAGTGCTGGAACTGAGCACAAAATACGTAAGCAGAGGGGTTATAGGAAAGCGCCTGAGCCGCAGACAGGTGAGCCGGTCTTCGCTCCCTCTCTCAATGGCCAACGACCAGGGCTGGGCCGGTGCAGCCTTAATGGAATGGAAGGCCCGTAATCGAGCAGCAGACTGCGGACAGCCATGATGCGGCACTAGCGGGGCAAACGCATGGCGTCGATGGACTTCATCCTTTATTCATGATCTACATCGTCTTGAAGCGCAGACCGATTCGGACGAAAAAGAAGTGAAGGCGTCTCCTCTTCCTCTTCTCTTTGCTCCTCCTCCTCCACCCCGTCATCCGTGGATTTTTCCCCTCTTTTCGTTCTTCTTTGTGGAAGACCACCTACAACCATTCCTTTTATCGGAACCTCATAAATTTATTACCGGCAGTTTTCAGGTCCCTCCCCACGCGGGTGCACACACTCCAATGGCACACACTCCACTACGTAGAACGTGCGCAAATGCTCACACGTTTTGCTTCTTCTAACCACTTTTTTCTTGAGTCCCCCTCCCCTTAGATCTCGGCTCCCACCGTCCTCACCAACAACTCACTTCCTTCGATTCTTTTTCCCTTTTCGTGCGGCTTCCTAACCCTTGGGCTCTTGGGTGGTGCGGCAGCGGAAAAGATTGTGGGCCACACAAATGGATGGATGACTGGCTGGATGAGGGAATGGTGGAGAGACATGTAGGAGACAGCTGGATGTCAGAGAATTAGATCAAGAGGAAAGATTGAGATCAGGAGGGGAGGGGAGAAAAAAAAGGTTCAGAGAGAAAGATATATGCGCGAAAAGAAAGTTGGCGAGTGGAGGTCGGAACTTAAAATCTGGGAAAAGAAAGAATGTAGAAAATACAAGAGAAAAATCAAAGACCTGGAGATAAAAAAGTGAAAAGAAACAAGAACCTGGATGATAAAAACTTTTAAATAAAATTGTTTCCAAGTTCAGGCAAACAGAAGAACTGAAGGATGGACATAAGCTGATTATGGCTTAATAAATAAGAAAAAAGGAATGTAATAAAAGAAAAAGGATTTGAAAAAGGAATCAATAAGTGTAAAAGTAGATATAAAATTATCATATACCATATATAATAATAATAATAATAATGAGATACACTATTTAATGTCTATTCGCTTTCTGAACAACATTAACGAACATTTATAAATCAATAAATAGTGCAGGTCAATTTTTGATCAGTGTCGTTTTAAAACTACGATATTTTCACATCGCATGAAAGAATCATTTCTGTAAAATCACTCTTCGCTTCGTGTCGTGGGGCGGGGGTTGGTGCTGTCGGTAGCGGAGCAGGTTCATAACCTCCGCTAAACCCCCACCCATCCGTCGGACAGTAGGGGACACCGATGTGCTTGGGAAGGCCGTCGTCCGTCGGATGGGACGTTAAGCCGTGTTCCGTGTGCGAGAGAGCTTGGTGATTTAAATGCTCATTGCCCTGTATGAGGATCTTTCAAACAATATGGTAATTGCATTGAATTGCAAAATTTTTAAAATGAACAAAATCTAATATTTCTAAAATATAAATTTACTACACATCATAATCATATCTCTCTATCATCAGTCGACATATATTTCCAACACTTGAGTGGATTATTGACTGTGACCCTCATGGAAGTGATCATTATCCCATTTATTTAAAGTTTATTGATAATTTTAATTGTAAAAAAGATATCCAACTTAATCATCATCCTCATACTCAAGCAATCACTTTTGATTGCAAGAATCACTTTTGTTATTTATTGTAAACAAATACCACTTGAAATGGAGCAAAATCCTTTCTTATCATTCAACATGGGCTTATTACCTACATTATTATAGCGACTCTAGCTAGCTACACTCACCTAAGCAGGTGTGTAACGATGCGTATTAATCGCATCCCCTTCACCCACACGCATGCACGTTCCGAATGCTCCTTTTCTACCCCTTCCTTCTTGTAAGAAGATGCATCATCGTGTTTATATTTAGAAGATATGAATTAGCTTTTATGGTTCTGAGCATTAATTTCAAATCAAGATGCTAAATACTTTAACAATTAACAAATTTCATTCTCTTATTTTAGTGATAAAGCCAATGGAGATGAATTATAGGACTAATTTATTATTCGGTTCCACGAGAATAACGAGAATTTGCACTCGGAGATATTATTAAATGCAAAACTTCCGCAGTGCAGATACAGACAAAGAGAGAAAAGTTCTGCTCTCGTAGTAAGAAGGATCAAGACTATTTAAGGCATTTGCAATGGCAACGATGTTTGGGCTTAAAGGCTGAAGCAGAAGCGACAGCGAAGAGAAAGATTATCCAAGTTTATAATTGGTCTCCAGCGCTTCAGAGAAACTCGCAACAGACTGACGCATCGGCTTCCAGATTACAGGCGATGTCAGCACAACTAGTGCTTTTGTTCGCCTCAAGAAATATTTATGATCCTCATTACCAGGTAAGGAAACAAGCAAAGCACTTTATGTTATACTCATTGTTAATTAACTAAGAACTTTATGATACGGATTCATATTTACTCTGTAAAACTTTAACTAGAATTTACACTGACTTTTTGAAAATCTTGTGTCAGCTGCCACGTTTGACAAATTTCTCCGTTTACTAAGCATTATCAAAATGATCTCGTAGTGATGTGTTTGTTGTTACTAGCAGAAAAGCCTTAACTGGCATAATGGTTAGGGAGAGATAGTGGTCTACTCTTTTAGCAAGGCAAATTATGTGAGTTTGTGTCAGATGTAATTGAGACAGTAGTCATCCTTTTATGAGAAGGCCTGTAAAACCTAGGAGTAGCTTCTGGGATTCTAATCTACTCTTATACGTTACGAAATGAAAAAAAAAGGATAATGATAATGCTTTATACTGATACAAGTACAGGACAGAAAAATGGAAACAGTTCCCTGTTATTTAAATAGAAAATCATATTAAGAGCTCTAACTTCTTCAACATGATTTTTAATGAAAAATATGTCTAAAGATAAATTCCATAGATCTATTACAGAAGGTTAAGAGAACAGAGCTCATAGTTGACTCTAGTAGAGTATCGGATACATTGCATCAGATACTGATATTTGAGCATTTTTTAAAATTTCAATTAGATTTTGGTGCCAATCTTTTGTAGCCTGTCAAATATTCCAGCATTCATAACTATTTGAATCATCATCATCATCATCAATCAGCCATGGGAGTGAGAGTCCGTGCAACCAGTCCGTGCAATTTAATTCTCCAAGCGTATCTGTCACGAGCACATCTGCTGCATCTGGCCACTTCACACCAATTCTAACAAGGTCCTGTTTGACATTTTCTGCCCACCGCATCCTTGACCTTCCCCTCTTTCTGAGGCTTTTACGCACACTGTTCATAACCCTATTCGTTAATCTATAATTATCCACACGAACAACATGGCCAAACCAACGGAGTCTCTCTCTGCACAATACACTGCTCAAATGAGTTTGCTGACTCCTTTGCTTAACCTTATCATTACTTACAAAGTTGAACCACCTAATACCCAAGATACTGCGTAAGCATCAAAAGCACCAAGTTTCCTGTTATCTTGTTTACAAAGCGTCCAAGCTTCCCTACCATAACTAACCCTAGAAAGAACCAAACTATTATACAGTCTAATTTTAGTCTTCAGGTGTATAAGCCTATTTCTCCACACTCTCCATGGATTCCTCAAAGTCCCAGAGGTAATCCCTATTCGCCTATTAATCTCATCCGCACATCACCAGTATCTGTTACATAGCTCCCAAGATAATTAAACTGAGACACTTGCTCAAGGGTGCATCCATTCAGAGCGACTGAAGCACCAAATGCCTGACCAATTTTCAAAACTTTAGTTTTATCTCTGTTTATCACCAAACCAGCTATATTACCAGTCTCATCAACAGCCTTAATGGAAGAATTCTTCTCATCAACATCATTAGCCAACAAGATCAAATCATCTGCACAATATAAATCAGAACTTTTGAAATCCAAAAAGGGCAAAAACTTTTTAAGGCCAAAATTTTCCTTTGCAAAGAATTTCGCATAACATAATCAATATAAACTAAAGAGAAAAGGGGACAAAATGCATCTTTGTCGAACACCAAAAGCAATGCTAAACCAATTGCTATAAGCCTTACCAACTCTCACACACGACTCAGTGTTATTATAGAGATGTTAACTCTTAATATCATTATGTTAACTAACTTGTCTGGTATGCCATATGATCTCACAATCAACCACAAATTTTGACGATCAACAGGGTTGAAAGCCTTTTTGAAATCAAAAAACCTAGCAACTAAAGGTTTCTGAAACTCTAAACATTTCTCAAGAATCTGCCTAAGTGAAAATATCTGATCTGCACATCCCCTACCACTTCTGAATCCACATTCCTCATCACGCTATTTAAAATCAAGATTAAGATATATTTTATTGAGATCTTTAATTTATCGTTAGCAATATACTTCTTTAAAAATCATATTGAAGAAGTCATTGAGCTATGAATACGATTTTCTAGTGAAATAACAGAGAACTGTTTCTATTTTTCTGTGTAGTACCTGTACTTACTGTATCTGCAGCTTCCTGCTAAATCAAAGACTTAGTTATGATAGTTTTCAATTGCAGTCTGTCAAATATGCTGGAAGTGACAATTTGAAGATAACAAATCCAAAAAACATTTAAATTATAAAAATTAAAAATGTAAAAGAACTTTCAACGTAATAACCCAAAAACACTGCATTTAAATGTTCCGCATAGGTATGTTGGATTTACCTCTGAGCAGCGCTGTTGGGAACATAATGGGCAAAATGGCCAGCGCTGTTGGGAACATAATGGGCAAAATGGCCAGGTCACAAGAACTCCAATGGCTCAGAGACGGTTGGAGACGGTAATCCATTGGATAACTGTTAGGAGACAGATGGCAGCCTCCTGTCAAGGCCATCCAGTGTGTTCTTTGACGTGCACAGGATATGACTCTCATCCAACGTCATCCTCACGTCCCATTCGACGGATGGAGGCCTTCCCAAGCCTATCGGTGTGACTGAGGGCAGGACGGAGAGTTTTGCAGCGATAAATGTCAAAACTGTCATAGTTGGGACATCAGATTACAAGCCTGGCGCACTGCCGATTGATCCAATCCCTGATCCTGGGCATTAATAAATGCAACGTCGTACAAAATATACTATTGCTGATAAGTCTGTTTCTTTTGGCCGAGGATAAAAATATGCATTGAAATCGAATTATATTTTATATTACAAAATATATTTTGTGAATACTTAATAAAAGTTAAAAATCAGAAGAAAATTACACGATACAGATAGATCGCAGTGAAAATAGCAATCAAAATGTGTATTAGTCCCTTTGTTTGTTTCACTATAATTCGTTTTATATATACGATGTTAAACAGTGCTTTGTAGAATGGTGTAGTAGATGGTAAAAAAAGTAGGCAAAATAACTTTCAGATATTTATACTTACTAGGTTTCATGCACTAATCATGTGAAGTTGATGGAAATAATGAAAATATATCAAATACTGTAACAGAGAAAATGAAATGAAATTTAGTAAGTATAAATATCTGAAAGTTATTTTGCCTTCTTTTTCTACCATCTGCTACACCATTCTACAAATCACTGTTTAACATCGTATATATAAAACGAATTATAGTCAAATAAACAAAGGGACTCATATACGTTTAAATCAGAAGATAAATCCCACTTAGTTTTGCACTTATAGTATATAGTTAGGTGATCGATGCTCCGTATCAGCTACAAGGGTAGAATTTTAATTTCGTATTTTTATATGACTTGCAATGCATTAATAATGTAAAAAACAAATAAAAATTTAAATTAGTTTTATTTTGAGATGTATGCGAAAAACATTTCAGCTTATACACTAATGGAAGAAATAAATGAAAAATAATAAAATCTCCTTATGCAGCTACTTGCCTTAGAGGTCTGACAGGAGCCTATAAGTTTATATACGCTGTAGCAGAAGGTCTCTGAGGATGGTGAATGTTCTTAACTTTGAATTTCAATTGAATAAACATAGTTACTTTATAGATAGTGTTATTAACTTTAATTAAGGAAATGAAAAAAATAGGCGAATAAAAGAATTTTGAAAATTTTAATTTTAATAAAGATTAAAATTCCGAAAATCAGAGTCTTCAATTGTTTCGAAAAGTTCATAAATCCTGTTTTGAGAACCAAGCTTCCATATATAAATATTAACTAGCCACTGATAATTTAGAACAGAGGTTCCCAAACTTATTTGTCCTACCGGCCCCTTTTCAGAAAAAAAAAATTACTCAGCTCTCGTTGGAAATCTACCTTCTTTAAACGAACAAGCAGAAAGATGCATTGACAAATTTGCGTTCTTTTATGTATCTATATTTCTACCTACGTCCTACAACATAGTAAAGAAATATATTGTTGTAAATAAGACACCTTGAAGTTTGAAATTATAAAATTATTTATTAAAATCAACCATAGTAACATTCGCATTACACACATAAAATTAAGATAACGAAGGATACTTTTACGTGTTTATTTGGAAAATAAAGTAATCACTACGACTTTAACTCTATGTTAATAACAGATGAAACATGTACGAACGGTTTTTCAAAACTTTCTTATCTTCCCTTCTTTCTTTATGCTTTCACCGCCCCCCGTTTGCACCCAAGGCTACTACCGACCCCCTGATGGTTCCAGCGCCCCCCAGAGGGCGGTATCGCCCACTTTGGGAAACATTGATTCAGAGGTTAGGTGGGCTCGAGTCCCACGTATGGCGAAACTAATTTCTTCAATTCATGTTGACAGGTTGTCTTTTCCTCAACTATTGATATAAATACTCCTGCACTATCAAACGCTATGCTACCTCCACTTATTCATCATCATCCTCAAGCAGCCATGGGCTACGGAGGTCCAACCAGACCGCGCAGTTTAATTCTCCAAGCATACTGTCCTGAGCTACATCTGCTGCACCCGGCCACTGTACACCAATTCTAACAAGGTCCTGTTTGACATTGTCTGCCTACCGCATCCTAGGGCTTTAATCCTAGAACCTCCACTTATTCCAGTATAGGAATTAATGGAAAAGTGTCCTCATTGAAATCGAAATGGACTATATTTATATCTGTGAAATTTAACAAAAAATGATATCTGCATTGCTGGGTTTTATTTAATTGATCGTTTGCAGAAATAGAAGTAGGACATTCTGATTTTCTCACTTACTAAGAAGTTGGATTTGAATCACGATTGTAATTTTAACAAGAAAATAATTTAGGAGCTCTGACATGTAATGAACCCACTAAAGATGCTAACTACAAAAATACATTCAAAGTGTGAAAAATATCATGTAATAATTATGCCCTACTTATGATAGAATATATCTGTCACGTGATATGTTTATAGTGGTGATTCTTTATTCCTATCAAAACATAAATCTCTGAAAGACAGCAACGGATGTGAAATAATGTCGTTTTGTCTTTTCCGATTTTTGACATCAACTCTTTCCATTGATCTCTATCGCACTGAGATATTCACTTTTAGAAACTTTCAGCATTTCTAAGAGGTACTCTGTTTCTTTTGAATTTAAAATTTGTCCTCTTCACTCAATAATTCAGAGAAGCGACCGCGTGGAAGAACGATCACGACACCGATATTTCTTGATCAAGGAAACAGAAGGAAGAAAAAAAAAATCACATCTAAAGGGCGTGGCCTGCAAAAGCTTTCGAAGGGCGTGGCTCTTCAAGGATCTTCTCTGCCTACTCAGAAAGTCATAAGTTGTGTTTCGAATATGGTTTAGTCATTAAGGAAAATACCCTCTATTATAAACTGCTCCCCGAAATCATCGTCCGAGTTTATGTGACATTTTTCCTTGTCCTCTAGCACGTTATCCTACTATGCGTACGTATATACATATATAACTGTAATTCAGCTTTTTCCTTTACGAAGTTGTTATGTGAATGTCTATGTTGGGAGAACATCGTTTAGTGAGTTTGTACGCTTATCGTGAGGTCTAGTTGACTATATATCCCCAATATATTCTGATCAATAATAAATTCTTAACTATCAAAGAGAATGAGATAAATTTATTAAAATATTGTTCCTATTTTCATGCCATTTTTCTTTGATACTCTGTATCAATGATAAACATGATCTTCGATATAATGATAAAGGAACAGAATCAAACATAAATATCAATCACTATCAAGCTTCAGCTCTTGTCGAATGGTTACTATGATTAAGCGATATTACCTTTCAGCAGCTGAATGACCTTCTCTCAACTGCTCTCTAACCTTTTTATGATTAGACCATTTAATCAGCTGTCGTAGAAGAACAAAGGACACTTAAAACAAAATTTATGATGGATTGAGTCTTCAGTCGTTTCATTTCTGAACGGCACCGTTTCTGCGCACAATCGAATAAATACCCAGGTCACAAGAACCCCAAGGACTCAGAGGAGTCCAGGAGAAAGGGGCCTACTAGACGTCAGTTATGAGTCAGATGGAGATCTCCCGTCAAAACTATCCAGCGTTTTCTTAAAAGTGCACAGGATATGGCTTTTTCTGTACACGGCGCAACGATTTAACGTGCCATCCAATGGACGGCGGCGTTTACCATGCTCAACGGCTCCCCTTTCTCATGGAGGGCAGATCGATGGTTAGCGGATAAAACTCTCAACATAAACTCAATTGGAACCCAAACTTGGGAACATCAGATTACGGGCCTGGCACCATACTGACTGAGATAGCCCTCCCCAGTCCCTAATTTAAATTCAATCATTTATATGTATTTAATGCATAATCCTAAATTTATTTCTTTTATTAAAAATTAATGTAAGATTATAATAATAATAAATAAATACCCCTCAAGCAGCTGCTTGCCACAGAGGTCTGACAGGAGCCTGTCAGTTTATATGCCATAGTAGAAGATCTGAGAGGATGGCAGGACCTCAGCAGAAAAACGACACTTACATCCATGCCTTACCCGGGACTCGAACCCAGGTCCCTTAAATGGTGTTAAACACCTTAGGTATTAAATTGATGTAAACACATCTTAAAGTACATCTAAACTTAAAAAAATCTCTTCCACGTTGAGGGGAAACAAAAGATAAATTCTAGTACAGTCGCTCAAAACAGTATCCGAACGCTATGGTTGATTACAGAATTCAGAAAAATATCTGGCAACGATTTTTTTAGAAATTAGTGATCTGGAACCTTTGTGTCAAGTGCCACGAAGGTTGCCAGATCACTAATTTCTAAAAAATTCGTTGCCAGATATTTCTTCTGAATTCTGTAATCAACCTTAGTGTTCGGATACTTTTTTGAGCGACTGTACCAACCTTCCTTCATTTTTTAAATTTAACGAAAATAAAATTATCTTTCATGAATTATAGATAGGTGAAACATTTAAACTTTGGCACAGGGCTTCACAAAGGGCGAAACATAGGCCAACTGCAGCCCATGAAAAAACATTTGTGTAGAACGCAATAAGGTGTTTTTAGTAACTGAGAATTTGATTGACTGGCTCGTCGATTCTGAGTTTTTCGGGGATATGGACAAAAAAAATATACGTAACCTGTAGAACACATAGAAGTGAAACTTATTATGTTTGTTTAATGCTGAAACAGACACGACTGCGTATGGTCCTGCTCTATATTATCTCCCTAAACAGTTACTAAAAAATTTACTTTTAAAAGAACTGAAATCAAATATGCTTTTGATGAAAGTCAGTTTTTTGGAACTTTCTTTCTCGTGTTGAAGTGCATAGCTGTTTTACATTATGCCCCAAGGAGGAATAAATCCGCCATTTAATAGACACGTGAGAAAAATCTTTTCTACCATGAACATACAATAAACGAAGTTATGATCCAGGATCATGATAATTTTCAAACATCTTTGCTTTTGAAGCTTAATGATACAATTGTAATTTTGGAGAATAAATACTGCATAAATCTGATGTACTAAAATATAAATTTTCAATTTATCTTGAAATATTTCTAAGATGGAACAAATGCTTTGCGGAAAACAACTCTAACAAAAAATCTACATGGTGCTCAAAAGTCATAACGTTTGGTCTTTCATCATAACCTGATTAAACTCTATTTAAAAAAATTCAAATAACTTGAATGTTTTTTTAAACAGAGTTTAATGGTTATGATGAGAAACACTACGATATGACCTAATGCACAAACAATGGGCAAATTCCGATCTGAAAGTAGAAAAATTATTCTAATGATTTTGATTTCTTTTTCTTCTGTTTTTCAGCTCTTTCGTTATCCCGCAAAAAAAAATCATAATCGAACTTCCAGTCAATTAGATTCTCAGTCTAAATTTTTATCTTTCTCTTTAGTCTACAGAAAGACAGAAATAATAATTAAAAAAATGTAATAGGATTATGAACAATGTGCCTAAATGCCTCAGAAAGAGAGGGAGATCTAGGATGCAGTGGTCAGACAATGTCAAAGAGGGCCTTGTTAGAATTGGTGTGCAGTGGCCAGATGCAGCAGATGTAACTAAGAACAGGTATGCTTGGAGAACTAAATTGCGCCGTCTGGTTGTAATTCCGTAGCTCGTGGCTGCTTGAGGATGATGATAATGATAAATGGAAACAGCTCGTTTAAGCGAGAATCTGTAAAGTGCGTTCTTCACCTCTTGCATAATTGTTTGCAGCAGAAAAGCATCAAAGGTCTATGGAGTCTAGCGCATCCCCAGCACATGGTTGTATATAAATGTGAATAAACTGTGTCGTCCCTATACAACTTTCGTGCGTGAATTGTTGGACATTTCTTGGTGCAGCAAGTCTGAGGCATACGTCGGTACGGGTGTAACACCCGAGAACCTGTAATTTCATCTAAGCAGTGGTGATCTAATTAAGGGGCTAAGCGATCTCCTCTGCTAAAGAACGATATCTATGTCACTGGAGTCGCAACACGACATTCGGCGCAGTTCAGTTCAGCAGCATAAATAATTACACGTGATTTCATTCATTAAAAGAAGAAAGTGTTGTTGCCTTACCATCGACCACCACCGTCCCTTTCCCCCAACCTCCTCGGAGCCCTTGGAGTCCTTTTGACCTGTCCATTTAGCCCATTGTGTACCAAAAAGTGCCCTTTAGAGGTAACACAGCTCTACCCAACTCTAACTAAGATATGATCGTTTGAAGGCAGGCAAGGAAACGTTATTAGAAACAGTTACTCTTCTTTGCAGGTAAATTTTGTGGAATTTGACGATCTCGGTTTTATTATTTGTGGAGTCATTGGATGACCCTGTGTTGTTTCTTTTTTAAGAGAAGAAGGTGTTCCCCTACAGAAAGGACGGGACGAAAATAACTTATGTGCTCTGTTAGGCTTGTCCTGGTATTTCATACAACATACAAACACATATATTAGGGACATACCGGTTGGTTTAAAAGTTAACTAACTAGCTGCTAACTACTAGACCAGGTATTGTCTGTTGATTGAAGTTAAAGGAAACGATATTTTATTGAACTTATTTGGAGCAGAGATTGGCTTAATCGGCATCATGCCAAATTCATAATCTGACGATTCATTCTTTATTGAAGAAATATACGACAGGGAAGTTCAAGCAGTTATAAAGAAGTTAAATTCTGGAGAGTCTTGTGGAACTGATAATATTTCTATATATATATTAAAAGAAATAAACAAAGAACTCAAAGGCATTTTATGTTCTCTATTTAATAAATCTCCGTTATCGGGTTCTTTTTTTCCTGCTTGCCTTAAGGTTACTACTATTGTACCAATTTTCAAGGGGGGTGATGAAACAAAATTTGAAAATTATCGACCTATATCTATTTTGCCGATTTTGACCAAAATATTTGACAAAATAGTTAAGAAGAGATTATTAAATTCTTTAGATAAATACAATTTTTTTTCAGACAACCAATATGGTTTTCGAAAAAATAGGGGGACTGAAGATTCAATTTTGAGATTGACCTCAATTATTCATCGTGGTATTAACGATAATTTGGGAGTTGCTGTTTTGTTTCTAGATGTAAAAAAGTATTTGATTCTGTTTCTGACAGTGTGTTGCTGAAAAAAATTAGAAAAGGTTGAAATGAGAGGTATTATACTATCTTGGCTAACTAGTTATTTATCTGAAAGACAGCAACTTGTAAAAATAAAAAAAATGTTATAGTACCTCTGCTTATGTTAATTTTGAGGTCCCACAGAGTTCAGTACTTGGACCAATATTATTTTTAATATTTTGCAATGACCTATGTGATTTACCATTGAATGGGATTAACATTGTATTTGCAGATGATATTGCACTGGTTTACCTTGGCAACATTGATAATATTGTTACAAAAATAAATGATGATTTAAAAGAAATAAATAATTGGTTTGTGAAAAATATGCTAATTTTAAATGTCAACAAATCAAAATAATAAATTTTAGACTGAAAAATAAGTCTATTGATGAACTATATAATAAATTAATTTATCATGATATAAACTGTCAAAATTGGTAATGTTCTTGTCCAGTTATACAGAGTGTTGATGGTTTTAGATATCTGGGAGTATTTAAAGATAGTAACCTCATACGGAAGTTGCATAATGTTAGAATGAAGATTATCCGTCAGATTATGAGTTGCATGTAAAAAACGTAGTAAAAAGCTTGAATATCATGATTTCAAGAATATATTTCATTAAAAATTCTTTGAAGTTCTCCATGTTAAAAAAATTTACAATTCGTGGATAAAATCTTATTTGAAATATGGTATTATTTCATGGGGTGACCTTTATGAATCAAATTTGAGACCTATTCAGAATCTTCAAAATTATGCGTTGAGGATGAATGCTCAAGAAATGAAAGTTTGATAGCATCCAAAATTATTATACTTCTTTACAAATTTTACAAGTCCGAAAATTATATATTTACCATTTGTTAACATATATTGTCAAAAATTGGGATAATTCAAATGTAAAAGTTTTCAATAAAAATACCAGACTTTCAACAGTTGTACATTTAAATGTGATTACTCCCAGAAAAATAGCTTTTTGCAAACATTATGTATACCTGGTTCCTAAAATATTCAATAGTTTACCTAACATAAAGAATGAAAGAAATCTTTTTCTTTTTAAAAAATTAATCATGAAATGGATACTCGAACAAAAGATAGAAAATCTGTTATAGTAATTATGTCGTGCATGATTACAAGTCCGAAAATTGCGGTTATGTCTTGCATGATTATAGTGTCTAAATATACATTTTGAGTCATAATGTTAACGGGTTTATTATATGTCAGTGTTAAATAAGTTGGTAGTGTTGCTTTACAATATTTTGTTTTCTTAATCTAATATCTCCACAAACGAGCTTCGGCTCATGTGGAGTTTTGAATTTTACACTTTCAAAATTGCCTATTTACTTTGGAAAAGAAAAACATTTATTCCTTTTGTTATTATAAGTTTTAAATTACATGTTTGTAATGTATCGAAAGTGTGAAATAAATTTGAATTGAATTGAAATGATCCGAGGTTTGAATACCCACTGTTCTTGCATTTGAAATATTCACCCACCGACATCAGTGAGTTACAAATGTGCAGGAGAGCCCATACTCTATAATAGGTGCGGGGGTTGGCTCAGTCGGTAGTTCACCAGACTCGTAATCTACTGTTCTCAGGTTCCAGTGCCAACAGAGCCAGGTTGAGATTTATCTCCGATGAGCTTAATAAAGATATCGTTCGTCAGATGGGACGCTTACTAGGGATTGGGGCTAAGCTTTGACACCTAACTAAGAGAGACGTAATTTGTGCGCATTGAAGAACATTCATATGAATATTTTGTATATTGTATATATTTACAGTTTGTTCTAGCATGAGGAATATTGGATTGAAGATAAAAAATCTATTGAGGATGCTTCCTTGTTCTGCTAGAGTCTGAGACATGAATTAATGGCACCACAGAATTTGAATAGAGAAGAGTGTTAATGATTTTATAGCAGATTTTTAGATCGTGAACCAACCTTCTCAATTCCAAGAGTGAATATTGAGCACTTTCAGTCGCTCCTCGTAGCTTGAGTGGGAATGTCCAGGAAGCCTCTTACTAAACCATCTGAGTGGACGTTCAACTAGACTGATGTCAGAGGTCATGTGGGGAGACCAGACACGAGATGCACGTTCAAGAATAAGCATAACAAAAGTAGTGAATGGCCTTGAAAAAAGTGGGCCTGTTGCACTTCTTATAGTGGCGCAAAATCCTGAAGACGACACGGTTAGCTTTTTTGGTGAAGTTGAGGCAGCGTAAAGAAAATGAGAGGTTGGGAGAAATGGTAACACCCAAATCCAATTGAGATGATTCACTGATGACTGGGGAGCCATTGATAACATAATTTGCTTCTGATTGCTACGACCCAAATGCACGATAGTTGTTTTTTCTGCAGAAATTGGTAATTGGTATGATAAACTCCAGTCTTCGATGCTGTCGCATTCCAGCTGAATGGTACGACAAATGTCTAAAGAAGCGGAATTGGCATAAAATTTAATGTCATCAGCAAATAAGTAGCAGGCAACTGGTCGTAGAACAGAAGGTATGCTTGAGGTGAACATTGCGAAAACTATGGGCCCAAGAACAGATCCTTGAACAACACCACTGCTGACATCCTTGACTATAGAAAGGACATCTTCAAATCTCATTTGTTGAGAGCGGTTGGAAAATAATGCACAATTAATCTTACGATGATCTCGCAGTATTCTTTAGTTCAGATTAATCTCACGATGATCTGGCACGAATTTCGTTATGTTGTGTCTTAATGTTGTATTAAGATTAAGATTTAATATGGATAAATTTCTGATTAAACGGAAAAAGTTAAATGAAGAATCAGTAGCTGAAATGAGCAAAAAACGGTTTAAATCTCGCTGCATACCCTTTGGGAACCACTGCTGTATAGGTTTGAATCCAGTTAACCACATTTGCTGTTCACTTTTCTTTGCAAAAATATCCCGGTCCCTTCCTATTTATTAATTCAGGTCAGGTAACTGCAAATTTCCAATTATTTGTTGAAAATCTCAATTTAATATAAAAATAAAATTTACTGCCACTTAAATTGATTTTTTTCTCAAAAGATCATTTCCTATAATACTTGCTTTCCTTTCATTATTTTTTTTCCGTTTATCGTTACTTTCTTTCGTTACATTTTCATATTCTATTTAATTTTAGCTTGTCCAAATTGTTTATTTATTGGCAAAATGCTTACTTAGCACTAAAATGCTTGCGTGTTTAATATCACGTTATCTTAAACGTTTGGTAAACTACGTTTTGAAACCTGCGAAGGACTGACCTTTATTCGAAGTCTAACACATGTTCCTTTGTAGATAATGTGGAATTTTTTAATATTCTGATTAAATTTCTTCTGTTTCATATCTTTTTTGTAGCTTTTTTGAGCAAGAGACATTACGAAGATGTTTTGAGCATTTTTTTTTAATACACAATACGTTATCTACGTTTAGATAACGATTTTTCTTTTTTTTTTTCGCTTCTTTTCGTAATTTTAAAAATAGTGAAGAAAAAATCTCAAGAGAGGATAAAATGATTTAATTTAATATCTAAAACATTAAGCATAGACTGAATGTAATAAACAAATAGAAAACTAATTATAAGGCAATTTATTCTTTTCTATGGTAATGAAGTAATCGGCCATAAGAGACACTAGGCATTCACTATAAATAAATCTATGGGGAAATAAAACATTTTTCTTTACCCTTAATACGAGAAAAGAGAAATTTCAAGAGGAAGAAACAAATTAGTCGATGAAATGCTAACTAGGATAATGTTAATCTGTAACATAATCTCATCATTTCTTTGTAAGAAACACTTAGAAATAAACAATTTCAGTTCCACTTACTTTCTATGTGTAATATATATTCTTCACTTTTAATTTGTTTAAAATAAGATCAATTTACTCTAATTTCCCATTTTCTGCGAGATTTCCTTCTCAGTTTATTCAGAGTTTATTTATTTTGCCTTACCTTTAAAATTCTGATTGTTCAATTTCTCGTTTTTGCTTTGTTTTCTTTCGTGTTGCTTTCTGTAAAAACAACTTTTCTCAAATTCATGTTTTTTATTCATGTTTTTTTATTTTATTCGCTAACAGACGTAAAATAATATATTTTTGTTTACTGTGAGGTGACTAAAATTAATAATTTTTTTTGGGATATTCAAAAAGAAAATTGGAATCTTTGAAACTTTTAAGAAAAGTTTAAAAATGTTTGATTATGAGAGCAATACTTTGGCGGGCATTGTCTTGCTGAAATGTATCATTTGGGATGGGGGCACAGAAAGGGTAGAAGCACAGGTCTTAGAATGGCTTTCTTGTCGTCAACGTTCCATCAATAAGGACCAGACGTGAATTGCTATTGAAATTGAGGCACCCCATACATGATTCCATGTGTTTTCCCCAAATCATGAATGACGTTCCCTGATGCAGGCTTAATCACCTTGCTTCTTGGGGGACGAGGGTAGCTCAGCCGGTAGCACGCCAGACTCGCAATCTGCAGTTCCCAGGTTCGAATTCCATCTGGACCAGCGTTGAAATTTATCTCCGCAAAACTCCCAGCAGTGCCCACGGTCAGTAGGGGACACCGATGGATTTTGAAAAGCCACCGTCAGTCGGATGGGACGTTAAGCCGTTGCCCCGTGTCTCGGAGAGCCATACCCTGTGCACGTTGAAGAACACGCTGGATGGCTTGACAGGAGGCTACCATCTGTCTTCCAACAGCTGTTCCAGTGGGTCCCTCGCCAAACTTCTCTGAGCCTTCGGGGGTCCTTGTGACTTGACCATTTAGCTTATTATGTGCAAAAAAGTGCCACTCAGAGGAAAAACAACCCAACTCGACCCTTGGTTCTTGGCAATGTCTCTAGGCTCTCATACTGCCGTCATTAGATCACAAACAGAAACGGTATTTGTCACTCAATACGATACTATACCAGTCTTGTCTCCAAGCAGCTGTCTCCTGGAACCACTTCAGCCACAGAAGACGATGGAATAGTGACGCCAATGGATGGTGCTAATGCAGCCCAGGTCACATAATCATCATTTAATCGTGTTCGCGTGTACAAGTACAGACAAGGATGGTGTTACGATTTTGGAAATTTGGTGGCTTGTGAATGCGTCTCTTCCCGCTACTCGACGGATTCTCCGATGCTCCCATTCACAGAATTTTCTGACGTCACCAGAACCCTGGTACGTCATCTTCTCTGGTTATCTTTCTTCACACATTGTTGTCAAGAGTGTTCAACTCTTTAGGCATCACGACCCACCATGATTTGATATGTTGAGCATCCAGATTCTGCAATAAAATGATCCAACCCCTTTCAAATTTCGTCATCTCTATATAGCATCGCTTTACAGGATTTTAAGATATTGGAGATTTTTTTGCAGATTAATGATTCACCGTTTTGTTTGGCCCCTGATATTTATTCCCTTTTTGCAACCCGTTCAGATTCTTATGTCATCGGAAGTACCATTAATGGAAGTTTTACTGAGCCGATCAACTCGACATGCAAATTGCTTACTTTCATATACATCACAACTCTGCATGCCAATCATCAGGAAAATCAATACATCCTCTCTCCGGGGGCGATTTCCTTGACGAGTTGTTTTACTTCTGAGATGCACTTTTTTGCACACATTGGGTTAAATGGCCAAGTTGCAAGGAACCAAGGGCTCAGAAGAGAGGGGTGGGAGGCGACCCACTAGACAGCTGTTAGGAGACCGATGGCAGCCTCCTTATCAAGGTCATCCAGAGTGTTTTAATGTGCTTTCCTAGGGTATAGTTCTACACACGGGGTCACGTCTTAACGTCCCATCCGATGGATGGCGGTCTTTCTAAGCTCATCAGCATCCCCTACTGACCGAAGGCAGGGAGGGGGGGGGGGTGCGGAGATAAATCTCGACACTGCCCCCAGCTACTGCTGATTACTAGCTGGTGCGCTACTGACTGAGTAACCCAGCTAGTAATGTCCATGATGAGCAGTTATTAAGTCCAAAATATTCTTTTTCTACTGTATTAGTAAATGATCACTCCTTACTTTATAAATACATTTTTATTGGTCTGTATAGGTATTTTTTCCGAATTAAAATGGTAATGGATAACAGAATGACAATCCTGTCCATGATCAGCGTTGATTTCTAAAAGCGCTTACCCGATTCGAGAAGTCATGCTACTGATGTGTATCTTCTTTGTTCAATACTACCATTTTAAATTCATTGTTTTTGGGTTCAAAAACTGCAGACCAGTAATAAACAAATTCCTGAATTCGCAAGACCATCGTGACCGTTGGATGAGACACATAATGTTGTTCTCGATCATTCATCTCCATATTTAGCTGCATAAAATGATCGAAACTTGATATACGTAGTTGGTATAATGGGATGTTATGTATTAAAATTGACAAAAAAAAAAGCTCTCCGTTACATATATTAATAATTATTTGTGTAAAAGGCTGAAATTAAAACTGCTAATGAAGTAGTATATACAGTAGATAAGCACACCGGACGAAAATTAGTCACCCTCATCAAAGACAGTAGCGTTGACTTTATACACTGGTAAGCGTCGTGCCTGTAGTAATATAGCACTATATAAAGACATGTGACCTTCCATACGCTCTGTAGTATCGTGAGAGGCAGTAGAGTGCCGGTTACATATTGTTCCTGCTGTGAATCATGGCTCGGAAGACGTGACTGAGTGGCAGAAGAGAGCAATTGTATTTGGTAGGGTTAAAAGACATGCTGTGTGGGAAGTAGACGAATTTGCTGGCAGAAGAGAGCAATTGTATTTGGTAGGGTTAAAAGATATGCTGTGTGGGAAGTAGACGAATTTGCTGGCAGAAGAGAGCAATTGTATTTGGTAGGGTTAAAAGACATGCTGTGTGGGAAGTACACGAATTTGCTGGCGTTTCGAAACCAATAGTCCAACGAGAGTATAAACAGTGGTGCGCATCCAATTCGACCTCTTGTCGTAGATGTCACTGTGGTCGCAAGTCAGTGATCAAAGACGGGACGGCCGATAAATATCACGACTAGTGACTGCAAACTAATTTCAATCCAGACAGGAATTGTTGCAGACAGTCAATGAAGGACCACATTAGCTAATTTCAGAATGAACGTTGTGAAGGGAAATGTATTTCATGGGTATTTGGAGCAGAATACCTCGGAAGAGACCCATGCTAATTAGAAAATGCCTCGGAGAGACCATTGCTTATTTAAAAATAACTGCACATAAAGCTGCCCGGTTGCAATGGGCTAGGCTCTATAGATATTAGACTGCAAATGACTGAAAAACCGTTATCTGGTCAGATTAGTCTCGTTCCTGTTGGTATTCCAATGATGCAAGCCGGAGAGTGCAACGGAAATGGTTTTGTGGTACCTCAGTCACTCTCATTTTCCACGTTTAGACAGAGGTCTTGGAGTGTGAATGATGCAGAGGACGAATGAGAAGGAGGAGGATGACTAAGTCAGAGATAGAGTAGTTGATGAATTTACAGGACATTGGGTTCGTCAGTGCAACAAGAAATAGCATAATTTAGCGGAAATACTAAAGGAACAGAATTCGCTTTTACGGAGAACTAGAGCATGTAGGCAAGGATTAGAATATTCTCTCAAGTGATTTTTATAAGAAGCAGGACAAATTTCCAACTCATTAAACTAATGCCAGTGAAAATAAAGCAGCATTCTATCTATGTTAAGCTGATGGAAGATAGTTTCGATCAGTGAAGTGTTAAGTACATTTAAGGCCGACAGAATCAAGCGCATTCCCATAGTGTATATTACATACTTGTGTGAATGGGGAACCTTATTATATAACAGGGCGAAAGAACTAATGGGCGGACATGCGTTTCGTATACGTCCGCGGCAGCCATTGGTGACAGAAAATCTCGGTACCCTGTGATTCCGTGAGTGCTTGATCGATCGGTCCCAAATTTGGCATAGTGGTCTCACTTACGTCTAACCGTGCTGGGTTAAGAGGTTCGGTTCCTAGCTGCCGTGGCCTGGAAGTAATCCCTCTGAAAGTGTTACACATTTCTGGGGGCGCTGCTGTCTCCTACCTTATGATTAGATATATATGGTTATGATTATATATTATGATTAGATATATTACATATTATTAGTATGATGTAGATTGAGAGTTGTGAGTGGAATAGTACGTTAATAATGGAAAGCAATGAATGAAGTTATCGACGGAAAAAAGTTATCAATCGAAATATGTTTTGCGCAAAACTTTTGGCAGGGTTTTATTAGTATGTAACAAAATGGTGTGTCGTCCTCTACAGAGCGTACTGGATATTTACTTCCTACATCGAAGGCACATCATTTCTGACAATACATCGAAGCACGGGTGTAACAATCCACGAATCTGTGGATTCACGTACCCTAGAGGCGAAGAAGAATTAATAAAAGTAATTAATTAAAGAAAACAAGGAAGTTACGGCCCACCACCAATGCCTGAGTCCAATACAATGTATATTGATGTATGTTCATTTAAAACATCTGTTGAATTATGCAGAATATATGTCAATATACTAACAACAGATTAATCATGAAATATTCAATAATATACACAGGAGATATTCTGTAAAGATGAGACTCGTGAACAGTTAGCTGAAAAAATTTACTTTCGCCGTGAGTCGGACTCGAAACCACGTTTTCTGAATGCATGTCAGGTTAGCGAAACCCAATTTATTGATTTTCAATGCATGAGTTACATTATCCATGTATTTCAAATGTTTACTATGTGATGAATATTACGAATTAAACTATATAACATTGTGTGGCAAGCAGCTGCTTGAAGGTGTATTTATTTATTTATTATTATTTATATATATTGTTACGAATTAAATGAATAAAAACTGAGTGTGTGTTCAAATAAATAGTTTATGACAATTCTAATTCTAAAACAATGTAGTTTATTGCAAAAGAATGGATAAAATCGTTTATATAAACAACAGTTAACCAACAGCGTTTCTATATTAGTATAAAAATAAATATTCAAAAGAATTTAGTATTTTATTACTATTTACACTCAACTCATAAAATAAGGCTTATATTAGTCGATGAGTAGCACAATCATACTTGTAAACAAATCTTCAATCTATCGAGAATAACCTTATCAATTCTGTGAACAAAACTAAATGTAACTAAACCCCAATTGATGAACTCTTCCTACAGAACGCTTGAAATTAGCACTGTATGTTCGACTAACATAAAATCTCCTCATTCTCTTTTAAGTGTCCTAAACGTCCTTATTTTACTTGTCAGTCTACGATAGAAGAATTAACACTAATAACGTATTTAAACACGCTACATAAAACACTTCATTTTTAGAACATCTGATCGTGCACAAATTGAGAGTAAATACGTTTCTTTTCACACTCCAACTCCTATTTGTACAATCCTTTCTTCTTTATATTTTTCAGTTAGATTCTTTGTTCGAAGTCGTTGGTGACGTATTTCTCACGATGCAGTTCACACGAGCATCAAGACGACACATCACATCACAGTTCATTATAGCACGTTTATATGTCATAACAATATATATATGCATTAAATCACACTTTTAAATGTGGAATAGTGTATTCGATTTGCAATTGAAACTGTTCAGAAACATTGCTTATTAAGCAGTAATTGGAAAATGATGGCTATTATTTTATTTGAAATATTAACTGATTTTAAACATACACTCAAATATATAAACTCTAAGTATGATTGGAAACATTTGTTGTTCTAATAGTCTTAAACTTCTGACAATCCCAAAGAATTTTTTTTTACATCTTTAACAGTTATGGGCAATTTTTTTTCTACTTTGATGGATCAGAAATAAATTTCTGATATTTTGAAGTTATAGTTGTAAGATGTGTTGGAAATTCTGTATCTAACTCCATCATTACCGAAGTTATGGATTTATTATCAGCGAAAGTGACATCTTCAGCGTTTTCGCCAGTCAGAGTGTTATAGCTAACGGATGATCATTCTTGACAGTGCGAACGCGACTTCGTCAGTGAGAAAGATCTAACTCGCGAATTGCTTTGCGGAAATTCAGTTACGATGTGAAGGCATACAATCCTTGGAGCTTATCAAATTGGAAGGAATTCTTGGAGTCTATCATTTCATTGAAGCCTATTTAATCCTAGTTGTGCAATAAGAGATAGAATAGCTTAAAAGAAAAAAAAATATCTCATTGGTAAATATTTCATAATGAACTTTAACTCCGTATAGAACAGAGACTTATGCGAAAAGTATATTTATAAAAGTTTATAATTTATGTTTTTTCTCATTAAAAATTAAAAACTTAATTTAATGATTTTTTAATTAAATAATGGACACTTATTTAAAAATAAATTTATTTAAACAGCTCAAGAGTCACTAAAAGAGAAATTCAAGGTCAAAAATAGGGGTGAAAAGCATTTTCTTTGCCCTCCTCATTCTTTTAGAAGTCGATTCTGGCCAGCTTCATTCTTTTAAAAGGCGATTCTGGCCAGCTTCATTTTTTTAGAAGTCGATTCTGGCCAGCTTCATTCTTTTAGAAGTCGATTCTGGCCAGCGTCATTCTTTTAGAAGTCGATTCTGGACAGCTTCATTTTTTTAGAAATCGATTCTGGACAGCTTCATTCCTTTTCAATTTGATTCTGGCCATGCTTCATTCCTATATAAGTGAAATCTGGTCCGCTTAAATCCTTCAGAAATCGATCCGAGCCCACTTCATTCCATTAAAAATTGATTCTGGCTCGTTTTATTCCATTGGGATCGATTTCGGCCTATTTCATTCCTTTAGAAATCGATTATGGTCCGCTTCATTTCTTTAGAAGTCGATTTGGCCAACTTCATTGCTTTTGAAGTCCATTCTGTCCCGCGTCCACATTTCATTTGGGCACTCTTGGTTTAAAATCCCAAATCCTATAATCTTGAATAATCTAAATTTAGTATATACCTTTTAAGAACTACTAAATGTCATAGAATTCGAAATATATGTCAAGGAATAAGATAAAATTGCTAAATACCAAGGTTTGTGTTGTTTTATCTTTGAGGGACACTTTTTTTGCGGGCAGTAAAATGACAACAATGCAAACATTTATTGCATATTTAAAAAAATTGCATAAAAACTGCCAATTTTCTTTATTTACCTGACCTATTATTTATACTGTATTTCTCCGCCTTCTCCTACATGAAAATTTCCGTAGAAACTGCGAAGGATTTGCCAGTTTTCCTTTCAAGTGTAGTTAGTGTAAGGTATACCTTGAGGAGATCAGCAGCATCTTGTCAATCCGAGATGACCGTCCTAAAGAAAAACAGTCGCATCATTTTTGCTCGCAATATTCAGGATGCATAAGGTGATGAAGGTAGCATTGTCTTCCTTCCCAGCATTCACAGGACCGTTTCGTCCGCTCCGTCATGCCAAACCAGTAACATAAGAAAGCAAACTGGTGCTTGTTAAAGATATATGAAAACTTTACAGTCGTATAATACGCTTGTGGGTAAGGAAGGAGCCGAGGAGGATAAAAGTCGAGTGTGCTCCGTGGTAGGCTGTCATAAATCTTTCGGGCTTCTACGGGATTTCACTAGAAGATTTCCGCCGGCGTAAACAGTTTCAGCTTTCCTCGTAATATCCTTAGTGTTTGTAGTGAACGATACATTCTTTTTTTTTCGTTCCTGGTAGTATTCTTTTATGCAAAAGAGGAAAAAGAAGAGAGAAAGCGAGGTGACAGAGAGAGAGAAATCGTAGTTTTCTTCCTCATTTTATCTCACCGAATTTTACGAGTGGAGAAAAGACATCTGGCTCACCGCGGATCCGAGGTATTTCTCTGCGCTGTAAAACCGATTTACGATATTGCGACACCTCTGCGCATTCGTGCGTGTCGTCCGCGTAAGTGACATTCGCACGGTCACACGCACACACAGCTGGAAAGGGAATGGACGAATGGTAAGCTTTAAATTTTATACCAAATAGCAACAAAGACCGTGTTAGACGATGGGAGGAGTACGAAGGTCTATTTATAGGGGGGAGGGGTTATATTGCTGCCTCTTTCTTTTGTTTTCAGCTTTCTGATCTTGTTCACCTAACGTACAAATTTTGAAAGTTTAATCACATTATATTACAGGTTGAGTATGATTAATATGCACAACCAACTTTGTACGTGTATATCATATTGAAACGGAGTAGATCCGCTGAGACAATGGCTTAACATTCAAAGTGTACAACTATAAGGGAAAAAATAATGAAAAGGAAGAAAATGTGAGACTTTAATATCAGGACGTGAATCAGACGAAGTAGGATAATTGTCTCTCTTGCTTAAAAATGCAAATTGTATAAACTCAGTTTTTCTTAACTACTTTTCGGGTTGAGCGAGGTTAATGACGTAGAAATGTATCATCTAAAAGCAGTTCACACTTCTCTAAAGAGCAGTTTCAGTGTGAAAAGACATTATTATTCATAAACAATTCTCATCTCGAAAGGAGGCAGTGTGTACCAAGAGATAGCACACAATTGCATCTGGCAAGAATGGCTCGTTGTAGGCCTTTGAATTACATCCGCTTAGTTCTACAAAGGGATAAAGAATTGAAACTTTTAACATGTTTAAGACATTTTTCTCAACTAGAAGTAGTTTAGTTGTTTAATGCAACAAAAATAGAGTTGTTAGTTAAGTATTAAAGTTTAGTAATGATGTAGGTATTGATATTGGATTTATTACTGTTCAACACATCTCGTACACTTTAAGAAATTTCGAATGTTTCATGTTAAGTCTTCTATTTGATAAGGTAATAGTTTTTCCGGTTTGGTGTTGTGATAGACTTGAGTATTGCTTTTCGTTGAACAATGGTTAGAGTTTCAGCTTAAAATCTGTCTCCTGGGATTCAGTTTAAGGGTCATTTGTTATACAATGAAATTGATGTAGGTAAGGCAACAAACCGTGGCTCATAAAATAAATAATCAACATATTGAATCTGGCTCATTTATTACAATTTTTTTACCAAATATTTTTAAGTGATAATTAAACGATTTTTGCCAATTCACAGCACTCATTAAAAATCAGTTCTTTCGTTTATTAATGAATTTTTTTTTTGATTCCTTAAAAATAGTATTTTTCCAATTCATTACTCATTAGAAACGTATGTTTTCCTTTTTAGTAGTGAATTTTTCCAGCGATGACTTAAGAATAGAGTTTTTTTTAGTGTCTCCTCACTAAGCTTGCGTTGCACGGGTCTGATCTTAGGTATATATTTCTGAAAATGTCTAATATTGGTAACGTTTTCTACGTTTATCAGTGACTCTGCCTTTGGTTCTGTTTTTTAAGTGTTTGATAATTAATATTCACGTTTTGCATTGTTAAAGGCTGAGTAAGGCTATGAGGTTTATCAGTTACTTTTCTGGAATTCTAGGTTATTTTAATTTGTTTGATAATTGCTTTTCAGTTCTGGGTTGAGTTTGAGTTGGGTTGTTTTACCTCTGAGCGGCCTTTTTGCACACCATGGGCTAAATGGCCAGGTCACATGGACCCCAAAGGCTCAGAGAATGTTGGGGAAGGGGACCCACTGGAACAGCTGTTGGGAGACAGATGGTAGCCTCCCGTCAAGGCCATCCAGCTGTTCTTTAACGTGCGCAGGGAGTGGCCCTCCCACACAAGGAAAACGGCTTAACGTCGCATTCGACGGACGGCGGCCATTCCAAGCCCATCGGTGTCCTCTACTGACCACGGGCAGAGCGGGGAATTTTGAGGAGATAAATCTCAACGCTGACCCAGCTGGGACTCGAACCTGGGTTTTAGTTCTGCATTATTAAGGATTGAATATTGTTCTTGGTTCAACAATAGTCAGAGTTTAAATTTTATAAATTATCTGGCTCTGAAAGTTTGCAAACTGTTTCAGATCTCTGTGTTATCTTTAGTTTTAGATCAATAACGCATAAAGAATAAATTTTAAATCAAATATTGTAAAAGATTTAGTGATTTTTCGGATCACATGTGAAAGGTTTGTTTTTAATACTTTGATGTTGCAGTAAACGCAGTGATAAACATTAGGGAAAATATTTGGTTTGTTCTGAATATTATCCATGCTAAGCTTAATTAGTTTAGCAGTTGGTATTAAGTGCTTGATGAAAAGAAAATTACGCTTAAGTAGTGTTTGATTTTCATGTTTGTATTATTCAGTTGCTTAATGTTTTCGTTTTGTAGGCTGTTTATTTCTTTATTACAGTTTTTCCCAGTTTACAAGCAGGCGATAAAAAAAGAAATCTCTTCGCTTATTATTGCTTAGCTTTTTCACCAAGTCTTATTTTTTTTCGATATTAATTGTACGATTCTTTACTGATGAAATAAATGATAATTATTATTATGCATTGCAAACCGCTATGTTTCATACATTACGGTTCTGGCTGGTTTTTAGTCATTGACCTCATATTTACGTAAGAAAACTCTGAGATTTTATTCTCATTGATACCATGATTTAAGTTGTTAAACTAATATGGATAATTTGAAACGTGCTAAAAAGATTTTGAAGATTAGGGATATCCAGATTACTTAGCTCCTACAATTCCCCCCTCCCGCATCGTACCAATCCGCCCCCCCCCCCCAACTAATCTGTCAGGGAGCATTTATTAACAAAATTTAGAGTTCATCCATAAGTTGTTCCGGACAAGGCCTTATGTTTCCTATCCTGCTGATTCATCAAAATGTTTGTCTCCATTGAATCTGATGGGTGCAATGTAATATAAATTTTCAAAATCTTGCCCTGCAAAGCATGATGACCTACGATGATGCCTTATCATCATAAGACACTAAGGCTTAAAAGTGTATATTATTACAGTTTATTGAATATTCATTGAATACAAAATATTCATATGCCGAGTTGGTCGCGCTTGGGTTGGGATGTTGGGTTGTTTTACCTCTGAGCGGCACTTTTTGGCACACCATGGGCTAAATGGTCAGGTCACATGGACCCCGAAGGCTCAGAGAAGGTTAGGGGAGGGGACCCACTGGAACAGCTGATGGGAGACAGATGGTAGCCTCCCGTCAAGGCCATCCAGTGTGTTTTTTAACGTGCACAGGGTATGGCTCTCCCGCACACGGCGCCACGTCTTAACGTCCCATCCGACGGACGGCGGCCTTTCCAAGCCCATCGGTGTCCCCTAGTGGCCGTGGGCAGGGCGGGGAATTTTGCGGAGATAAATCTCAACGCTGACCCAGCTGGGACTCGAACCTGGGAACTACAGATTACGAGCCTGACGCGCTACCGACTGAGCCACCCCCGCCCCGGTCGCGTTTGGAACGCCCTACCTCCTGATGTTGTATTGTCCCCAACTTTGGAAATTTCCAATGATCGACTAAATTACAGTCGACTTAGCCAAATTTCTAAAATGTTTTAAGTTATAACTTTCTTTTCATATGTAATTATATATTCTCAAAATGTTAACCAGAGTGGAAACCACAACCGTGTTAACCATATTGTTAACACTTGTTGTGGTTGTAAACATTTCTCTGTTTTTGATGTCTTGAGTGATGTTAGAGTATATTTTTGCACCTTCCTCTCAATAATTAAATGAAATTAAATAAATAAAAATCAATTGTTACGAGTTTCGTTTCAAAATCAGTTGTCACGAGTTTTGTTTAAAATCGGTTGTCACGAATTTCGTTTTACAATTGGCTGTCGCAAGTTCAGTTTTAAAATCGATTGTCATGAGTTCCGTTTTAAAATCAGTTGTCATGATGCACAATTTTCATGCTAAATCCTTCTATTCCCGAAATCATATTTAATCCATGGTCCATTTTTTTCTGGCCACCGCTACATACTCAATCAATTAAGCTCTTTGCGGTCCAATGTCGGACCCAGTCCAACAGCAATAGGGAATTTTTTTTTAAAAAAAACACGTATACCCTTTTTAATATATATTAACTTAGTAACTGGTTATTCTAAAATCGCGTAATAATAAAGATTCGAAGCTACTTGTGGAAAAAAAAATCGAAATTTTGGAAAGTAAAATATTCATTTAATGCATCAAAAATAGTATATATCAAACATATCCTTGAGTAGAAAAGCAAGCTTTTAAAACATTCCTTTAGTTCAACGTAAAGAGACAAATGCCAAACACCATTTTAGGCATTAGATTTTACCCCAGTCCCAGACTAAAAAAACAAGGAAATCGAAACAATATTGAAATGATTTCCGAATTTATGAGATTCCCATCTCAAAACACCTACTAAGACCATAAGTGAACCATATTAGTCCTATAAGGAAACGTTTATGAAAGAATTCTGTTATACGCCAATCAACCTCCCCTACTCTGCACTCGGTTTTCTCTTCCTTCCTCGACACTTGCGCACGATGATTTCAGAGTGAGTGAAGAAGGAAACAGAGAATTTCTGCAGCGAACCACTGTACGATTATCTGCCAGAGATGATCAGTGGACGTAGTTGCCACTCCACCCAAGGCATCCAACCGCAAAGCACTCTGCGGCAACAACCTTCACAAGCCCGCTCCCCGCCTCGATGATCCTGCCGGTGGCCAAGGTTAATGCACGGCCAACACGTGACTGGCGTACACCACGAGACTCCGCTCCGTGAAACCTAGAGGCTTGCTTCCTGCATCTTCGGGCCTCCTTCGCATCACTATTCTTAGCCAGCATTCCTCGTCCAGAGATAAATCTGCGCGAGATGCTGCTCCGATAGAAGGTAACCACGGAGACTAAGGTTAATGCATCGTCCGTCTCGACTTTAGTGACACTAGGGATGCAGTGGACGAGGCTAGAGGAAGTGCTGGACTCCCCTAGTTTAGATGGAGGAGGAAGTTGCTGGAAGAAAAGGATGGAGAAGCAGTAACGAGTCTTTAAAGCGAAAGGCATCGGAGGCTCACTATTTTTTTTCCTCACGTGCTTTCCTTTGGTGTCGTATTGCTGTATTTGGGAGAGAAAATGGGAGGTAGAGGTGTAGAAGACAGATTAACTTACTCACGAAAAAGAACTTAAGCCGAATATATATATATTCATTTTTTGTGTGCGTGTGCTTCCGCCCCCTCCCCCACATATCACCCAAACCACTTCTTGCTCTCTGTCTCCATGGGATTTCCGGCTCTCCTCCGGGGCTTCGGCTCAGGCGATGATTGATTCGCCAGCTTCCCTGATGCCGACGCAGGATTGGCTTGGCGGAAGTCTTGCAGAGATCGTGACGCCGTGAGCCCCACTGCGAAGCTGCTAATAAGGCTTTGTCAGTTGATCTTTACTTCTCCTTGTGCTCTGCGTGTGTCAAAGAGGGGGCGTATACAAGTCGAGGGATCAGACAAAGAACGGGGGCGTGTGTCAGTGAGTAAGTAGTAAGTGTCATCAGTATGCTTTTAAAATTGTGGATGATGCTGCATACATGCACTAAACAATAATCACATATACCAGAACTTTCGACCTGAGACGTTTTACTTTTATTTCTGTTTCATGGCTGTGACAGCTATTTTGTTTTATTTTTATCGATAAGAAAACTAAGAGAAATTTAAACGTTTTGAAAATGTACGTTCAAGTTGGGTTGTTTTACCTCTGAGCGGCACTTTTTTTTGCACATAATAGGCTAAATGGCCAAGTCAAAAGGACCCTGTAGACTCAGAGAAGGTTGGGGAGAGGGGACCCACTGGACA
This sequence comes from Ryuthela nishihirai, assembly GCA_038380435.1. Classification (NCBI taxonomy): domain Eukaryota; kingdom Metazoa; phylum Arthropoda; class Arachnida; order Araneae; family Heptathelidae; genus Ryuthela; species Ryuthela nishihirai. The sequence continues at coordinate 114,564,683 of JAWZYU010000004.1, forward strand.
GCTGTTGAGAGAGAGATGCTAGACTCTCTTCAAGGCCATCCAGCGTGTTCTTTAACGTACACGAGGTATGACTCTCCCGCACACGAGGCCACGGCTTAACGTTCCACCCTACGGACGGTGGTCTTCCCAAGACCATCGGTGTTCTCTAGTTATCGAGAGCAAGGTTGAGAGCTTTGCTGAGATAAATCTCAACGCTGTACTCGAATCTGGGAACTGCAGATTAGTAGCCTAGCGCGCTACCCTGCCACCACCACCTTATATATTTAAGACTGCGCCACCAATACCTTATTTATTTAAGTGAAATTACATGAATCTGTATGGAAATTGTTTCCTTTCTTCCTTAGATAACGACTGCATTTTTAGATTTTGGAGCCTTCGTGCCACTCTTTTTTTCTTTTTGAGAATTTGGAGCTTTTCTGCCATTTTTTATTATTTTTATTTTATTTATTTTTTTTTTTGGAGAATTTGCAGCCTTCATGCACTCTCTTTCTTTTAAGATTTCTGGTCGCTAAGCGACCTCACTTCTCGAAAACAGAGCTTTTAAATATAATATCCAATAGGAATGTTTCTATTAAGATCTCCTTTACAAAGCTCTTTTTTGCGTTGGTGTCAGCTAATTTTGGAGCTCACTTGGCTCGCTCGGTAGTGCGCTAGGCTCATAATCTACAGCTCTCAGGTTCGAGTCCGACTTATGTCAGCGTATGTGTCGAGATTTATTTCCTTTATCACCCCCCCCCCCCCTCCCTCCTCCCTTGTAATCAGTGAGAAAGGGGTGAACAATGAGCTCTGCAAAGCAGCCTTCCGTCCGATGGAAGTAAAGCCATTGGTCCATCTGCAGGAGAGCCATACCCTCTGCACTTCAAGGAATACCCTGGATGGCCTAGATAGGAAGCTTTCATCTGTCTTCTAACAACTCTTTGGTGGGTTTCCTACTATACAGTTGAAAATTACAGTTTAAACTTCTCTGAGACATTGGAGTCCTTGTGGCCTGTCCATTAGCCCATTGTGTACAAAAAGTGCCGCTTGGTTGTTTGTGACGCATGAGAAATAAAAACCATAATTTAGCCATTCATAATTGCATTACCAATACAATTTCAACCCACCAAAGTTATCACCACATCGCCAATGGAGTTTAAATACAACGTTATGGCTCATTTCATAAATTTCAGGGACGGGGATGGCTCAGTCGGTAGCGCGCCAGGCTCGTAATCTGTAGTTCCCAGGTTCGAGTCCCAGATGGGTCAGCGTTGAGATTTATCTCCGCAAATTTCCCCGCCCTGCCCACGGTCAGTAGGGGACACCGATGGGCTTGGAAAGACCGCCGTCCGTCGGATGGGACGTTAAGCCGTGGCCCTATGTGCGGTAGAGCCATACCCTGTGCACGTTAAAGAACACGCTGGATGGCCTTGACGGGAGGCTACCATCTGTCTCCCAACAGCTGTTCCAGTGGGTCCCCTCCCCCAACCTTCTCTGAGCCTTCGGGGTCCATGTGATCTGGCCATTTAGCCCATGGTGTGCAAAAAAGTGCCGCTCAGAGGTAAAACAACCCAACATAAATTTCAAAAATTAGATACAGAAATTGTTTTAAATAAAAAAATTAAAATTAAAAATTACGAAAAACCGTGGCAAATTAACTCGATAACCATTGCAATAAGCAGTACCCTTGTACTTGCGAAATTTAAATTGATTATTAGAAATAATATTATTTTTGTCCGAAGAAAACTTTGCAATCTTAGATTTAAAATTTTCTCGATTAATTTTGAGAAAATTACTTGTATCGAAATGGGTCTATAATAGTTTACATCAATTTCCTCTCCTGATATAAAAATTATTGTGACCAATGAATTTTTGAAAGAGATGGGAAAATTTCTGTTTAGAAGGCAAGATTAATCATGTATTCTAAATCACGTTAAAGATATTGAATAATTTTCCTCAATATAAACGTAGTTATCTTCACCTGGTGATTTATTTAATTTAAAATCATTTACAATACTTGTGATCTCACATATATTGTTGGTAAAAATGGCATTGAATTTAATAAAATGAATTTCTGTTTCGTATTTTCTTTTTCTTATGCTCTAGGTCAGTGTCTCGCAAACTTTTTTACTCTGCGGCACACTGAATCTAATTTTTTTTTCCGCGGCACACTGAATCTAATTTTTTTCCCGCGGCATACTAAAAATTTTTTTTTGGGATGGTTACGTAAAAAGAGGAAAATTGAAGTTTCGTTAAATGCATTTTATTTAAAATTTAGATATGAACATATTTCAATGGGATGTATGAGCTTGCTTCTGCGAACAAATTTGCATTATTCTTGGCTCAAAGTTAGATAAACACACTCGCATCGCTTCATCAATCATCTGAAGCCGCTCACGCTTTTTAGATTTAATTTCAGTCAATGATGAGAATCCAAGTTCACAAAGATAAGACGAGCTGAAGGGTAACAAGGCTCGAATAGCTTTTGTGCTCAATTCGGGATATTGAGGTTATCAGGATATTGAATTCAGGATATCTAGTGTCAATTTGAAAATCTCTCGCGGCACACAGTTTGCGAGACACTGCTCTAGGTATTCAGATACTATTGAAGTTAAAACTAAAGCTGTCTTTACAAAATATCATTAAAATATTCAACAATTCAGGTTTATTGTCATTTGCAAATAAAGGTCTTTTGATCTTTTATTTCTTTAATACTGTTCTTTAGTTTATTGTTTCCTGTGATTTCATTGATTGTTTTCCATTGTTTTTAAGTATCATTAAGGCCAAAGAAATCTTATTTAAGTACTAATTTCTTTTAGCAAATCAAAACAAATTTATTAGCTTATTTCTAAATAAAGTAAATGAATGCGATAATTCAGTATCCCATAGCCTATTTTTCATATTCTTATAAATCCTGTTTTCTCATTAATCATAGCCAACAAATCCCTAGTAGTTTTAAAATTTTAGCATTTTTATCTATTTGAATATATTTGGTGCTATTTTTTAATACATTTATCAAGTCATTATGATAATTCAGAAAATTTGAATAAACATTTTTTTACGATCCATTACTCCATTTCCTGTATTGTAGTGTAGTTTTGACCATTTAAAATCAATAGATTCTTTTGTCAAACGAGGATGAATTTCCTTTATAGAATTCCTATATTTTATAAATATCATATACCTAATCAGTCGCAAATTATTTAATAATACTTGCTTGGGGGTCTTTTCTCCCTGTCAATCTGACCATCATATGAAATATAATATATACCATAATAAGAAATTCCGCACCAAACTTTTGGTGTGGGTATAACTAGTAATAAATATTCTACTTAACGGTCTAATATACATTGATAATATCAAAGAAAGTTTTTCACCTAGTACATAACCAGGTTTATCCAAAAAAGAGTCTAAACTCTTAGTATGAATACTAATAATATCAATTTTGCTAATGACTTAGAAAAGTCATTAGCAAAATTGATATTTTAAATTTGGGAATTCTCATCCTTTCTCAAATACATCTCCTCGTCACGAATCCAGGTAAACGAATAAATCTTTCGTTTTTCAATTATTTGAGATCATATAAGATTGCCTTCCGTTCCGGTAATTAATGTTCTCCAATAAATATCCAGTCATCATTATCTGTTATTCCCAAGTCTTTATTACTTAATTATCGAATGGTTTTCCATTTTGTAATCCATAAATTCCTATCCTGTTTTGATGTTAACTGGACTATGATTAGTTTCTGTTTTTTCTTGTTACGTTTTGAACACGATAAGCAATATTTATACATAATATCTTCCTTCTTCAGATTAATGGTCTCACCAACTTTCTGAATAATTTTTCCAATATTTTGATTGGGGGTTTCAATGAATTTTATTTACTTTATACTACTGATATATTACTGACTTTTATTTCAATCACATGAATTTCGATGCTTTCCGATCAGCTATACTATTGTAGATCTCTCACTTACATCCCTAGATCTTCAAACTCTTTACTTAATTGCTTACTAATGATTACTCATCTAGCGTTCTCTTCCTTGATATCCTACAGTTGTTTCGACGTATCGCTTATAATCTTTATAAATTCATCAATTTTATTTGAATTAACTTCCGAACTATCGACACAATACTGTACTAAAATCTTTTCTAGCTGTTAATTTTTCCTTCAAAGATTACCATAAATTCTCTCCTGAATTTCGCTTCTAATTGCCTCCAATATACCGTTGTCAACAAACAAGTTATGTGCAGCAGTACAAGCAGACGAGCCTCCTGAGCAGTGACGCAGCTGATCTTTCTACACTGGTCACCTATGACAATTGTCCATGACACAAGACTTTCGTGTGGTTTACATCATACACGCACCCTCCCATTGAAATTCAGTATATAACACATAGTTATGCGATGAATTAAAAAAATATAACTCAAACAGATAAGAATTTCTTATCTTCCTGATGAAGGAACGAGTTTAATATTTATTTTCTTGACCTAAAATTATATTACTGTTAAAAATGCTTAGAACTTAATCTACTTGAATAACTTGTAACCAATCTACGATATAAATGAAACATCTTTAAATATACTTCTGATTGGAATATACGAGATATCGTTAGGCTGTTAATAATTCTGTCATGAAATATGAATGAGACTAAACAATGTGGTTAGTTCTACTCCCATTGTTTGCAATGATGATAGATACATTACTGGCTTTAAATTTTGGCCCTATAACAATTCTGAAGTAAGTTTGGGTATTTCTAAACTTAAACTACATAAATCCCCAGGGTTAGATGAAATTGCTACGGAAATGATTAAGCTGGGTATGTTTCGGTTACAATATGGATGACTGAAATTTTGAATATCTTTTATGATAAAGGCATAGTTCCTAAGGATTTTAACAGAGCTATTGTTATCCCTATTTTCAAAAAAGATGATCGCAATTTTTGTGATAACTATAGGGGTATCAGCCTATTCTCTCTTCCAGGTAAAGTTCTTTACATGATTGTGCTTAATAGAATTAAAAATCTTGTTGACAATCAATTGCGTGATGAGCAATGTGGATTCAGAAGTGGTAGGGGATGTGTGGATCAGATATTTTCACTTAGGCAGATTCTTGAGAAATGTTTAGAGTTTCAGAAACCTTTGGTTGCTAGCTTTGTTGATTTCAAAAAGTCTTTCGACTCTGTTGATCGTCATAATTTGTGGTTTATTGTGAAATCATATGGTATACCTGATAAGTTAGTTAACATATTGAAAGCTCTCTATAATAACACTGAGTCGTGTGTGAGAGTTCGTAAGGCTTGTAGCAATTGGTTTAGCATTACTTCTGGTGTTCAACAAAGTGCATTTTGTATCCTTTTCTCTTTAGGTTGGTTATTGATTATGTTATGCGAAATTCACTTCAAGGGAAAGATTTTGGCCTTAAATGGACTGGAGATACGAAAATTTCTGATTTAGATTATGCTGATGATTTAGCCCTTTTGGCAAATGATGTTGATGAGATGAACTCTTTCATTCGAGCTGTTGATGAGACTGGTAGTAGAGTAGGTTTGGTTATAAAAAGAGAAAAACTAAAGTGATGAAAATTGGTCAGGCAGGCTGTGATTCAGTTAATCTGAATGGTTGCAGTCTTGAGCTGGTGTCACAGTTTAATTATCTTGGGAGCTATGTAACAGATAATGGTGATGTGCGGCATGAGATTAACAGACGAATAGGGATTGCTGCCGGGACTTTTAAGAAGCTATGGAGAGTGTGGAGAAATAGGTGTATACACCTAAAGACTAAAATTAGACTATATAATAGTTTGGTTCTTTCTGGGGTTAGTTATGGTAGTGAAACTTGGACGCTGTGTAAACAAGATAACAGGAAACTAGATGCTTACGCAGTATCTTGGGTATTAGGTGGTTTAACTTTGTAAGTAATGATGAGGTTAGGTAAAGGAGTCGGCAATCTCGTTTAAGCAGCATATTGGGCAGAAAGAGATACTCCACTGGTTTGGTCATGTTGCCCCAATGGAAAATTATAGATTAGCGAATGTACAGTGTGTCTAAAGGCCTCAGAAAGAGGGGGAGATCTAGAATGCGGTGGGATATCAAACAGGACCTTGTTAGAATTGGTGTGCAGTGGCTAGATGCAGCAGATGTGCTCAGGACAGATACGCTTGGAGAACTAAATTGCACGGTCTGGTTGGACCTCCATAGTCCATGGCTGTTATTATCCACAAACAGCCATGGACTGCGGGGATCCATCCAGACCGTGCAATTTAGTTCTCAAAGCATATCATCCACAGATGATGATGATGATGATGATGATGATGATGATGATGATGATGATGATGATGATGATGATGATGATGATTTGTACATTAAGTGTAAATCAATGTTTTGAAGCTGCATCGATAAACGATATTCTTTAAAAGTTGCAGAACATGCTTGTCTATTCATCATCGGTTTAATGAAGGTGTTGTCAGTCCTGAATTTGAGACGAAATATTCCTATCACAGAAGTCACAGAAAATGACACTGGCTCCCTACAACGTTTTTATAAAAGTACCTAAAAATAAAAAAAAATAACAAGGAAAGTAAAAAGAAAATTGTCTACTGATATTCTATTCTTAAAGAAGTAAAAAATCGAAAAACAATTACAGCACTTGTAAATGCTTGTGATTTTAATAATTGTAATCTTTTAGCTCTACCGTGTTTTTTTTTTTGCTCATTGTTCAGATACACACAATATCCTTACAGTTCCTGCACAGTCCCGAACCATGAATTTGATCTTATTAATCTTTCAGATTTCTTTATAATACAGTTATAACAGCATAAAACCACTTCTGCGATAAGTTTGTCAGATATCTTCCAGTTGGTCAGACTTTTTTTGACTAGTTTTAACATTTGTACTACACCACTCGTACCCATTCTCCACCTCACTCTGGGAGACACCTTTTTGCTCAACAAGAGGCTATATATAGGAACAAGAGGTGGTCGAAGCGATCCCAAAGATCAGAACTCAGAGAAATGAATCATTAGACAATTATTGAAAAGATGGCAGCACACCGTCAAAGGAGTTCAAACACGGTTTTTGAAATGGCCACAAGATAAATAGTTCGTCAATATTGCGTAAATAAAGATCAGACATATTGTAACGGGCAATCATTTAATTTTATCGTTAAACTCTTTTGAATTTAATGTATATAAGAGTATCAACTGAAGAGACTGCGCAGTTGACATTTTGACAGTTCTCGCAGTTCGTTGGTTGATTGACAGATCATCGATAGGTCACAGATTGTTGGTGAATCGACATATCATCGATACATCACTAATCGTTTGTAGATTGGCAGATCATTGATGGGCCATTGATATATGATCTGTGAGACAGGATAGGACTAACATGCCATGGAAGCATGGGGCCCAAGCAAATGGGAGCGCCATTTGCTAACTTTTAATACTTAGAATTATTTTAAATAAAATTAACATATTTTCGAACAAAATATTCGCAACAACAATATTATACACAAAGTGGTGTAAGTTGACTCATCTTTTTCTGTTTCATTTCTGATAACATGAGGCGGGGAGGGGAAGGGTGCCTCAAAATTTTTTTAAGTGTCCGTGCTCCAAAATAGCTTAATCTGCTGTGAGAGCCGTCAAAGCACTAATTGCACAGCTACATAGTCTCTCGTAACCTCTCGAATTGTCATTAAGGTCATGCCTTTGAAAATCACTGTAAAAATCTAATAACCCAGAATCACTGAACCGTACAAATAAATATGGTTAAATATGCTTTCGGCTGCATAGCTTACTAAAGCTAGAGATACTTCAATCTTAAGCTCACTTTCATAATTCCTAATTTTTAGGATTTCGTTAAGTAATTGAGCGCTAAAATAGCCCTCTAAAATCAAATATTGATTTTCTTTTCATTGCAGCGAAATGCAATTCAGAATTTCACTTTCCTTCCCGTTTCGCTGACTTTTCTTCTTCCGAACTGCAAGTTGAACGCGAAAAAAAAACACTCTGCTATATAGCTGGCCACTTACCAGAGGATCGACGACTCTTCCGATCTAATCGGATGCCTAGCTTGCTCGTCACGTAGCCAAATCAGCTTACTCTTTAGTAGTTTCACGAAAGGTGATTGGTGAATCTGTTGGATACCATCTGTTTTACGTGCAGAGCCTAACTTCAAACCTTCCGAATATTGCCAGCTGTCTTAAAGACTTCATTATACTGACAAGGATTCCGCCTTTATAATTCTTGAAAATTTTCTAGCCGTGCAGTGGATTCGAAAGGTGTTATAAAAAGCTTTCCTAAACGAGAAAGAGTCTATCGTTATTCCAGAGCTTGAGTAACTGCATCTTTCTTCAAATTCGTTATTGATCTCAGATGGTACCAGAGTTTAAGCTATTGAATTTACAAACTTTGAAAATCTCAAAATACAATCCAGAAAGCCGAATAGCGGATATTGGAATAGCACACTACTCGCAAATGTAATCAGCAGACGAATATCATTCGTTTCTATCCCGCATTTTTTCTCCTTCACTGACTGGAATCGAAAAAATTTCATTTCCTAAACTTTCTTTTCAGTTTCTCATGATAGGGAAGAATCTTCGCAAAGAACAGACGGAAATAAAAATCACGTTTGAAGGATGAACTTGACGCACTGAGCATAACAACAATCTAGTTTTAAGTTGAGGAATATTTATCAGGCTATATACGAAACTTGCTGTTTTTATAGTGGTTGTAATGAGCTAGTTTCTGATGCTGATATTGCTGTTGTTTGTGAGGATCCTTTAACCTCATTCCTCGTATTATATCAACTGATTTTCTTGTACTAAAAAGTATCCAAAAGTGAAAGAAACGTGATTTAGTAAGAGCTACAAGTTTGCACAAAGATTGTGAAAATGAATAGTTTATTTATCTGTAAACCTTCAGTTAATGAAAATTATTGTTCTCTTTTTTTGAAAAATAAGAAAAATAGACTGTTATAACGGAAACCACAATAAAAGAGAACCAAACATTTCAACGGTGATTTGATAGTATAGCTCTGTAAGATATGGTAATGCATCAACTGAATGTCTCTACACCAGACAATATAACACAAAAATTGACGGTTAAACTGTAATTGTCGATTATGTTAACTTGACTGAAAAGGCTTTTCTGCTGAGAGAAAGTTTACAAAAATAAAGAATTTGGGTTGGGTTGTTTTACCTCTGAGCGGCACTTTTTTGCACACCATGGGCTAAATGGCCAGGTCACATGGACCCACAAGGCTCAGAGAAGGTTGAGGGAGGAGACCCACTGGAGCAGCTGTTGGGAAACAGATGGTAGCCTCCCGTCAAGGCCTCCAGCGTGTTCTTTAACGTGCACACTTTTAACGTGCTCTCCCGCACACGGGGCCACGGCTTAACGTCCCATACGACGGACGGCGGTCTTTCCAAGCCCATCGGTGTCCCCTACTGACCGTGGGCAGGGCGGGGAATTTTGCGGAGATAAATCTCAACGTTGACCCAGCTGGGACTCGAACCTGGGAATTACAGATTACGAGCCTGGCGCGCTACCGACTGAGCCCCCCCTCCCAAAAAAAAAAAAAAAATAAATAAATAAAGACATACTGAAATTTTGGAGCACTGAAAACTTTAAAGAATTTTAGGTCCCTGAGAATTAAGAGAATAAAATAACAAGAGTGATAATAATTAAAACTATAGCGTTATCAAAACAGGTCTTGATTTTAGGATCATTAACAAACTACTATAAAAGGATCCATGATTGAAAACTTGATTGAAAATAATGAAGTCTGAAAGGTGAAGCATTCAGGTTCTTCTTTCTGATCGCAAATAGTTTAGTGACGAAATGCTTTCTTACCTGCTGTCGTCTCAGAAGAGAATAGAAATCGATAAATTTCAGCTTTCGTTTTCACTATTCAACATTCTATATCTATTTTTAGATATTCAGTAATCAATTTTTCGATTCCACTTTAGTTATTTTATGCATATATGCTGCACACAATCATGCCAAATCCGTCAAAATATTCTTTATAATGCATCTTAATTAAATACAAAGAAACTTGCCTTAATTTATTTTTTCAAAACAAAATAGAAATTGTTTTAAGAATAAGAAGAAATAAAATTTATTTAAGAAATAAAATGTTTTACTCTTCAAAATATTCTCTCAAGCAGTTGTTTGCCACAGAGGTCTGACAGGAGTCTGTCACTTTATACGCTATATAGAAGACCTGTGAGGAAGGCAAGACCTCCGCAGAAAGACAAGTAAACATCCGTGCCTTCTCCGGAGTTCGAACTCAGGTTCCTTTGATCAGTAGCCAAGTACGTTAACCATTAGGCCACGGGACGGCTATTTCACTCTTGGTTAGAAAAAAAAAAATATGTGTAAATGAATATATGCTCTTAACGGGAGTTAGAGATAAAAAAATATGTATCGATGCATAAAATATGTAATTTGTACATCGATGAATACATGCCCTTTTTAAATCCCACTATTGTAAATGGGATATTTTGAGGAGCAAATATTCATCTACACATAATATTTCTTGCAAGACCGGATATGCGTGGAGAGTCACCGTCCTCCTTCCCCCAATATCACATCCGACGTGTCCTTAAAGGTCAAGAAGAGGTCACTTACAGGTCAAACTTTGATCTACAAGTGATACAAATCTGACAGTTGGTGTCTGGCATGGGTTTAGGGTTGTAGAGCTGAGAAATATTACGACATTCAGGATCCATATTAACACATTTATTATTACGACATTATTATTTATACGACATATATATATATATATTTATTATTCATTAAATATTACGACATTCAGGAACATTCAGGAGAGGACTCACTTCGAGGTCAAATGTTGGCCTCGAAGGGCTAGAGAGCTAAGCATTAGTGACTAGGAGCATAGTTCGAGCAGTAGCTCTCAAAACCATTATAAAATTTTGGATCCGGTCTTTCGAGGTCAAATGTTTCGATATACTGGTAATATAGAGCTGAAAATTGTTGTCTAGTGAGAGTTCGGATTCTACATCTCAGAAACGTTAAGAAATTCGTGATCTGACTGGTCCAACGACATAAGAGGTCAAATTTCGGTCTACCTGTGCTAGAAATGTGAGATTGGTGCATAATGGCATTTGGGATCGTAAATAAGAGAAACATTAAGAAATTGTAGATGCGGTATCGCATTCAAGATCAAATAGAGAGGGGCGGGGGTGGCTCAGTCGGTAGCGCGCCAGGCTCGTAATCTGTAGTTCCCAGGTTCGAGTCCCAGCTGGGTCAGCGTTGAGATTTATCTCCGCAAAATTCTCCGCCCTGCCCACGGTCAGTAGGGGACACCGATGGGCTTGGAAAGGCCGCCGTCCGTCGGATGGCACGTTAAGCCGTGGCCCCGTGTACGGGAGAGCCATACCCTGTGCACGTTAAAGAACACGCTGGATGGCCTTGACGGGAGACTACCATCTGTCTCCCAACAGCTGTTCCAGTGGGTCCCTTCCCTCAACTTTCTCTGAGCCTTCGGGATCCATGTGACCTGGCCATTTAGCCCATGGTGTGCAAAAAAGTGCCGCTCAGAGGTAAAACAACCCAACCCAATCAAATAGAGATCGGAGTGGCAGTCGATAAATCAAGAGCCGAAGGTGTCGACTGATTTCTCATATCATAATAATGTTGAATGTTTCCCATTTTTAACGATCATATGAGCAGAATTATTTGTTTACTAAATCAATCATTTAATATTTATGAAATCAATAGTAATATTTAAAAACTGCTTCGCAAAAAACAATTCATGATGATATTACATTTGAACCTCAACCAAACTTATCACATAACACAACAATCAAAATGAATATCATATGTGCAATTTATATTTATAAGTCAACATAATTTCTACGTGTACTTGTTGGGTTGTTCTACCTCCGATCTGCGCCCTTTTGCAGATAGGGGCCGAATGGCCAAGTCACAATAACCCCAAGGTTTCAAAACTGGGTGGCGAAATGGGGACTACTAACAGCTGTTAGGCAACGAATTGAAGCCATCAGTCAAGGCCATTCACCGTGTTCTTTAACGTGCACATGCCATGGCTCTCCTATGGGAGATGGAGCCACTATTTATCGTCACACCCGACGATGTCTGCCTTTACAAGTCCATCAGTATTCCCTTTCTCCCTGAGTGCGCAGAAGAATTGATCCCAGAAATCTCAACATGGGTACAATGTGGTGAGCTGGAATCGGGAAGCATCAGATGGCAAACCTGACGCGATATCTGCTATGCCATTCATGGATAAGCAGCGTTAGTCCTACAATTTTCAAAACAAGAGTTATATTTCAGTTCATTTAATTCTAATTACGTGTATCCAGGCCCGGATCTGGGAAAAAATAATTTAGTGGGGATAAATTAATACTACTGAAAGGGAAGGTGGGTAAGATCGAGCTTAAAATAATCAGAATGCCGTTCCAGCATAATCTGTTCCTTCTTTATAGTGGTTTTTAGCAAATTTCTTTCAATATTTTTGTAATATCTTTATACATATACACATGTTTAATATTTTTTCGCCTCCGTTCCGTTACTAACATACTCGGGGAGGAGATATATTCCTCTTCCGCTCCTCTCGATCCGGCCCTCTATGTTTCAAGTGCAATCTTTAAAGATGCAACTACGAAAATGTTCTGTTCGGAACTGTTAAAGTTAAGTAGATAATTGGACGAAAATCTTCTGCAGATTTATGCCAGAATAACTTCAATCATTACGTAGTATTCAAATTCGAAGGAAAGGCATTCAAGGGAAGCGTTTACAAATACCTTATTAATTTACCCCATTATGTACAGTCGCTCAAAAAGTATCCGAACACTATCGTTGATTGCAAAATTCAGAAAAAATATCTGGCATTGATTTTTTTAGAAATTAGTCATCTGGCAACCTTCGTGTCACGTGACACGAAGACACAATTTCGCGTCACGTGACACAATTTTGCAATCAACCATAGTGTTCGGATACTTTTTCAGCGACTGTACTAACTCCAGCGTGAGATTCATACTGGATTACTAATAGATTCTAATAGCAACACCCAAATGTATCTACAATGCGAATTACAAGCAGGTGCCTTGAATAGTTGATTAAAATTTCTTCATAGATCTTATTTCCGTTTAGAATTGATCGGTGGAAATTCTATGGATAATTTAGAACAATAAAACCTTTTTAAATACGTGATAGAACAAGTTGCTTTCTTCTCTTTGGGCTAGAACATAAAGGCAAGAACACATGGTTGACACAATATGAACTTCTTTTCAACACACAGTGAACTTCTTTTCAACACATGGTGAACACATGGTTGACACAAGAGCATTCGATGAGGCACATATCTAGCAAACGTTACTAACCAATACAAGCCAAACTGCACCAGGACTATCTGTAAACAGCAGAATGACTGATCTTCTCTCTCTATTTCAGGTGAGTATTGCCGGATTTAACATTTGATATACGAAACGAAACAGACATATGCTGTTCCACTGGCAAACCCAAGATCGCGCGTAATCTACCGTTTCGCTTTAACAGCGTTTTGAACATCCATTCAAAAGTCTACACAAATGGTGAAATATCACAACCACCAGCTGAACACCGAAATTTCTGAGACCAAATACATTGCTAATAGTTTCGCTTCGCGTTTGCTATATGTATCGGCAGTCTAACCATTACAGGTACTTCCATTATTCTGGGAATAGGTGCTTTTATTCTGCAGCGCCATGTGTTTCTTCCAATACTCAGGTGCAGTTGAGTAAATAAAGGTTACAATTAACACAGCCATGCGTACTGAATATTATTGGATGTATCTGATTTTATTGGACCTTCTGCCTTAAGTTGCGTTGCTTTACTTTGAAAGGCACTTTTTTGCAAGCAGTCGACTAAATGGCTAGGCCACAAGGATCATAGGACTCAGAAATGATTGGGAAAGTGAATCCGCTGGACAAGAGACAAAAGTATCTTATCGAGACCATTCACCAATTTCCTTTAACACGCACAAAATATGACTCTTTCACACACAGGACTGCAGCTTAATGTGGGTGTGGGTCACAGGGGAGAGGAGTAGTTCCTCGGTAGCACGACAGGCTCGTAATCAGCAGTTTTCAGGTTCCAGTCCCAACTGTGCCAGAGTTGCACTTTCTCCACCTATCTGGTCTAGAGCAGGGGGGTGGAGGTGGGGGTAGCGGAGATCAATCTCCGCTAACCTCCCCCCCCTCCCTCCTGCCCTAAGACCAGAGAGGGGACACCTATAGCTTGTAAAAGCCACCGTCAGTTAGACTGAAAGAAGTCGAGGCCTCGAATGCAGGAGAACCATATACCCTGTGCACCTTAAAGAACAAACTGGATGGCATTGACGGAAACTTCTTTTGTCAACTAACAGCTATCCAATGGGTCTCTTCCAGAAACTTTCTCTGAGCCCTTGGGTCTTTATGAGCGAACCATTTAGTCCATTATGTGTTAGAAATGCCTCTCGAAAGTAAAGTAACCAAACTCTAATATTTTCTCCAACACTTTTCTCGACTAGGACAGAATGGGAAAACAGGACATGAAAATTCTCAAAGCAGGCAGAGTTGAGATACGAACCTGAGAACATAAGCTTACGAGTCTGGCACGCTACCGACTAAGTCAACTCCGCTCACCTGGCCCTTTAACACTTCGGAATTGGAGAGTTTCTTTGTTTCGCAATAAAACCTCGAAATAATTACTTCGATCATTGCCACTTTTAATAAATACACTATTTGCATAAACTTTCGACTCGTGTTTGAAGGTGGAAAGAAATCGAGTTTCTTATATATATATACTTTATAATTTATTGATCTTTATCAAAGTTACATATTCAAACATAAAATACATTCATCATAAATCGAGACGCAATGCGTTAGATATACAAAATCATTAAAACATTAGACAAAACAATTGTCAATCTTCGTCAAGAATAAGACACCATTCAAATCAAGTTCATTATCGAATCGTGCGACTTCTTTCTAAATACATAGGTGCAAGAGATGAACAATCTAGGAGAGAAATGGCAACGAAAATAGACCGAGTAAATAACAACAATTAATCAATAATTTATAAATAAAGATTGTTAAAAAAATATATTTTACGCCATTGTTCTGCTCTGCCGAACACAGATTAATTCTCCACCATCTGTTTTGTTGAGTAATCCCAGTAGACAAATCAGTAAGATAATAGCAATACTACAATTGCCTGGTAATTAAGCAAGTTGCATAAATAAGTACAATTATTCAATGTCTTACCATTTTTAGAATCATTTCAGTTTCCTTTCACTTTAATTTATTGAACTTTTTAATTTAATGCCTCCATAGATAAAACAATCCCATCTGAAACTAATATCTCTGACTTAGAAAATGAAACAATTAAAAACGGAATAGTTTTCAGCTGTTAGAGAAGAGTCGTACTAAGAGATGTGAAAGAGAGGCAGAGAGCTTGTTCTCATTTTTTAAGCATTCTTTAGAAAGTGCTGCTGACGTCATAGCGACCGTCTTCATCAGGAAATGGACAGAGCTTGTAACAACCACCGGATGGCACATATGAGCTATGGCTTCTAAATGAAGTCAAGAACCCTTACCAGTTGTGTCTTAAATCGTATATGACCTCATCTAATGGTTGTGGATCCTTGTGACAAAAACAATTAGTCTATTGTGCAGAAAATGAAATAACGAAGTTCAAAATGATGCAGGGTATCTTCACTTAATTCAAGGAACGTGTTTCTTGGACTTTTGTAGAATATAACTCCCATGCTGTTGTGGAAAAATACTACACTGAAAAAATTATTTATACGTTCGCATCGTTTCCTGGAAGAAAAAGAAAACAACTAAATTTTCAAATGGCTTCATTCAAATTAAGTGTTTCAGTAAGATCCAAGTGATGAAATTCCACTGGACAAAGTTGGTGCATTTATTCCGCACATTGCATGACTTTTGTTTCTAATAATAAAATAAAAAAAATCTGCATACCTACCAGAGATGAGTTCGAACTGAAATGCTAGAGTCCGAACACGAATCATTTCGATAATTATTGATCTCGTTCTCGGGCTGGTAAGGGAAAAGAAATGTATCTCTCACACTTCCTAAATATTATGCACAAAAATCCATGCAGCTGAACAATTTTTTATTTCTTCGTGTTATAGGCTATTGGAAACTTTAACATAATTATAATTATGTGATGAGAAAATTAAAATCTTAATAATTAATTTGGAACTAAAAATTTTCAAAGAGTCATTATAAACCCTTATAGAAATCTCTTTTGAAAGAAAATATCTGAAAGAAAATAAAAGGCTGAATGTTGCTCATTTTCATCTCGTTTTCAAAAAAAATCGATAATAGTTTCGCTTTGTCGTCTGTCGGTCTGCCTATCTGTAGACATCATTTTTTTTTTTGTTTATAGAAATAAATTGAAAATTCGCTTTGTGTTGGATAGGAATTGAATCAGTACAGGCGTACCCCGGTCATACGACACGTTAAGTTCCAGACCACCGTCGTATAGCGAATCATTACCTTGTTTTCTCTTGTTTCTACAAGAGAAATGCGTGTAATGGTTTAATATCATTTTTAAGCAGTCAAATATGTGCATAACTGACGTAATAAAGCATTTACAATGAAAGTAAATACTCTCACTCGTCACTAAATTTTATAATTTTAATCTTAGTATCAAACGCAATAAGTTTACGAGTCTTCTTCTTTTCACTGGAAGCAACAGTTACTTTGATTAAGCTTTATCTGCCATTATTAACAATAAAATAAAATAATAGTTGTAGACAGTTTATAATTTACAGCGAAACAACAAAGCACAGTGAGATGCAGCGAGCAAAGACGATGGAAAAAGAGTCCTCCAAAATTGCGCATCGGCTGATTCGAAAACTGAGTAAACGGAAAACATTGTCCAATGAGTAGAGTCACGTGCAAAGTCATCGCGCGCAATACTATACAAAAACAGACCACCTGCTTTGGGCATGTGTTGGTTCAAGGTGTTCTAAGATCATGGTGAAATTAGCCTCCAAATTTCTAGAGATGTGTCTACAGCATGGCAAAGTATTGCTCAATGGCACTGTTGTAGGTCACTAACGCGGCGCCATTTTTAATATCAGGTAGTCCCGCTTTGGTTGATTCGCGGCAGCGTCATGTCGCTAAAGCTGTCGTAGGAACGAATGTGACGTCGTAAAAATGGGCATTGATCGCAATTGAAAATCATCATATGATCGGATCGTCGTAAAGCGGGGTATTACTAGGGCTACCAGATGCTAGTGTTCAACAAGGACAACAAAGCTAGAAATGGAGGACAAAGGAGGACAATACAAAAGAAATGGAAGACAAAGAGGGACAATAAAAGAAAAATGGAGGACAAAGGAGGACCTGATTTCAAATTGTGAAACATTTTTTTCCCTACAATGCATTATTTCAAGCACCGACTAACAGTTGAGTCAGAAAAAAAAATAAAACTTATTAAATATATTTTTAAAATATATGATTGACGATTTTTATTCCTTTTTGATAAGCAATCAAGAGTTATGTTGCAAGTGATATAATGTTAGCAATTATCTGCTGTTGCACAAGGTACACTTTCTGTTTCTATGAACTCTGACTGAAATATTGGTCAGCAGTGATTTCGGTCTTGGTAGGGCATGGTATGAGAAGACGTTTCCTACAAACGAAGGATCTTTTGTGTTGCAAAAAGGAACTGTTTCCAACTTTCATAGATATATCTATCTATGGGCGGAAACAAAATTTCTGGCAGTTTTTTAAAGCTCATACTTTTCCAATCTGTCATGTAAATTGCACATATTGATATTAGAGGAAATAGTAACTTTTACAGCATTAAAAGAGTTAATTTAGCATTCATGATTTGCATTTACAGCAAATTAGTTCACGGTTAACAGTAAATAATATTATAGTTATGGGTTCAAGAAATTTAAAAATGGAAATTCCAAAAAGAGTGCTTTAATTTTAGTTTGAAACACGTTATGAAATTACGCAAAAAGGAGGATATTTCATGTTTTTTAAAAATTCTGGGAGGACATGAGATGAAAAAGGAGGACATGTCCCCCTTTTAGAGGACGTATGGTAACCCTAGGTATTACTGTATTATGATTTGCACTTCCCGAATCCCTCTAAAACTGTAATTGCGCCCTCTAATGGTGAAAAAATGGAAAATTAAAAAATTCAAGCGAATATTGCAAACGATCTATTTGTGCTAGAAATTCGAAATTTTGCTTGTGAAATACGAAGGTCAGGAAGTTTGCATTACCAACAAGAAGTTGGCCCCTTAGACCTAGAGAGACGCGAAATCATTTTGTTTTAGCAGATAATTTTTTGTTTTTGGAGATAAATAGAATGTTCATTTTGGATTAGATAGGAATTGACGAACTTTAAAATCTTCCGAAAACTATAATTGCGCCCTCTAACGGTGGAAAAATTTTAAATGAGTATTTGTGAACGATATATTTTATGCTAGCTTTTTTTTTAATTTTGTTGGTGAAATGTGAAGGTTTCCAAGTTTCCATTGATAACAATGACTTGACCCCTTATCCTCAGGGTGTTGCAAAACACAACTACTTTTTTTAAAGCAATAATTGAAAAATTGTTTCTTAGTTCGATTGATACTAATGAAATATTATTTCGCATTTTTCAAATACTTAGATAGTTTTAATATATATAGTTAGAGATCACTAAATATGGAACACACAAAATTTTAAGTAACTGATGCAAATGATCTGTATACGATAAAAATTTCAAATTTCTTTGGTAGTTTTTCAAGAGATATTCCAACAATAGCAATGATCTTCCCACTTTTCTCAGAGGGATGTGGGAAATACATTTTTTTTTTTAATTTAAGAGATAAAAGACAAATACTTTTTGTTTTATATAATTACTAACAAAGTACTACAGTAGACTCTCTCTTATCCGGTCTCGGCTCAACCGTCCTCTGCTTTAATCGGTCGTTCCAAGAGGCGGAAACAAGTCGCCGCTTGTTTTGTTTATTTGCTTCAGTTCCAAAAAGCGGGAGCAAGTCGATGACATGTCCCTCTAATTTATTTATTTTTATTTATTGTTGCTTTTTTATTGTATTTTTAAGCAGCAGAGGCCTACGAGTCGAGAGCATCCCTAGTACGTGATTGTATACAGGGTGAATCTGAAAAAGTGTGCAAAACTTTACGGGGTGATAGAACGCAGCTATACGAGCAATATTCGTCATAGAATGTATGGTCGGAACGCAAGCGGTGAGAAGTTAAAAAATAGTTTTCCACTGTCACATTTAAAGAATGAACACAAGAAGGAGAGGAGATACTTCAGAAAACATTTTATTAACAGGAATGTAATTGAGGTACATGCTCAAAGAAATTGCTCAAAAGAACTGCCGCCAGCTGTAATGCAGGGCTTCACACCTGCGGGATAGGGACCGACGCACATTTGCGAAGACACCAGGCATTTCCCGAATATAGCCGGCAACAACGGCGATCCTGGCGACTAGATCCATATCGGTTTCAATGGGGCACTCGTAGATTAGGCTTTTCAAGTGCATATACGCCATTTCGTGGTTAGTATAACCAGCCATCCTCTCGGCAATCCACGGTAGAAATGCCGTTGGGTGCGAGGACCGACCCTTTTATACCATTTCCAATGCCAACTAGCGGCTCGCCGTTTGCGTTCCGCCCATACTTTCTATGCCGAATATTGCTCGTATAGCTGCGTTCTACCACCCCGTAAAGTTTTGCCCACTTTTTCAGATTCACCCTGTATAAGTGTGAATAAACTGTGTCGTCTCTATGCAACTCTGGTACGTGAATTGTTACACATATTTCTGTACATCACTTGGCGCATCAAGTCTGAGGCATACGTCGGGAGGGGTGTAACAACACGCGAACCTGTTATTTCACCGAAATAAGGGTAAAGGTAATCAAGGGACTAATTGATCGTCCTCTACTATAGAGTGGATAATTCGTTTGTCATCTGGTCCAACACCACATTCGGTGAAGTTCAAAGAAAATCTTATATCACGTGACGAAATAAAAAAACGGCCTCGCTCCCCTTACCACTGGTGCACGACAGTCGCCGCGTGTTTTGTTTATAGTGCAGTACATATTTACTTCAGTTCCTCTTTGTGAATATTACAGTGTACAGTGTGCTGTGCGTATACAGGAGTGTGTGTTATGATCTATTCATTATTGTGTGGTACAAAATGAGTGGGTGCAAACGTAAGCGTAATGTCTTTACGATGGAGATGAAATTAAAAGCGTTAGAACGTATTGACAAAGGTGATCCACTATGAACTAAGTGTTGGTAAAAGCATGATAAATGACTACAGAAGGAGCAGAAAACTTTACAAGATTTTTGCACTCAAATCGAGTTTTGAAAAACGCCTTCTTTTCGGTGCACTCTTAAAAAGCCGAAAAATGAAATTGTCGGTGATGCACTTTGGTTATGGTTCATGCAAGAGCGTCGAAAAGGAACGCCAATCAGTGGGCTAATCTTCAAATAAAAAGCATTAATCCTTCATTCTAAAATCGATAATGGGGGAGATCTTTCAGCAAGCGACGGATGGCTTTCTCGCTGGAAAAAACGGCATGGTGTTCATTACCTTGGTCTTTGTGGTGAGAAATTGTCAGCTGATCCTTCAGCAGCAAAGAATTTTCAGATAAACCTTTATTGCTTATTGAAGAAGAAGACCTATGCGCAGAACAAATCTGCAATGTAGATGAGACTGGGTTCAATTTTAAACTTCTTCCAACGAAAACGTATGTGACAGCGCAAGAAACCTCAGCATTAGGGCTTGAAAAAAACAATGAAAGAATCACTGTGGCTGCGTGTACAAATGCTGCAGGTACGCACAAACTTCCGCTTTTTGTAATTGGGAAATCAGAAAAACCCCAAGCATTAAAGCATTTAAAGTTAGCTGCTCTGCCAGTTTACTACAAAGCTCAAAAGTCTGCTTGGATAGACTCGTATTTGTTTAAAGAGTGGTTCTTTACAGAATTTGTTTCAAAAGTTAAAAACTACTTGACAAGTCTTAAAATGCCTATAAAAGCTCTACTCATTCTCGACAATGCCCCAACACACCCAAGCGAACTAATTTCTGATAACATAAAAGCCATGTTTTTGCCACCTAATGTAACATCTTTAGTGAAACCAATGGATCAAGGCGTGCTCGTAAGTTTAAAAAGGCGATACAGGAGAAAGCTTCTTTCAGAAATTCTCCAGCGAACTGAAAATGACGCAATAGGATTTTTAAATGTTTTGAATACGATAAATATCAAGGATGTGATCTACATGTTGGCCAGAGCTTTTGAAGAAATGCCTGGTACAACTGTTGTGAAATCATGAAGAAAACTTTGGCCCGAAGTTGAAAACTGTGTAGAAAGTACCAAAGACGACAACAAGAAAGTATCGAATGAGCCTGCACCTGCCGAAGATATGACGGATAATGACAATATTTAACTGCTTAATTACTTTAAACTGCTGCCTGGATGTGACACACTTGAAAAAGATGACGTTGAAAAATATTTAATAGGTGATGTTAGTTAAAATATGATTAACATTTGGAAAATGAAACACTGAATGATGACGAAATTATCAATGCAGTCTGCCAAGAATGGAACGGAAAAGAAGCGGAAAATGGAGAAGAAGAGGAAAAAGAGAAAAAAAAGGGAAAGTTATCTATAACGAAGGAAAAGAAGCTTTTGATGTTGCAGTAAGATATATTGAACAACAATAGGCCTCATCTGCGATTGATGTGAGGTTTATTAATAGAATGGCAAGACTTTGCAGGTAAAAAAGTGTTAAGTTAAAAAAAAAGCAAATCAGGCCCTTTTTCAAGTGAGTGTGAGTAAATTGTTAATATTGTACAACAAATTATTAATTATAAACAGTAAATTTAGTATTTTTGTCATTTGCCGATTTTATTTATTTTCTGGCACAATTTGCGGATTAACCGGCCTTCCATTCATCCGGCCAAGAGTCCAGTCCCGTAAGGGCCGGATAAGAGGGAGTCTACTGTATTTGCATTTTCTCTCATCATCCGTTAGTCCGAATTAAAACTTTTAAAGTGTGAAAGAGTAGGTAATGGAAAAACTTTATCCTCTTTGAAAACGAGATTCCCATATACGCCAGAGGCGATATGCTTTCTTCTAGTTAATTACTAAAGACTGATTAAAAGATTGAGATTATAATCAAAAGGCTTTTGTTTTACTTTTCGAAAACTAAATAGATTAACTTTTAATTTTTAAGAAGCAAAAGTAGAAATTTCGGCCGGAGACCAAAATCGTCTGTGATATTATGAGTTGAGTTGGGTCGGATTGTTTTACTTCTGAAAGGTACCTTTTTTTACACACAATGGGCAAAATAGTCAAGCCACAAGGACCCTGAGGATTCAGAGAAGGGTGGTGTAAGGGGACCCAATGGACAGCTTTAAGAGACAGATGGTAGTCTCCTATCAAGGCCATCCAGCGTGTTCTTTAACATGCACAGGGTATGGCTCTCCTGCCCAAGGGTCAGGACGAGCCAAGGGTTAGACGAGACTCCTGCCCAAGGGTTAGACGAGACGTTAAGCGTCCTGCCAAGGACGCTTAACGTCTCGTCTAACGGACAGCAAATACCGAAATATTCACCCATCCGTGTCCTATGTACAGTCGCTCAAAAAAGTATCCAAACACTATGGATGATTACAGAATTCAGAAAAAATATCTGGCAACGATATTTTTAGAAATTAGTGATCTGGCAACCTTCGGGTCACGTGACACGAAGGTTGCCAGATCACTAATTTCTGAAAAAATCGTTGCCGGATATTTTTTCTGAATTCTGTAATCAACCATAGTGTTTGGATACTTTTTTGAGCGACTGTACATCAGTATCCCTTTCCAAGCCCATCGGTGTCCCCTACTGACCAAAGTAAGGGTGTAGGTTTAGCGGAGATGCAGGAAACTTGATCAACCTACATTAATCCATGTGGTTTGAGTTCGGTATATTGCAGGCGTCCTTTTGACTTTTGGTTTCGCTTTCATAAATTTCATATGCAAGAATGAGCAATACGTCCACAAATATTTAGCTTTTAACTAATTATCTTTTGCGACGTTATCTGAATTTATTATCGACTATACCTTGATAAGATTAAATGCAATAGATATTTGTGATTAAGAAGAAGACAATTCCCGAATCTTCGCATTAAATCTGGAATTCAACATTCATTATACTAGTGACTCTCATAATGTCTTGTCATCAGCTGAACAATAGCTCTCTCTGATGTAATTCAGTAGAGCGTCCCTGGGAACTTTATCTAGAAGTCAAATGATATTTGGCACTTCCATTATCTAAAGCAGACCATCAACTTTAGCAGTCATCATTGTCCTTTAATACAAGCCACTGGACAATGAACACACCCAATTATCTTCCAACTAGCAACCTTCATCCGACCAAGTTAATGATCTACTGTGAACAAATTCTATTTGGAATTGTTGCCATTCTAGCGAAGAGAGCCAAATGCTTTCTACTCATTAGCAGTAAGCAGGGAGGCGCTGAAAATGCCTCGCTTTGGACGATTCGATCGTATACTTAAATATAAACGAATAGTGGAAAAATAGCTTAACATTATATTTCATATCTATATCTTACGATAATATGTGATAAAAATCATTTTACAATGTTCATATTTTTTCAGACTTTTGTTTTCTGTAATGGTGGAAATTATAACTATTGGAAGATTCGGAAAATGTGAATGTAATTTGTTCGTTATTATCCCACCAAAAATGAATTTTTCATTTATTTCTTAAAACAATGGTTTAAACAATCTTAAAACAATAGTTAATGTATGCAGAAGGACGACAAAGCAAAATTAGCGTTTCTTTTTTTAAAACGAGATATAGGGTAAAAATACGTAATTTCTTTTGACTCTATAATTTATGCTTTCTAATCATTGTTCAGTAATTAACTATTCAGTTTTCGCCTATTTTTTTCAGGGATTTTTCTGTTTCTCTTTTCTACAGTTAATGAGTCACCCTTTGGCGTTTGAAATAACAATACTAGTAATAATAATGATAATAATAAAAAAATAAATAAAATATGATTCAGCTTCTAATAATATATGTACAAATATTGCTCGTAGCCACAAGAGTTTACAAACTCGTCATTATATACCATTTTATACGTACAGATTAGTTTTAATTTGCAATTTTGACTACGCCTGTGCACATAATGATTAAATATAACAGATACAAAAAAATGATTGAATATAGCAAAGACATAATGACTGAATGTAACTAATAATATAATGAATTTGAAACAAATATCATCAACTAGTTAAATGCAAACCAGTTGATATCAATTTTTAATGTATAGAAAACAATTATTTTATTAATGATTGCTACGTTCTGTTAAAATAACTACTTAATAGTAATGATTTCCACATCCAATCCAATTTTTTACCTCCTTCTGAAACGCAATATTATTGTTAGTTTGTTTAATCTTATAAGGTAGCGAATTTTAAACTTATTGCACAATAACAAAGAAAGGTTTCATAAAATTCTGCATTGGATTTTAAAACTATTATTAGAAACGTTTCTAGTATTATAAGTGATGGAGACCATCTTTAAATTTTCTTTAATTTTTATATACATATAATGACAATTTTTATCTGTAAACCTGTTGAATTTTAAGCAATTGCCATTCCAAAAAACTTTGTTTTGATGAATCTTATTTCTTTTTTTTATGTCAGATTTTAACAAAATACTTCTGCATCTGGATTATTCGTTTCAGATAAATTTCAGGTGCCCTACGCCATATAATAATTGAATATTGAATTCTTGAATAAACTAAAGTATAATATATATTTTTTAAGCTACGTAAATATAATATTTCTGCTAATGTATAAATTTTTGGTATTATCTTTTAAATTTTTGAAACTAGAAACTGTATGTAATTTTTACAGTTAAATTGGGGCCAACACAATTTTGGGCAGTTACCTAACAGAAAAGTGCTATTAAAAAGTCACGAGACAAAGATGTAAAGTTTTTTTTTCGTTATTTTAGAGAAAAAAATTATGATCGTTTAACAAATTAGGAAAACTTTTCCGTGACATTTCATAGTTTTAATTTTGAAAATAGCCATAAATATAGTATTTAATGTTAGTTTATGAGAATTTCGATTCTTTGAAATTGAAATCCTTGAATAAAGAAAAGAATTTATCTTCAGATCCCTGTAGAAAGACAACACCAGAAAAGAAATACTTTTCTACATAGAAAAGTACTATTCGAAAAATAAATTAATCATTTTGGGTTTATTCCAATTTGAAAAAAATGCTGCTTAATATGAACTTATATAGATAACATCAGTGTTCTTTCCTCACCCCATTGCGTTGAATGCAGTTGTGTGATGTTAATGGGTTATGCTGCTAATCTTCTTCAAGTAATTCGTACATGTACTTAGCTGTGTTACTTAGTCTTAAGGTATTTGTACTAAAGCTTGGTTAGGATAGTGTTCAAGGGACACACTGAATATCAATTGAGTATTTGCTATGAGATTATAAAAACTTTATCTTGATTTAATCGAATGTAAAGCTTTCGATTTTGGTGAACATATTCACTTCGAATTGCTTTAATAATAGACGACGCACTGATTTATAATATCCATCATCAATTCGCATCATGTAAAAGACTTTAGGAAAAGCTGTTTTGTTCGTTGCTAGATTAACGACTTATAGCTAAAAATAAACATTAATGAAAATTAACTAGCTCTGTCAATTTTTTGAATCAGGCTCCTACAATAATACGAACATTTTTATTCAAACTTTGGAAACAAATCATTTAAATAAAGCATGTACATATTAATTTATTTTTCGAAAAATACAACAAAAAAAAATAATTTATTCAAGGAACAGGACAACGCCGGGAAATTCAGCTAATGTATCATACTAGAAATCAGTCAATACCTTACGCACCTCTTGATTTCTAGACTGCTACTCCGACCTCTATGTGAACTTGAATATCCATCACATTCAAAATTTCTCAATGCTTGCGAGATGTATTATCGGAAATACACGCAGAAACCAATTTTCAGTTCTCTAACGCCGGCAAAACAAAATTTGACCTTTTTCTTCAAAGGACCCATCGCATCTAAAATTCGGCAACATTTCTAAGATCTAGAATCTAAATTACTCCCTCTCGTCAATTTTGATATTTCTAAAACCAGTGTATCGATATTTAGCCTTGGACTTTAAGGATCCACTGCATCAAAAAAATTTAATAACATTTCTAAGAATTACGACACAAAATACCCACAGATCAATTTTTAGCTCTCTAGCACCAGGAGATCACGATTTCACCTTTGACCACCTCCTTCCAGGTTTCGAACATTTCTGAGATTTACAATTCGAAACATTTCCGGACACCACTTTTCCCGTTTCTAGTCATTGTAGATCACAATTTGACCTCTACATGACCGCCATTTGAGTACATGTCGCATTTTTGACACGTCGGAGGTCAAATTTTGATTTTTCTTGAGATCTACCCAGAGATTACCTCAAAGGTTCAAATTTTCAGTGTTCTACCATTTCTTCGTCATAGTTAGACTTCGCGTGATCCTCTGCCGATGAGTCAATCACTCACTCACAATCATCTACATATATTAATGATAGATAATTATGAACAATGATCTTATTTATCACATGTTTTGCAAGATTTGTTAATTCAAATTGTATTGATTCCTTCCTCCTCTTAAAGAGCAAGAACGATGTAACTAAATAAACTCAATGCTCCAATGATAACAATTCTGGATTTCAATTCAATAAACCTAATGATTCTCTTCCAACTTTTTGTGTGATAAACTGACAAACAAATGACATCTGCTTTCTGGAAGAATTTATGAGTGAACAGAGAAGTAGATTATTGGAAATTCTAGCAGAATCCAATTCGAAATCAAACACGACTTTCCGCAGAATTGGTAGACTGCTAGATGCATTAATATAGTAAATGCGGAAAACGTCCTGCAGATAGGAAACACTTGAAATACTTAGTTGGAATGAACTGGGATTCGAACCCAGGTCTCCCAGAATCATGCTGGGCGCTTTAACCGCTGAACCATCGGGGCGGGGGTGGCTCAGTCGGTAGCGCGCCAGGCTCGTAATCTATAGTTCCCAGGTTCGAGTTCCAGCTGGGTCAGCTTTGAGATTTATCTCCGCAAAATTCCCCGCCCTGCCCACGGTCAGTAGGGACACCGATGGGCTTGGAAAGGCCGCCGTCCGTCGGATGGGACGTTAAGCCGTGGACCCGTGTGCGGGAGAGACATACCCTGTGCATGTTAAGAACACGCTGGATGGCCTTGACGGGAGACTACCATCTGTCTCCCAACAGCTGTTCCAGTGGGTCCCTTCCACCAACCTTCTCTGAGACTTCGGGGTCCATGTGACCTGGCCATTTAGCCCATGGTGTGCAAAAAAGTGCCGCTCAGAGGTAAAATAACCCAACCCAACCGTTGAACCATCATGTCCATCTCCTTAAACTTTAATAAGGTTCACCTATCCGAGAAAGGTTCATACACATTAAAATTAGAAAGATTTCGTGGCGTAATCGTCTCCACTGTTCAGAATTAAAACGATCACATGGGGTTGGATTCTATTAGCTGTTAAATTCGCTCGTTTGTTTCATGATGAACTCAATGCCCCCCCCCCCCCCCCCCCCGATAGCGGACCACCTTGGCGTGGTGGTGGGGGGGGGGGCCTTCGGGCCCAGCTACCCGGTGGAAGGCTGTGTCGGCCGGATTGGTTACCCGGTTGGACATAGCCAAGACCAACCGAGGTCGACGCCGCCGCCAACCGGTTGGACGTTCCAGTTGGGCGGTGACGGCGTCTTAGACCTCACCTATCAGGTGCTCTGGGTGAGCAGTTCGAGGGCTCTTCTGAAAAGATTTGTGCCCCAGAAGGTCGAGCCCTCAACAAAGTCTGGACCTCATTAAGAGTCTCCACCCCGGATGCCGAGCGAACTTGGATCTATATATCCTCGTTCATGGCTAACCGGGAAACAGATTAAAGTTAGGTTTCTTCCCGCGGTTAGCTTTCCTTTTATAGGACTGCTGCCATGTGAGGTCGGGGTTGAGGTGCGTCTATATGGCGCATTCTTGCCCCCGCTCTAGATAGTCATGGCTTTTCATAACCAGGTAGTGTCGTGAGACGGAACCGGGAATTGCCGTGGTTGCATAAGATAGCAACAAAATAGAACGAACTCAATGGCCACGGTCGTCGGCAGGGGGGACAAGAGGAAAATTCCCCTTGGAAACATTCATCAAAAATTTTACTTCTGTTGAATAATACAGGTGAACCAAAAAATATTAATGTCGTTTTTCCTTAACGGATGCAACCTTAAATTTTTAAACGAGCTAATGTCTTCACGTTGTCCCCTGCCCATGTCTGTCTGTCCATCCATCTACAGACATCGAACGTTTTTGATTTTAGAGGTAAATTAAAAATTCATTTCGCGTTGAAATGAAATATTACGAATCGCACTTTCTGATCTTTGTATAGCTATAATTGCGCCCTCTAACAGTGAAAAAATTATGAATATTGCAAAATTACAAAATAATATTACAAGCGATGAAATTTCGGTAGATGTTTGAAATTTTGCTTATGAAATGTGAATATCATGAATTTTGCACTAGCAAAAGCAAATTTTATTTTTCCCCAGATAGGGTGGAAAATGCAACTTTTGTGTTTCAAGAGATAAATTTAAAATTCTTTTTGAGTTGGATAAGTATTAATAATCTATTATGATTCACTAGTTTAGAATTTCCCAAAAGCTTTAATTCCGCCCTCTGACGACAGAATATTTCGAAAGTTTCAAATGTTTAAATTAATATTGCAAACGATCTATTTGAGCCAGAAATTTGATATTTTAGTAGTGGAGTGTGATAACAAGAGGTTTACACTGGCAGCAACACTTTGTCTCTTTACCCCCAGGGTGGACGGGAAAACGCAACTTTTTCTTTTGAATTAAATAGCTACTGAAGAAATGTAAAGATTCATAGATTTCAAATCCTCCAAATGGCCTTAATTTACCATCGTTAGAGGGCGCTAAATGTAGAAAATGTAAAATTATACTAGAAATTAGAAATTCTGGTGATAGAAAGCATTGATGAAGAACAGAATAAATTGATAATAATATGTGTTTTAATCAAATTATAACTGATTAAAATTCGACTATATTTGATAACTTTAGTGCTTAATTTTAAAGTTTTAAATAATATTTCAATATTTTAATAACAAAATATTATTTTACTTTATATGCACTGGATGATATTTTACTTAACCCTAAGTGATAAAAAAATCCAACTCTTTCAATTTTAGTAATAAAAGAGATATGCTTTATGCGTTTAATAGGTCTAATCATACATTATTATTTAGATTTCCCAATGACCCGTTAGTACGAATTACTACTGTTAAAGGATGCAAAATTCGAAAGTGAAAAATTTCATTTTCTCTGAAAACGAGCATCACCTATTGGCCAGGGCGATGTGTTATCGTTCTAGTCATGTTTCCTTTTGCTTTTAGAAGTATATCTTTTTTTTTAAATATGAAAAAATAAACCATTTTTCATGTTTCAATAAGTTTACTTTTTTCCGTCTTCTCTTCTGGCATCCTTAGTTATATTATGGTATGATATTATGCATGATTGCTGTATTCGCATCAGCGCTCGTTAATCAATGGCTTGACCTAAATATTTCGATCTTGCATCATTAATTTCTTTCTTCCACTCTCAAACTCTTTTTACTCTCTCCTGAAGAATTTTTTGCCGAACGTCCATGTCAATGATCACTTCAAATATGAATTACGAAAAAAATATTATTATCAAATATTAATGATAAATATCAAATATAAATGATTTCGACGAAGAGTCGAAATCTGAAAACACAGTGGTAACCGTTTTCTCACGAAGCTCAGCATGAGGACAAATGGATAAAATGTCAGAGTTGACGAGATCAGAGATTCAACCCGTGAGCCCCAATGTGGACAAGTACTGATGAATCATTATTCATGCCTCCTGTACGGAGACAGTTGGATGAATGGCGATACGGTAAAATATAGCCAATAATCAGTAAGTTCAGTTTAGGGCCACGTACTTGAACTTTCGGAGTTTGTTCCTGCCTTTATATTTGCCAGTACGTAAATGTGGTTGAATCATCCAACATAACTTGCGAGAGCATAGGCTCGAGCAAGCTTTTCTGATGAATTGGTGCAATAGATTGAATGCAGAACAGAGTAACACTGCCGTAAGGTGAAACATCGGAAGCGCATTATTCGTCAACTAAAGCATATCGGATCTATCGTTCTGCTATCCTAAAGCTGCTCACGATAATCTGCAATTCCACTGTCGCATGTTGCATTCGGCTCTTAGAGTATATAATGTTCAGATCTGATATCCTCAGCGAATGGAGAGAATCTGGAGCGTCACCAGTAGCGGCTACTGCAACTCCCAATTCCCAGGTTGAGAAGCATGAGACAAGAAAAGGTGACGCTCGAGTAAAACAGAAAAGAGGATCATTCATATATTTAACTGGACGAAACTACGTCGATCTAGTCTAATAATTAGATAGTTGATCAAATAGGGTTATTAGTTGTTCTCGGCAAAGTGAGCTCTTCAGAGCGTGAAGCATAAACTGAATAGGAAATGACTTAGCTAGTTCACAAACCAACTTCCTTTGTTATGCAGCAGAGAAACAATTGAAACATCGTCTATTCAAAGTACGAAGCATTTTATTTGATGAACTCGCGAATTATATGTGATATTTCAATGGTATAGGAATTAAATAAAGGAATCTGATAGTTTAAAACGTTGCTATGTTTGCTTTAAACTATTCATGTCTGAAAATGAAAAATGGAATACCAATTCCCTCGTGTGGTTTTGGAAGACAAACAATTAAGTTTAGCAGAAATCCGAATTTCTCAGAATGTTTTCTATTGCTTTTCCATTGAAATTCCATTCAGCCTGATTTTCCGGGAACAGAGGATATTGATCTTTGTTTAATCTTGACAGGATGCGATATCAAGAAACTAGTTTGAATGATTGAAATGATCGTCGATCATCTTTATGTTTACGACTTTAAGAGTTTACAGTTCAATAATCCCATTTGGAAGTAGAGTTTAAAAATATATATATCAGTTGTTTATGAATGCTATATTTTTTATTAAAATTCTTTTATTTTGAAATTAAAGAACTGTAGCATTTTCCCAACTAGTTTTATTTTAATGCATCAAAATTTTAAAGTGCAAATATAGAGGAATTTAACATCACTTTATAACTTTTTTATGTGAAAATATTCTAGGACAAAATAGAATGGACCAATTTCAACTTTTACATCCACAAAGATCGGAGGTCTAATATCATCTGCAGAATGAAAACAGAAATGTCCACAGCCTGCATGTGTTTACCTATTGTTCACTTCTTATAATTCACTTCGTTTTTGTTCACTTCATTGTTCACTTCGTTTTTGGATGATCCGATTTGGAAATATGGCAGGACGAATAAAGGGTTTGCACTTAATTATACAAATTGTGCCTAGAATAATGAATCGTATAAGAGATTGGTTTAAAGCATGTAAAAGACACTTGTATTTAATGGTAATAAAGAACTAAGATAAAACAGACTAGGAAAGATCTCAAATATTAATGAAGAATTAGGAAAACATTATGCAATAGAATAAATTATCCCTCAAGCAACTACTTGCACAGAAGACTGACAGGACATGTCAGTTTAATAAGACACAGTAGAAGGTCTGTAAACAAAGTCCAGATCTCAGTAGACATGACCAAAAGCAGCATGAAATCGACTTCGACAATTCTTCTTCATCCCACACCTCAATAGACTGGCGAGTATACTGCTCAACAACTTCAAAACTTAAAAGTTGATATAGCAATATAACGACTTGAGAGACTTATACGAAATCAATCCATGACTTAGAAAATATGCAAACGTGAGATGCGTAGTAATGGATAGCCAGAAATAGTCCTCAAGCGTTAAAAAAAAAGGTCTTTCGTTGGTAGTAACAAAAATGAATTGTTCCGATGATCAATAGGGAGTACGATCGCCTTTGACCGCCGTGATGGCGGTGGCAAGATGGCGAATGAGATCGGCAAATAAAAGTCATTGGCAAATAAATATCATTGTTCTGTTAGCACAGATCGCAACTGCAGGAGGCTTCTGGTAGGGGGCTGAAGAGCACCAATGGGTCTCCCTTAAGCCACCCAGACTTGCTCTATAGGATTAAGATCCGGAGATCTGGCTGGCCACTCTATCCTGCACAGATTCAAATTTCGAAGCAATTGTTGACAAGCCAAGCCCTATGAGAATGAACTCAGGGCCAACAGCACTCCTTAAGAATCTTACATATGGGTCAAGGATCTCCTCTATGTACCTTTGAGCATAGATGGTGGCCTCCTGAAACACGTAAAATAACGTATGGCATCCAGCATTATGCCTCTCAACACAAGAAGACTTCCTCCTACATAGGAGTGTCGTTCTAGGATATTGCAGTGATAGTTACGCATTCTGATCTCTCTCGCGATGAACACATGCACGGAATTCCTAGTCAAACAGAAATAGGACTTATCCGTGAAGAGCTCATGAGCCCACTGCTGTTCAGTCCAAGTGTGATGCACCCTGCACCAGTGCACCAGTCATTGTAGCTCTTCTCTGAGAGGAGGTGAGGGGAAAGTAAACCATCGATCTACTAGGATACTGCCACCTCTCACAAAATCATCTGAACACAGTTCTCCTTGACACATCGGGTCTGAAGCACATGTGAGCTCGAAAGTGAGTTGTTTGGCTATCATCTTCCTATGCTTTCCCGTTGTTAAGACCAGATATCGGTCCTCCTGGGATAATTGTGGCCCTTAGCTGGATGGAACAGGTCGGCTAGCACATTCCTCGATTCCTGATATTGTCGTCATAAACTGGAGATGATCATCCGAGAGGCATTGTGCACCCTGGCTACTGCAGCTTGGGTCTGTCCTGCCAACATTCTACCAATGGCTATCCACCTCTTCGAATTCTCCAAGAGAATCTGGGTGTTCCTGTGCATATTCTCCAATACCTCTTGGAAGCTGACGGTCTTTGGAGCTGGCGAGGTACGATATGACGAGCACCATATCTGCGCTCTATTTGATAGAATACATTATGTGCTTGGCAATTTGCATGTGTCTGCACAAGCACTGCCCCAGCGCACATGACATTCCTCTTTGCATACGTTCTTTGCTAGGGTCTGATATACCACTTTACCCAATTTCATTAAAATTTTAGCTAATCGTTATATTCATATATCAACTTTTTTATTTGTAACTTAGATTTTGCACGCCAGTGTATATAAATCAAAGCTATTGATATAATGCGAAAGATTTGAACTAGGAGATTAAGAAATGTGCCTTTCAGTCTGAGAATTTATGGCAGAAAAGAATTAAATATTCATTCGATTCCCTTTGAAGTGAGGTGAGTTATATGGCGATGAAATGATATTGCAATTCTTCAATAATTAACATTACAGCACCAAAATCGCCATCTCCCGTCAGTTACTAAACACCACTGAATTGCAGTATATACGAGGGTAGATCATTTAATTCGTGGATTGACGTCCCCAATAATTAGCAGCTTTTGGTACGATTTAATACAAAATACAATACAACACTGCGACTCTTCAAAGCATGAAGCAGTGTGTGCAATTTTAAACAAGTTGCGATAAGTGATTGTGACAACAGGTGAAGGAGTAGAACGTGTCTGTGAGCGTTGCTGAAGGAAATCGAGATGGAAGAATGAGGTTTGTGTAAAGTAGCAATTGGGGCTACGAACAACGTTTTGAAATGCGATAGTTGCAGTGAGCAATATCATGTTACATGTGCTGATACAAATGATAGTAATTGCAAAAGAAAGTCTCACGAGAGAAGGCAGTGGATTTGTGCCACGTGCAAGCCTGTTCCTACTGTCAAATCGTCGTCGGCATTAACAGCTAAGAAGAATCGTAAGATGTCGGAGACTCACGTGAATGTCCGTGGGGACTCATTCTAAAGAATCGAGTGTCGAGGAGTTTCCTTTCTCACCAAAAGATATATCAGGTAGGCCCTATGCCAAATCACGATATGTATGCATTATTTTCTGAATTGAAATTGAAATTAGATAAGATTGAGACCAACGGAGAACATTTAAATAGGGAAATTTCAGATATCAGAAGTTGTATGCACTACCTGAACTATACCTTCGAGAATATGTGCAAGTGTTGTAATAACATGTCGAATGAATTCTCACAACTAATCAAGGAGAATAGCTGTCTAAGAGAGCAAATAAAAATTAAATAGGGATGTCAATCAATGCAAAATGAAGTAGTTGAGTTACAACAGTAGTATACTAGAATTAATAATTTAGAAATTAAAGGGGTACCAGAACCCACAGGGTGAAGATTGTTTGAAGACCATGAATGATAGTGCAACGATTTTCGGTGTAATTTTGCCTGAGGCAAGCATTGATGCTATTCATAGATTACAAGCGGTAAACACCAGAGAAGAACTAAAGCCATTATTCTTAAGTTCGTACATAGGGGGAGTAAAAACGAACTATTGCGAAGGGAAAAAAAGCAAAAACTTTTTGTGAATGACTTAGGGTTTTCAAATTCGGATACTCAAATTTTCATTAATGTATAGTTAAGTTAGGCAAAAAAAGCTTTTCAATGAGGCCTTAGTATTGAAAAGAGAGAACAACTGAATGTTTCTATGGACTGTAAAAGGTACAATTAAGATGCGAAAATCTGTTAATTCAAAAGTAATTCATAGAGATAGCGTAGCGTTGATGATCTTAATTCGATTGTTTAGAAAGTTTGTTCTAGAAATATCTATCTTTTTTATATAATAATAATATAATAATAATAATAATGTTTATTGACTATATATAACATATAATACACTTAATAATAAATAAATAATGCTTATACAAAATAATGAATTAAAATAAAATCCACAATTCGGTATGAACAATTGAACAAAATATACAACAGATATAAATAAATCCATGTAATGTAAAATATTTATTGTGAAATGAAATGCAATAAAATAGAAGCCATATAGGAACAACCAATGAGCTTTATGCTCTTACAGGTTGTCAATTTAAATTATTGTTTTTTAACGATATTGCATTTTTATAACACAGAATTAAATGTTTAAGTGGAAAAATTAATAATTTTAGATTTATTCATTAATGACATGAAATGAGGTAAGTAACTTAACAATGAAATAAAGACTCAATATTTTGTATATGTAATAATCTTTGCTTA
Source organism: Ryuthela nishihirai (assembly GCA_038380435.1). NCBI lineage: Eukaryota > Metazoa > Arthropoda > Arachnida > Araneae > Heptathelidae > Ryuthela > Ryuthela nishihirai. The sequence goes on from JAWZYU010000004.1 coordinate 114,599,968, forward strand.
ATTTTTATTTTAAATATATTTTCAATTTTTTCTTCCCTTATATTTTTCGTTAATTTATTAAAATTTTGTGGAACTAGAATCATGAATGTTTATGGATGATTTCTTTTCTTGAAAAAGGTACATAATAAAGTTCTCTATTTCTAAGATTTATTTTTGTATGTTGTAATTTTAAGAAATCTGGGTTTTTAAACACAAACATAAGGATTTTATAAATATATAATTGTCTTAAATTCAAAATTTTATTTTCAATAATCATATTTTTTAAATTCGTAATATTGTTATTCATAATAACCTTCAGATTTCTGTTTTCTAATGTTATTAATTTATTTAAAGAATTAAGATATGTTCCTCCCCAACTAATTAAACAGTAATGTAAAGTAGATTGAATTCATGAATAATAAAAGTTATGAGAAAGGAGGTAGTTACAATTTTCTTTAGATGATATATTCTAATTAGGAAATATCTTAAACGTTTTGCAATTATATTTGCATGACTATTCCATTTCAAATTATTATCAATAGTAATCCCCAAATATTTGTATGATTTAATTTGTTTAATTTCTGCACATGTACATACAATATTATTATCACAATTAAATCTATGCTACATGATTTTATCTTTGAAATAACTCTTGTTAGTGAGACTGAAATACATTGAATACGATTTTTCGATATTTAATGTAAGATGATTTTGATGAAACCATAACTGAATTTTTTTTTTAAATCATGAGATATAGTCGATTTCAATTCTTCAAAATTATTACTTCTATATACTATAGCAGTATCATCAACATAGGACATAGGAGTTTGAAGTTATTTAAAAATAAATCATTGAAGTAAATCAGGAATAAAATAGGTCCTAAAACTGAGCCCTGAGGCACTTCTTTAGTAAGCAATAAAGGTGAACTTTTTGTATTTTTTATGTCTACAATTTGTTTTCTATCTATAATATATGAGTTAAACCATTTTAGCGTATTTCCTCTAACACCAATGTAATTAAGTTTCTGCAATAAGATATCATGATTTACAGTATCAAATTCTTTTGCAATGTCTAAAAAAATTACCATAGTTTTTTGAGAATTATTTATACCATGTAAAACAGTAGTGGTCATTTCCAGCACTGCATGATCTGTACTCTTATGCTCTCTAAACCCAAATTGCGATTTACAAAAAAAGTTGAATTATTTAAAAAATTTATAAGTCTATTCTTCATTATTGTTTCAATAACTTTTGAAAAAAATAGGTAATATAGAGATTGGTCTATAATTATTTCAAATATTTTTATCTTCTTTTTGGTACATACGCTTTACAATAGCTGTTTTCAATTGGTTTATAAAAATACCAAAATTAAACGATATATTTATGATTTATGTTAAAAATGTTGCATGGTATTTATTAATGATTTTTAATATTTTCGGACTTATATTATCAAATCCATAAGCTTTATTTTCATCCAAATTACTTATAATATCATTCAATTTAGTTTCATCTGTCTTTTTTAAAAACATGGAATTTCTGTTATTTAAGATAGAGGGATAATTATGTAAGTTAATAGTTGTGTCATCATTATAATCATTAATATTAATGAAATGATAATTAAAGTCATTAGTTAATTTTACTACATCAGTATACACTGGTAATGTTGAATCAGAAGTTTTTTCATTCAAAATTTTCTTTACACATTTCCATTGTTTCCTTGCATCTTTTTTACATTTTTTAATTTTTAGCATATTAAATTTTAATTTGAAATGGTGTTAATTAAAGATTACTTTGACATTGATGATATTTAAACCCTAAAAAATATGATTTTTCTATAATTAATTTGAATGCAAGTAGTTTAAACAATAAGACTGAATGTCTATTGAATTTGATTGAATTGTTTAATGATAATAGTGATTTATATGTGTGAGAGAAACCAGGTTTTCCAATAACAGTTATGTCAATATTCATGGTTACAATACGTTTTTGCTTAATCGCAAAAAGAAATTATATTTATCAGATAAGCACAGAGACATCCTCATAAATAATACTTTTACAACGATTTCTGATAATTACGAAATTTTAACTATAAAAAATGACTCTATTATAATTATAGTTTTATATCGCCCCTACAGGTAAAATTAATGAATTTTTGTGAATATGTCTTTGGTTTGTTAGATTACGAAAATAATTTTAAAAAGAAATACATTTATTAAGTGATTTTAATATTGACATGATTTCATAAAGTAATAGTACAAATTTATTAAATAATATAATTATTTCCTCCAACTGTAAAAATGCAATTGCCCCTGTTCGAATCACAGCTACTTCATCCCAATTGCACATTACTAATGATGAATATTATCTAGCTGGTTTATTACTTTACCATATAAGTGACCATTTGCCTATATATTTATTTTTACCAATCTAACGGAACCTAGACAACAATTTAAGCATTTATGGAAACTAATACGAAATATTTCTACCGGTAATCTCGAAGCATTTAAGCAAGAGCTCCAGTGGTAAACTGGGGACCAATTCTAAATGGGGATGATTTTAGTGCCATATATGATAGATTTCCTAATTATCTAAAACAAATTTATGATTTTCATTTCCCATATATAATTGGAGGTAATTCAAAAAATAATTAGAAAGCCTTAGATGTCATCCGCAACACACAAACGTATCAAATATAAAAATAAACTTTTTAAAACGTTCTTAGAAACAAAAAAGATCCAAATGACTTTAAAATTTGCTTATTAAAGGCATAGGCTTGGCAAAAAAATATTACTACTAAATCTCGTTTTTAAATCAATCCCCTCATAAAACATGAAATAATTTAAATGAGCGAATTAACCCAAACAAAAAGGTCTCATATATTGATAAAATTAATTGTGTCGGTAAAACCATTACAGATGTAAGTGAAATAGTAAATATATTTAACAAATATTTAACGGAACTTCCGAAGAAATATTATCACAGATTCCCCCAACTGAGGAGCAGTATTCTAATTTTCTTTTTTTATTATTCTAATTTACATTCAATATATTTTTCTCCTTTATCAGAAGACGAACTCTTAAACCCTTTGCAATATTTACATCCCAATAAAGGACCGGGGCACGATGACCTTCATCATAGAGTTATTAAATTTTATTGACATTTTGATGTTAACAGGAATTCTAGCCCCACTACTATATGCAGATGACACTGGTTTAATTCCTTTCTAATAATAACGCTAATAATTCAATAGAAATGACGAATATTGAAATCAACAAATACATAAACTGCTTTCAGTGTATTATTTTGACACTCAATCATACGCAAACAAAGGGAATAATTTTTCATTCGCATCGCAAATCTTTTAATATAAACCAATATGCTTCTGTCCGTAACCAAGAGATAACCATTGTAAATGAAATTAAGTTTCTTGGAGTAATTTTAACAGATAATTTGAAATGTAACGCGCATATAAACTATGTTTGAAAAAAAAAAGTAAATATAATGGAGTACTTAAGAAAAATCAATCGTGTCTTACCAATGAATATTAAGCTACTACTCTTTAATACCTTAGTTATGTCGCATGTAAACTATTGTCATCTAGTCTGGGGAAAGACGAATGAATTTAACCTCAACAAAATACGAATTTTAGTAAATAATTTTTTTAAAGTTACAGGATATACAATTAATGTAAATCATAATTAGAAAAATAATATTCCACCTGCTCCTAAATTTTCTTCATACAAAATATCTCTTCTTATGTTTGACCGAATTCATCAAAATATTCACAAAGATATTTTAAATTTCTTAACTTTTGATCACAACTGTACTACACGAGGCAAAAGCAAATTCCTGTTAAATGAAGAACATCTGTGATGCATAATAACATAAACTCGACAAGGCTAAAAATGTGGAATACCTTACCATTAGATCTGCAACCAATTTCTAAGAAGGTTAACTTTAAAAAGAAATTAAAATCTTTTCTTTTCGGGTTGTTTAAATAAAATTTCTTACATGGGATTTGGAAATATTAATTTCATTTGTCGCCAATTCAATACACGAATGGCTATATTAATGTTTAGTTCTTTTCCATGACACATTATGCTTAATGAAGCCCATTGCAATTATGCTTGATATCACTCTATCAAAGTATACTAGGTAGATAAATTGTATACATAATATATATATATAATTATATATATAATAATATAAATAATTACATGTACATTTAATTAGCATGTCCAACAAATACATTTGCATGCCACCTTCAAACAAGGGTCATAGGCTAGTCAGGATGTACAAAAAGCCTTTTTCTGCGACTTCCGGTAAGGATACCAATTATTTTAAGCATTGCATTCTTACTAAATTATTTTTATTTTCTTCCTTACAATGCTATCTGTAACATAAAATGTAATGTTTTTCAAAATGTTTTCACTCCTTTGTTTCATACTACTACTACTCTGCAATTACATTTGACCGAATAAATTATTATTACTATATAGTATGAAGTAACAGCAGAACACTATATAGTCGTTCTTTGTCGTTGGAAAGGTGTTCCTTTTTGTGTGAGATTAGATGGATGGATGGATGGATGGATGGATCAATGGATAGATAGGTTTCGTCAGCTTGGTGGGGTATGAAAAACTTTGAAGAATGTAATGAAATCATTAGACTTAAAATAATAGGGCTTATGTTACATGAAAGAGTGAAGGTGCCGAATAAATTTATATGTGATTCTAGGGGACAACGGAATCAAAATATTTGCGAGACAGTGTGGGGATTAGTGGAGAGCCCTCCCCTCTCCCCCCCCCCCCCCGTCCCATCTAGGCTATCAATGATGAGGTTAGATCAGAGGTTCCAACTGAAAAATCATGTAGAGTTACTTATTAGAAGTAATACATACAATGCATAATTCTTTACATCATTGTTTCAGTATTTTTGTTACTTTAAATACGTAACATAAATATAAATTTCATTTGCAGTGGTTTCATCTTCGAGTGAAAGGGACCATATAACCCGTATTCTCGTAAGATCATTGCACTCGAGTCAAATTACTTGCCACCATGATTATCATAGAAAGTATTACTTTCGGGCTTCATATTTGAGACCCACGGTTAGACGAAAGAATAAAAACTACCTGAGCAGCATCTTATGAAGAGAGAAAGATTGTCAAGGATGTTCCCATTCGGGCTTTCACGTCACCTCTCCGCTGTAAGCTGTTTAAGCGAGAGTCATGTGTGACCCACGTGTGATCCAGATGACCTGCGGAACTCGGACCGACGCATCTTGGTATGCCGTGACGTGAGGTTTGCTGCGCGCTTACAGCGGCAAAGAAGGGGGAGTGAAGCCCATCAAAAAAGAAAGGGACTCTCTCCTGACCGTCGAAAGAGTCGAAAGAAAAGTAGAACGCAGGCTCTGGAGCGTTGAAGGACTTTTAGTAAAAGTCGTGTCATTAAGGGAGTGTGTGACTGGATTTCTTGGTGGGACAGTGGATTAAGACTACGCTCTAATTAAATATGTATGTAGGAAATGTGAACAGATACCGAGTTGATGATTTCATAATTGAGTACGTTAAATACTGTGTGATTAAGATCCAGTAAAGACATTCGGTCAACAGATCTCTCAAATAAAGAAGAAAGATCCTTACATTCTAGTGTCGTCAGAAGTAAGGTAAACCCAAATTACAGCCCAAAGTTAAGGAAACATGGACGACCCAAGAATCTACATACTGTGCATTTTGCGGAGTTCGTCTGCGTTAGTGGATATAAAAAAAATAAATACCTCCTCATGCAGCTGCTTGCCACAGGGGTCTGACAGGAGCCTGTCAGTTTATACGCCATAGTTGAAGGTCTGTGAGGATGGCAGGACCTCAGCAGAAAAGCAACACACACATCCATGCCTTACCCGGGGCTCGAACCCAGGCCCCTTAGATCAGCAGCCAAGCGTGCTAACCACTCGGCCATGGGACGGCAGTCTGACTTCAGAAGCAGCGGTGGCCAGATGTCAAGGCAGTGTGATTGCTTCCGGCAGAGATGTAGTTCCAACCGAGGGTATTGGTAAGCTGTAGTCTAAGAATCGTTTGTGATCTGTGCAATCTGTTAGCTCATTATGAAGCGTGTAACGGAATTTACATGCGCAAGAAACACTTACACAGCAAAAAAATCAACAGAAGACATGAATAGTAATGTAATTGGGTTTTAGTAGACTGTTTAGCAGACCCAACAGTTGGCCCTGGAGTGCATAAACCTGCTATTGGAAGTGCGAAGCGACACAGAGCAAATACAGCAGGAACAGAAGCAGCATATGAGCAAATTGCGGCTCAAACGCACCAGTTTACAGAGAAGGCGTAAGCAGTGCGCATGGAGATTGGCGAGGCAGAGAGACTCGAGAAGCAGATAAAGCTCAGCTGTATTCGCTACTTACTGGTCTTTTACTACAAGGGGGCGGGGGTGGCTCAGTTGGTAGCGCGCCAGGCTCGTAATGTAGTTCCCAGGTTGGAGTCCTAGCTGGGTCAGCGTTGAGATTTATCTCCGCAAAATTCCCCGCCCTGCCCACGGTCAGTAGGGGACACCGATGGGCTTGGAAAGACCGCCGTCCGTCGGATGGGACGTTAAGCCATGGCCCCGTGTGCGGGAGAGACATACCCTGTGCACGTTAAAGAACATGCTGGATGGCCTTGACGGGAGGCTACCATCTGTCTCCCAACAGCTGTTCCAGTGGGTCCTCTCCCCCAACCTTCTCTGAGCCTTCGGGGTCCATGTGACCTGGCCATTTAGCCCATGGTGTGCAAAAAAGTGCCGCTCAGAGGTAAAACAACCCAACCCAACTTTTACTACAGGAGAAATTAATTTTCTTTTTGTTTCGTGACTGCATGGTTCGCATTTTCGATTCAATGCATGAGAAAAAACTCATGCAACCTTGAGGTGTACAAAATTATGTTTTAAAATAAACTGTTATTTCTCAAGCATTTCATAAGAAACGAGATATTTCGTCCGTTTAAGCAGAGGAAATCAGAATTCCATTATGGTTAAAAAAAATTCTAAAAAATTTTTAAAAAAATTTTAAAAAAATTCCAGAAAAACAAATTCTGTGCTTTACTGTACTGTTAGTATTTGACTCATTGTCTAATATAGGAAATTCGCATGGAGAACAGGATGAATTCATCAGTTAATATTAATGAGGGAAAAATTCTAACTTACAAAAATCAGTTGAATACGATCCCGCCGAACCAATGAATATGCGAATCTGGCAATATCTTTTCATTATTTATTGTTATAAGTGTGATCTACAATGGTAAGCGAATTTAAACATATGCTTGTTGTTGTTTCTGAAATTTTCGTTTGAGCTGAAAATGGACTTTTGATGTTGACAATAACATAAAACTCAAACTCAATAATAATCAAACTTGTGAAATATGATGACTTTTCGCAATTTAATTAAATTTTAACTTTAGATTAGTCAGTGCAAACGTTCCTACTTCATTCCCAAAGAGCACTTGTCTCAACGCTCGGAAAGAACTGACAAAGAACTGTCAAATACCTCTTGTTACTGAACTCTCCTTCAAAATGCTTATGACGATTCTCACGAAACTTCATCGCAAGTTGCAGAAACAAATGATGTTACAAATAATTGGGATCCCTGTTATTGCCATCATTACTTAATTTATATTCGGTAATGCTGATTCTAAACATTTTCACTTTCCTTATTCCCTTAAATGGGATTCCTAATGAAAAATGTATATATGGGTAATACTGCACCTAAAAGTACAATATGATATAAAATAAGTTTCTCAAGTTATAAAGTTTCGGAGACTTGTTATGAACAAAATATTCTAATAACAACAACATGCGTACTATCTAGAAGTTAGGATGGATGTTTAGAACAGATCGCAACTAACTATCACACAAATTTAAATCTTCCAACTGCGCTCCTATAAGTCGATGTTTCAATTAAATGTCATGAATAATAAAATATAATACATATTTTATGTTTCATCAAAATATTCTAACAACAACAACATGCGTATATCTAAAAGTTAGGATGGAAGTTTAGAACAGATCGGAACTAACTGCCACATAAATTTAAATCGTCCAATTGCGCTCCTATAAGTCGATGTTTCAATCAAATATCACGCATAATCAAATATCAAACATATTTGATGTTTCATCAAAATATGGTAACAACAACAACATGCTTCCTATCTAGAATTTAGGATGGAAGTTTAGAACGGATCGGAACTAACTACCGTACAAATTCTATATTTTCCAATTGCGCTGCAATAAATCGATGTTTCCTGCTTTGAAGTTTCGAACACCTGAAGTTTCTGGATCTTTCCTCAGCTTCGATTCCTACTCATAATTACATCTATACTCTAGATCTATATTACATCTTACATCTACATTGCATATGTACTCGCACTTGAGAGAAACCTGAGTTGGGTTAAGTCGAATTTGCCAAATTCGAAACAGAGACCAATTAATCACGTTTCTGAAAGCACATTCTTTGAGAAAGATGATAATTATAAATTATTTGTATGTTTTTAAAATTTGTGTTTGGATTCATAGAGCACAGAATGTTTTCAGCATTAAAGCAGGTTATCAGGTTGTTTGCATTGGTATTCTATATTAGTCAGATTATAATATAAGATCTAATTTCAATATTATTCGGACCATACTATCAAAAAACATGTTCAATTCATCAACTCTATTGTATAAGAAATGATAGATATGAATATATCATTGACTATGAAAATATCATTGTCAAATCGCTATATATATATATACACATTACCTACATTATAAATATACATATTTGACCCTTTGAGAAAGAGTTCGTTGAGACTGAGATGGGTCAGCAGCACCACTAATTCTAACTCAGGGTCGTTCAACCTTTTTCACTGACTAGTCATTTTGAAATAATGAAAGCAACACGTGGACCACAACATTAATCCCGAATTAATAAATGCTGAATTTTTCTGAAAAAGAGAACCATGGTGTAAGAAATATCATTGCGTGGATATGAGGTGTTTTGTCCCATGTCAAGCACTATGTATTAAATTTAACACCTTGTCGTAGCTATAACTTACTAGTGCCATTAAAATTCATTCATAAAGAGTGCAGATATACAAAGCTTTTCAAGATTTTAAAGTTTGCAAATCTTATTTTTTCCTTAAAATGTATAACCTGCATATTGCAAAGTTATCAGCAAGTTAGGATTGAAGAAACGAAAAAGTCATCAACGCAGGATTTGAAATTGAAACCCTCTTAGTTGCAGTACAGCCGTGAACTAACATGATACAACAAAATGTGGATATTATTATAAATAAATAATAAATACCCCCCTCAAGCAGCTGCTTGCCACAGAGGTCTGACAGGAGCCTGTCAATTTATATGCCACAGTAGAAGATCTGAGAGGATGGCAGGACCTCAGCAGAAAAACAGCACATACATCCATGCCTTACCCGGGGCTCGAACCCAGGTCCCTTAAGTCAGTAACCAAGCGCGCTAACCACTCGGCCATGGGACTGCTATTATTATATCTGATACGAAATATTCATTGTAACATTTATTACGTATATTACGTAAATTATTTCATTTTAATGAAAACTAATATAGCGCAAATATCAATTTAACGAGGTAAGAATTTATCAAGATACAAAAAATGTAAGCAATATAAAGAAATTTCTAAAAAGGAAAATCTTTAAACTATACTATATACAACGTAAATTTTTCCATCTTTAAGTGATTTGTCTTTCAGTATCTGGCAACGCTGCTATAATTTAAATGCTGTGAAATATCTAACCAATCATAGCGCTGTGAATCATATGCTATTGTACATTTCCCTGCACGCATTTTTGTTGATCTCACTGAGTGGCATAGATGCTCTTGTTCATGTGTGAGCATAATGCTTCAAAGCGACGTTGCCACATTTCCCTGGCATAAAAAAGGATTTTCGAACTTGGAGATCTACACAATTCTGATCGTATTGCATTGTAAGTAACGGTTGTCTAAGCAAAAAGTTCTTTCAAAGCAGTTCCAATCCATGCTTTCAATTTTATCATTCGTTAAATTCAAATAATATTCTATTTGTTCTTTAATATTATTACGTTCGTTTATTAGTTTAGTTTCGTTAATAGCATACAATACGACGCGAAGTCTTCGCTGTTTAATAAATGACACGAAAAATATATTCTGGAAAATGTGTTGAAGAGTTGCGAAAACATTTCAGAATTCACGGAGAGATGTCTTTTGGAACAGACAAAATAATTACCGACTTTTTTAAGAAGTAAACTCAAATACACGGCAAAGTTCTTTCATAACGATTATTTTCTGGTATTTAACTATCATAGCACTTTTTTGTATTGTATTTCAATATAATGAAATTTCAGCTTAACGAATACGTTTTCGTTATCCGCTTAACTTCGCTATATTGACATTTCACTAACCCACCAGACGGCTTTCTGCGAAAAACAATTATTGGCAACTACCTTAGTCTACCTACATAATCAAGATTCTGTCCAGAGTTTTTGTTGATATGAATTGTCTAAATAAAATCGGAACGTTAAAATAAGAGACATTTTTGAGGGGGTTTCTACATTTATGATAATTTAAAAAAAAAGTAATTAAGGGAAAAATTAATTTTCATACTCGTTTATGAAAGGATCATGATTATAAAATCTCTTCAACAAGAGAGTAGCACTGAATGTTCTTTCAGCATTATTAAGCTGAACCAATAGAAATAAATGCGTCGTATTCCGGGGGGGGGGGGGGAGGAATGCAAAATTTCCAAGAAATTATTAATCTTAATAACCAGACCAAGCTTGGATCCGGAAAAAAAAAAGGGAGGGAGTGATCCTAAGGAAACTTGGGGGTGTTCATGACTGATCCTGAAACCAGAACAAATAATTTCCTCTGTTTTAATGGTCTTTAAAGGATTTTGTAAAAAAAAAATAAGTGTAAAAAATAAATATTTAATATTTTTTCGCCACCTTTTCAGTTAGTAGCATTCTCACAGGAGAGAGGGGCACGATCTACATCGCCCCCCCCCACTTGATTCCTGACCCATAATACTGTATATCTATCGCATGGGAATGGACACTTGTCAAACAACTGTAATTATATAATGGTGAAATTACAAAGTTCATTTCAAGTAAGTTATTAGCTGTCAAAAGCTGTGTGTGATATGTCTTTCAGTTCACAAGATTTGTCAGCAATGTCGAATTGTGATTCTGAAGAGGCTCAATACGCTAACGTCTGATAAAGACGCACGCAGAAGGAACGCCAACGAGCAGAGGAAATGTTCGCGTAAAAAAAAAACGAGACACGAGCTTATCTCCAATCTCACGAGCTAAGAAAAAAAATCCCTCTACGCACAGAAAGACAATGGTGCAAGATTCACGGCATTTGTTATCTTCATCCATCCTCAATCCTTCCATCACTAAGTGAGGAAAAGGGATGGGGGAAAGCGGGAAAGCAAGGGAAGAGATGGCGCCTCTAAGCGCATTACGCTACCGGAAGTCCATCCATCGTCACTTCCGGTCGCATGGCGTGAGAGTGCGTCCGGGTCGCACGTGAGGAGGATGTCGGACGTCGATAAAAGATTGGCTTTTCTGGAGGCTCGTGCGAATAGAGAAAGACGCTGGTTTGAGTCAACAGTGAGTTGCCGATGTAGTGATTAGAACAACAGTAACGACGCTCCTCAGCTGAGGAAATACAAACAGAGACGGCGAAAAACGTTCTTCGTGTTCTCTTCTTGTTTTGTTTTCGGAACGATGCCTCCTGTCTGCACTCAAGCGTCCGAATTCTAATTAAGGTATTTAGATATTCCGAAGAGCTGCCTTGTTTCACTAATCGATTCCTCTTGGCCTACTGTGTGACAAATGCAAGGCAATCTCACTACTCGAAAGATGTCGTCTACAATTTGTTCGTTAATTGAATATTTGCTTTTTCCGTAATCAAATGTCTCTCTTATATTTTAGCGAAGCGAAATTCACTTCCAGAGGGTTATCGAGTAGCTAGAATAGCAAAATCGCCCTTAGCAAAGCATAATTATTTAATAATAACCATTGTTATTGTCAGCAGTTAAAATATTTCCTTGAATTAAAAACATTTTGGTTATATTGCTTAAAATAACTGTCCCTGCGATATCATTCTGACATGAAGATGTTGCTATTTGAACAAAAGAAGGAATGTGAATAATCAGACTCAATGACTTCGTCTTTCAGTTAATAAATGCAAGTATTCATCAAATTTCATTTTGAAGTGTAATTAAATTAATCAGTGTGAACGTATTGTAAAAATCTCTCTCCGAAGTCGTGGAACTCTTTAGCGAGTCATGTTTACGTCTTGGAATATCCATTGACTTAATTTTTTTAAGTATTGCGAACACCAATCCCAAACCTCATCTACTAAATATTGTGTAATACGATGGTTATTAATAGTAGTACGAGGTACACCCAATTTAAATGAATTTACTTCACACTTTCCATACCCTTTCCTCGGCATATAAAAATTACGACACATAATTTAACAAAATGAAAGCGTTGAATATTTCTCCATAAAATAAACAATTTCTAAAGTGGAAGCACAAAATCCCAGTTGAGTAGAGACTAATTTGTCTTATGTTAGATTAATATTTGATCTAGAAAATATATCAGATATTAATGCAACATTGGGAATCTAATTATAATTGCATAATCAACCATTACCACTACATCTCAATTATATATTCAAACAGAACATTTATGATACGCATATATTTCCCACATCATTTCGTTTCGTTTTCGATTAGTTAACATTGCTGAGAGTTCCCTTTCGATAAAGCCGCATTTTGTGGTCTCTTCAGGACAGGTAAAGATATAAGCAAATTAAAAAAAAAAAAAAAAATACCTGCCTTGTTATATGCGCCTTAAAAAGCAGAAAATAAACCTAAAACGTATTGATGATGCAATCAGTTACGGAATTAGGGCGCCAGCAATCTCGTTGAGCAGGTAAATCAACGTCTTATCTTCCTTTGAAGTGAAAACGAATTCAGTGACTGATTACAACATCAATATGTTTTAGTTCTATTTTCTAGTTTTTAGGGCGCATGCGGGAAGATAGATATTTTTAAAATTTATTTATATTTCTCTCTTTGCCACTAAATACATCTACTTCAGAAACTTTCAGTTGATATGCGACTCATAAACATAGACAACATTTTTTCTTCCTCTATTTTAGGAATCGCGTATCAGATAGCCCATGAAATTGCAGACGTCACAATCTTCAATTTGAGATATAACTCCTTAAGGTCAACCACCGCGAAATTCCATTCTTCTTTTGATGGGCAAAGGGACGATGGTGGAGAATGATTCGAAGTAGTCTACGAAGGTCTTCATATGAGCTTTCATTTGGCACCTAACTCGTAACTTTGAGTTCAAAAGATATAGTAAAAGAACAACTTTTCAATTCACTCTAATTATTAAGCCAAACAAGCGCAACATTCACTCTACAGCAGTTATGTATATTACAGAAAGTTCTATCCATCCATTCCTACCCCTAGAATTCATAAAAGAGTATTCATCCTACTCAGGGTCGGGTTTAGACATTTTCGGCCTTAGGCACAGACATATCAGGACATGCTTTCATCTTGTTGCACCCTAATCTGAGGGGGGGGGGGGGATGGCTCAGTCGGTAGCGCTCCAGACTCGTAATCTGCAGTTCCCAGGTTCGAATCCTACCTGGACCAGCGTTGAAATTTATCTCCACAAACCTCACCGCCCTGCCTTCAGTCAGTAGAAGGACGCTGAAATACGCCGGCTTCAAAAAGGCCGCCGTATTTCGGATGTGACGTTAAGCCGTGACGCCGTATGCGGAGGAGTTCGCCTCTCATTGGAGGCTAATTTCACCATGATCTTAGAACGTCTTGAATCTTGCGGGACAGTATGTTCAAAAATACGCTTGATGGCCTTAATAGCTGTCCAGTGGGTCCCCTCTCCTCAACCATCTCTGAGTCTTCGGTGTCCTTGTGACCTGGCCATTTAGTCCAGTGTGTACAAAAAGGGGTCGCACAGAGGTAAAACAATCCAACCCTAATATGAGAGGATATAGGCACGCACCTAGTTTGGCTTTCCGAAAACGCTGTCATGTTCCTACCTTTGAAATGCATTTGCCCTTGCCATGCTGCTACCTTTGAAATATATTTGTGTAAAATTTAGCTGAACTGATGTACGAAATTTGCGATTAGCCTCCTAAAGAAGACTTAAAATTTGGATATTCCCGTTGTTCCAAAACTCGATGAAAGTTTGCATCCCTATTTTCGATCCAAGATAAAGATTTCACTTCAGATGTTTCTTTCTTTTTAAAGATATACTTTTCAATAAAATACCACACATTTTACGTGGTATGGATCTCATTCTCTGACCCTTTTAAAACCTCCTTGCGCAAAAGTAGTAAATCCAAAATGCAGAAAGAATTTTTCTGATCGAATGTTTAAAATTACATTGTAATAACGTTAGATGTAGAACATAAAACCAACTGTGTTAATCTTTTCAGCATCACAGCTATCTCTTATTATTTCGTAAAACATTTAAATTTCATTCTTTCCTTAACGTGAGCAGCGAACAATATAAATTTGCTCCTCATAAACTCTTTCTATGACCAACAGATATATTGGTTATTTCGCAGATATTTGATTTTATTTTCATTGCGTTTTATACATTCTACTTTTTACCAGATATCTTCGCTGCTTATTATACTTATATTTATAGTAATTCATTTGTTGTACATATCTTTTCTATGTCTTTTCTCTTTCTACGTGTTTAGTCGACGAAATTTTATTTCCTTCTACTGGCAATTTTGGCGCACTATAGCCTGAGTTCCTAGTACATCATAAAACTGCAGCCAACTATCTACGGATACCTTAAACAGAAGAAGCAATTTAAAAGAAATTTCTCTTTCGATTTGTGTGGTCCTCAGAGATTACCACATATTGTCATTTGCCATTGAACGTTTCGCTCGGTGTTATCAGCCTGCCAGGTTCATTCTTCGATCTCCTCTTCAAAAGCACTTTCCCTAATTATCTACGTTAATCGATTCATCGCGCATATAACTCACGCGCACAGACCAGAACAATCTCTCTTTGCTGAAGATAGCGATCAGAAGTGTTGGCTAACTTCTTTCATCTTTCATCAATATTCGCGCCACTCTACCGAACTCTCTGACTTTCATTTTCGTTATATTTGTGTAAAGCTTTACCTTTAATCCCTTGGGAGGAACGGATTTTTTTATTCTTATTATGAAACGGTGAACTTGCAATATAACCAATCTAAATAGTGAACAAAAAATTTTATGTTTTGCCCTAAGTTGAGTTGTTTTACCTTTGACTGGCAAAGGACCAGCTAGCGAAGGGTGGAGGATTAATCATCATCATCATCCTCATCATCCTCAAGCAGCCATGGGCTACGGAGGTCCAACCAGACCGTGCAATTTAGTTCTCCAAGTAAGTATATCCTGAGCTACATCTACTATTAATATCTCAGGACAATCATTAAGTCGGTTGGGTTATTTCAACTCCGAGAGGCACTTTTTTTAACTCAGTAGGCAAAAAGATCAGGTCACAAGGACCCCTAGGAAAGGGAATTCACTGGACAGTTGTTAGGAGACAGACGGAAGCCTCTCATCTGGGCCATCCAGCGTTCCATCCGGAAAAATGGAACATACGCCACGCCTTAACGTTCCATCTGACGGACAGCAGTCTTTTCGAGCCCATCAGTATCCCGTTTCTAACTTAGGGCAGGAAAGGGTTAGCGGGGTAAATATCAACTTTTTCCCAGGTGCAATGAGAGAATCACCATTTTTCGACAATATGAAGAAAAGCAAGAGGTCAGCTGCATGTTACACTTAGTAGAAAAGTAGATAAACAAACCTATGAATGAATTTATGGAGAACCCTTTGTGCAGAAATGCAATAGACAGCCATTGCACCTAAGGAAGCCACATATACCATGTTAGGTCCTCACTACAACATGACATTTATGAAGGCTACATTAGATCACCTGACGTGAAAACAAGTGTTCCTTGGAACTTACGAAACAATGTTTAAGGAGATTCTGCTCACTACATGAAAGAAGTACCTGCTGCAGGTCACGTCGCCCTGGGCGATAGGATTCGCCAAAGAGTGATCGTACACGTGTCCTTGCCACGTGGTTCAGGGAAGAGAGAAATTGTCTCTGGTCTTAGAGTCTATAGTCTAAGACCAGAGAAAGGTCACGGCAGAATAGCCTTAGCCGATTATTAGGATTGCATCGAATAATCGGCAGCTATGCGGTATTCTGCTTTTATTGAGTGCCCTGTATTAGCTCAAATATTCAAACATAACACATTAATGAATAAACTTCAGTATTATTATTATTATTTTTATTAAATTTTAATTATTATTATTTTTTATTAAATTTTAATACGAAGAAAGAGAAACAATCACATTTTGCTAGATTTCGTTTAAAATTTAAAACTGCGTTAATTATCTGAATGAATGAACACAAATGGCAAATAAATTAAAGCAATGACAAATGGCAAATGAATAAGAGCAAGAAATGGGCGCTCAACGGAATCGAAAAGTGAATAGAGTGACTAAAATTCGTCGCACGGAATTAGAAGTCGCTTTTAAACGTGATCCGCCAAATTGCAAGAAACTGGTCTCTCGTTTATTACTCGCCTTCGAATATATAACAGATCACGTTATACGCGAATAATTTAGTACCAAGTTCCAGATATGGTCTTCTGAAAACAAATCTTATTGTACGAAATTATTCGCAGTTAATCCAATATTTTCATCCGATATCGTAATATGCTCAATAAAAAACAACACCGATTCGTACAATACAAAATGGTAAAGAATGAGAGAAGATGATGCAATTACAACATACATTAGCGTTCGCTCTTCCGTAATAAATATGACTTATTATTTTATGGCGCATGAAATAATAAGAATCCTCTATTTTAAAACATTACTTAAAATTGGGATGTTTTATGGTACAGGCATTCGCAATGATTGCTTTCTTTCGTGTCTAGCAATACTCATTTGGAAACACATGAGTACAGTCGCTCAAAAAAGTATCCGAACACTATGGTTGATTAAAAAAAACAGAAAAAAATATCTGGCAACGATTTTTTTAGAAATTAGTGATCTGGCAACCTTCGTGTCACGTGACACAAAGGTTGCCAGATCACTAATATAACCTTTGTGTCACGTGACACAAAGGTTGCCAGATCACTAATTTCTAAAAAAATCGTTGCCAGATATTTTTTCCGATTTTTTTAATCAACCATAGTGTTCGGATACTTTTTTTGAGCGACTGTACATTAAAACTTTCTCCAGTGATATCCTGCCTCAATATAAACATACGGAACATAAAAAAATAGGACATGCAGAACAAAAGAAGTGTCTTACTGTGTAATTGTAATATTTTAACTAATATGTTCTTCCTGTGAAAACAGTTTTTGTGGTAAATGAAAGATGATACTTAAAACCACAAGATTTGTACCTGATATCTTCGTTCAATAATAAACAGTTTTTATTTCTCCGAGTATATTGCCAGCATAGGATTCTGTAAGTAAGACCATTCACTTGCTGAAAAGGGAGAGACAAAAGCAGACAAAGGAGGACGATCGATCCAATGTATGCGACCCAAGTGAAATGCGAAGTGATTGTCTATTGCATTTTGTTGAAACCAAAGTTTGATAAAAGATCACAATATTTAAACTGAGAAATCCTATTGACTACTGAACTTAGTTTACTAGGAGATTAGATTGCAACAGGCAAAAATTAAAAAAAAAGCTTCAATTACGAATCATTATTAGAAACTCAGCAAAAAGAAAGTTTTTACTATTACTGCCAAGTTTCTAGAAATATTTATCTAAAAAACAAGTATCGTTGTAGTTTGTCACAGAAATTTTTCTTTCCTTATATCTCAGAAAAGATCATGTGATGGTAATGACTACTAGTTTTATGTAGCTATAGTTAATGTCAAAAAAGAATCGACAGCTTCATACAGATATACAAGTATTTACCTTCTGAATCTTAAATAGAAAATCATTGGGCTTGATATGCATTTCAGTTGTATACTTTGATGCCATATGCCCCCTTATCCGTGTCCAGTAACTGTGAATATATGGACGGATTCTTCAATTCCTTTGAGAGCATGAAATCATTAATGCTCCGATGAGTTTTACTGGCGAGCTGATTTTTAACCGCATTAGCTGGAAACGGCACTCTTTTACTGCAGCAAATGAAGCATAAGAGATTTCAATTGCAAAACGTAATTTTTGGGGTTCCAACTACTTGACTATTTCCTCGTTACCTGTTAAAACAGATGTGTGATCTTCGTTTTCAGATATTTTTTTTTCATTTGGAATCCAACTACTTTATCTCATAGCAGCAATCCTCTTCAAATATCTCTCTTCAACTTGAATGACTGGTCCACCATTTCTATGGTCACTACAACACTAATTTTCCCACAGCAGACTGCAATCCTAAAGCTACAAGGTTTCCTAAAATTGATTCCAAAACAGCATTTAATTGCAGTGACACTTTTCATGCTTATAGATGTATTGTATATACAATATGTCTTTCAAGAGAATCCAAAAATCATTCAAACTCTAGTCAACAAAACACGACTTCTTAACTTGTAAATGTTAACAATATACAGTAAAGCAAGAAGATTAATGGACATTTTTATCAGAAAAATACCAAATATAATAATAATGATTCCATATATATAAAATATAATTATTGTGAAAAATTCTTTTGCTTATTGGATTTCCATTTCTAGCACCACGTTTTTCGACCTTCTGACCACCCACTTGAAATTTCACCTCTGGTTCTTAGTCCATTTAGTAGCTTCTTAAAATGAGCTTCGGCTCCCTTCGTTTAAACCCAATCTAATATAATTATTCTTCAATTCTATTCTTATTAAAATTGGCATGAAGAGTTGTGCCTGGTTGTTTTACCTCCGAGCGGCTCTTTTCTGCACGCAGTGGGTGACATCAATATTACGGTGTTATTTACAAAAACGTATCTTTTTCTCGTAAATTTAAGAAATTGAAGTTTTCAAATAAAATTTTTAAATCAATGAACCTGATAATTAAATTTCATGTATAATGATAGTGTTATATTTTGTTGTGAATCTTATTTCAAACGCTTGAAATCCATACTTAGCACAAATTACAGATTTGACTCAACTCTATTTAGGTTGGATTGAGTGGCACTTTTTCACTCACAATGGGTGACACTTTTTTGCTCACAATGTCATTATGAGTGGCAGTTTTGTGCTCACAATGGGCTAAATGGCCAGCTCACAAGAATCTCGATTGTTCAGAGAAGGCTGGGGAGAGGGGACCCAGAGGATAGTTGTTGGGAGAGAGATGGTAGCCTCCCGTCAAGGATATCCAGCGTGTTCTTTAACATGCACAGGGTATGACATTCCCACACACAGGGCCACGGCTTAACATCCCATCTAACAGACGATGATCTTTCCAAGCCCATCAGTGTCCTATATTTACCGAGGAGAGGTCTGAGAGTCACCCATAGTAGAAGTTTTGAGAGGCTTGCAAAATAAAATATCTTCAAATATTGCATCCCGGAATTTTCAACGCACAAAAACAAGTAATTGAGCTAGCCCAGCTATGTCTGTCGACTCATCCACTTGTATGGCAAACCACGGGCTATATTAAATAGCTTGAATGAATTGGTCCTTAATATTACAGGTCATATCTTTAATTCTCCAGGAAACTGTGTCGTTTGACAAACCAATGGTTCTGACAAGGTTTGCTTCTTTTTGACCAAACATACAAGAAGCTATTTCTTCAGCTCTGGAAGAATGAATGACTCGCCTATTGTGTGAGCTTTTCCGGCTTGCTTTGTAAGACGCTTTAAGTGCACTTTCATTTTCTTCCACACCAGAAAAATGTTTAATTACGGTTTTTCTACTACTCAAGTCTTCCAAAAGATGTTCAAAATATCATAAGGGCTTATTTTTTAAATGCTCGTGTTTTGTTTCAAAGTGTCGCTGTATAAAGTCAGTTTTTACAATTTTGTGAGTGGACTTCAGAGCAAAGAACGCACTGTGAATTTGGTTCTACTAAATATCCTGTCCATTTAAAGCCAAACTGTAAATATAATTCATGATATTTACGTGTTTTAATTTTTTTTAACACTTGATTGTTTAACATTTAACATTCTTTTAGTTACTGCTGAATCACCTCTTTACTCACATGGGATGATGACGTAGTCGTAGATGTAGAAGCAATCGGCTCTGGCTCCACGTTACTTTTCTTCTTATTATTTATTTATCCATTTTTTCAAGGCACTTTAGAAACACGTTCATTTAACTTCACAGTAAACTCAAGACTAAAAATAACTTTAAGCACTGCAAGTGAAAAAAATCACAACAAATCATAGAGCAGTAAGAATGCTCATTCACTCACTTAGAATGGATGTTTTGACTGGGCGATCAGCTGTTCGTTTAGATTCTGCTCTCAGGTAGGGAAGGGATGATTGACAAACGTGTACATACATGAACTACAGCGCCACGCTTCGTCACTCAGTTCTCAGAAATTAATCAGTAGTAGTGTTGCCTACTTAGCGACTATGTTACTAGATCTAGCGACTTTTGAACTCTCACGACGTACCCCAAAAAATTTTACCGCGTATCCCCAAATGGTACGCGACTCTAGACCATTTAATTAATTTTTCCCTTGCAAATAATTTCGGATAACATAATCAATAACCAAACAAAACAGAAAAAGGAGACAAAATGCACTCTTGTCTAATTCAACCAGCAATGCTGAACCAATCGCTGAAAAACGTACCAACTCACACACGACTCAGTGTTATTATAGAGAGCTTTCATTACATTAACTAACTTATCAGGTATTCTATATGATCTAACAATCAACCACAAATTATGTCGATCAACAGAATCAAAATCCTTTTTGAAATCTATAAAGCTAACAACCATAGGTTTCAGAAACGCTAAACACGTCTCAAGAATCTCCTAAATTAAAATATTTGATCAATCCATCCCCTATCACTTCTGAATTCACACTGTTCACCACGCAGTTGTCCATCAAACAAATTCTTAATTCTATTGAGAATAATCATGCAAAGAACTTTATCTGCAACATAAAATAAACTAATTCTCCCATAATTATCACAAGAACTGCGATCACCATTTTTAAAATTGGGACAATAGTAGCTCTAGTAAAATCCTTAGGAACAACAACTTTATCTTAAAAAATATTCAAAAATTCAGTCAGCCACGTGACAGCACAAATGTTCCCATATCTAAGCATTTCAGTGGTGATTCGATCAAACCCTGGGGATTTATGCAGTTTCAATTTAGAGATAGTCAAAGTGGCATCGGAATGTGATATAGGGCCATCATTAAAGCCAGTAATGCATCTATCCTTATTACAAACAATGGAAGTAGAAATAATCACATTATTTAGAACATCTCTGAAATGCTCAGCCCACCTAGCCATCACAGAATCCTAACCTTCAACCACCTTGTCATGTTTATCCCTTAATCCCTTGTGCCTGTCTGTTTCTTCCAGCGTAAAACATTAATAATCTGGTACAACCGTATCCTGCTGTGCTGCATAACTGCTTCCTCAGCTTTGCCAGCCAAGCTATCAAGCCAAAGATTCTTATCAGCTGTTAACTGATTCCTTACACGTTTTTTAAGCTCGTTGTAATGACTTCTGTTACGACTAGTAAGGTGTTGATTCATATTAATCCTGCATTACCTTGTTTCAGAAATAAGTTCCATAGCCTTAACAGTGAAATAATTTTGTTTCCTGTGTTCCCTTTTACCCAAAAGAGCACTGTTGGTTTCAAGGAAAGCCTGTTTAAACTGATCCCATTCTTTTTCACCTTCAGCAATAACCAAACCACGATTATCATAAAGACTAAGTAGCCTATCATAATATGTTTTGGCTATATCTTGATCTTTCAGACATTCAGTGTTATAGCTAATTTTTGAAACCTTAGCACAACATTTATTAAGCTTCAGCTGCAAAACACTTTTGACCAGGTAACGGTCAGACCCAATTTCGGATCCCCTGTACGATCTGGTAGTCCTAACTGAACAAGCCCATTTGCTGTTAATTAAAATATAATCTATCATATTCTTGTGCAACCCATCAGGTGAAACCCATGTATATTTATAAATGTTCCGGTGTTTGTAGTATGTGTTAGTTATTCGCAAACCATCAAGTTTACTTACCTGTAGGAGACGTTACCCATTGCCATTGGAACTACCAATGCCAAAAGGACCTAAAGCTCCTGCCTAAAGGTCAGAGTCAGTACCAACTTTAGCATTGAAGTCACCTAGCACAAGAGAAATATCTCCTTTCTTCACAGAATTCAAAATATCCTGAAGCTGGCTGTAAAACCTATCTTTCTCGTTCTCATTAGAATCCTCTGTGGGGGCATAACAATAAATGACATTCAAGTCTTTAATTTTTGTTTTAAATTTTCCTGTAAGAAATCTTTCATTAATGAAGTCATATCCAAGAAGCTTGCCGTTCTATGGCCGAGTGGTTAGCACGCTTGGCTACTGATCTAAGGGATCTGGGTTCGAGTCCCGAGTAAGGCATTGATGTATGTGTCGTTTTTCTGCTGAGGTCCTGCCATCCTCTCAGACCTTCTACTTTGACATATAAACTGACAGGCTCCTGTCAAGCAGCTGCTTGCCAAGAGCTGTCACACCTCTTGGCAAGCAGCTGCTTGAGGGTGTATTTATTTATTTTTCATTTTATTCAAGAAGAGTATCACTGTCGTGTCTGCTGAGAATCAAACCTACACCTTCGAGATGCTTTCCATCCTCCCACCCTGAAAAGAGAAATTTAAAGTTATATTTAAATATCTCACATTTACCTGTCAATCTGGATATGGCTAGTTTGGTAAGGTTACTTTCAATAATGCACTTCAAATCAAAAAGCACTATCTAAACAACAAATTGATTCCATATGTCTTTAAAACATGGTGTCAAAATTATTTATAACTTACTCCAAGTTTGACACTCATAGTTTAAATCAGTGTCTCGCAAACTGTGTGCCGCGAGAGATTTTCAAATTGACACTAGATATTCCAAAGATTTCATTTTGACTTGACTTGTGTTATCGACGTGCTTTAATATCGACGTGATATCTACGTGCTTTAATAAAAATCTTTCAAATTTTATCAACTGGGATCTTGTAAGTATTTATCAAGCTTTTTCCAAATTTTGGTATTAATTTTTGATTATTTCAAGCCATAGAATGGACAAATATTTGAAACAAACACCGAGTTATGAATTAAAGAACGAGAGCAAATCTTCAAGTAAAACCAGGCTGATGACTTCAACAAAGCGCAAATATAATGACGATTATATAGAGTTTGCTTTTATTCTTTTTTAGGTGTGCCGCGGAAAAGAAATTTAGATTCATTGTGCCGCGGAAAACAAATTAGATTCAGTGTGCCGCAGAGTAAAAAGGTTTGCGAGACACTGGTTTAAATGGACAGAAACACTCTGATTTGCTTCAGATTCAACATATCTGTCGACATCCATCATAAATACACAATGCGGATAACCCCGGAATTCCTGCGTGGGGACATCAAGAGAATAATCTCTTTATAACGTCCTCTCGTTCCATGTACCTGCAGAGAGAAAATGATTAGTAGGATTTTTAAAGAAACTAGTTTATTGAGATAGGTAGGGCCAACAATATCAAACATCCCCCTGATCGCAGGCATGGGCCAAAGATCTGTCCCTCCCCCCCTAAAAGCTGAAGTCACCGATGCTGGTAGGAACTTCAGGCACCACCTTCCAAGAGCCATATGGTCTACCTGAGACACAATACTCCAGTTTAGAATTGACGATGCCCAACTACCTAAGTGAGGTTCAGGTACCTGAGATGACCTCAGATCAGGGTTATCCATCAGCTGATATAAGGTATCCCGTGCTTCTTTTCACTTAGGCTGGCAACCCATAAGCAAACAGAAAACACAGCGGCAGATTCTCCCGAACATAGGTCCACCAGTGCAACAAGTCCAGGATCCATAATCAAGCTCAAATCCATAAACCAGTCCAGCCTAGTGGGTATAAATATGGTCAGCACCAGGACCCTGTGAAGTTTACCACTCATCAGCAGGGTTGGAAAAAAGAAAAATTTGTCATCGATGACCAGATCAATAGGCCATACTGAACTGGCAGCCCTCCTCTTCCTTTCCCTTCCAAAAGAGAATATCTCTTTTGAAAGGTACTAACGGCCTGCACCACGAGAAGGCAGGGTCGAGCATTGGGTTCCAGACCAGGCAGGTTCAGTGCATCATTAGCCATTATTAAATATTCACAGATGTAAACAACTTCATTTGTTAGTGCTTAATATTGAATGAAATGTGCTCCTACAAAACCGTTCAACCACTAAGTATACTTTTCTAAAATACGAAACATTTTGAACTCGAAGCACTTCTCAATCTCCAGAGGTGCCAGGTTTTAAATGGTTTACTATATAAACAAAATGGACGAAACAAATGAAACTTCCAACATTATATCAATGGAAAGCTAAATTGGGTGCGCCACAATTTTAAACTAAACAGTTCAACCAAATCGACTTAAATCTCGGTCGTAGATCGTAGATGGAATGCGATGTTCCAGGTGAAACATTACCCATCACCATCTCCATCTGAGAATATGCCCAGTTGGCATAAGTGAAAACATAAAATAAGCAAACCAGCCGTTTTTGGGCCCCTAGAGGCTAACATAAAACACAAGCTAAAAATAGCAAATACCATGCACAAGAGACCTAAAACGAGTAGCTTTCCTCTAAGAAAGCCATCATTTCAGGCCTCTTGTACTTTTTAATAACATTCTGATCATAATTAAGCGAAGAAGAAACAATCTCAATAGGATTATTTTTAACAGCCTCAAAAAGCATTTTTGAGATACATATAATATGAATATATATGTGATCGATGCCAAAGTTCTTATGAAGTTGTCTGTTAGTAACAAACCATAGGGCATCAATCGCAGATCTCAATATTTTGTTTGGCAAGACCTGAATCTTGCGTACATTCATGGAGATGTTGAATATCGGGTTTAATAATATACAAATATATATTCTAAATATTTTTAAAGATTTGTGGTAGTCGGAATATTAAACAAGCGTTTTTTGTATTTAATTATATTTCAAATAGGATAAATTAAAAAAATAATTTTACTGACTGTGTAAAAATTATTGTGTACACATTTTTCTATGTATTTCTATTATCTTTTCAAACAATTTTTACTGTCGATTGGTTAGGCAAATTGCAACTTCTTCACCTCTTTAATTACTGAGCGACGCTATATTGAAAATCAAGATATAGAGAAATTAATCGAAATCTCCATCATTGTTTTTAAAATTATCCTCAGTCACATTTGTAATCAAATAATTATTTTAAAAAGCACGAAACGTCAGTTTTGCTTCTTTCACCTAACATTCTAAGTATCCATTATTTTGTCCGGTCACTGTATATAAAGTGCTAAATCTCTGTGTATATTCGTTTTGCGAAAAGGAAAAATCATTTCTTTTTTTCTGCAAACATTCTACATATTGGAAATTCCCAAAAAGCAGAAGTTTCTGGGTAGGTTGCTTAATTCAAATTTCACACAACACTGACGCAATAATGCAACGAGATCAAAAGCGAAAGAACATCAAAAAATTCCGACGAAGATTACTTGGGAGAAAAGGAATAAAAACACTTCAGCGCTCGAGGACATGAAACATTTCATCAGTAGTCTAGAAACAGAAAAGAAAGAAGCAGCAAGACTGCAACGTAAAATTAAAATAGCAAAATAGAAAGGTGGGGTATTATTTCTCACAAAAAGCGAACATGCCGAGAGAGAAAAAGATTACGAAGTGTGAACAGAAAAATTAACAAAATTAGCAGTAGAAAAAACGAGAAACAAACAACGAGAAGAAAGTTTTCGAATGAATCGAACAAAACTGAAGTCAGAGCATTAGGCATATAAGTGATCTTCCCACAAGAGTCTATCAAATTCGCTATTTGATTGGGGAGCAGATCGACTCGTTAACGATAATGTGTGTCAGTTAAAAATTATTAATCTCACTCCCTTTGAGTTGAGCTTTTCGTCTCTTTTCTTTCTCTTTCCTTTGGAAATCAAAAAATAATGAGAATTAGACGAGTAGGGCAAAAAAATGAGACTGCAGTTATAGCTTATGTAATACTCCTTTACCAGTCAAACTATTTCAACGTCTGTTTAGGCTAGTTTTTATGGTTCTAACAACCATTCGTTATGCCCTTTTGTGTAAAACGGGGCGTAAAAACCCTTGCGTAAAAAGGTGTTCATCAGGACAACGATCCTTCTAAACATTTCAATGGATAGGGTTTTGGCTCAAAACCAAATAACGATGAGGCAGATTTTTGCGACGCGGAGCACAAAAAGTGACATACGACAAAGAAACTAAAAAAAAGAACTTTCCCAATACAGGACTTAAAAAATATTTCAAAGTGCAGAAGTGGGATAAGGTCAATGGGGAGTTCTTTGCCCTGGAAATTTTCCATTTCTGCAAGTTTTCAATAATAAAACTTTTATTGATGTAGTCTCGATTCTTTTTTGTTATACCTCATAAATACAATCTATAACATTTCATCAGCCTATTATAACTTTCATATGCTCTTTAACCATTAAAATCAATAGCGGATTCCAAACAGAACCAATAACTTTTACAACGATGGATTTTGTAATGAGGATATTAATGTAGGATATCATCGAATTGTTAGGTGTTCGAACGAATCTTTAGCATGTGAAAAAAAACAAAAAAACTCCGGACTAATTGTTCTTATCTGCCTGCAAGAGCTGTCCAGTGGAATTTTAACCCCCCCCCCCCGTCCTCACTCCCTGTTCTAAGATTTCATTTTCTTATTAATTAGTTTTTCATTGCATCTGCAGCGAAAATAAAAAATGGATAGTTTGGCAAGGCTACTTTCAATAATGTACTTTAAATCAAAAAGCACTAAGTTTCTAAACAACAAATTGAATCTAAATGTCTAAAAAATATGATGTCAAAAATTATTTACAGCTTACTCCAAGTTCGACACTCATAGTGGAAATGGGCAGAAACACTCTGATTTGCTTCAGATTCTGTTGACATCCATCATAAATACACAATGCAGATAACAGCGGATGCAGGACGTGCCTCCTTTGGGGTAAATACACTGGTTTTCATAAATTAAGGAACAATCCTATGTTATGCCAAATGGAGCATAACGTCGAAGCTCTATAACTAATAAAATAAGTTTTTGTTTCGAAAAATGTGACAGTAGATAAAGATCTCAATCAACTTTATCAATATCTGGATTTTCAACAACATTTGTTCAGCATTTAATGAGTTAAGGAAATTTGAATATTTAACAATAACAATACCAGTCTTACGAAGCTTATACAACTCTGAGGAATAGTGAAAAGATTCTGTATGCACACTTTCAAAATACACTTCTTTCATTAAACTCTTTGATATAATTCTTATTATTACTAAGCTTTAATTAACATCTGAAGTCAATGTTTGTATCTTTCATTGTTATTGTTAAATTTCAAATTTCCATAATTCATTTAAATACCGAAGGAATATTGTTGAAAATCAAGAAAATATATTTGATTGAGATATTTATCTGCTATCACATTTTTCAAAACGGAAAACTTAATGTTAGAAGTCATAGAACTTCAACGTTACCTTCTCCTTCATATATCAGATATGTTCCTTAATTTATGGAAACTAATGTAATATGTCTGTCGCTGTAGCATAATAAGGATGCTCGAATGTGATTGAATTCTACTCATTTGTATTCTAAAACAAGATGCTACATAACCTCTATATTGTCAACAGAAGTAAACGCTATTTTGATCCCATTTTGGAAATGTGTCTGTAGCAATAAACATGCATCATTTCGACATGATATGGATAAAGTCGGTTCTAATCACACAAAAATTCTTTGGTATTTACCCACCCGAGCTACTACTCTATTGGTCCTAAAGCTAGAATCCTTGTACATTATGCTAACGGCAGCAACTTCCATCCTGAGGTTTCGCAGAGAATGTTGACAGTCGTAGATTCATGGTAAAAGGTTTTCACGTTTCTCGAATCAATGATCCACAGAACGTTTTCCATCATATATTTTTGGCACCCTTGATAAGGATACCATTTTGTGCATCGCCACACACGTATGGCGAACTATTTCTGGAACCTTCTACCCACAACAAATGCATAGCAGCCTAATCTTCTATCATGTACATTCCTGCCATTTGATCACAGATCGCTGAACTGTCTCTGGTGTTGAACACTAGTCTAATCAAGCAATCTGATTTCACTATGTCACAAAGACGGCGTAAGGATGATTGTGTACAATGGAGAGTAATAAGTAGGTAAGAAAAGGGTCAATAGAGGATCGAGGTATCAAGAGCCTTAAATGTAACATAAAATATTCTCTCAAAACTTTAGAGACAGTTTTAAGAAATAGGAGAGATTAGTTGCAGTCTAGGAAAAGGTTGTACCACAGTCAGAAGTTTTTAGGATGATCAGTATTTGATTTTAACAGCAAGATGACAGCTAGGCAACTGTCTTGCGAGCTGTCGGCACCATAGGGTAAATATTTTCAAGATATTCTGTACAGAGGAGATCGCATGACAGAGGTCTCTGTGCACGAAGACAAATAGTGATGTTCTTCCCGCCACTTTCAACAGATGAGCGCATTTAATGTGATGCAACGAACATCAACTTTGTTATTGTCCTGGCCACTGTGCAAATGTGCTATTTACAAATGAAACTACATTAACCGATTTTCAACAAGTCTTTTTCTAGAACAATGGTGCAAAACCCACCATTGCTTTTTGTGTAGCCAGCGACCTCTTATGTTGATGTTAAATATTTAAACGATATTTGACATTATTTATATTTGTTGTTTTCGTTATAAATTTATACTTTTTTTTGTTTTTTTTTTTGTTTTATCAGTTAAGTTGTGCTTATGTTAAAGTTATACCTTCAATGTGTTCTACATGTTAAAATTAGGTAAGGCAATGATTTTCCAGAAGAATCGACAAAAAATATCTCGAGGATGTTGTAAGGTTGCTGTAACATCGCCAATTACAGGCAAAGGTAGTGAATCGCTGATATAGAGAGAACATGACATTCGCCACTACTACTATAATGTCAAAAAAATTGACCATTTGACTGGTGGTGATAAGATGGTCTGAATTGGAATCATGATGAATGTCTGAACAGAGCTTGAATCCTTCAAGAAGTTACTCTACTGCAATTACAGATATTCGCAGCCTTGATTTCTTCTTTATGGAGATTAATGCCCGTCCTCATTGGACTCATGTAGTCGACTAATTCCTTAAAAGTAAAACGCCATAGTATGGAGTGGCCAGTCTAATCCTAGCACCTGAATCGAACTGAGAATGTGTGGGAGGCCTTGAGAAGACAACATGCAGGAGGCCAGTATCCTTCCACAACCCTGCATGACCTCATATTTGCTTTTGTTGAGGAGTAGACTATTTTGCAATCAAACTTCATCAACAACCACGTCGAAAATGCGAAATGTTTTGCGGGAGTTTTATGACGTCAAGTGTGAACCTATTTCTTATTAACACTTTTTGTCCCCTAATTCCTGCACCTCCATTATGAAAACTGATGCTCTGATGTGTAGTACTCATAAACATTACACTGTTTTCCCATTATACCCTTACTCCTATTCAGTTATGTCACAATGCTTTTCCATATGATCTCGAATTGTATTTTCTGAAAATTATTTTTAGTTATGTCAATGTACA
Organism: Ryuthela nishihirai; assembly: GCA_038380435.1. Lineage (NCBI taxonomy): Eukaryota > Metazoa > Arthropoda > Arachnida > Araneae > Heptathelidae > Ryuthela > Ryuthela nishihirai. The sequence continues at coordinate 114,629,793 of JAWZYU010000004.1, forward strand.
TTTACTCTGAGCATCAATGTATATATATATATATCTACGTTGTCTATTAGTGCAAGAACTCCAAATTTAAACTGCATCAGGACCATCCTCCCCCATCCCCTGATACCAAAACCTTCCTCTGATAGGAACATGATCGTTTCCCATTTTTGTAATAATGCAGTAATTAATGCAACAGAAGTAACTATCGTACAGCAGAGACCATATAGCTGGGAACTCAGGAGCTCAGGAGACCCAACGCATAGATTTCATTACAATGCAGTGGGGTAAAATAATTTGGGGATATTGCTAGGATCTATTGCACTGTTGCTGAAAACTTAAGGGCCAAACAAACAGTTGAATAATCCATAAACCCATAATAGATTTTGTTCATATTACAGTAGTAAGAGATATATAACGATGCGAGCTAATAAATCTACACATACGGAGCAAATTTCGATCTGAAAGCAAACAGTAATCTAATTTCTTCATGACTATGCACAAAAGGTGCATCAAATGTCAATGGAAATTTATTCTAATAGGATGTGTGATCTCCTCTGGAGGCAACGCAGATCTGACACCGACTCCTCATGCTGAGAACAACAATGTCACTCTGTGCTAGAGATAGCAATTCCTATTCTCGCTTAAGGGCAGATTCCACTTCAGCAAGGCCTCTGGGAGGAGTGGTGAGCTGAAACTGGCAATCATTCTTCCTGGATCAGCGATACACAGTTGCAGATGATTTCTATTTTGCGAATTTAGGTTCCTTTTGCGAGACTGCGTTGAAGACAGAAATTAGATTTTTTTTTGTTTGTTTAGTATAATACTTTTTATTCATTCTTTTGTTTTAACTTTATATTTCTTTTAAAAAAAAATAAATAGATGCTGGTTTGTGTGTTTTTTTTTTAAATCTTGGATGGTGAAATAATTTTCGCTGGACGAAGTGACCCATGGGTTCCTATTTGAACAGCCTTGCTCTACAGCATCCCAATCATGATACATGACTGACCCACTGATACATGGCTGACTCTTGGTGACTGTCGTTAAGTTATTATTAATCAATCTTTAATTTTAGTTTCCCTGGCAATGTATGAATGTGTCTTTGATTCAAGGTGACAGTGAAACTACCGAAACAGAGGTTTGAAGTCCCGGGTTAGATTGTTATTTTGTTTTGAAATAACTGACATGTAAGGTACTCACAACGAAAAAAAATAGAATTTCATGAAATGAAAAAAAGGTTTCTTTTTTTAAAGCAATCGAGACAATAAATATCGATATTTAATTAGTGTAAGTTAAGCTTTAGATTCAAAATTATACCGTCTACACATAAAAAAAGAGGAGTAAATTGATTTATTATAATGCAAAAAAAATTGAGATTTTAAAGTTTATATAAGACGGTGAATTTAGTACGATCTAATTCTAGAACTGCAGGAGACAAATAATTTTCTATTTATACAATCATTTCAATCTCATGTCTCACTTGCGGAAAATTAAGGCAAAGTTAAACAGATCTATTTGAACGGTGTAAAATCAAATGTGTTATGCTGGTGCTGAATTTAATCTACATAAATTCATGATGCATCCACGTGCCTTTAATCATGTACGAGAACATCTGCCAAAAGCATTAGCCAAACATCTCCGTGAGTTTCTATGGAATCATTCGTTACGCTTTCATAACACTAGTCAACACGCCATTGCAAGCAATCCGACTGCAATTAAAATGAGAACGAAACAGACTCCAAATTTCTCAGTTTGCTTTTGCATAAAAGGACAGGAAATATTTCTCAAGAATGCGAAAGATTTATATCATTTTAATCTTTCGTCCTCTCTTCGTTCCCATTAATTCTGTTTTGCACTCCTCCTCTTTTTCTTCCTTTCTTTCTTTTCTTCTTATTCGACAGTCAGCAAAAGAAAAGAATTCTCGCGTTCATTCAGCATTAGGTTTCCCCGTAACGCCTAATGTGTTACGAGCGGTTAGTAACAAAGCACGGAACGTCCCTCTCCTTCCGTCCAACCCCTTAGTTCTCCTCTCGCTAAAGTTGAAGAGGATTCCTCGAATGCAGCCGTAGCAGCAGCAGCGTGCAATGCAGACCATGTCTACATGAAACACACATTGTTTCCATTATTTATTGTGTGCTTGGAGTTGAATAATGCGTCGCTTTACTCCATGCCTGAAATTTTCTCCCTCCCTCCGTGCAATCTCCTTCCTCCCGACTTCCTCCTCCACCTCTTCGGCGTATTTCTGCTAACATCTCCGTTGATGGTGCCCAATAGCCGGAGTGATGGCGTCTGGCATCGCTCTTGGCTTCGAGAAAGAACATCGAACACGACATACACAATTTCATCATGTTTACATAAATATTCAATCTGCACCGCCACAAGTATAGCGATTTCATCAGAGAGCATTATGGCTTTGCTAGTACCTAGAAGGAAAATGTTCCTTCGTTGTGCGCTTGCTTCGTTTCCCGTTCAACGTTTGTTACTTTTTCTTCCTCTTCTCCTGTGTCGTCAAGAAGACTAATATATATGTAAGAAACAGAAACAGAAAAACAAACTGAGCCAAAGGAAAGAAAAACTTCTCGAGCAGTGAAGGACGAAATGATGGTATCGATTTTCAAGAATGTGACTTCGTATGTACTTCTCTGAGCGGACGGGATAATCTAAAAGTAATTTGTCTTGTCAGATGCTGACAATGGAGATGGTTTAATGAACTGCGGAAACGGGAGCAGACAAGGAGACTTCTTCTATTAAGATCGGACTCGAAAACAAGCAGGTGATAGGTTTCGTTCCGAAAAATATCGACTCAGCAGTTCACGATTAGCCTTTGACTCCTGAAACAACCAAGTGCAAGAAGCTACGAAAGTAAACCTCAACAATATCAGTCGACATCATTCTCAAGCTACACGAGATGTTTTCCCCATACCCAGAATACATCATCACGGCAACGAGGATCTGTTTTTTTTTCGCATTTTTCTCCTCCATTCATTTAAACTCTTTCTTTTCTCCGTGTGTCCTCAGATTTCGCTTTCCCTTTCGTTCTCGTTTTTTTTTACCAGCTGCCTCGATCTCATTTGACTCATTCTGTCCTTCTTTTTCTTCAACTCACGTTTCATCCGATTTCATTTCATTTTTATCGTTATTCTTCATTTCTTCCACTTACTTAATACCTTCTTTATTTAGCATCTCGTGTTCTTTCTCTGTCTCGTTAATAGTTTTCTGGATTTTTTTCTTCTCATCCAGCGTTTTAATTTTTTCCCTATCCTTTTCCTTTTTTTCCCTCATTGCCGTACTAATTCCTTTCTTCATATATCGTGATATCTTACAATTTTCTGTTTTACTTCTATATTTGGTCTCATATATCTTCAGATATATATTTATAGATATTTTTTATCGGCTTTTTTCTTGCGATCTTTTCTTTACCCTCTCAATTTAACATTTTGTTGACCGTTATTTATCGTTTCAAATTTTTCGTCTTCATCAAGATAATTAGTTTTGTGGATTTTTATTCTGCATTCTTTTCAAAATTTTTTCAACGTTTAATTTTTTTCCCAATACATTTTCTTCGTTACACACCTCTGTCTTTTTCTGTTTATTCTTTGGTTCAGTGATAAATACTACAATACCCATAATAAATGCTATATAATACATTTTTTTTCTACTTCGATCCCTCTACGCTGTTTCAACTTTCAAAAGTTGAATGCCCAAATGAATTTAAAAACATATTTTATATGTTGATGCAGATTCATTATTAACTGCATATCAGGTAGTTTATATATAAATGCGGATAATTACAAAGTATTTTTAAAACTTCACACATAAATTAACACTTTATTTTTCCCGCGAAAGAAAAATGAATTACAAGAAGAAGAAAAAGAAATGCATAGAATTTGTTTTCATTAGTTTTTCAATTGTTTCCATATCTACGGGAGGGGCGGGGGTGGCTCAGTCGGTAGCGCGCCAGGCTCGTAATATGTAGTTCCCAGGTTCCAGTCCCAGCTGGGTCAGCGTTGAGATTTATCTCCGCAAAATTTCCCGCCCTGCCCACGGTCAGTAGGGGACACCGATGGTCTTGGAAAAGCCGCCGTCTGTCGGATGGGACGTTAAGCCGTGGACCCGTGTGCGGGAGAGCCATACCCTGTGCACGTTAAAGAACACGCTGGATGGCCTTGACGGGAGGCTACCATCTGTCTCCCAACAGCTGTTCCAGTGGGTCCCCTCTCCCAACATTCTCTGAGCCTTCGGGGGTCCACGTGACCTGGCCATTTAGCCCATGGTGTGCAAAAAAGTGCCGCTCAGGGGTGAAACAACCCAACCCATATCTACGGGAAGCATCGCTGAAGGAAACTACAAATGACGGATTTCTCAGGTATAGAGAAAGCTCAATGTGAATTTTAGTTCGAGAAAACAAAGTGAAAAACGCCAACATCTGCTCAAGTGAGAAGAGATTGCGTAAATCATCAGTTTCCAGGCAGCTGGATAGATCATGGCGGTTCCCTTAAATCAGCGTTATTCAAAGCATATTCAGAGTTCCCTGGGGCTTCCCGAGACTCCTTCAGGGGCTTCGCGAGCACATTTTGAGAAACGTTGAATTATTGAATTGTAATTTGTTTTCATTTCCATAGAATTAGTGTCATAATTGAAATATCCGCTTATTACAGGTATCGTTATTTTTAGTGGAGTTATTATTTGTAACTTTGCATATCTAATATCTCTGTAGTTAACTAAGTGTCATTTATGTTTTTTAAAAATAGGCCGTTGGATTGTTCCCAGGGAACAAAATATTGCAATTATCGGAAAAATTTCTTAGAATATTTTTCCCTTTTCCAACTACATATTTTTGTTAGGCCAGATTTTGATTATACGTTTCAACCAAAACAAAATATCGAAATAGATTGAATGCAAGAGCAGATATGCAAATTCAGCTGTCTTCTTTTAAGCCAGACATTAAAGAACTTCTCAAAAATATAAAACAATATGCCACTCTTCTCACTCAAATATATGTTTGTTTTCTTTTGAAAAAAAATATTATGTTTAACAAGTAATTTTTTTATTATTTATTTATTAATTTATTTATGATTAAAATTAAATGAGCTAATATATATATATATATTTACAAAATTTCCCCAAGTTTTAAATTCTAATACCATCGTAGGTAGAACCAACAATAAACCATTACAATGTTTCAAGAAGAGTATTTTTGTTTTTTATGTATGTAATAGTAACCAATAAATATAGTAAATATATATATATATAACACATATGGAAGCGACGCGGAACAGGGACTCCGCATAAGTTTTCGGTATTTGAGAATAGCTTGTAGACCAAATTTGAATAATCTCCGCTTTAAATGGACGACACCCACGCGAATTCTTTCTGTGAGGCTTCATTAAAGATGCAGTTGATCAATCACCCTTACCACAATCCATCAACGAACTGAAGAACAAGATTATATATTCTGTAAATATACATCATACATTATTCATCTGTAAACTTGAAGAAATTCTGTTCATTGCAGTGTCACTTTATTTTTCTTTCATATGAAAAATGAGGTAGTTACAAATGTTTGAAACTCCAGCTTTAAGCAATTACCCCGCATCTATACACACACATATATATATGCATTTTTGCAGGATATTTACAAAATTGCATCTCAGTTTAATGTTAACGACAGCTGAGATTTTTGTCACCACAGTACCACAATATCTTCTCGTGAAGTGAAATGTTTCGAAATTCTTTAGTAAAAACAGGGTGTCCCATTATTACAAATATACATTGTGCGACTCTTAAAAATACACTTTATGCGACTCTTACAAACATTGCGCCGTGGATATGAATATTCACCAGTTCAATTTCTAAAGATAATTTCACTACGATGAAATATATCTAATGCTGTAGATCAGTGACTCTCAACCGGTATTTCGTGTTGCGTCTAAAATCCAGGTGTATCGCGAATATTTAAGAAAAAAAAATACTGCACAACAATTTGCCCTTTTGTAATTCTCCATTTGGCAATTTATTTATCTTTTTTTCAAATGTCGAGTTTAAAATGCGTTTTTGTTTAAATAAATTGAATTTAATAACATAATTAAACAAAATAATTACTTTTACCACAGGTGTGTCGCCGTAATTAGACTGTGTATCAGAATTTGTTTCAGAAGTGTATCGCCAAAACGAAAAAGATTGAGAAACAATTTTGTAGATTGTTGACACTGTGATCAAACTGTTCTATAATTTGACTGATGACATTTATTCAAATGACGTAATAAAATTCTACGTAAAGCAATCTAAGACAAAATAAATTCATTCCTTTCACTGTTGATAAACTGCATGACAAAAACCTAAGCAAAAGATTTAAAAACTGGATGTGGCAACACTATCACTAAGTTTTTTAACATGCTTGAATTACAATCACATAAATTTCAGTAGAAACTTTTCAAAAAATCTTACATCGCGAATCAGAAGAGTCATTGGTGAGGTTTGGATGAATGCAAACCAATCAACCGACCTATAAAGGCTGAATCGAAATCAAAGTAAAATCTCTCTAATAATAATAAAAGCTGCTCAGTGAAATCAAAGCCTCTCATCCCGATTCCAAGTAATTGTTCTTTCTCTCTCGTCTTACTCTCATCAAGTGCATCTGTGAGAAGCTATGTTTGTGGGAGTGTGATTTATCGGATCAAGAGCGATTTGTTCAATGTGTTCCTTTGTTCCAGTCGCTGCAAAAGTGATCTACAAGACACGTCTTCTAGACCCAGAGAAAGTGATAAGCTACTGCGCCGACTCTCTTAATGTAGCTGATCCTTCTTCTCGCTCCTCTTCCTGCAGCAAGAGGGAGGTTTCCTGGACCGCATCTCAGCAACATCTCCCCATTGTACACCACAATCGAATTGTAATCCGCCCCTCCCTCTGCTGTCTCGTGCACAGTCTGGCAATTTCTCTTTGTCACGATGGTCTGTTTCCAAATTGATTCTTCTCGATCACCAACTGAGAGAATGATGAGAGCGAAAATTTTTGCTTCCAAAACACGTGGCACCAAAACGCAACGTCGGATCACCAGTTTATATGGAATTCTGAAATCCTGGAATGTAAACAACGATATATCACCGCAGGTAATAAATAATTTACTAAAATTGTTACTGTATTTTCGTAACATTTTTATAAAAAAAATATATAAATAATGCATCCTATTAGCATATATTTAATGAATACTTAATCAATCAGAACATTTTGCATTTAGCTTCACTCAAGTTAAAATTGAATTATGAATAGAAAGAAGTTTTAATAAGGAATTATTATTCTCCGTTTCACCTGAGTTGTGACCTGATGTAAACAAACTGCTCTTTGCATATTGGTTAAAAACTTCATCACTATTTATAAGTGTGCTTATCGGTGTAAAAATAATGTGTAGATTTTTCTCATTTATTGGTTTTGTTGTGCTCACATTTGGTGTAAAAATGTAGACACGACATATCGGCCCGGGAGTGGGAATCGTCCGCCATTTTTCTCCTAAGTGATAGCGTTCGTTTTCAACCATTTTTGCTCGGAACGCCGATAACGAACGCAAAGCCGCCGCCAGAATTGGAATGCCACCACATGGTCAGCGTTGATCCTGGATGATGGGGTCAAGTGACATACAGTGCGTGTAAACAACATCCACGTGGGCTCAAAACTCGATGGTATCATCCTCGATAATGTCAGCCAATAACAGAGAACCACGGTTTCCCAGAAGGTGACCTTTGGTCCGCAAGAAATGCAGACAAGGAGACGAAAAAGGTCACTTGTTCTTGGAACATTGACGAACTAGGACGAAAAGAGGTGTAGTCTGTTGCAGTATCTAAACAATCGGCCACAGGACTGTGAGAAGGCGATAGCTGTCCGTCGAAGTGCAAGGCTGTGTGGCGTTATGATTCAGTGTGCTGCCTGAGAGGAGCGACGACGTTTTCTTCTCCCACATGAGTAGAGAGGTAAGGGGTCGATTTCTCTGATCTGGTTTCCAAAGTTAAGTAGAATAATTGTCATTGCCACATTGCCTCGAGAGAGATTTTGGAGCTGTTGATATTCCTGTCTTCCCACGAACTTCGTGCTTGACTATACAACTGCTGTTTGGCCTAGGTCCGTAAAATGTGTCGTAAGAACCGAATAGCGCTGAAAGCGACGAAAGGAAGTTGTGTTAGAGGAAATTTAGTGTGTTAACATGTTAAAATAGTTCTAGTAATTTTAAGATGAAATGAACTGAATAAAGGTGTTTTTTCTGTTTAACCCATTTCTTTTAGAGTGGATTGTTGTGCATTGTTCCTGGGTTAAGACCACAAAACTCTTTCTTTAGCCCCTTCATTTTTTATAAGTTTGCCCCTACATCAATCACCCAAGATAGTCAAGGATGCTCATGACAAATGGTTTCCGTGACAACGATTTGTTCGAACCTGTGGTTTATTGCGGCCAAAAGTTGGAAAACGACAAGTAAGGTCAGATGGAAGGTATTAAATCTCTAAAGAGTGTCATTGTGTTTTTTCTTAGTATGTGTGTAAATTTATGGATAGAGTATAGAATAGATGTCTGAAAATTGATAAAATATATGTATTTCAAATCGTCATGATAAAACGAGGCAGTGGCGGAAAAGCTAGGAGTTTCGGAAAAAAAAAGTGAAATATTCTGATATTTGAAAAAAGTTCTTTTAGACATATATGTCTAAATGTTTGTAGACATATATGTCTAAACATTTTGTGACATATATGTATTTTAGAAAAGAATTTTCAGAGGCATCCTTTTAAAACAAATCTTTTGTTTTAAGTACAGTGAAGTGATATAAATTATGAATTGTTGTGTATTCTGTGATAATAATTTTTAAGGAATAGCTATGCCCAGGCATAGAATATATGATGATGAGACAGTGAATCGACTAGGGAAATACTGCAACTTTTAATTTTAGCTAAGAGTGATTTTTGATTTTTTGTCAAATGTATTTCCTGTGCCTCCCTGCACTTTCGGAGGACACATTTATCACAAACACTAGAATAATATACAGCACACTAGGTTCGGAGGGACAGAAGTAATGGAGGACACAGTTCAGGTGGAGACCCCCAGGAGGTAAGCGGATCTCTCGGTAGGGCCCTTACTAGCAGGATTCATGAGTTTAATGAATAACTACTATGGGGACAGGAGAGCTGGTCGGCTGCCGCATATTTTGAACAATTGGAGAGCGTAGCCGGTTTGGCTATGGCAGCTGAAGGAGATTATAATCTTTGCTCATTCGAGGCTGTGGGGGATGGCAGTGGTGCAGTGAGGCGCAGTGGACATCGAGACTGGACATCGAGACTGCAAATTATGATATGATTATAGGATATGATATCGTGAAAGGTCATGGCTACATCATCGACTTGAATTCGGATCTCTTACATAAGGAGGGTGACAGAGACGCTCCCATCCGAGTCTCTGTCGCCTCCTTATGTATATTATTATGTTATGGAGCAAACTGCACCGATCGAGTGTCCACTCTCGCAGTTGAAAGGAGGGACCGTTCTAGTGCAAACCGCACACCAAACTAAAGGCAGGGTCCACCTGGGTGGCCAGGTCCATCAATATGGTGGTGGGAGATAGACTGCTGAACGTCCCTTATCAACTGTGGCACTCCAAGAACCTGCCCACCTATGACAACACCTGCAGCTATAGGGAACAGTTACCACAGCGGTTAAATTGGGCATAAGAGATTGTAAGGAAGAATTTGGAGACAGCTGCTGACCAACAGGATTGGCAATGGCAGAAGGTGGCCATAGATAAGGAGATAAAAGTCGGCGATCTTGTCTTCCTATACAGCTCTCGGGTGCCGAGGCGAAATACCAAGAAACTCTGTAAACTATCCACAGGGCCGTGTTTGCATGCTGCAGAAAGTCACGACCATAAATTACAAAGTAGCTTCAGTCACCACCAGATAGAGATTGCACATGTGGACATCTTGACGAAACTGCAGAAATGAAGGGCCACTTAGTGCAGATCCACCTTCGACAGAAGCAACTCCGGCTGCGCCCCTGAGGCCTCTCCCAAAGAGAGCAGAGAAAGACGACGAAGAATCAAATGAAGACTGGGATTTTGACCCACTGGTCGTCCGGAACCGCGCTATAGAGCGCCCTCCGCAAGCCACAGATGCAGCCCAAGTAACAGCACCACCTGCCACACCGGACATCCCATGCACTTTTTACTCACTGAGGCAACAGGACATCTTTGGGAGGGCCAGAGCGCCAGTGCAGCCAACTGATTTCAATCGCTGCATCACTACAGAGCAGAGTTCGACTTTACAGACTTATTGGCTTTACAGGCAAAATCTTTACAAGCTTATTGGCATAGGAAACATGTCTTGTATCAAGATGTCTTTTTTTATTTTCCAGGTTTGAAACTTTCACTCGCCAAACATTCATTACAAATCAAATAAGTAAACAACAAAGTGTAACTTTTCGTAAATGTAATATTAATACTGCTTTACAATTTTTATTTAATAATGTTTTTAAATAAAAATTTTTCTGTATATTTGCTCAATAATTATGCCTCTATTTAAAAACTGTTTGAAATTCTGATTTATGTTATTAAACTATCTTCTTATCTTATACATTAAACCTTCATATCCACATTTAACAACTTCATTTTTTTAGACTAAGATCTTTGGCGTAATTTACTTCTTCCATTGAGTGCTACGTCTTGCAAAGCGACAATCATTGCAAGCAAAGAAAATTCATTTCCAAGAGTTACAAAAGTATAATAATATAGGGAGATTCCAGTCCTGCTTCAGACATAAGCCCAGTTTGACGAAACTTTCCAAACAACCGCTTGGGACTGCTTATTTTTATAGCAGTTTACCTGCTATATGGCCAAGACGTGGTCTTCCCTTATCAACTGTGGCACTCCAAGGACCTGCCCACCTATGACAACACCTGCAGCTATAGGGAACAGTTACCACAGCGGTTAAATTGGGCATATGAGATTGTAAGGAAGAATTTGGAGACAGCTGCTGACCAACAGGATTGGCAATGGCAGAAGGTGGCCATAGATATTGGCTTTAGGTCTTAAAGGTATTGCAAAGAATTGTTTCAATTAAAAAGTTTTTAAAATAATTAACCGAGCATAAGCGATTGGTTAGACATGCAATATTTATTATTTCCGAATGAAATTACTATGAATCTGCAGTCTTTCCTCTTATCATCTTCTAAGGTAGCAAAAATTGTTAATGTGTCTAGATCAGTATAAAGATAAATGCGAATGAGGTGGCAAAGTACATTGGCATGGAGGGAAAAACGGAAATTCACATAGGGTGACAAAAAAAACGAATTCCATTGGAGCGATAAAAACTAAATCCGCATTTTGCGGCAAAAAAAATTCGGATCACGGGAAAAAAATTAAATTCAATCGAGTGCAGTTTAAAGGAAAATTCCTTTGTAGAAGGCAGAAAAGTAAATTTTTGGAAGGCAGCGAAAAAGAGTGTATTCGACTGAGTTAAGGTAAAAGGAAAACTCAGTTAGGCGTGACAAAAAATTAAATTCGCTTAAAGGCTGCAAAAATAAATTCTCTTGGGTTGCAAAGTGTCTTAAGCTGGTGCCTGGGGAAAACTACGGGTATTCAAAAAAATAAAACTCGAATAAGTTATCATTGGCTAGTTCGGTGGTTTAAAAAGTTGTTTGTAGCTCTTCTCTTAAATGATTGACAATCTTTATACTATATACAATCAATAAAGACACTACCCTTCAATAAGTAATAGTTGTCAAGTAATCCCTTTAATACGTATTGGGACATTTATGTAAATGAAAAACCACATTAAAAGTTTTCTAACTTTGAAAATTAGCTTTTTTGCTTGAAATATATTATGGCAGATAAAGGAAAGATCTAGATCAAACTTATCTAAATATTGATTTCCAAAAATACATTTAATATTTAAAGAATTATGGCACCGAGGCATTTGACTTCATCATTGGTAGTCAAAAGAATTTCCTTCCAAAGTTGATCAAAACACAACTAATAATGTTATAACAAATCGTTTACTGAAATAAAATCAATTTTTAGAAATTTTTGTGATGATTTTTTTCAGTTACTGTCAATTTTGACAAAAAAGGCGCTTAGGACGAGTATATAACAGCAGCATTTGTGTTTAATGTTCTAACTTCAGTACTATTTAATTATACTTGCGATTGATTAATATAATTATTTAACGAATATTGTGGGAAACTGATATTCAGAGAGATTTGGATACGACATTAAATTTATCCCCAGTGAACGCTTTCCGTTGAAAGCTTACTTTCAATGTGACTGTTTGTGAGAGTGAAATATATAACGAGAAATTTCAGTCCGGCTTCAATCGCAAGAACATTTTGTCGCAACAAGCAATGAGAGAAACCGTGACAGTTTGTGGGATCAAAAAAGCTTTGCATTTGACTTCCCATTCACAAAACAAAATGTTCAAATTTTTTGGGGTGGGAGATTGACTCGATCGGAATCGGGCCAGGTTTTAATCTGTAAGTTCCCATGTTCAAGTCTGAAATGCAGCGGCATCAAGAATTTCCTCCGTTAACGCCCATTCTGCCCCTCGGTGACAAAGGAGACACCAATGGGTTTGAAGCGACCACCGCCATCAGAATCAACATTGAAGTCAACGTTCAGGAGAACCATACCCTGTGGATGTTACGAAGCCCCTGAACTAAAATTTTCCACTATAATAAAAGAACTTTAGGGTAAAGTTATATATCAGTCGATTCCGTCGCAAGTAATCCGAATATTCTAGAGAGATTTTAAAATATAACTCAAAGGTTAAAGGGGGAAAAATTAAAGTACTCACGATTTTGTGAAGTTAGTTTTTTAATATACAAATTCTCTATCAATGAAATAATTTTTCGGATTCTTTTTCCTGGACATTTAAATCAATAAGCCGCAAATTTCTAACTCTGATACCGGAAAAGTAAATAGGAAATGTGCATAATGAATTCACAAATGATTATCTGCTATGAGGACTATTTCAGAAGTAGTTTCTTTCGGTGCTGCCAATATAAAAAAATGCAATATTTTATTTTTTGTAAAAGTGATCAGTAACCATGAACAGAATTCCTTTATAGTCTATTAGAGGAAGCACTGATCTGTACAACAGTTTGCTTGCTAAATTTCTCTCACTTGGAAATATTTAACTCAAATAATCATAGATGATAATGATACAATTTTAATCCCATTATATGTTTTTTGAAGAGAAAGAAAAATTGTACACATATTTTAAATTTTTTAAAATAAAACCAAAAAAAGACTTTTTATAGCTATTAATTACACACTCACATTTCCTCAACCCATCAATACGTAATTCAACTCTCAATGATTGGTTCAACTGATTCTTATCAAAAACGTTTTGCCTTAACAAATGATACAAAACGTTGAGACAAAAAAACTATCAAGAATCTGCACTGTAAGTGAACAAGAAGCTTGAAGCATGAAAACATCGCTCTGTAACTCACACCCTCAGGCCGAGAATTTTCCAATGATGCGTAATAAGAGGATCTAGAAACATAAACCTAAAGAAGAAAGAAAAGAATAATGATTAAAAAAAATCCAAGTTTGGCGTGTAATTCAAATCTGGTTAGCGATACACACCCTCAGGCCATCAGCTTTCCGACAACCTAATACAGCTGAGGGTAGATGCTTGCACAAGTGCAGCAGAGAGTGAGAATGCATACATACAGAGTTCTTCGTATTAAATATTTAGATTCGAAAAAAAAAATATTACGTCAATTTTTCCACTTTTTTTTAATGTCTACTTAAAATAGTAAACCTTTTATCGATATTATGTTTTTACAATTATTTTTTAATAAGCAAAATGTTGTGAAAAAATTAGAGAGGATACAATTGAAATTTAAATCAATATTCCCGCTAAATGCTGTTCTACATTCTGCCTTTCGTTCGTTGGACGTAGAATATCCTGTACGAATCACCCCTGATTCGTCATAAGAATTTACCCCCACAATGGAGTTTTCTCCCCTCTGCGCCGCCGACTCGAAATCATGAAGAAGTCGGTGCATGCCATTATAAACTCACACATTCCTCACCTTAGCTTTCTTAATGGAGTATTACTCACTATTGCTTATCCGTGTAGGGAAATTTCTCACTGAGGGAACTTCAACCGAAATATACGCACTCTAATATGTGGAATAGAAACGAATACTTAAAGATTCAGTCACTGATATAAAGCAGTGTTAGTCAACTGGTGGACTCATACCCCAGGGGTAAGCAAGTTCTTATTAGAGGGTATGCAAACAAGGTTTCACAATGGCGAACGATGAATTTTTCTATAAAAATAGGATCATTCTTTTACTTTACAAAACTAATAAATGGATATTTGTTTTGTAATTTTCTTACATCACGTATGTCGTACTGTAGATTCGTTACAAAATGGGTACGTGGCGCAAAAGAAAAATCGAAATTTCTGAGGTTGGAGGATATATGATACAAAAGAATCTGAACTGGGGGAAATAAGATTTAATAACACTGGTCTAAGAATGATTTTGCACCTTTCAAAAAAATGATTGTCAAAAAAGTAGAATAAACAAGGAATTTAATTCGATTAACCCTTTAATAAGGAAAGAATATAGTCTTTTAATTATTTGGGTGTTCTAATTCCATTGTAAATGGCAAAGGCATGCTGAAAAACTAAAAATTTAAGCATGTTTTGCATGAATTTTATTTTGTAAATAAAAGTTCAAAATAGCATAATCACAATATAGTATGTTGAGGTCTAAAACAAAAAACTACAATATGGAATTAGCGTTTGAGGTAGGGATTGTGTATGCAATCTAAATGGTTTATTTCTAGTAATTGTTACTCTATGTTATTTAAAAATTGCTTCTCTTTAACATTGTTTCATTGTATTAGACAATTTATATATATATATTTTTAAATAAGGTAGCAGTGGTTACCATTAAAACTTTCTTCTTGTAATACCATAAAAAATGTTTTTAATCTGAACAGCTTACAACCTTTTCGGAAGACGATCTTCTACTACCCCCACTAAATATCTCTATTATTTTACTTTGCATTGTTGCTTGTGGCTTTTCTGTATGCGTAGTATTCTTTTGTAGATTTTGATCGAGAGTGATTAAATTAACGAAAATACATTGTTATTTATTATTCTCGACATGACAAGAGATTTAAAATAATTCGTGCTTGCACTGTCGTCGGCAATTAAGGATGTGTTCCGCTATTCATCGTATTTCTTTATAACAAATATCATTTGATTAGAAAAACATCGCAAACCATTATTTCCACTAAGCATTTGATAAGTTTAATTGGTTAGCAAATGCAATATGTGTCCACGTTTCTGAGTATCGCTATGTTTGACTTGCTCTTTTTTTAATCGTAGATTGTTGTATATTAAATTTTTTTCCATTAAGTAAAAATAAAGTTAATAGAATTCTTGATATATAAAATTTATAGACAATGGTACGAAATTGAACTGCTTCATAATTAAAACGGAACACATTTTAAATTGTCCTTGAGGTACATTTTGATATGAACAAATTAAAATACACAATTTAATTTCTAGATTTCTTGCAATTTATTTTTCTTTCAAACCTACTCTAGAAAAGAAATTTTTACTTGTATGCATCACTACTCATTAGGATGAAATCTTATTTCATACAAGAGAGACAGAAAAAATAAATAATCTTTTTTTTTGAATTGACCAAGATTGGAGAGGAAGATAAATGAGAGAGTGATCTATTACAGAGAAGGGTTGTCTTCCTTTCATCCGGCGAAGGGGGCCCGGCCAGTAAAAGCGAATGCATCACCTACCACCGTTAATGGTCCCTGGCGACCTGCTTTCTCCACATTCATCACCTTAGCCTCTTAACAGGATATTACTCAATGTTGCTTCACCGTGTAGGGAAATTCTCCCCACTGAGGAAATTCGCACCAAATATAGGAGGTAGCGAGAAAAGGGTTTCTGATGAGATGCTCCAAGTAGCTACAGGTTGTAAGATATTTAAAGCAAAATGTTAGACAGCTCTATTTAACGATGTGTTAAATGCAGCGAAATAGAAATTTCAGTTTCATGTAGTTTTTCACTGTAATGCAATGTAAACAAATAATTTATTGAAAATCGTAATTATATAACATAAAAAAAAACTGATAAAAATGCCATCACAAAAATGATCAGAAATGAATATTTAACAAAGAAATGTAAACAATCTTAGAATGAAAAACACATCCACAAGAGTTAGAAAGCTCTCTAATGGACTTCAATAATCATTGTTAATAATAGAAACCATTTCTAATAGCAGACAAAAATTTAACAACCAAATCAGTTGAATTATTTTTATTATATTGTTATAAATTTAACGGACGGAAACTGAGCATGAGTTCAAAAATAATAATTAGCAACAATTATTCTAAAATAATATAATTTATTGCAAAACTGTGAATGAAAACATTTATATAAACTAAATTCAAGGAACACAAATCTTCATCATTATAAAAAAATAAACCTTCGAAAGAGCATAGCACCTTATCACTATTGCTATAAAAAGGGTTGTTTCCTCTATAATTCTTACGATCTCCACTCAAAGCATAAAATAAGGCTTTTTACAACACTCGATAAGTGCCACAATCATATTTGTGAACAAACCTGTAATCTACCAAGAATCACCTTACCAATTCCTCTACAAACTAAATAGCTATACACCAAATGACTTCCTTCTAAAGTTTTAGTCATCAAGTACTCCTAAACCGACTAAGTATACTAGGTTCTCAGAACCAATTCTTTTCAGACGTTGATCAACATGCCCAAGACGATGAATTTTTCTTATTCGTTCACTAACAAGATCTATACTAATAAACTTATTTATCCTCCCACGCGCACACCAATAAAAATATTTCTTATTTATACTATAGTGCAAAGACTAAAACAAACTACGCTTTCCTTCACACAAATTCTTACTAATTACAACTCCCTTCTTCCTTATTTTTAAGTTGATTCAACGCTCGAAGTGGTTAGTGAAGTGGTTCTCATTCCAAATAAAGGCGAGCATCAAAATGACACATCAGAAATTCTTTGTAGCACCTTCATCTGTCGTAACAATATTATAATTAACTTTCGATTTATATTTAATATGGCAAAAAGAGGAAATGAAACCAAAACTATCAATAGTTTTTTAATTTATTGAAAAATGTGAATTTTTGCAGTTGTGTCGTCGAAATTGTGCTAATGAATGTACCACAAGACTAACTATTTTACACATTAAAAGTATTATTTTTGGTGCACAATAGTCTAAATAACTAAGAAATCACAACCTCAAATTTTAGAACAGCGTTGATAAAAACCTAATGGATAACCTTCAGGAGAGCTTCCCAAGAAAGCTACGCTCCTTGCTGTTTAACATGCACAAAAGGTCCATGACGTTTTATTCCATCAATGTTTCCTACCCCTCTATAATTTTTCGAAAGTTTGTCTCTCTCTCCAAAATTAAAACTCTTCCTAAACCTTAAAAGATAGGAACACCAAATTCAATAAACAGCTTCATCCGTTTAATAATTTCAAGCAAAATAAGACTTTTCTCCCACCATCTTTCGTTCCCTATTGCAGAAAAAACTCCTCCTAAATAATAAGATCTAGACCACTGAATTTAGCATAAACCTTCCTCTTATCATAACTTAAAGAAACATGAGAATTTCCTCCCCCCCCCCGAAAAAAGGCGGGATATTTAAACGATTGCAAGAGGTACGGAGTTAACTCTGAAATGACGGCTTGCGAGATGGAGAATGTAGTGGGATACCTCAAATTATGTTCCTTCCTTTTTTCGTCTCACACCTCTCGAAATATGGGGAGGGAAATTCTAATCATAATGACCTTATATAAAATAAAACCTTTTCACATAAGTACCTGGGTTCGAGCCCCGGATTTAGGCATGGATGTGTGTGTCGTTTTTCTGCTGAGGTCCTGCCTTCCTCTCAGATCTTCTACTATGGCATATAAACTGACAGGCTCCTGTCAGACCTCTGTGGCAAGCAGCTGCTTGAGGGGGTATTTATTACATTATTATATAATATGATATATATATATATATATTAATAATAATAATAATAAATACCCCTTCAAGCAGCTGCTTGCCACAGAGGTCTGACAGGAGGCTGTCAGTTTATATGCCAAAGTAAAAGGTCCGAGAGGATGGCAGGACCTCAGCAGAAAAACGACACATACATCCATGCCTTACCCGGGGCTCGAACCCAGATCCCTTAGATCAGTAGCCAAGCGCGCTAACCACTCGGCCATGGGACAGCTATATATATATTAGAAAGTTTAAAATAATTGAATTAAGGACCTTAGCAACGACGGGAAAAATCTGCAGTTTACAGAATCAAATTCTTCCTATTTATAGAATATTAAGGACTTTAAGCAGATTTTTCAGATTATGAAGTCATTCATTACGTAGCAGTTGGACCGAATTTGTCCAACCTATAATGCGTGGAACATTTTAAAGACGGACAAATCATTGTTCGTAAAAAAATTAACACTATCGATTAGAAAAGGAATTTTATATTTCATCAGACCGTCAATATCTGTCATCATTTTATCTTAAATAAAACATGGTTTCTAAAGAAACATCAGTATTTGTAAATTTAAGTTTTGCATCATATTGTGTGAACCGTGGGGGGATTTAAATTTCAATCTCAGGTCCTACACAGGGGAGAAATTGCATCTCACTGATCTAAAATTTCCACTTTATGTCTTATTTAATTTTGCTTCCCTAATATTTCACTCACATTTCAGAAACCAATTAAACCTTCAATATATAGTGAATATTATCTCAGTATTTGTTTGAGGTTCTAATTGAACCGAGGGCATGTTTGTTCGATTCAAAACCAAGACCTCTTAAAGCCAAATTGCGGCCCAGACCATATTTAATATTTTGCGGCCCTCTAATGATGTGCCCTTAGCTACTGATCATAGGTTCGAGCCCGGGTAAGGCATGGATGTTTCTGCTGCCATTCTGTTGAGATATCATCATCCTCACAGACCTACTATGAGGTGTAAACTTGACAGGCACCTGTCAGACCTGAATGCCAAACAGCTGCTTCAGGGAGAGTTTAGTTCTTAATGATGATATTAAATAAAATAAACAATAAGTTTATATAAGAATACAATTACAAAAAATAGACTACTTGCTCAGAAAATGTTTTATATTTTATTCGATGACTGTTTCTTTTCTTTAATGTATGAAAATTCGCTAATAATTAGAAAATGTTCGAGGTCATTTAGACTTTGAAGACCATATTAAATGTTCAACTCTCTCTCTCTTAGAGAGACTTTACAATATAACTGAGTAGCAGATTTTTCTTCTTCTCCTTCAAAAATGTGAATATTTGAATGTGAATATTGAGATTAAAGTTAAAATTGAGACGCCAAATGGCTCTAACACAATAATCGGAGTGATTGGCTCTTATTATTTGCTTCATAAGTTTTTTCATGCCTTGTACTCTTTGCGAAAAAGTCGCAATTAATTTAAATTGACCTACGCAGTCAGTGGGGAGTTGTCTTGATTACCGTGAGAGCGAGAAACCTGGCTTATCTCTAACTTCTTTTATATCTAACTCAGAAAACAATATTTCTTGTCATTTTGATAAAAGCTCCCTATGTGCCTCTAATATCTGTTCAGTTTTCATCAAAATTTGCCCGAGTTTTTGGGATCGTTTTGAAGTAAATGTTCTTCCATCGAGCAATGAAGAAGCGCTGTGTCAGGGATAAAACAACGCTAACGTAGATACTTGGGGCGTTCAAAAGTTCTTGTGTTTCAAAAGTCACCTGTCTGTTGATTTGCACTCGTTACTTGCCTAAACTTGTCATTACGTGTTAAAACAAAGACCGTATCATCATTTTTCTATTCGCTGGCAGCGGGTAAAATTTGGGTCTGCGAAATCTGCGCTTTATTGCTATGGAGCCTACTAAAGACGGGGGAAGCTTTTGCATTTTTACAAGGATGCAGCATGGGGGCGACGCTAAAAAATTCATGCCGCTTTATCACAAAGTATATGAGGATGATGCCTGTTCATATGGAATTGTTACAAGATGGATACGCAAATTCAGAGAAGGACGGCAGAGCTTCGAAGACCTCTTCTCGAAGACCGAAGGAGGCCGTGAACGAGAAAACCATAACTACTGTTCATGAACTCATTAAGGAAAACCCACACATCAGTGTTCAGGTTAGATGCCAGTGTATCGATTAGCAGTGTGGAAAAATTATTCATCAACATTTTAAGTTTCAAAATACCTGTACCAATGGGTACCTCACAAATTGATAGAGCAGCAAAAAAAGTTTCGAGCAAGGAGATACTAGCAATGTTTAAACCTAGTGGCCCCAGACGGTAAACAGACATTGTCACAGATGATAAGACGTGGTTTTATTACTCTACAACTCCCAGAAAGACCGACAATTATGTCTGGGTTGTGGAAGAAGAACCGCGTCCCAAATCTAGTGACATGACTTTCGCTCAAGGAAGAGGATATTCACAATTTTTTTCAATTCCCAAGGAGTGGTAGCTATGGACACCTTATCTGAAAAATGACTACAAATGGCGAATACTACATCAATATTGTCCAATAAAATACCATTATTTTTTTTCATGCCAGTGCTCACAAAACTAGGCACGTTACGGCCTATCTGGATCAGGAAAAAATCAGACAGGTACCCCATCCTGCATATTCTCCCGATCTTGCACTTGCGATTTTCTGTTGTTCCCAAAAATTTCTTGATCTTGCGATTTTTTGTTGTTCCCAAAAGTTAAAACAGAACTTGCTGGAAAGCCTTTTTTAATGTTGGAAGACCTTGCAAAATGCGTTCATTCAGGGTTGCAGAGTATTCCCCAACAGGAGTACTACCAAGCGTTCCAGAATTTGCATAGGCATTTGCAAATTTACATAGATGCTGGAGGGGAGTTCTTTGAAGGACAGTAAAAATTTCGTTGAGGTAAGTGCAATGGGTTTTGTTCTGCAGATGCATGTCAAGAACGTTTTGAACTACCATCGTAATATTTTGCGTTGCGTTAAAAAAATAGGGATAATTTTATTGAACCAAAAATCTACTTTCGTAAGCTATGGACTACACACTCAGTGCAAGGTTAATGTTTAAAAATAAACAATTATACATCCTTCGGGAAGATATCACAACTTTTTATAAACAATAAAAAGTAAATTAGTGAGTAAATTAAAATTTAGTGGTAAGTGATTAAAGAAGAGAATCATAAAATTGTTTGTCTATTTCCTATATAGTACTAGATTTTGTAAAAATACAGAAAATCCACTATGAATACCAGTATCAACTTTAGCATTGAAGGATGATAGAGTAAGAATCTTATGCATTTTCAAGCGATGTTAGAAATGTGAAAAATATCATATGAGGTAATGAAGCTCTTCAGAATGTAATTGCGCATGCTCGCAAGACGAAAATGTTTTGACAATTACTATAACATGGTTTTCACTAATAATAAATCCGGTGCCAGAGTTGGACAGCTGAAAAGAAAAATCAAGAAAAGAAAGGAGAGGCGAAAATAACATCTTATTAAAAGATAAAAAGGAAATCATGAAAAAGTGAAAATTAGCAACCTTGAAATCGGGAAGAGTCATTGAAGCTACGAAGTTAAAGAGAGAAACTCAGTGTTTGAATACGAAGAAATAACTAAAACATGGAAATTAAGCGAATTTGTTTCGAAATAATGGCGCTGTCAGTTTCTGTGAGAGCATTTGTGACAAGCACATTATAAAGAATTTTGTTTCCCATGCGTTTCAAAATTTGATCATGACAAACTGTCGAGATAGGAAACACAAATATCAGAGCGAAGTATACAAAGAGTAATAATTAAAGTGGTAAATCTCATTCCCTTTGGGGAATCTCTCCAACAGAGAAAAGCAAAACAAGCAAACAAACTGCAAAACAATAAACAAATTGGTTCTAAATAGAAGAGAATGATATTAATTACGTCTCTATGAATTTTGCACAAATTCAATGCTAATCACTAATTTAAATACGCAAATTAAGTTTTCGAAACACACTACCTAGCGTTGTTTACTTTAAATGGATGCATTGTTAACAATGACCGGATTAAGAGTCTTGTCAACTTTCATCTAAGTTTTCCGTTTATGTAATTAATATGTAAATTGCAAAAAATATACGTTACGTACGAAGAATGGGATTACTCAAAGGAAAATTCATGAATCGTCATAGTCGTCCACTGTTGATTTCTCAGGTAAAACAAGATGTAAAAAAGATAAATGTGGACAATGGAAAACTCTCTATTTGGTCTGGTGTACAGTAAACCATCGACGTATGCGAGGACTACGTTCCTATATAAACTCTCGCGAATGTTGAGAGCATAATTCAGTTGAAAATGGGAGTTTAAGTTCATTTCTAGAGAAAAAGGAATAGAGAGTAACGATAGAAATATGTGATAATATAGACAAAAATTGGTAACAAATGATATAATGTGTACATTTTCCTAGTAAGGTCAATCCGTATCCTCCAAGGAGGGCTATTGAAACCAGCTGTTGCTGGAAGATGTAGAGGACTTAGGATGGAAAAAACTTCGTGATGGTCATTTGTTTTCAGGTTTTCTGCAGTTCATTTTAGATTTCACTATAGACACGAGATGAATCCTCAGTTTCTCGCTTAAATTTGAGGTTATTCTGCATTACAGGATCTCTTCCCATCACTTTGTCTATCAGCTCCTTATGCAGCCTTATGATATCCAGAGCTTTGAGATTTAGAATAGGCATTGCACTAACCTCCTATTCTTTCTTACTGTCATCATTAATTAAGCTCAGCAAGGTCATCTTCAGTCAATTCCTAACGTTTTGTACTCAATCTTGGGTAGTAAGCTTTGAATGTCACAGATCATTTATCGTTCTCTCATATTTCAAACCATGCCCGCTGTATTCATACAAGATGCTTCAGAGATTATTTATATTTAGTTCAGTAGTAGTTAAATTGTTTAAATAAAAATAAATAAATAAATTGTGAATTTGTTAATTTTGAAAAATCTTTAAAATAAATCAAGAATATTTGAATCTCGCGATTACTGATGTCGGGAATGTGGAGAGTTTAGGGAATTTCTTCTCAACATAAATATGGACAATTTTAATTAAAAATACTTTTCTCCTGTATCAATCAAGATTAGATAAAAAAAAATTCAATCACTTTTCAAAAAACTTCATTTTTTAAATCGATTTCAAAATTTTTCACAGTATTTATTTCTTCTTTTCAAACTCAAAAGAATTCGAGTGTAATAATTTTAGAGTAGGATGATATATTTCAAAATAGTTTTCTCTTCTTCAAATTGTATAATTGCATATTTCAAAGTAGTGTGATTGTTTCTTATAATGTTAGCAATCTGAAATAAAATTAAAATTGTAAAAGATAATAACATTAGTGTAATGTCTGATTTCAAAACTCATTTGAGTTAATTTCAGTATAACTATATGTAAAGATACATATTATATTTGTAAAAGAATGTAATAAGTTGTTCTTACTCAGCAGACAAGTATTAAATTACTCCTGCTTGGTAATTTTGATACAATCATAAGATGGATTATTATTATTAATAATAATTATAATAATTGGAAGAAAGGAGAAAAAAGAGTTTCATATAATCTGTATTTGGTGTTATATTATATGAATTTTCAAAACCTTTACTTTTTAGAATACTGGACTCATTGAATGCCTATTTTCATAACTCTGAAAGAGAATGATATGATTATTAATCTCCGATAACAGATATCTAGCACGCTGAAAGTTGTAGTGCTATTTAATCACTATACACTGTCTCATTTTATATTATGAAATTGTGATGACTTTCAAGATTCAACTTCGATGAATGTTTGTACAGAAATCCTGAAAATTGGGATGGACATTTATCTGACGAGGGAGAATCCTATGTTTTTGCAGATTAGATATTGTTTATTCACAATACTAAATCCCTACTTAAATACTTTGATAAGATATTTAGAATTCACCTTATTGGACTTTATTAGTCAATTTATTAGTTAAACTCAATTAGCCAACATTTTTCTTAAGGAGAATGTTTTAAATCCGTATTACAGTCTGACTACGACTACGTAAGGAGCCCCTGTAAAATCATGTACTGCCTGAAAGTGTATTTCTTAAATAATAATAATATGTTAGTGTCTATGATCCTAGTTCTTTGAATTTTGAACTGACTCATAGTGGTCTCAGAGCGCTAAATATATTTTATATGCATTGAGAAAAAACACCTCTGCACTTTAAAAAAATATATATCTGCTTAAATAAATTAATAATTATATACTTTCTGAAAGCATTTTACACCTTCATCTAATTTCGATTAATGATTCCTGTTTCCCAATGGAACTATTACTTTACTATACAGTATTCAAGAGCCTTTCAATCACATTAGATCAACCTATGCGAATATTCGCAGTGAAGAGTAAATTTTATCATTGTATGAATATACATGTCTTGGATTTTAAAAAAACCTGGAATGCCATTTCCCATAAACAACACCTTTGTAGTGATATTTGACTTATTATCGGTTGGTTGCTTACCAAAAGCGATGAAACTAATATCTGCAACGATGGCAAACATCACCATGACAGACAAAATGAAAGCAAGCATTCTTCGTCGAAATATCGTATTGAAAATCATTGTACCATGAAAGCCAATCACGATCACTACAAACACCCAAGAACGGGACGAGTTATTTATATCAGCTACAGATAAAGGACACGCCATGCACATAGAATATTTGCCTCGGAAACCAATAACCTTCTGTACATCAAAGAAGCACCAACACGATATTCCTATCTATTTCATACAAACACGAAAAATTACTTTCCATTAGTAAACATCAGGAGCATCCTCTTTCTGCTCCTTCTCCTTTGTATCCTTGTTTCTACGCTATGAGATCCTTTTCTCAATCTTTAGCCTACACTTACACATGATCAATCTTCAGAGACTCTTCCTCTGCCTAGCAATTCTCCCCTCCCCATCCTCTTCAGAATTCTTCCTCTTCCATACTCCTCGATAAAGAGATGCCCCCTCCCCCTTCGTGCTTCCCTCCTTCCTTTCCCACCGATAGCAAACCATTCTAAACCATGGGTCAGGGAAATCAGAGGAACGTTATTCTGTATAAGCCACGTGATGCTGGTGCCAACACCCGAGGGATATGGTAGCACCTCCTCTCAACTTGTTGACAGAGACTGCGCCTATTTTCACTGCCTCCGGGCAACCTAGCTAGGGATGAGTGTTGCGGTATGCCAAGTCTTTGACAGCGAGCAGCGGGGCAGAAACAGAATGTTAGACATTGGGACTGATGTTTGTGGAGTGCCTATTTCTCTAGGGTACCCTTCATCTTTCACACTTTCTCTCTCTTTGCTCTTTACGTGTGTGCACGTGTTGAAGAGTTTGGAGGGGAAGGAGAGTCCACAGTGAGGAGGAAAGCAAGCAAAACAGTTGGAGGGAAATGGAGAATCTTAAAGGAGAAGTCTTCAATATTCCCCGTCTGTTTATTTCGGCCCACGCCAATTTTTTCCCATTCTGCACGTTTAAGAAGGCAAAGAGAGAGATAGATAGAAAGTAGTAGGGAGGCTGAAATATGAGGGAGGGGAGGATAAAAAAATGTGGAAATCTTCAACCAGTGTGCACCGCGAAATGGATAAATATTCTTTTAGAAGTTTACCAAAAACATCGGGCTTGTGTCAACAGCTATGGTTAGACGATCTGAATGATATGCAAACCTATTTTTCATTCCTTCCCCTAAAGCTCTTTGCATACTGCTGGGACTCTAATACATCCAGCTCATTTTTTCGATATTCGACCATTAGGCCATTTTATTTACTTGTTAAAGGAGATTTCTAACCAAACAGCTCTCTAACCGTTACTTCGCAAATTAATCCCTTCTTCACTGTAATGCACGCAAACTTTTATTATCAGATTAGTAACATTGCTTTAGTTAACACGAAAGGGACGAATTTTCCATTGGTAATGCTTCCATCAGAAACTTTTTAGTCTCAGATATATTTTAAACTGAATGAATATAAATTATATATTATATACACTCCCACGTCTCGAGACAACTAATCTCGTAAGTCAGACATCAACACTCCTGCATCGCATCTCACGTCAACAAGAATTCGAAACTTGATATAGAACTTTAAATTTTAGCCTAATCCATTAATCTTTTTATTTGTCTGAGAAGTTTTTTAACAGGTGAACCTAAAGCGATCACAATTTGTGCAATGAGTATTATTACAATTTTTTAATAGAAAACTGAGCGTGAGTTCAGAAGAATGCTTACCAATAAAATTAAAAATTAATTAATTTATTACAAAGGTATAAGACAACATATATATATATGTAACAATTTCATCTAAACACATATTCCTGTATTCATCAGTATGAAGTCAAACCATAAAAATAATTTCCCACATCTCTTAACTATGCTTCAAATATTTGTACTACAATTTCTTCGATATCTACTTAAAGCACAAATGAACCTAGCTTAAACATTTAACAAGCAACGCAAGTTTCTTTGTCGAAATACTTATAAGTTACCAAGGTTCCTTACCAATTCTTTTTACGCTATGCTGACACTTAGAACCTCTTTGCTTTTCCTGTTGACTTCTTATCGCCAATGGAATTAAGCGTTACCGAAAAAGTTAAGAACACCATGCATCAGCAAATGAACTCTTCTTACAGAGAAATTAAGGACAGCTTTGCATGCTAGACTAACATATTGTCTCTTCTGTTTGATTGTCACGTCTCTTGGGGCGGGGGTGGCTCAGTCGGTAGCGCGCCAGGCTCGTAATCTGTAGTTCCCAGATTCGAGTCTCAGCTGGGTCAGCGTTGAGATTTATCTCCGCAAAAATTCCCCGCCCTGCCGACGGTCAGGAGGGGACACCGATGGGCTTGGAAAGGCCGCCGTCCGTCGGATGGGACGTTAAGCCGTGGCCCCGTGTGCGGGAGAGCCATACCCTGTGCACGTTAAAGAACACGCTGGGTGGCCTTGGCGGGAGCTACCATCTGTCTCCCAACAGCTGTTCCAGTGGGTCCCCTCCCCCAACCTTCTCTGAGCCTTCGGGGTCCATGTGACCTGGCCATTTAGCCCATGGTGTGCAAAAATGTGCCGCTCAGAGATAAAACAACCCAACCGAAGTCACGTCTCTTGACTAGCCTTCACTTCAGCGTAAACAAAATATAAGTTTCCTTCTCACTTAGATTCATATAATACTAACTTCTCTGAAAGAAAGACAAGTGAACACTTTTTACGACAGAAAACTTCTTAATGTTCGTTTTTTCGTTATTATTTTTTTTAAGTCTGTCTGTTCCATCTCACGATGAAGCATGACACGAGCGCTAAATTGCACATCAGTTCTGGTTTTATTGTTGCATTTTCATCTGTTGTAACAGTATTACAGTGCTTTATTTTCATCGTTATGTGTTCATCTTATCCATCATAATAGTATTATTAATGTATGAAACTTAATAACTAAACTGATTTATTCTGCCTATTCATTCAACCATAGTCTACACTTTCCGACCAAAGTGTCATTTAATATTTATATTATAAAACCAATTATAATGAAATAACTAGAAGAACGCATGTCGTCTCTAGCACATATGAGAATCTCGTTTTCAAAGAGAATAAGTTTTTTTCTTTACCTACTGTTTCACTCCTTAGAAGTTTTAATTTCAGCTAGTGGGTAATGGGACAAATGCAAATAGTGTTTTATTAGTAATTAAAAAACATAAAAGCATTCGTCCTTTAATTTTTCAATCTAAAAAGTTGCCTTTCCCCACACCCCTCTCAGAAAAGTCTACAGATTATTGCTGTCAATGGACTATCACTATCTCTTAACAACCACTAATTTTTCAAATTTGTGTTCTCTACATGTTATTGGAAATTTTTAAATGAATGAACACTGAGCGTGAATGCAAAATTATCAAAATATGTCAATAATAATTATAATGCAATGTAATTTATTATAAAATATGGATAAACTCATCTATAAACAAACCAAGCCAACCGGCAAGAATTCCACAATAATACACAGACAAGTCTTCAATAGAATCTATTAAATTCCTAAATAACTAATTTTCTATACTCAATACTTGTTCTCTTCACACGTTGATCACAAATAAAAGACGACAACATTTCTCCTACGTGGAAGTTAAGACTAACTCTGTCTGCTCAACTAACATAATGCTTCGTCGATTTGTGCTGCCATGGCTCTTAAATGCCTTCACTTTAGGCGTGAATAATCCTTTTTGGATTCTATAACTTTAACAATGACTATCTTCCTCCCGCACACTCACCTCATATAAATATTTCTTCTTTTTAAACACTTAATGCGTATATACTCAGATAAACTGCTTCATCTTTCACAATACCACACTACTACATCACATTTCTCCCATTTTCATCTTCCCGGACCGTTCTAAGCTTCAATTCGTAGGCTAAAACGAATCTCACGCAGGAGCACACACAAGCGTTCATGTCACGTTTTTGATAAACTCCCTAGAGCACGTTCATCTGTCGTAACAATATTATATGTAAAACTCTTCCACAGCTGAAGACAAGAAACAGCTCTTTTCGGGAATAACTTTGATCACTGTGCTTTAAACGAAAAACTCTTCAAAATTAACAAAAACTCCTCTACAATTTGTGCTATCTGTAAAACTTCAGAAAATGTTTCTTATGTATTTCTACGTTGTCCTCTCTATCGATTTCAATGACATATTCTGAAGGAAAAGATAAAGAAGATTATTGATGAAGATTTGTCAATGATATCTCTTTTCTGCAAAAGCTGCAGTACACGCACTAGATTAAAAATTCAAACCCTGTTTCTCAGTTTCTTAGAGGAAAGTTCTTTAATAAACAGAATCTGAATTAACCCTTTGCTGGGATTTCGCTTTTCGGAAAAAAAAAGAGGAATTCAATCTACAAATATGAAATATTGACTGTTCAAGAAAAATGTGTTTTTTAGAAACTTTCTCTAGCGGCCAGTATCTCATGTGATAACCTCATGGTTACTTTTATGGTAGAATTAAAGTAAAACTGTGACTCTGCTATTTTTTATACCTTGTTTGAAGTGTTAATTTTCATTTTTGAAATCTATTTTGGTACAGAAAGGAAAGGAAATTGGGATCCAAGAGATTGGATCACAGAAAATTTACTCTGAACAAGTAGAAACTTTTAAAATTTCAGAAAAACTATAATTTTTATATTCTACATTGTGATTTAAATGTCCTATTCTTTGTTTGGAATAGCAGGAAGCCCAATGTTGAAGGGTTTCTAACCTTCCTATCATATTTTATCTATCTCTCTTCAACAGCTCTGCCGCTTCATACTTGATGATCTGTAAAGATATATGTATTAAAAATTCTAGGTATTTCAAAATTGTGAATTATAATATTTCATTACCACCAATCAAACTAAGAAAAAGTTTTCTAATTCTTATTTTCAATATTTCCAATCGAAATTTCATGACGTTCATATTCCACCACCAAATTTTCCCATTTCTATCATTTAATACGTAGTTGCAATATTCTTTTGAAATTTTGAAATTTTCAGTCTCTTTCACCTTTAGAGGGTGCAATTATAGTTTTCGAAAGATTCCAAAAATGCGAATCATAATATTTTATCAATTCCTATCTTATACTAAAAAGATTTTTCCTTTTATCTCTAAATACAAACAATTATCTGCTAAAACAGAAAATTGTGTTTTCTCACCCTACCCCCACCCCCTGGGTCTAAGATGTCAATTCATTGTTGCCAATGGAAATATCATAACGTTCACATTACACCACCAAAATTTAAAAATTCTAGCTTCAACACATCGTTTGCAATATTTGTTTGAAACTTTTGAATTTCAAATTTTTCCATTGTTATAGGGCGCAATTATAATTTTCGGAAATTTACAAAGTATGAATCATAATATTTTATTAATTCCTATCTAACAAAAAAAAAGCCGTCCCATGGCCGAGTGGATAGCACGCTTGGCTACTGATCTAAGATACCTGGGTTCGAGCCCCGGTTAAGGCATGGATGTGTGTGTCGTTTTTCTGCTAAGGTCCTTCCATCCTCTCAGACCTTCTGCTATGGCATATAAACTGACAGACTCCTGTCAGACCTCTGTGGCAAGCAGCTGCTTGAGGGGGGTATTTACTTTTTATAACCCAAAAATAATTTTTCTTTTATCTCTGAAAACAAACAATTACCTGCTAAAGCTAAAAAAGTTTGTTTTCCTCCCTCTTCTGGGTCTAAGGGTTAACTCATTGTTTGCAATAAAAACATCGTGACTTTCATATTCCACCACCAAAATATCAAATTTCTAGCATAAATATATCGTTTGTAATATTCGTTTGAAATTTTCAAATATTTCCACCGCTGGAGGGCGTAATTATAATTTTAGAGAGATTCGAAAAGTGCATTTGATAATATTTCATTAATACCTATCCAACACAAAAATAATTTTTAATTTATTTCTTAAACAAAAAAGGTTCGATGTCTACAGACGGACAGACAGACAGACGACAAAAGCGAAACTATTACCTCCTTTTCTTTGAAAACGAGATAAGAAAAAAAAAGACTATTCGCATGTATTTTGAACTATACTTTTCACTTGGATCTTTCTGTGTCGTTTGTATACATACATTATCGCTGTCTTATTAAATATACATTTTTTATGGCAGAAATTATTACCGATACAGTGGCTGACATTTTTGTCTAACGGATGCAAAACTTGTTCTGACAGCGAAGCGAATCTTTGAACTATACATTAAGTATGAGCAGGAATAAATAAGTTTTTTGAGAAAAAAAAATTGAGAAATATTGGCATCGTTAAGAAATAATTTTGTGGAAAAAATAATTCACCGATGAGTGGGACATGCCACCTATCGGCCAATCATTTTTTCCACAAATTTATTTCTTGAATTATATGTCAACAGCTAATCTGTGAATTTATTATTGATTGATTTGCATATTTAGTTTTAAATGCCACAAAATTTTCTCTATGTTGCAATATTTCATTTGTCCTATTTCTCTCTCTCCTTTTCTCCATAAATATATTTTCAGCATCAACTAAATAGAGTAAGCAAGAGTAAGTGCAGCAAGACAAAGACATGGAAAGATCATCGAGGTAAACCTCACAGATTAAGAAAATGACACTGGGAGTCATTTTGGTGAGTCATTCGGTGTAACATGTCAGGTACTCTGTTAATGTCAGGTGCACAAGTCAGTGTGTCTGTTAATTACAGTCAAATACATTTCCAATAACTAATTCTGTGGTATAATGCTCAAAGACACTAATAGAGGATAATTGTTTGGCTGCCGGTATCTCAGTATCAAGAATTTCATCGCATATTCTTCAAAGATATGGCTGACGGTGGATTAAGCAGAGGAATTTGGAAACAAATGTTCTCATTGCATCAGTTGAAATTTTACTCTTCGTGTATTCTGCAAAGACTGCCACCCAAATGAGAAATGTAACGTCAAATATTAGGCAGCAGTGTCTAATGTTTGAGAGACGAACATTCTGATTAAGTGATTAAAACATTATCAGATCTAACTGTGCCGAGAAAAGCGTTCAATCCCAAACATTAAGCTGAAAGGGGATAGTAACAGATTACGTGGGCAAATTAATAAAATGGAATAGATTGTACTTACGAAGAGAAACTGTGTAGAATGAAAAATCAGAAATTATGGGTATTCCAGAAACTTCAAATGAAAATCAAAGTTTTATAGTGCGTAAACCAATTAGCAGATGAACTATCGAATATATTAATTGGAATAAAATAGAAAAGAGAATAGCCTAAGTGGATTGCGATTATATGTAGAGCCATCTAAGGAATTGGGTTAAGGATCGAGCTACGATAATGAAACAATTTTATACGAGGTGTGAGAACTTAACATTTCACACACTTGGAAATAGGCGCTACTACATCCACAGCGAATTTATTTCAGTCAACTGTTTAGACCTGAAAAAAACATTTATGATATAAAATAAAAAACCTACGATAACAATTGTGTTCCACATATGTGTCCATGAAGATGTAGAAAAGTTAAAAATGATTACATGATAAGACTAACTTGAATCTAAAATATGATTTGGATTGTGCTTACCTCTGAGCGGCATTGTTTTGCACACAATGAGTTAAATGACCAGGTCACAAGAACCCCGCAGGCTGAGAGAAAGTCCACTTGGCAGCTGTTGGTAGAAAGATAGTAACTTCCGGTCAAGGCCATCCAGCGTGTTCTTTTCAGTGCACAGGGTATGACTCTCCCAACCACGAGACCATGGCGTAATGTCCCATCCGACGGACGGCTGCATTTCCTAGCTCATTGGTGTCCCTTACTGACCGAGGGCAGGGCGCGAAGTTTAGAGGAAATATATCTCAACCATGGCCCAGGCAGGACTCGAACCTGCGAATTGCACATTATAAGCGTGGCGCGCTACCGTCTGAGCCACCCCCCATCCCACCAAAATATGATGTATTGGATAAATATAGAATATTCATGATACAAAACCCACTAGTTCCGCCTGAGGAACTATCAGTATAGGGAATTGCCATGTTACCACTATCTACGGTCAGAGTCAAGACTATACCATATAGATATAGCTCATCCCCGACTATCCTATGGCGAACAGTCTTATAGAAGGAAAGCTCATCCATCGGTCAAAACCTAAATTTAATCTATTCCACGGTTAGCCACAAACAAGGATATGTAGATCCAAGTTGACTCGGCTCCCATGATGGGAACTCTTAGTCGGGCCCGAAATTTGGAGCCCAGTCCGACCTGAAGGACCAAGTCAGTCAGCAGGACCCCGAACGACTCCCCTGAGTCTCTGAGATGGAGGTCTTAGCTTACTCAATCGGGTCCCAAACCGGTACAGAGTGGAGCTTTCGACCTCAAGATCTTAACCTGTCCAATCGGGGCCCAAACCGGTCATCAGAGCCTTCGACTTAATGGGATCTCAAGCTCCCCCCCCCCCCCCCCCCACACACACACACACCACCACCACCACCACCACCACCACGTCAGGGTGGTTACCTGTCGGGAGGGGTGATAAATATAGAGGAAAGATTTCCATTAGCCGGGTGGGATCTGAACCCACGACCTCCTGATAACATGTCAGGTGCTCTGACAGCCAAACAATCACCCTCTATAAGTGGCTTTAAGCATTATATCATTGAATTACTCATTGGAAATGTAGTTGATTGTAATTGAAGACTCTGGTCCAGAAGAAACTTTCCAGTTCAATGCACCCTGCCAGCCCACGGCATGATATATTTTTTTAAGCCAACACTACGAGAATCGAGCTTAAGCATTGTTATTGAAATAATAGAACCTCTCAGATACACCTGGTAGTAATTTGTTAGATAAATATAGAGGAACAATTGTCATTAGCCGGTGGGATCTGAACCCACGAATGCTGATAACATGTCAGGTGCTCTGTTAACGTCAGGTGCAAAAATCAATGTGTCTGTTAATTACAGTCAAATACATTTCCAATAACTAATTCTGTAGTATAATGCTCAAAGACACTAATAGAGGATAATTGTTTGGCGGCCGGTATCTCAGCGGTCAGAGCACCTGACATTTTATCAGGAAGTCGTGGGTTCAGATCCCACCCGGCTAATGAGAACGTTTCCTCTATATTTATCTAACAAAATACTACCAGGTGTATCTGAGAGATTCTGTTATTTCAAAGTATGATGTATCGGCTGTTAAATGTAATGTTGTGGAAGATTAATACAAGAATTTTTTCAGAAAAACTCTACCTATAAGTTCCATTTATCAGTATTAAGGATCCAAAATTCCTCAACCTAAAGGGCAGCAACAATCAAAATATTTTCTCCACAATGTCCTATTACCTCATCAGGTTCACTCACCATTATGAAAAGTTGAATGTTAAAAGCGCATATAAGGAAAATAAATATTCATTTCCTTTCTTCTTATTACTTTTCGTTTTTTATTTGTCACTTTATAGGTATATTTGTGAATTTATTAAAGGAGTTATTCCCATCATACCTTCTCAACCCGGTGACCAAACGTAAAACGTTATATGCCAAATGAAAGCTTGTGACATAAGGAACATCAAAGGCTATAAAAATGTTTACTTCCCATTCTTTCTTTTTTTTCAAAAATAGACAAATTTTTAAATCATATAATATTGAAGATGAGATTTGTGAAGGATAACTCGAAGATGGAGAGGATCAAATATATGTAGAGCTTGTTAAAGTATTTCTATAATAATTACCGATTTTCTGACAGTAAGTGTTTGTCCCTTTTTCTGTTTTATCAATTCTACAAATAAGTGTTTAAAATAGGTTTAGCCATACATATTAATACAGAAATGACCTAAACAATCTTTTGATGTGGATATGATTTTGGCCAGCAACAGTTTACTTTCTCTCTCGCCAGTTCCATGTTTTTCGTGATCGTTGCCTTGAGCTATTAACTTACCAATGCTCTTTTCCGCAAGGTAAGTATGCTTATGAGGTGTGCTTACTTTTGGTATGTAACAATTGAAGACATCTCTGCATACTTTGATACCAAACTCAAAAATCTAAATGGAAATACAAGAAGCAGTTTCTTACCTGTTAAGCACAGAAAGAAGCAAATGAAAATTTCTCCTTTGCACATATTGAACTGTCTCCATATATCCATACGTTAATCATTTTCCCTCCAATGCGCTACTGAAGAAAAATATTTCATTGTGAACTCTTACCACTTTTCTTCTATTTTTATCTCGTTTTCAAAGGGGACCAGACAATAGTCCTTTTCATTTTTTTTAGCATTTTTATAATAAAAATAATGTTTATTAACTATATATAACATATAATACACTTAATAATAAATAAATAATGCTTATACAAAATAATGAATTAAAATAAAATCCACAATGAACAATTGAACAAAATATACAACTGATGTAAATAAAACCATGTAATGTAAAATATTTATTGTGAAATGAAATGCAATAAAATAAAAGCCATATAAGAACAACCAATGAGCTTTATGCGCTTACAGGTTGTCAATTTAAATTATTGGTTTTTAACGATATGCATTTTTATAACACAGAATTAAAGGTTTAAGTGGAAAAATTAATAATTTTATATTTATTCATTAATGACATGAAATGAGGTAAGTAACTTAACAATGAAATAAAGACTCAATATTTTGTATATGTAATAATCTTTGCTTAATTTTTATTTTAAATATATTTTCAATTTTTTCTTCCCTTATATTTTTCGTTAATTTATTAAAATTTTGTGGAACTAGAATCATGAAATGTTTATGGATAATTTCTTTTCTTGAAAAAGGTACATAATAAAGTTCTTTATTTCTATGATTTATTTTTGTATGTTGTAATTTTAAGAAATCTGGGTTTTTAAACACAAACGTAAGGATTATATAAATATATAATTGTCTTAAATTCAAAATTTTATTTTCAATAATCATATTTTTTAAATTCGTAATATTGTTATTCATAATAACCTTCAGATTTCTGTTTTTTAATGTTATTAATTTGTTTAAATAATTAAAATATGTTCCTCCCCAACTATTTAAACATTAGTTACATTTAGTTTCGGTTGTGATCTGCCTGTCCTTCTGTAGACATCCAAAGTTTTCGTTTTTAGAGATAGATTAAAATTCATTTTGGGTTAAATAGGTATTGTTGCAATATTAGAATGCGGGTTTTCCGAATTCCACAAAATTTAATTTGTGCCCTCTACTGGTGGAAAATGTTGTAAATTACAAAATTTTAAACTGTTGCAAATCATAGGTTAAAAATTTGAAATTTTGATGTTGTAATGTTAATGTATTGAAGTTTGCATTTCAACAATTAGTTGCCACCTTTCACTCAGCGGGTAGGAAAAGTAACTGTTTTGCTTTAAAAATTAGTTGGAAAATTCTTTTTTATTCGGATAGGCATCAATGAAATATTATAATTCACATTTTTCAAATTCTTAGATAGTTCTAATTTACATCATTAGTGAGTAATAAATATGAGAAGGGAAACTTTTAAAGAATGTTGCAAGTGTTTAGTTGCAAAAGTTTACTAAAGAAAGTTGCAAATTCGGTTGCAGAGAGTCAAGAGATTTTGCACAAAAAACAACAATCTTCCTTCTTTACCCAGAGGGGTGTTAGAAAAGAAACTTTTTAAATTAAATTAATATAAATGAATTAATATTGCTCTACACATTCGCTTTTAAAACCCAAAATATGCTTGCTTGTTAATAATCTTTACGGTTTACGTATCAGCAAAATGAAATTATTCTCAAAAACAAATCATAAACTGAAAGTTTCCCAATGGCGATGTAAAGTTACCCTTGATATATAAAGAAAAAGTTATAAAATGCAAGCCTCTGGGAAAATGTCATTCACCCCTTCGATTCTCCTTCTCTAAAAAAGAAAATGCAGACTACTTCGCATTTTCCTATAGAAAAAGACAGGCCATGAAATCCGGCATTTTTTTCCTCTCCCATTACACGAAACATAGGCGCCAAGATTTGGGAGCCAGCGACGTAGAAAACGAGTGACGATCCTTAACATCATTTGCCTGGTGCATAAACCAGCAGCGCTTTTCTGCATTCACTGCCCCGATGTGGTGTCTCGCGATCACGATTCTGCAGGCAAGAGGTAAGATCCTCTCTGCTATCAATCTTGGAATCTCGAGCAAGCAGAATTTCAGAAATGTTAAATCATCAACATGTGCATTTCCCAAGGCATTCATTGTCCGTAAGAAGAATCCACCTGAAGGGTAACGCTTTAGAATTCCTAACACCATCTTCTACTTTTAAGATTCAATTATTTCAGCACTCGAGATTCAAAGGAATCGGCATTATTTTCAATCTCATAAATTATTAAATAGCAATAAATTTCATCGTGAGCAGTTTTACACAATGCTTATTGTAAGAAAAAAATGTAATGTTTAGAGTTTTGTTACTTTTGAAGCACATGCTATTATTGGATTGACAGAGTATTAAAGATGTCCTTATTTAAGATTATTAAATTCGATTGATAGATTATTAAAAATGTCCTTATTATGTCTTGGGTTCGTATCCCTCCCAGCTGAAGACAATTTTTGTTCTAAAATTGATCGATGTTGAATTCAAGGTGATATCTTCTTTAAGAGTTGAACAAATGCGTCGAAAAAAACTCTTCATTTTAATCAACTCTATATTCAGAATATACTTGCCATCTTCATGACATGCTTGTCATTATTTCTTGAGGCTGAGAGCAGCTGGGACAATATCTTCATGAGACACAGAGAATGTGTACTGCTGATAGAAAGTTCATAACATCAATTAGAGGAAATCTTGGTCAGCGGCCGGTGGCTCAGTGGTCTAAAGCACCTGGTATGTTATCAGAAGGTCGTGGGCTCGTATACCACCTAGCTCAAGCTAATTTTTCCTCTAAAATTGATCGAAGTTAAATTCAGAGTGATCCTTAATCCTTAATCAGTAAAACAAATTCGTCGAAAAAAATCTCTTCAAATTAAAAAATTCCTTCGCATCTTAGCATTCTTAACACGCAACTTTCTTTAGTTCATTTTATGTTGCATAAAACTGTTAATCACTCCAATGTAGCAGATTTCCTTTCA
This sequence comes from Ryuthela nishihirai, assembly GCA_038380435.1. Taxonomy (NCBI): domain Eukaryota; kingdom Metazoa; phylum Arthropoda; class Arachnida; order Araneae; family Heptathelidae; genus Ryuthela; species Ryuthela nishihirai. The sequence continues at coordinate 114,667,414 of JAWZYU010000004.1, forward strand.
ATTACATATTTTTGCACTACATTTTTGTCCAGCATATTTTTAATCATAGGCAATTCCACATTTGCACAAAGTGAGCAATACAATGAAGATAACACCACACTGAAATTAATTTTAAAAACCTTGTTCCAGTCTTGAAATAGATATAAGTTTCACCTCAAAATCAAAGAACTTTGTCTTTAATGTTGATCTTGGCATTCATTGCTTCACATGATTCCATTTACTGCTCTTTGCTCAATTGCCTATTAAGCAATAAAAAAAAGTCATTCGCAGAGGCGAATGCAAAAGGGACAGTTACCCCCTCCCTCCCCATCTGAAAGAAAAGTTTTTGAAAAATTAATTTACGATGAATAATTTAGGTGTAACAAAATTTATTTTTTCCTTAAAAAATTGATTTTTTTTGGTTTGTTTTAGGAAGCATGTAATTTCTGTTTATTTATTAATAAGAAAAATGCTTAATTTTATTTTCATAATATGCTCCCCTTTTCTAAATGTTTTCTGCTATCCTTAGTTGCATTACGGTATGATTGCTGTTTTCCCAAATGAGCTCATGAATGATCGGTTCGACCTACATGTTTCCATCTTGAAAAAAATGATTTTTCCCACCCCCAATGAAAAAGATTTCTACCGACGTCCATGTAAGCAATCTTAAAATATTTATAAATGTATTTATGTGTAGTTTTTCGCCAAACCTCAAACGGTAGAAATTTCATACATCAATCACAAAACATGCTGAGAACTAAATGCTTAATATGACGTTCAAAGTACCGATAACGTCTATAATTTCACAGATCACTTTCACTTGAGCAGTAAAAAGAGTTAATTGCGATACAGAAGTCTGTTTGAAATTCAAGCAGAAATAAAGATTAAAAAAAGCGAAAACCACTAATTACACGGCCACATTTTAGCCCAACAGTTACAAGAGGGTTGAATCTGTTTAGAATATCTTATGCACACTGCTCGTCAAAGTTAAGCAAGGATCACCAAAATGGGAAAATTATTTCTCACAATGCGTGAAGGAATATGAAAAAAGACACCCTACCGGAGGAGTATCTTCGTAGACACTCGATCATTTTAAATTTAAATTTACATTGTCAGTCTGTAGTAGTCTATTATTTCACGATGCCTCCAAGAAAATGCTTAGACGACTTAAAACGATAGAGAACCGCTGTAAGGTTGGAGGCTGGGTTAATCACGGAGGCGGACATATTCCTTTGTTTCTACCATTCTGTTATCTCAAGGCTATGGAAGCAATTCCAAAGAGTTATTAGACATGCTCAAGAGCATTATGGAGTGGCACCCTCACAGGATCACTATATTGGACTACCGTTCCAACGTCGCAGGAGAGCAACAGCATTATCTCTGCCTTCGAGTCTCATTGCAGTCACAAGAAAGCAGGGGTACCTGCTTCAGCAGTGATCAGAAGGCATCACAATACCAGTCAACCTGTTGCAAGCACTGTTTTAAAATGCAGTGTCGCGATAATGTGGCTTGGATCGATGAGTATACATTTTTCTTTACAATCGGACAGCAGACTTGTACTGATCTGGAGAGAGGAAGGATCTCATATCCACCACCTTAAACACCTTTGAGAGAAGTACATTTGGTGGTAGAGTTTTCACTGTGTGAACTGGGCTTCCATTGGATGACCGTACCTATCTTCTTATATTTAATGGAGGTTCTATGAATGCTCTGAGATATAGGGATGAGAGATGAGATCATTGATCCATACGTCAAGACCCGATGCTGGTGGAGTATGTGGGAATTTCCTCGTAATGAATGATAATGTCCGTCCACACAGACAAATCTGACCAACCAATATCTTAAAGAATAATTTATACAAAGAATAGAATGGCCTTTTTCCTTCAGATCTCAGTACTGTTCTTATTGCTCAATGACTTGATTGCGTACCAATTGTCTTCGCCTTCTTCTTGTAAGCATGAATCGACATTGTCAGACCTGCATTATTGCTAGAGGGGGACAGATCCCTATTCACTATATATTTTACATTCTTAACGACACCCCCCCCCCCCACACACACACACATACATTTTTCACTTACTCTCCTAAATTTGGTTTTTTAGGCTAAATATATAATCGCATTGGCTAAAATTTTCACTTATCACAACTTTTCCTTTCTCTGATTTAATTGAATTTGAAGAATGAGTTCACTATCATCTGAATCGCGTTCTTCATTTCCACCTTTTTAATCTGTATAATATTTTAGTTCAGACGTCAGATTCTCTTCCGTCAGATACATTTGCAGGCATCTCTACGTCAGAATATCTCAACATAGTGTTAGAAGACATATAGTATTTTATATCATCCATTGCAGAAAGTTTAAACGACATTAATACTTCAGAGGATAAATGAAGAGCGATCACAGAAATTCTCAACTGATGAACAGGAAGAATTTCTGCAGCATGAAACATGTCACGTTTGTGTCCACAGACATGTCTAAACCTGTGTAGATATGTTGACAGATTACTTTAACTCTGAATACTTATAAGATTTACTAATTATTGCACATTTCAATCTCATATCTAATACGTTATTATGTGAAAATAACGTATTGGAACAAAGAATTAATTTTATAAAATTTGGATCATATGCACGAGAATAGCATATTTGACCCAATTATGTCGTTGTGTAGTTTTACGTGAGTAGCACTTTCTTTTTTGCGCGCAGTGGCTAAATGGTCATAATGATCACAAGAAAATGGAATTCACTGAATAGATGTTAGAAGATAGATAGTAGCCTCCAGTTAAGGCCATTCGTCGTGTCCTTTAACCTGGACAGGGTACGTCTCACTTTTACAATGCTACAAGACTTAACGTCCCATCCGGCGGATGGCGATCTTTCCAAGATTATAGATGTCTCCTTTTTCATCAAGGACAGAACAGAAGTTAGGGGAGAGAGATCTCAATGCAAATACTATTGGGATCCGAACCTTAGTAATTCAGATTGGCGTGTTATCGACTCAGGTAACCCCGCCACACCCAGTTAGGAATTAATGAAATATTATTTCAAATTCTGACAATATTAATTAATATACGGTAAAAAGAACACCAAAGTAGGACTCGTAAAATATTTCATCACACTGAAAAGACAAAAATATTATTGACAATTAAAATTAACTTCGGGTCAAACAGATCCGAACAAAATATCAAGAGTAGTACTGAAACTCTGAGAGATTCACAAAGAGTCAAAGCTTTTGCTATAGATTACATATTCATTACGATAATCGTGATTTGATTTCTATTGGAATTGAGGATGATGGAATCATGTCAAACACGTTATTATCAAAACTAACAGTTCTACACTTTTCTGGGTAAAATGTAGCAGAGGAGAAAGAGTCATAAAAAAAAGCTTAATGAACTGCCAAAGTAAATTGTAACTAATAAAGATCTTTGCAAGATATCGTATTTAATAATGCTAATGATTTGGTCTTTTAGAAAAATGTTGCTGATGAGATGAACTCTTTCATTAGAGCTGTTGATGAGTCTGGTAATCGGGTATGTTTGGTGATAAATAGAGAGAAAGCTTAATGATGAAATGAACATAAATTGGTGCTATTCATTGTTCGTGCTTTTGTGCCTCTTCCTCAGTTTACATCTCTTGTGGACTATGCACTGGCGATGTGGATATGAGATAAACAGGACCCCAGAACAATTTCGACTAATGCTGAAATTTTTGAAAATCTATGCATAGTATGGAAAAATAGGTGCATACAGCGAAATAAGACTACATATGTTTTAATAGAAAATCGTTGAGCGTGAGTTCAAAAGAATATTTAGTGACAAAATTTTGTAAATGAACTAATTTAGTATAAAAGTATGAATAAAAACACAAAAATAAAACAAATTCAGCTAAGACAAATCTTTACCTTCATCAGTATAAAAATGAAACATCAGAAGAATATTTCACCTTTTCACTGTTATTACAAACAGTCGTTTCGTTAAAATTCTTACCGTCTCTACTCAAAACATAAAATAAGACTTTTTACAATACTCAATAAGTGGCACAATCATATTTGCGAATAAATCTGTAAACTACCAAGAACAATCTTACCAATTCTTTAAACAAACCAAAAATAACCACGCATCAAATGATTTTCTTCCAGAATTTCAGCCATCAAGTACTCCCAAACTGCAGCTAAATATACTGGGCTTTCAGAACCAATTCTTTTCAGGCGTTGATCACCACCCATCAGACGATGAACTCTTCCTACAGAGAAGTTGAGGTCAGCTCTACTTGCGCGACTAACATTTCTCGTCCTTGATCTAATCTCTAAATATCTTGAATAACTTTCCTAACTTTAATTTTATGCTAATTCACTTAGTGCAAAAGGAATATACACATTCAAACATTACCATTTTCTTTATTCCTCTTCAACAGCGTTAGAGTTCGAGTTCTTATTGTTCAAATCAACTAGTGACGTAATTCACATGCTTAAAACACATCAAAATGATACAGCACATCACGGTTTCATTGTTGCTCGTTCATCCGTCGAAACAATATAATACTTTGATCGTTTCTAAAGTTCATTATGATGGCGAAATTTTATCCCTTTTTAACGAAGATAGCAGGAAATGTGATGCTTTTACTGGTATCTTCGGCATTAGATGACTTGATTATGCAGGTAATGACGAAGTTAGACTAAATTAACAATTTCCTTTGAGTGGCATGTTATGTAGGTAGAGACTGAATGTTTGGCTGCACTGCCCACATACAAAGCTACAAACTAGAGGATAGTATTATGAACAGCGTACTTACAGATCTCAAAAAGAGGGAAAGACATAGGTGAGTTCAATAAGGTCAAAAACGTGTCAGAATTACCCGACAATGACCACATTCAACAGCTGTAGCACACGATTGGGTGTATGGAGAATTTAATATTCTGCTTGAATCTCCGTAGCTGTTGACTTCCTAAGGATTATTTACGCATAAGTATTAGTAGATTGCTAGAGACGTTCACATTTTTATCTCGTTTTCAAAGAAAAGGAGATAATATATTCCCTTTGTCGTCTCTCTATCTGTCCGTCTGCAGACATCGAACTTTTATCTTTAAGAGATAATTATTTTTGTGTTGGATAGGTATTGATGAAATATTCTGATATGCACTTTCCAATCCTCCAAAGCTATAATTACGCCCTCCAGCGGTGGAAATATTTGGAAATTTCAAAATTTCAAACAAATATTGCAAACGATGTATTTATGCTAGAAATTTGAAATTTTGGTGGGGGAATGTGAAGGTCACGAGGTTTTCATTGCCTACAATGAGTTACACTACTGTGCAAATTAGTTGGGACAATAGGAAAATGAAGTAACAAAAACACAACTAAAATATTTATTTGTTTAATAGTGTGCATAGTAAATAGTGAATGTGACCCCCCCTTAGCTTTCATTACTTCTTTCACCCTCTCAACCATTGATGCCACTAGCTTTACACACATCTCATTCACTTCAGGGTCGTGGCACCACACTTTCATGACACTTTCTATCATTTTGGTTTTCGTCGTGCAATCCATCTTAGATATGCGCGCTTTAATAATGGCCCACAAATTTTCAATGGGGTTTAGATGGGGTGAATTTCCTGACCACTCCAATACCTTCAAATGTTGCTGGGTAAAGAAGCTCTTAACAAGCTTAGAATTGTGGCATGGAGCCAGATCCTGTTGAAAAGCCCCGTCGCCGTTAGGAAACAGCTTCTGCAGTGTTGGGACCATTTTCGCCTCCAGAACGCCTATGTACTTTTTGCTGTCCATCATTCCTTCAATGGGGTGAAGCGTCTGTGGCCCGGAAGCTGTGAAACATCCCCAAAACATGACTTTGGGTGGGTGTTTGGGGGATTGCTGGATGTGGCCAGATCGAAGAGGTTCTCCAGGCGAGCGGCGGACGAAATTTGACCTGTAGCCATGCACCTCAAAGTGGGTTTCGTCGGAAAATATCACTTTTTCCCAATTCTCCACAGTCCAGTCTCGATGTTTCTTTGCCCAGGATAGCCTTTTCGCTTCATAGCAGGTGTCAAAAGCTGCTTTTTGGAGGGACGTCGAGCCCGGCGGCGACATTCCACAAGGCGACGACGTATGGTGGAAGCATCTATATTAACCCCATGAGACGGAATCTCCCTTTTGATGTCTCCACTGGTCTTCTTTGGGTCTATGATACTAATTCTTTGAATTAGACTACCATCTCTAGGGGAGGTTTTCTTTGTCTTCCACAATGTCCTTTACGGGACGTGTCCACGGACCCTGTCTCCTTATGCAGCTTCATGATCCGTGAAACGCTGGATTTCCCGACGCCAACTGCTTTTGCTATCTGCCTAGCAGTAAGTGAAGTGATTTCGCCTAAAGCGATTATTTTAGCTCGTTTACGAGGCGTGATATCCATGATGTATTTAATAAAAAAAGTTTCCAATGAAAATTGTGAACTACTTACATAATCACGTCCTCAGCCTATGAAATATCAATTCCGACTAAAGTGGAAGTGTAAATAATAGCAGAGTAACACGACAGACAATTCTAGACTTGCAGATATTGTTCTGCTGCAAGTCTAAACTTGCGCTGTCCATTGCAGGGACACACGCAAGTTTAGACTTGCATCAGTTTAGACTCTGCAGCGGAAGGGACTTAGCGTTCCTTCGCTTGTCTCAACTAATTCGCACAGTAACTGTAACCCTTAGACCTAGAGGAGGTGGGAAAACAAACTTTTTTAGCTTTAGCAGATAATTTTGTTTTTAGAGATAAATGAAAAGTTATTTTTGGGTTAGATAGGAATTGATATAATATTATGATTCACACTTTGTAAATTTCCGAAAACTATAATTGCGCCCTCTAACGATGGAAAAATATTTAAATTCAAAAATTTCAAACAAATATTGCAAACGATGTATTAAAGCTGGAAATTTAAAATTTTGGTGGTGTAATGTAAACGCATAATGTGTCCTTAACAACGAATTAACCTCTTAGGCCCAGGGGGGATGGGAAAAGACAACTTTTTGTTTTAGCAGATAATTATTTGTATTTAGAGAAAAATGGAAAAAAAATATATTTTTTAGGGTTACGTAGGAATTGATAAAATATTATGATTCTCATTTCCGGAATTTTTCTAACATTAATTTGCGCCCTTTAACGGTGAAAATGTTTGAAATTCCGAAATTTCAAACGAATGTTACAACGATGTATTAATGATAGAAATATGAAATTTTGGTTGTCGAATACGAACGTCTGAAGTTTTAATTGTTTCCATTGGAAACAATGAAAATGATAATTAGAAAACTCTTTTTCAATTTGATTGGTACTAATGAAATATTAAAATTTTCATTTTTTAAATACGTACTAATTTTAATATACATATATTATATATCTTTACAGATCACTGAAATGATGAAACGGCGGAGCAGTTATCGAAACAGGATAACGGGAGTAAGAGATAATTATGGATTATAAGATTAATAGATTAGCAGCCATACTTGGTATCCCAATCTGTTATCGTAGATCGTAATATTCATATTCGTTGTACCGGGTAATCAATTTACCCCTGACCATCTCCATCATAAAGATATGCCTATTTGGCATGAGTAAGAACAAAATATATAAGTAAACCACCCTTAGGTGGGAAAAGGGCAACATAAAGAAAAATCTATCCCCTAAGGGCAAACATAAGAAAAGCTAAAAATAGCAGAAAATTGTATAAGAAACCTAAAACAGGTAGGTCTCCTCAGAGAACGCTACCGTTTTAGGCCTCTTGTACTTGTTCAAAACAGTATGATCGTAAAGAATCAGAGAAGAAATAATCTCATTGGGATTATTGCTTACAGCCTCAAAAAATATTTTTGAGGTGCGTTATATATGTGTGTATATATATATTGTCGATTATATGGTGTATATATTTTCAAAATCTTGTTCTGTAAGACCTGAATCTTACGAATATTGGCAGGTGTAGTATTCGCCCATATGGTTGAAGCATAGAGAATCACCGGTCTGATGATCATATCATAGAGTAAAAGCTTATGATCAATCATTGAAATGGAATTTCTTCTAAGGAGTGTCCCCTCAATGAACTGACTTTGGAGATTATATTATTTATGTGATAGTCCCACCTTAACCTCTTATGTATAACAACCCCAAGATATTTGACTGAATCACTGTAATCAATGAGAATATCTTGTAAATGGAGGCAAGTGGGATTCGTAATACGCTTTCCAGTAAAAAAGATGGCATAAACTCTTATCAGAGTTAATTTTTATCTTCCATTTTTCGTACCATGTGCCCAGCCAACACCACCAAAAGGAGAAGACCCTACCAGTCGGTGAAGCGAGTCTGATGACGTCATTTTAGTCGACCCGTAGTCAACTTAGGCAACACAGGAGAACGTGGTATTCTAGCAGCGTCGCCTCTATCTTACTATAGTTAGTGTTTAACTAGTTTTGCCGCGTTTGATTTGGTGTGTGCACAAAGCATTTTGTTATTAAATTCATTAATTTTTTTAGCGAAATGCCATCGCGCTGCTGCGTTCCTCAGTGCAGGAGCAATTACGACGGGGAAAAAATATTCTCAGTTTTTAAATTTCCAGAAGATATTGATTTGCGACAGAAATGGATTCGTTCAATACCAAGGCAAAACTTCTGACCAACGAAAGCATCCAAGGTAAGAAGAACTTTATTCTGTATTAATATCTGTTGTCATACTTATGAACTTCTAAAGTAAAAATTATCGTTTTAACTACTGTATGTTACGTTTGTATAATATACATGTATAATATCATTGATCTTGTATGGATTAATTTGACGTTATTTTTATTAAGTAAGAAACCTAACATGCTGGAATAAAAAATGTCGAATGTACATATGTTAAAATGCTTAAATAGAAAAGAATATTTCACAGTGACCAGACTTTTTATTTAATAGATTACAGTAGTAAGTTATGAAAATGGTACTTTTCTTGGGATAGTTTCAGGGTCTAATGTTATAGCACTACATTTATACATCCATAAAGTTCAAATATATCTCGTATAAGTTAATATGATAATACTGTTAAACTTGAAATACATATATGAGCCAAAGGCAAGATCATGGGAAAACCTACTTTTAAATACCAAATCTCTGCATAAGTATTAGAAATTATTTTGGTGTTATTACTAGTATACTTGGATACAAATTGGATCCAGATTTCAAAGCCTAGAGATGGCTTCGCGAATATGTATTATTTTCCTGCTGAAGTTTTGCCTACCTCACACATCAGCTATTTTTTAATAAAATCATGACAGGTAATAATAAATGTTTATTGTAGAAACTGTCGACAAACAGTAAACTACCTGACCAATCAATTCCTAATAACTATCAGCATTAAATTAATCTGCATAATTAATCTCTGAAATCAGGTCAACTTATAGTGGATATTAAAGAATGGGTGGGCTACATCTAGCGTACATATGAATTAATAAATGAAAGGATATTTTGAAAAAGGATTTAATAGTAAAGTTAAAGAGTTTTTTTACTTTCAAAGGAATAATTAAAAGTGCATATATTTCCAATCTCTTTCATTGTAAAATGAGATAAGTCAGGTATATTATAATAAAGGTATAACAGTCTACTGTCATATCTTTATTGCATGTAACTGCAGATTTTGTTTTAATTTTGTTAGAAATGTATTCTATAATCATATTAGAGAATATTTGAAGGGTTATCTGTCATTTCATCTATTATGTGAATATGAATATGTTAAACACCACAAATGCATGCAATATTGTTTTCGAGTTAACTTAAAAGTTTATCCTCTGTACTGACCACTGGTTTGGATTTTACAACTGAAGAAATCCAAAAATTACCACAAAAATTTGAGGTATTTTGATTTTACTGATATGTAATGGTAAAAGTTTATTATAGAAACTGTCGACAACAGTAAACTTCCTGACCAATCGATTCCTAATACCTTTCAGCATTAATATGACAGTTGCTGTCTGTGTAAACAAATTTATACCTAATGTACTGAAAATCGCAGTAAGACGAAATTGTTTGAAATAGTATACTTATTACTGGAGTTGTTTTCAGGCTCAATTCCTGGACTGGAATATTTCAAACCTTTAAGCATTCATTCATAAGAGTTTGTTTCAAATTATTTTCAGCTCAGTTTGATTTTTCGCATTCTATTTCATATTATCAAATTTTAATGGCATTACCAATAGCACTTTATGATTAGTACTACCAGTGGAATGCTATTAAATGGTTAGCATTATCTTTCAAGCTGAACACTATACGATAAATGAAGGGCTAGAAATATTGAGAAAAACAAGCTTACTGGTAGAATAACTAGGTGCACTCCTTGGGGGAATTAATTTCTTCAACCATGGATTTTGATGGAAATCCATAAAATTCACTGATTGTGGAATTATTTTGAACACAATTATATTTTTTACTTTCAAAGGAAAAAAGTCTTCAGTTCTGAATAAATTTCTTTAGTGTATGATGAACAGTATTCTTGGTGTTTGGACTTTTGTTTTAGTGTTTATCATTCATCACAGTTTTTTTTGTACGTATTTTCAATATTTCGTTTGCTTACATAGGTATGTGAACTCCACTTTGCACCATCTGATGTTAAAAGAGAAACCAGCATGTTTGACATGAAAACTAGGAGAAAGCTTTCTACACCTCTAAAGTATCCAAGATTAGCACCGAACTCCATCCCACGTCTCTTTCCAGGCTGCCCTTCATATTTCTCTACACACTGCAATAGTAGAGACAGCCCTGTTGATAAGAGACTTCAACGAGAAAATGAAGCACTTTGCAAAACACTATCTGAGAGTGTCAAAGAAAAATAAATTTATGATAAAAAAATTAACTTTGCTACTTTAGTGAACTACAGGAGAAACTAATCTTGGTGAGTTATCCTGAATCTTGGTCTATTATCAAGAAACAGGATCTTGTTATATTTTCATTGATAGTATTAGATTCTGCTCCATTCATTGTAGCATCTGTTTTAATTACTGCTGAACTTAAAGTAAAAGTTTATTTTGGAAATACATTTTTGTCACATTTAGGTAAAAAATGCATACCTAAAATAATTAATAATATTAATGAGCTTTCATCACTTATTGAAAATGTTAATTCACTTTGGTTTCAGTCTGAATGTGATGAAAATGAAATGAGAACGGTACATGCTTTGCACAGTATGATGAGCAAATTAAAACTGTATGTTAATGAAGAAATGAAGTGTGTAATTGGATATTTGTGTGAACAACTAACACTTCTGTTTTGTAAAAAAGAGGGTCGTAGGTATACTTCTGATACAGTAGTATTCTCTGCTTTATTGTATTCAATTTCTTCTCATGCATATAGTTTTTTAATGTCATCGAAAAATTTTATTGTGCCACATCCTAGTATACTTCGGAGATTATGCTCAAGGTATCAAATAAATTCAAAATTTGAACAAACTGAAAATTGCTTTTTAAATTACATTAAGTGTAAGTTTTATTTGTTAAAACCATGTGATTATAATGTCATTTTAATGATGGATGGAATCCATATGAAACCTTTCTTTGATTATAAAGGTGGCAGCATTCTTGGAGCATCATATAATGCTGTTAATGCTACTACAACTGCTTATGTGTTTATGCTGCAAAGCATAGAATCCAAATATAACGATGTTGTACACATTCTGCCAGTTTCCAAGTTAACTGTAGATAATTTATTTATTTTTCTAAAGAAAATTATTATTACTTTGGAAAACATAGGATTTAGGATATTTGTTGTTGTCAGTGAAAATAATGCCATAAATAGAAAGGCAATGTCTTTTTTTTCATCTCCTCCTCAAATGTCTGTAGTTTATAAACATCCTGCTGATGCATCAAGGCTATTATTTTTTTCTATTGATTCTGTGCATTTACTGAAATGTATAAGGAATAATTGGCTTAACCAGAAAAAGTGTGGTCAATGTTTCTTTTACCCAGAATTTATTACATCTGGGGATCAAGAAAAAATCCTGACATCATCATTCCTCACGTTAAAAAAATGTATCAGTTAGAAAGTGGAGAAAATAGCACAGTGCTATTAAAATATGGTTATGGCCTAACAATGAAAGCCTTGAATCCCAGCAATTTAGAAAGGCAAAATGTGAGCTTGGCACTGAAGATTTTCAATAGGTTTGTTCAAAAAGGTCTTGTTGAAATGGGAAAAAAGCACATTTTTTTTAGATTTCAACTCTACTGCTAATTTCATAGATATCATATGCACATGGTTTGAAATTGCTAATGTTAAAACTCCATTTAAAGGAAATAGATTAAACAGCAAATATCAAGAACCACTGACAGCAGATAAAAATGATGAGAGACGAATATTTCTTGAAAATTTTCTAACTTGGCTTGACGTTTGGAAAGAAAAAAATTGTTCAACTGGTACGCTCTCAAAAGATACCCACGCAGCATTAACACATACAACATATGCTATCCTTGAAATTTCTCGGTATTGTGTCGAAGAACTAAAGTTAAATTATTTTCTTCCAGGGAAAATGGAAACAGATAAATTAGAAGAGAGATTTGGTAAATATCGTCGACTGTCAGGATCTCAGTATCATGTATCCATTGTTCAAATTTTTGAATCGGAAACTAAATTGAGAATTCAAGATCATCTGCCATTGATAATTGAATCATCAAAGTTTGGCAAAATAGAGGTAAATAACTTTGAAGAACCTGAAGACTTAGATGAAATACATAATAATGAAACTTTTAAAATGTTTTTTTTAAATCACTCAAAGTAACTGCAGATGATTTAAATCAAATTCATATTTTGCCCTTAATAACTTACCTTGCAGGCTACTGCATTTATAAGTGGTTGAGGAAAGTCAAATGCGAATCATGCAGGACAAGTTTAACAGTCGATAAAATGTTGGATATAAGCGACACATATTCTTGCATAAAGAGCATGGATAGGAGCAGTTTACCCTATCCCCATCAAGATATTGTTCAAGCCTATAACTACATTGTTATCAAAAAGCTCTTATTCAAAGAATCTGAGGATTTATTTTTAAAAGTGCAAAGCCAAAGAAGTTTAGTGGCAGATATTACATTCCATATACTGATGGAAAGGGAATGTTTGCTATATGACCAGTGTGGTAATGGACATACTGTTGAAGTACTTTTAAGACATGCCCTTAAAGCATCCACAAATCCATTCTGAAAGAATTATTGTGCCCAAAAAATGATAACATTGTAACAAGTCCTTTTTATTTTAGTCATTTAACATGTCTTTTGAAGATAAATCTATGATCAAAGGGAATCTCTACTGCACTTTTTAGTAGGTTTTTCCTTAATTATGCTTTTAGTGTGTTATTTTTGAGCAGTCTTTTGCCAATTCCACAACATTTTCACTTCCCACTACACTCATATGGCTGGACTCCTGAAGATAAATTATATTTTTGGTTGTCTTTAAATTTTTTATCAACGTAGCAAATACTTGGGGTGCATGCTTTTGTTTGGACAGCTATTCAGTACTGGTACAAGTATGTGACAGTAAATGATTTTCTTTCCAATCCATTTCACTGCTTCTCTTATACACGTATTTAGTGTGGATTTGAAATTTATAATTTTATGTAGGAACATATACCACCAGTTTCTGGATGAAATGATAAACTGAAACTTCCATTAAACTCAAATAGAATTTTCTGAATATTGCTTTTCCTTCATTAGTTTAAATTGAAAACATAAGTAGAAAACTTAAGTGTCAATCTTCGGTTTTTGTAAAAGCCATGGGAGATTTAGGAAGTTAATTTATTCCTGGATTTTCTTTAATATATATACATATCTTGTGGTTTCTGTTGCCTTGTAAATGTAGGATTTTTAAAAATTTTTAATAGTGATTGCCAATGAGTGTTTGATATGCCTATAAACTAGCCTGGTCAACAGATCAATAAGGTTTTCTGTATCATTGGGGATGTAAGTTTCTGCTTGGAGGGAGATGATTGACTATGTTATTAGATTACTTGTACTGGTTCTGATGCATATTTTCTTCTTGCAAGTTCATAGTTAATAATTGTTTTCAAGAGAGTGAGAGTGATTCAAGATGAGTAATTATTTTTTGGAGAGTGAGTCCAAGTAATATTAAAATTTTAGTGTAAGGATATCTGTTTATAAAAGAAATATACCCTGTTGCTCTTAGTATTTGAAAGTATCTTCACCAGATATGGCAGTTAAGATATGCATAATAGTTAATGACTTAAGGTTTAAAAAACTCTGCAGAAGGTCAAGATTAGAATAATGTTTTTATTTAATATGTTCCCAGGCATGTTAAGTATATGCTCTTTACAAAATAGCAAAACATTTTTTTCTTTTCTGTATATTTTTGATACCATACAAATTTAGTTATTTTATCGACTTGCCTTTGGGAAGGAATCTTATTAAGAACCTACTGGTGTAGTTTATTTTTGCCACTTCATCAACCTTTATGTAAATGACATCTAAATATTTTTTAATACTTCAATTTGATTTGCCCATTTGGATTATACTGAATCATTTAGAATAGCTTGACCTCTCTATAAAAATATAAGAAATTTTTAGATGCTAATTCTGTCTATTCAATGTTAGTAAAATATTCAATAGTTGATATATATTGCTTGTAGTACTTTATTTTTACTTAATTCAAGTTTTTCAATGTCATTTAATCTAAGTTGCTGGTGATGCTACAATTCTACTAATTATATATATAGCTGAAAATTTAACAAGTCAAATCTTTTCTTATTACATAGATGCACAAATGTATTGTTTTCATTTCACAATTCAAGCTATGATTATCATAAATATTTTAAGTCTGTTTGCTGCTATGAAACTGTACCACATATACACTCGGTGAATTATGACCACCCAATCCCATGTTATGCCAATGGAAAGATAATTTCAAAACTCTGTAATTTCTAAAATAAACATTTCATGGGAAAATATGATTTAATATATATAATTTAAAAATCTATCTTAATTTTCCATATTTCAATAATATTCATTTAGTATTTAAAGAGGCTTTGCTTGGCTACTAACCCTGGTTCGAGCCCTAGGTAAGTCATGGTTGTTCGTGTTATTTTTCTGCTGAGGGCCCGCCATCCTCACAGACCTACTATGGCATATAAACTTACAGCCTCATGTCAGACCTCTGCGGCAAGCAGCTGTTTGAAGGGGTAATTTTTTATTTTATATATCAACATCTTAAACAGTATTGCCCATTCTGCAGAGGTCGTGAAAATTGAAATAATTGTTACACATTCTGCTAAAACTATGCTAATAACATTCCAATAAAATTTAACATGGGGACATTGTTTTAAGATGAACTTATTTTAACTACTCCCAGATCAATATTTTAAACAGCCATTGTTCATATTAAATGTACCAGTTCCCATAATTCTTTCATTTTAAATTAACACAAATTTAGATAAATTTTATTGAGATCTTTAATTGATCTTCATTTCATTTTTTTCATAAAAGCTCATTTTAAAAGTTACAAAGCTTTGAAATTAGCTTACCATTGACATAACATGGAATTAGGTTTAATAATCACAGAATGTACATGGATATTTCAATGTGACATTTACATTGTGTGATAATCATTATATTATATTTCTGTTGTATTTTGAATCTGTTCAAACCTTTGGACCTCATGTATTTTGATGTTGCTTTCATGTTTCTTCAGAATTTTTTTTCTATTATTAAAGTTTATTATGATGCCAAAAAGGTTTTTATTTAAAAGTCATAGTTGTGCTAGAAACAGTTTTTATTAATGTGATGCATTTTAAAAACAGCTTTCATATTAAATTAAAAAAATCAGCAATTGTTCAACTGGGATGAATGGAATATCTTAAAATTTTCCTTTTCAACTTAAATAGTATTGCATAATATTAAGTTCCTTCATATTGCTTAAAAATTCTCCCATATGATTGGTGAATTTTCCTGTTTTAATTGCACAATTTTCTTAAAAATAAAGTAAACAATGATATGAAATATTTGTTTCATTGTAATGCATATCCTATATATATATATATTTGTGAGGTGTAAAGATGTGGACTCAGATTGTAAATAAAAGTATTTTTTTAATGTGGAATTTGTTGGTTGTTTTTCTTAACATATGCAATATTGAAACATACTGCTTTCATTAAATAATGTTTTAGACCTCTTATACATATATACATATTTGTGAAAAAAAATAGATATCTGTGGTATTTTGTAACAAGTAGTTTTTTCTAAATATATTTCTCACTTCTAGAATACTTTACGAGTGAAAATTTAGTAGCTGTTCAATACATTAATCGATCATTTGCAAAATTAGTTAAAAGTTTTGGAATTTCCGAACGTTTAAAGAGTGTTATTATCTAAATAATAATTTAAAGCTATCTGTATAATCGGAAACAGTAATTAACGGTGTATCAATACTAATCAAAGCAAAAAAAACGTTATCTCTAAAAAAATTAGAAAAAAAATTGGGAAGGAATTTTTTTTTAATTATATGAAAACAAATTATTTTAATGATGACGATTTATTAGTGAATATTCAAAATCTAAATGGTAAGTTCTATTAACAAGGATAAGCTATCTCTCAATCTATTCTGCCGGCAGTCCGGTCCAGTAATGCCGACGTCACAAATGACTGCTACAGCCTTCTCCTCTAGGTGGTGTTGGCCCTGCTCGGTCAAGCTATGCTGCAGCCTCTTCACAGCGATAGCAGGACCGATGGAGGGAGATAGTAAGGGAAGGTCATCTGCGTAAAGTGCAAGATGAATACGATCAAAGGAAGGTAAATCGTATAAGTACAAAACTGTTACCGAGTTTTACAAATAATACATATATAAAACCGAGATTTGAAAAATTAGTGATTAGTTTTTATGAGATATTACACTGACAGCAGTAATCTACTTACTTTTCCGAGAGAGGTGTGTAAATGCTACTTTTTAGGTTTAAGAATTAAAAGACGATTATTTTTATGTTGTAGAAGACGATTATTTTTATGTTGTAGAACACTCTGAAGACTAGGGGGCGGCAGGCACTGGAATAGTTGTTGGGAGGCAGATGTTAGCCTTCCCGTCAAGGTCTTCCAGTGTGGTCTTTAACGTGCACAAATACTAACAAAATACTATTTGTATTTTTCCCATCATCCGCTAGCTCAAATTAAAACTTTTAAGGAATGAAACAGTAGGTAAAGGAAAAATTCCATTTTCTTTGAAAACGAGATTCTCATATGTGCCAGTGGCGATATGCGTCGCTTTAATTGTCATTCTTGATACAATCTTTTGCTTCTTTCAGTCTTTTTTTCGTGAAACCAAGTTGGACATTGGTGCTAATGTGCATCATTTAGCGCTGCTGGTAGTTCAGGTGTATGGCAATGGATGACAATGTCAGGTGTCATAGTAGGAAGAGATGAGGAGAACGAGGAATTACTAAAATCACCAACCGACTTGAAGGGCTGGATTCACACACTTCATGCGCCCCTAGCCACACGCAGTGGTAGTGAGCCTTTACGATCTTTAGGGTGATTTATATTATGCTTCTTCAACTAAAAGAAGAAGCTAGTGTAATGGAAAGGAAGTTAATTTTAATGATAATATTGCTTTGTTATCAAATAAATACTGCAAACATTAGGGTAATGATATTAGCATATAATTTATAATATTTAATATTCAGTTCTTTTGCGTTTGGTCCCGCTTAAAGCAGGGTGCGCATTTCTGCATCTCGCTCTCCACTCCTGGTGAGTCCGATGCAAGGTGATGCGACTTGGAACACCTCAACCGACTTGTCGCATTATGACGTTGAGGTCTCTGAAGACTAGGGGGCGGGGGGCACTGGAATAGTTGTTGGGAGGCAGATGTTAGCTTTCCCCTCAAGGTCTTCCAGTGTGGTCTTTAACGTGCACAAATTCTCCTGCACACGGGGACACGGCTTAACATTCCATCCGACGAACGGCGGCCTTTCGAAGCCCACCGGTGTCCCCTACTAACCGTGGGCAGGGTGGGGAGCTTTGCGGAGATAACTCTCAACGCTGACCCATCCGGGACTCGAACCCGGGAACTGCAGATTACGAGTCTGGAGCGCTACCGACTGAGCCACTCCCGCTCCAATATTTAATATTCAGTAGCTTTTTAAATCAAATTATTCATTTGTATTTTTAAACATTTTTCCTCACTATTTTTTTCTTCTGGGAATAGAGAAATTACAACAAATTACCAAATGTATTCCACGCGGACTCCTAACATAAAGATATTTACATGCTTGTTCAAGGTAGCTCGATAGGCAATTTTTTCGTCCGATCGGAAAATAGACCTAAAAAAAAATTTTTTTTCATACTTTCATAACCTATAACTGTCTTTCATATAATTACTAAATTATACTACATTGTGAAGTGTACATTTTCTCTTTCAAAAGTTCGTTAATATGATTTTTAAAATAAGTCTAAAAAATAATAATAAATATGAATGTACCAAAACGCTAAATTTATTCCTCGCGAAATTTAGTCGTAGGAAAAAAAATCTCCCATTGGCCGAGTGATTAGGATGCTTGGCTACTGATCAAAGTTACCATATATACTTGGCTACCATATATACTTCGAGCTCCGGACAAGTAATGCATGGATGTTCTCTATTTTTGTGTTGTCCTGCTGGGGTCGCGCCTTCCTCCCAAAACCTTATCTGTGATGTATTTTACTGAGAGGTTCCTATCAGACCTTTATGGTAAGCAGCTACTTGGAGACTATTTTTGTTATTGGTCACCGAGTGCTTTGTTTAATTTTTCATGGCTTCATAAAACTAATTATTATGTCGACCATTTATCTCAAGCGCACATCATGAGTCAATACATCGATGTTGACTTCAGAGCGAGATAAGATACGAATGATAAAAAGATACTAAGATTACTAAAAATACTAAGATTATAAAAAGATACTAAGAGCGAGATAAGATACGAATTTAAATAATCGTTTCCTTCCTACCTGCATCACTCTTAACACTCAGAAGAAAAAAACTTCGAAACGTGAAATACCAAATGAAATCTACTCAATCCTGAATCCATACATCATCATCATCATCATCATCATCATCATCGAGCAGCCATGGGCTACGGAGAATGAAAATGAAATCTACTCAATCCTGAATCTACTCAATCCTGAATGAAAATGAAATCTACTCAATCCTGAATCCATACATCATCATCATCATCATCATCATCCTTGAGCACCCATGGGCTACGGAGGTCCAACCAGACCGTGCAATTTAGTTCTCCAAGCAAGTCTATCCTGAGCTACATCTACTGCAACTGGCCAATGCACACCAATTCCAATAAGGTCCTGTTTGATATTGTCTGCCCACCGCATCCTAGGTCTCACCTTCTTTCTAAGGCCTTTAGGCACACTGTTCATAACCCTATTCGCCGATCTATAATTATTCATACGGGCAACATGGCCAAACCAACGGAGTCTCTCTCTGCACAATATGCTGCTTAAAAGAGGTTGCAAACTCTTTTGCCTAACCTCATCATTAGTTACAAAGTTGAACCACCTAATGCCCAAGATACTGCGCAAGCATCTGGAAACAAAAGCATCTAGTTTCCTGTTATCTTATTTACACGGCGTCCAAGTTTCACTTCCATAACTAACCCTACAAAGAACCAAACTATTATACAGTCGAATTTTAGTCTTTAGGTGTATACGCCAATTTCTCCACACTCTCCATAGATTCCTAAAAGCAATTCCTATTCGCCTATTAATCTCATGCCGCACATCACCAGTATCCGTTACATAACTCCCAAGATAATTAAACTGAGACACTTACTCAAGGGTGCAACCATTCAGAGCGACTGAAGCACCAACTGCCTGACCTATTTTCAAAACTTTAGTTTTATCTCTGTTTATCACCAAACCTACTCTACTACCAGTCTCATCAACAGCTCAAATGAAAGAGTTCATCTCATCAACAACATTTGCCAAAAGGGCTAAATCATCAGCATAATCTAAATCAGAAATTTTCGTATCTCCAGTCCATTTAAGGCCAAAATCTTTCCCTTGAAGTGAATTTCGCATAATATAATCAATAACCAAACTAAAGAGAAAAGGAGTAAAAATGCACCCTTGTCGAACACCAGAAGTAATGCTAAACCAATTGCTACAAGCCTTACCAACTCTCACACACGACTCAGTGTTATTATAGAGAGCTTTCATTATGTTAACTACCTTTCTAAACATTTCTCAAGAATCTGCCTAAGTGAAAATATCTGATCCACATATCCCCTAACACTTCTGAATCCACATTGCTCATCACGCAATTGACTGTCAACCAGATTCTTAATTCTATTAAGCACAATCATGGAAAGAACTTTACCTGGAACAGTCACCTTCTATAACCTTACCTTGTTTATCCTTCAATCCCTCTATACCTGTCCGTTTTCTACCACACAAAACATTAACTATCTGGTACAGCTCTCTGCTGTTGTACTGTCTAACTGTTTCCTCGGCTTTGTCAGCCAAACCATCAAGTCAAAGATTCTTATCAGCAGCTAACTGATCTTTTACACGTTTATTAAGTTCTCTGTAATGCTTTCTATTAGGACTAGTAGGGTATTGATTAAGGACATTCCTGCAGTTCTTTCTTTCCAAAATAAGCTCAAGTGCCTTATCACTCAGATAATTCTGTCTCTTCTGCTCCTTTTTTCCTAAAAGAGTACTGTTAGTGTCCAAAAAAGCCTGTTTAAAATGATCCCATTCTTCCTCAACTTCAGTAGTAAGCATACCATGACTGTCATAATGTCCATGACAGTCATAATAACCTATCACGGAAAGCTTTAGCTATAACTGGATCTTTCAAAGCTTCAGTATTAAAAGTAAATTTTCTAACCCTAGCACAACACTTTTTAAGTTTAAGTTGCAAGACACTTTTAACAAGGTAATGGTCAGATCCAATTTCAGCTCCCCTATATGACTCGTACAGAACTAGCCCATTTGATGTTAATTAATATATAATCAATCATATTCTTATGCAGCCCATCGGGTGAAACCTATGTGTACTCATGTATGTCGCGGTATTTGTAATAAGTGTTAGTTGTTCTGAATCCATTGAGTTTACCTACTTGTAGGAGACGTTGTCCATTGCCATTGCAGCTAGCAATACCAAAAGGGCCTATTACTCCTCCCAAAGGTCAGAGTCAGTACCAACTTTGGCATTGAAGTCACCAAGAACAAGGGTAATATCTCCTTTCTTGACAGAATTCAAAATATCCTGAAGTTGTCCATAAACCCTCTGCTTCTCATCCTCATCCTCTGTGGGGACATAACAGCAGATAACATTCAAGTCTTCAACGCTTGTCTGAAATTTTGCTGTAAGAAACCTTTCATTAATGCACTCATATCCTAGAAGAGCATCACTAGCATGTCTGCTGAGAATCAGACCCATCCCTTGGTGATGCTTATTGTCGTCCCTCCCTGAAAAGAGAAATTTACGATTGTTTTTAAGAATCTGACCTTTTTCTGTCCATCTGGTCTCTTGCAAGCCGAGAATATCTAAATTATAATGGTGGAATTCTTGTGTGAGGACATCAAGAGAAAAAGCTCTGTGCACAGTCCTCACATTCCAATTACCTATGGAGAGAAAATGGTTAGTGGGATGTTTAAAGAAACTATGTTTATTGAGAGAAAGAATGCCGACAGCATCAAACAGTCCCCTAATCGCAGACATGGGGCAAAGACCCGTTCCCCCACCACTAAAGGCTGAATACAGTTGTATTAAAATTACATGCACTTTTTCACGAAGTTCTAAACATCACGGATAAGATAAAGTTTGATATAAGGAAACTGAGGAACAATTATTAGTAATTATAAATAATGGATTGTGAAGAACAAATTTTCGCTCTAGCAGAATTCTGGAAATATGTAATAGAAAAATTTGTTGATTTCAAGAAGGCTTTTGAAATTCTTAATAGTTTCATTTTATGAAATATCGTAAGATATTGGGCAATATTTGAATATGTCTGTAATGAAGACTTTTTTTATTGACACTCGTGACTAAAATGTTTGGTGGGACACTTTGACTACTACAGCCAGGACCAGGATGTAGGAAAAAAAATGGGGAGATGCCTGATATTGAATTGAACAGAATAGGACTAAAACAGACATTCTATAATTAATATATTCTTTTTAGTGCTATTCTCAAAACATTATTTAACAAAAATTTTTGGGAAAAAAAAAAAAACTCGGAAATGTATTCTTCTCCCTTTTTCCTTCAGTTTAGTATTTTGCTCTTCTAACGTAATAATTACCTATTTATATATATATATATCTATTTCCACTCCGCTCTAGCGGTGTTTGAAAACAGAATTCGTGATAATCATGTCTAATATGTAGGTTTACTTTTCTTTTTGATCCCATTCCGATTATAAATTTATATTTTTTAAACTGAATTACTCATAATAAATTATGAGTTTAAAAGTTGTCTATTACGGTTATGCTCAATTTAAAATATTATTTATTATATTTATATATATTATTGTATACATTAATTTATTTTGCAATAAATTATAAAAAAAAGTGGTAGGGTAATGAAAATTATAAAATAGACTGTAATGACAGCGTCCGACATCGAATAGGAAACCTGCGAGTTTCAAGTCCAAAAACAAACAAACTGAGCAACACATTGCTCTTCACGTAGCTTTGTTAAAATATATTTTTAGCATTTTGTTATGGACCATATATTTAACACCATATTTCATACCTAACGTTCTTAAATTTTTCCTACATATCCTTCATTGGCAAAATAAAAAGTTGGTAACCCAGTTGATACTCAGCTTGTCAGGAAAGTTTAGGCTTTGTTGAGCTTGCCACAGTCAAATGAAGATATTCGCTAAGTGACAAGATCTTCGACTATTGGTTACACTGGTAGAATCAATCAATCAGGTGTAACGGGTTACTACAAAATGGGAGAATTTCCAGAAGTCATAACAACGATTGATTTACCTGCCGCAGTTCAGCGCATGCGTAATTCTGTCATCGATATAATAGAATATGTTAACATTCCAACAGTGGCGGAATTGTTAAACTTCTTACTGATAATAGGAAAGCAACAGAGGTAGCCCTGATTCGCAAAGTAAATGCTATGATTGTTTACTTAACATGGCAAATAACGATTACAAAACGAATATAAAAAAGATATTATGTTGAGTTAGATATAATAAATTATGAAAACAAAATTAGAAATCCGTTTATTATTTTTGTGATTATTTTTGGTGGGGCCTAATGGACGAGCCGCCTCTAATTAACGCTGAACTTTGTCTGAGAGTTTGTAAAGTCTACAATTGTCCATTTCCCATTAACACTGGCATTTAAGGCTTTATTTTATCAAATTTCTTAATAAGCAAATATTACACAGGATCTGTATATGTGAAAGAGTGTGGCATGGAACGGATTGGAGAACTTAAAAATATCTGATTTGAATTTCGTTTACAGTCTGTTTCTTTTGGCAAACGATGTTGCGGAAATGAATTCATGCATTTTGTCTCTTTATGAGGTTGGTACTGGAGTAGGCTTGTTAATGAACAAAAAAGACTGAAATAATGATTATAAGTGTTTCTTCAGCACTTTTCAGTTTTTTTCCTTTGCAATAAATCTTTCCGTTCAATTAGATTCTTTAGATTCTTGGGAATTATGTAACAGATACAGCGATACACTACTTATACCGAAAAGAAATAAAATCTGCCTTGGGAATATCAACAACGGTAAAATAAGCGAATGCACTTATAATTTAAAATTAAGCATTAAAACATCTTGGTTCTTTCTAACGTGTGAAGTCTAGTTTGAAGTTTTAGAATCACAGCGGCTTTCTTGAGGTCCACTACAGATGTTTATGCCCTATTTTGAATCATATACTGCATATATGAGAATGGACCAAAGAATCAGCAACTACCATCACGTAGCATCTTGTGTGCAGAGAATTTGCGTTGGTTTTGTCATATAACCGTATGCAGTACGGCAGATTCCCAAAAGCAGATTCCCAAAGTCATAAAGTGTTTCCCTAAATGTTTATACACTGGTGCTCAAAAATAAAGGATAATCGACAAAAACGTATATAGCTCTGGTTATATATGAAAAATGCACTGAAAATGGGCGAAAATGGAAAATACGCTACGCGGAAAACTATCCCGCATTTACAGTTGTCCCATGTAAGCCGGAATATGGAAATTAGGAATGCGTTAAAGAGAAGCGCGAGTCTACTCGAAGCTTGTAGCTGTTCTAGGCAACTCTTGCTTTCACTTCAGTGGCACGTCGAGCTGATTATGTCCCTAAGACATCGTATGGATGATTTTAAGCGGTGGAGAGCGATGGCAAAATCGAAGCAGAACAGTCCCAAATGGAAGTTTCCAGAGCATTGAATGTTCCACAAATAGTCCTGTCAAGAATCTGGAGACGGTTTCAACAGACAGGAGTTGTTCGTCGTCGACCAGGACAAGGACGTCCCAGTGCCACAACTGCAACAGACGATAGCTATATGAGTCTTATTGACAAACGAAACAAAGTGATGATTGCTAGGAACTGTCTTTGGAGCTTGCAGCAGCTATAGGAACGAGGGTTACAAGGCATACTGTTTACAGGAGACTTCGTGAGCAATGCCTTTATGTCAGGGGACTCGTTATTTCTGTTCCTCTAATTCCTGCCGGGTGAGCTCGTTTAACAAAGATTCACGAACATTACACTTGGAGTCCAGACAAGTGAGTGCCTGTTATGTTCACAGATAAATAGCGATTCAGCTTAAGTATTGATTCGAGTCGTATTCGCATCTGGAAAGTACCAGGGACCAGCAACATAGTTGCTCGAACATCAGAGAAAGGAACTTCTCTGGTGGCTGTGGCGTGATAGTTGGGACAGGAATCACGACAGACCTGCACATCTTTCCGAGTGGCTCTGTTACTGCTCTGTGGCACAATCACAAGTTCCTGAACCCATATGTCAGGCCATTCCGGGGAGCCGACGATCCAGTTTTTATTCTTATGGATGATAACGCCAGCCCTCATCGAGCTCATGTGGTCAGCGATTTTCTAAAAGAAGATCTTCGCCGAATGGAGTGGCCACCCAGATCTCCTAACCTCAATCCCGTTGAGCATGTATGGGAAGCTCTATGGAGAAGCATTGTGGCTCACCAGCCTCCTCAAACACTCCACGAACTCAGAACAGCACTTGTCGAAGAGTGGTCATTAATCCCTCAAGACCTCATCAATACCCTCATAAACAGTATGAGGAGTCGTTTCTTGAGTTGCTTGGCTGTCAGGGGTGATCATAAACCATATTATCAAACCTCATGTCGTATGTAATAGACTTTAAGTATTATTCCATGGACTGCTGCTTCATGTCAATTGTACGATTATGATCTTAACGCATGCACATTATACGATTATGAATTTCTTCTCCTTGATTTACATTTGTAATGTAATAATAAACCTTGTTTTACCAAATTTCATTACATTCTCTTAATCTTACTTCTAGTTATGTAAGAATTTATACGTTATCCTTTGATTTTGAGCACCAGTGTAGAAGGATCGACGAAGAATGAGAAGGGCTGAATGGTAATTACGGCCTTATTCAGTTGGCATTAAATGCCTACGTAAAGGACATACGTTTAGAGAAAATATTGTACAATCTGTTTGGGCTTCCTTTGGTTATTTGATGTTTGGAAATTTTATATGCAGGTCTATAACTGAATTGGATTTCATTAAATAATGATTCTGATGCATAGAGGATGCATCGAATCTAGACGTCAAGTAAAGCAGAAATTGCACCCAGGAGTAACAGACGAAAAATAAGTAAATTTTTGTTTGTCAATTGCGACAACAGATCATAATGTTTTATATTGCAATAAAGTCTTCAGTTTCTTAGTTTATAAAGCTTTTTTTTTTTCGTGTCTTTACTGTTTTTTCCTTTCTGAGTTACCACAAGTATAAAAGTGGTAAAACTTAGAATCTTAGGAAGAGATAGATAAGTGTGAGAAAACCGCCTCATGGTCTTATTACCTAATTTCTAGTACCTAAGAAAATGGCATTCGAAGGTGAAATTGTTTTACCAAACAATTTTCGAGTTATAAAATTGAAGTAACTAAATGCTACAACCTTTCTCTGTAGAGTAGTATTAATCGTATCCTTTCGGTTCCTAACGGAAGAGCTACCTTTACAAATTGTCGGGGAGATTTACTTGAGTTTTTGGTAGAAATAGATTAAACAGAACATCAAACAGTTCTTATATTAACATAAATATGCATATTTCATTTAGGCAGAAAGATGTTACAAATTCATGGATGCATTATAGAAAATACTCGTCAATGTTTATAAACGATAAATATTATTTCAACTAATTTATGCCGGAAAAACATTTTGAAGTCCATGAAGGGGGAAGGATAGAAATAAAGATAGATCAAAGAAAGGATAAAGTGCTAAGCTCAAAAAGGTTGAAACCACTGGGCTGGATCATAATGGATCTGGATACAACAAGTACTATATCGAATATCAACAAAGCTCATTTGGTTTTCCAGGAACATTCTTTCACAAACAGTCGATTGAAAACGGAATAAATGCACTGGCGCATACACTATCATCAGAAATATCAAATAATGCCAATGAAACTCTACACTGGAGACTATATTTGTAAGAATTCCAGTTATGCTTCTGATGTATTCCTTGTATCCAGATATTCGAACATTATTTACTGTTCTTTTTTTCACGAGATGCAACAGAAAATATAATAGACTTCGTAAACAGAAAATACTTTTCTGCTGTTTCTTAAAACTTGCAGTGAACTTTAAAACATGGCAAGGAAACATAATAAGGAAAAACATGTGAAAGTGAATGAAGCTCAAAGATAATTGATAGCGAAACGCTCGAATTAAAATTTGTTTTATTGAAGTCCAACGAAAAACGACTCAAATTGTGTATCACAGTGCCCCTGTTTCTCCGCTTTTCGTATGAGTGAACATTGCATATTCATGCAGCAAGGAAGGCGACATGGAACGAATTTCGTTTCTCTTCTGCCTTTTACTAAAAAGTCTTGAATAAAGATTTGCTACACTAGATCGGAGGGGTAGGGGAAGGGACACGAAGCGTAGTCTGTCGAGTTGTCGCGTCCGGAGGAAAAAGCATCCGGCGTTTACGATACAGAAAACAAAAAATAGAACAACAATTTTATTTTTACAATCGCTTTAGGAATGGGTTTGTCTTGCTTCAACGGTTTGAGTGACAAGTACGATGTGGTAGGGTAGTGTCTGGTTCCAATTCGCGGAATTCTGCTCGGTGTTGGTTCTTCGTTGGGAGCCAAAGATGGGGCAGTTGGGTGGGAGGGAAACGTGCTAGGAGGAAGAGGGGGTGGGGGTTAGTGTGTGAGGAAGATGAGAGAGAGAAAGAGATCCGGAGAGGGGAGGGAAAGCACAAATAACCGCAGTCAATGAAGCACACAGATATGATTCGCAGTGAACGCTTCACTGCTTCGGTCTCTATTATGTTCGCGATGGACCCGCTGCTCTGTTTGTAGGAAGATATCTCCGTGTTGTTCCTGTCAACAGTAGCTTTCTGTGCTTCTTTGACTCGCGCTCTCACCCTTAGCCATCCCACCACACTTCCCTAATCTGTTTCTCTCACTACGATCTTCACCTCAACTCCAATGCTGACTCCTGCACACTATCATGAGACTCAGGAAGAAATAAAGGAACAAACGACATCATTCGAAGACGCGACGATTCTATCATGACAGCAGTTACTTACGGTTCTGCTATCCCTTAGGAAAAGAAACAGTCTCTGTTTAGATTCCTTCACAATTTAACGTATGTCCATTATAAACAAATTTTGCAAAACTGAAACAGTTTCATACAGGAACATGTTTATTCTAGCAATTAAACCTGTTAACAAAATCCATTTTCATGAGTAATTGCCAAACTTCAGTCTTTTTTTTCTTGCTAAGAAGGGATGGTCACTTGACAGTTGCATATCTTCGTCCTGTGCTGCATATTTCATTACCTTACAATGATGATTATCTAAAGATTTAAATGGTTCAACGAAAATGATTCAAGAAAGGAAACCAGAAACTCACGGAAGACCGACGAAACTTCACAAGGCCCATTTCATCTCGACTAATCCTGCAATCACAATACTGCTTTAATAAATTTTCTACTACATAAATATTATTTTTTACTTAATTTTCTATCGTAAATATTTAATTTTTATATTTGTTGAAATAATTTATGTAGATAGATCAATAGCATATCCAAATTTTTTTTTATATGGGCGATATGCCTGATACTGCGTTGCGCAAAGATGAATCTTAGTTTTTCTTAATTTACTGAGATGCTGGAGAAGAGGATGACCAGGGTGATCATCTCCCTCTAGATCCGCTGTTACTGTAGGTATCGTATAGAAATTGAAAACCGTTAGCTGATTCTAATGAAACGCCTAGATAAATCTGTTTTCTTCCTGAACTTCAAATAGTGATCTAGATTTTCTTACAGTGCTACTGATCTAAGGGACCTGGGTTCGAGCCCCGGGTAAGGCATGGCTGTTTGTGTCGTTTTTCTGCTGAGGTCCTGCCATCCTCTCAGACCTTCTACTCTGGCATATAAACTGACAGGCTCCTGTCAGACCTCTGTGGCAAGCAGCTGCTTGAGGGGGTATTTATTTTTTTTTATTTATTTTATCGAATGGAATCAACACTACTCAACAAGATGAACTCATTTTATCTTGTTGAGCAATTCATTGGTCTGAAAAAATTATTTTCCCTCCCTTCCAAACTTTTGTCTGATTTTTATGCTTTTGAGGATGCTGTAGCTAGGTAGTCACTGGAAGGAGAGCTATGCACCAATCCCCTGTGATGATGCATAGAACCGGCCAGGCCTAGCTCCTAATGTCCAACCCCGCCTTCTCGTGGTGCGGACCGTTAGTAACTTTCAAAAGAGATACTCTCTTGTGGAAGTGAACGGAAGGGGAGGGCTGCCAGATTAGTGTGGCCTACTGATCTGGACAACTATGGCTACTTTTCTTTTTTTTCTACCCTGCTGAGGAGTGGTCAACCACACAGGGTCCTGGTGCTGACCATATAAACCAACTGGACTGGACAGATATATGGCTCTGAGCTTGATT
The DNA here is from genome assembly GCA_038380435.1 of Ryuthela nishihirai. Classification (NCBI taxonomy): domain Eukaryota; kingdom Metazoa; phylum Arthropoda; class Arachnida; order Araneae; family Heptathelidae; genus Ryuthela; species Ryuthela nishihirai. The sequence goes on from JAWZYU010000004.1 coordinate 114,696,519, forward strand.
ATGGATCCTGATTTTGCTGCACTGGTGGGCTTCTGTGGAGGGAAAATCTTCCGCTGTGTTTTCTTTTTGTTTGTGGGTTGACAGCCCCAAGTGAATAGATCCACAGGATATGTTTATCAGCTGGTGGATAATCCTGAGCAGAAGTCATCGCAGGCACCTGAACTCTTTGCTTCTATTGGCATCGTCAAATTCTACATTGGAGGAAGTCTTCCAGTGTAGATGGCTTCAGCCTTTAGTAGTGGGGGAACGGGTCTTTGCCCCATGTCTGCGATTAGGGGGCTGTTTGATATTGTCGGCATTCCCTCTCTCAATAAACATAGTTTCTTTAAACATCCCACTAACCATTTTCTCTCCATAGGTAGTTGGAATGTGAGGACTCTGCACAGAGCTTTTTCTCTTGATGTCCTCACACAAGAATTCCACCGTTATAATTTAGATATTCTCGGCTTGCAAGAGACCAGATGGACAGATAAAGGTCAGATTCTTAAAAATAATCTTAAATTTCTCTTTTCAGGGAGGGACGACAAAAAGCATCACCAAGGCGTGGGTCTGCTTCTCAGCAGACACGCTAGCGATGCTCTTCTAGGATATGAGTGCATTAATGAAAGGTTTCTTACAGCAAAATTTCAGTCAAGCGTTAAAGACTTGAATGTTATCTGCTGTTATGCCCCCACTGAGGATGCCGATGAGGATGAGAAGGATAGGTTTTATGAACAACTTCAGGATATTTTGAATTCTGTCAAGAAAGGAGATATTACCCTTGTTCTTGGTGACTTCAATGCCAAAGTTGGTACTGACTCTGACCTTTGGGGAGGAGTAATAGGCCCTTTTGGTATTGGTAGCTGCAATAGCAATGGGCAACGTCTCCTACAGGTAAGTAAACTCAATGGATTCAGAATAACTAACACTTATTACAAACACCGCGACATACATAAGTACACATGGGTTTCACCTGATGGGCTGCATAAGAATATGATTGATTACATATTAATTAACAGCAAATGGACTAGTTCTGTTAGGAATACCAGGGCATATAGGGGAGCTGAAATTGGATCTGACCATTACCTTGTTAAAAGTGTGTTGCAACTTAAACTTAAAAAGTGTTGTGCTAGGGTTAAAAAATTTACTTTTAATACTGAAGCTCTGAAAGATCCAGTTATAGCCAAAGCTTACCATGATAGGTTACTTAGTCATTATGACAGTCATGGTTTGCTTACTACTGAAGTTGAGGAAGAATGGGATCATTTTAAACAGGCTTTTTTGGACACTAACAGTACTCTTTTAGGAAAAAAGGAGCAGAAGAGGCAAAATTATCTGAGTGATAAGGCACTTGAGCTTATTTCGGAAAGAAAGAACTGCAGGAATGCCCTTAATCAATACCCTACTAGTCCTAATAGAAAGCATTACAGAGACCTTAATAAACTTGTAAAGGATCAGTTAGCTGCTGATAAGAATCTTTGGCTTGATGGTTTGGCTGACAAAGCCGAGGAAGCAGTTAGACAGCACAACAGCAGAGAGCTGTACCAGATAGTTAATGTTTTGTGTGGTAGAAAACGGACAGGCATACAAGGATTGAAGGATAAACAAGGTAAGGTTATAGAAGGGGAGGATTCTGTCATGGCTAGGTGGGCTGAGCATTTCAGTGATGTTCTAAACAATGTAGTTTGTTCTACTCCCATTGTTTGCAATGATGATAGATGCATTGGTGGCTTTAATGTTGGCCCTATAACACAATCTGAAGTTATTTTGGCTGTTTCTAAACTTAAACTTCATAAATCCCCAGGGGTAGATGAAATTACTACCGAAATGCTTAGAGCTGGGAATGTTTCGGTTACCACTTGGATGACTGAAATTCTGAATCTCTTTTATGATAAAGGCATGGTTCCTAAGGATTTTACCAGAGCTATTGTTATCCCTATTTTCAAAAAAGGTGATCGCAGTTCTTCTGATAACTATAGGGGTATCAGCCTACTCTCTGTTCCAGGTAAAGTTCTTTCCATGATTGTGCTTAATAGAATTAAGAATCTGGTTGACAGGCAATTGCGTGATGAGCAATGTGGATTCAGAAGTGGTAGGGGATGTGTAGATCAGATATTTTCACTTAGGCAGATTCTTGAGAAATGTTTAGAGTTTCAGAAACCTTTGGTTGCTAGCTTTGTTGATTTCAAAAAGGCTTTCGACTCTGTTGATCGTCATAATTTGTGGTTGATTGTGAGATCATATGGTATACCAGACAAGTTAGTTAACATTATGAAAGCTCTCTATAATAACACTGAGTCGTGTGTGAGAGTTGGTAAGGCTTGTAGCAATTGGTTTAGCATTACTTCTGGTGTTCGACAAGGGTGCATTTTGTCTCCTTTTCTCTTTAGCTTGGTTATTGATTATGTTATGCGAAATTCACTTCAAGGGAAAGATTTTGGCCTTAAATGGGCTGGAGATACGAAAATTTCTGATTTAGATTATGCTGATGATTTAGCCCTTTTGGCAAATGATGTTGATGAGATGAACTCTTTCATTCAAGCTGTGGATGAGTCTGGTAGTAGAGTAGGTTTGGTTATAAACAGAGAGAAAACTAAAGTGATGAAAATTGGTCAGGCAGGCTGTGATTCAGTTAATCTGAATGGTTGCAGTCTTGAGCAGGTGTCACAGTTTAATTATCTTGGGAGCTATGTAACTGATAATGGTGATGTGCGGCATGAGATTAACAGACGAATAGGGATTGCTGCTGGGACTTTTAAGAATCTAGGGAGAGTGTGGAGAAATAGGCGTATACACCTAAAGACTAAAATTAGACTGTATAATAGTTTGGTTCTTTCTAGGGTTAGTTATGGTAGTGAAACTTGGACACTTTGTAAACAAGATAACAGGAAACTAGATGCTTTTGATTCCAGATGCTTACGCAGTATCTTGGGCATTAGGTGGTTCAACTTTGTAACTAATGATGAGATTAGGAAAAGGAGTTTGCAACCTCCTTTAAGCAGCATATTGTGCAGAGAGAGACTCCGTTGGTTTGGCCATGTTGCCCGTATGAATAATTATAAATTGGCGAATAGGGTTATGAACAGTGTGCCTAAAGGCCTCAGAAAGAAGGGGAGACCTAGGATGCGGTGGGCAGACAATGTCAAACAGGACCTTGTTAGAATTGGTGTGCAGTGGCCAGATGCAGTAGATGTAGCTCAGGATAGACTTGCTTGGAGAACTAAATTGCACGGTCTGGTTGGACCTCCGTAGCCCATGGCTGCTTGAGGATGATGATGATGATGATGATGATGAATCCGAATTTGAAGCCGATTTGTTCTATCACCTATAGTTTTCTAGAGATATGGGTTTAGTTAAAAAAAAAAACACTATTTTACTCAAAGATAAATATATTTTACCAAATATATATTTACATTATAAAAAGTTAAAGCTGACACTGATAAATCCTGATACATGTAAATATTTACACAAAAAATATTTTGTTGCCTTCTGTCGCTTATATTTTATCTCTGGAGCCCATCGCTGCAGGGCCCAACAGTACTCCGCCGGCATACTCTCGTTCCATTTGCCGCTATATCGTTTTTCCATTTCGGATATGTCTTGATGGAACCTTTCTCCATGTCGAGCCATTCCTTCCGAGACCGCTGCCATCAATTGTGGAAAAGCAATCAGGTGTGAATATAAGAAGCTTTAGCGACATATTACATCCTAATACTCTATATATACCTTCCCATGGAAATAGTGCCTGATATAAATATTTGGATGCCAGTTTTTGATTCAGCACCCACAAATCTATAAAGTACATCCCTTTGTTTCCGAGGGAGGATTTTCATGCAGACCAGTTTAATCGAAGAATAGGAAAGATGAAAATTGTTGTCTCAGCAATTATTTACCCTTTTGATTATCAATTGAACATATTCCTATTAGTTTTACTGCGGTTCGCCTTCTATCCTTATCAACTTTGAAACTCTGAGTCACTCATCCCTAACAAGGTAAGACGCATTGTTCGTTCTGATATTATCTCTTTCGCCACCACTGTTGTACTAAGCTCTTATTCGACTTTTGTGGACTCTGCTTAAATCGTGTCACCTTCCTTCGGCTTCTTTCATTAAAGAACTGTTTCCCACCACAGGATCACCACTGACAAGACGTTTTTGGGTGTTCGATCATTCTCGATACAACCGAGACTCTGACATGAGTGAAAACTCTGCAGAGTTGTTGTTTCTGAGATGTTCATATGTCACTAAAGAAATAGTTCATTTCTTGAAAAAGTGAGGCGTACCTAAAAAACTAATCATTTAGTGTGCATAGGAAATTTCAGTAAGGCAATAATCTGCATTTCGCAGGTTAATGTCTCAACTTTTCCTTTCCCCCTTTGATGTTATCTCCGCTAACCCTTACTCTGCCCTCGGTAAGGCACTGAACAGGCAGAGGTCGGTCTGATTGGACGTTAACCTTCTCCCTGTGTGCAGGAAAGCCATACCCTGTGCACATTAAAGAAAATTCGGGATGGCCTTGAGAGGGAGCTTCCGTCTGTCTTCTAACAGATGTTAAATGGATCTCCTTTCCCAATCTTCTTTCTGAGTGCTCGGAGATTTTGTGACCTGGACAATTAGACCATTGGGCCACTCGGAGGTAAAGCAACCTAACTCAGTGACTCTGCAACCCTACCCTTTAGCGAATCCAAGTGAGGGTAATGGTGGTAAAAAATAATATAAGGGTACATTTCACGCATTTTTCAAGAATCTGTTTAAACATTTAAAAGGAGGCAAAAAGTATTACACCGCAATGGAAATGCAGTCTCTTGTCCCTCTTATCTTTTATCGACTGGACTGCGTCGCTTGCCGCCACCACACCCTTATTATTTTTCTGGATCCGGGCCTGGTTGAAGGCAAAGGATAAGCTATTTAAATTCTACATAGGATAGGAGAAAACAAAGAAACTGAAGTATTTAGAAAGATTTTATATATCAATTTTGGAGTAAATAATATGAAATAGATAATCGGCTTTTTCCCATTTCGTCCATCATCTACACTCTTTTTTTAAATAGCTATTTCACAAATGCAAAAAGGGCCAATGAGAAAGTTACAAAAGGGATGGGATCTGGACAGACCATCTAAGACAGATGAGAGGTGTCCTTGAGAGACATTCATCATGACATTTAAGGACAATGAGCACAAAGTAGGATTCTTGTCGATGAGCACAGAGGTACCAGAACTTTACCTATCACACAACTAAGGCCTAAGTTTCCAAATATCATCGCCAAATAGACTTGTAAAGGTATAAGAAAACGAAAGGAAATAATAATAGCCGATGAAAAATATATATTCATGTTTAATAATAATTATAATATGTGATAATCTATGTATTTGATAGCGAATGGCGTGGAAGTAGCTGAAGTAGGAAACGAAATTGAGCATGGGCTAAACAATTTTCAGTTAAATGAGGAAATGAAATGTAAATTTCAAGACGCATTAGTTTGTCTCAAGGAATGTGAGAGAGAAGACAGAAATGAAAAGCGGGGAAAAAAATTAAGAAGACGAAGCATGTCAAGAAACGCGAGAAGCTGATTCGGAGGAAATGCTGCGTTTGTAAGACGAAGATACTTTCATATTTTGAGTGAGAAGCAAAATTCCTACGAAAAACTATGAAGATAAAATATGTAGCAAAAGGAGTAGCATGGATAAAATATCAATAGCGTAAAAGAAAGGATGGAAAACACAGAGCAAAGTGTCTAATACCGATAGAAGGTTTCAGAGAAGGAAGTAACGGATATGTGTCAGAATCCCGTAACATATGTCAAAACCATCCAGCAAGGATTCAGGAGAAAAAGAGGAACGAAGCCAAATACCCTGAGGCAGACAAATGATAACTCTTTTTATCAGGTGGACTGCATCAAACTTTTTATTTGTAAGGGAAAAAATTTCCTTCGAGTTTCAAAATTCGGAATGTGTTCATCTAAAATAGAAAACAATGTTTGTAGAGAGAATTACGATTATTGGGATTAGTAAAATACTATTTCAATCAAAGTTAAACAAATAAAAATGCGAAACAGAATAATATATGCAAAGGCTTTGACGGAAAAGTGCAAAAAAGAAAAAGAAAACAAGAATAGAACCACAAGAAGAAAATCGTCTTCTTACACCACCGCCAGTGACAGCTAAGAAGCTGAAGGATGCTGCGCCAAGAAAGATGAAGGGAAGGATGGGGTAAAACGCAGGAGAGAGAGGATAAACTGATGCAGTTGGAGGCTGATTTAACTCGAAGTCCGAAGAAGGTAATGAAGTGCGCCAGCTCCTGCCAGATAACGAACCGGAGCGTGAACGAAGAAGACGTTCCTTGGACACCCCCCTGCCCCTCCCCCATCCTATCTCCTTGCACGTGCCAACCGCTTCCTGGCCTTTCTGCTCTTTTTCTCCTTTCCGTCTTTCCCTCCGCTCCCTTCCTCCTCCCTGCTCTTTCTCGTCTCTCCTCCACCTCCACCAACAGGACATCGACAGCCACACTGAGCGGGCGAACATCGCTCGCCAAGGCTGATAGTTGCAAAAGTCTAGCAGACGTTTTTAACCTGCTTTTCGGCCGGTAATGAGGTGAGAAGAGCTCGGTGTAAACTAGGAGGAGAATGTATCGGTTATCGTGCAAGGAGTGTTGCCCGTAAAAGATAGAGAACGGGAAAAAATGGATTTTCTTTTATTATTTTTCCTCTTTTATCTTTTTATTTTTGTCCTTTGGAATTCTAATAGTCCTGAAATGATGCTGACGCAGAAAGGAATAAAGCGTTTCATGGAGGAGGAGAGATTCTTTTCTTCTTCCAAGCGTGTATTTTTTTTTTAATTTCGTTAAGAATTTCAAACATCTTTCTCCATTTTCATTCGCTGATGAGATTCTTCTTCGTCTCGTCCCAAGCAACTAATGTGATTTCGATATCTATCATTGTCCCCGGAGTTTCAAAGGAATAAATGCGATTTCCGTCTTCTGATCTTAGTTCGTTCTTCAGTCTGTGAGCCGTAAATGAATGACGTAGTTCTGATTTCCGTTTTTAATCTCCGTGTGAAATAAAGTGGTTTTCGGATCGCCTCATTATGCTTCTTTTTAATGCCACAAAGAAATACACAAATGATTATTTTCCGTTTTTTTTTTTTTTCGTTTGTTGCAACATTTTGAGACTGAAATAATTAATAAAATATTTCTGGTTATTCAAGTCCTAAATTAGCGTTATAATCCTTTTGGCGTGTACTGTTTCCGATAATTTTGAGCTTTGTCTTTAATGCATAGTGGCAGGTATACGAGTTGCTGAAGAAGAACGGTCAAAAAGTCCCAAATAGGGCATCCTATTTTCACAATTTTTATGAAATTTGAAAAAGGAGTTTGTTCAAATATTTAAAAAACTTTCAACATATCACTTCTATCGCAGTGTTGCTTAGTTGCATTCTCTCTGAGTGAAATTTTTTGGGACCAAATGGGCTAAATGAGACCAAGTCAGAAGGACTCAAGGGCTCAGAGTAGGTTGAGTAAGGGGATCAACTGAAGAACTCTTAGGACCGACGTGGAATACTCCCAACAAAGCCATCCGACGTGTTCTTTAACGTGAACATGGTATGGCTCTCTTACACACGGGACCAGTGCTCAGCTTAAGATCAGATGGACTATTTTTCCAAGGCCATTTCTTTTCCAAGGCATGCATCGCGCATTCAAGACTTTTCTTACCGACGGCATGGTGGCAGTTAACGGAAGTAATTCTCAAAGCTGGCCCGGTTGAAACTCGAACCTGGAAACATTAGATATGTATTATATTAGGTACGCAATCGACTTAGCCAACTATATATATATTATTTATATTATTTATTTGCTCTTGAAATTATATTATACAACAGGTATACATGATATTTTGGGAAACAAATATAGTTAAAAAGAGCAAAATAATAACAATAACGCCTATTACCAATGAACAAAGGAAACAGTAATGATAAATAAAAAATATAGAAAAAAAAGAAAGATTTTTTTAATTTAGCAATGTCGAGAAATAAAGGACACCATATGCCCGTCCATGTTTCGAGAATGAGCAAAGTATTATAACACGTGGCAACACATTCGTTGATTTATCTCTAGTAAATGAATAAAAGTTTCAAATTTACAAATTATATGCCATTAAATATTTAATTCAAAATCATAAAATCAAATAACCATTTCAAAGGATACCCAACAAACACAAAGGTAAAGTAAGTGTCCTAAATAAACATCTAAGTAAAAGACTATTAAAGGTCAGGAGAAACACTTGAACTTTTGATGAGAGGAAATCTATTAATTATTAGCATTAATTCGCCAAAAAGAATAACGGATTTCACTTGTAACCTTCATCTAATAATCAGATATACAAGGAGCATGTTACAGGGATAGACATTAAATTACATAAGTAACTGACATAAACATAATTTAAAAATTTAGCCTTAAAATGCATAAAATAAAAAATGCTTCAAAGACCAGTGTTGGCGTTGAAATTCTTTTTCAAGTAGTCTACACAAATTTAAAAAACGACATGGAAACGTTGGCAGGAGCATTAGTGCTCCATCCGATGTTGTGTGCTCGCAAAAAGTTTTGATGGTTTCTAAGAGACGCTTAGAGCTAATTCCAGGATATAAGCCAAAGACATTTACAATACCTATGAAATTGGACGACACTATCACCTAGTGTCGACAAAAACACTTGCTGATAAAAAAATTATCCTTGCCCTGAAAGAAAGAAAAGGAAAATGTCAAGTTTACTGTCATTTTGTCCGTAAATCCCTACGGATTGGGAAAGCTTACCCCTTTCATGGTCGGCAAATCCGCCTAAACCCGCGCTGTTTTACAAATGCAAAAACATTGAGAACGAAACATACCCTTAACAAACAAGTGCGAACCAACGCAAAGGTTTTAAAAACTGATGAGTACAAAAATAGAATCAGGGAAAGAACATTTTTCTTGGATCAATGTTGGCACATTCACCACATTTCGATTTCCAGAGAAATGTTGAAATTACGCTCTTTCCCTCAAACTGTCCCAGCCATTTTGAATTTGAGAATCACAAAAAGCACGAAAGACACTACTCTAAAAATGCTTGTTCAACTCGCCCTCGAAACTCTTCAGCAAGCTACACCTGAGATAATAAAGATCAGCAAACCACTAATTTTTATCTCATTGCTTGACACCAACTCCCGAGGAAATAATTAGAAGATATTTTCATAAATCCATTTGAAATCCGTCACTAAAGGTTCATGTAGAAATCGAAGAATTTATTATTTCTTCCGTTTGAAGAAATGACTGGGTTATGATTGGCTGGTTCAAGCTCCTCAATCGGTCAAGGTATGTCTTTTTAAGGCTCACGAATTAGTTAAGGGCGGAGATATTCCTGAAAAAAAAATAAATGCACTCGTACGACGAGAAATAAATGTACTCATAAGGTTAAAAAAAATACACTCATGAGATAAAAAAATTAATACACTCATAAGGGAAAAAAATAAATGCACTCATAAGTTGAAATAACTAAATAAATAAATAAATGCCCTCATGAGGTGCAAAAATAAATGCACCCAAAAGCTGAAAAAAATAAATGTAAACATAAGATGAAATAAATTAAATGAACTCAAAAGGTGAAAAAATGACTACTCACGAATTAGTTAAGGGCGGAAGATATTCCTGAATAAATAAATAAATAAATTCGCTCATAAGGTGCAAAAAAAATGAAATCATAAGTTGAAAAAATAAATGCCCTCGTGAGGTGAAAAAATAAATGCACTCATAAGGTGAGAAAAATAAATGCACTTATGAAGTAAAAAAATAAGTTACTCATACAGTGAAAAAATAAATGCACACATACAGTGAAAAAATAAATGCATTCATAAGGCGAAAAAAATGAATACTCTCATAAGTTGAAAACAAATTCACTCATGCAGTGAAAAAATAAATGTATTCATAAGGTAAGAAAATAAACGCACTCATAAGGTGAAAAAATAAATGCACTCATACGGTGAACAAAACACAGAAAATGAGCAACATCACAAAGCAATTTTTCCCTATGTTCATTTTTTAATGAAGTTGTTTCTATGAAGTCATTTTATTTTTTAATCTCAAAACCAAAGCGTCTGCTGATTCCCCTACCTTCTCCGCATTGGAAGCGATGAAATCCTCACAAAGAAACTGCTTAACTAATAGTCTTAACCAGGATGTAATAAAAATAATGTAACTTCGCAAAAAAGTTGATTTTGATGATATTTTAAATTCATACGTCGCCAACAATACTTTCGTTAATTATTCCATATTTTTTTTTTTGCCTACGTTTGATAAAACTACTTTTCGTGGTTCTTTCGTTAATCTTTCATCATTTTAGGGTTATTTAAAATTGTATTAACTTATTTAGTTAAATCATTTCATCTTATTTTTAAGTATTTTATATTAAGTTATTATAATTAATTTCCTATCCGTGAATTAGTTGATCAAAAGGCAAAGAATAACAATAGCCGTAATGAAGAAAACGAAAGCCATTTAAAAAATCCATCCCCATCTTTGAGTGAAGCATTTCCGTCTTCTAATATTGTGGGCTCTTATTTTATTAAGTCACCGAATCGACGAAAAACTTCAACTTAACTGAACACTTTGCATAAAAAAACTCTTTGTAGTTAATTCATAACCGGTTCTATATTGAGAAATGAGAGATGTGTTTTAACTTGTTTGATTTTGCATGTTACTTAAGCATTATTTTCAAATCTTTCAAATTATTTGATTTTAACAAATTTTCATTGTAAATCGCAAAACGGTTGAAAACCTTTCATAACGTTTATTGCTAGTATGTCTATTAATTAAATTATTATAATCGCTGAAGGTTTATTAAGTCCAGCACTGGCAGTTAATTAAAACATGTGTTAGTGCATTACACTTATTCAAATCCTTGAAATGCCATTAGAATTTATCTAAACTCGAAACACAGCAATATATTTAATTTTCGACCCTTTTATTCCTGAATTAATTTTGCTAATTTAGTTGTGTTTGAAACATGATATTGTTATCTGTACCCAAATAGTCATCTTCGGAAAAAATAATTTAAATGTAAAACAAAAGATGAAAAACCTTTATTTATTGCAAATATATTTCATTTTCTTATATGATAAAATATTATAAAATATGCTTTTAAATTTAATATTAATCAATATTAATTATAATAGCTCTATAATTAGTGTGCTCTTATGGACACATATGTAGACAGAATCCTTGAAGTTTTGTCACCTTACATAATAGTTGTCCTATGAAGAAATTTGGGGACATGATAGTCTATCTATTAATCAATGCACCAAAGATACTGCAAAAGTCATTTCTTCAAATGCTAATAAATGCCTAACGCTAAACATTTATATCTTATAAACCAGCCAATACCAGTTATTTTTCCCGACGGATTCTCCCATGCGCAATTTTAATTTTCAACCAAAATTCCGGGATGATGAAACTGGTTATGTGCCATCCTCGTCATCACAGCTTCAATTTCCACGATCGTAACTCTCTCCGTGAACGCAGTGGCCAACGATTGGCGTCAGCCAGATCTACTCCATCTAATGAGACACTAGCCGTGATCCATTGGCATCAGAGCCAAACTCTCAGCTTATTTAAAGATCATGTGATCTTACAAGACAACACCCAACTTGTTTCTAACAAAAACAGGTTTTTTAAGTAACTTGCCCATTCAATCCTTTGTACAAAAAAAAAATCCCTCATGAATAAACGCAGAACTCAAATCGCTTATATCGTTCCCTTGTATAAATACAAGATCAAAAACAAAGGCAATAATTTTGAAAGGATTTCACATAAAGTTCTATGCCGGTGAGCAGTAGGGTTGCAAGAAAAACCTTCAAATGAAATTTGCATTAAAATTTTTTTTCGATGGAATTTTTCTGCTAAAACAATTAGATTTTACATTTAAAAAAGCAAAAGATCTACAGAGCCAGAAAATTTAGTTAAGTGATAGCACTTGATTCCTTCCTATTCAGACTACTTCAATTGAATCTCAACTGATTCATATCTTTTTTTCGCCTTTATAAATTTCCATGTGCTCTCTTTATAAATTCTCATGTGTGAAAGCAAACATTTAGTGAACATCTGAGGCGGGCAAATAGGACCTACCAAAGTGATGCAGTTATTAAGGGACATTGGAATCAGCGGATAGTGCCCGAATACTATTTATAATAATACGTTCCCGATACGTCCCCGATTCGAAAACGGAATTGCTTGAATTACTTTTCGATAAAGTTAACTGCTCTTTATGAACATAGATTGCAATGAGAACTTCATTTGGATTTAACACTTTGAGATTACAACATAAGTATTAGTGGCATATCGAGAAAGTTCTATGGGAGTGTAAATTGATATGCTTGAATTTAATAGGGTGGAAGGTTGATAATGCCTGAGTCTGTGTGTTTCGAGAACTGACTTAGAAAAACGTGCTACTCAAGCTCTCAAATGAATGAGGTTATAATCTCATAACCCCCACTCCTGTTAGGTGCACCACTGATAAAAAAAACAAGATATCCCTCAAGCAAAGGCTTGTCACAGAGGTCTGCAGATCAATGTAATACGCCATGGAGAAGATACGGGACGATGGGGAACCCTCAAGAGAAATATATTACAAATATAGAAACATCCATGCCTTATCCAGGCTCAGACACCGCATTATCACACACGCAGACACCCATCATTAACCAAGCAGCCACTATGGAACGGATTACACCGTCTTCACCTGCCTGTATGACATTGGCCAACTTGGCAAGGTGGGTCCATCTCTTCGGGTGGTTTATGCAACGCACGCACCATCCCATCGGCGAGATAGAGTTGAAACCGTGATTCGTCAGACCAGTTTCCAGTCTTCCACATTCCAAGTTGCTATAAACCTTTGCAAACTGCAGCCTAATCTTTAGGTGCCTTGCAGTCAACAATGGGACACGATGTGGACGTAGATGGATACGATACGATGGATAGTCTTTGTACATTAGCTTGTGGACGCGTCCTCATTCAGTTCCGATGTTATTTGCTCCACAATAGTCTACGCACACCTCGATAGTCAATTGCACGTTTACGTCCACACAATCCTAGGGAAATAATAACACATTTGTTAATTATCAAGAAAAGAACGTTAAGCAAGAAGGTTAATTTTTTTCTGAGAAGTTCAACAGCATGAATATTCCAAGTCTTTAATTCTAGGAAGGGAAAGTAACAGTGGATATAAGCAAAATTAAATTTAATAGCATATTCCTCCGAGATCCGAAAAGATTAATTCTACGAACTAGCTAAAGGAATATAAAATAATGATTTTTTTTAAAAGATCTTGAAACTGCTTTCCTCGGGCTTACCTCAGTAAAATGCATCCAATGCATTTGGTAGGGTTTTCAAACTTTTTTTGCCCCCCAAAAAACTGATTTTCCAAGGCTGAAATATCCCGAACGACAATGTAAATACACTAAATAGGAAAAAAAATATTAAAAACTCTTAATCAGCAGGTCCCAGATGGGCCAGCATTGAGAGTTATCTCCATTAAACTTCCCGCTCTGCCCTCGGTCAATAGGGGACACTAATGGGCTTGGTGACGACCGCCGTCCATCGGATGGAACGTAAAGCCGTGGCACCGTGTGGGAGAGCATACTCCGTGCATGCTAAAGAACACGTTGGATGGCCTTGACGTTAGGCTACCATCTGTCTACCAGCATCTGTCCATTGGGTCTCCTCCCCCAACCTTCTCTGAGCCTTCGGGTCTTTGCGACCTGTCCATTTAGCTTATTGTGTGAAAAAGAAGAGTCACTCAGAGAAAAAAACAACCCAAGCCAACTTAATATCAGTAGATTTTTTTCACTGAAGCATTCACAATAAAATAGGATCATGGGGGGAAAAATTACCTTTGATTTCAACATTCGCACGAAAATTTTTGTTCTATGAATTTTCTTTATATTAAGCTATTTAATTAGCATTTATGACATGAATGCGTTTGTAAATGAATGTGTTAAAACATAATTTTTTTGCTGTACAAAGATTAAAGTTCAAATTTAATAGCTCTAGCCCTAGCACATTCGAAGGTCGCGACTCATACTTTGACAAAACTGTTTAAAACGATCCAAAGCAGTTACAACTGTAATAAATGGCTTTATTTTCGCCTTTTACAATTTCTTCTGTTTGTAACATAATATAAAAGGAATTTCAGCACATTTGTTAAAACCTTCTACCATACCAGTGAAAGTGGTCTTTATCAAAGTCATTTGTCACACTGCATTTAGCAATCACGATATTTAGCCTTTAGAGTAGCTGAGCTCCTTTCGACACGTAAATTCTCGCATGTTTCTTAGGTCCATTTCATTTTATATTTCAAAATTTGATACAATAAGTGAAAATTACATGGAGGGCAAAATGACACCTTTTTTTGCCAGCGTCATCTAAATCATCATATTTTTGTCTATCTAAGAAATAATTAATCAGTATTAAAAGCCTTTATGAGTTTTAAAAAAGTATTAAGAACATGCTAGAGAGGAAATTGTCTTTCAATAAACGTTTTATAAGAAAATATATCAACCATTTTAATATGTTATGAGAGAAATTTGTATTCCTGACCAAAATTTATTTGGAGATTTTTCTCCCAAACTTTTAATATGGGAAAAAACGCAAAATAAATTTATGCATTTGTATAAATCAACCATATTGCAGGAGAGGGTGATACACTTAATAATATATTTATTTCAGGTGTGTGTGCATTAATTCAAGTTTACTGGGTAGCAGATATCCCCTTAATACTTCATGTTCTCATCATGCCTGAAATACTTAGATTATAATTCCTGAATCAAACGTGTCATTTTTCTGAGAAATGGGTAAGGAAACATTCGATACTGAAATTTTCATTCATTTCATTAATGCGCTTCATATCACGCATACACAAACACCGATAGAAACACAGCACATGAGTGTCCCTCTGGGGGGACATTATATTTTCAACCACTGGCAGAAAGTTATCGCCAGAAATACAGAAATGAATGGGAGAAAAAAGGCTACATGCGGAATGGGTTCACCTCTCATCACTTTGGCATTTCAAAAGATAGAAAGCGAAAAGATGCTGCGATCTCCAGAATTTATAAAAACATTTTAAATGTAGAGTAGGTCCGACTCAACAAAAATCAAATGCTGTGAAATTTCAGAGAGGCTTTTTCAGTTCCACTGATCAAAATCCGATAATTGTGGTTGCTCTTCCATGGAAACGCTTTAGATATATTTATTCCCAAACACATGGAACCTAAAAAAAGCCAACCAACCTTGCATTCTTCAATATTTACGGGAACTCACTGTTGATGGTTCGATTTATTAATCTGATGATTTGCCGCCAGAATCTTTAATTGCACCAACTGTTTCAGTTGACCTTCTCTCGCAGCCTAAGAAAAATATCGCTATTCACCAACAGACTAAGAAATGCCTCACAAGTTAAATGTCATTTCCACCAGAAACTAAAGCTATAAAATACGAATATCAACCACTGATTACAATGCATCAATATAAGAATAGTTTCAGAAGAATCTCATTAATAATGTCATAATATCACCACCTGGGCCGGACCTGGGGGGAAAGGGCCATGCCCCCCACCATGACAGTGAGAGTAAGAGTAACGAAAGTAAAAAGGTATTTACTTATGTATATTTCATGCATTTTTCAAGAAACGTTTTCAAGATTTCCAAAGCAGAAGGGGTTAAAAGAGTGTTATGCTGCAATGAAAATCTAGTCTCGTACATAACCTTTAATTTTTCTCCGTTTCTATGAGTCACTTGCACCCACATACCCCACACACCTTATTTTTACCGTCTCTATGAGTCACTTACATCCCCTTCCACCACACACCTTATTTTTTCCAGATTCGGTCCTCGGCACCCTCAATAGTTCACAAAAAAACTTTATTTTTAAGCAGCTGCAAAAAACGAAAAAGTGTTCGACTATTCCATACCCAAACGGAAGTTTTTACTACACATCGAATGGCTAATACCGTCTCTATGAGTCAGATACATCCCCGTGCCCCACACACCTTATTGTTTTCGCCTCTATGAGTCACTTTGTAACATCACAAGACCCGAAGCTAAGGGTAGGCTATGGTGTGGACAATAGGTAATGAATGGAAGATGCGCGCGACAACTTTTCGTGGCTTTTTTTAACCTGGGTTGGGTTGTTTTACCTCTGAGCGGCACTTTTTTGCACACCATGGGCTAAATGGCCAGGTCACATGGACCCCGAAGGCTCAGAGAAGGTTAGGGGAGGGGACCCACTGGAACAGCTGTTGGGAGACAGATGGTAGCCTCCCGTCAAGGCCATCCAGCGTGTTCTTTAACGTTTTTCTTAGGACACAGGGTATGGCTCTCCCGCACACGGGGCCACGGCTTAATGTCCCATCCGACGGACGGCGGTCTTTCCAAGCCCATCGGTGTCCCCTACTGACCGTGGGCAGGGCGGGGAATTTTGCGGAGATAAATCTCAACGCTGACCAAACTGGGACTCGAACCTGAGTACTACAGATTGCGAGCCTGGCGCGCTACCGACTGAGCCACCCCCGCCCCTTTTTTAACCTGTAAAGGGTATGACTACCCTTAGTGGGGAACCAGAAATTTCTAATGGGGTGGTAGAAAGAACTTCCTAGGGAAATCGTATTATAGATGGAGGATTTCATAGTGTCCTAAGAAAAACGTATTATTTTCACACATGTGCACACACCTCTTGGGTACGCCACTAACAGCTACCCTGTACATTCCTAAAATCCTCTCGTATGAGTTGCAGTTTTTTCAAACCACTTGGAATCTCCTTTTTCTACACATAAAACAGGGAACACTTAGTGTTTTTCCAACAAACAGCAAACTCTAAAAAAAAAAGAGTATATCTAGAAATAAACAAGTGCTTGAAACGGTTGGATTCCTAGTTAAGTGCAGAATGGAGAAAAGCTAAGGTATTGCCAGAAATCAGAAATGAATGGGAGAAAAGTGTGCAAGTGGAATGGGCTTCATCTCTCGTCAGTTTGGTATTTCAGATAAAATAAAAAGAAAGGATAATGCAAACGCAGAACAAAGTAAACAATTTCAAAAGTTTCTTTCAAGCCATTAGCCTGCAGTGCGAAATTGGAACGATCAAAAGTCTGAACCGTTTAATAGTCTTTTTTTACATCCACAAAGGAAAGAAAGAAGCACACAAATTTTAAAACAAACTGAAGTGGCCCCATTCCCAGACTCTTTGTGGAAATATTAATGGAAACTTTACAAAAAAAAAAGAACGTAAAGAGTACCCAGACACACACCTATCCCACAATTCTTCGTTGCACAATGAGAAATGGTGAGGTCTGTGCGTCTATTATTAATTAGCATCTACTAAGCTCAGATCAACAGCTGTGATTGTTCTCAAGCAACACTGAGCACAAGAAGACCACGACGTCGGAAACCAGCACGTGCACCTTATTAAAGACCATTAGTGAAGAGGCAATTTCATCGAGGATTTGCCTTCCTCTCCCGGTCCCATTAATTGTGTGCAATGCCCTCTTCCCTCAGAAACACACGAACACACACAGTCGCTCTTTCTCTCTCTCACACACACATACAGACGCACAGAAACACCCTCCGAACGGATGGAGAGCTGGGTGGAGAAAAGTTGCAAGTGATGTCTGGTCACGTGGCACTTACACGACCCCCATTTCTGCTCGAGATCAGATTCTCTGTCTCTCATTCTTTTTGTTTTCTTTCGCCTGATGGGTGAGATGATGTGGAAGAGCAGTCATTTTCCCAGATGCTTTGCTCTCAAAGGAACTAGTTGTTGTTAATTGATTTTCACCTGAGACATGTTAGATTTGGCGTTGTCTGTCGTAACAAGCACACGAAATCACGTTCGTCATCAACTATTAAGACATTCAATTCTGATGAGAAAATTCGCTCTTGAAAGGTTTTTTCTCTCTGTTGCAGCCTTTCTCAACTCTTTGTTTGCAAAATGCCTCGTACGGTTTCTATCCTTGAAAATTTTTATACCTACTATTATTAACTAAGTTTAGTTTCAAGTTTTGTCAATTTTTTTCGAGTTTTGTTTTTCCCACCGCGCATGAATGCAGTGAATGATTATTATAACTGATCACGGTTTTATTATCCAAATGCTCATTAGCGTCTGCACTATGAAAATATATTAAATATAAAGTTAATCCTTATAAAAACAGTTCTTAACAATATATTTTAAAAAATGCAAGCTCGAGTCTAGACCTTTCCGCCTTTTGGTATTTTTATCTTTTAGACAAAATTAGTTTTCTCAACACGTAAAATAATGTGAAACATTTGATATACTGCAAACTGTCATATAATAAGTTGTTCAGTTTAATAGAGCATTACATATTTAAAAAGTTGAAAAATTACGGATTTCGCTACCGTACAAGAGAGATATTGTTGATACGTTTTTAAATCACATCAATTCTAACAACTCAAAAAAATTTCCTTATTGTCTCCGCTTTTATAATGAAGACACTAGAATAGTAATGAAAGTGAGCACTTCTTGGTTTCTGATAGTCTTACCTCTTTCCAGTTCATTTTCGTAGATGTTAACCTTTATCTAATGAAATCTGAAGAATAATTCCAAGCAACGTAACGAAAATCCAGTAAATTGAGCTCCCATTTGCTAGAATAGAGATTGATCTCTATGTTGCGATCTTGTGCAACCACGGCAATTCCCGGTTCCGCCTGACAGCACTACCTGGTTAAGAAAAGCCATGACTACCTAGAGCCGGGGGCAAGGAATACGCCCTATAGGCGCACCTCAACCCCGGCCTCACATGGCAGCAGTCCTATAGAAGGAAAGCTGACCACCGGAAGAAACCTTATTTTAATCTATTCCCCGGTTTGCAAATGTGCAAGGATATAAAGATCCAAGCTCGATCGGCACCCGGGGTGGAGACTCTTAGTAAGACCCAGACTTTTTGAACAGCTCATGCCTACTAGGCCGGGGGTACCTTTCGGCTGAGCCGTTGAACTGACCACACAGGTCCCTGAGAGGTGAGGTCTCCGACGCCGTCACCATCCGACCGACAATCAAGCCGGTCGGCAGCATCTTCGACCTCGGTTGGCTTTAGCCATGTCCAACCGGTGACCCAATCCGGCTGGCACAGCCTTCAGCCGGGTTGCTGGGCCCTAGGCCCCCCCACCACGACAAGGTGGTCCCCTATCGGGGGGGGCTAGAATAGAGATTACATATATTTTCGCAAATGAATTGAAATCTGTATCTAGTTTCAACTAAACGTGTAAGAGGATCATTTAATTCGTGGACTGCCATCGCCAACAATTAGCAGCTTTTCGCACAAGTATATACCTGATATATGGCAACACAATGCCTCTTCAAGAGCACGGAGCAGTGTGTGCAAGTTCAAACACGTTGCGATGCGGTCGCAAGCAACAGAAGTCAGTTTCTGTCTTTGTCTCGCTTAGAAAATGTGTTCGTTTGGTGTGTGTGATATTTTGCAGTCTATGGCTGAAAGTATATGGTATGAACTGAGAAGGGGTATGTGATGTATCCCAGAGAGATTTAAAATCCATAATATTCTATATCCCATAAACATTTAAAATCCATTCATAATTCATCAATTGTTTGTAATTTCGCTTTTGTCCGTTTAAACAGTGTTTTACAGATTCTTCTATTTCCAGTTCTCAGTAAATTCTACAATAATTCCATTTGCAAGCAATTCTCAACCTAAAGGCAAGAACATAGTGCAGAAGTTTGTTCTATTTTCTTTCTTCCATTAACAAAGTAAGCAACTATTGTCTTTCATTGTTTTCTTGCTCACTTTAGCTGTATTCAAAGCCGTAGAAATAAACCCAGACAAGTCACCCTCAGCTTTCGTCTGCTACTTTGAGTGTTACTTCGGGTAAATCGTAATTTGTTCTTTGCGGGGACGTAGAATCGATGTATTTTGCGGTACCCCTAGTTCAAAAATCCCATTTCCAGCACTGTATGTTACTGTATTCGACGAAGCTTAAGTGTCGCAGAGATAATCACAGAAATGATTCAAGTGTATGGAAAACACTGCTTCGTTTGCCCAAATTTTACATCGTCCTCCAAGGAATCGCGCCAGTCTCTGAAGTGCTTTTGCCCCTTGAAATCACGCTTCGTTTCAAGTACTGTTTTCCATACAATTGGGTTATTTCTGCACATTGAAAAGTCTCTGTGTTGTCACAAGTCATGTATTAACTCGTACGAAAAGCTGCTAATAATTAGCGACAGCAGTCCACGAATTAAATGACCCACCTACGTACATATTCATAATTTTTTTCCTCCATAATGTATGGGGTCTCGTTCTTAACAGCATAGGATTCATTCCAGGAAAAGTTTCCAAAAAATATTTTCTTTTGAGGAAAAAATTTCCTGAATGTGAAAGCTCACATCACTTTATTTGAAAAATTGATCGTGAATCCTGGAAATGTAGACAACATATATTCTGAGGTGATGTCACCAGCATGTTGCTGAGAACAGAGGTTGTAGCATTCGATGGTGATCCAAAGGAGATGTAAAATCTGTACCCTGTATGAAACTTATTATAGGGGATTTACTCTGGATAGTTTTCACTGCTAACTTACGATGTCAGAATGACACTATTAGGTTGCTTAAATAACAGGATTCTACCAATATGTTTGCCACTACACAAATATATAGTGTATTTTCTACTTTAAACAATACAGTGCACCGACAAATATATTCACCAGCTATAACAACTACCGCCTGATAAATCATTAAATACAACAGGATTCCCAATCCTGCTACAAGGCTATTAGAAAGCTTGCAGGTGTACCCCATCAGCTAAGCAACAACGGAAAACGGTTGATCCAAATCAGGGCAACGTCTTCACAACCGTCCTCTACGAGAATCCAAGCGCAACCATCTTTTTCAAAGTTCATTTCTTTTGTTGGAAGTAAGTGATGCATTTCGGAGGATGTAAGCCTCACTCGACCCAATCAAGTATGTCCCTTTTCCAATCTAGTGGGGATCTTTCTACAATGCAACTCCGAGCTGGGGACTTTATTAAACAGTTATGTTGTTTTCCACCCTTCCTGGTGCTGCCCTTCTTGTTGCTAGACTTTTCTGCCGAAGAGCTCCTGCCTTGTCATAGCCGATCGAATTCCTACACTTATTACAGTGCTATGAATCATATTTCACACTGTTATGAAGACTTGCAATCGTGAATATATCACACAAAACAGATTGAACAAGAATTCTTCCATTTGAATTACATCAATGATCGCTATCCCAATGTTGAATGCGAGAGCTGTCCATTTTGAAAATTTACGGCGTAAGATGATGCGAAAGATTACCATTTCCTTACCTGGGTAAAAAGGGACGAACACTTAAACAACCTGATTGTAAACACTTACTGATTACTACAGTCGAATGGTGATGTCCGAATATGCTGTAGATGATCAGCGATAAGGTGATTGGTCCACATAGGCTGACACCCAAGTGATCATCCATAGCAATGTATGGCACGAGCCATTTGAGCGTCAAAATAAGATACATTTCTGGACATATCTATAAAAAAGGGTGGTCAAGTTATCCGAGTGTACGTGGAGTGAAGGGGAGTATCTGATCGAGTCAAAAGCGGTTTCACTATAAGTGTTTTCCTTCACTTTAGTGGTCTCTAAAAATATTACTTAAAAATGCGTGTAATATGCTTATACATATATAATTAATATTTTTCACTTCCGTTAAAATTACTAGCATTCTAAAATTGCGATCCCTTCTCCCCCCCCCCCATCACCTTAGATCCCGTCTGGTTCCTGAACGACTTTTCGCAAAGCTTGAATTGAATTGTCATGCACCGTTCGGAATTTGACCCTTTGTCCCATCTGCTTCTGTGGTAAGACTATCTACGACCTGATTGGGACAGGTTAGGCCGTGATCGATTTTTCAACATGCTTCCAAATTTTGACTGTAAGGGAGGGCCGCAAAACTCCTCGTTCTTCATACGGTCAATAGGAGACACCGATGGGTTTGGAAAGCCTTCCGTCCGTCGGATGAGATGTTAAGCCATGGTGCCATACTCTGTGCACGTTAAAGAATACGATGGATAGCCTTGACAGGAGGCTACCATCTGTCTCCCAACAGTTGTTCCAGTAGGTCCACTCCCCCAACCGTTTCTGATCTTCGGGGTCCTTGTAACCTGGCCATTTAGTTTCATCATCGATAATAAATATTCTAGTTCCACATCTACTTTATAAACAGCGATGGATATTGTTGATATTCAAGACAGACAATATTGAGATATTTAATTTCCTTCATCCTCATTTTTCGTTAAAAAAAACCTGATTTACGAAGAGTCTGCGATTTTTAATTTAAATTAATAATTTCTATTAAAATAAGTCGTGTCTGTTCCAAATAATATATCACTGAATATTCGTCCAGTTTATTAAGAAGCAGTAAAGTAACCATATATTTGGAAAGGGAAGGTTAAATCTTCACATTTTAATGTAATTTACGAACCGATTATTGTATTCAAATCTTTCAATTAGACGCTAGGGAGGTGAGAACGCATGCTTTGATTATTTGATTATGTCAATTAGATGTATGCTTCAGGTGCATGCATCTTTGGTCTTAAGAGCCTTCCTTAGAAAATACGTTATTCGAACCCTCAAGTTAGGAAGCATAACTCATGCGCCCTCCCTCTTTGAATATGCCACTGGAAGAAATTTATTAAGAAATAAATCTTTTCCCCATGGGGAGGATTCAAAGCTCCCTCCGAAATACACCATTGCCCAAAAGCTTAATATTTGCAAATAAAAGAACGAGCGAGATTCACTCTCCATGGGATAAAAATTAAAGCGAGATAGTTAAAACACACATTAGAAGGAGGAGGAGATTTATCCAACCTCACTGGAATTTGGAACCAAATTATTTTTATGAATACTAGTTGCAAAACTATTTAAATTTTAACTATGAAATCGTGCTTCTGTCCCTACTTCCCATAGATAAAACCGTTCCTCTCTTTTTTCGAAAAGGAAAAAACAGCACCAGTTTTTCTCTTTCATACCTCGCAAAAATCATGCAGACAAATAAACGAAGTCTGGTGAGTAGCTATTACGTTTTTATGCAGAGAAAAAATATTCAGACAGAATTACATTGCTCTATATGAGAGAAAATAGGAGCTCACTTACATACTGATGCACGTTTGTGAAATCATATAAAGTAATTAAAGAATATTCAGAAAAGCTTTTCGATTGTAAGCAAAGCATGACAAAAAAGTACAGTTAACTGCAACCCACTTCCCCCTCTATATCCGGACCCTATTCTATATTATATACTAAACGCTTTTGAAACTGACATTTTAGGGTGGTTTCCAGAATTTGTTTGTATTATGATGATGCATAGAACCGGCCAGGCCTAGCATCTAATGTCCGACCCCGCCTTCTCGTTGAGCAGGACGTTAGTACCTTTCAAAACTGTTCTGGCAGCCCTCCCTTTTTCAAAGGAAGGGCTGCCAGAACAGTTTGGCCTACTAATCAGGAAAACTAAGGCTAATTTTCGTTTTTTTTCTGCCCTGCTGAGGAGTGGTCAACCATACATGGTTCTAGTGCTGACCATATATACCAACCTAAACGGAATTATGCTTTGAGCTTTATTATGAATCCTGAATTTCCTGCACTGCTGGGCTTCTGTGGAGGGAGAATCTTCCGCTGTGTTTTCTGTTTGTTTGTGGGTTGACAGCCCCAAGTGAATAGATTTACAGGATATGTTTATCAGCTGGTTGATAACCCAGAGTAGAGGTCATCGCAGGCACCTGAATTTTTCATTCTACTGGCATCGTCAAATTCTACATTTGGAGGAAGTCTTCCAGTGTAGATGGCTTCAGCCTTTAGAGGTGGGGGAACGGGTCTTTGTCCCATGCCTGCGATTAGGGGGCTGTTTGATAATGTCAGCATTCCCTCTCTTAATAAACATAGTTTTTTAAACATCCCACTAACCATTTTCTCTCCATAGGTAGTTGGAATGCGAGGACTCTGCACAGAGTTCATTCTCTTGATGTTCTCACACAAGAATTCCGTCGTTATTATTTAGATATCCTCGGCTTGCAAGACACCAGATGGACAGATAAAGGTCAGATTCTTAAAAATAATCTTAAATTTCTCTTTTCAGGGAGGAACGATAATAAGCATCACCAAGGCGTGGGTCTGCTTCTCAGCAGACACGCTAGTGATGCTCTTCTAGGATATGAAGGGATTAATGAAAGGTTTTTTGCAGCAAAATTTCAGACAAGCGTTAAAGACATAAATGCTATCGGCTGTTATGCCCCACTGAGGATGCCGATGAGGATGAGAAGGATAAGTTTTACGGACAACTTCAGGATATTTTGAATTCTGTCAAGAAAGGAGATATTACCTTTGTTCTATGTGACTTCAATGCCAAAGTTGGTACTGACTCTGACCTTTGGGGAGGGGTGATAGGTCCTTTTGGTAACGAAGCTGCAATGGCAATGGCAACATCTCCTACAGGTAAGTAAACCCAATGGTTTCAGAATAAGTAACACTTATTATAAACACTGCGACATACATAAGTACACATGGGTTTCACCTGATGGGCTGCATAAGAATATGATTGATTATACATTAATTAACAGCAAATGGGATACTTCTGTTAGGAATACCAGGGCATATAGGGGAACTGAAATTGGATCTGACCATTGCCTTATTAAAAGAGTTTTGCAGCTTAAACTTAAGAAGTGTTGTGCTAAGGTTAAAATATTTACCTTTAACATTGGAGCTCTGAAAGAACCAGTTATTGCTAAAGCTTACCATGATAGGTTAATTAGTCATTATGACAATCGTGTCGCACAAATGACTTGCTGATGAGGAGGAAATATGGGACCATTTCAAACAGGCTTTTCTTGAAGTAACAGTACTCGATCATGACAAAAGGAGCAGAGGACGCAGATTTATTTGAGTGATAAGGTATTTGAGCTTATTTCAGAAAGAAGGAAATGCAGGAATGTCTTTAATCAATACCCTACTAGTCCTAATAGAAACGATTACAGAGAGCTTAATAAACGTGTAAAGGATCAGTTTGCTGCTGATAAGAATCTTTGACTTGTTGGCTTGGCTGAGAAGAGCCGAGGAAGCAGTTAGGCAGCACAACAGCAGAGAGCTGCACCAAATAATTTATTTTTTGTGTTGTTGAAAACGGACAGGTATGCAGGGATTGAAGGATAAACAAGGTAAGGTTATAGAAGGTGAGGATTCCGTCATAGCTAGGTGGGCTGAGCATTTCAGTGATGTTCTAAACAATGTGGTTAGTTCTACTCCCATTGTTTGCAAAGTTGATAGATGCATTGGTGGCTTTAATGTTGGCCCTATAACACAATCTGAAGTTATTTTGGCTATTTCTAAACTTAAACTTCATAAATCCCCAGGAGTAGATGAAATTACTACGGAAATGCTTAGAGATGGGAATGTTTCGGTTACCACTTGGATGACTGAAATTTTGAATAACTTTTATGATAAAGGCATGGTTCCTAAGGATTTTACCACAGCTATTGTTATCCCTATTTTCAAAAAAGGTGATCGCAGTTCTTGTGATAACTATAGGGGTATCAGCTTACTCTCTGTTCCAGGGAAAGTTCTTTCCATGATTGTGCTTAATAGAATTAAGAATCTGGTTGACAGTCAATTGCGCGATGAGTAATGTGGAGTCAGAAGTGGTAGGGGATGTGTGAATCAGATATTTTCACTTAGGCAGATTCTTGAGAAATGTTTAGAGTTACAGAAACCGTTGGTTGCTAGCTTTATTGATTTCAATAAGGCTTTCGACTCTGTCGGTCGTCAAAATTTCTGGTTGATTGTGAGATCATATGGTATACCAGACAAGGTAGTTAACATAATGAAAGCTCTCTATAATAACACTGAGTCGTATGTGAGAGATGGTAAGGCTTGTAGCAATTGGTTTAGCATTACTTCTGGTGTTCGACAAAGGTGCATTTTGTATCCTTTTCTCTTTAGCTTGGTTATTGATTATGTTATGCGGAATTCACTTCAAGGGAAAGATTTTGGCCTTAAATGGACTGAAGATACGGAAATTTCTGATCTAGATTATGCTGATGATTTAGCCCTTTTGGCAAATGATGTTGATGAGATGAACTCTTTCATTCGAGCTGTTGATGAGACTGGTAGTAGAGTAGGTTTGGTGATAAACAGAGATAAAACTAAAGTTTTGAAAATTGGTCAGGCAGTTGGTGCTTCAGTCGCTCTGAATGGTTGCACCCTTGAGTAAGTGTCTCAGTTTAATTATCTTGGGAGTTATGTAACGGATACTGGTGATGTGCGGCATGAGATTAATAGGCGAATAGGAATTGCTTTTAGGAATCTATGGAGAGTGTGGAGAATTGGCGTATATACCTAAAGACTAAAATTCGACTGTATAATAGTTTGGTTCTTTGTAGGGTTAGTTATGGTACTGAAATGTGGACGCCGTGTAAATAAGATAACAGGAAACTAGATGATTTTGATTCTAGATGTTTATGCAGAATGTTGGGCATTAGCATAGACAACTCTGTAAGCAATGAAGAGTTTAGGCAAAGGAGTGGGCAAACTCCTTTGAGGAGCATATTATGCAGAGGGAGACTCCATTGGTTTGGCCATATTGCCCATATGGATAATTATAGATTAGCGAATATGGCTATGAACAATGTGCCTAAAGGCCTCAGAAAGAGGAGGAGACCTAGGATGTGGTGGGCAGACAATGTCAAACAGAACTTTGTTAGAATTGGTGTGCAGTGTACAGATGCAGCAGATATAGCTCAGGACAGATATGTTTGAAAAAAATAAATTGCGCGATCTGGCTGCTTGAGGATGATGATGATGACGATATTAAATCCTATATTTTGCCATTTTATACTACATTTTTAATATATTTACGATTCTTTCTATTATATAATGTTATACACTATATTTATTTTATGCCTTGTTGCCGTTGTTGCAATTGCGCCGAATTCGGTGCTTACATAAATAGGAGCTAATAAAAAGAATAATGCAACCCGAAACTGAAGTACAGCAATTGAAAGAGGAAAGAAAACCGAAATCGTCTTTACGAAGAGCGCTTTCAAAGTCGTCATCTGCGCAGTTGCCGCAAGTATCCAGTTAGGAGAAAAAGACGCATGCAACCACCCTTCTCTCCCAGTGAGCTTGGAGAGAGCAGAGAACCACATCCCCCTGAGGCTTGCCCAATGGGCAGCAATCAGCTGACTTTTGCCAGCATCCGTGTCGCATTCTCGACACAGAGCTGTCTGTTTCTAAAAGTAGCCCACATGTCGCCCAACGGGAAAGGTAATCAACCGACGACAGCTCCATCTGCCCGTGGCCCGTTGAATATCTGGAGAAATGGCTTGCGGTGAAATGTGAGACTGGCGGCCTGTTACTGTAGAAAAGAACGAAAAAAAAAAGTAAGGATAAAAGAAGAAAAAAACTCGTTCATCCCTCCCACCCCTTCCTTTGCACTCCTCCCCCCACTCCAAACAGGGCCAACCTCGAAACGGACACGAAACGATAGATGGCGGGACGAAGGGGCGTTCGGAAATAGGGAAAACGGTCTATTATTTTTTATCCTTTCCTCTCTTCTTTGTCCCTTCCTGTCGCAGTTTCTTGGCGATGGGTGGGATCGGTCTGAGAGTGATGAATGGTTTGGCGGCTGTTCCCACCCGACCCTCAAGCTTTATCTCGAAGAAAACTGCTCAGCATCAGTCAAGAATCGACTGTTGGTTGCAGGTCGGCTTAAAGAAGTAGCATTTCACCCCCACCCCCTCCCCTTCATTTTTTATTCTTCGAGCTCGTCTTTCTTCCAGGCTAACTTTTGATATTTATTTTAAAGACTTTCAGATTTCTCTAGCAATAATTGGAAACATTTCTTTAGTCTCAACTGGTTGTCTCGCAAGAATTTCAATAGTTATCATTTTTTTAACATTGTATGATTAAATAGTTGTTTTATATGTAGAAATAGTGTTCCCATAATTTACGTGACATATTTGCTTTTGCTATCATTAGTTTTTGCTTCAATGATGTATCTTACAAATTTCCAGTGAAACGGAGATCTAGAGAAGTAGAATGTTTCTGTGATTTTTAAGATAACTATAACAATATTGAAAGGTTAATGAAGTTCCCCGGTTCTGATCCAAACTGTGCCTACTTTGTATGTTTTCCAGCTAACCCCTTGTATACCCTCGATAAGAAAGGGGTAGCATATAAGTTCGAAAAGGCTTTCGTCTATCGCAGGGGACGGACGTTAAGCCATGACTTCGTGTGAAGGATAGCCATATATTGTTCACGTTAAACAACATGCGGGATCATCTTAACTAAAGTTTCTACTACATCCTGCTTCTAACAGCTGTTGCTCAGTGGATACTCCTTCCCAAATTTTCTCTGGGTCATTGTGACTCGCGATTTAGATTTTTCCTCTTTTTGTAGAACACAAAAGAACCTTTGAAATAAAGAAAAATTTGGTTGTCCTGACTAGTATTCAAACCCACGTTTCTCAGAAACATGCCAGGCAACTTAACCGCTGGACCACCGAGGAACTGACCAGTTCTTCAACTAAGTGACATATAAGTCTTGCTGTCGATTAACCAGAGGTTCCGTCGATTATCAGGAGTAGGGCAGCCAAGTCGCCACATTTTTGATGATAGTAATATTTGTCACTCACGCTCACATTATATATATAAACTATTCAGTAATAAATCATCACAGGAAAAGTCATGTAGACAAGAAACCCTTGAAATAATGGGTTGAAAAAAATTGGTTCTCCAGACTAAGATTCGAACCCAGGTCCCTTGAAGAATTTATAATAACCCTGTGAGCAGTGGTTCTCAACTTTTATGCTTCACGTACCCCCTGGAAATGTGTATGTAATTGGCGTACTCATTGTATAGAGAGATAAAACTATAGTTATAGTATAACAATGGTTATTTTTACTTTGTTAGTAGATCTAGGTTGGGTTGTTTTACCTCTGAGCGGCACTTTTTTGCATACCATGGGCTAAATGGCCAGGTCACATGGACCCCGAGGGCTCAGAGAAGGTAGGGGAAGGGGACCCACTGGAACAGCTGTTGGGAGACAGATGGTAGCCACCCGTCAAGGCCATCCAGCGTGTTCTTTAACGTGCACAGGGTATGGCTCTCTAGCACACGGGGACACGGCTTAACGTCCCATCCGACGGACGGCGGCCTTTCCAAGCCCATCGGTGTCCCCTACTGACCGTGGGCAGGGCGGGGAATTTTGCGGAGATAAATCTCAACGCTGACCCAGCTGGGACTCGAACCTGGGAACTACAGGTTACGAGCCTGGCGCGCTACCGACTGAGCCACCCCCGCCCCTTAGTAGATTTAGCGTCGTAGATCTAGTCTAGTGGTTGAGATGCTTGTCTTGCTTCTGGAAAACCTGGGTTCAAATCCCAATTAAAACCGTTTTTTTTTTTTGTTTTTTTTTTTCGACTCATTATTTCAAGTGTTCCTTGTCTGCAGGACTTATCCTATGATAATTTATTAGTAACAAAAGAACATGTTTTAAACTGCAACGAAAACTTTTTTCTTCTGCATCTTTCTTTTTAAATTTCATGTACCGGTAACTGTCATAGCATTTATGGAAACAACTGTGAAATAATTTCTTGTAAATGCAAATCATGAATTCTAAAGTCATTCTGTTAACCCTTTCACGACTAAGGGAAACATTTTTCCCATTTTAAAATTGGTGATTGTCGTATTTAATTATAACCTTATCTGCATTTTTTATACAGAATGTCAAAATAGAACGTATGCCGAACGCAATTACGTAAACGGGAACGTTTAGAAAACAAAAACAGAACTGTCAGGACGCATAATATATGTACTATGTGCAATGTCCATCTTTGCCTCACTACCAAAAGAAATTGCTTCGCAGAATATCATAATTAGCACATCATTTTGTACAGTAATTTTATTTCATAATTTTGTATTATTTTAGTTAACATTTTGTTCTAATAAACCAATAAATAAAAGGCATTGCATAATAAACCTAACTATAATTTGTGTTACCTTTATAGTCCATTGGGAAAAATATTTCCCATAAAATTCCAAAAAAACTACACATTCTTATGTATTTTTCTTATGATTTTTATTTATTTTACGTCTAAACAAACTAAAATAAACAGTTACATACTAATATTTACTCTTAGAAACCTTATGGTCCTGAAAGGGTTAATGATTTAGAAGCTCCCATTTTCTGTAATACTTAATATCAGGAATTTACATGGCGAAAAGCGTGCACTTCATAATAAATATACGAAACTTTGCCACCACACGTAGGATAAATGACGCTATGAAAGACGATGCGTTTTTTTGCGATATAAATGAGATAAAAGAATCTATTCCTAGCTTTTACAGGCCTTCTCATACAAGCCCTACTAAGACTGAAATAACTGCTGCCTCAGTTAGAGCTGACACAACACCCAGAGTTTGCTCTGCTGTAAATAGCTCCCTAACTACCATGCCAGTTAAGACCAAGAATAAAAACCTTCAATGCTTATCAAGTTTGAATAAAACTCGGAACGTCATATATTTTAGAATGTGCTGAATAGGTATTATGCCTGAAATAATTTGACGTCGTCCTCAGGGGGATTTGAACCCACATATCCCAGAAGTATGCGAGGCGTCATAACCACTAGACCAACTCTTCGCATTCAGCAATGTGACATATACTGTATAGGCATTCCCGCATATTTTATTAATTCGCCTCTGGCACCAGGACGAAACCAACTCTTTTTTTCAGCAAATTATTTAAAGTGCATCTTGCCAATTGGACATTTCCTGAGATATTTTATTATTGAGTTATTTTTATAACGCTGTGAGCGCGAGTGAAAAATATTTCATTCATAATATGAGGCATGCCCGATTCCCCATAGAGATGGTACCGTTGGCGAATCAGCAAAATATGTGGGAATGCTCCTATGTTACACTCTTGAAGGAATCGGTTGTCTCTGTAGATCTGAGCGACGTGAGTTTGAATCCCACTCAGGATGAAGTCAAACTATTCAAGTGTTTCTTGTCAACAGGACATTTCCTGTGATACTTTATTACTGAAGTATTACTCAGTTTTCTTACTGAATCATTGGTCAGGACTTGAAATAAACGTAGTTAAAAAAGGCTTTTATTTCATAAATTGAAGGCATGTCCTCCTTTGATTCCATTTCAAAACTTTTCGTCCTCCTTTTAGAACTTTGGCATTTGTTAATCCTAGGAATTGGGGCTTTTGTGATCTGATCATTTAATCCCTTAAAGATAAAAAAAAGACTGAAAAAACAATTGAAATACCCATTTTGAGCTTCAAATATCATCATTATTTTCTCCTTTCAATGATTTTTTTTCAGAGCGATTCTCTTTACGCCAGATTCATTAAAAAACAATGGTAGCACGATTAACTATCACCGTCTTGATTCTTAGGAGTTGTTACAGCTAACATGTCTACTAATAGTATTCATCAAAATTTAATGACTGAAAGGTGTTTACTCAAGGTTCAACAAAATATTATCTTCATTTAATAAAAATTGTTACTTATTATTGACTGACTTTTATGTATTGCTGCCATGTTTTTCCCCAGAGATAGATTTCGCTCAACTTGAAAACTTAAGGTGCACAAGCGTGTATCGAATCCTCCAGTTTGACCGGCTGCAGGAGGAAAACCTTTCAATGTGCGAAGACTGAAATTTGAAAGGCAATGTCCATACCATGCAGAAATGAAAGATGCGGAAATTAAATTTGTTCCAAAAGTGGTTTTTGCTTAGCCATGAGACTTTGGGGTCTTAGAAGAAAGCACAGTATTCTCATAAATAGGAGATTCAGGTCTTAATTCTACTAGCATTGAGACTTTCTAAGCTTGATCGCAGGCTTCAGTGTATGATCTGGGGATGCCGATAGGTTTAGAAAAGTTTCATTCATTGTATTGAATCTATGGCTCTCATAGCAGGAGAGACATACCTGGATTGTCTTGACCAAAAGTTTCCATCTTCCTCCTAATAGTTGTTCAGTAAGTTTATTTCTGAAACTGTGTACTGAGTTTTTGTTCTTTTCAGACTGTCCATTCGACTCACTGTCTGGGACAATGGTTCTCAAAGGGTGTGCCACGTGATTCGCCAGGTGCGTCGCGAAATTTCGGACTTTTTGCAGATAAAAGAAATTTATAAGCCATTTTGTTGCTACTTTCTGCCGCTGTTTAAAAAGGGCGATTAAAGGGGGAAAGTTAAACGAAGAATTTCTTCGTTTAACTTTCCCCCTTTAATCGAAAACTTATCCATATTAACTATTAATGTAAAAACCAAAATTAGCACAAAACATGGCCATAGTACGTATGGCACACGCAGTAACCACAATACACATCATTACTTAATCAGAATAGCTCTGCGTTTACTAAGAACTCCACAGAAATGGCGATGATTGAAGACAAACTGCACATGCGCGAGTCTCCTTTAGTGTTGCCAACTTAAAGTTTTAAAGCGCCGTGAGCAAAAAAAGTGTGAGAATCTCTGGTCTAGGAACCTTTTTCTCACAACTTCGTAGGATTTAACTATTTATGAATCTTAAGATGGACACGAGATACTCGGTAGTTTATTTAATCAACTGATCCTACAAATTCTATCTCGATAGGTACGATTAATTGCATATTAAGTAAGTTAAGATTTACAGCTCCGACATTACCAACATCGACGATTCTTTATTTGCAATAGATGCCCCGTGGTGAAAGGTGACATAAAAGAACGTGCAGAGGATGACATAGATAATATGAAACGTTAAGTCTCGGTCCGTGGACAGGAGAGCCAGACTTTGAGAACATCAAGAAACATTCTGAATGGCCTTAACGAGAAAAACCAACTGCTCCTAAAAATTCAATTCAACCTTATTTAACTCATCTCTTCGATTTCGTTTTCTGACGATATTTTTATGGCTACAGTCGCTCAAAAAAAATATACTGTCAAAATATCTGTCAACGATTTTTTTTAGAAATTAGTGATCGTCGTGTATAGTACACGAAGGTGGCCAGATCACTAATTTCTAAAAAAAAAATCGTTGCCAGATATTTTTTCTGAATTGTGTAATCAACCATAGTGTTCGGATATTTTTTTGAGCGACTGTACTTAGCTCGTTCCGAAAGATTTAAAAATCGAGGGTAACGTAACCCGAAGTAACTAAAGTTTAAATTTTGTCGTAGAAATATCAAAATCCCAAACTTTCCGTTGTAATGCTGAGACTTGCGAGTTCCTGCACAGAAGAAACAGATACTGTATGCAATATTATTTCGAGAATAATAAAATTCATTATAAAATTGGGCTACTTTAAAGACAGTTAAATACGACATGTGTCGCAATTCAGAAAGTGTTATAAGTAAAACAATTTTCTATTTCTCTTCACCTAAAATTAACACTTTGTTGTTGTTTTTAATAAGCACTGAGCGAATGAAATATAAAATCTCCAGAATCTAGTGATCGCACTGTGCTTGTGATTTCTCATTCAACGTGGCACCTGAAAGAAGACGTTCCGATAATTAGATCCCCACTGTGATGTACGATGCTTATTCTCTCCCAGAAAACCAGTCAGTGGCACAATTTATTGAGACTATTCCAAATAAATCTTCAACGGCAATCGATCCTTGTCTTCTGGATACGCCTAGCATCCAAGTTTCCTGTTAGACTTTCTATCAACAGAAAGTGTTCCCATAATTAAGAAATCTGCACAAAACAGTTTTCTTGCTCAACTCGCCGACGCCACTCTGGGTACAGGAATTCATAAAGTGTTTACCAGATACTTTTATGACAAATTTTATACCCACCTAATATAGATAATTCTATGAAGCGTGTGGAAGCCACAGTGTCTCCCACTGTAAAATGCTCCATTAAACAAGCACTCGATTAAGAAAGTCTCGGGTTTTTTATGCCTAACAGCAAGGTACTTATCGACATCAAATTCCACTCGGAGAAGTTTATTGATTACAGAAGTTATTCTAAATGAGTTATTTTCAATTTCAACGGCTTTAAAACGAAAACCAGGGTGTTCTTTCCTGCTGCGTTTTATCAACTAACGCTACCTGCGTCACAAAGCATGCCAACATAACGGTTATACTAATGATCTTATTCGCTCGTTTGGATTATTCTGATAACAAAAGCTTCCTGATTGCATGAAACTGATAAGAGGAGGGGTTTTTTCAACGTTTAACGAGTTGACTATCCATCCAATAAAGAATCTCCCAAAGGAAATATGTTAGATTTCTTTTTGAAACTTCAGATCTGAAAGAAACTGGAGAATATTAGAACTTTTAGCAATATTTCTCCTTTGCATAATTATATATTCATATATAGGCAAAATATGTACATTCTATTCTCGAATATATTCGAACACTCCCATTCTTTGTCATTAGAAAGGTGAATTCGAACTTCTGTAATCTTTTTTCCTCTTTTTATGAAATATTTCAGGATTCAAATTCCGCAAATTTAAACTGACAGCAATGAGACGTTGAGATTCCTAGTTTTAGCTTAAAGAAATTTCAATAAAAAAATTTAAATAATTTAGTAGCTATTCGAAAATTATAGGGTCTGCAAAATCTCAAGGAACAAAAAACTTATTTGGTTGTCATGAGAAATCATTTCGCACTGACAAATGGGATTTTACCCAGAACGTCTCATTTCATTAAGAAAAAACTGCTTCAAGTTGGGTGAAATCTGCTATCTGACTCTTAATAATATTATTAAGGAATAACAGATCTAAGTATAGGAATTTCCTAAAGCATATCCTATAAGCGTACCACATTAAGAATCACTCTTTTAAACCAATAATAGCAAAATTAATAAAACAAATAAATACCCTACATTATAATAATTACTCTCTACACTGCCCTATAGAAGTATTATTGAATCTCCATGTTATGTCAATGTGAATCAAATTTCGCAACTTTATAACTCCTAAAATATTCATTTCATGGGAAAATGGGTATGAAGATAAATTAGAGATTATATTCAAATCCATTTAAATCTCAATTTGTTCGTTCATTGCTGAAAACGTTATGTAACCTAGAACATTGACCAACAGTAATGAGTCATAAAGATTTACCTCAGAAATCAATTAAAACTAAAAATAAGATTCTTCCAAACCATTTACCGTATTAATGTTTTAAAAATTGCTTATTGCTTATTAATGTTTTAAATTATGCTTATCACTTATTAATGCTTAAAAAATACTTATTACTTATGAATTCTTTAAATAATGTTTATTATTTAAACTTTAATAACACTAGGACATGCACAAAAAGGCTTTGAAATGAAAATAACCAATCTTTACTAATTTCGAGGTGCTGAACGTGAAAATCATAATAAAATTTGCCAATTGGCTCTTGTTTAGGAGAGATAGAGATTGTCATGTATAAACGACAGTCCGCAATGAATATATAGGTAGCCATTTCGCAACGCTGTATTTTAAACTCCAGATTGCAACATATTGCGGGGGGCGGGGGGCGGGGGGAATCAGTCGGTAGCGCGCCAGGCTCGTAATCTGTAGTTCCCAGGTTCGAGTCCCAGCTGGGTCAACGTTGAGATTTATCTGCGCAAAATTCCCCGCCCTGCCCACGGTCAGTAGGGGACACCGATGGGCTTGGAAAGACCGCCGTCCGTCGTATGGGATGTTAAGCCGTGGCCCCGTGTGCGGGAGAGCCATACCCTGTGCACGTTAAAGAACACGCTGGATGGCCTTGACGGGAGGCTACCATCTGTTTCCCAACAGCTGCTCCAGTGGGTCTCCTCCCCCAACCTTCTCTGAGCCTTCTGGGTCCATGTGACCTGGCCATTTAACCCATTGTGTGCAAAAAAGTGCCGCTCAGAGGTAAAACAACCCAACACAACAACAACGCAACATATTGCGTTGTA
This sequence comes from Ryuthela nishihirai, assembly GCA_038380435.1. Lineage (NCBI taxonomy): Eukaryota > Metazoa > Arthropoda > Arachnida > Araneae > Heptathelidae > Ryuthela > Ryuthela nishihirai. The sequence continues at coordinate 114,732,446 of JAWZYU010000004.1, forward strand.
TTGCATCAGCCCGCTATATACACAACTCCCGGAGGTATTGCATCATTGTCTGATGCAATGTAGTTGAGTCATGACATCGCGGCTTTACGATCGCGAACAAAACATGATGCAATCGTTAATTGTAAGCGATGTCTCATAGGGTGAGCAAGACTTTCAGGCGATTCCCCTTTATCCCTGAGTCATAAGTACAACACAAGTGATCCTTACAGTTTTAATCCAGCTTTAGTGATGCCTCGTAATAATGCATTAAGTGATGCCACGTGTTAATAGTGCAGATACATTTTGTTACATTTGCGGGGTAGTGACGTTTACAAGCCAGAAAAGGGCCATCACTCCAATAGTGAAAGCGGTGTATGAGTTTTATTTTGAATGCAAGATCGGGGACCAGGATAAGGCCTGGGCCCCATAGATATGCAGCAGTACGTGTGCAAGAAATCTTCCGAAGTGGCTGAAAGTCGAAAAATTGGCGATGCCATTGAATGTTCCTATGGTTTGGAGAGAGCAAGCAATCACGTAAATGACTGCTACTTCTGCATGGTTCCACCTGTTTCTTGAGGCATCACAAGGAAAAAGAAGTGGACAATAGCGTATCCGAATATTCAATCTGCTCTCCAACAAGTTCCACACGGCGAAGTCCTTCCCATTCCCGAACATCCAAAAGAATTTTCCATCGATACAGACGATGAGGAGGGAGGCCAACCGACGTCGGGTTCTCAGCAGCCTTCGGCATCTAATAATGATCCATACGTCTGCTCTACATATTCTCACAGAAGAAGAAATGAACGTTCTTCTTCGCGATCTGGATCTGTCCAAGGCCAAAGCAGAGTTACTTCGATCAAGATTTAAACAATGGAATCTTCTCAAGGAAAATGCCCGAGTGACTTCGTTTAGAACTCGTCATAAACAGTTTGCTCCTTACTTCAGAAAGGAAGATGATCTTGTGTTCTGCTCCGATGTAGATGGCCTGATGAATGCTCTCGGAATCAAACACGACCTTCAAGAATGGCGACTATTCATAGATTTCTCGAAATTGAGTCTCAAGGCGTAGTTGCTGCATAATGAAAATCGAATTCCATCCATTCCAGTCGGACACGCTGTCTACATGAAAGAAACCTATAACAACCTAAACAGCTGTTGAATTGCAAGCAAGATGAACACAACAGAGATGCCAGCAAGTATGGCTGGGATCTCTGTTGTGACTTGAAGGTAGTGGCTCTGTTGATGGGTCTGCAGCTGGGATATACGAAGTACTTCTGTTTCCTATATGAATGGGACATCCGAACAAAGCTTTTGCACTACGTGAAGAGACACTGCTCTCAGAGGAAATCTCTGAAGTTCGGAGAGAAGAATGTGGAACACCTAGCTAGCTTTCGACAGAAAATCTGTGAATTTACTATGGAGAGTACTTAATGTATTACGTATCTCAGGAGTTTAATAATTGATCATTGAATTAGACTACGTATTGCTCATAAAATATCAGAGTTTAATAATAATATTTATTGCAATCTTTGGGTTAATTTACTGTACATTTTAAGGAACATTTCGGTGAAAAAACTGTTTTCGACATGCGGTACAGCGAAATACACTACTGCTCAAAATTAAAGGATATCGACAAAAACGTATATAGCTCTGGTTATATATGTAGAATGTACTGAAAATGTGCGAAAATGGAAAATACGCTACGAGGAAAACTATCCCGAATTTACAGTTGTCGCATGTAAGCTGGAATATCGAAATTAGGAATGCGTAAGAGAGACGCGCGAGTCTACTCGCAGCTTGTAGCTGTTCTAGGCACTCTTGCTTTCACTTCAGTGGCACGTCGAGCTGATTATGTCCCTAAGACATCGTATGGATGATTTTAAGCGGTGGAGAGCGATGGCAAAATGGAAGCAGAACAGTCCCAAATGGAAGTTTCCAGAGCATTGAATGTTCCACAAATAGTCCTGTCAAGAATCTGGAGACGGTTTCAACAGACAGGAGTTGTTCGTCGTCGACCAGGACCTGCACATCTTTCCGAGTGGCTCTGTTACTGCTCTGTGGTATGATCACGAGTTCCTGAACCCATATGTCAGGCCATTCCGGGGAGCCGACGATCCAGTTTTTATTCTTATGGATGATAACGCCCGCCCTTATCGAGTCATGTGGTCGGCGATTTCCTCAAAGAGGAAGATCTTCGCCGAATGCAGTGGCCACCCAGATCTCCTGACCTCAATCGGATTGCTCATATATGGGATGCTCTATGGAGACGCACTGGAGCTCATCAGCCTCCTCAAACACTTCACGAACTCAGAACAGCACTTGTCGAAGAGTGGTCATTAATCCCTCAAGACCTCATCAATACCCTCATAAACAGTATGAGGAGTCGTTTCTTGAGTTGCTTGGCTGTCAGGGGTGATCATAAACCATATTATCAAACCGCATGTCGTATGTAATAGACTTTTAATATTATTACATGGACTGCTCCTTCATGTCAATTGTACGATTATGATCTTAACGCATGCACATTATACGATTATGAATTTCTTCTCCTTGATTTACATTTGTAATGTAATAATAAACCTTTTTTTTTTACCAAATTTCATTGCATTCTCTTAATCTTACTTCGAGTTATGTAGAAATTTATACGTTATCTTATAATTTTCAGTGCCAGTGTATTTTTCGTGAACGTTAGTTGTACACATTTTATTGATATTATATGTTTAAAGCAATATACATAATTTTTAAACTTAATGTTTTATATATTATTCCCTATATTTTTAAATAATATTATAATTGAATAAGGGGAAACGGTTAGTGTTATCGAGATTTTTAATGATGATAATTAAGCCACACCTATGATCAAAGCAACGATATAACAGAGCAAGTTTTAATCAACAAAATCAAATGTTTCTTATGCAATCATGATGAAGAAGGAACAGTGCACGCATGGAAACTATTGATAGAGGTAACTGTAAATAAATTTTACAAGCCAGGATCAAGACTTTGAAGCTTTTCATTCTTTGGGGGAAAGTGCAACAATCTTGGCCGTCTTTATACTAAGACTTAATGGCTTGATTGATTGATCGATTATTTCATAAGCACAAACACATAATTCATGTCATATACACATTTCAGTAAATATTATTTCAATTGAATAATGTACTAAAAATGACTGGCAATAAATCAGAAAACACAATTTTTTACGATGTGTTGAAGAATATTTCGAAGTGAATAAACTCTTCCATTTGTAATTGGGGACGTAACAGGCGATGGGGGACGAAGTATTCCGATTTATAGCCCCCGCACCTCCGAAAACCCTATCCTTCTCATCCTCATCGGCATCCTCAGTTGGGACATAACAGCAGATAAACATTCAAGTCTTTAACGCTTGTCTGAAATTTTGCTGTAAGAAACCTTTCATTAATGCACTCATATCCTAGAAGAGCATCACTAGCGTGTCTGCTAAGAAGCAAACCCACGCCTTGGTGATGTTTGTTGTCTTCCCTCCCTGAAAAGAGAAATTTAAGATTTTTTTTAAGAATCTGACTTTTATATGTCCATCTGGTCCCTTGCAAGCTGAGAATATCTGAATTATAATGGTGGAATTCTTGTATTAGAATATCAAGAGAATAAGCTCTGTGCAGAGTCCTCACATTCCAACTCCCTATGGAGAGAAAATGGTTACTGGGATGTTTAGAGAAACTATGTTTATTGAGAGAGGGAATGCCGACAATATCAAACAGCCCCCTAATCGCAGGCATGAGACAAAGAACCGTCCCCCCACCACTAAAGGCTGAAGAACTACTACACTGGAAGACTTTCTCCAATATAGGATTTGATAAAGTCCGTAGAAGCAAGAGTTGAGATACCTGCGATTGCCTCTGCTAAGGATTATCCACTAGCTGATAAAAAGTATCCTGTAAATCTATTCACCTGGGGCTGTCAACTCACAAACAAACAGAAAACACAGAGGAAGATTCTCCCTCCACAGAACCCGCCAGTGCAGCAAATTCAGAATCTATAATCAAGCTCAGTCTTATTCCATTCCGATCAGCAGAGTAGAAATAAAAAATGTAGCCATAGTTGTCCGGATCAGTAGACCACATTGATCTGGCAGATCTCCACTTCCGTTCACTTCCACAAGAGAGTATCTCTTCTGAAAGGTACTAATGGTCTGCACCAGTAGAAGAGAGGTCGGACATCAATTGCTAGTCCTGGCCGGTTCTGTGCATCGTCACCAGGGATTGGTGCATAGCTCCCTTTCCTGACTACATAGCTACTAAGTATGTTTTCCCAATTTCTAAAATATTCTACTGTATAGGAAATGGTATTCTATATGGAATAAGATTTTATAGTTATTTTTTAAATGCATTTTTAACGTCGGACATAAATAATGAGTAGAAAATAGAATAATACAAAGACCACTGTTTTGTCTTTGAAAGCAGGTTGACAAGTTTGAGATTTCGTATAAGATGATAGGGTTTTCGGAGGGGCGGGGGCTATAAATCGGAATACTTCGTCCCCCATCGCCTGTTACGTCCCCAATTACAAGTGGAAGAGTTTATTCACTTCGAAATATTCTTCAACACATCGTAAAAAATAATGTTTTCTGATTTATTGCCAGTCTTTTTTAGTACATTATTCAATTGAAATGATATTTACTGAAATGTGTATATGACATGAATTATGTGTTTGTGCTTATGAAATAATCGATCAATCAATCAAGCCATTAAGTCTTAGTATAAAGACGGCCAAGATTGTTGCACTTTCCCCCAAAGAATGAAAAGCTTCAAAGTCTTGATCCTGGCTTGTAAAATTTATTTACAGTTACCTCTATCAATAGTTTCCATGCGTGCACTGTTCCTTCTTCATCATGATTGCATAAGAAACATTTGATTTTGTTGATTAAAACTTGCTCTGTTATATCGTTGCTTTGATCATAGGTGTGGCTTAATTATCATCATTAAAAATCTCGATAACACTAACCGTTTCCCCTTATTCAATTATAATATTATTTAAAAATATAGGGAATAATATATAAAACATTAAGTTTAAAAATTATGTATATTGCTTTAAACATATAATATCAATAAAATGTGTACAACTAACGTTCACGAAAAATACACTGGCACTGAAAATTATAAGATAACGTATAAATTTCTACATAACTCGAAGTAAGATTAAGAGAATGCAATGAAATTTGGTAAAAAAAAGGTTTATTATTACATTACAAATGTAAATCAAGGAGAAGAAATTCATAATCGTATAATGTGCATGCGTTAAGATCATAATCGTACAATTGACATGAAGGAGCAGTCCATGGAATAATACTAAAAGTCTATTACATACGACATGCGGTTTGATAATATGGTTTATGATCACCCCTGACAGCCAAGCAACTCAAGAAACGACTCCTCATACTGTTTATGAGGGTATTGATGAGGTCTTGAGGGATTAATGACCACTCTTCGACAAGTGCTGTTCTGAGTTCGTGGAGTGTTTGAGGAGGCTGGTGAGCCCCAATGCGTCTCCATAGAGCATCCCATATATGAGCAATCTGACTGAGGTCAGGAGATCTGGGTGGCCACTGTATTCGGCGAAGATCTACCTCTTTGAGGAAATCGCCGACCACATGAGCTCGATGAGGGCGGGCGTTATCATCCATAAGAATAAAAACTGGATCGTCGGGTCCACGGAATGGCCTGACATATGGGTTCAGGAACTCGTGATTGTACCACAGAGCAGTAACAGAGCCACTCGGAAAGATGTGCAGGTCTGTACGTCTGTTCGTCATGTTTCCTGTCCCAACTATCACGCAACAGCCACCAGAGAAGTTCCTTTCTCTGATGTTCGAGCAACTATGTTGCTGGTCCCTGGTACTTTCCAGATGCGAATACGACTCGAATCAATACTTAAGCTGAATCGCTATTTATCTGTGAACATAACAGGCACTCACTTGTCTGGACTCCAAATGTAATGTTCGTGAATCTTTGTTAAACGAGCTCACCCGGCAGGAATTAGAGGAACAGAAATAACAAGTCCCCTGACATAAAAGCATTGCTCACGAAGTCTCCTGTAACAGTATGCCTTGTAACCCTCGTTCCTAGAGCTGCTGCAAGCTGCAAAGACAGTTGCCTAGCAGTCATCACTTTGTTCCGTTTGGCAATAAGACTCATATAGCTATCGTCTGCTGCAGTTGTGGCTCTGGGACGTCCTTGTCCTGGTCGACGACGAATAACTCCTGTCTGTTGAAACCGTCTCCAGATTCTTGACAGGACTATTTGTGGAACATTCAATGCTCTGGAAACTTCCATTTGGGACTGTTCTGCTTCCATTTTGCCATCGCTCTCCACCGCTTAAAATCATCCATACGATGTCTTAGGGACATAATCAGCTCGACGTGCCACTGAAGTGAAAGCAAGAGTTGCCTAGAACAGCTACAAGCTGCGAGTAGTCTCGCGCGTCTCTTTAACGCATTCCTAATTTCGATATTCCGGCTTACATGTGACAACTGTAAATTCGGGATAGTTTTCCTCGTAGCGTATTTTCCATTTTCGCCCATTTTCAGTGGATTTTTCGTATGTAACCAGAGCTATATACGTTTTTGTCGATTATCCTTTAATTTTGAGCAGTAGTGTATTTCGCTGTACCGCATATCGAAAACAGTTTTTTCACCGAAGGTTTCCTTAAATTGTACAGTAAATTAACACCAAAGATTGCAATAAATATTCATCATCATCATCATCATCATCATCATCATCATCATCATCATCATCATCAAGCAGCCATGGGCCACGGAGGTCCAACCAGACTGTGCAGTTTAATTCTCCAAGCATACCTGTCCTGAGCTACATCTGCTGCATCCGGCCACTTCACACCAATTCTAACAAGGCACTGTTTGACATTGTCTGCCCACCGCATCCTAGGTCTTCCCCTCCTTCTGAGGTCTCTAGGCACACTGTTCATAACCTTATTCGCCAATCTATAATTATCCATACGGACAACATGTCAAACCAGCGGAGTCTCTCTCTGCACAATATGCTGCTTAAAGGAGGTTGCAGACTCCTTTGACTAACCTTATCATTAGTTACAAAGTTAAACCACCTAATACACAAGATACTGCGTAAGCATCTAGAATCAAAAGCATCTAGTTTCCTGTTATCTTGTTTACATAGCGTCCAAGTTTCACTACCATAACTAACCCTAGAAAGAACCAAACTATTATACACTCTAATTTTAGTCTTTAGATGTATACGCCTATTTTTCCACAATCTCCAAAGATTCTTAAAAGTCCCGGTAGCAATTCCTATTCGTCTGTTAATCTCATGCTGCACATCACCAGTATCTGTTACATAGCTCCCAAGGTAATTAAACTGTGACACCTGCTCAAGACTGCAACCATTCAGATTAACTGAATCACAACCTGCCTGACCAATTTTCATCACTTTAGTTTTCTTTCTGTTTATAACCAAACCTACTCTACTACCAGTTTCATCAACAGCTCGAATGAAAGAGTTCATCTCATCAACATCATTTGCCAAAAGGGCTAAATCATCAGCATAATCTAAATCAGAAATTTTCGTATCTCCAACCCATTTAAGGCCAAAATCTTTCCCTTGAAGTGAATTTCGCATAACATAATCAACAACCAAACTAAAGAGAAAAGGAGACAAGATGCACCCTTGTCGAACACCAGACGTAATGCTAAACCAATTGCTACAAGACTTACCAACTCTCACACACGACTCAGTGTTATTATAGAGAGCTTTCATTATGTTACCTAACTTGTCTGGTATACCATATGATCTCACAATCAACCACAAATTATGACGATCAACAGAGTCGAAAGCCTTTTGAAATCAACAAAGCTAGCAACCAACGGTTTCTGAAACTCTAAACATTTCTCAACAATCTGCCTAAATGAAAATATCTGATCTACACATCCCCTACAACTTCTGAATCCACATTGCTCATCACGCAATTGCCTGTCAACCAGATTCTTAATTCTATTAAGCACAATCATGGAAAGAACTTTACCTGGAACAGAGAGTAGGCTGATACCCCTATAGTTATCAGAAGAACTGCGATCACCTTTTTTGAAAATAGGGATAATAATAGCTCTGGTAAAATCTTTAGGAACCATGCCTTTATCATAAAAGTTATTCAAAATTTCAGTCATCCAAGTGGTAACCGAAACATTCCCAGCTCTGAGCATTTCTGTAGTAATTTCATATACCCCTAGGGATTTATGAAGTTTAAGTTTAGAGATAGCCGAAATAACTTCAGATTGTGTTATAGGGCCAACATTAAAGCTGCCAATGCATCTATCATCATTACAAACAATGGGAGTAGAACTAACCACATTGTTTAGAACATCACTGAAATGCTCAGCCCACCTAATCATGACAGAATCTTCCCCTTCTATAACCTTACCTTTATGTTTATCCTTCAATCCCTGTATACCTGTTCGTTTTCTACCACACAAAACATTAACTATCTGGTACAGCTCTCTGCTGTTGTGCTGTCTAACTGCTTCCTCGGCTTTGTCAGCCAAACCATCAATAAAAAGATTCTTATCAGTAGCTAACTGATCCTTTACACGTTTATTAAGCTCTCTGTAATCCTTTCTATTCGGACTAGTAGGGTACTGATTAAGGACATTCCCGCAGTTCCTTCTTTCCGAAATAACTTCAAGTGCCTTATTACTTAAATAATTCTGTCTCCCCTGCTCCTTTTTTCCTAAAAGAGTACTCTTAGTTTCCAAAAAAGCCTGTTTATAATGGCCCCATTCTTCCTCAACTTCAGTATTAAGCAAACCATGACTATGATAGTGACTAAGTAACCTATCATGGTAAGCTTTAGCTATAACTGGGTCTTTCAGAGCTTCAGTATTAAAGGTAAATTTTTTAACCCTAGCACAACACTTTTTAAGTTTAAGTTGCAAGACACTTTTAACAAGGTAATGGTCAGATCCAATTTCAGCTCCCCTATATGCCCTGGTATTTCTAACAGAACTAGCCCATTTGCTGTTAATTAATATATAATCAATCATATTCCTATGCAGCCCATCAGGTGAAACCCATGTGTATTTATGTATGTCGCGGTGTTTGTAATATGTGTTAGTTATTCTGAAACCATTGAGTTTACTTACCTGTAGGAGACGTTGCCCATTGCCATTGCAGCTACCAATACCAAAAGGGCCTATTACTCCTCCCCAAAGGTCAGAGTCAGTATCAACTTTGGCATTGAAGTCACCTAGAACAAGGGTAATATCTCCTTTCTTGACAGAATTCAAAATATCCTGAAGTTGTCCATAAAACCTATCCTTCTCATCCTCATCGGCATCCTCAATGGGTGCATAACAGCAGATAACATTCAAGTCTTTAATGCTTGTCTGAAATTTTGCTGTAAGAAACCTTTCATTAATGCACTCATATCCAAGAAGAGCATCACTAGCGTGTCTGCTGAGAAGCAGACCCACGCCTTGGTGATGCTTATTGTCGTCCCTCCCTTAAAAGAGAAATTTAAGATTATTTTTAAGAATCTGACCTTTATCTGTCCATCTGGTCTCTTGCAAGCCGAGAATATCTAAATTATAATGATGGAATTCTTGTTTGAGGACATCAAGAAAAAAATCTCTGTGCAGAGTCCTCACATTCCAACTACCTGTGAAGAGAAAATGGTTAGTAGGATGTTTAAAGAAACTAGGTTTATTGTGAGAGGGAATGCCGACAATATCAAACAGCCCCCTAATCGCAGCCATGGGGCAAAGACCCGTTCCCCCACCACTAAAGGCTGAAGCCATCTACAATGGAAGACTTCCTCCAATGTAGAATTTGACGATGCCAATAGAAGCGAAGAGTTCAGGTGCCTGCGATTACCTCTGCTCAGGATTATCCATCAGCTGATAAACATATCCTGCGAATCTATTCACTTGGGGCTGTCAACCCACAAACAAACAGAAAACACAGCGGAATATTTTCCCTCCACAGAAGCCCACCAGTGCAGCAAAATCAGGATCCATAATCAAGCTCAGAGCCATATCCAGTCCAGTGGGTTTATATGGTCAGCACCAGGACCCTGTGTGGTTGACCACTCTTCAGCAGGGTAGAAAAAAAAAGAAAAGTGGCCATAGTTGTCCAGATCAGTAGGCCACACTAATCTGGCTGCCCTCCCCTTCCGTTCACTTCCACAAGAGAGTATCTCTTTTGAAAGATACTAACGGTCTGCACCACGAGAAGGCGGGGTCGGACATTAGGTGCTAGGCCTGGCCGGTTCTATGCACCATCACAGGGGATTGGTGCATAGCTCTCCTTCCAGTGACTACCTAGCTTATGTAAATGGTACCTAGCTACCATTTACAGACACGCCAGATCACTAATTTCTAAAAAAAATAAAAAATAATCGCTGCCAGATTTTTTTTTAATTCTGTAATCAACCATAGTGTTCGGATATTTATTTGAGCGACTGTACCAACGGTATTGCACTACATTCAAATACATGAAATTTGATGCATTGAAATATTTTGAAAGTGTAAAAGAAGAATATGAAAATACAGGAAATTTGAAACTTAAAATTTATGAAATAAGCGTTAAAGCATTTGAAAACGGACTACATGCAGTGCTCTGATTCAATTTTTTTAACAACCGAGTGTGTACAAATATAATTTTACTATTTTTTAAGGGTATAAAGACACGAAACCCATCTAGAAAATATTTCAATAGGTTTCATAGGTTTTCACCTAGGTCGCAGAGTTCTTGTAAATTAAATGTGTCACGTGCTGGCTGATACCGGAAGTGATTCCCAGATATTAAGTTTGTGTAGCAACTTTTACACCCACGTAACAAATTTATAATGCAGAATGGTGCATCGTTTCGCTTTCTTCGATATTCCCAAGTTTCAGTTGGGTGAGTATACTGCACATCGAGATAATGATTTAATTTGCAATTTTTTTAAACATATATACACCCTATTCTGTTTTTACACGGTAGTAGGTTCCCGAAAAACCGTTCATTTTATTAAACACATATTATTCATTTAAACACATTTTTTTATTTTATAAACTTATAAATGTAATTATATGTACATATGTAAAGTAAATTATCCTTCATAAAGAAAATAATATGTCACTAATTCAAAAATACAAAAAAAATGACTTACATATGCTTATTAACTAGATTTTATTCGTTGTCATTTTCTGACAATAGACACAGTCATTTGCGTAAGACTGGAAATAAATCACTTTCATCCCTTGAACATTTTGGCCGTCGTGTTCATTCTCCAATGGTGAAATGCTCTCTGTGGCATGGGGAACCAAATTATCACTTGTTTCCAGTGATTCTGAAGTTTGATTAGTTTTGACAACGAACTCTGTAATCAATCGTTGAGATCCTTCTCTAGGAATTTCTTCTTGAATAGGAATATTTTTTCAAAATTAAATTCAAATGGAGAATTTTAAAAACGCACCGTTTGAACCATGTTAAATCAAAATAAATTGTGTAAAAAAAACTGGAATTTTTTTTCTAAACCGTGTTAAATCAAAATCGTGTAAAAAAAATTCCGTGTAAAAACAGAATTGGGTGTACTTAAGTAGTCCTACCATGTAGACAATTCTTATATTTTTCATTCTAATATTACTCTGGTGGGCTCGTGCTAAACTTTACACTAATATTTTCCTATAAATATGTTATTATTTAGAAATAAAATTATTCGTGTTTATTTTCAAATATGAAAATGATAATTAATACAAATAATTTTTCTCCTAAATTAAATATATTTATAGATAAACATTAATGTAAAGATTGGGACAGGAGTCTGTTAGTAATAATATTAGAATCAAAAATATAAGAAGTGTTTATATGGTGGGATGCTGACGTCATAAATTTTGTCCCCTGGCTTTCTGTTCTAGGAGGTGTTGGCTGGTACCGATGCTTTCCAGAAACACATCGCTTAGTATAAGCAACATCGTATTGTCTTTAAATTCCAACTATAAGAGAATACAGGTCGAACTTGAAATCAGTTTAAACTATGATGTTAATTCGAAATACGAATAGAAAAATAAGGGGATCGAAATATCGAAGTGGCAAGAAAGTTTAAAATGCAGTTCATATAAAAAATTCTGCCACGTATCATAGTGTGAAATTGCACCATTTTATTAACATTTTTTATTGAATTTTTAAGAGATAGCCAACTAGTACGAATCAAATTAAAAAATGTATTAACGAAAGAAGAGCCTAGTATTGAATAGGGCCGTCATACATTGAAATAGTAAATAAACTTGTTCATTCACATCTTGCGATCATAAGGAACAAGAATGTATATTACATTAATCCTGAATATGCCCGGATCTCGAACAAAATAAAGGGAGGATGCAAGTGTAATGTTCCTCGAGTTTATTTTATTTTCTTATTTATTGTTGATATATTTTGAAGTGTATTTTTAGCAGTTTTTTAAATGGGAATGTTGCTCATTAGTCGTCAATTTTGGCTTAGCTGTGTAGTCTCTAGATGCTGTGCCAGCAAAGAAGAAGAATATATTAGAAGTGAGTGCCAGCAAAGAAGAAGAATATATTAGAAGTGAGTGCCAGCAAATGATTTTATTGCGTTGTCGTCGCACTACTCCTTTAATATATCCTCAGTGGTCAGGATATGAATCACCGAGGTCATCAAAAGAGAGTGGCGGAAATAACAAAAACAAAAAGACAGTGGCTTAGGAACGGAGAAGCTATATACGTTTAGCACGTCAAAGTGAATAACTGTTTACGAAACTCTAAAGGACCAGGGTTCGGTTACATATGAACCAGGTTATGTAGAAAGAGATTAGGATATCCTCCTGACTAGAGTCGAGGTCTCTAAAACGATTTCTTTATGGGAAAATATCAGATTTCCACTTTATTAAGTGAATGGCTGCAAATGCAAAGCAGCATTCAAGCTATGTTAAGATCACTGGAGAATGTCTCCAAGGAATATGAATTCAAGCTATTTCACTCAGCAAGATGTTGAGCACAGCTAAGGCCCACAGAATCTAGCATGTTATATGCGTGTGTGTGTGTGAATTTGAATAAAGAGTGTGTCACACTCTGCTTAGTTCACTGAACATTTCTTTCTTTCATCTAAGGCACGGCACATCTGGCGCACATCTAAGAACGGGTGTAAAAACAACGGTTCTGTGATTTCACCCAGAATCATGGGTGAAGATGAATTAATTTGAATAATTAATTAAAATGTTCGGGGATAACGAATCATCGAGTCTTCATGACATCTGGCGCAGTCTAGAAGGATGGTTTGGTGTGCCGAAGAAAATATCCAGTGATTCTGTGAACTTTGCTAAAAAGAAGAAGCTGCAAGCAGTTCAGCGGAAAATTTCCATTGATTCTGTGAACGGTGAGAAAGAAGAGCTGCAAGCAGTTCAGCATACTGGGCTCCAGTTAAGTTTTAAAGTGTGAGATTTCCGCGATTTCTTCAGTTGTCGAGATTTTCGCTGTGCTTCTAGTGTTTCTTGATTGTTCCGTGTTCCAATTCCTGTCGAAGGGAAAACAGAGTCATCTTTTTGCGGGAGTGAAAAGTCTGTCGGTTTTCTGTCTGTTTTCATTTTATACGAATTTTGAGTTGACAATGAAGTTTAGGAGTCGCGACAAAAACCAGGGTGGACCAGAGGAGCACAGGAGCATTGATGTAACCAGACACATTGAGACAGGGGACGGGGTGGACTTTAGCTCCTATCTTTAAGTTCTCTACCGAAATCTGGACTGAATTTTCATTTCGGATGAAATTATCTGAAGAGTCGGGAAGTAGATAATTTCCAGAAGCTGAAGGTTTTAATGTTAGCCGACAAGATTAAAGATCTATTGCCAGCAGATGCGAAAAATCACATTGTGTTGCCGGAGAATGGGTCCTCGAAAAGTTGCCATTAAAATGCCGAAATCGCAGAGAAATTTCTGCATGCACAGAGAAAATGCAGAATTAATTTCCGTTAGAAATTTAAATCGGAAAACAGAAAGCACAATTTGGCCATTTAGTTACAATATTAAAATCTGATCAAAACAGTTTAGTACGAAATTCTAACATGCAGAAAAAAAATGACGGAAAACAAAAGGGGCAATTTTATAAGAAAGCAGAATGAGAGTTTTTCTTCAAGAACGTGCTCTATTTGTAAACGAGAAGGGCCATTTCGCAGAGAAGTGGAGAAAAAAAACCTAAAGTAGTCCGAGCTTTTAATGTAAACACTCAGCAGTCTGTTCTCGCGGAGACAAGCACTAGTGCATTTGTTGTAAAAATTACTTCTCAGTTATTGACGTTAGAATCAGATGTTAAATTAGAAGGTTTCAGCTTAGATTAATGAAAGTGGAGGAGGTCCCTTGTCAAGACCTAGAATCTTTGACGATTCTCTCTGTTCAGTGAGGAGATGAAAAATTTAATGCCACAGTGGATTCAGGAACTCAGTTTCGATCATAAAAGGTTCTTTGGTTCCCTGAGGAATGTAGGAAATCTTAAAGAAATATTGAGTTGATTCCTGTGTTCGGAGACCGCATGGAAGCTCCGTTAAACAAGGTCCCTATTAAGCTAGCTACAGATGAAAATCAGACAGGAGAATATAGAGTAAACTATGAAGTTTTGTGGCGATAGTGGAAGATTTAAATGTTGACATGCTAATTACTTCGAATTGTTTCGGCACCCTAGAGAATTTGGTTGGGAACTAGCAGAGAGAATCATCGCTGGGTAAGTGTTCTGATCAAGTAAGAAAAGCAATATAATTATATGACAGATAATAAACTGCAGTGTGATGGTTAGAGTAATTGTGATACAACATATTACATGGATAATGATAAAAATGAAATGTTGGATGAAAATGTTAAGAATAAAGTTATGTTCAAGGTGTCCCATGAGAAAAGTTATCTCAGTGATACAAATCGTGAAATTAAATTTAAGGTTAAAATAAATATTTCTAAAATTAACGAGGAAAATATTTCTATAGGTGATAAGTATTACATAATATTCCTGAGAAACAAAAAAATGAAATTAAGAGTATTAAGATCAGGGATAGAGAAATAGTGTCCAGGATTTTCATTGATAGCAAAGTAAATAATAGCCTAATAATAATGATAAAATTAAATCTGAGAAGGACGAAAATGAGACAGATTTAAACAGATATTTACCTAATAGGGTTGCTAATTATAGTAGAATAATTAATTAGTACGAGAAAATTAATTGTTAGGGAAGTAAAATTAATGAAGGAGAAAGTGCAGATATGTAATGATAAATTTGTTGTGAAATCATTAATCATGATAAAATAGAAAAATAACCAAAAAGCAGAAGATTATATAAAGGATAGAAATAGTTATGCAACTACGGTCACTGTCTCAAAGAATATTTAAGTATATCCAAAGAATTAATTGTCAAATAAAAACTTTGTATGAATCTGAAATTAAAGGTAGAATATAAAATAACCAAAAAGCAGAAGATGATATAAAGGATAGAAATAGTTATGCAACTACGGTCACTGTCTCATAGAATATTTAGGTATATCCAAAGAATTAATTGTCAAATGAAAACTTTGTATGAATCTGAAATTAAAGGTAGAATTCGGTTTGATAAGGTGACGGATTCTGAGGTAAAGGGTAATGTGAAATAATGTGAAATAAATAAAACCTTTTCTAAGTAAACGATCCTAATGTAGAGTGTGATTTTCAGATAGAAAAGAAATATAATTTTGAAAGCAGGAATAAAGTTCAGTAGATAAAGTGTCTAATTATGATGCTAAGAATAATTATCAGGCAGACAAGGTAACTAATGTTAGAGTAAAGACTACTGTCTGTGTTAAAAATTCATGAGAAATTAATCAAGAAATGATAGATAATAATTAAATAATTGATAGATATTGTTCTGAGGTAACATATGGTGCATAAATATTAAAGATATCTCAGAGGAAATTAGACAGATTATGAAAAATGATAGTCTAACCGAGAATTTACTTCAGATCGGAAATGCAAATATTGAGGAATTTGGTTGTAAATACAAGAACGAGAGTATTGAGAATTTTGTAAAGAGGAATTATAAGGGGAAAATGTTAATTAGATAAGAAATATAGAAAGAAAAAAATGTTAAGCTATTAGATTCTGTAATTAATGATAAAGAGAAAGGATTAGAAGTTCAGTTAACTTCTGATGAAGCTAGGAAGAGCGTTCAAAACTTCTTGACATGCATCTGCAGAACAAAAATCATTGCATTTATCTAAAAAAACTTTTACTGCCTTCAAAATACTCCCCTCCATCATCTATGTAAGGTTGCAGAGGTCTACGCCAATTCTCGAATGCTTGGTGGTATTCCTGTAGGGGAATACTCCAAAAACTGTGAAATTCATTTTAAACTGGAATCAGATGAAATTCAAATGAATTGTAAAGGAATATTTCAAACAGATTTAGTCATATTAATAAATAAAGTTTTAGATTACGATTGAAAAATTGTAAAAAAACATAATGATTTAAATATTCAATTTGAATTATTTATAGGAAAATTACAAGAACCAATTAAAGTTTCGAATTATATTAAATATAATCATCATATTCGGAAAAAATTAAAACCCTGGATTACAGATGCATTATTAAATTCGATAGAAAAAGGCAAAAAATTTTATAAATTATGTAAGGCACAGCCTTCTAATGAAAATTTAAAGGAACAATTTACGAAATATAAAAATTTATTACTTAACCTTATTAGGCAGACAAAATCAAACTATTTTAAAAGTGAAATATGTCAAAATTTTGGAAACATGAATAAACAATGGGAAATTATTAATGATTATCTGGTGTTGATAAGAAAAATAAAATATATCCTACGAAAGTAATTTACAGAAATTTAAATTACAAATTTCATGATAATCCTTTGACTTTTCTTGATATATATAATAAATATTTTACTGCAGTTATAGAGAATTTAATAAAAATGTTCCTAATAAATTAAACATGTAATTTTTAAGAGTTAGATTCCACACTGTAGTCAATTTTTGTTGATTATGTAACTGAAACTGAAGTGATAAAGACAATAAATTCCCTAAAGTAGTAACGGCTTCAGGAAATGATTATTTATCGCCATTTATTTAAAAAAATATGTATCCCCGTATATTTAAAAAATATGTCATTTAATCAATTATTCTCTCTCAGAGGGCAGTTTTCTAAAATGTTTGAAAAAGGCTATCGTAATTGCGGTTTATAAAGGAGGCGATCGAAAAAATTTGGGGAATTACAGACCAATTTCAATACTATCATATTTATGAAAAATCTTGGAAAAAGCTGTAAAAATAAAAATAGTAAAGTTTTTTACGAAGAAAATTTTTTCGCTGAAAATCAATTCGGATTTAGGGAAAAAGGGAATACAGAGGATGCTATTTTAAAATTAACTTCAATAGCTCATAAAGAAATGAACGATAATCTTAAAACAGTTATTGCTTTTCTGGATATACATAAAGCCTTTGATTCTGTTCCATATGACATAATGTTATTTAAACTTAAAAAATTTACATTTAGAGGAAAATTGTATAATTGGTTAAAGAATTATTTAAATGATAGGGTTCAGATTGTTAAAATAGATGGCATTATTGTATGGAAGAAATTGTGCAGTTTGGTGTTCCTCAAGGTTCAATTTTAGGAACACTTTTATTTTTAACATGTATAAATGATTTATTTAAACTTGATATAATGGGAAATTTAATGGCTTTTGCTGACGATACAGCATTAATTTATACTGTTAAAGACTTCGATTCTTTAATAATTAATATAAATTAGATATGATTAAAAATTAGAAATTTTTAAAAAAAAAATAAAATGCTTTAAATGTATCAGAATAACTAACACTTATTGCAAACACCCGACATACATAAGTACACATGGGTTTCACCTGATGGGCTGCGTAAGAATCTATTTAGAGTGTGGAGAAATAGGCTTATACATCTAAAGACTAAAATTAGACTGTATAATAGTTTGGTTCTTTCTAGGGTTAGCTATGGTAGTGAAAGTTGGATGCTTTGTAAACAAGATAACAGGAAACTAGATGCTTTCGCAGTATCTTGGGTATTAGGCGGTTTAACTCTGTAAGTAATGAACAGGTTAAGCAAAGGAGTCGACTACCTCCTCTGAGCAGTATATTGTGCAGAGAGAGACTCCATTGGTTTGGCCATGTTGTCCGTATGGATAATTATATATTAGCGAATAGGGTTATGAACAGTGTGCCTAAAACCTCAGGAAGAGGGGGAGACCTAGGATGTGGTGGGCAGACAATGTCAAACAGGACATTTTTAAAATTGTTGTGCAGTGGCCGGATGCAGCTGATGTAGCTCAGGAGAGATATGCTTGGAGAATTATACTGCACGGTCTGGTTGGACCTCTGTAGCCCATGGCTGCTTGATGATGATGATGATGATGATGAAATCTAAATAAAAGAAGATATATCCATTTTAGATTAAAAGAACAATATATGATTATGTACAAAACAAAATACGTTATCACACTTTGGAATGTATTAATGAAAATTTTTCCTGTTTGCTTATTAAGACAGTTGATTGTTTTAAATATTTAGTTGTTACATAGACTGTAAATTAAATTGGAAGGAACATATAGCGAATGTTATTAAAAAATTTATATTATAATACCACGGTTATGTTCTATTAGACAATTTGTAGATATTTCTACTTTAAAAATTATATGTAATTGTTGGATTAAATCGTATTGTAATATGGAATTACTTCTTGGGTGGCACATATTATATTGATATTAACAGATTAATTGTAATCAAAACTGAATTATTTAATGTGTATTAAAGAAAAGAAAATATGAAAGTAATAAAAACTTATATGCATTAAATGAATGTAATATACATATGTTTAATAATATTTGCCTCAATCACCGTTATTAGCATTCTGTGAGTGGGGGCATATGACTGCTGAAATAGCCGTCTGATGAAATATATTCTGCAGCTCTAGAAAAATTCTGAAGTATATACAACACAAATCAGGTAGACAAGTATGAGATTTCGTATAAGACGACCGGTTTTTCTGGGCGGGAGAACATTGGGACCTCCTCCCTTAGTGGTACATTCTTGACTCAGATATAAAACTATGGAAAGCTAGCATAGCGCTGACGGCAAAAAGAAAGAGCCACACTAGTGTGCTTTTGGGATTAAGCACTAGAAGGAGACATTGTACTGTATTTTTATGAACAATAATATCTTTATTCAAGAGCACACACACTAACAATAAGTAGAAAATAACAAGAATAAAATTTTGCAATTATAAATAACTTTTTTTACAATAGTGGAATAGTCAAGTTTTGCTGAAATATTTGGAAGTATGGGGATTTTAAAAATTTTGTTAGCAGTATTATGAATTCATTTAACGAGCAGTTGAATAAACAAATTACCCTTTAAGCAGCTGCTTGCCACAGAGATCTGAAAGGAGAGCCATAGAGATGATCTGTGAGGAAGGCGAGACCTAAACGGAAAGACAACACAAGAAAGAAAACCTCCATACCTTTTATCTGGGGTTTGAACCCAGGTCACTAAGATCAGTAGCCAAGCAGACTAACCACTCGGCACCGAGACGCCGATGAACAAACTATTTCTTAAAAATAAATTTCCTCAATGAGAGGTGATAACACTGTCAACTTCGTTACTAGACAACATATACAATACTCTTATTTCAATAACATTTCATAAGTATTTAAGCCGTGCCATGGCCGAGTGGTTAGTGCGCTTAGCTATTGATCTAAGGGCCCAGAGTTCGAGTCCTGGGTAAGGCATGGATGTATGTGTCGTTTTCCTGCTGAGGTCCTGCCATCCTCTCAGACCTTCTACTATGACATATAAACTGACCAGCTCCTGTCAGACCGCTATGGCAAACAGCTGCTTGAGAGGGTATTTTGTTAAATAAGTACAGAACTGCTTTCACTCAACGATTCGGAAACACCAAATATCGGTACCGCTTTCCGGTTCAAGGATTCGAAAACTTCGAATACCGGAACGGCGTTTTGACTTATTTTGCACTGCTTTTGGTAATTGCTTCCCCTATGGGAAAAGTCACCCTTCGCTTCTGAAATCTTTAATAAAATCACTTTATGATTATTTACATTTACACTCAATTCTTTATGATTTGTATTTCTTACGGATTTCTTTGGGAAAGTGTTAGCCGAAGTAGTCTAATAGTACAGTGTATATGATACTGCTATCATTGTATTAACATCCAATGACAACTGATAAAACGACGTAACAAAGAAGCCTTATTTCATTCATCCATATTAAGAGATCGACGAACAGAAGAGCACAGATTTTTTTTCTTCGTTTTTTCTCCCTTTGCCCACTTCGCGTTTTTCCTTTTTGTTTTACTTCTTAAGTTCCAACTGTTCAGAAATGATTTGTCCTCTGTAAATAACTTGTACTTGTTTCTGCTGGATGAACAAATATGGACTCATGCCTCTGACTTTTGTTAAAAAGCCAATGGTGTTCCTTCAGAGCACTAACTGGAAACACGTTTCTTCATAGCTGGCAAGGGGATATTACCACGAGCCCAAGCATGGTGCAAACATTCTGTCCTTTGCTACTAAAAAGACGTTAATCCCAAGTTCAAAGCATAGAGCCCATCCAACTAGAAACCTGTCCCTTAACTTCGTCCTTTGCTACCACATCCAAGCTTCTAACTTACCAAGAGGTAAGAGTTAGATAGTAGGCCCTCCCTCTGAACTTAATTTTACCGTGTGACTATGCAACCCGGACGGACGATGACTAGCTTTCTGGACTGCTAATTTTCTTTTCTTCAGGTAATTTTACCTTTTAAAAGTAGACAGTCAAACCTCAGAAGCCACTGAGATAGGAATTGTTGGTAAAGTTGTTTATCTCATAGATGTACATTCTGGTTCTCACTTATTAGCAGTAGCTAATGCTTTTGTAACTACTCTTTACCCATTAAACCTTGTTTTGTTGAAAATCCTAGAATCGAATGAATGTTTTCCTACTGAGTTAGGTTGTTGGGTTGTTTTACCTCTGAGCGGCACTTTTTTGCACTCTATGGGCTAAATGGCCAGGTCACATGGACCCCGAAGGCTCAGAGAAGATTGGGGGAGGGGACCTACTGGAACAGTTGTTGGGAGACAGATGGTAGCCTCCCGTCAAGGCCATCCAGCGTGTTCTTTAACGTGCACAGGGTATGGCTCTCCCGCACACGGGGCCACGGCTTAACGTCCCATCCGACGAACTGCGGCCTTTCCAAGCCCAGCGGTGTCCCCTACTGACCGTGGGCAGGGCGGGGAATTTTGCGGAGAAAAATTTGAAAGCTGACCCAGCTGGGACTCGAACCTGGGAACTACAGATTACGAGCCTGGCGCGCTACCGCCTGAGCCACCCTAGCCCCTACTGAGTTGGGAACGAGACGTTTAATCCAAAACCGAACACCACAAGGAAGAATCTAGATACATTGAATTGCAATCTTCCCACTTTATAAGCCTAATGTGAAAGTGAAACCACTTTCAACCACGTCCTTTGAGGGGTAAACTCTTGCTTCCCTCGTAACAATACAGTTGTTATTGCAGTTCTTTGATGGTGCAAGCTGTAGATTATCACTTGGCTTTTATAATTGGAAGTATAACTCTCTTCAACTGCCTTTTTCGAATGTAAAACTTACATTTCACGATAACCCTAAGAAAATGCTTGTTTATATTTTATTACTGCGTGTTTGTTCATCTCATAGTCGTTATTTTTGTAATAACAATATTTGGAAATTTCTTTAATTTATTACCACAGGTATTATCCCACTATGAAAAATAATAATAACGAACTCAAAATTATATTTTCGTTTACAGCATGCAAACTAAATTTTATCCATTTTCTTTCCTCACCCGTTTTTCTCTTCATGTTGTCTGATCTGTTCGTTAACGCAGAAAGGATTATTTTATTTATATGGCGGAAAAATGCACAATTAGGAGCTCATGTTTATTCATTTCAATGCCTGTTTCTTTTCCGTTTATAAAGACCTATATTTTATGCACTGTGCTCTTGAAATGAGGGGTAAAAGTACTTACTAAATGGTTATTTGCTTAAATTTTAAATACCCCTGCAGATTTCTTTTTTCCTGTACCTTTTTTTCTATACATATTACGCAAATTGATCGTCTGTCAGTGACTCGCTCTGCCGCTCGGCTATTTAAGAATCAACTTTACGCATCGTTACGCTTTCTCAAAAAATGTTTTTCGAAATCATCTTCAAGACAAGTTGATTTGACTATCATCGCCATTATAACGACGTCACCATCATAGCTATGATCCCTAATGATGTGGATGATGCTGAGAGATGAGTTTCAAAATAACCTGAGCAAAGTGACGACCTCAACCACACGCAAAACCTGCGAAAGAAAGAAAGCGAACTTGTCTACAACTAAAAGCTTTCTGGTATTAAAACGGAAAAGCAAAAAACCCTACAAGACATGATCGAACAACTTGTGTTGGCTAATGATCTACTTAATGAAGCAAAGGCAAAACAGTTTAAAATCTGCCTGGGGAAAAAAAAGAGCGGCTCATTTTCTGCCACTAACAACGAAAATAAAAATACTTTAAACAAGGAAAAACATCAGTTTTGGAGCTGCTGAAGTTTGATAACAAGAAAAAAACACCTCATACCTATAATAAGAGGAAGCGTTTTAAATTACTTGAAAGCATAAAATTGTACTCTTTCCCCTAGTGACAAAAGAAATAGCAAATATAGTGAACTTGTCAAACTCTGACGAAAGTTCAACGACATAGTGTTACAATTCACTGTGTTCAAGACTTCTGCATCATTTCTGTTATGCTGTAATTTTCATAGAAAATGCTGCGAAAATCCAAACATGTGTTCACCCATTTTGCCACTAAGTCATGCTGAGTAGGCGATGCAAGGGAAGAGCAAAAAGGAAATCTTTGGATGAGAGGATGAGGAGAAAAAAAATTCTGCTATCTTCGTAAGTGAGACATCTGGTATCTCCACTCTAGGATAGGGATAAGAAGTCGGCCAAGAAGAGAGTATTAATTACTCCTCTTTGTGTCTGGATGCGACGGGTGGCCGCAAAAAGTTAATGAGCAAGGAGAAAAAGAACAGAAAGTAGACAGCGTCAGCCAAGCGAATCCACCATTCTCTCGCAATCCTCTATCACCCTATTTCGCTCCGTTTTTCTTCTGCTGGGATCCGAGTTTATGATACGTACCTGCGTCAACGAACATCGAACTGAGTGAATATCACAGCCACACAGTTTCGAAATTAACTTGTTCATTTTTTTAAAAAAAATACTTTCATCTACAGTGTCATTATAAATGACACTCTCATTTGCTGGAAATGAAAAGTGGATTGATAGAGGCAAATGCTGCTCAGTCGAAGGGAAGATGGAATGATGGATGCTCTGGTCTCTTTCATTCAGATGCGTTTAAGTTTCGTGTCGTTTGTTAGCGAGAAAACGGAATTGGCTTCACTTCGAGTTTCAACATTTTTTTTTCTTGAGAAAAAAAATTATGTCGGTTGAATTGCCATCGCACCTCGCAGATAAATTCTAGATAAGTACTAATGAAATACTCAAAAGGGAAATAAGCAATAAAACGAGAAGTAAAATCAAAAGCTTTGAAAAAGAAAAAATAATTAGCAATTAATGGAATTACTGATACAGTAAGATTAGCAAAATTCTAAAACCTGATGAAATTAACGTAATTGAAAGGGCAAAGAACACTGTCAATTTTCATCTCATCGCATCTAGAATTAATATTCTTAAAACATGTAAATTATTCTCACATTTTAACACATCTTTTCAGTTCGCTATCTGGAATATATTTTTTCAGATCACAATTTTAAAATATATCTTTTCATCTCACAGTTTCTAATATATATCTGCATCTCATTGTTCTTCACCTTGTCAGACTTTCTAATATGATACCTATTATCCCAGTTTTTAACGGATCTCTTCCCTTTTTCCATTTTCTGGTACGTCATTTTATATCACAACGGTTGGTTTCCACAAATTAAGGAAGAAATAAAAAATTCACGATATTGTAAAGCTCCGCCGGTAGAAATGCACCAAAGTCATGTGTAGTATGTAAAGCACGATGCAGTATTGAGGTATGGTATGAAAGTGAATGTCCCTTGGCACTGGTATATACAAATGCGTCGAGCATTAAAAGCGGGAGTTTCGAAGCTGTTCTCCCACGAAGTGCGAGGTGAAGTTGTCGAGATAGTAGATTTCTTGCGTATCAATTATCGGAAGACATCAATTATCGGAAGAGATGCAGTATCGAGCTATAGGTAGACGTGTGACTGACGAAAGTCAAACAGATGTTGCCCGATCACGTAATGTGAATCGTTCAGTAGTGAATAGACTTTGACGGAGATTCCAAGAACAGAATGCATCTAGACGATTCAATAGTGGACGATGAAGGGAAATAACTCGAAGGACCTCTATCTGGTGTTATGTGCCAGAGGAACAGGATGACAAAAACACGTCAACTGCGATTGGACTTCGCAGCAACGAGTGGAACGGCGATATCCGCTACCAAATTACGTACATCGCTGACCTATGTTGAATACTTCATGTGGTGTGCCTGTAAGCTAGGCGACCAATGATGTGCATGTCCCTGAACCAGCGCCACATTCTAGGGATCCTCTTAACTGGTGCAGATATCATGTCAACCGGACCCAAAGACACTGATGGTTTGTGCTCGTCACGGATGAATCGAGAGTTTCCCTGCATAGCGATTCGCAACGTCAGTTGATATGGAAGGAACCTGGATATCGTGAACGGGACACCTATGGTAGTGGTAGTGTCATAATTTGAGAAGAGATATCTTTGGATGGCTGCAAAGATCTGTATGTGTTTCCAACAAGCTACGTCACCAGTCACAGGTACAGGGATGAAATCTTGGACCCGTTCATGTGACCATATGCTGATGCAATAGGGTGATACCTTTCTTCGAACAGGATAATAACGCCGCAGGCATAGTGATATCTGGAGAACAGCACTATTTACCTGTGGAGTAGCCAGCCCGATATCCCGACCTAAATCCGATAGAAATGCATGGAGTGTTTTTGGGAGAAGGGTTACTTCCATGAATTCCTCTTCTACAAACCTTTTGGAGCTTCGACATGCTTTAGAGAAACAATGGAAATTCTACCCACAACACTTCTGGAGAATCATCAACAGCATGAGACATCGCTGCGAGGCCTGCATAGCAGTAATTGGTTACCACATTCCATATTGAACCACTTGGGCTATCTCAGTTGATCTTCTCTTTTTTACCATGTGTCTGTATTCGTGCATAATTTTGGGAATTAAAAGTGTTATTCCAGTTTTCAACTGTTATTCTAACGCACAGTATTTATATACAGCTATCTTCAGATTCACATGCAGCAAATCTAACAAATTTTATGTTGTTCCTTAATTTATGTAAATCAGTGTATTTCAGAATTTCTAATGTTTCTTCTCATAGTTTTAAAATTATATCTTTATCTCGCAGTTTATAATACATAGCATATCTCTTTATCTTACAAGATTTAGGCTTGTATGTAACACAGTGATTTAGTATTACAATATTTTTTTCAAACTTCTAGTTGCAAAGAATATTTTTCGAACAGACGGAACTATTTTTAATTATGTAATCTTACTTATGAATTGTGTCTTACGATCAGAGACTAAAACTGGATACAACAGAAAATACTGACGTTACATCCAGGTGAATACATAAAACTGTATTAGTTTATAAAAATATAATTCTTTGACACTATATTTAGCTGTAACTTTATCCTAATATTCCGACCGCTAATGAAAATGATGATTATATCTAGGATTATATGGTTTCGGTTTCAGGAAAACCAGATAAAGATTTCCTTTAGTAAAATACTTGGTACATAATAGACACGTCATCGACGCGGAAAAAAATCGAAAGGCAACGTGAAATCTGTAAGTAATGTCTATTTTTCATTTTAAGAATCCTCAAACAGAAAAAAAAAAAACACTGCTCTCGAATCGCTACATCGTTTTCCTGGAGTTATGGCAAGAGGAAAATATGGTAATGTTTTTATATCTTTTAGGGAAATGATTTAGTTAGGGAATTATATTTCATAAATGGATTCTTTCGAAGTGTATTGCTTTTGCACTAGCGATGTGTTTAACGAGAGAGGAATATGTACAATGATATGTTTATATTGAGGTGTAGAACATTGGCGCAATTGCGAAGTGTAATATAGTCCAGGACTCCCACACTCTTGGAAAAATTGATTGAAAAATAAATTCATTTTGAATTAATATCGGGTGATCAGTATATTATTTTTCCATAGATTTTCAACACTAAACGTCTCAATATCTTAAACAAGAAAAGTTACCTACAGGTTTGGTTGCGTTGTTTTACCTTTGAATGGTACATTTTTTTGCACAAAATGAGTTAAATGTGCAGGTCATAAGGACTTACAAGTAGTCCCAGATTTACGGAAAAGTTACTTTCCAAAACGTTGGCTGTAAAATGAATTTCCGTATAAAGGACTCTATTTCTCTATTGAATGCCAGTATGTGATAATAGACGAGTTTTTATAGATATTTTTTTTTCAAATCCAAAACTCAAATAAACACAATTTTAAATCTTTTAAACGCATTTGAAAAAAAAAAATTAGAAGCAACAATTTTTTAACACTTGCAATGATCATTCGGTTTTTGATTATTTATACGGTAGCTCACCTCACTTCAGAAGTATGGCAGAGGTTAGTAGCCTTTAAATAATAGCCTACGTCAGTGTTTGGTACAGTTAAGACTCACAGAGTTATTCCCATAATGTTTTTACATATGCCCCTGTGTATAGAAAATAAATGTTCGTATTATTATATAAAAAGCACGTCACCTCTAATGCATACCGAAACACGGGTGTGAATCCGTGAATCTAGGGCTCACTTACCACCACTGGTGAAGAGGAATCATTAGATATAATTAAATAATTAAAAAGTTCCCAATGTAAAGTACTAATTAATTGCCAAAAATTTTGTATCCATTTCATTTACTGAGAAAATAACGAAATGCAATAAAATATTAAAATTAAGAAAATAAAGGGAAAACAGATGTACAGTTTCTAAAAAGCGGTAACGTTTTGTAACTAAACTTAACAAATGAAGCTCAAGTTTCATTTAAAATATAACATTTGCTTCCAAGTATTTTAAATTGAATGATTTTTTTAATTGACAAGTGACGCTGCTATGTCGTATGTTCATTACATTTACGAATTACAATTAAAACGCGAGGAAAGGTCAATGTTTACAAAAGATTTCTGATCATGAAACACTCTCTGCTTTACGTATCAACGTTTATATAGAATATTATTATTTCATTTTAGAACAAATGGCCAATATATTATTATGATATTTCATGTTCATTTGTTTCATAGAGTAATAGTACTGACATCTTAAGTGTAAATCTATATAAAAGAGCCAAACTTATGCTATTAATAAAAATAAAAATATAAAATATTTATTATTAAAAATATAAAATATAAAATATTTTATAATTAAAATAAAATTATAAAATATAAAAATATGTAATATAAAAGAGTCTATATAAAAGAGTCAAACTTATGCTATTTTATAATATTTTACTTTTCCTTTTATTTCATTTCCTCACATAGTAGTTTTTTCGTTAATAGAAGAAATAATTTCTGATTAGGACCCATCCACAAATGAGATAACTATTTTATCCGATTCCTAATTCCACTTCTCTTATGCCATACTATATAAAGCTTTCCTCTTCGTAAGGATTTTCTCGTTTTGCACCATAATCAGCATAGGAGGAGAGTGTTATAGTAGTTAATTACAAACAAAATGTAACAGATTTGTGGTTTTTAGTCATAAAATAAACTGAAAGATAATAACAAATTAAAGAAATTAGTAAAGCATTTAAGCTTTACCTAATGCTATTTCACAACCCGTAATCTGCCACGTAACGTGCCGTAACAAAATCACTAGCCTACCCTGCTTTCCTAGAGATGCTACATAATCTATGGATACCTCAGTTACGGTTTATTAATCGATTACACTTCCCAAGCATTTTAAATTCGTTTAAAGGGATTTATTAAATTGATTACTAGTGCAGTGATGAAGTTACAAACCCTTATTAATCATAGTTGAGATTTAGCAACCACTTAGATAACAAATCATCCAACTAGCAATCAACCATTTTCTACGAGCATGAGTAATTGAATGCAAAAAGCATAGATCAGCCTTGTACAGAGTTAGGTTATTTTATTAGATACCGCTTTGCTGTTACGTGATACCTCTATTACAATTAACTATGCTAAATATCAGTATACCTTTCAAATACCCCCCCCCCCCCCGATAGGGGACCACCTTGACGTGGTGGGAGGGCTTGTGGCCCAGCAACTGGTCGAAGACTCTGTTGACCGGTTTGGGCCCCGGTTTGACAGAGCCAAGACCAACCCGAGGTCGAAGGCATTGCTGACCGGTTTAGTGGCCCTGTTGGACAATGCTAAGACCTCAAAATCAGGTGCTCAGTGGAGCAAGTTCAAGGGTCCCACAGAACGGAGTGGTGTCCTAGTAGGCAAGGGCCCTTTTCAAAGTCTGGGTCCCACTAAGAATCTCCACCCCTGGAGCCGAGCGAACCTGGATCTATATATCTTTGTTCATGGCTAACCCCGGGGAACAGAGTAAATTTAGGTTTTGACCGATGGATGAGCTTTCCTTCTACAAGACTGCTCGCCATAGGATTGTTGCGAATGAGATGCATCTATATGGTCACCACTGACAAGTAGATAGTACACGGCAATTGCTTAACTGGTAGTGCTGAAAGGCGGAACCGGGTCTTGTCGTGGTTGCTGTGTTGTGCAACAGCAAAGAAACTAATACCCTTCAAATGTGCGCAACAGAGAAAGTTAATCTGGTTTTTATCGGGTTTTCGGAAAGATAGGAATATGCTTCATCTGCTGCATCGCATAAATCAGTGTTTCTCAACCTTTTATGCTTCACGTAAACCCCTGGAAATGTTTATGTAACTGGCGTACCCCTTGTATAGATAGATAAAACTAGAGTTATAGTATAACAAGGGGAATGAAATAAAACATATTTATATAACATATATCTAGTGACTTTTGAGCTCTCACGGCGTACCCCAAAAAATTTTACCGCGAACCCCACTTGAGAATCCCTAGTATAAATGAACAAATATGTAAATTATCAAATGATCACTGACGAGAAAAATTAAGTATTATTGTCGAAATCTATATTTTGTTGTTAATTTTTTCAGGGATTTATGTGTTCCTTAGGCCGAGTCACTGAATAAGTGTAAGAGTTCCAGGCATTTCATGGCAGTCTTGAACTAACGTCCTATATTACTTCGTAATAGAGATGAGTTCGGGCTCTGGCTTTGTCGCTGGTTCAGAGTAGTTCAAATTTCATACATTTCTTGTAATTATGAAATAAATAAGTAAAAATATAAAAACATTTAATTATAATTTTAATCTTTTAATCAGTATTTAGTAATTAGAAACAAGCACCATTCAGCGTTTTTTAGATATTCACTATCTGTAATAAATGAATGGCTATTTGTGTTTATAATGATGTGATACACGAACTTTTAGTTTCTACTGGTATTTCTAATATTTTTCATTCCAAATACTATTGACATTTTATTTTTGTCGTGAAATGATTATAATTAATAATATAAGAATTAGTGATTAACGACATGAAATTCTATATATATATATAAGTAATATGATGAGTCAGAGAAATTTTTACCCAAATTGGACGGGCATGTGCTCGAAAAATTAACCTCGAATTCATCACTACCTCGCAATACAATCAATCTTCAGATGAAGTAGTCATCAATTTTTTTCGCATGTGAAGCTGCGAAAGAAAACTTCACAGGGGGCAAATTGGCTAGTCGAGATAATGCTCAGCAGAGGCAAATACCTGCATGACATCAGTTATTGCAGAACGCCGATTTCTGCAATGCATTTTCGTTTGGGGACAATACTTTACACATAATGTATGCAAAATACCTTCCCTTAGTTAACGGTGATTAAATGCATAACTGAGATCAACCTCTTGCCAGAATCGTAACTTCCCCTCATATGTGAAGTAAATATGACCTGATTTGAACGCGCATAATGAAATTAGTCCGAGTCATATTCAATTATGTTGCATTTCAGGTGTCGCTACCTAGTTATTTGAGAGCAGTAGAAACCCAAGCATAGCACGTCTTCTGAAACCTTTGGATTAGTCGAATGTCAAAATATCATATTCAGGAGTGTGTTTCCGAATCAACTATCCAACGCCTTGTTGCAGTCAATCAGAGATAAATGCACTTGCCTTGTATAAACACGTGTACTTGCATATGAGAATGAATCAAGATTTAAACATATACTGAACTATATATGTATGCAGTTGTATCGCTTCATTCGTGGTCATAGTGCAGCAGCTGTAGCCCTAGTCTCTCTGATGATTGCATGGGTAGTGGTGTTTTTCATTTAATATAAGTATTACAAGCCTCACGGATCTTTCCTTTAGGCTGAATAGCTGTGTTTTCTTTTGTCTAGAAGAATGGTGGGTGTTACTACCCATCCTCCAGTGGCGTAGACATTTGTATTTCTATAAAGTGGTATCCAAAGTTTAAGCATAACATACAAATTCCGAAAGATCTCGAAAATGAATTAATGAAATTGATGCATGTTTTGAGATCATCCTGAATATGATATTATGAGATCTATTTGGAGTGACTAATGCATTGTTATATGACGCAAAAAGAGTGGGGCGTAAAACTCACCAATCACATGATTTCCATAGGTAGTGTAAATAAATGCACTAGTGTTCATAGCTAAAGGGACCTGTTTCAGAAGAACGGAGAGATTATTACAAAGTATGATGACCATGAACAACTATACAAGCATCCCAACTAATTCTAATACCGTTTACCAGACTTACTCTGAGATCTGGTAGCAGTACATCCCATTCTTCCTCAGAGTTCTTGGAGGATACTGATGATACGTACTTTTCAGCAGTGATTCTCAACCAGTGTGTCGTAAAAATATAAGAAAATGGAAAATGCTACATAACAAATTGTACTTTAATACTTCCCACAATTTATTTTTTACAATTTTCGTTGTGAAATTTATTCTTGTCAAATGTTAAGTTTGATATGAGTTTCCTTACATAAATTGAATTTTAAGTTATATAATAAAACAAAAAAAAAAATACTTTTTACCTAAAGGTGCGGATATAATGGTCTAATTTGGAAGTGCGTTACCAAGAGAAAAAGGTTAAGAAA
Organism: Ryuthela nishihirai; assembly: GCA_038380435.1. NCBI lineage: Eukaryota > Metazoa > Arthropoda > Arachnida > Araneae > Heptathelidae > Ryuthela > Ryuthela nishihirai. The sequence goes on from JAWZYU010000004.1 coordinate 114,763,724, forward strand.
CAATGCTTACAAGATTCAGTTCCAAATAATAGGTTGGCCACTCCATCCACCAAATATCCTCACTGTGGAGGAATTCATCAACTTCTGAGCTGTATGAGGACTGACAATATCGGCCACGAATTAAATCGCAAGCCAACCGCGCCCTTTAAAATCCTCACATAAGATTTTCAAAATATATCGTCTCTATATTTATTTTGAAGGATAGTCGTCTTATATTTCCTACTAAAGAGAGTAGCCCCAGCAAAGACATGGAATAGTGTGCATCCATTTGACACAATGCCAACCCACACAATAAAACCTCCACCACCGTAGTGGTGTTGTTTTCTGATGTACCATGTTGGTAGCATGTTATTTGCTCTTTCCGTGTCGAAACACGTTGAGAATCAGTCTGAAGACTGAATCGTGATTCGTTGTTTAAGAACATATGCGCAGATTAACCTGGAACCCAATCACGATGTTTTCTGCACCATATTAGCCGGACTCACCTGTGAAAGGAATTGAGGGGAACACAAAGGGGCGATTGTCTGGTATAGGGCCTGGTGAGCCTGGTGAAGTATTCCATAAACATTCTTCCTCTAAACCAGAGGTTCCCAAACTTATTTGTCTTACCGCCCCCTTTTCAGAAAAAAATTACTCAGCGCCCCGCTGGAAATTTAGCTTCTTTAAGCGAACAAACAGAAAGATGCAGTGACAAATTTGCGTTCTTTTATGTATCTATATTTCTACCTACGTCCTACAACATACTAAAGAAAAATGTTGTAAATAAAACACCTTGAAGCTTGAAATTATAAAATTATTTATTAAAATCAACCATAATAACATTCACATTACACGTACATTTTCCTGCCGATCCATGCTGGACTTCCAGACAATGCGTCACACGCTCGCCTGCCAACAATTGCTTTATAAGACCTGTCGGCGGACCTGACCACTGAACGGTTATGACTTGCATTTTATGCGTTTGTTTGGAAAATAAAGTAATCACTACACACTTTAACTCTATGTTACACAACAGATGAAACATGTACGAAAGGTTTTTCAAAATTTTCCTATCTTCCCTTCTTTTATTATGCTTCCACCGTCCCCCAATTGCACCCGAGGCAACTACCGACCCCCTGGATCGTTCCAGCGCCCCCCAGGGGGCGGTATCGCCCACTTTGGGAAACATTGCTCTAAACTGTCCTCCTAATATCTGCAGAAAGCTCCAGAGAGAATTGACTCTCTACCATCGCCCTATAACGTCGAGCTGATAAAGCGGAATAGAAATCATCCTGCGCTGTTGTCACTATTGGATGATCTTCCACTCGTCTATATCTAACGTCTCTTGTCAATTGAAACCTTTTCCAAAGTATTGAAAGCAGTGATTGAGAGGATAATTACAGTCTGTCCACTTAGGTCTGGGATCGGCCGAACTCTAAGATACCGATTGCTCTACCACGCGTACAGGCATCCATACAATGTCTCAGTGTTATACTGTTGTAACAAAATGCTATACCACCATGAACACAACATTTGCTCAATTGGGAATTTGGCGCAGAATCAAAGTCAGTTTTTACAGCACACAAAATTCGCTTTTTGAGTCACGTATGCAAATGTTTTTAGGTCAGGTGACTTTAGGGAGGCATATAACTTTGCATATATTATATTTCATTAGCACACTAAATTTAATGTTGATAATTTCAGTCTTTGATGAGATATTTAACTGTTTGGGAATTATGCTTAACCTTTAGGCATCAAAGCGAGCACTGTTTCATTAGTGTTACTGATGTTTTTGTTGTATATCAATTAGAGTATCCATAGTAGGGTAAAGTTTTTGACGTGGATTCATATCAACTCTTTTTTATAGTTTGTAAAGTGATATTTTCATTTCTGCCTATAGATAAGTGACACGTTTAATACCATATATTTATTTTCTCTATGGCTTTGTGAACTATCTAACCAGATGATTCTACGATGTTTTGCTTAATTTTATTTATTTTTTTAAATTTTTTCTCTCAGATTATTTAATCTAAATAAATATTTTAATTGTTATATTTCCTGCAGACAAGCATAATCGCTTTGTGGGACAACTGTAAATCATTCTGTAATATTATTATGAGAAAATAAAGATTCGTTATTATTATTAACTTCCTGATAGTCGAACTACAACAAACTACGTACTTTACTAAGTGTGGAAAATGTTTCGTTTTTTGTTTTAAATGATGGTAAAATCATATAATTCTTTTTCCTGCAGCAGTAATTTCTCATTATTGCACCAACTCTAACTTTTTCGCCTTATTTCCATATAATCAGTTGTCTCGTCCCTTTGGTATAATCCATACCACCACTAGTAAAAGGTTGTCGATCTCTAGTGGTAACATAACTTTGTATTTTCGTCGCTGTTGTACTGAAATGTCATCCTTTTCATAACAAGATTTTCATCATATTTTCTTCTCAATTTTTATTTACGTCTGAAATAAAATTCAACTTTACTCTCAGCTACTCAAACTTGATTTTTTTATTAATTAATTTCAGTTGCCATCTGTACTCTTAAATATGTTTTATTTCGTGTTTGCTCCAAAATTTAAATTTAAACACAGATCAGTCTCGTTTCGTTTAGAATTCTTTTAAGTTCACCTTTCATTTCGTTCACAAACCACCTTCACTTTTTTCAAATCATGAGCTCCAACCAAATTTTAAAATTAACAGAAAGCCGATGCGAACTGCGTAATAATTGCGAACCAAAACATTATCTGAACAGTTAAAACGAAACAGACCTAATCTTCGTAAAAGTGTCCGGTTTCGTACTGTTTCGCAATGGCTTCGAAGATTTGAATATCAGCAACATATTACACTGGTTTCCATAAATTAAGGAAATCTCAGAAAAATTATGATAAACAAAAAACTATGCGAATGATTTTAATAACATTTAATGAAAACATGAATTCCAATGCTAGTTCCAGAATGGCATAAAATATTTTACACTAGAAACATTTTTCGTCAAAAAATAACACATAGAGGAACATGTCGAAAAATGAGATATCAGAATGCAATGGACAAAGTTCTTTAATAAGGAGTGTGGTCATCCCTTACAGCAATGCAAGCATGACAGCGATATTCCAAGCTGTTTATGATGTTTTGAATCAGCTCAGTAGGGAGTAACGATCATTGTTCCTTTAAAGCAGTAATAAGCTCCCCCTTTGTTTCAGGTGTGGGGTGGAGGTCAGCAACACGAATCCTTACAGTATCCCACACATGTCCAATAGGATTTAGATCAGGAGATAGAGGTGACCACTCCATGTGCAATAATGGTCTCCTCTTAAATGTACTGTTCCACTAGTCGAACATACTAGTGAATACGCTCTAAAAAGCGTTATTGTCTTGCAAGGTGAATGTTTCACCTATTGAACAAGCGTAAGGACGTACATAAGGGTCCAGGATGTTATCTCTATACCTCTGAGCAATGAGGTTCCCACTCGTCAACCACAGAGGTCTATGCATTCTCCTAAGCAAATGCCACCCCAAACACACACGCTACTTCCTCCATAACTGTCTCTTTGACGGATGTTACTGGGATCATATCGGGTACCTCGTTCTCTCCATACCAAACGATGTCCGGAATCACTCTGCAAGTAATATCTGAATTCATCTCTGAAGAGTACGGATCTCCACTGCTCTTCTATCCAGTTAACATGCGTGCATGTCCAATTCAACCGTTCTGTCTTGTGACGTGATTTGAGGGGTATACGAATTACTTGCATTCTAGCTACAGACCTCCCTCATGAAGCATTCCACGCACAAACCAGCCAGTCGCTGCTGCAAGAGAGGATCGTAGCTGAGAAACAGTAGACGTCTTGCTCGTTTGTGCTGTTAATCGCAGATATCGGTCTTGTACAGCGGTCGTAACTCGAGCCCTTCTTCTGCTAAATCTCCGAGATGCGGAATCCGTGCTGAGAAATTGATTTCACAGTTTATGGACCACAGAAGGACTCACATTCAGCCATCGTTCCACGTCTGGCTGACTTTAGCCTGCTTTGAGCCGGCCAATAGTTCTCCACCGCAGTTCATTTGGTAAATGATGCCTCGAGGTTATTCCTACAAAATGGCCATTTCGAATTTCTTTACTCGTATTTACAACACAAAATAACTATCCACTCCAAAACGCCCGTTTTTATGCCGCTATCCTATTACGCAAATTGACGCAACCTAGATTAATTTGCATACGATATACTCACTAGGCATTACTTTACTGGTTACATTAACAAGTTTGGTGAGGATCACACAATTTTCTGGCGAAAAATCGATATTTTTCTCATTTTCCTCATATTATGGAAATCAGTGCATATTGTTCACTAGTCAATCGTTTCATTACAATAATCCTCCACACATTCTAATGTAATCAATAGCGAGCTTTTTGGTGCAACAGCGCTGCATTAAACCTATGTAATTCTTTCCAGTTATATAGTAGTGCTAAACTGCTCTGCTAAACAAGAAACTTTCCAGGCACTGAAAAATCATCAGTCATTCTATGTGTCCATCAATTCAAATTGTTACTCTTTGGTTGATGATATGCATTGGGGAAATAACTGGGTTTAACAACGTGTTTCAGGTTTCCTTCTGTTTGTAAGTTTTCAGATTTCACAAGTCTGTTAATCTTCTTCGTTAAAAATAAGAGTGTGTTTATCTTGCTCTTCAATATTTTTCATAATAGATGTAAAACACTTTAAGTAGACAACTTAAAGATAAATGGAAGATAAATATCGTTAAAAATACTTAAAATATCTTATTTTTACGACAACCTTACAGATTTCAAAATGGTTTCAATCATGGAGGTAGGAAGATAAGGAGAGGCCCTAACGCGCTTTCCCTGTGCAAGGAAAATGATGCGTTGGCAGCAGGGCGGTAGCCATATTGTTGCATTCAAAACAAACCGTCTGCCGCTGCAATCAAGCCTACTTTTCACGTGCCATACTCAGTTTTACTGTGCGTTATACACGGGAAGATTATTTTTTTACGACTAGGAGAAAGCCCATTTAAGCTATTTGGAATTTATATTGCTTTTTTTTAATGCAATGAATATTTCCATACAGAATTACTGTATAGCAGAACTATTTATGTATTTCGTTGAATACGACAATAACAAACAATTACCAGATTTTGAAAGTTTATTTATACTGCACTGATAATAGCACAAAACATTTTATGGATAAAACACTAAACATTACATGCAATAACAGCATTTAAACTGCAAAAAAATCATATTTGTAGGATTCAGAAAATAGCTGTTTTACGTTAAAAAATTCTCATTCCACAAAAATAAGAAAACATTTGCATAACAAACTAAATAAAGCCAATAGTGTAGAAGCCAAAATGGTAGATTTTATAAACACTTTAAACTTTGGTGGATAAATCATGTATAACACCCCTACATTAAAATGCTTTCCAGTGATTTCTCACAATATTAATGATTCAACTACAATATTAATGATTCAACTCCAAAAAAATGTTAATAAGTTATGACACCCACTATTATGAAAATTATGTTATTCAAAAATTTGTCACCTTAAAAGCCTTATTCATAAACTGTTTTAAATAAAAAAAATCCAAAACTACATTAAAATAAAAGTAGTCAATTTAAATATAAATCTTATTTAGAATATAAATAACCAGACCATTTTCTCTATTGGATTTGAAAGGATTATATTCTGCAATTCCAGATTGAAATGGAAATACCTTTAATACTAATATCTATTTTATGCTACAATTAATACTGAAATATCATATATACTTTAATAATGAACAAAATTTTTAATTATTAAACAAAAATATATACTGGTAGGTTTTTTAGACACAAAAGTCACTTGAGGAAAAAAAACTTCATTTCTCACATAAAGTATCTCATTAAATATTAATCCAAAGAAAATACTTTCATAAACAGTAAATACATTTATGTGCAGTGGGTTCTGAATTTTAAATTTGCATACTTTATTACTTTTTATATATTAAATTACACCTCATACCTTAAACGAAGATTCTGAACAATCAAACAGTCCTCATACTCTCAAATAAGAAATTTATCAAAAAACAAATATGGCAGCTATTTGATTTTTTCTGACTTATGATTAATTTGGGTGCCAACAGATCAGTTGCTAGAGCACATGGTATGTAATTAAGATGTTATTGATTCAAGTCTTACTAAGTTGAACAAAATCAATTATTATTACAACTGTAGTTTAATTACAAGATTACAGACTAAAATTAGGTTACATAATAGTTTGGTCCTTTCTAAAAATTTGCTATGTTAGTGAAACCTGGACCCTCTTTAAGCAAGGTAAACTGACACTTGATGCCCTTGATTCTACATGCTTATAACACAGTATCTTGGGTATTAGTTAGTTTGAACTAAACAAAGATGATGCTAGGCAGAAATCCCTTAGAGCACCAGTGTACAAGAGATTGGTCATTTGTTCAGCTATGTTGCCCACATACAAACTTTAGATTACAATGAGTTCGAAGTTTCAAACTAACCTTATTACAATTAATCTGCAGTGGCCAAATGATATTTGGAGGACTAAATAACACTCTTTAAATACACAATTGAAAAGACCTAGCTCAGAAACTAACATAAATTAAAATTCTTTGTCATTGAGTAATAAACTTTTTAAGTTTTTGCTTCAAACTAATTGTATGTTTCAGGTTTTAGGAGAATACTCGGAAGCTTTTCAGAGGAAGGAGAGTGCTCCTTGTTCAGTGAAGTGCCACTATGTGAAAAGGTGAATGAAGATGGACACTATCAGAATACCTTATGTGACTGAAGTAGTCACCACATACTGTCACCTCACTGAAGGAGCACTGTCATCGCTCCGGAAAGCTTCTGAGTTTTCTCCTAAAACCTTTTAAAATGAATATGGTTTGAAGGATAAACTTAAAAATTTTGATTTATTTTAACACTGGTCTGACCTTGATAATCCATAGCTGCTTGACGCCACGCTAAAGTTATCATATAACTTCTGTATATCCCAGTATTTTTAAAATTTTTAAGTTACATTAAAAATTTTCAAACATAACCAATTAGCAACTCATTATCATCATCATTATCATCCTCAAGCAGCAATGGGCTACGGAGGTCCAACCAGACCGTGCAATTTAGTTCTCCAAGCAAGTCTATCCTGAGCTACATCTACTGCATCTGGCCACTGCACACCAATTCCAACAAGGTCCTGTTTGACATTGTCTGCCCACCGCATCCTAGGTCTCCCCTTCTTTCTGAGCCTTTAGGCACACTGTTCATAACCCTATTCGCCAATCTATAATTATTCATACGGGCAACATGGCCAAAGAAACCGAGTCTCTCTCTGCACAATAAGCTGCTTAAAGGAGGTTGCAAACTCCTTTGCCTAACCTCATCATTAGTTACAAAGTTGAACCACCTAATGCCCAAGATACTGCGTAAGCATCTGGAATCAAAGCATCTAGTTTCCTGTTATCTTGTTTACAAAGTGTCCAAGTTTCACTACCATAACTAACCCTAGAAAGAACCAAACTATTATACAGTCTAATGTTAGTCTTTAGGTGTATACGCCTATTTCTCCACAATCTCCATAGATTCTTAAAAGTCCCGGCAGCAATCCCTATTCGCCTGTTAATCTCATTCCGCACATCACCATTATCTGTTACAGAGCTCCCAAGATAATTAAACTGTGACACCTGCTCAAGACTGCAACCATTCAGATTAACTGAATCACAACCTGCCTGACCAATTTTCATCACTTTAGTTTTCTCTCTGTTTATAACCAAACCTACTCTACTACCAGTCTCATCAACAGCTCGAATGAAAGAGTTCATCTCATCAACATCATTTGCCAAAAGGGCTAAATCATCAGCATAATCTAAATCAGAAATTTTCGTATCTCCAGCCCATTTAAGGCCAAAATCTTTCCCTTGAAGTGAATTTCGCATAACATAATCAATAATCAAGCTAAAGAGAAAAGGAGACAAAATGCACCTTTGTCGAACACCAGAAGTAATGCTAAACCAATTGCTACAAGCCTTACCAACTCTCACACACGACTCAGTGTTATTATAGAGAGCTTTCATTATGTTAACTAACTTGTCTGGTACACCATATGATCTCACAATCAACCACAAATTATGACGATCAACAGAGTCGAAAGCCTTTTTGAAATCAACAAAGCGAGCACCCAAAGGTTTCTGAAACTCTAAACATTTCTCAAGAATCTGCGTAAGTGAAAATATCTGATCCACACATCCCGTACCACTTCTGAATCCACATTGCTCATCACGCAATTGCCTGTCAACCAGATTCTTAATTCTATAAAGCACAATCATGGAAAGAACTTTACCTGGAACAGAGAGTAGGCTGATACCCCTATAGTTATCACAAGAACTGCGATCACCTTTTTTGAAAATAGGGATAACAATAGCTCTGGTAAAATCCTTAGGAACCATGCCTTTATCATAAAAGGTATTCAGAATTTCAGTCATCCAAGTGGTAACCGAAACATTCCCAGCTCTAAGCATTTCGGTAGTAATTTCATCTACCCCTGGGGATTTATGTAGTTTAAGTTTAGAAACAGCCAAAATAACTTCAGATTGCATTATAGGGCCAACATTAAAGCCATCAATGCATCTATCATCATTGCAAACAATGAGAGTAGAACTAACTACATTGTTTAGAACATCACTGAAATGCTCAGCCCACCTAGCCATGACAGAATCCTCCTCTTCTATAACCTTACCTTGTTTATCCTTCAATCCTTGTATGCCTGTCCGTTTTCTACCACACAAAACATTAACTATCTGGTACAGCTCTCTGCTGTTGTGCTGTCTAACTGCTTCCTCGGCTTTGTCAGCCAAACCATCAAGCCAAAGATTCTTATCAGCAGCTAACTGATCTTTTACACGTTTATTAAGTTCTCTGTAATGCTTTCTATTAGGACTAGTAGGGTATTGATTAAAGACATTCCTGCAGTTCTTTCTTTCCGAAATAAGCTCAAGTGCCTTATCACTCAGATAATTCTGCCTCTTCTGCTCCTTTTTTCCTAAAAGAGTTCTGTTAGTGTCCAAAAAAGCCTGTTTAAAATGATCCCATTCTTCCTCAACTTCAGTAGCAAGCAAACCATGACTGTCATAATGACTAAGTAACCTATCATGGTAAGCTTTGGCTATAACTAGATCTTTCAGAGCTTCAGTATTAAAAGTAAATTTTTTAACCCTAGCACAACACTTTTTAAGTTTAAGTTGCAACACACTTTTAACAAGGTAATAGTCAGATCCAATTTCAGCGCCCCTATATGCCCTGGTATTCCTAACAGAACTAGCCCATTTGCTGTTAATTAATATGTAATCAATCATATTCTTATGCAACCCATCAGGTGAAACCCATGTGTACTTATGTATGTCGCGGTGTTTGTAATAAGTGTTAGTTATTCTGAATCCATTGAGTTTACCTACCTGTAGGAGACGTTGCCCATTGCCATTGCAGCTACCAATACCAAAAGGGCCTATTACTCCTCCCCAAAGGTCAGAGTCAGTACCAACTTTGGCATTGAAGTCACCAAGAACAAGGGTAATATCTCCTTTCTTGACAGAATTCAAAATATCCTGAAGTTGTTCATAAAACCTATCCTTCTCATCCTCATCGGCATCCTCAGTGGGGGCATAACAGCAGATAACATTCAAGTCTTTAACGCTTGTCTGAAATTTTGCTGTAAGAAACCTTTCATTAATGCACTCATATCCTAGAAGAGCATCGCTAGCGTGTCTGCTGAGAAGCAGACCCACGCCTTGGTGATGCTTATTGTCGTCCCTCCCTGAAAAGAGAAATTTAAGATTATTTTTAAGAATCTGACCTTTTTCTGTCCATCTGGTCTCTTGCAAGCCGAGAATATCTAAATTATAATGGTGGAATTCTTGTGTGAGGACATCAAGAGAAAAAGCTCTGTGCAGAGTCCTCACATTCCAACTACCTATGGAGAGAAAATGGTTAGTGGGATGTTTAAAGAAACTATGTTTATTGAGAAAGGGAATGCCGGCAATATCAAACAGCCCCCTAATCGCAGACATGGGGCAAAGACCCGTTCCCCCTCTTCTAAAGGCTGAAGCCATCTACACTGGAAGACTTCCTCCAATGTAGAATTTGACGATGCCAATAGAAGCAAAGAGTTCAGGTGCCTGCGATGACTTCTGCTCAGGATTATCCATCAGCTGATAAACATATCCTGTGAATCTATTCACTTGGGGCTGTCAACCCACAAACAAACAGAAAACACAGCGGAAGATTTTCCCTCCACAGAAGCCCACCAGTGCAGCAAAATCAGGATCCATAATCAAGCTCAGAGCCATATATCTGTCCAGTCCAGTAGGTTTATATGGTCAGCACCAGGACCCTGTTTGGTTGACCACTCCTCAGCAGGGTAGAAAAAAAAGAAAAGTAGCCATAGTTGTCCAGATCAGTAGGCCACACTAATCTGGCAGCCCTCCCCTTCCGTTCACTTCCACAAGAGAGTATCTCTTTTGAAAGGTACTAACGGTCCACACCACGAGAAGGCGGGGTCGGACATTAGGTGCTAGGCCTGGCCGGTTCTATGCACCATCACAGGGGATTGGTGCATAGCTCTCCTTCCAGTGACTACCTAGCTACCATTTACAGACCACTTAGCAATTAGATTTGTTAATTTAAAAGATCACCAATTTTCAGAAAAACATTGAATGAAATGAATGTACTGAAATATAAGAAATACAGATTCTGAAAAATATTCATTGCCGACACGGTGGGTATTGAACCCGCATGTCTCCAGATTCATGCCAGAGCGCACTACCATCGTACCACACATCCGACGCATGGTACAATGGTAGCACACTTTGACATGAATCTGGAGAGATGCGGGTTCAATACCCACCGTGTCGGCAATGAATTTTTTTCAGAATCTATTAATTAATGTTTGATGTCTATCTTAACAGGGAATACTGTGCATTCACTTTGGATTGATAGAAATACATTCAATACAAGTCATTTTATTAACTCATTTGAAAATCTGAGTTGGTTAGTTGGGTTTTAAGTAAAAATACAGCAGTTAACCAATTTGCAATAATAGTAGCCAAATTCATAATGACTTACAAATGTTTAAACATATCACACAGTTTTTGAAAGATATCAATATTAACACTATATAAATTAGTTTATAATTATGATTCTCCACATTTTCAGCTTGGGTATGTAATACATTAATACATTGTTATATCAATCTAACTTCAAAGCTCTATAACTTCTAAAATATTCTTTTAATGAAAAAATGCAACTGTTGGAAAATTAAAGATCATAATTTAACCTGCTTTTTCAACAATATTAATTTGTGTTTAAAGTTATATGGAAGTTAGAATATTAAACACAGTAATGCATCATAAGAATTTACCTCAGAAAATAAAAATTTTGGAACAATATTATTTAATTAACAAAATATATATTTTAAAAGTTTGTGTGATGATATTTTCATTAAGAATTCTTTTTAACTTTGCTAATACCAGCATTTTTTTATTAAATGCATACTGTAGAAGTTATTGATCTTTTAGGTAAGATATTTTAATTCTCTAATATTTAGGTAAGGCACTGTATGAGGAGTTAATGCTATTAAATTATCAAGTAATGCTATTACATAGGTCTGAAAACCAGTTTGAAAACATGAATAACACAATGACTCAAAAACAAGTACATAAAAGATTAAAAAAAACTTTTATCTAGTTCTATTGACCTTTAAATAATATCATCTTTGTGTACAGTTGTCTCATTGAATTTGAGTTGTTTATAACACTTTTGGCCCAGTACATATATCTAATATGCAAATAATTTTGTACTACAGCACGGATTAAATGAATATAATGATTTTCAGTGGAGACGTGTCATGCATATGAATATCCAAGGAGGTAAAAAGATTTTGGCCTGCAACTGCTTCTAAAACCTGATATGTTGTACATAACATACCATATTTGGTGCTTAAGTGTTTTCCTCCACTTAAATTGACATTTTTACGAAAACCAGATTCACTCTTTTTACATATCAAAAATACATCTTTGGAGGGGTGAATTAAGCCACCATTACTCTTGTAGCTTACTAATGACTGTCTAAAATATGTCATTGTTGCCTGAAGTGCTTCTATACATATTTCACATTTTAACTTTAAAGACAGTTTCCTAACAATATAGCCAGCTATATAATACACAATATGTTCAGCACACTGACTTAATGAACTAGCATTAAATAAATAATCATGACCATTAAAATCATCTTTATCATCTAAATTGTTACCACTATCACAATAAATTGCCTGATATCCATTAGATAATGAATTAATGATACTTTCTGATGATTGTGTACTAGTAACATTTAATATACTTAACTCATCAAGAGGCACACAATTACCAGATATTGAAAATCTAATCTCTGATTTGATGTGCAACTTTTTGTAGGCAGCCCTAAATTGTCTGGCTGTTGGATTGTTATTACATCCACCATGAAATCTAACTGCTTGGAAAAATAATTCAATGTGATCTTGACTTATCTTGTACAAAGGCAAGTAAGCCAAGACTGGATGTTCTGTTAATACTAGAGACTGGAACATGGTTTTCAAACTTTGAATACAAACAAGAAATCCTAAGAAACCAGTTTTAATATTGGATGATAAAATTTTATCACCATTTCTGCTCACTTGCAGAGATGTTATATAAATTTCAATGACACTAAGCAAATTAAAAACACTTTCATAATTGCTTTTGCACAATGCCTTTTTAAGCCATATTGTTTGACATTCCTAGAGTTTAGAATGTCAAACAAGTTGTTGATTATTCTGATGAATGCAACAGTGGCTTCAGATCCTCTAAATTGTGGTAATTTTAATTCTACATTGCAGAATTCTATTGCATCTGCCACAGAATTGCTTAAAAGTTGAGTAGCCAACCTTACTTTCATTTTTTGTTTCCAAAATTGTATGTGAGCAGCTTTTAACTTATTTCCTGGATTCAAGCCTTCACCTTCTTGCAGTTCATGAAGGGCTGATATATACTTCCATTCGATAAAATTGTTATCTGTATCAACTATTACTTTTTTCTCTGCCAAAGTATTCCTTACCAACTTAAGCAAATGGCAAGGATCCAAGAAGACTGATATTGTTTCTCCAGTATCCAAATTTGTGAAGGTTGTATTTAATGCTTTTGGATCGAGTGAGCAGCCTAAATGTTTGGCCATGCTTAGATTTGCTGCTAATCCACCAAAGGTGAGAGAAGCTATTTTTATCTTTGCTGCATGCAGCAAATTCAGACATTGCTTAACAAGATTTGCTCTTTTTTACTGATGTCATACCATCAATAAGAAAATATCCTACTGGTACTTTCCATCTGCTGTTCATGCAAACAACCATGAAAACCAATGCTTCCTTGGCTATTGGAAGAGAGTCATCATCCAATTCTGATCCTACACTAATGTAGCCATGAAGCACATGTCCAGCATATAAAACATGCTGACGAATTGCCATTTCATCTATCATAAGAGAAAATACCAGAGGATATTGACTACTGATGACTACATTTGTTAAAGCTGCAAAGGCTTCAGAAGTGAAGCCTGGTGCAGCATCAACATGTTTGTACTATTTTGAAATGGTTCTAGGATGAGGAAGGCAAGAATTAAAAGTGTTTCTCACATAACAATAAGCCCTCGGTGAGTAAAAGTTAAGTGTGAGTGCAAATGCTCTTAATTCAGCAGAATATTTTTGGATTGCTTTCTGTCCTGAGCTTTTGCAAGCTGACGAGCCAGCAATTCTTGATTAGGACCTGATGCTTTGCTTAAAATCTCTAATGTGTCTTCCTCCATAAGTTTTTTTTTCTCAATATCTTTCAGTACTAACTTCCGGTTTTTAATTTTCTTCTTGTTTCTGCGTTTTGTTTGCTGAAGTAGCCTGATTTTTTTAACACATCTTTCATTAATTTTCTCAGATTCATCCAATCGTCTCTTAAGTTCCTCTTTGCTAGGTGACTGGCATATGATTTCAGAGGAAACAGATGAATTTGCTACTTCACTGCAGCTATCTGTGCTTAAATTAAGATCTACAGTTGTTGAACTTTTACTACGATCTGCTGGAAGTTTTCTCTGTTTTTTAACCTGCAAATAAAATATGGGTTTATCAGAAGGCCTTCATTATACTATATCAATTTTTTTGTTATTATATGAGCAAATCAGCATTTCAACAGCTAAGCTCATAGAAAATACAAAATTCACCTAATCCTTAACCCAGGAGGTGCTTTAATTTATATACTAACTGAAAGGACTAAAGTGTTATACCCTTAATATTTTGGTAACCACTGTTAATTTCTAAATTTATTTTTTCGTTCTTCCCCTAGAAACATGATTCTCAGCTTCAGCAAAATATTTCTTATTCCATTTTTTTTTAGAAATCAAAAGTAATCCAAAAGTGAAATACAGAATTCCAAGAATTTAAACTTTTATTTCAAAATGGTTAAAAATGAACAGTTGGGTTGTTTTACATTCCATTGGACAGCTGTTAGCAGACATGATAGCCTCCTGATAAGGCCATCTAGTATGTTACTCAACATACACATGGTATGTATCTCCTACATGGGATGGCCAGCCTTAAACTCCATGTGACAGAAAATGGCTTTTCCAAGCTTCACAAAATTTCTTTCCAATTGTACACTTGTTTTAATTTAAATGAGCAATGTGATTTGCAATATTATGTCTAATCCCGAGTTATTTGGAAACTGTGAATACAATATGAAGATTTCTTTAGCTTATTACATTCTTGTATTCAGGGCTGGACTTACGCCTAAGCTAACCAAACTACAATTTAGTGTCTTGCAATATGAGGGGCCTCAAAGAAATACATTTCAAGTTTTACTGTTAGAAAAAAACAGAGTAAATATATATTACTACAATAGAGTAAATATATATTTACTCTATTGTGCAAACATTCTTCACCATAACTTAGCACTGCAGGAATAATGTTCTCACATCAATTTCCTGTTAAATTTTTACTGCTCCCTTCAATCGTAATAAATGAATATATATTTCAACTTTTGAATTTTCCGGGCCTCTTAAATTTGTATATCTGAAATAAAAATAATAAATACCCCCCTCACACAGCTGCTTGCCACAGAGGTCTGACAGGAGCCTGTCAGTTTATATGCCATAGTAGAAGGTCTGTGAGGATGGCAGGACATCAACAGGAAAACAACATAAACATCCATGCCTTACCCAGGATTTGAACCTAGGTCCTTTAGATCAGCAGCCAAGCACGCTAACCACTCGTATAGGATGGCGTGTATAGCTTAGGGTATCAGAAGTTCAAAGTCCAGCCCTGCCTGTACTCCTATAGTGTTGGAACTATGAATTCTGAATGAACTATGAATTCTGAAATCATTAGTGTTGGAACTATGAATTCCTATAGTGTTGGAACTGGGGAAAAAAATATGACACCACATACACAGTCAATCATTGTCTGTGGTCCACCATAAAAGTTCATGCCCCCACTTATCCCACCCTACTTCTAGATTTCTTGTTTAAAACCATAAATGCTAGATGTATTATATATATAAGAGTCAAGGAAATTATATTGTAATATGATAAGATTATAGTTAATTGGTAATGGCCAAAGATAGTGGTGGTTTCTGGGTTTATAATTGTGTAAGTAGATGGAGAAATATCTAGAAAATTGAAAATATTTCTGTAACATTAATAACTACAACCTGCTGTTAACATATATTTACTGGAAAAAAATTATTGTATTTTCACAAAATTCATTTACACAAAACTTTTTCTTGATTTATTGTCTTGAAAGTCAACAGGTATACTGAAGATAGACTAAAGGTTGGGCACCACTGCTTTAAGTATTGACATGTGGTCTTGGATATAATTAACCACTTAATGGCCACTCTGCATTACTATTTATATTCCCACAACTGAAGATAACTACTATTCTCAAAACCTTTCACTGGAAATGTGCAAAAGGTTATTTTTGTCATCATGAGCAAGACAACAAAGGTCTCACTTCCTCTAATTCAGGCATGTCCAACCTGCGTGCCACATGCGGCCCTGGAAGCTGATAATGTGCCTAACAAAATCGTAAAGTTTATGTGTTTACCACATAAGCTTTCAACATGATTATGTGAATTTCAGCGAGTTCTTTCGTGACTCAATGGCGAAGGGCAGTGCTAACGATGCCTGCCAGACACGGTCAGTCAAATCGAATCCGAAGTGTGCATTAGACGTGACATGTGCTTGTGGTGACTTGGCAAATAAAATTTTATTTTATAACAAAAAGCATAGGAAAATAAATGAAATTTATTATTCATATATATTAACTATATTATATATTTTATGGCAACACAATGTATGCACTAATGCCAAAAGTATTAGTGACACAAGCTAATATCCCAATTAAAAACTTTTCTGGCTACTATATTTGTGGCCCAAAACAATTCATCTTCACTCAATGTGGCCAAGGGAAGTCAAAAGGTTGGACAACCATGCCCTAATCTATGAAACTGCACATATTACAAGACAATTTTAAAACTTTGGTGCTCAGTTTGTTTAAGATTTTCTAATATTTCTGATAATGGATAAAGGTACAATTCCATCTATCCCAGATATTTTTTGATAGATGAGGAACTTAACATCTTCTAGAGACAAAGTGTGTCATCACCTGTTATCTATAATGTTTATATCCAATTTATAAAAAGAGAAATAGTAGAACAGCAAATGTACAAGTCTGTGTATTGGAATGTTCAGAAGAATGCTGAATCAGCATATTCTGTAGGGTAGTTTTTGAATTTCATATGTTGAATTAATATACCTTAGGAATTTGGTAAATAACAAAAGTATATAATGGATTAAGGAATGTGAGATTGTTCAAAAGTATTTTGCTCTCATTGTATAAATCCATTAATATATCTTCTACATTCAAACAATTAGTGCAGTTAAAAAAAAATACTTACATTTTGAAGGTAACTTGGGAATGACTTTAATATATTGGGTATTGCAGTATCCCTTAATCGAACATAGCACAGAGATGTTCTGCCAATTTGATCTTCTGTAAAATGTGCAGAACACAATGTACTACATTTTGATGGTTCGCAATGTTCTCTTCTTACAGCTTTCACCCATGCTTCTCGTCTCTCTTTATTTAATGGAAAGCTGAAATAAAAGATAATTTCTATGTATTGGTCATCAGCTGACAGTGCATTTTAGTTTACTGTGCAAAAAATAAAGCATCTTTTCAAGAAATTTATTTTGAAAAAAAAAACAGTATCGAACAGTAAACCATAGAATTAAGTTTGAAATAAATTTGTAAAATTTCTAACACACCTCTAAACTTATAAAAGGAAAAAAAAATTCTCTAGTGTGATAACACTCCCATTTTTAGAGGTAGCTACACCCCTGAATTTGTGCTTATTTATAAATATATTGCTGTTGCTAGTATAAGAAGTACATTTTGATATTTATCACTGAATACAACCCTAAGAAAATAAAAAAAATCTGGTGAAGAATCGAGGTTTGTAACTCGAAATAAAACCGATTTCATAGCGGCGTAATTTCAACACGAAGTTGCTTGTACCATTATATAATTATTTAAACTTTTATACAAATTACAAACTTACCGATGAAAGGTAATTCCTGGTATCTTTTTTGAAGGGCGATTCGTGCAGCCGTAAGCGGAACAGGCTGCCATAATACAAATGTCGAAAAAAATTAAATTTTTATAGCGCAACACCTCGTGACTCACCTATACTACTGATATGCTACTGATCAATGTTTTGAATAGAACAACATGGCTGCCGCGCAGTCGCCGAAGCATCATTTTCAAGTGCTTAGGGCTCCTCCTCTTATCTTCCTACCTCCATGGTTTCAATGGACCAATATGTTCCATTTGCAATAAAAACTAGCTGTTTAAGAGTTCGCTGTTAAGTATAGGTTTAACACGTCTAATGGCTTGCACACCAATTTGTTAGTGAAAAAGGCCCATTTGATAAAGGCACTCGTGATATAAAATGTGGTTAAAGTGTTTTTCATTGAATACTTTTTCAATACATTAGAGTACGGATATTCGACTTGTTTAGAAGAACATCAGTGGCTAAACCAATATCCTATTTAATGTACGGTCGAACTTTTAGCCTATTTATTATTCTCCCCAACAATTAACCTGTTTATCGTTCTGTAGAACGATTAGCCTCTTTAATGTTCGGTTGAAACATTAGTCAATTTAGCATTTGGCCAAAACGTTAGTCTATTTATTGTTCGGTTGAACCATTAATTCAGTGTTCGTCCGAATATTTTTCCGGCGGTGTTTGGTCTGGCCTTTTAGCTTGTGTACACTGAATAAATTTGTGTAAGTTTACACCAATTTATGGTGTTACCTTACACCACAAACTGGTGCAAAGTCATGGCATTACACTTTTTCTGAACTTTACACCAAATTGTGATGTAACCTAACCAATCAGTCAAATTGCCTCTATGAGTGTTCTTGCAATGCCTCGTAGTGATGCAGATAATTCTTTATATAGTGAATGATTTTGGAAGCTTATTTCGTTTTCTTTGAAAACGAGATAATAGATTCGCTTTGTGGCTTTTGTGCCGTCCTGTATCCGAATAGTCAGCGCTCTTGGCTACTGATCTGAGGGATCTGGGTTCGAGACCCAGATAAGGCATGGATGCTCGCATCGTTTTTCTGCTGAAGTGTATTTTGTCGTCTGTCTCTCCGTCTGCAAACATCGAACGTTTTTTTTATTGAGATAAATTAAAAATTATTTTAGTCTTGGATAGACATTAATGGAATATTACGATATGCATTTTCTGAATATCCCTAAAGCGATAATTTCGCCCTCTAACGGTGCAAATTTTTGAAAATTCCCAAAATTTCAAACTAATATTGCAAACGATGTATTATGATACACATAAAATGTGGTATGCAAACCACATTTTATTTATGCTAGAAATTTGAAATTTTGGTGGTACAATGTGAAGGTTGGCAGAATTCTATTGCCAACCCTTTAGATCCGGAAGAGGTGGGAAAACATACCTTTTTAATTTTAGCAGATAATTGTTTGTTTTTAGAGATAAATGAAAAATTCTTTTTTCGGTTAGGTAGGAATTGGTGAAATATCATGATTCCCGCTTTTCAAATCTTCCGAAAATTATAATTGCGCCCATTAACGGTTAAAATGTTTGAAAATTCAGAAATTTTAAACGAATGTTGCAAACTATATATTTTCGCTAGAAATGTGAAATTTTGGTGGTGGAATATGAAGGTATGAAGTTTCCACTGGGAACATTAAAGTGATCATTGGAAAAATCATTTACCTGGGCTGGTATTAATGAAATATTATATTTCACATTTTTGAAATATTTAGGTAATTTTAATTCATATCATTACAGATCCTTTAATATAGAAACAGAAAAACTACTAATAACTTTTGCAAATGATTTGCATAATAGGTTGGGGTTGTTTTACCCCTGAGCGGCACTTTTTGCACACCATGGGCTAAATGGCCAGGTCAAATGGACCTCGAAGGCTCAGAGAAGGTTGGGGGAGGGGACTCACTGGAACATCTGTTGGGAGACAGATGGTAGCCTCCCGTCAAGGCCATCCAGCGTGTTCTTTAACATGCACAGGGTATGGCTCTCTCGCACACGGGGCCACGGCTTAACGACCCATCCGACAGACGACGGCCTTTCCAAGCCCATCGGTGTCCCCTACTGACCGTGGGCAGGGCGGGGAATTTTGCGTAGATAAATCTCAACGCTGACCCAGCTGGAACTCGAACCTGGGAACTACAGATTACGAGCCTGGCGCGCTACCGACTGAGCCACCCCGGCCCCGATTTGTATGATAGAAATTTGAAATTTCGACGGCAGCTTTTCAAGAGTTATTCCACAGACAGTAATAATAAATCCATGTTTCTCTCAACGGTGTGGTAAATGCAACTTTTTCGATTTAAGAAATAAAATACCAATACTTTTTACGTTTTATAATTATTAATCAAATACTCTTTGCATTTGCCCATCGTCCGTTTGCTCAAATTGAAACTTTTAAGGAGTGAAAGAGTAGGTAAAGGAAAAACTTCATTCTATTTGAAAACGAGATTCCCGTATGTGCCAGAGGCGATATGATTTTTGGGTTGGTTTGTTTTACCTCTGAGCGGCACTTTTTGGCACACCATGGGCTAAATGGCCAGGTCACATAGACCCCGAAGGCTCAGAGAAGGTTGGGGGAGGGGACTCACTGGAACAGCTGTTGGGAGACAGATGGTAGTCTCCCGTCAAGGCCATCCAGCGTGTTCTTTAAGGTGCACAGGGTATGGCTCTCCCGCACACGGGGCCACGGCTTAACGTCCCATCCGACGGACGGCGGCCTTTCCAAGCCCATCGGTGTCCCCTACTGACCGTGGGCAAGGCGGGGAATTTTGCGGAGATAAATCTCAACGCTGACCCAGCTGGGACTCGAACCTGGGAACTACAGATTACGAGCCTGGCGCGCTACCGGAGGCGATAGGAGTTTTTCTAGTTAAGTGTGAACGATCGTGTAGTGCTGTGTAATGTTCTGCAGAAGCGAAATTTATGAAACAGAACTCAGTTTTTACCAAATCTCTTCGGAACTCGATCTGCAAGACAAGTGGCTGATGCAATATGCTGGCAACGTAACGTTGACACGAGTAATTCGAAAAAATTTCAGTGATCACTTTTAAAAGATAATATTTTGGAATCACAGGAATTGTAAACAAAAGAAAGTTATTTCCATTAGCGCAAAACAATGGATATTTTGCAATAAACGGAACTGAATTACACTGCCCTAACGAAATATTAGACAATTTCCATGTTATGTGAAAGGGAATCTAACTCCGAAGCTTTGTAACTCTTAAAATACGCATTTAGTAGAAAAATGTTACGGAAAATAAATTAAATATCATAATCAAATCTAAATACACTGCAATATTCGTCCAGTATTTAAGCTATTATGGAAGCTATAATATTTCGCAAAAGTGACGGGTCGTAAGAATTTATCTCAGATATTAATTAAAACTTAAATAACAAGAATTGTATCAAATCATTTGATAAAATATATATTTTAAAAGTTTTCCGTAATGATTATTTCGATATTAGGTGATTATGAATGTTTTTTATACAAGATAATTTATTTTTAAATATACCAACTTTTGTAATTCTTTAAGTCACAACGGATATTGATGAAAATCGAGATTTAAATAATAACTTTATGAAGCCTGAATATGGTTATATACATAGATTGCCCCGCTAATATAATGCTGTAGCTACCCTAAGATATTAAATACTCTCACTGTCATATTAAATACCCAGTCATCATCAAATGAAATTATTCGAAATCTTGATCATGGTGATTTTAAATATTGCCAAAACCAAAATGTGTAACTGTTTTAGTTGTCAAAATGGTGTTGCCAAATCTGAACATGAACAGAAAACTATTAACCTTGTTTCCATGTATATTTCGGTGAAGGGTATGTAAAAATAAATTATTTCATTGTTCTTTTAACGGTGAAAACCACGTAAAAATATTTGAGGAATAATAATAGTTAAATTTTTAAAACCATTTAAGCAAATTATGGCAGCAAACGCACTGAAGATGCTGTAGAATTGAATAGTTTAAATTCTACAGCCTTCGCAAGAAAAATGCTTAAATTTTAACTATTTCAGCTGCCAAACTTGACAACATTGTGATAATTATTACAATTATAACAATGTCTATCTATAATTAAAAATGTAAAATATGTATTATAATTATAATCATTGTTATTATAACTATAATTAATAATTATTTCCTTTTCCTTCATATTATCAGAAAAGAGATATAAATAGCTGAGTAAATAAGTAAAAGCACGTATCTTATACCGTATTTCTTTCAGCATAATATTGATGTCATCAATTTAAAATTTTGCACAAGTTCCTTTTCTTGGATCCCGGACACTTTCTAATAGCCCCCTGCCCCCTTCTTGCGCTTTAAAAGAGTTTCATAAATGTGCGAAATTTTAAAAATAATTATATCAAATTTTTCGTTTAAAATTTCAGTGTGACTTTGACAATGCAATAACTTTTGAATGTGTTATGACACTTTGAAATCAGAATGGTTATTTTGCTTCCGAGTAACACTTTGGCACATACAATGGCTAAATATTCCGGTCAAAAGGGTTCAGAGCTGGATAAGGGAAGGGAATCCAGGGAACAGCTGTTGGGACACAGCAGGAATTTTGTTCTTTTATAAGCACAGGATATGATCAAAATATATTTTTAGCATTATGATATTCAATTTTATTTAACTAATGTTTGTAATCTCTTACTGAACAGTTTTCTTTTTAAAACTTTATGTTTTAAAGGTATGAAACAAAGAGACTAATGTTACGACAGTAAAATTGAATCTAAAGCGTGCAAGCATTTTATTTTTTGAAAGAATCGCCTAAAACTGCTTCTTTTTATGTAAATATAACCACTTTTGTTAAGCACATGGCACTTAAAAATCTCCTCCCTCCCATTTTTTTAATGCAGCCGTACTGGACCAAAACATTTTGCCACCATTTTCTTTTGCCTCATCCGAAAAATACAGAGTTTTTTTTTTGTTCCCCAGAAAATTTCATTTTTTACTATGAACAAGTTGATTTTTTTCACTACCACTCTTACTAGTATTAATATTATCAATTATATTGAAATAAGATTAATCCATAAGAATTTGATTATGAGAATTTTAATAGTAAATATATTCTTTACATGTTTTGCAAGAATATTTCTTTAAAATATCATTAAAGCAGATAAAAATTGTATATTGATCATCATTCCGCTCACTTCAGTTATCTGCCTCAACCTGGAATTTTTTCTCAATCCTTACCTGGTATGTACCCGTTGTTATTTGTTAGTAAACACGAATTCATTTTGTAAATATAGTATTATAAAATTAGCTAGCTCCTAAAAGGAAACTGAAACAGAAAAAATTTAAGTCTTTAAGACAAAATATATACGGTATCGAAAAAGTTATTATCTTTTATTTTATAACAACAACAACAACAAAAAAAAACACCTTAGAAGTTTATGGTGTTGATGACTGTAACACGGACTAGGTGTGAATATGCAAAAAAAAATTGTTTTGCATATGAATGAAAACTACAGCTTTATTAAATAACTAAAATCAATTCGTTAGTAAATTTCGTAAGTAAAATTTCGTAAAAAATTTTTTCTTGTAGTATATAATTTACAAGAAAATTTCAATTGAAATCATAGTATGGCAGCTGCGGAAATGTAAGAAATTCCATTGTTTTCTAAAGAAGCTAGTTCAGCTAGTTGAATTGGTGTAATAAATTGTGATAGATACATTTAATATAGTTTGTATATTTCATTAAATACAAATTTATTTGTGTTGTTTTATATTATGTCCGCTTTATGGCCTTGATTGCAGCTCTTCAAAATATGGATTTTTTTCTCCTATTAACTCAGTATTTAAAATTATAATTATTGCTATCTTATGGGAGAAAAAAATGTGATTTTTTAATATATAGTTTCGTTCCTTGCCGCTAGATGGCAGAATATTAGTTTCAGGGTTGCTGTTTATAGTGTAACGTTACACCGGAATGTGGCATTAGTTTACACCTATTTCTGGTGCAATATTTCACCTTCCCCAGTGTAACTTTACACTGGATTCTGATTTTACCTTGCATTTATTTCAGGTATAACGTTACATATTTACTGGTGTAACCTTACACTAGAATATGGTGTTATGCAACACCATAAAATGGTGGTAACTTAGCTGCCACCATAAACTAGTGTAACCTTACACCGTTTTATTTACAGTGTAGTGATCGGCTTCCCGACTGAGAAATAACCGAAATTTTGGTGTGTTTGATATCCTATCAATGTGAACTGCTGAGCCTTTAATCTGTTTGATATTTGGTCAAACGTCAGTGACGAACAATTTATTATGTTTGGTGTTCGATAGAACGTCAGTGGTTAAACTTTTAACCTCTTTGGTTCACAGCTGGACGTCAGTGACCGAATCTTTTGACCGTTTGATGTTCATTTTAGGGAACATAATGATTCTACATAATGATTCCATTATAGGAATTATTATGTAGAATTATCATTATATTAATTAGGGAACATAATGATTCCATTATAGGGAACATAATGAAACTACGTTCAGCCACTGATGTTCGGTCGAACATCAGTGGCTGAACGTAGTTTCATTATGTTCCCTATTTTCAAAAAAGGTGATCGCAGTTCTTGTGATAACTATAGGGGTATCAGCCTACTCTCTGTTGCAGGTAAAGTTCTTTCCATGATTGTGCTTAATAGAATTAAGAATCTGGTTGACAGGCAATTACGTAATGAGCAATGTAGATTCAGAAGTTGTAGGGGATGTGTAGATCAGATATTTTCACTTAGGCAGATTCTTGAGAAATGTTTAGAGTTTCAGAAACCTTTGGTTGCTAGCTTTGTTGATTTCAAAAAGGCTTTCGACTCTGTTGATCGTCATAATTTGTGGTTGATTGTGAGATCATATGGTATACCAGACAAGTTAGTTAACATAATGAAAGCTCTCTATAATAACTCTGAGTCATGTGTGAGAGTTGGTAAGTCTTGTAGCAATTGGTTTAGCATTACTTCTGGTATTCAACAAGGGTGCATTTTGTCTCCTTTTCTCTTTAGTTTGGTTGTTGATTATGTTATGCGAAATTCACTTCAAGGGAAAGATTTTGGCCTTAAATGGGCTGGAGATACGGAAATTTCTGATTTAGATTATGCTGATGATTTAGCCCTTTTGGCAAATGATGTTGATGAGATGAACTCTTTCATTCGAGCTGTTGATGAGACTGGTAGTAGAGTAGGTTTGGTTATAAACAGAAAGAAAACTAAAGTGATGAAAATTGGTCAGGCAGGTTGTGATTCAGTTAATCTGAATGGTTGCAGTCTTGAGCAGGTGTCACAGTTTAATTATCTTGGGAACTATGTAACTGATACTGGTGACGTGCGGCATGAGATTAACAGACGAATAGGTATTGCTGCCGGGACTTTTAAGAATCTATGGAGATTGTGGAGAAATAGGCGTATACACCTAAAGACTAAAATTAGACTGTATAATAGTTTGGTTCTTTCTAGGGTTAGTTATGGTAGTGAAACCTGGACGCTATGTAAACAAGATAACAGGAAACTAGATGCTTTTGATTCTAGATGCTTACGCAGTATCTTGGGTATTAGGTGGTTTAACTTTGTAACTAATGATGAAGTTAGGCAAAGGAGTCTGCAACCTCCTTTAAGCAGCATATTGTGCAGAGAGAGACTCCGCTGGTTTGGCCATGTTGCCCGTATGGATAATTATAGATTGGCGAATAAGGTTATGAACAGTGTGCCTAGAGGCCTCAGAAGGAGGGGGAGACCTAGGATGCGGTGGGCAGACAATGTCAAACAGGACCTTGTTAGAATTGGTGTGCAGTAGCCGGATGCAGCAGATGTAGCTCAGGACAAATATGCTTGGAAAATTAAACTGCACGGTCTGATTGGACCTCCGTAGCCCATGGCTGCTTGATGATGATGATGATGATGATGATGATGATGATGATGATGATGATGATGATGATGATGATGATGATGATGATGATGATGATGATGATGATGATGATGATGGTGGTGGTGGTGGTGGTGGTGGTGGTGGTGGTGGTGGTGGTGGTGGTGGTCGGCTAATTTCACTCGATAGATATCAGATTCAGGAAACACCCGAATCTAGAAAAAATATTGAGGGGGGGGGGGTGAGCAAGAAACACACTTGAGCTGGAAAAAGGTAAAAGAGGGGGTAAGAGACTGTATTTCTAAAGAAGTATAACATTTCATTTTCCGTTTTACAGGTCTTTGAAAAGTGTCTTGGAAAATGCATGGAATATATGTAAGTTTTAAATTGTTTTCGCCTCAGTTATTCCTAAATGAAAGTGTCGTGACCACCCCTGAATGTTTTGGGGTGGCCTGACGTTAGTGGAGAACCTAAAAATATGAGAGCAAGGGAATAAATTGAAGCGTTGTGTTATTTACACCAATCTCGACATTCTTGAAAGGTGAGCCTGGTGCCTCAATCGCTGTTAATTTATTTACACACAACAAAACATTTTCCTGTAGGATATAGATACAGAGAACTCCTGGAATACCATCTGAAAGATTTAGGCAGTCGCGGAGATTTGATTCATCTCAAAAAGTCATACACTATATTTCTAAAAGGGAGAGATCAGAATAGGAAAAATGCTACACTACCTCGTTCCTTTGAGGTGAAGGAAACGGTGACACACTCACTCCATTTGCGCCAAGACGGTCTCACTGGGCTCAAAAATCTGCGCCCCAGCAGAGAAAATTGTCCTCGGTTTTTCTGATCTCAAAAAGAGACTTCGGACCCGTTTATTCCATCCCGCGTCATCGCTGTCGCTCTTCATCAGGGCACCACGAGACACCTCCACACACCATCGAACATCTTGCAAGTTAGGGACGAAGTCTCTTAATTCCTACCTGTGGTGCTCTCATGGTGCGAGCCTGTGGGGCGTCCCCTAAAACCATCTGGATTTGCGTGGGACTTGCCGATTGGTTCACTGATGTGATGTACGACTCGGAGCTCACCACGTCACTGAACTTGTTATTCGCATTTTCTAGGATCTTCTTCTCAGATGGTACCCTCAGCTGGTGCGATTCCTAGCATCCAGAGCCCTGCAGGCTGGTTCTCTTCACCGGCGCAATCATTGGAGAGAAAGATGGAAGAAATTGGGGAGGCTAAGATCCGAACGACGAAAACAACAATATGGCGGAAGGAATCTTGACCTGACAGATACGTCGGGGCTAAAATTTAAGAAATGTGAGCACGACAAAAGCAAAGCTAATTAGAATTAAAAATGTCAATCCACCAGTATGACAAGAATCTTATTTATCGGATATTTAATTAACACGAATTCTAATGAATTATCGCGAATGTGATGTCAAATATAAAAATAAAAGAAATATCTAATTATTATTTTGGTTACCGCTACTTGTAGCTGAAACTCATATCCTTTTATTTCGTTAGTACATCTAAATCCTGCATTTTGAATTTCTAGAAAATATTTTTTTAAACAATTTTATCTGTCTAGACACCTCCTCACTTCGATGTATTCCACCAGTCAACGTTTCTTCTACTCCAGTGAAAAACTTCAAAACAATGGAATGTATTAGCGGTTAAAGTAATCAATCACATAATGCTTTCAAATATAATTCAAATATTTTATCAACTTTTCAAAAAATAAACAATAATTTGGCGTGCTAAAGAAATGAAAATTAGTTTCCTAAACTAAATAACGCTAAAAAACATCGAAACGTGGCAATTTTACGATTTCATGAAAAACGCTTAAAATTATGCACGTAACAGAAGCGTTTGTAATATTTCAATACAACGTCATTTCCTGTATTTTGCTGGAAAAGTTTCCAATGATTTGTAAAAGTAAATAACCTCCTCATAAGAAATACAGAGAACTAATAACAAGACGGCGATGAAAGAAAATGCAACATGGTGTTTAAAACAATTTTGTAAAAGCAGATTTCGTATTAAAAATACTTTCATCTTCGGTGATAAAGAATTAAAATTATTCAAAACAATTTAAAATAATTTACTAATTTCAAAAGAATGATTTTTATAAATAATAAAGTAATAAACGCATTTAATAAAGATGAATCTTTTTTTTCTTCTTAATTTGTAATGTTTGCTCAACTGTCACTAAATTATCAACTGGATTCGTTTTACAGTCCTGTTCTGCGATGGATCTACTCAGCACGGAACAAAAGTATAAAATTAATATTCATACCTGCATAAAAGCAGATTTGCTCTTGTTTTCCATTGACCTTAGAATCAATAAAGCATCCATCAGTTCTTCATCGAATTCGGCTCATGGAAAATAAAATCTGAATGCGAAGATTAACGTCATCTCTACCTTCTCGAGAGAATGACTGAATTCCCGCCCATCTATCCCAGTCGACTAAACCACACGCCTTCGTCTGACAGATGTTCTCCGAAAGCGGTTTAATCTAGTTAGCAATTTTTTTGGGACACGGACTCTTTTTCACTCCATCTCCTCTGCCCACCCATCATCCTTTACATCTTCCTCCTCCACCTCCACCTCCTCCTCCTCCTCCTCGTCCTCCGGCATCCAATCCGCCATTTATCTGTCCCTGAGACTCTTCTCAGGTGTCGACGCGGTTCCCTCTTCTTCCTCCTCGGCGAATGCTCTGCCTACTCCTTCCTGACAAATCGCCCCTGACACGGCACATTCTTCAGAGAACAAGGTCAGCATGTGACTCCAGAAATGGGGGATACCAGGAGGAAGGATGATGCACAAGAGGAGGAGGTAGAGTAGTTGGGAGGGATAGTGATGCGGAAGACAGACGGGAGAAATGGATGAGAAAGAACCGATAAGTCGACGTGTTGTCAGCTGTTATCAGCGGAGCGGAGCGAGATGGGGATGTTACTTGTGGGGCCAAGTTTAACGCCCTTCCAAATTACCGGCATGCATCTTTTCGCTCCGCTTACCCCAATTATTCATTCATTTGGTGGAAAGCTAAAGTTAATGCACAATTACGGCCAAAATAGAAATCGCGATCTGTCTTATAACATTTCGTTATAAGACAGAGACTTTTATATATCACAAAACCGGCTTCAATTGGGTTGGATTGTTTTACCTCTGAGGGGCACTTTTGTCCGATAATGGTCTAAAGGGCCCTGCCATAAAAAACCAATACTCTCAAAATTAGGTTAGAGAAAGGCTATCCGTTGAACTTCTGTTAAGAAACAGATGGAAGCATCCCGTCAAGGCCACCCTGAGTGTTCCTTAAGGTTGCACATGAAACTCACGCTTTACGTCCCATCACATGGACTGGGGTTTTCTCAAGCCCATCAATATCTTCTTTTCCCGCTGAGGACAAAAATAGATTTTGCGGAGATAAATCTGAGACTGATGCTGTACGTATTAAGAGCCAACAACAACGAAAATGGTTTCAATATGAATATAATACTGACTTTCTCACGGTTAAAGAAATAATTTTTTTTCTTAAATTCATATATTCTTGCTACAAAAACGATAATTAAAGTAATTGCACTAAAATAATAAAAAATAAAAATAATAAATTATTTTGAACGACGTAAGGTCATAATGATGTAAAGCTGATTATGTTCAATATGTTTCATACATAAATACATCAATACATCACAGTGCAATACAAATACAATGGAAAATATAAATACAATGTAAATGCAGTAAAAAACAACTGATAAAAGAAAGAAAAGAGAATTTTGGCCATAATTATCTTGAGCCGAGTTTTACAACCCGTCCAGGTTCAAAAGGCGTACATAATTACACATTAGTAGCAAAAGATAATTGGCAAGCACTGTTTAAGATCAAAATATAATATGTTAAGTGTATTTAATATAGATTTCCAAGCCAATTAAATCTGAGAAAAATTTCAATGTTTTCAATATTCAGCAAAAAAATTTTAATTTTCTGCTGAAAACTCCGCAAATTAATTTTTATCTTGTTTTCTGAAATATTATAAATTCTTGGTGCAAGAAAACGAAATGTTTTGTAAATATTTTTATGAGGTAAAGGCACTATACATTGAGCACAAGGGTTTAATAACTCTCCAATGTGAGCGTGTTTTATCACGCTAACTCTGATACTCTCAAACTGAGCGTGTGAAAATTAGGACCAATAGATAATTCGGATATCAGATTGTAAAACATTTCCAAATTTAGAAATAGCAATTTTTCATGTTAATTAAAATATATTTATCCATTTTAACTATGTATGACTTTAAAGTTGCGTCGGTGAGCAAATTCTGGAGGTACATCTCTAACAAGCTAACGAATTTCTTGTCTAACAATTTTTGTAAAATCTTTCAGAGATCATTGGCAATATTACAATTAAAATTAACTTCTTTCCTCATTTTGTAGAAGGTTTAAAATGCTATATAGGGATTGGACACTTCACAGATCTCTCAGTCGTTAAAAATCAGGAAATGGGATTTCTTCGAAGTCAAATGAAGGTCAGAGAACTATATTTGTAGCTTCAATGCACAGACTAAAAACCAAAAAAATGTTTATAGAAGGGAAATCATTGTCGCAAATTTTTGGGAAGAAAATACGTCCACAATATCATGGAAACACCAGAAATTGTCTTACTAGATCTGCTATTGCCTACTTTACTTAGATGCTAGAATTAAAAAAATCTATAATGGGTTAAAATTTATACTAAATATATACTTAAGTAAAAAATGGGGCATATAAAGGATAACATGCAGAATAAAATGTTGTGAAAACATTCCAAAGTTCAATTGATTACATTTCATGCTTCCCACTTAGCTTTACGTTCATTATTTCCTACGTTCTTTTTGGAAATCCTGTTTAATTGGGTAAATCAAAGTTGACCCACTTGCTATTTGAAAAACTGTGCCATTTAATAAGTGTATTTATACCGTTATCATGTTTCTTTTGCTTCATCTTTGTTTTGGAGCTTTTTGGTTGTCAGTGTTTAAGTGCGATTTAAAACAGCCTTTCAGTATGCTTTTAATCATATTTTTTGCTGCTGTTATGAATCCACTATCACTTCAAATTTTAGACTTATATCCTGAGTGAATTAAATAACATCACAATTTCTGCAATCCGTGGTTGAATTTCCCATCTAGACGGGCACATTCATTCACTATATTTGGTGACTATTTGCTATTGTACTATTGTCTCTAAATATCCTAGCGTTATTGAAACATCAAAGAAAGCAAAATGTAATTAACAAGAAATAGAAATATTGTTTACCACGCTTCCTTAATGGTTAAAGTGTCCTACCATAGCAATTAAAGCTTAGAGCAATCAGTTTTCTCATTTATGGATAAATCTAAACTTGCATGACACACGCTGCATTCTTCTTTGGTTAGCGATCTCGCTTAAGTTACGAACAAACAGAAAGAAATCGAAACAAGAAGGAAAAAAAAATCATAGTTTTCCATTTTTAAAACTCTTTCAAAAGAAATTAATCTATCAATGAATTTTAAAGTCTTTCAACGAGCCTTCTGTGCAATCGAAACGATAGTATCAGTTTTACACCCATATTAAGTGCATCAGTCACCCAATTTATGCTCCTAATCTGCAGTTGCCAGGTTCGAGTCCCAGCGTTAAGAGTTATTTCCTCTAACCGTATTATCATTCGTCCACATAATACAATTGCATTACATGCTACAGATAAAATACACCAGCGTAAAATAACATGTTTCTATGATACACGAAAAACGATGGCACAATTCAGTCAGTGATAATACATATATTTCGGTATGATGATGTTCAGTGGTCTTTTCGTCACTCAAAAACAGGAATCTCTATGATATGAGAAACACGGTAAAGTACATACACATCGTAGGACCAAGGCATTTTGTGTTGTTACAATCATGCAACTCCCAAGCAACATTGCACTACAAGTACCACATAAAATTTAAGTTGGCATATACATTAAAACACAGATATTACCACGTAGAATTACATAAATATACTTCGTCAGAAACACGCAATGGGAAGCAAACTGCACACATCGGCAGTTTACAATGTTGCTTCGAAGGTGGGAGGTATTCCGCCAATTGTGACAAATGTGGGAGGAAAAAAGTTCTGACAGACAGGGAGAGGCATGTTAGGAATTTATAGGCCTTTCCACATTTCATTATCAAATATATATGCTATTTTAGAAAACCATAGAACTTTCTACATTTCATTATCAGAATATATAGCTATTTTTGAAAATTATAGGCCTTTCTGCATTTCATTATCAAATACATATACTATTTTAGAAAAAACGTAGAACTTTCTACATTTCGTTATCAAATATATATTCTACTTTAGAAAATTATAGGTGTTTCTACATTTCATTATAAACTATATATGATACGTTAAAAATCATAGAGCTTTCTAGATTTCATTATCAGATATATATATATGCTATTTCGGGTAATCATGTGCTTTTCTATATTTCATTATCAAATGTATATGTTACCGCTAAAGCTCGAAAGCCGTTAATGTGCACATTACCTAGCTAATCTGCAGATTAACTGATTTGCTCCGTTAACGTGCGGAATCAAGAGTTTTCCGCATTTTACCTAGGTAATGTGCACATTAACGGCTTCTGTATCGTTAAAGTTCAAAAGTTTGTTTCTCTCATAGTGGTGAATCTCTTGAATATGAATCTTCGCGTCACGTGATTCACTCGTCCGCATATAAAAAACGCCCCGGATGAGCGGAGGCCAAGTGAGTACGAATCGGTAAAGTGATTCATTCTTGATAACGAATCACTAAAATGATTCGTTCTCACTTGGCCTGCTCATTTTGGGGGCGTTTTTTATAATTCGGACGACTGATTCATGTTGACAGAGGGATGACCTGGTTTCAACTCTACTCTTGGACACTAGATAAATAACATTATGTTGATTTAAGCGTACAGAAACATTCCTGTTGTTCCAGCAAAGATCTTATTTTCACTTTAACGAGTGCCTAGTAGGTAATGTGCAGATTTTCCAGGTAATTTGCAGATTACCTAGGTAATTTGAGAAATGAAACAATTTTCCGCACGTTAACGGATCACCCTAGTTAATCTGCACAATACCTAGATAATCTGTAGAATAATTGATTTCTGCACTTTAGCAGTAACATATGTGCTATTTTAGAAAATCATAGAACTTTCTGCTTTTCGTTATTAGATATGTGATATTATAGCCCTTTCTACATTTCACTATCAAATATGTATAATTATTTTAGAAAAGTTTAGGCCTTTCAAATTTAATTATCAAATATATATATGCTATTTTAGAAAATCGTAGAACTTTCAACATTCGATTATTAGATATATATACACAGTCGTGTCAGAATAATATGACCACCCACGGTATCACCGTTTATCCGCCCAGGCGCGTCACAGAGTGCTCATGACAAGGTCGACCACACGGAGATATAAGCGGTCCCCAGTACAGTACAGGTATTGATTTTTTAGACATTCAAAAAGGAATGATCATTGGCTGTATCGTCAAGAGTGGAAGTATCTCGGAAACAGCAGACTTCATGAGCTGTTCGCGAGGTGCTGTAGTAAGGGTGAACCAAGAATAGAGCGCTGGCACACTGAGTAACTCCAAACGTCATAACTGTGGAGTCCCAAAGGCCATCGACCCCGGAGGACAACGTCGGCTCCGTCGCCTGGTAAAGGGCAATCCACGCGCAACAGTGCACCAATTGACCACTCAAATGAAGGTTGGGGCAGCCAGGTACGTGTCCCCAATAAGAGTAGAGCGAACCCTGTTATGCATGGGTCTCTGGAGTCGACGCTGCGTAAAGGCGCCCATGTTAACCAAAATCCATTGGCAACGACGCCTGCAGTTCGCACGGGACTACTATCATTGGACAGTGGAAGAGTGGAGAAAGGTTGCCTTCTCCGACGAATCGAGGTTTTTACTCCACAGAAGTGATGGGCGGTGGCGGATACGGCATCAGACACATGAGAACCAACACCCTTGCCTGTACTTGTCGATCACGTACAGGCTGCTGGTGGTAGGGTGCATGTCTGGGGGATGTTTTCCTGGTATGTCCTGGGACCGTTGGTTCCACTGGATGGGTCCCTGAATGCCAATGGCTACCTGTCCATCCTCACTGACCACGTGCATCCCTTTATGTTGGACGTTTATCCTGGTGGTGATGGTGTCTACCAACAGGACAATGCACCCTGCCATGTCGCTAAGGTGGTGCCTGACTGGTTCCAAGAACACGACAGCAATGTCTCCGTTGTCCCTTGGCCAGCGAAATCACCCGACCTCAATCTCATAGAATACTTGTGGGACCATTTGAATCGATGGGTTCGTCATGCGAACCCACAACCATGTCATCTCCATGCTACATTGGAGTGCTACATTGGAACCTTCGCTGTAAAATACATTGGAGTCCGAATACATTGGCGTCCGAATACCGCCCTACATTGGAGTCCGAATGGGCACGTGTGCCTCTGGCAAACTTCCAGGCTTCATTGTATTCATGCCACGCCGTCTCGCCACTGTCATCCGGACCACAGGTGGTTATTCCCATTATTAGGTAGGTGGTCATATTATTCTAATAGGACTGTGTATATATGATGCTTTAAAAAATCATAGACTTTTCTACATTTCATTATCAAATATATATGTTATTTTATAAAATTACAGAACTTTCTACATTTCATTATCGGATATATATGCTATTTCAGAAATTCATTGGCCTTTCCACTTTTCATTAAAATATATATACATATATGGAATTCTAGAAAATTGTAGGCATTTCTACATTGCATTATCAGATATATATTGTATTTAAAAAATTATAGGCTTTTCTAATTAGTTAATACTTCTGAAAATAATTTTTATCGCCGACATGGCAGGAATCGAACCCGCAACTCTCCAGATTCATGCCAGAGCGTGCTACCATTACACCACGCATCGCACGAGAGGTATTTCAGAATAAGACCTTATAAATCTTTCACTGAAATGTGGCGAATCTGACGCCATCTATACTTTAGGAGAGGCAACTTTTCCAATTGTTGCTATTGATTTAGATGTTAATGAGAAGGTCACGCTTGTGCATGATTGACCTATTTTAGAAAATTATATTCCTTTCTACATTTCGTATCAGATACCTATGCTATTTTAAAAATTTTAGGCATGTATTTCTATATGCTATTTTCGAAGATTATAGGCCTTTCTACTTCATTATCAGATATATATTCAGACCTTACCTGGTCTACTAGTTAGCGTAACTGGCGACTGAGATCAGCAGGGCATGTCCTTTGTGTAAGAATTTGTATGTTGTATGAGAAACCAGGACAAGCCTAATACAGTTGCTAGGTTATCTTCGTGCTTTATGAGGGAAATAGCTTCTTCCTTTATAAAAAATATGCTACTTTAGAAAATTATAGGACCTTCTACATTTTATTATCAGATATATATTGTATTTTTTTAAATTATAGGCCTTTCTACATTTTATTATCAGATATATATTGTACTTCAGAAAATTATACGTCTTTCAATATTTAATTATCACTTATATAGGCTATTTTAGAAAATTATAAGTCTTTCTACATTTCATTATCAAATATATGTGCTATTTAAAAAAATCAAAGAACTTTCTACATTTCATTATCAGATAAATATGATATTCTAGGAAATTATAGGCTTTTCTACAATTTATTATCAAATATATATGCCATTTTAGAAATCTATAGAACATTCTACTTTTCATTATTAGAATATATATACTGTTTTACAAGATTATAAGCCATTCTACATTCCATTATAAAATAATACATATGCTATTTTAGAAAATTATAGGCCTTTCTACATTTCATTATCATATATACGCTATTTTAGAAAATCATAGAACTTTCTAGATTTCATTATCATATATATATATAGCTATTTTATAAAATTATAGGCCTTTCTACATTTCGTTATCAGACATATATGTTATTTTCGAAAATTATAGACCTTTCTACATTTCATTATCAAATATATATAATATTTTAGAAAATTATATGTCTTTCTACATTTCATTATGAAATATATGTACTATTTTAAATAATCATAGAACTTTCTAGATTTCATTATCAGAAAGATATGCTATTCCAGAAAATTATTGGTTTTCTACATTTCATTATCAAATAAATATGCTATTTTGGAAAATCATAGAACTTTCTAAATTTCATTATTAGGTATATATCGCATTATAGAAAATTATAGGCCTCTCTTCATTTCATTATCATATATATATATATGCTATTTTACAAAATCATACAACTTTTTGTATTTCATTATCAGATATATAAATGATATTTTAGATAATTATAGGCCTTTCTGCATTCCATTATGAAATATGTGGTATTTTAGAAAATTATAGGCCTTTCTACATTTCATTATCAAATATATATGCTGTTTTAGAAAATCATAGAACTTTCTACATTTCATTATCAAATATGTGATATTTTAGAAAATTATAGGCCTTTCCACATTTCATTATCAAATATATATTCTATTAGAAAAATATAGGCATTTCCATGTTGCATTATCAGGTAATTATGTATATGCTATTTTCGAAAATTATAGGCCTTTCTACATTTCATTATGTGATATATATTCACACCCTACATGGTCTAGTGGTTAGTGTAGCTGTCGACTAAGTTCAGCTGGGCACTTCCTTGTGTAAGTGTTTGTATGTCGTATGAGAAACCATGACAAGCCTAATATACACTGGTTTCCATAAATAAAACTCAGAAAAATTATGATAAACGTAAAACTATATGAATGGTTTTAATGAAAATATGAATTTCAGTGTATAAATTATTTTACATTTTTCATAAAAAAAAATAACACTTACAGGAACTCGTTCAAAAATGAGGTGTCAAAATGCAATAGGCAAAGTTTTTTAATAAGGACTATGGTCACCCCTTACAGCAATGCAGGCACGACAGCGATGTTCCAAGCTGTTTATGATGTTGTAAATCAGTTCAGTAGGGAGTAACGACAATTGTTCCTTTAAACAGTAATGAGCTCCCTCTTTGTTTCAGATGGCGAGTTGAGGGCAGCAACACGTCTCCCTAGAGTGTCCCACACATGTTCAATCGGATTTTGGTCGGGAGATCGAGGTGGCCACTCCATGTGCATAATAGTCTCCTCTTGAAGGTATTGTTCCACTACTCGAGCGTAGTATTGGACACGCTCTAACCAGCGTTATTGTCTTGTAAGAAGAATGTTTCACCTATTGCACCAGCGTAAGGACGTAAATAAGGGTCCAGGATGTCATCTCTATACCTCTGAGCATTGAAGTTCCCACTCGTCAACACATAGAGGTCTGTGCGTCCTCCTAGGCAAATGACACCCCAAACATACACGCTAACTCCGCCATAACTGTTCTTTGACGGATGTTAGTAGTGAGTAAAGGAGAGTTCTAACTCAGAGGCGGATCCATGTTAATCCTATGGGATCCGCCTCCCGGTTCTAGCTCAGAGGCAGATTAATGTTAATCCTATGGCATCCGTCTCCCTGTGTTCTAAAGCGGAGGCGAGTCTTTCCACCACACACACAGGTCAATATTTTACATAATTTCAAATTTTTTAAATCAGATATTTCTTTTCTTTACACCTTTTCGAAATGATTTTTTTTTTGCCCAATAGCATTGTTTCTTTACGTTTCTGCAGGACAATCATTTATTCAAGTTTCTGCGGGATAGTCCGTCTTCCTGTATAAATACGACATCCAACAGTCAGATTCCTCATTCTGTAGTCAGACGTTGACAGTGACGGTTCTCTGCTGCTGTGTCTCCGTGATTTTTCCAACTGCTAGAAACCATAGCGATAGTCCTTGTATAGTATAAAGCAGCTATTTTACAACTCACTGCTACATAATGTATCCATGTGATATATGTGAGAAGGCTTTCACACTCAAGACAAATCTCATTCGCCATATGAGAAATCACGATGGAAATAGCCTGTTTAAGTGCTCTGAATGCGAATCGACCTTCTCAAGGAGAGATGACGTCCGACGTCACGAGTTATCCCACACCTCTAGAAAAACCTACAAATGTGAAGAATGTGCCATGGAGTTTGGAAGAAAAGACAATCTTTTACGACATCAAAGAAAGCCACACAATAATAAGCGAAAACGTTCTGAAGATGAAAGGATTCCCCAAAAGAAACAAAAACTAGACCCTGAAGACCCCTGTCAGTTTACAGAAGAAATGAAACGGACCCTGACAACACATAAGCTGATGGCAACGGAAGAAACATCTGTTGACCTCACCTTTTTCCTTGAATCCTCGCAGGAGTCATTCCTAACTCATCTGAAAGAAGAATTGACCTCGAAAGGTAGCATTAAATGGTACCTTGTCGTGCAAGTGTGCTTCAGACGAAAAGTCACCCCTTCTACCTTCGAACACTGTACCCCGTTTTTAACTGTATCACAAGTCTTCCTGCATCATCCCTAAACAGAGAACTGGATTCAGCGTATAAGAAGATAAAGGCCTCATTTGAAGAATTTGAAGGAACACACAGTGGATGGACACTGGATTCCGTACTCCACGCTGAAATGAACATTGGAAAATATATACCTCTTGCAGGGTCTAGTTATATCCCTACCCCAAGAGAATTACTATTAAAACGTGCTATTGTTAATGTATGTAATTC
Organism: Ryuthela nishihirai; assembly: GCA_038380435.1. NCBI lineage: Eukaryota > Metazoa > Arthropoda > Arachnida > Araneae > Heptathelidae > Ryuthela > Ryuthela nishihirai. The sequence goes on from JAWZYU010000004.1 coordinate 114,802,010, forward strand.
CGACCAAAAATGTTTTGTCTGGTCTGTTTTAGCCTCTTTGTATCCCGCTATAGGAAACACTGAACGTCTTAACAACTATATACATTTAGAAGAAAAATTAAACACATCTGGTCTAATTTTCCCTGTTACAATAAATCAAATATCTAAATTCGAAAAAATGAACAATATTTCTGTTAATGTTTTTGGATACGAGAAAGAGGTGTTCCCACTCTACATCACACCATTCAGATTTAAAGCGCATGCAAATCTCCTTCTGTTATCGGATGATGAAAAGCAGCATTATTGCTCCATTAAGAATATGAGTAGGCTACTTAGTCCTCTCACCAAACATAACGGTGTACGTTTCTACTGTGATTACTGCCTTCACCGTTTCGCAAATGAATCCCTCTTGAAGGATCATGTTCCCTATTGTCGAGAACATGGACCTCAGAGAGTAGAACTCCCAACTGAAGAAGAGAAATGGTTGAAATTCACAAATTTTAAGTTTCAGCAGCTCGTTCCATACGTGATTTATGCCGACTTTGAATCATTCCTAGTGAAAGTGGACACTTGTATGCCTAACCCTGAAAAATCTCACACCACTATCACGGCAAATCATGAACCCTGTGGATTTGCATATCTTGTTGTTGGACATGATGGCTGCAGCTATAAGCCTCCAGTAGTTTATAGAGGTCCTAATGTAGTAGAAGAATTTTTAGACTGTCTGCTTAAAGAAGAAGAAAACATTAAAAATTTACTGTCGATGATAAAGCCAATGCAGCTCTCGAATCATGAAGAGGAATCATTTCACAACGCTACTGACTGTCATATTTGTAAGCATGCCCTAGGAGCAGATCGTGTGAGAGATCACGATCATATAACAGGTAAATTCCGAGGAGCCGCCCATAATTCCTGTAATCTGAACTTTAAGTTAACCAATAGGATTCCAGTTATCTTTCACAACCTAAAGGGATATGACAGCCACCTTATTATGCAGGGAATCGGCAGAATCAAAAATAAGAAGATTAATTGCATTCCCAATAACATGGAAACATACATAACCTTCTCCTTAGGGACATTACATTTTATAGACTCCTATCAGTTTTTAAGCACATCCCTTGAGAAGCTAGTAAATAATTTATCACCAGATGAGTTCCATATTTTAAAGGAACATGTTGAAACTGAACGGTTACACCTGGTTTTGAGAAAAGGAGTTTACCCCTATGATTATATTGACAACAGTGAAAAGTTTGAACAAATAGTATTACCACCACGTGAAGCATTTTACAACCAACTCACAGAAGAAGCACTAGGGGAAGAAGACTACACCCATGCAATAAGAGTATGGAATACATTCAACATAAAAAATCTAGGCCAGTATCATGACTTGTACCTGAAGACAGACGTGCTCCTCTTAGCTGATGTTTTCGAAAGTTTCAGAAAACTATGCATCAGATACTATGAAATCGATCCCTGCCATGTTTACACAGCTCCCGGATTAGCCTGGCAAGCATGCTTAAAAATGACAAATGTAAATCTTGAGTTGATAACTGACCCTACAATGTACCTTTTCCTGGAAAAAGGCATACGAGGGGGAATTTCTGTGATATGCAATCGTCTTAGTACAGCAAACAACAAGTATTTGGACACCTATGATCCTCAGTTACCCTCTAAATACATTATGTACTATGATGCCAACAATCTTTATGGATGGGCAATGTCACAATGCCTCCCTCAAAGCGATTTTCGATGGCTTAATAAAGAAGAAATAGCAGATCTAAATATTACGACAATTGCTGACGATGCGAATAAAGGATACATATTGGAAGTTGATTTAGATTATCCAGTTTCTCTACACGACAAGCATAATGATTATCCACTAGCCCCTGAGAAACTTCAGATTACCAGCAGCATGCTATCCCCATATTGTCAAGAGGTTGCCCAAAGCCTTGGAATAAATACAAGCCAATCAGTCGTGAAATTAGCCCCAAATCTAAATTCTAAGGAAAAATATGTCCTTCATTATCGAAATCTCAAACAATATTTAGCCTTCGGTATGCAGCTGAAGGAAATACATCGCGTTTTAGAATTTAATCAGTCTTGCTGGCTAAAACCATATATAGAATTTAATACAGATCAGCGGAAGAAAGCTAGAAACGACTTCGAGAAGGACTTCTTCAAACTGATGAATAATGCTGTGTTTGGAAAAACGATGGAAAATTTGAGAAATCGAGTGAAAATTGAATTGACTCAGAGCCCGAAGAGAGTATGTAAACTCGTTGCATCCCCTGCTTTTCATGCTTTTCGTGTTTTTGACAACGACCTCGCATGTGTGCAATCAAAGCTAACTGAATTGAAACTCAACAGGCCTATTTATGCTGGTTTCAGTATTCTAGATATTAGTAAACTATTGATGTATAGCTTTCATTATGACTATATTAGTCCGAAATATGGAGAAAAAGCTAAATTATTGTTCACTGATACAGATTCACTGTGCTACGAGCTTCAAACCGAGGACGTGTATGCTGATATGAAAGCCGATATAGATCGTTTTGACACGTCCGACTATCACATTGACCATGTTTTGCATAGTACACATAATAAAAAGGTACTAGGTAAAATGAAAGATGAACTTTCAGGAGTACCTATCAAACAATTTGCAGGCCTTCGTTCTAAAATGTATTCCCTTCAGAGTTTACATGAGGAGAAGAAGACGGGGAAAGGAGTCCCCAAATACATCGTAAAAAGAACCCTTCGTCACAAGGATTACAGAGACTGCTTAATAAACAAATCACCTTGTCGAGTAGATTTGACAAGGATTCAAAGTAGCAACCATCAACTTCATACAGTGAAAGGTGTAAAACTTGGTCTGTCACCATTTGACGATAAAAGATATATTTTAGAAAATGGTTATGACACCCTTTCGTACGGTCACTACAAAACATTGAAAAAATAACAAAGCAGAAAAAACGAATATTTCACTGTGATTTTTAATATGTTTGAGCTATTTATGTAAAAAAAATATGATAATTTTATCCAAATGTGTGCATATAACCCCCTATATATGTAAAAATATTACATGTTATTTTTTATATGTAGATAGCTGTATGTAAAAACCATTTCCTCTGTTAACCTGCATTTTTTTTTTGTAAGCAGGCTGTAAAGTATAATCAATGTGAAAAAGCATCATTGCGAAATGTATAAAATTGTAAACCAATGGAAATCATTACATGTGCACGCATTGTCATTGTTTCACCTAATACTTTGAAATCAATAAAAATTTTTAAATGAAATATATGTGTCGTCTGAGTCTTATCCTTGGCAAGTGGAGCGATAAACAAGCGTTAGCCGCTTCTCACGTGACTTACTCCGCATGCACTTGTGATGTTGACTCACTTCCACCCGCTCATATCCTGTTGGAACGTCAGACCTCACTCACTGCGAGAAAGCTCTTCTAGGATCCATTTCTGGGATTACACTTATAATAAAAGGTGAGTAATTCTCTAAATTTTCATGGTTTATCAAACATTACTTATAATTTCGTGATGTAGTGACGTTCTCAAGTATTAAGAAGTGATGAAAACATAAGATTTCCTTTCAAAGTTATCATAACTTGCTTGCTAGCTCATTCATTACATGTCCCGGATCGAGCCAGCTCGAAATCAACGTTTTTTTTTTTTAAAGCGATCACTTCTCAGAAGTGGAAGACTTCAATAAATGCACCGAATGCTATGTTTATGAGAAAATTATCAGCACGGAATGAAATTCTAATTTTTTTTACTTTGCAGAGATGAGAACTTTACGTAGATTTTTACAGAGAAATAATCGAAATTATTGCATCAGCCATTTAGCGATAAAGTATTTTAGAGCAGATTTTTACTGAATATTAATACTTTAGAATAAAGGATAATTTCCGGTATATAATACAGAGGTGCACAGACGAATTTTATTTCCTATGAATAAAAAGAAAATAGGATTTTCATACCGTTATTCGAATTACTCAGTTAATTCACCACTTATTACAACTGTTTAGTAAAAAAAAAATACATTTAATTCCCAGATTTTTAACGACTGAGATAAAAAAAATATGCTTACCTACATTAAAATACAATGTAAAATAGCGAAAATTCACCACTAATTTCAGCTGCTTAATATCAAGAAATACAGACGATTTCCTGTTTCTTTTTTTAGCATTGCACATAAGAAAAAAAGACTAGCGAACGTATCAACGTGTACCTCTGATACTTAAATATGACATGCTCTGTGTTTCAATATTACACATTTTTTTCAGTAGTTTACGCATTAATTACTAATTTTTTTTTTTCATTCAACAGTTAAGTATCCCAATTGGAAGTAATGTGAGCAATATTTCCTGTTTAAATGCATCTCTCTACAAAAAGATTTCCTTTCAAAGTTATCGTAACTCGCTGGCTTGCTAGTTCATTACATGGCCCGAATCGAGCCACCTCGAAATCAACGTTTTTTTTTTCTTTTGAAGCGATCACTTCTCAGAAGTAGAAGACTTTCAATAAATGCACCGAGTGCTGTGTTTATGAGAAAATTATCAGCACGGAATGAAATTCTAATTTTTTTTTTACTTTGCAGAGACGTAGATTTTTACAGAGAAATAATCGAAATTACTGCATCAGCCATTTAGCGATAAAGTGTTTTACTGAATATTAATACTTTAGAATAAAGGATAATTTCCGGTGTATAATACAGAGGTGTACAGACGAATTTTATTTCCTATGAATAAAAAAAAATAGAATTTTCATACCGTTATTCGAATTACTCAGTTAATTCACCACTTATTTCAACTGTAAAAAAAATACATTTAATTCCCAGATTTTTTAACGACTGAGATAAAAAAAATAATATGCTTACCTACATTAAATACAATGTAAAATAGCGAAAATTCACCACTAATTTCAGCTGCTTAATATCAAGAAATACAGACGATTTCCTGTTTCTTTTTTTTTAGCATTGCACATAAGAAAAAAAGACTAGCGAACGTATCAACATGTACCTCTGAGACTTAAATATGACATGCTCTGTGTTTCAATATTACACATTTTTTCAGTATTTTACACATTAATTACTTACTTTTTTTCATTCAACAGTTAAGTACCCAATTGGAAGTAATGTGAGCAATATTTCCTGTTTAAATGCATCTCCAGAAATCCGCTTTAAAACATTTTCTTATAATTTAAGGGGAAAATAAAGAATTTTAATTGAATTTGATACTTAACTGTTGAATGAAAAAAAAAATTAGTAATTAATGCGTAAACTACTGAAAAAATGTGTAATATTGAAACACAGAGCATGTCATATTTAAGTATCAGAGGTACATGTTGATACGTTCGCTAGTCTTTTTTTCTTATGTGCAATGCTAAAAAAAGAAACAGGAAATCGTCTGTATTTCTTGATATTAAGCAGCTGAAATTAGTGGTGAATTTTCGCTATTTTACATTGTATTTTAATGTAGGTAAGTATATTTTTTTTATCTCAGTCGTTAAAAATCTGGGAATTAAATGTATTTTTTTTTACTAAACAGTTGTAATAAGTGGTGAATTAACTGAGTAATTCGAATAACGGTATGAAAATCCTATTTTCTTTTTATTCATAGGAAATAAAATTGGTCTGTACACCTCTGTATTATATACCGGAAATTATCCTTTATTCTAAAGTATTAATATTCAGTAAAAATCTGCTCTAAAATACTTTATCGCTAAATGGCTGATGCAATAATTTCGATTATTTCTCTGTAAAAATCTACGTAAAGTTCTCATCTCTGCAAAGTAAAAAAAATTAGAATTTCATTCCGTGCTGATAATTTTCTCATAAACATAGCATTCGGTGCATTTATTGAAGTCTTCCACTTCTGAGAAGTGATCGCTTTAAAAAAAAAAAAAACGTTGATTTCGAGCTGGCTCGATCCGGGACATGTAATGAATGAGCTAGCAAGCAAGTTATGATAACTTTGAAAGGAAATCTTATGTTTTCATCACTTCTTAATACTTGAGAACGTCACTACATCACGAAATTATAAGTAATGTTTGATAAACCATGAAAATTTAGAGAATTACTCACCTTTTATTATAAGTGTAATCCCAGAAATGGATCCTAGAAGAGCTTTCTCGCAGTGAGTGAGGTCTGACGTTCCAACAGGATATGAGCGGGTGGAAGTGAGTCAACATCACAAGTGCATGCGGAGTAAGTCACGTGAGAAGCGGCTAACGCTTGTTTATCGCTCCACTTGCCAAGGATAAGACTCAGACGACACATATATTTCATTTAAAATTTTTTATTGATTTCAAAGTATTAGGTGAAACAATGACAATGCGTGCACATGTAATGATTTCCATTGGTTTACAATTTTATACATTTCGCAATGATGCTTTTTCACATTGATTATACTTTACAGCCTGCTTACAAAAAAAAATGCAGGTTAACAGAGGAAATGGTTTTTACATACAGCTATCTACATATAAAAAATAACATGTAATATTTTTACATATATAGGGGGTTATATGCACACATTTGGATAAAATTATCATATTTTTTTTACATAAATAGCTCAAACATATTAAAAATCACAGTGAAATATTCGTTTTTTCTGCTTTGTTATTTTTTCAATGTTTTGTAGTGACCGTACGAAAGGGTGTCATAACCATTTTCTAAAATATATCTTTTATCGTCAAATGGTGACAGACCAAGTTTTACACCTTTCACTGTATGAAGTTGATGGTTGCTACTTTGAATCCTTGTCAAATCTACTCGACAAGGTGATTTGTTTATTAAGCAGTCTCTGTAATCCTTGTGACGAAGGGTTCTTTTTACGATGTATTTGGGGACTCCTTTCCCCGTCTTCTTCTCCTCATGTAAACTCTGAAGGGAATACATTTTAGAACGAAGGCCTGCAAATTGTTTGATAGGTACTCCTGAAAGTTCATCTTTCATTTTACCTAGTACCTTTTTATTATGTGTACTATGCAAAACATGGTCAATGTGATAGTCGGACGTGTCAAAACGATCTATATCGGCTTTCATATCAGCATACACGTCCTCGGTTTGAAGCTCGTAGCACAGTGAATCTGTATCAGTGAACAATAATTTAGCTTTTTCTCCATATTTCGGACTAATATAATAAATAAAAAAAATAAATACCCCCTCAAGCAGCTGCTTGCCACAGAGGTCTGACAGGAGCCTGTCAGTTTATATGCCACAGTAGAAGATCTGAGAGGATGGCAGGACCTCAGCAGAAAACAACACGAACATCCATGCCTTACCCGGGGCTCGAACCCAGGTCCCGTAGATCAGTAGCCAAGCGCGCTAACCACTCGGCCATAGTCATAATGAAAGCTATACATCAATAGTTTACTAATATCTAGATACTGAAACCAGCATAAATAGGCCTGTTGAGTTTCAATTTAGTTAGCTTTGATTGCACACATGCGAGGTCGTTGTCAAAAACACGAAAAGCATGAAAAGCAGGGGATGCAACGAGTTTACATACTCTCTTCGGGCTCTGAGTCAATTCAATTTTCACTCGATTTCTCAAATTTTCCATCGTTTTTCCAAACACAGCATTATTCATCAGTTTGAAGAAGTCCTTCTCGAAGTCGTTTCTAGCTTTCTTCCGCTGATCTGTATTAAATTCTATATATGGTTTTAGCCAGCAAGACTGATTAAATTCTAAAACGCGATGTATTTCCTTCAGCTGCATACCGAAGGCTAAATATTGTTTGAGATTTCGATAATGAAGGACATATTTTTCCTTAGAATTTAGATTTGGGGCTAATTTCACGACTGATTGGCTTGTATTTATTCCAAGGCTTTGGGCAACCTCTTGACAATATGGGGATAGCATGCTGCTGGTAATCTGAAGTTTCTCAGGGGCTAGTGGATAATCATTATGCTTGTCGTGTAGAGAAACTGGATAATCTAAATCAACTTCCAATATGTATCCTTTATTCGCATCGTCAGCAATTGTCGTAATATTTAGATCTGCTATTTCTTCTTTATTAAGCCATCGAAAATCGCTTTGAGGGAGGCATTGTGACATTGCCCATCCATAAAGATTGTTGGCATCATAGTACATAATGTATTTAGAGGGTAACTGAGGATCATAGGTGTCCAAATACTTGTTGTTTGCTGTACTAAGACGATTGCATATCACAGAAATTCCCCCTCGTATGCCTTTTTCCAGGAAAAGGTACATTGTAGGGTCAGTTATCAACTCAAGATTTACATTTGTCATTTTTAAGCATGCTTGCCAGGCTAATCCGGGAGCTGTGTAAACATGGCAGGGATCGATTTCATAGTATCTGATGCATAGTTTTCTGAAACTTTCGAAAACATCAGCTAAGAGGAGCACGTCTGTCTTCAGGTACAAGTCATGATACTGGCCTAGATTTTTTATGTTGAATGTATTCCATACTCTTATTGCATGGGTGTAGTCTTCTTCCCCTAGTGCTTCTTCTGTGAGTTGGTTGTAAAATGCTTCACGTGGTGGTAATACTATTTGTTCAAACTTTTCACTGTTGTCAATATAATCATAGGGGTAAACTCCTTTTCTCAAAACCAGGTGTAACCGTTCAGTTTCAACATGTTCCTTTAAAATATGGAACTCATCTGGTGATAAATTATTTACTAGCTTCTCAAGGGATGTGCTTAAAAACTGATAGGAGTCTATAAAATGTAATGTCCCTAAGGAGAAGGTTATGTATGTTTCCATGTTATTGGGAATGCAATTAATCTTCTTATTTTTGATTCTGCCGATTCCCTGCATAATAAGGTGGCTGTCATATCCCTTTAGGTTGTGAAAGATAACTGGAATCCTATTGGTTAACTTAAAGTTCAGATTACAGGAATTATGGGCGGCTCCTCGGAATTTACCTGTTATATGATCGTGATCTCTCACACGATCTGCTCCTAGGGCATGCTTACAAATATGACAGTCAGTAGCGTTGTGAAATGATTCCTCTTCATGATTCGAGAGCTGCATTGGCTTTATCATCGACAGTAAATTTTTAATGTTTTCTTCTTCTTTAAGCAGACAGTCTAAAAATTCTTCTACTACATTAGGACCTCTATAAACTACTGGAGGCTTATAGCTGCAGCCATCGTGTCCAACAACAAGATATGCAAATCCACAGGGTTCATGATTTGCCGTGATAGTGGTGTGAGATTTTTCAGGGTTAGGCATACAAGTGTCCACTTTCACTAGGAATGATTCAAAGTCGGCATAAATCACGTATGGAACGAGCTGCTGAAACTTAAAATTTGTGAATTTCAACCATTTCTCTTCTTCAGTTGGGAGTTCTACTCTCTGAGGTCCATGTTCTCGACAATAGGGAACATGATCCTTCAAGAGGGATTCATTTGCGAAACGGTGAAGGCAGTAATCACAGTAGAAACGTACACCGTTATGTTTGGTGAGAGGACTAAGTAGCCTACTCATATTCTTAATGGAGCAATAATGCTGCTTTTCATCATCCGATAACAGAAGGAGATTTGCATGCGCTTTAAATCTGAATGGTGTGATGTAGAGTGGGAACACCTCTTTCTCGTATCCAAAAACATTAACAGAAATATTGTTCATTTTTTCGAATTTAGATATTTGATTTATTGTAACAGGGAAAATTAGACCAGATGTGTTTAATTTTTCTTCTAAATGTATATAGTTGTTAAGACGTTCAGTGTTTCCTATAGCGGGATACAAAGAGGCTAAAACAGACCAGACAAAACATTTTTGGTCGGAATTACATACATTAACAATAGCACGTTTTAATAGTAATTCTCTTGGGGTAGGGATATAACTAGACCCTGCAAGAGGTATATATTTTCCAATGTTCATTTCAGCGTGGAGTACGGAATCCAGTGTCCATCCACTGTGTGTTCCTTCAAATTCTTCAAATGAGGCCTTTATCTTCTTATACGCTGAATCCAGTTCTCTGTTTAGGGATGATGCAGGAAGACTTGTGATACAGTTAAAAACGGGGTACAGTGTTCGAAGGTAGAAGGGGTGACTTTTCGTCTGAAGCACACTTGCACGACAAGGTACCATTTAATGCTACCTTTCGAGGTCAATTCTTCTTTCAGATGAGTTAGGAATGACTCCTGCGAGGATTCAAGGAAAAAGGTGAGGTCAACAGATGTTTCTTCCGTTGCCATCAGCTTATGTGTTGTCAGGGTCCGTTTCATTTCTTCTGTAAACTGACAGGGGTCTTCAGGGTCTAGTTTTTGTTTCTTTTGGGGAATCCTTTCATCTTCAGAACGTTTTCGCTTATTATTGTGTGGCTTTCTTTGATGTCGTAAAAGATTGTCTTTTCTTCCAAACTCCATGGCACATTCTTCACATTTGTAGGTTTTTCTAGAGGTGTGGGATAACTCGTGACGTCGGACGTCATCTCTCCTTGAGAAGGTCGATTCGCATTCAGAGCACTTAAACAGGCTATTTCCATCGTGATTTCTCATATGGCGAATGAGATTTGTCTTGAGTGTGAAAGCCTTCTCACATATATCACATGGATACATTATGTAGCAGTGAGTTGTAAAATAGCTGCTTTATACTATACAAGGACTATCGCTATGGTTTCTAGTAGTTGGAAAAATCACGGAGACACAGCAGCAGAGAACCGTCACTGTCAACGTCTGACTACAGAATGAGGAATCTGACTGTTGGATGTCGTATTTATACAGGAAGGCGGACTATCCCGCAGAAACTTGAATAAATGATTGTCCTGCAGAAACGTAAAGAAACAATGCTATTGGGCAAAAAAAAAATCATTTCGAAAAGGTGTAAAGAAAAGAAATATCTGATTAAAAAAATTTGAAATTATGTAAAGTATTGACCTGTGTGTGTGGTGGAAAGACTCGCCTCCGCTTTAGAACACAGGGAGGCGGATGCCATAGGATTAACATTAATCTGCCTCTGAGCTAGAACCGGGAGGCGGATCCCATAGGATTTACATGGATCCGCCTCTGAGTTAGAACTCTCCTTTACTCACTACTGATGTTACTGGGATGATAGCTGGTACTTCGTTCTCACCATATCAACAATGTCCGGAATCACTCTGCAAGCAATATCTGGACTTATCCGTGAAGAGTACGAACCTCTATTACTCTTGTGTCCAGTTAACATAGCTGCATGCCCAATTCAACCGCTCTCTCCTGTGACGTAACGATTGTGGTGTACAAATTACTGGCCTTCTAGCGTACAGACCTCCCTCATGAAGCGTTCTAAGCACAGTAGAAGCTTATACAACCCTCCCCGTAGCTGAGAGAGAGTAGACGTCCTGATCCTTCGTGCTGTTAATCGCAGATATCAGTCTTGTACAGCGGTCGTAACTCTAGCTCTTCCTCGGCTAAACCTCCGAGATGCGGAATCCGTGCTAAGAAATTGATTCCACAGTTATAGACCACATATAAGGACTCACATTCAGCCATCGTGCCATGTCTGACTCACGTTGGTCTGCTTTGAGCCGGCCAATAGCTCTCCACCGCAGTTTATTTGACAAATGACGTCTCGAGGTCATTCCTACAAAATGGCTATTTCGAATTCATTTACTCACATTTACAATACAAAACAACGATCCACACCAAAACACCAGTTTTTATAGAAATGGACGCAACCTAGACTAATTTACGTGCGATATGCTCACTCGGCATTATTTTACTGATTACATGAACATGTTTGGTAGGCATCGCGCAATTTTTTGGCGAATTATCACGATTTTCATCAGTTTTCATTAATTCGTGGAAACCAGTGGTACTTCTGATTATCTTCATTCTTTGTGCAGGAAAATACCTTGTCCCCTTTTAAAAATATGCGCTAATATGGAAAATCATAGGGTTTTTTACATTTTATTATCAGATATATATGCTATTATGGAAAATTATAGTATTTTTTACGTTACATTATCAGATATATATTTTATTTTAGAAAATGATAGGCTTTTCTACATTTCGTTATCAGATATAATAACTAACACTTATTACAAACACCGCGACATACGTAAGTACACATGGGTTTCACCTGATGGGCTGCATAAGAATATGATCGATTATATATTAATTAACAACATATGGGCTAGTTCTGTTAGGAATACCAGGGCATATAGGGGAGCTGAAATTGGATCTGACCATTACCTTGTTAAAGGTGTCTTGCAACTTAAACTTAAAAAGTGTTGAGATAAGTTTAAAACATTTTCCTTTAATACTGAAGCTCTGAAAGTCCCAGTTATAGCTAAAGCTTTCCATGATAGGTTACTTAGTCATTATGACAGTCATGGTTTACTTACTACTGAAATTGAGGAAGAATGGAACCATTTTAAACAGGCTTTTTTGAAAACTAATAATACTCTTTTAGGGAAAAAGGAGCAGAGGAGACAGAATTATTTGAGTAATAAGGCACTTGAGCTTATTTCAGAAAGAAAGAACTGCGGGAATGTCCTTAATCAGTACCCTACTAGTCCTAATAGAAAGCATCACAGAGAGCTTAATAAACGTGTAAAGGATCAGTTAGTGTTCATAAATATCTTTCACTTGATGGCTTGGCTGATAAAGCCGAGGACAACAGCAGAGAGTTGTACCAGATAGTTAATGTTTTGTATGGTAGAAAACAGACAGGTATACAGGGATTGAAGGATAAACATGGTAAGGTTATAGAAGGTGAGGATTCTGTCATGGCTAGGTGGGCTGAGCATTTCAGTGATGTTCTAAACAATGTGGTTAGTTCTACTCCCATTGTTTGCAAAGTTCATAGATGCATTGGTGGCTTTAATGTTGGCCCTATAACACAATCTGAAGTTATTTTGGCTGTTTCTAAACTTAAACTTCATAAATCCCCAGGTATAGATGAAATTACTACGGAAATGCTCAGAGCTGAGAATGTTTCGGTTACCATTTGGATGACTGAAATTTTGAATAACTTTTATGATAAAGGCATGGTTCCTAAGGATTTTACCAGAGCTATTATTATCCCTATTTTCAAAAAAGGTGATCGCAGTTCTTGTGAAAACTATAGGGGTATCAGCCTACTCTCTTTTCCAGGGAAAGTTCTTTGCATGATTTTGCTTAATATAATTAAGATTCTGGTTGACAGCAGAAGTAGTAGGGGATGTGTAGATCAGATATTTGCATGATTTTGCTTAATAGAATTAAGATTCTGGTTGACAGCAGAAGTAGTAAGGGATGTGTAGATCAGATATTTTCTCTTAGGCAGATTCTTGAGAATTATTTAGCTTCAGAAACCTTTGGTTGCTTGCTTTGTTAGTTTCAAAATGGCTTTCGACTCTGTTGATCGTCATAATTTGTGGTTGATTGTGAAATTATATGGTGTACCAGACAAGTTAGTTAACATAATGAAATCTCTCTATAATAACACTGAGTCGTGTGTGAGAGTTGGTAAGGCTTGTAGCAATTGGTTTAGGATTACTTCTGATGTTCGACAAGGGTGCATTTTGTCTCCTTTTCTCTTTAGTTTGGTTATTGATTATGTTATGCGAAATTCACTTTAAGGGAAAGATTTTGGCCTTAAATCGACTGGAGATAAGAAAATTACTGATTTAGTGCCTTCTATCAAATGCATCTAAATCCCACGCCTTTCCCATTACGCTTCTCACGACAAATGCTTGGGGAAGTCAAAGCTGACAGCTATACAGGGTGATTCAAAACTTATCGTTCAAATTTCGTGGGGAGGTAGGGAACACGTCAGGAAACCGATTTCACATAGGAAAGTATGTCCGCAAACGTCATCTACATGAACAAAATGGACAAGTAAAGTGAACACAAGGAAACAGTACAGTTAAGTGGTAACGAATGTGACTTTTATTCCAACAAGGTAAAGTACAGGTTCACAGTAGGTCCTCAAAATTGCGACCATTTACACGGACACAGGATTCACAGCGCCGTTGCATTGACCGCCGAACATTTTCAAAAACGTTTGGCATATCAAGGACAATGCCTGCGGCGGCCACTATTCGTGCAACAAGGTCCATTTCACTGTCGACGGGGGTCTCGTACACATGGTATTTCATGGCCCCCCACAAAAAGAAATTCATGGGCGATAAATCAGGTGACCCGGGTGGCCAAGCGATCGGTCCACCTCTACCGATCCATCGAGCTCCGAATGTTCGGTTCAGGTAATCACGCGCAACAATTGTGCTATGGGCTGGAGCCCCGTCATGTTGATACCACATATCTCGGCGGATATGCGCAGGAACAGCGCCCAGAAAAGTCGGTAACACTGTCTCGAGAAATATTAGGTATTTCCGGCCGTTCAATCGGGGCGGTAGCAAGTAAGGTCCCAACAAACAGTCACCAATGATTCCAGCCCACACATTTACGGCAAAACGATGTTGTGCAGCGTGACTTCTCGTACCATGCGGGTTGTCGTAAGCCCACACATGTGAATTGTGTGTATTGAACACACCTTCACGAGTGAATGAAGCTTCATCTGTAAAAAGGACAGAAGCTGGAAAACTGGGGTCCACGGCACCTTTCTGCATGAACCATTGTGCAAATTCTACACGCTTCGGATAATCGTCAGTATGCAGTAACTGCACCCTTTGCAGATGGTAAGGATGCACACGTTCCTCGTGCAGTATCCGTCACACTGCTGACTGAGAGACACCAAGCTGCTGAGCAATAGCTCGTGTGCTGGTATTCGGATTATCTTCGATGGATTGTAGGACTTGTTCTGCGACGTTGACAGTCCACGTCAGTCGTCTTCTCCCCGTATCCTGCATGTTGCTGCGCAGTGAACCACGTTCGCGCAGATTGCGATGCACACGTGCAAACATTTGATGCTGCGGTATTCTTCTGTTGGGATATCGGTCTTCGTAAACTTGCCTAGCTCGGCGGCCGCTTTCGCCAGCTGCCCCATATGCGAGATGCAAATCCGCTAGCTCTTAATGCGTAAAACGATTCATCTTATCACTAGTAAGTCAGCTCGTACACTGATGAAAGCGGTCGGCGAGCTGTACACTGGTTGGGTACACACAGCGCCCTCTACATACGCATGCGTACATTTGCGGATATTCTTTCCTATGTGAAATCGGTTTCCTGACGTATTCCCTACCTCCCCACGAAATTTGAACGATAAGTTTTGAATCACCCTGTATATGATCAGAGTTTCAGCCACGCATGCGCGCAAATGTGGGAGTTGTGATACTGAATTTGGATAACGTCTCCTATCCCCCATTCAATGATACCTCAGTGCAGACCATCTTTTACTTCATATTAAGAAATTATACAGATATATTCCGGATCAATCTTGATCCGTGATAACTGTTAAGACAAAAAGAGTTTGAGGATGCGTTCCCCGCTGCTTAATTTGTTTACATTTTGGTGCCAGACTCTCGGACGCAGGCTGTTAAAGTGGGGGTGAAAGGCAGTTCATTTAATCGTAGTTAGGAGTGGGATCGGAATTTCTGTAGAGAGAGGATGCAGTTACATACAAAAACATATAAATATAAACAAAATAGATATCATGAGCTGACAGTTAATTTTGACAGGTCTCAGAAAATAGTAGCGTCCAAGGGTGTGACAAATCGGGCAATTCGTCATTGCAGCACCTCTGGATATTCCTTTGGATGACAACCTGCTCGGCTACTGATAACGTGAAAGGATTCACAGCTTCTTCTTTTATGCCACTGAGATATTATTGTGCGAATCATCTGCATCCATAGTGTTGCACTTTTTCGCTTATCACAGATGCGATTATTGTGCCCTTTTATATATTTTATTTTATTATTTATTGTCAATGTATATATTGCCGTTTTATGAGTATTTTCAGAAGTGTCTTAGATGGTAATGTTGCTCATTAGTTATCACTCGTGGTCTAGCTATGCAGTTTTTCATATTGCTTGCAGAAGTGAGCCACTAAATGGTTTAATGGCATCTCCGTCACTCGGCCTCCACTTGTAGCCGGGAGGATTAGGGTGTGAATCACGAGAAGGTACAAAGTGATGCGGAAATAATCAAAGCAGAAAGATAGTAGTCGAGAAACTAAGGAGTTCAAGTTTGTTTAACGCATCAAAAGTGACATTTATAGCAATTTCTCGGAAACCCTTAAGGAGCTGGGTTCGGTTCTATGGTGAAGTAGACTCTATAGGCAGGGATTACATACCCTCCGCCTATTTCTGAGATATGTAAAGTGATTTCTGTACGGAAAAGTCCCCCCCCCCAATAGGGGACCACCTTGTCGTGGTGGGGGGGCCTAGGGCCCAGCAACCCGGCTGAAGGCTGTGCCGACCGGGTTGGGCGCCGGTTGGACATGGCCAAGGCCAACCGAGGTTGAAGACGCTGCTGGCTGGCTTGATTGCCGGTCGGGTGGTGACGGCGTCGGAGACCTCACCTTTCAGGGACCTTGGGTGGTCGTTCGACGGCTCTGCCGAAAGGTTTCCCTCGGCCTAGTAGGCACGAGCTGTCCAAAAAGTCTGGGTCTTACTAAGAGTCTCCACCCCGGGTGCCGATCGAGCTTGGATCTTTATATCCTTGCACATTTGCAAACCGGGGAATAGATTAAAGTTAGGTTTCTTCCGGTTCACATGGCAGCAGTCCTATAGAAGGTGGTCAGCTTTCCTTCTATAGGACTGCTGCCATGTGAGGCCGGGGTTGAGGTGCGCCTATAGGGCGTATTCCTTGCCCCCGGCTCTAGATAGTCATGGCTTTTCTTAAACCAGGTAGTGCTGTCAGGCGGAACCGGGAATTGCCGTGGTTGCACAAGATCGCAACATAGAGATCAATGTACAGAAAAGTACAGATTTCCACCATATTAAGTGCATTCGCTTAAAAGAAATGAAGCATTGGAACTACGTTAAGCTGACGGGAGAAACTCTCCAAAGCTCATCAAATTAAGCCATTTCGTGCAACAAAGTGTTGAACACAGTAAAGGCCACAGAATCAGGCGCATTCCCACAGTATATATATATATGTGTCAATGTATAATATGTAAATAAATGGTGTGTCGTCCTCTATATTGGCCCCGTGTGCGGGAGAGCCATACTCTGTGCACGTTAAAGAACACGCTAGATGGCCTTGACGGGAGGCTACCATCTGTCTCCCAACAGCTGTTCCAGTGGGTCCCCTCCCCAAACCTTCTCTGAGACATCGGGGTCCATGTGACCTGGCCATTTAGCCCATGGTGTGCAAAAAAGTGCCGCTCAGAGGTAAAACAATCCAATCCAAAAGTCCTCTATATAATGCATTCGATAATTTACTTCTTTCATGGAAGGCACATTGAAGCATGAGTTAACAACCCGTGGATCTACGGATTCACCTAGAATCACAGACAAAGAGTAATTGATTGAAAATATTATTGATTGAAATAATTATTTAAAAGAAGTTAGTCCACCACCACTCGAGACGTCCACTTCAGCGATCCTCGCTATTGATTCGTGGTCTCTTTGCTTCAGATGTTTCATTCTACCTGCTATCTTATGATTCGTAGCTTCTATAAAAATTGTTGTGCAAATAATGCACTATTCATCAAAACCATGTAAAAATATATTTCTTTGAATACGATCTATTATTTTAATCCCTATTCTATTTTTTAACCTCTGATCGGCAGTTTTTTTGTACATCATGGACTACTATATGGTCAACGGTTTAGTTGAATGCTGAAAGAGAATCCACTTGAGAACTTCTAAGAGACAGATGGGAGCCTCAGTCAAGGCCATATAGCGTATTTTTAAAATGAAAAGGGTTCGTCTCTCCTGTACACAATCTTGGCAAAGAGCAAAGGTGCAGCAAGGTCAGGGTCCCCAGATATTTCTTTGTTCCTAAGGCTCTAAAATAACAACCAAACTTGTTACAATGAGTAATTAATTAAAAAGTTACAAATCTACTTCGCGATGAAGCTTTTGCTATATGAAATGAAACCGTTTAATGGGAGACATGATCAAAAATATTCTGATAGCGCATGTGCAGTGCACCTTGAGAGCATGTAAAGAGTTAAGACTGTTCTAGAGATTTATTTTCGTGCAATATACGAACGCACGACGATTTTTTGTGAAAATAAGTGAACGGCAAAAAATAAGGTGAAAATTTCATTTATTAGATTGTCGTGGCTCTAACTATAAATGCACAGTTTGTCTGAAAAGTAATGAGAGAAAAATTCTAAAACAAAGCAAATGTTTAGTAAACGAATTTATTATAAAAATAATTTAAAATATGCACCATGGAACTCTATACATTTGCTACACTTTTCTTTTAATCGCTGAAAGCATTTTTGAAATTCCTCCAAAGTTATCTCCTTGAGATTGTCGATCACATTCTTTTGGATTCGTTAATTGCTCGAAGATTTATTTCATGAAAAGGAGTTACTGAGATCAACCCCTCTAAAGACTTATTCGCCTGACTTCTTTCTATTTCAGAAGTAAAAAATGAAAATAAAAGAGAAATGATTTCGCAACTTCAAAAACATCCAAAAGAATGTGATCGATCATATCAAAGAAATAACTTTGGAGGAAGTTCAAGAAAGCTTTCAACGATAAAAAGAGAATTGTAGCAAGTGTATAGAGTCCCATGGTGAATATTTTGAATCATTTTGGTAAAAAATTGTTTTTCTGAACATTTGCTTCAGTTTCAGAATTTTTTTCTCATTATTTTCCAAATGCACTCTGTACGTGTACCGTAAAATTGCATAAAATAGAACTAAACTAAACATAAATTAGGTGAGAGATTCTGAAACCATGGGCAGCAAAATGCTTAAATATAACGAAATCAATAAACTTCGTAGGTCCTACATTGTAGTGTCGGTGGGGATAGTGGCTTCAAATAAATTCTATCAGGTAATCAAAACCGTTCGTGCGTTTTTTGAGGGTAAAATGAAACCATACGTAAAAAGGGAACAAATATATTTTATTCAGGACAGCGCCACCACAGTCTATAACCTTTTCTAACGAGATGCGAGTTTGTAAATCCACTCCGGTAGAACTGCCAATATTTAGAAGCGAAGAAAGCAACCAACTCCGTTTCCAGTGCTTCTCGGTTTCGAAATTGTCGGTTGCGCATATGATTGTCGAGCGCCAAGAAAAAAATGGTAGTCATATGGTGCGATGTCTGGGGAATACGGAGGGTGGGGTAGAATTCCCAGGATGTGAAGTTTGTATCGGGTCACTCGCGCTGTGTGAAGACGAGCATTCTCGTGAAGGACCACTACGCCTTTTGCGATGAAAAAGTGCAGACTGTTTTTGGAGCAGTGCATCTGCAACCTGTTGTAGCAATGCCTAGTAGATGTCGGCAGTGATTGTTTGACCAGTGGCCAGAAGCTCATAACGCACAATACCATCTGTAGTCCAGATACACAATAAAATTTTCTGTTGGTGAATCCTGGGTTTGGTGTGTGTGGTTACCTTATATAATGGACGACAACCAATGATACAAACGTTTGGTTTGCATAATGAAATCAATAAACTACGTAGGTCCTACATTGTAATGTCGGTGGGGATAGTGGCTTTAAATAAATTCTATTAGGTAACTAAAAACGTTCGTGCGGTTTTTGAGGGTAAAATGAAGCCATACGTAAAAAGGGAACAAATATATTTTATTCAGGACAGCACCACAACAATCTAACGGAATCTCTTCAGGACCATCCTATAAACAATCCATTTTTCATCGCACGTCAACAACCTGTCAAAAAATGGCACATTCTTGTGGCGCGAAAACATCGACGAGTAGAGCTGGACTTTGTTGTCATTGGTCAGTTCATGTGGAACCAATTTGCTCAGCTTCCAGACTTTTCCTAGGCGGTGCAAATGCAAACGAATGGTTTTGTCACTTACTTGGAACCTTTCTGCAAGTTCTTCGCATGTTTAGCGTGAACCCAACTCGATCCTGGTCTTCAGTTCATCAATGACGGTCGTATTCCCTTGCGGGGTGCATTTTCAAGTGTCTCATCGTCTGGCGCAAATTTTCTGAACCACTTTTCGGCTGTCCGTCTCCAAATGCCGACCACATCTTACGGACAGCTTGAGCCGCTTTAGTTCCCAATTTAAACTCATAAATTAGCACGCTCGAATAACTGTATTCGACGCAGACATGTTTTCGTCACCCTTCTCAATTTCGCCTAACTGCTTTTCACGCTTGTTACACATCAACTGAGACTATATTAATATGAATAGTCATTCCCTACATATGCATTTTTCCTCTTTTTTTAACTCATTTTTTATTCCAACAATTACAATAAATCACTTATGTTTACAGATGTCCCACAAAGCTCGCCAGGCTCGTAATCTGTAGTTCCCAGGTTCGAGTCCCAGCTGGGTCAGCGTTGAGATTTATCTCCGCAAAACTCCCCGCCCTGCCCACGGTCAGTAGGGGACACCGATGGGCTTGGAAAGGCCGCCGTCCGTCGGATGGGACGTTAAGCCGTGTCCCCGTGTGCGGGAGAGCCATACCATGTGCACGTTAAAGAACACGCTGGATGGCCTTGACGGGAGGCTACCATCTGTCTCCCAACAGCTGTTCCAGTGGGTCCCCTCCCCCAACCTTCTCTGAGCCTTCGGGGTCCATGTGACCTGCCATTTAGCCCATGGTGTGCAAAAAAGTGCCGCTCAGAGGTAAAACAACCCAACCCAAAATTCCACAAAGCTAATAGCTTATCTGCAGGAGAGATTAATACATTGGCAAAATAGTATTTTACAACTTCGTTCCGTCTTCATCCGCTAATTTTAATACAGTTACATCTTGTTGTATTTGTTATACTATTTCAGTTGAAAATTTCGACATTAAATAATTTGCTCCCTTTACTTTTTTTTCACTTCGAATATTTAAAAATAACATTGGGATTTTTATATTCACATTCAGCACTACATAATTTGTTAGTAGGTGTTAATAATAATTTTTCAATTTATTTATTTATTGAAAGAACTACTTAATTTGTGTTTTAATTCTCTAAAAGAATTTACGGCTAGAAGCTCCCTTGGTAAGAGATTGACAATGTACGGCATTTTGTAGCTGCTTGTCCACTTCCCATTGTTATTTGTAAAATTCGGTAGTTTAAATTTTTTTTTTCTTTTAAATCTTGTGTTTTTATCATGCTGAAATTTAATTTTACGTGTTGTCAAGAAAATTACGTATAATTATGTTATATTTATATAGGCTCTGGTAAGGTAAAGTATCCAAGTAAATAAACTTATCTTAAATAAAATTAAAAAAATAAATACCTCCTCAAGCAGCTGCTTGCCACAGAGGTCTGACAGGAGCCTGCCAGTTTATATGCTATAGTAGAAGGTCTGAGAGGATGGCAGGACCTCAGCAGAAAAACGATACATACATCCATGCCTTATCCGGGGCTCGAACCCAGGTCCCTTTGATCAGTAGCCAAGAGCGCTGGCTGTAATTATTATGTGTACGGTCTTTAATTGGTATAATATTTTTAGGTATTGAGGATTGAACACGTTCCATTTTTCTAATATTTGTTAAGTTTGTTGTACACACACCGGTGAATTAGAAACCTTTATTCAATACTGAGTTGGATCTCCTTTAGCCCGAATTACAGCACGTATGCGGTTTGGCATAGATTCCACAAGGTGTTGGAGTGCCTTTACATCTACAGCATACCAGGCGTTCACCAGACAATCCTTTAACTGGCTAAGATTTGACAGACTTTGACAGACTTTGCTCTAGGATCTGTTTTTCTAACATGTCTCATATATTCTCAATAAAGTTCGGATCCGGCTTTGTGGTGGCCAGGGAAGATTGCGGAAGTTGCGGTATGCTCGCTGAACCACTGCTGAACACATCTTGTGCAATGGACAGTAGCATTGTCGTCCGTGAAACAGCCGTCACCTGCTGGATAAATAATCAACATTGCAGGATGAACTTGATCGGTAACAACGTTCAGATAATCCTTGGAGGACACCTGACTTTCCAGCAATATCATGGGACCGTCCCGTACCAACAGAACGTACCCCACACCTTGACACCACCTCCAAGAACCGTGAGTTGTGTTTACAAGGCAAACTGGGTCCATTACTTGATGGGGCTCCCACCAAACTCTGTCTACTGTTGGCACAGCACAAGGTGTACCATGACTCGTCGGACTACATGACTTTTTCCAGTCTTCCAGTGTCCAGTCACGGTGTTCCTGATAGTAGACTGTAGACAAACTTTCCGGCTCTTTGGAGAAATCAGTGATTTCTCTATAGTTATGCAGCTGCTAATACCGACCCTCTTCAATTCCCTGCGCATAGGTCGCTGAGTTATGGGTCAGGAACAGCCTTCATTGAATGCTTCAGTCAATTGCCGCACACAGGAAGTCTTATTTCTCCGTACAGCCTTCTCAGACGATGGTGATCTCGTTCCTGACAGATTGTCGTTAAATTGGATTGGATTGGATTGTTTTACCTCTGAGCGGCACTTTTTTGCACACCATGGGCTAAATGGCCAGGCCACAAGGACCCCGAAGGCTCAGAGAAGGTTGGGGGAGGGGTCCCACTGGAACAGCTGTTGGGAGACAGATGGTACACTTCCGTCAAGGCCATCCAGCGTGTTCTTTAACGTGCACAGGGTATGGCTCTCCTGCACACGGGGCCACGGCTTAATGTCCCATCCGACGCACGGCGGCCTTTTCAAGCCCATCGGTGTCCCCTACTGACCGTGGGCAGGGCGGAGAAATTTTGCGGAGATAAATCTCAACGCTGACCCAGCTGGGACTCGAACACAGATTTTCGGCGTGCCACACTTACGCCTCTTAGACAAGCAATGTGGGTTATTTTTCCACTGATTAAAAACCCGAGATATTTCATCTTTTGAGAAACCAGTCAGCTCTGCTGTTTTTAAAATCGTCGCTCCATCCAGACGGGCACCCACAATAAGCCCTTTATCGAATCCCTAAAGATCCTTTGTTTTTCCCATTGTGATCAACACTACTGACGATTACTGACGAGCAGCAGTCTTAAATAGTTACCTAGATCACGTGGTGATGCACGTGACCACTCATTTTGCATACACGATGTGCAAGTGATGCATCTTCACAAAAGTTTCTAATTCAATGACTGGTGTGTGAACTATGTACCATTATGGCATAATTTAAGACGGACTCACAGATCGCTTTGTAAAACATTACGTGTCATTGTGTCAATAATTTTTATTTTCAATAATATATCGCAATTTATTTTATTTTAAAGCACAAAGTCATATATAGAATATTGGTTATATTATTATATATAACATCAGGTTCTTGTTTTTTTATCTTATATGCAAAATTAAACGAGTAATATTCATTATTAAATTTGCTTGCAATTTATAAAGTTAAACTTTCAGACATATTCTAAATGATAATTTCGACAACAGATCTTGTTTTTTTTAAACCTCTAGTTCTTAATGAATTAATTCTCATCCTTGCCTCGTATCATTTTTAACGTTTTTTGTTCTTTACACGAAGTTTGCTTGAGATTTCTGACTTTCGCTGTAAC
This sequence comes from Ryuthela nishihirai, assembly GCA_038380435.1. NCBI lineage: Eukaryota > Metazoa > Arthropoda > Arachnida > Araneae > Heptathelidae > Ryuthela > Ryuthela nishihirai. The sequence goes on from JAWZYU010000004.1 coordinate 114,825,418, forward strand.
TAAGTGCGTAGTAGTTATAATATTTTTGCTTTATCGTCTGTCTCTCTGTCCGTCTGTAGACAACTAACTTTTTCGTTTACAGAGATAAATCAAAAAATCGTTTTCTGTTGGATATTTATTGAAGAAATATTACGATATTCACTTTCCGAATCTCTCTAAAGCTATAATTACGTCCTCTAGCGATGGAAAAAGTTGAAAATTCCAAAATTTCAAACGAATATTGCAAGCGATGTATTTGTAATAGAAATTTGAAATTTTGTTGGTGGAATGTGAAGGTCACGAAGTTTCCATTACCATTAATGAGTTGACCTTAAGATCCAGAGCGGGTGGGAAAACATATATTTTTTTTAATTTTAGCAGATAATTGTTTGTTTTTTAGATAAATGAAAAGTTCTTTTTTTGTTGTTAGGCAGGACTTGATAAAATATTATTCATTTTCATACCTATCAGTTTTTTTTGTTAATTTTGCATTAAATCCAAGTTTTATCTCTATGCTCCATTAAATTGATAATATTTATTGTGATCCACTCTAACTTTATTTATATTTATCTCTAAACTTTTATTCTATTTATTTTAAAGAAATTGTAAGAATTTTTTTGCTTGCGTTCGAGGAGTTTTTATCATATTTAAACCAGTCTGTTAAGATTATTTCACATTCGAAATTATTACACTCATAATACCATTTAATTTTTATTGTTTTAATATCGATAGTGACTTTTCCGTATAGTTTCTCATCTTTGGATCCAATTTAGCTGCAATGAGATAATGATCAGCGATCTTACTCCGCAAAATCGCAGTTTTAGACATAGTTTTCCCCATATAATTTTACATTTATATGGTCGATACTTGTACGACACAAATTGTTACTTACTACTTCTTCTCTAGTTACGTCACTAATTTAGGGATCGTATCCCATCTTAGCTAAAAGATTTACATACATTTCGACATCATGTTTTTTAACGTTCAGTACATCAAGATTAAAACCTTCTACTAATATTTGATTATGCAGTTTAAAAGTATGTTCTAAAATTCATGGAAATTAATTAGGAAATGGTTTATGTCTGTGTTTGATGACCTGTATACGGCAAATATATTATATTTTTTTTCAGCTTTTATTTTTTTATTTCAGATATAGCGTTTCTCCAGGCAGAATATCAACTCTCATTTTCTCAACTGATACTGTGCGTCTATAGTAAAGGATTATTCCCCGTTTCCCTTTCTTAAACTTATCATCAGAAATTTGTTCAAAGTTGTTTGTTAGAAATTCTTTGAAATTCATAGAAATTTTTTTCAGCATTAATAATATTAGGTTCGGTTAAATTTATCATGTCTAGGTATTATATGATTTCTGCAATATTAACATTAAAGACATTCCAGTGTTTTCCTAAGCTCTGTATGTTAACAAATATTAAATCCAGATGGTTGCTGTTTCCAAATTTTTTTCTTTGTAATGAAAATCATTTTTCTGCTTCAGTGCTATTGTTTACGTATTAATTTCCTTTAGAATCTAAGTAATTCATTTCACTTATCGTAACAGATCAAAATAAATTGTAACTTAATAAAAAGAAATTATAACATAACAAAATCAGTTAACACATTTACATGAATTACTTTCTCCTCTTCTTCTTTCCTCACCATGATCTTGCTATTTGTACACCACACATATTTGTAGTTTTTGGCCTAAGCCAGTGTTATCGTTTTCCTGAAGATTTCTCTGTTGATCGCTGTTGGGTGTTCGTTCACATAAATAGGAGATTCCGTGTCGTCTATGTCGGCATTCGTAGTTGTGAATTTTTTCCTTCGTTTGGCCATTCACTCATCTCGCTAGACTCTTGATTTGAAATGCTCTATGATGACTCGGATTTTTGTCTTATTTCTTGATGGCAATCTGTGCATGGCTTCAAGGCTTTGCTCAGTGAAGTGTTAGATTTTCAAGGTTCGCGATAATTTTGTCATTAGTTCCTTTAGGGATCGTCTATGTGTTGTTTCACTTATATTACTTCCTTACTTTCTCTGTGCAAGTTCTGAGTAGACGGAAGTGTTTTTGTTAGTTCTGTTTCACTGTTCTCCTGGTCTTTCAGTTTGTTTAAAATTAAATCATATTTTTTTAAAAAAAATCGACTGATTTTCTTAAATCTTTTACTTTGTTTTTCAATTCTCGGATTTCTGTCAGCAAAGTCCTAAATTCGTTTTGCACAGAGGTCACATGTTGGTTTTTCTAAAGTTGCAAATTGTCTCTGATTCCCACAACTGAAATCGCTTTCGTGTTTGCTTTGTTTAATTTATATTCACAACACCACCACGCATTCTTCTTTTCTAGTTTTTTACAATTTTTTTTGTCTTGTGCCCGAACAACAAAATGCATCAGCTTTGCATCAGCTGCAAACTGTGCATTCGTTAGGAGTTATTGCTTCTCCACATTTGTTGCAAATTGGAATCATTGTTGTGAGAGGAAGCGATATGCCTCTGGAAAAAGATCTACTGGAGGAAAAAACGAGAGCCGCCAGCGACAACAGGAAGAGTGCAGCAATTAGTCCAAAAGTTCGGTCTCGCTGATCTTTGGCAGCACACAGCACAGAAGGCACTATACATGAAGACTGACGTCGGAGAGGTGCAGGAGCAATAAAAGTTAATGGCACTTACAGGTTCGAAGAGGCCCAGATGGTCAACTGATAGTGGTCGAGGTGGTAAAGGATGTCGGGACACGGCGGGCTAGAAGGAGATCCAAAAGAGTACGTCCGATCACGACGAAGGACAGAGAACACAATCAAGCACTTGTGTTATTTTTAAGAAAAAGCTGTATGCCAATTCTATATACCGTTTATAAGTAATTTCTGATCAAACCGACAAGTTTCTAATTATATAGCAGATTCTGCAAAATTTCGCATTTCTTTTTAACTTCCCTATACAAAAAGGTAAAAAAAAATCGCATTTTCAAAAGAAAAAAGAAAAAAAAAAGTTATTATAAGAGTTAATGAGATGCAAAAATTAGGAACTAAATAAACGTCACGCGTTAAGGGTGGAACCAAGTATTGAAAGAAAGAGGGAAGAAACCACTTACAGATGGCAGAGCTAGTTTGCTCCAAATGTTCCCCCATCCTCTCAGTGGGACCCAAGGAACGATCCTAGCCTCGTCTTCGATGCATAATTACGTCGCAGCTGGTAAGACTCTGGCGAGCCACTGCAGTTTAATGCCAGTTTGAGCGATCCAGAAAACTAGGAGAAAACGAGAAGAGAGGAGAGGAGAGATTTAGGGATATGGGCAAATCGATCTCCTCCTCCTCCTCCGTCGAGCCTCTCCTCCTCTTGCTCCGGGGGTTGCTCGCAAAGTGAGATTTTTTACACGAACATTGTCAGACCCAGTTTCTAATGATGCACCACGTCGGTGAAATATAGGAAAAAAAGATTATGTCCGAAAAGATGTTCGTAAAGAAAATATTGCATTACTACACTTTTAAAAAAAGAAGATAAGAATAACAGAAAACAACCTGCAAAGACAGACGATCTGCTTGCTGAAAAAAGTGACAAGTGATGCTTATCGAGTCGGAGGAAAATTTTCCAAGTGATTTTGATCAGAAGAAAACAAGGATGCGGCAGTTTTAGAGGATTCAGTTGCGTGTCAGGATCGTAATCTGATGTTGCTAGTTCAGAGTTGCAACTAAGATAACGTAGACTTTTTGATCTCTCTCTCTCTCGCCCTGCACTCTGTATAAGGAAGGGTTCTGTTGCGTTCTGTTGTCGACTAAAAAGGGAATATTGATGTGCTATGCCATCGATGAGAAGGAAACAATTGACGTACTAACTGAGAAAGTGGAATATCGATGTTATGCTTTCGCGACAAAAGGGAAAACGATGCACTAATCCCTCAATGAGAAAGGTGACGGATGCACTCTATCCTCAATAACAAACGAGATATGGATGAACTCTGCCCTTGATCAAAAACGGGACACCGATGTCCTCGATGAGGGAGGGAACAATGATGCGATATGCTATCGATGAGAGAGGGAACAATGAAGTTATCTGCTATCGATGAGAGAACAATGATGTGATATGCTATCGATGAGAGAGGGAACAATGAAGTTATCTGCTATCGATGAGAGAACAATGATGTGATATGCTATCGATGAGAGAGGGAACAATGAAGCTATTTGCTATCGATGAGAGAACAATGATGTGATATGCTATCGATGAGAGAGGGAACAATGAAGCTATTTGCTATCGATGAGAGAACAATGATGTGATATGCTATCGATGAGAGAGGGAACAATGAAGCTATTTGCTATCGATGAGAGAACAATGATGTGATATGCTATCGATGAGAGAGTTAACAATGAAGCTATTTGCTATCGATGAGAGAACAATGATGTGATATGCTATCGATGAGAGAGGGAACAATGAAGCTATTTGCTATCGATGAGAGAACAATGATATGATATGCTATCGATGAGAGAGGGAACAATGAAGCTATTTGCTATCGATGAGAGAACAATGATGTGATATGCTATCGATGAGAGAGGGATCAATGGGGCGATCTGCTCTCGATGAGAGAGGGATCAATGGGGCGATCTGCTCTCGATGAGAGAGAGTCAATGACACGATATGTTTTGATGAGAGAGGGGGAAATGATGCCCTCTGCTCTCTATGAGAGAGGGAGGATTGATGCGCCCTGTCACTTGATGAGAGAGAGAGACACTGATGCGTTAATAAGGCAATATCCGTCGCATGGGACTTTAAAGTCGTTATCTCATGAAGCAGAGAGATTATTCGTTTCACATTTCCATCCATTTAAAGATTCCTATCTGCACAGCAGATGGCACAGCCATTAACTGATCTGTTGTGCATTGTTCAGCAACAGTTATTCTCGAATATTAAACACCAGCAATCCATGACTCAATAAAATGAGAATGCTTGAAGCACTCGAAAGGATTTCTGTGTAGGTGAACCAGTCTCTTGAAGCGGGAGCCAAATGTCTCATATGATGGACAGCGACTTTACTAAGCTCATCGTGTTTCTCGATAACGATGGAGTATGTTAGGAGTGCAAATCTCAAAGCAAGGACAAGGGGGACTCGAACCTAGAAATTTCAGGTTGCGAGTCTGTCACATTACCGATTTAGCCAATCCTGAAATCGCATGGATTAGGTAGAGTATCGGAGTATGACTGAAGGAGAGGTGGAGGGGGCGGGGGTGAATTTGTGTTGAAAAATAATATTTTCATTTCAAATCTACTATCTATTGATTACATGAGTGTTATCCTGAAACAGAGCTGTATTCTGATAGCAAACAATACTTACGAATCAGAATATCGAGATATCCACTTAATGAATTGGAAAAATACAAGAGACCTGAAAAAACAATTCGTATACGCATGAAACACCCATACAAGGCCTGATCTAAGGGGTGAGGGAAAAGGCAAAGGGACCACGCCCCACCCCCTCTTTCACAATGCTAAAAATATAAATAGTAGCAAAGCAATTGTTAAACTTATGTATGTTTCAAGAAATGTTTCAAAAATTATTTTAAATTTTTCACTTTCAAGATTTTTTTTAAAGACCTCTAAAAAGATGGCGAAATGTTGTATTGTAATGGAAATCCAGTCTCTTGGCACCTCCCACCCTTTTGCCATTTTTCTGCTCGATGGAGCTTCTTGCCCCCCCCCCCCTTATTTTTTTCTAGATCCATGCCTCTCAGCAAAAAATTATTTTTCTTCAATAATATTGGTGTACCAAAAATAAATACTTTTCACTTAGCGAAATGATTTATTTTTTCTTTTTTATTAACGGACGCATATCATTTATTTTATTAATTAGCATAAAAAATTTTACACGTCTTTTCAATACCAAATATCCCTTTTATTTTTGTTTCGTTTTCGTGCATTTTTTGTTTTGCTATGGTATGATGCATGCATGATTTGCAAATGCACTCATTAATGAAAGGATAGGCCTAAATATTTGTATCTTCAGTGAATGATTCGTTTTTTTTTGCCTTACCACTGAAAACATTCCTGCCGACGTCCATGTTTCGTAATTAAAAATCAGAACTGTCGGCAGCGTCTGTAACTACAGTATTCTTTTAACCTAGGTCTATCATTTTCTCTTAATAAAACAGTTATGATAATATTTTTTTCTAACGCCTAGCAGCCCAAAATAGTTTTGAAAAAAACGTATGATTATGTCTAGTTCCGCTGCAAGCGTTACGAAGTTGCGAAAAAAAGTCCCTGCATGGCACGATGGTTGCAATTGGTACGGTATATGATGGAACAGCTCCTGACATTTCTTATCTTGCACGATGTTATGGTGATTGTGGTGGATATTTACACTTCGACTGTGTTGGAATAGCGGAAGCTGATTATCGTAAAAGGACTTATGGAGAAAAACCAAGTGTAAGTGCGTCATATGTGGAAAAACTATCTGAGTTCTACATTATCGTCAATTGCTTCTGAGCAGTGTTTGGATTTCCGTACCTGCGTGGCTCTTGCCAGTGATGCAGGAGAGCAGGTGTGTGCCCAAAATGAAGCTGAGAGCAGTGATGTTCCTGCACAGACGAGTGGAGCCTTTTATAAGGTAAGCGATGTGCTCAAAATGCATAGTGATTTGAAAACGACATTACTAAATCTGAAAACGATATGAAAGATCTGAAAGCTTTTGCTGATTTTGTTTCGAGTAAGATCGATGAATTTGTTACAACAATACACAATCTGAAAAAGTAACTGAATGAGGTCAGAGCGTAAAAAAACATTACGCTTGAAAAGGCCAATTCCAATATCACAAACGAATTTTCGGACGTCAGAGAGGAAATCTCGAATTTGCAGCAATATTCTAGAAGTACTAATTTAGAGATAGTTGGAATCCCGGAGGATCCACGGGAAAATGTGGCTACCATCCGTAACAAAACAGCTGATAAGATTAGCGTTAAAATAACAGAAGGTGATATAGTTGTAGTGCATAGAGTTCCGGCTAAACAACAGAAATTAAATTAAAAACATAATTGTAAAATGTACAAGTAAAGTAATTAAGGACTATTGGTTGGAAGGTAGCAAAATATTGTCTAAGTTGCAAATATATAACCCAAAATTTAGAATAGGTAAAATTTTTCTCAATGAGCATCTAACACCTATAAATAAAGAACTTCTTTATAAAACTAAGCAATTTAAAAAAAAATTGAAGTACAAGTATGCATGGGTTAAGGATCGGAAAACCTTCTTGAGCGAATCCAATGTATCTTAAATTTTACGCATAAATAATGAGGTATATCTGAATAAACTCTCAAACACATAATTTGGTTCATATTAAAGTGGACTTTCATAAATTATTTGACAATTAATAGCAGACAATGATAATGTTATTAATAGATTGGTAATCACTGAAGAATTTGATTTAACTGCAGTTTTGGGAACAGCTGATTACAATAGTCAAAATGTTTTAAATATAAATATTAGAAGTTTAATATACAATTTTGAACTTTTCGAATTGTTTATAATCTCTGTAGACTGTAAATTTGATTGTATGATACTGACAGAGATCTGGATTAAGGAAGGTGAGGTTGATCTTTATCAGATTAAAGGCTATGCAACATATTGTAACTGCAGACAATATTGTTGCGGATTACAAAAATGGATAGCCACTGAGCGTGAGTATTAAAAGCTATATTTCAAAACCAAATTCAATACAAAGTAAATTGTTACAAAGGAAATATGGATGAAGTATCTTATTAACAAATTAACTATTAACATGCACAAGTCATCAATCTTCCTGCGTGAGCACACAACATCAGCTCTGTGTATTTTACTAAATACTACCTTTTACTTGATTTACCAGGTCACCCGAAGATCTTCACTCGTAAACCAATTCTCGTCCTGTGCTAATAACTTTTCACACACTAGCCGAACAAAAAGACAGTCCGTGTAGACATTCGAAGTTAGCCATAAAAGTTCCCACTTTTATACTTCCGCGTATACACAACACATCAAGTTACTTCTTGATACTTAACGATAAAAGATCCCACTTTTATCCTTCCGCGTATACACAACACATCAAGTTACTTCTTGATACTTACGCGCACTGTCTCAGAACAGCTCACCGTCCATTTTCGAACTCTTCGACCGTTACAACACAACGACCGTTACAATACTCCACTCTCCTTCTCCAAATTCTCCCAAAGTTCTTATTCGTTGGCTGAAACTTTTTGCTTTCGGTTGCCAGATTCCTTCTGTCGTAACACTGCCCCCTTCCTAGGTCTTGTTCGTCCCGAACAATTCTGGATTCCAAAGTTTCTTCAGTTCTTCGATGAAACGGGGCCAAACGATCCACGTGAAGCACTTTGCACTTTGTAGCTGGACGTCGACGAATGAGATATATCACGTCTGTGTCAAAATGAAAGCGAATCTCATTATGACGTAGATTTCTTGTCTGACTGAAGCCTCGTCCACAAACATAATACGTGTAAGGCCTATAGCCCTTGTGAACACGTTTATGTCTGCGCAGGGAGAAGAATCGACTAAGAGTTTTCGTGCAAAACCTGTAAAAAGATTTCTACTTTGTCGAAAGTTTTCTCCTTTGGATTTTTAATTCTACCAACCGTAACAAGGAATGAAAGTCATTAGTGACATAAAATCTAGGGAGAATTTTCATCCTCCAATCTGACCCTTTTGTCAGTTGACTTTCACTTAATTCAGAACTGTCGTGATGAACCTTCAGCCATACTTCACTTGAATCAATTTGATCCCCAAGGTGCTTCACAACTATAATATCAGCTCCATAATTCTTTTTAGCTCTTCGGTCCATCTCCTCCTTCCATACTCTTGCTAGAACTGCAGCTTCTAATCCGACAACCTTACCTGTTTCTCCTGTATAAGTGAAATCAGTGATGTGTCGGGCTGCTAGCAATATTTTTTCTGTTTTACCTTCACATAGCCAGCTTGCAACATCTTCAGATACTCCCTGTTCTATTAACATGTTATGAAACTTGTTCAAAGCATTGCCGTTATGCAGAACCTTGCAGACACGTGATGCTTCATCTACCCTATTATCCACAATGTTCACCAAACGCAGAAGTTCTCCTCCTAACTCTTCGACGAGCTCTTGCAGTTCCAAGGATCCGTTACCAAGGAAACACTGAACAGCTTCCATCACTTCCAGAGAGTTGTCAACAGAGTTTTCAAGAGGTGAATCCATGTTGCTGATAACAGCTGAACAACTCAAACTCTTCATTCCACGAGCTTGTGATGCTGCAACCATTTTCTTAACTAAATCAACAGCAACATCTTCTGTACTGATGGGATCAATAGCTCCTTTTCCGAATTCATCATCATAAACCAAAGCGCACACTCCTTCAGCCAGCTTTTTGGACACAATTGAGCATCTCATTAGAGGAACGCTATCTACGGTAGCCGTCAGATCCTTGCAGCGGTAAATCTCCTTATCTGTTGGCACCAGCTCCTCTGTCTGTACTACGATGCAACATCCGACGTCTTCCATCATCTGCTCGATTTTATCTTTAGTGCAGTCAACTGTGAAGCTAGGGATGGATTCCAATTTGTCCAGAGTATCTCCCGTCAATTGGCGAGCACGACCGGAGATCATAGGGACCTTGAGACCTAAAGCAGCAAGTGCAGGAGCCAAGACAAGACTCACTTTGTTGCCGACACCTCCTGTGCTGTTTTCATCTACCATCCGATGGCGCCACTCGGGTCTCCAGCAAAACACATGACCCGAGGAGGTCATATTTGCTGTTTCTTCCGAATTCACTTTCTTGGAGCTCTCATTGTAATTAGCCAGGGAAATATCAGTCATGATTGCCAAATTGTTCATTCTGGAGATCAGCGACGAGTTCTGTAACATGATATTGTCCACTTTAGAGCTCTTGTAATCGTGATAAAACTTTTCTATATCCTTATAATCTAAATGGTTATAATGTCCAAATCTGCGCATTGACTGTTCAGAAAAGAAATTCAGCATGGTTTCGTTGAGATTGTCTGAGGGCTTTACTTCTCTCTGATCGTAACTCTGAGGCTTAGTTTCATCCAGAAAGTTAGTCTTTGAAGTACCGTCTCTGCCTGAAGCTCTTTTACTAGCATCACCTGTTATGCTTCTAAGCCATTCTTCGGAATTCCTCTTCCTTAAATCCCCACTTTCTATAAACGATTCAAGTGTGGCTATATGCTTCGGAAAAATCTCTCCGACTTCCCCGGTAACGACGAAGGGCACTTTGTATCTATGATGAATGGACGCCTCTTCTTTACTCGGACCACTCTGCGAAACGTAAACTCTGTTTCGTTCCCCCTCATTACCACTCGTTACTCTGCCTTTGCGATAATTGTCCATGACACATTTTGCTGACGGCGAGGAATAGAATACCTTTCGTGTGGATCTCTCTTCAGATCGTGCCAGACTTGTATACCTAGGTATTTTGAAGTGCAAAGCGTACTGTATAGTCTCACAGCTCTCTGATCTGTGTGATTGTTCTTCACAGTTCCTAGACATGTCACCAGCGACATAGACACTCTGCCATGCATCACCAGTAGTTGCGTGGTCAAAGGCATTATCTGCGCTATCTCTACGATTCTTGATTTCCAGTAGCAGATCCACATTTTTATATGCGTTGCCTTTCTCTTTTTCTTTTCCATGTTTACAATCTAACTTAACACTATCAAGATCAGCTTTTTCACTGACAAATTCAACATTTAAACTATTGCATTGTCTATTGAGTTCGGTTTTACTATCCTTGAACTGATCAATAATCTTACCAACTTGAGGAGCCACTTCAGCTCTCATCTCAGTATTTGGTGCGGCCAGGTCACCTCTTTTATTTCTCAACTCATTATTTCGTGCGGCCATTTCGGCTTTCAAATCAGTCATCTGCATAGCCATATAGGCTTTCAAGTCAGTCATCTGCATAGCCATATAGGCTTTCAAGTCAGTCATCAGCTTTATTAACTCATCCATACTTCTAGTGAAAGGCATTCAATTAAATTATCCCGCTTCTGACACCAAATGTTGCGGATTACAAAAATGGATAGCCACTGAGCGTGAGTATTAAAAGCTATATTTCAAAACCAAATTCAATACAAAGTAAATTGTTACAAAGGAAATATGGATGAAGTATCTTATTAACAAATTAACTATTAACATGCACAAGTCATCAATCTTCCTGCGTGAGCACACAACATCAGCTCTGTGTATTTTACTAAATACTACCTTTTACTTGATTTACCAGGTCACCCGAAGATCTTCACTCGTAAACCAATTCTCGTCCTGTGCTAATAACTTTTCACACACTAGCCGAACAAAAAGACAGTCCGTGTAGACATTCGAAGTTAGCCATAAAAGTTCCCACTTTTATACTTCCGCGTATACACAACACATCAAGTTACTTCTTGATACTTAACGATAAAAGATCCCACTTTTATCCTTCCGCGTATACACAACACATCAAGTTACTCTTGATACTTACGCGCACTGTCTCAGAACAGCTCACCGTCCATTTTCGAACTCTTCGACCGTTACAACACAACGACCGTTACAATACTCCACTCTCCTTCTCCAAATTCTCCCAAAGTTCTTATTCGTTGGCTGAAACTTTTTGCTTTCGGTTGCCAGATTCCTTCTGTCGTAACAGTATAATAAAGTTGGTGGTGTAATGATATATGTTAAATCGCATATTAACGTTAAAACAATAGAACATAGCCAAATAAAAACAGCAGAGTTACTCCATATAGAGCTTTCATTATGCGAAATATCAGTAATTCCAATCTACATTTCTCATAGTTGTTCACCATCTGATTTAATGAAAGAACTAAAGCATATTATGCATGGGTTAAACACTAGAAATATTATAACTGGTGATATAAATATAGATTTGTTAGCAAATACTTCTAACCTTGTAAATGAATATATAAATCTGAATGCTATGTATGGATATGAATCAATGATAAATAATGCTACCACAGAAGTCCATAATATATCTTGTTTGGACCATGTACTGGTTAAAATTAATAATAGAATTAATGTACAAGCTGCAGTATATAAAATGCCAATTACGGATCATTACTCCATAGTAGTTGAAATTAGACATAAGGAAAACAACACTTTTGGCAAAAGAAATGATAATGTTGAAGATTACGTACTCAGAATTAATTATCAAGTAATAAATGATAAATTAAAAGATTATGAATAGGAGGGGAGAACACAGAAAACTAACGTTAATAACGCATACAACATTTTTTCAGAGATTTTGTATAAAGTAATTAAGTATCCATATTCCCATGGATAAAGAAACATTCAGAAACTGAAAAAGCCTTGGATCACAAATGAAATCTGTGATGTGATTAAGCATAGATATAAGCTATATAAAAATTTGAAAAAATACCGATATAACTAAGACCATGAAGAGCAATTTTTAGAACATAGGAATAACTTAAGGTCTAAAACTAAGTAGGCCAAAAACAAATTATACATGGAAGGATTTTTAAATTGTAATGGTGATATAAAAAACAATGGAAGTTCGAAAATAATTTAATTGGGAATAACTCAAAATATGAAGTTTTACCTGATAAAATGAATAATATTGAGGATTGTAACACTGACGAAATTAAAAATGCAGCAAATGAATTTAAGACTTATTTTGTCGATTTACTTGCAAAATACTTAATGATACCGATACTGAATATGAATGTTATAAAAATTATTATAAAACAGATAACTCTTTCTTTTTTACTCCTATAACCACACAAGAATTAGATAAGACCATTTCAAATCTAATAGAAGCCAAATACCCAGTAATCGATGAAATTTCAGTAACTGCAGTCGGTGCCTACGTAATGGGAATGCCTGTCGATTTCCGTGAATCTCCGTGTTAACAAGTGCGTATCGCTTCAGATTTTGTCACATGAGGGCAGCACAGTTCCGCGGTAAGCCAACCTACGCAAACAATATAAAATATAGCGATCTGATCGAAGTCATATGGTAAAGAATCAGACAGATGGTTAATCAAATACAAGGGTTGGGTTGTTTTACCTCTGAGTGGCACTTTTTTGCACACAATGGGCTAAATGGCCAAGTCACATGAACCCCGAAGGCTCAGAGAAGGTTGGGGGAGGGGACCCACTGGAACAGCTGTTGGGAGACAGATGGTAGCCTCCCGTCAAGGCCATCCAGCGTGTTCTTTAATGTGCACAGGGTATGGCTCTCCCGCACACGGGACCACAGCTTAACGTCCCATCAGAAGGACGGCGGCCTTTCCAAGCCCATCGGTGTCCCCTACTGACCGTGGGCAAGGCGGGGAATTTTGCGGAGATAAATCTCAACGCTGACCCAGCTGGGACTCGAACCTGAGAACTGCAGATTACGAGCCTGGCGCGCTACCGACTGAGCCACCCCCGCCCCCTAATCAAATACAATAAACTAGAATCTTTCTCAGACATAAAACGGGAATAATGATTTAAACTCTCCATACCGAAAAATATCTTTGAAAATAATCGTGTTACAGAAAATTATCATCCATTAAAATCCGAAATTTTCACCCAAAAATATTATTTAACGGTAATTCATTAAAGAACAAAATTTAATTTTTTCCAAAGGAATTCTTTAAATAATATAATAATTTTAATTACTATTGTAATAGAGCTTATTGTTAAGGGAAATGCGTAAGCAATAGGTTTAAGCAAGATTGTTTAGATATTACTACCCGATTTATCTAATTAAGCATGAAGTGGAAATTTTGCTAAAAAAATTAATGAATAAAAGTAATGGTTTTAATGCAATAGGCACAAAGTTAATACAACAGCACAGAATTCAATCTCCATATGTTAGCCTTTTTATTTCTATTACTTCTCCTGACCTAATGTTATTTTTTTATCACTTCAATCAACGATTTTGCATAAAGCAGTTCAACCTTCATCACTTTTCAGTTTAAATGGATAAAGGGGCTCCATTTAGAATATAACTCTAAATCTCTAATTTAGAACTTTGTTCTAGGGCACTCATTTAGAACTTGGCTCCAGGTATCCAAATTGCTTAATCCACCTTGATTCAGACATATATATGTACAATTCAAAACGCTGACAAACTGTTATAAACTTCAACATTTCATTAGTCAAATATAAGACTTGTTTAAGAAGAGACGGGGGGGGGACAAGAATGTCTTTTTATTTTTTAAAGCAACATGTTATTTCAATTAGTGAAAATTTTTAAAATTCTAACAAAAATATTATGCTCAAAGAAAGCTACAGCATTTTCCTTACATGTTATGTCAACGGCAATCTAATTGCGAAGCTCTATAACATCTAAAATATGCATTTAGGGAAAAATGTGATGAAGATAATATTTGTATATTGGTACTTGTAGACCCGTCAGGGCTCGATTCTTTTCGAGTAACTCGTCTGTGAGCTCGTCTGTATCTTATCAGGATGTTGCTGCTGTTTAGGTGGCCGACAAACATACAATCGGATTTTACATTTAAGACATTTAATGAAAAACTAAATTTAATTTAAATTTAATTTAATTTAAGACATTTAATGAAAACTATTTAAAGATAGTCAAATTTATTTAAATTTCGATTTATTATCAATATTCGTTCAGTATTTAAATAGTTATGAAAGCTGGAACATTTAATAATAAATTATCTTGCTTTTATAAAAATCCGTCATAATTGTCGAACAATAGAAATAATCATTTTGAAAACTTTTAAAATTTAAATATTGTTAATTGATTAGAAACAATACTTATTATTTAAGTTTCAATTAATATATAAGGTAATTCTTATGATGATCCATTCTGGTGTGAAATATCCTAGATTCCATAATTTCTTAAATACTAGACGAATGCTGTTGAAAATCGAGATTTAAATAGATAAGATTAGGATCTTTAATTTATTTTCAGCAACCTTTTTTTTCATAAAATGACTATTTTGGAAGTTACAGAGCTTCGAAGTTAGATACCCATAACACGGAAATTCTCTAATATTTTGTTAGGGCAGTGTAACTCAGTTCCTTATATTGTAAAGATATTCATCGTTTTGAGCTAATGGGAATAACTTTCCCTTGCACTGAGTCACTTGTCACTGATATTCCAAAATATTATTTATTCAAACTCTCTGAAACTTCTCTGAAACTGATCTCTGAAACTTTTTGATATTACTCATATCAAAGTTATCGACGCATTACTGTTGCCATGAATTTTGAATTACTGAGTTTCGTTTCATAAGTTTCGGTTCTGCAAAACATTAAACAATACGTCATCATCGTTCACACTTCTAGTTAAAAACAACAGTAAGTTGACAAAACAGAAAATAAATAACATATGAACAAATTCGTATCAGAATCCAATTTTGAAACTAGCGATAAACAGCGTAATAACGTATACTCTTACGAAGCGAGTAGCAATCAAAACAGTGGATCGCCAGCGCCACAGCGAACGAAAATGTAACTAGCGCTGCTGTCGTTTCACGTCGTGAAATGGGCAGACACCGCTACAGTAAAAGAATGTAAAAGTTTCATTATTCATCACTTAGTTTATATCTATAACCTTTCTTTTCAAACTGGGATATTTACAGACAATCTCAAAAGGTCTATTTTACTTCCGATTTACAGGAAGGGAAATAAAAACTGCTTTTCAAACTGGAGACCGATCTCACCCTGTTTTTTGCAAAATATTTGAAAAATTGGTAATGTTCAGAATATTGAATTATTAAATAAAATAAATTTCTTTTCGTGAAATCGGTTTGGTTTCACTGAGGGTAAGGACACTGGTCATGCGTTATTGTCATTTAATAATTTTATTTATAAGTAAATTAACCAAGGAAATTTAAATCTATCGGTTTTTCTAGATCTTGAAAATGCTTTTGACACCGTAACACATTCATTGCTTTTGAAAAAAACGAGCATTTGGGTATGAGAGGGATTGCTCAAGTATTGTTTATCAGTTACTTAACAAATAGAACTCAATTCAATTAAAAAACTGCCTGAGCAATCCTAAACAAACTAAATATGGCATTCCGCAGGGTTCTGCTCTTGGCCCCCTATTGTTTAATATTTATATTAATTACATTTGTGAAAAGAACATTAAGTGTAATAAAAAAGTTAGTGCAGTGTCACCTTTGCAGATGACACTGCACTAACTTTTGGTAATCCGAATTATTACAGATCTAACGTTCAATGTCAATAGGGTTCTTGAGAAAATTAATATGTGAATTGAAAATAATAATCTTCTAATCAATAAGAATAAAATTAACTTTGTTTTCTAAAAGTTGAAAAATAGCCAAAATGCTGTAAATACTTTTGCCATTGAGCTGCACTTACATCAGTGCTATTAACATATTGATTGCAGTTGCGATAACATAGAACAGGTTGAAAGCATTAAATATTTAGGTATTTTCATAGATAATAATCTAAAACGGAACAAACATATTGACTACATCGCAGATAAAGCACGTTGCAAACTATTCAAATTATACCACTTGAAATTCAGAGTTAATTTTAATATGCTGCGAACAATGTACTTTTCATGGATACAAGCGGCATTTCAATAGGATATAATTTGTTGTAGTGGAACTTATGTCTCAGTTTTTAAACCTCTAGTGTCTTTGCAAAACGAAGTTACTAAATTAATTTCAAAAAATAACACTGATATTTGAAGCAATTTCAGTCGTTAATCTATGCTAAAAAATCTACCTATTAAACATATATTTGCTTTTAGAGTGATGATATTTTTTAAGCAGAATTGCTTTAATTTTCACATTCAACCGGATTTATACAAATTCAGAGAGAAAGATCCAAAATATTCAGTTCCTTTGAACAAAAATAAATTGCTCATAAGCATAATTCGATATCGCACCTAAAATCTTCAATCAATTGCCTCTTCAAATTAGAAGTGAAAAAAAAGTTTAATATGTTCAATCGGAACTTAAAAAGCTTTCTCTTTTCTTTTGAGATTTTGCCCTTATGTTAACTAATCAAGTGAAAAGTAAAAATGTAATTTCATGTATCGAAAAAATGACACTTATTGTTTATGACCTTTGTCGTAAGTCGATATTGTTAGTTTCGCTTTGTCGTCTGTCTGTCTGTAGACATCGAACTTTTTTGTTTATAGAGAAAAATTAAAAATTCTTTTTGTGTTGGATAGGTATTGATGAAATATTTCGACATTCTCTACAGCTATAATTACGCCCTCTAGTGGTGGAAATTTTTGAAAATTCAAAATTTTAAACGAATATTGCAAACGATGCATTTAGGCTAGAAATTTGAAATTTTGGTGGTTGAATGTGAAGGCCAAAATTTCCATTGTCATCAGTGAGTTATCTATCCCCTTAGAGCCATAGGAGCTGAGAAAACACACCTTTCTAGTTTTAGCAGATAATTATTTGTTTTAGAGATAAATGACAAATTCTTTTTGGATTAGATAGAAATTGATAAAACATTATGCTTCACACTTTTTAAAACTTCTGAAACTATAATACGTTCTCTAACGGTGGAAAAGTTTGAAAATTTCAAAATTTCGAACAAATATTGCAAACGATGAATTTAAGCTAAAAAATTTAAAATTTTGGTGGTGTAATGCGAACGACATGGTGTTTCCATTGGGTGGGAAAAGACAATTGTTTTATTTTCGAAAAAAATTGTTTGTATTTAGATATAAATGAAAAAATCTGTTTAGGGTTAGATAGCAATTGATAAAATATTATGATTCACAATTTCGGAAACTTTCGAATACAATAATTGCGCCCTCTAACGATGAAAAAGTTTGAAAATTTGAAAATTTCAAATGAATTGTACAATTCAAATTTTTTCAAATAAAAGTACATTGTTCGCAGCACATTAAAATTAACTCTGAATTTCAAGTGGTATAATTTCAATCAGGTATTATTTATAGGAATATGAAATTTTAATGGTGGAATGTGAACGTCATACAGTTTCCATTGGAAAAACGAAAATGATAATTAGAAAATTCTTTTTTAATTTGATTGGTACTAATGAAAATTATAATACGTATTTTTAAAACACTTTGTAGTTTTAATATATTATCTTTACAGATTACTGAAATGATGAAACGGCAAGGCAGTTATCGATGCGATGTGATAAAATGTGATGGGAAGGTTAGAAACCCTTCAACATTGGGCTTCCTGCTATCCTAAAGCAGTTATCGAGTTTTACAAATAAAACACATAAAACAGAAATTTGAAAAATTAGCGGTAGTTTTTAAGAGATATTTCACTGACACAAATAATCTACCACTTTTTTGAGAGCAGTGTAAGAAATGCAACTTTTTAGATTTAAGAATTAAAAGATCAATATTCTTATGCTGTATAATTATCAATAAAATACAATTTGCATTTTTTCCGTCATCGTCTAGCTAAAATAGAAACTTTTAAGGAATGAAATAGTAAGTAAAAGAAAAACTTCGTTCTCTTTGAAAAAGAGATTGTCTATGCGCCAGAGGCGATATGCGTTCTTCTAGTTTTTGTATAAATTTCCTTTAGTGGCCCAGACAAACCATGTGGTGTTTGGGTTCACTTATATTTTTCTATGTCATAAATTGAATATGATGATGAAATAAAATTGATTGATTGATTGAAATTCCTTTCAAATTTACCTCGCATAAAATTTATAAAACTATTGTAGATTCCAATTCCATATTCTCTCTTTTACCAATCCTCCAGTTATGAAACTCTCTAGTAAGGAAGAGCTTCACGGTGTCCTTGTAGCATCGCATTATAATCGTAATCTTGAACAAATTAATCCAATCTTTCGAGGAACTTTAAAGCCTGCAACTTATTCTTCATGAATAACATCAAAGAAATTGGCCGCACACTTTGTTCCATGGAAAAGAAGTTTCATTTTCCCGCGAATAAATAAGGTAATTCGCCATAACCATTGTGAAATATACACAAACCCTTTAATGCATAAATATCGCATAACTAGCACAGTAGATATTTTGATGTATATATATATATTGTTTCAAAGAAACTAGAGGAGGCAAAAAACTCAGGACCGGATTTAATGTAATGATGTGAGTTGGCAAGAAATTGGAAATTGTATTTCCGTTAAAGTATAACATTTTCCCCTCCGATTTGCAGGTCTTTAAAAATTTCTTCAAAAATGCATGAAATATCTATGTGTATGTATGATTCCTTTTCACAAGTATCAAAGGAATATACAGGGTGATTCAGAATTCATCATCAATATTTGGTGGGGAGGTAGGTAATAAGAAACGAAGGAGATTTCACATAGGAAAGCATGGGCGCATATGCCATGTAGTAGGGCAAAATGACCCCAGTTCAATGATGGAAAGAACACATAAGAAGGAAGTGGTAAGGAAAAAACATTTATTATCTTACATGTAACATTTCTTTGCATTGGTTGTACAGACTTACAAGAGGTGCTCGAAATGCCGACCATGTGCTAGAATGCATGACTCACAACAGCGTTGCATGGACAGCCGGACCCTGTGGAAGATGCCTGGCATTTCCCGGATGTTTGAGGCAGCAACTGATATGCGTGCTACAAGATCCATAGCACTATCAACAGGGGTCTCGTACACCATGTTTTTCATAGCACCCCATACAAAGAAATCGATTGGAGATAAATCCGGTGAACGTGGTGGCCAAGAAACCGGTCCACCGCGGCCAATCCATTGACCACCAAACTGTCTGCGTAGGTAAGCACGCACAGCATTTGCGAAATGTGTAGGAGCGCCGTCATGCTGGAACCACATTCGCTGGAGACTACCATCAGGAACCTCATTCAGAAGATCCGGTAACACAGTCTGAAGAAATGTTAGGTACTTGGCACCGTCCAAATGGGATGGTAGTAAATACGGGCCCAACAAACAGTCACCGACAATCCCAGTCCACACATTGACAGCAAAACGTTGTTGCGCAGCTCCAGGTCTTGTACCGTGTGGGTTCTGATGAGCCCACACATGCCAATTGTGTGTGTTGAAGACACCCTCTCGAGTGAACAACGCCTCATCGGTGAAAAGAACATACGTTGGGAAATTGGGATCAACGGCTGTTCTCTGCATGAACCACTGACAAAAAATAACACGCTTGGGATGGTCGTCTGCTGTCAATAATTGCACTCTTTGCAGATGAAACGGATGTAACCCTTCATCGTGTAATATCCGCCACGCTGTTGCTTGCGAAATTCCAAACTGCCTAGCCATACCTCGTGTGCTAGCACCAGGTTGTTCCTCGATTTCCTGTAGGACAGCTTCCTCTACTGCTACACTCCGTGCCGATCTCCGCCTCCCTCGATTAACATTACTAGCAGCAAACGATCCTGTTTCACGCAGTTGGCGATGAATACGTGAAAACATTTGATGCTGTGGCACACGGCGGTTTGGGAAGTGCGCTGCATACAATTGCCTGGCTCGAAGACATCTTTCTCCTGCCGCACCGTAAGTTACATGCATATCTGCACATTCATTCCACGTATACCGGTTCATGTTACTTCTGCAAATTTACCTTGTCGAATGACAACTGACTGCACGCGTCAAACAGCTGTGCTTCTGTATGAGAGGTGTGTACCCACAGCGCCCTCTACACCACCATGCGTTCGTCTGTCCCCATACTTTCCTATGTGAAATCTCTTTCTTTTCTTATTCCCTTCCTCCCCACTAAATATTGATGATGAATTCTGAATCACCCTGTATATATATTCCCCTTAGATCCTGCTCTTTCTTCATTAATTCCATAATATATAGCAGTTTTAAACCTGAATTTCATAAATGCATAATTATTTTTATCGCGTGTTACAGTTTTCAAAATATAAAAATTAGACCTTTACTTCCCGGATCATAAGCGATCCGTTGATTGATGCCAAATGATCCAAAATGCACATTTTATAAATTGAAAACTGGTTCAATTTTCCAGGGGAAAAATCTTCATGAAATTAAAACTTTTAATATACATAAATTCAAAACTCACATGTCGTATTCAGTTTTGATGCCTGACACTATCTACTCTCTCAATTAGCTTAATAAAAATTGCTCACCAATATTCTCCAGCACTTCCTCAAAACCTTGGAGCGATCTTTTAGATTCGGACTTATTTTTCATTTGTTTCTTCTTTCTAGAACTGCTTCACTCTTTTTTTTCCCTTCACTCGTTGTTGCTGAGTTGGGCAACTTCATTCAACCAACACACCATCTGATCCTCTTCCTGATTTTAATTGAGAAATTTCATTTCTGCTAAGTCTGCTTTATTTTTTTTTGTTTTTTTTTTCTTTGCACTTTTTATGAAAGAAAAAGTGAGAAGTTAAGGTTAGTCTGAAATCAGAGGACCTCCGTTGAAGAGTTATAGCAAAACTTCTGATTACATTTCTCAGCGCCCTCCCTCCATCGGTTCATGCCGAAGCAGTGTCAACCAAACTACTGTAGTAAATATCACTTTACGACTCGGGAAGTTGCGGAGTTCCGGAAGCTATCGCAGTGATGACTGCGAGAATGCTGATCAGGATTATCGTAAAAGCTGAAAGCTGGACCGTGCTGATTGCATCTGTGATTCAAAGATTCGTTGACGTAGAAAACTAAGAGTTTTCCCTACAAATCTCCAGCTGTCGGTTCTGAAACGGAAGTTGACCTTAAAGCGAAGAACATAGAATAACAACTGGATTTTTATCAGTATAACTAAATCACAACCACAGGTATTTATATATTAGAAATGCATACGTTTATGTGTATTGTGGTAATGGGAAGGTAAATGGAATCATAAAAATGCAAACTTTAGTTC
This sequence comes from Ryuthela nishihirai, assembly GCA_038380435.1. NCBI lineage: Eukaryota > Metazoa > Arthropoda > Arachnida > Araneae > Heptathelidae > Ryuthela > Ryuthela nishihirai. Next base: position 114,847,139 of record JAWZYU010000004.1, read on the forward strand.
TCTGACAATATTTCTATGAAGCAATTGAAAACTTCTGAAAAAAAAAAAGTTACTGAGCCAAAAAGAAAGTAAAAATTGATTCTTCGATATAAAAAATATCAGTGGTGAAAATAAAAAACTGAGTTTTCACTAGTCACTTATCTAAATGATGATCCAAATGCATCTGTACCATTTATGATCAAATTAATTGGAATACATATATTCCACTATTAAAAGAGGCCACAGATACCAGATCCTTTTTCTGCCCGAAGGGGCTGACAGCTAATGGTGCAAAAGGCACCTTTGGAAAATTTCCCTTTAAACGTCAGATCATTATTTTCCTTGTCTCTTATCGAGCAGTGTGCAAAATCAATAGAAATTTGTTATTTCTTTTGTAAGTAATGAAACTTTAGAGGAATTTTGCTAATTTTACAATTTTTATTATAATGTTGCCGCGAAGTTAAACGTCATTTGCCAACAACCATGTTTCTCCCACGATCTTTTTTCCTCATAGATTAAAAAAGTACAAAGCCTGGTTTCTCAACAGTTGTTGAAATGTCTCAGTTGTTCTTAACGATCTTGTTAGATAATAGGTAACTTCGGTGCATCAAAACCGATCATTTAAGTTAATCAGTTAAAAATGGGAAAGTTACCGAAAATGAGATTTCGACAGTTTATTCAAGTTGAGATTGACCTATCTTCAGTCACTAACTGTATTAAAAAGTTATTCCGGTTATATTTTTCATTAGTTGATTTTAAAAAAATGCTCAACCGAATCACTGATACTACTAAGTGATATATTTTAGTAAATTAAAGAAACAGATTCTAATTTTCTGATATGTGAGTATAACACCCAAGAAATTCACAAGTATCAAAGGAAAATTTATGTGGAGCTAATAATATACATCCCCATCAGGTTTTTAAGAAGGGGGGGGGGGGGGTCATAGAAACTTATTCTAAGGCAAATGTCTGCTCCAGACTATTTCAGCTCTCTAAGTAAGAGATACCTCCTGCTAAGCTTAAAAAAACTTGCTATGACCCATCAGTATTTTTTATTAGAACTCTAAATGGAATTTTATTTCATAATGTGAGAATTGATTCCTTGAATTTTGCGAGCTATTCAAGAATGATTTCAAATGCTTTAAATTTATTCTTATAAACTAACAGCACTGAATATGAATGATATTATTGTAATCAGTCACACGACCTAGTAGCCTGATGTGAAAAGGTTTCGTTGTAACAATCTTTCCCCTTAAAGAAGTTAAACTGATTCAAAAATTATTGTGCAGCATTCTAATTAATTATCATTATTAACTGAGTAGATATTTATATATTGTTTTTGATGTGTTAATGTATTTTATGTTCACATCATTTTTTCACTTTTTTCCTGCTTTTTTATTGTTTCCATTGCCCTTTATTGTACACTGCTCGTCATTGAAATTGTCCCACCTAGAAAGAATAGCGGAATTTGCCTGATCATTTCCATGTTTGGAGGTATATGGACATAAAAGATTTTCATATCAACCCAATCAGTGCAGTAGAATGCTCAATAACATATCCAGTACCATGCTGACGTAGAAATCTAAAGGAGCAATAAAAACGGGAGAAAAATATTGAGCAAATGGTTTGCGAACAGTGTGCAATGCCTTTAACACGTGTAAGATGACGTTAAATACCGCTAACGGAATTTGAAAGGGGTCAGATTATTAGGTTGGCAGAATATGGATGGTTAACACGCCAATTCAACGTTTGTATGGGTCCTGATGCCCAAATGGTTGGATACTGTTGGCAAAAATGGGTACAGGAAGATACTGGACACAAAACCTCTGGTGACATCAGAAGAATGTCCAAATCGGAGGATCGACGGATCCACTGATTAGAGACTGGAAACATCTGTCTCAAGCAGCCAGATTTTCAACATTATAATATTTTGAGGAGAACTATTAGAATATGACTGCGAGAAAGGGACAGCATTTGCCCTGCCCATTGGCTCATTTACCTCCAATACCATCCAGTTTTAGTTAGCATCTGCAGTGGTGCAGGAAGAGAGATGCTGGGAAACAAGACTGAAATTGTGTTGTCTTTGATGGCGAATCACTTTCCTTTGGAAATCCAATGATGGTCGTATGCGTGTTGTGGAGACTCGCCGAGGGCAGAAGTAATCCAGTCTGCATCAGAGTGTATCATGCCATCTCAACACCAGGAATCATGGTATGAGGAGATATCAGTTACAATAGTCGCTCATGTTTCACCATTACTGATGGTACATTAACAGCAAGACATTATGTTGAAATCATTTTGAGACCAATGTTCTGCTTTTTTTACCCTTCATCCCAAATAATATTTTTAATCACGGCAATGACACGTGATGTGGATATGCTTCCTTGGACTTCACCCTCCCCAAATCTGTCACCCATTGAACACGTTTGGGATTTGATGGAAAGTTCATTAACCTCCATTTTTAAGCAACCCCTCCCACACACACAGGTGCACGAAACATGACTCAATGCTCACAAGGATAACCTTCCGCACTTTTTCGACTCTCTACCACGACGTTTCTCCTCTCTCGCTCTTCATGGAGGTCATACTTCTTATTGATGTACATCGCATTTTCACTAGCAAATATTGTTGATTTGATACCAAACAAACTTAATAATTTCTTATCCATATTGCTATCTGTCACTTGATTTGTGCTCAAAGTGAACACTCCTTGTAGGTGGAGCGATTTAAATAATGGGAGGTGAATGTTAGTGTTCATTGTAATACTCAAATTACATTTTGACTTTTGACGGGTATTATAAACTAAATATAAATGATATTGCTGTTGATCTGAGGTCTCTACTATCCCACAAATTCAGAAACATTGTTCTGTAGTCTGTAGTATTGTAGTGTGCAGAAAATATTACAATGAAGAAAAATATGCAATGCTATCGAAAAATACACGAAAACTGTACGAAAAAATGCAGGAATTAAGGAAAGAAGATGCCATATCAGCTCTGCCAACATATTCTCGGTTGAAACGAAAAAAGAGTTAACAGATAACTCAATTACGGTCACGTGTTCTAGGATTGTCTTTCAAAAGACTTAAGAAAATATGCTTTCAATTTCCCATTTTTATTTTTTGGAGCGATCGTCCGATGAACAAAATCAAATGTAACCTTAGAAACAGACATAAAATTTCCTGGATGACCACCGTTACATATCAATGCGAAATTTAATTTTGAAAGCGCCATCTTCTACCAGAAGTGCCCATTGTTTAACAGACTTTATATTTAAAAACACTTCATCATACTTGTTATTAAAAATATGACCTTATCGCCTATAAATGTTATGATATTGATAAGATTGAATGACATTAGTTCAATCGGGTCAAAAACTTTGGAGAAACATGGCAAGAGTCATTAAAAGAGAAAGATACATCGCAATCCAGTGTCAATGTGACGAGTACTAAGAGTCTTTTTCCTACAGCTTTTATTTTTTCAATTAATTTTGTTTATATTCAGAAATGTATTTACATTAATGCAATTTAAAACATCTAGCACCTTAAGCTATCGAAAGTCTTTTAATACTTAATATGTGAAGAAAAGCAATCACAGCAAAGCCTAATATGTTAAAGCTTAAAACAACTTCAAGAACATTTATGTTCTAGTTAAATCTTTTCTATACAAAGTTAATTTGGTTCATCTAACAATGTTTGGAGCATGATGTCATTGCTATTCGAACACAAATATTTTGTCGAAAAAAATGATTAGAACCGCACAAACTGAAACCTACAATGAAAAAAAAATCTTTAATAATTATAAATATATTATTTGTTCTCATATGGGAAATAATATTCCAAAATGTACCTTATATAGCAATTTGATATTGATTAAAAATAGTTTTCAAGTTAGCGTTCTCGTAACCGCACATGGCGATTGATAGGTTTAAGTAGAATACCCACATAACTGTGTCTGATCTGAAATCATCACTTTAATTATAGGACGGCGCTGTTGAAAAGATCTCATATGGAATTATTTACATTAAATCAAGCTCCAGTAATCTAAAGTTTCCAGCTTCGAGTCCCAAATGTGCCGGTGAGATTTTCCTCCTTAATCCACCATCCTGCTTCGATAAGAAAGTTGACATTTAGGGGGTTGGAAAAGTAGCCGTCCGTCTGATGGGACGTTACACCATGGTCTGTGCAGGACAGCCGCATCCTCTTCACGATAAAGAACACGATGGCTTTGCCTGATGGTTTCTATCGGGGTTCGTGTGACCTGCTCATTTAACTGTATACACAGGAGTCAACTCAGAGATATAATAACCCAACCTAACCTTAAACTCATATGGGTTTAGATAAAATCTTCTCTCATATTTTCCTGTAAGATAAAAAAAATCGAAAGACCACTTGCAAAATATCTATAGTAGGAGTTCTCAACGTGAGTACGCGGTAACATTTTTTGGGGTACGCCGTGAGTGCTCAAAAGTCGCTAGATGTATGTTACATAATTATTTTTTATTTTATTCCCATTGTTATGCTATAACTAAGTTTTATCTATTTATACAAGGGGTACACCAGTTACATACACATTTCCAGGGGGTACGTGAAGCATAAAAGATTGAAAACCACTGATCTAGAATATAAGATAACCAATGGTCAAAAGCTAAGTATTTCTCTTTTTTTTTTTAATTTTTCGAGACATGCAATACCGTTGCACACTTCGGAAACCAGCCTTTGATACAATTGTACTGAAAATGATGGATGGAAACCCTTTCCAAAAGAAATACTTCGAAGTAATGGAATCCTTGCAAAGAAAAAATCTTTTTTCATCATTGGTTCTTCTTCTTCCTGAAATCGTTTCCTTAGGTTTTTATCTGACTGTACTGAGTTGCCAACAAACTCGATAGTAGTCAGGTTTCCATACAGCTAAAACTGCAGGAATCATCATTAGTTAGAATCTGTAACTTCAAATGATGCATTTTATCTGTTTCCTCACGCTAAATACTTATTGCAAAAAAAAAAAGACGTTTCTCTCAAGCCCATGAGGGGAATTATCACTACTTTTTCCAATCGATCCAACTTTAGCTACTTGGTATCCCATTTCTGGTTACCAAGTTCCTAACGATGCACATTTTAACATTTCCTCTTTAAAACTCTGTGCGAAAAATTATGCACATGTTTTTCAAAAGGTCCTGAACAAGAAGTTTTGAATATTTCTATTTAACTGTTAATATTAAAAACAACATCCATTATTTGGAAATGCAACCATTGAGATGGATTGTACATTATTTTGTACATAACTTTTGCTTTGTATTTTATTTTTTATTTTTGTTCTAAAAACCCCTAACTTGTGGTAAAATATAAACTTCAATCAAGCTGAGCATAAAGCATTTTTTTAACAGATACAGTTAAATCAGTCAAAAAAGCTGTTTTTTACAGAAATTTAATAATACTCATTGTTTTTCTTGCGAACATGTGATTGTTTTGATAAAAGCAAAGATGGTCAGCACGTGAAAAATAATTTTACCATTTTTTCCCTATTTTTTAGTTTTTCAAAATTTTTAAATGATTCAATTTCTTTATCTTTGCATTATTCATTTTTGAGCCATTTGGTAAATTAGCGAAATTTATTTCAATATCCTACTTTTGGAGCTAATTGGTGATTGTTTAAAATGGCGATGTTTTCCAAATGAGCAAATCCGAAACCATTGGTTGGGTTGCCTTAAACACAGCAAAAACCAACTAATTTACGACAAAATCGAAAAGAGCGATCAGCGCTCTTTTAAATGGAAAATTAAAACATCTAGTGGGCAATAATTTGTTTTTGTGTGATATAAAGTAATTGCAGATAACCAAAAACGTTTCAAAGGATTTTGAGCTTTATTTTTTGTGTGTGAACAAAAAAAAAGGATTAAAACGCTGTTTCGTCCATATTGCCGAAGGTACACAATCAGGAGTCACAGGATATTGACAGAGCGTTTGGTTTGTACGGACGGATTCTCAATTCTCACGGAAAGCAAAAAAATACCATCAATATATATTCTCTTTTAATTTCATTGCTGCAAGTCAATTAATTCTTTTGCTTTCCATCAATACGAGTTAAAATCACTTTTATAATGGCATGAGGATGCCTTGAAAGTCCTTAAAAAATTCAGCTTTTTCCAAAATCCGAAATATTCGCTGCCAAAATGTGTGATTTCACTATCACTAAATACTTTATTAAAGATATATAATAACCGATTAGAATTGCGAGATTTTAAGATTCACATTTTAACCTTAAGACAAAATTCATTTTATTACCAAAAGTACCAGGATACTTCTATGGAGGCTAGGATCTAGAAAAAAACTAGAAGAATGCATATCACCGTTGTCGCATATGGTAATCTCGTTTTCAAACACAATGAGGTTTGTTGAAATAATAGAACCTCTCAGATATACCTGGTAGTAATTTGTTAGATAGATATAGAGGAACAATTGTCATTAGCCAGGTGGGATCTGAACCCACGATCTCCTGATAACATATCAGGTGCCCTGATTATTGAGGTACCTTTTCACCCCTTAAAAGTGAGAAAATGCAAAGTGTAATATTTTATTAGTACTTACGTAAGAGAAAAAGGATTTAATATTTTATCCTTCAATTTAAAAAGTTGTTTTCTTACACCCCTATGAGAAAAAGGATCAGAGTATTTCTGTCAGCTGAATATCTCTTGACACTACCAAAGAAATTTCAAATTTCTACCAGAAACACATCACTTTTAATATTCGTTAAAAGTTTGGCCGTTTCCTAATTTACAGATTTATAAATATATAAATTAAAACTAATTAAGGATTTAAAAAAATTCGAATTATAATTATTCATTATTATCAATACATTTCGAAAAACGTTTTCCAATCATTTCTTAAAACGAAACGGTTTGCGTTTCTCACCCGCCCTGGGCTAAGGGAGGGTGGGAAACTCAGTTGTGATCTTCATGTCCGTCACATTCAAAATTCTGGCAAAAATACATCATTTGCAATAATTGCTTAAAATTTTGAAATTTTTGTTTTTAATTTTTCCACTGTTACAGGCGAAAGTACAGCTTTTGCGAGACCTGAAAAGTGCGAATCGTAATATTTCATCGATACCTAGCCAACTCAAAAAGAAATTTTTAATTTATCTTTAAAAAAAATTATTAGCTCTCAAAACAAAAAAAATCACGTTTTCCCATCCGCCCTGGTCTAAGGGGTCAATTGATTGTTGCCAATGAAAACTTCATAACTTTCAGATTGCACCACCAAAATTTCAAATTTCTAGCATAAATACATCGTTTTTCAACCTTCGTCTGAATTTTTAGAATTTTTGAATTTTTCCACCGTTAGAGGGCGCAATTATATCTTTTGGGAGATTCGGAAGTGTGAAAAGTAATGTTTCATCAATACCTATCTAACCCGAAAAAGAATTTTTAATTTATCTCTAAAGACAAAAAAGTTTGATATATACAAATGGACATTCAGACCGCAAATGTAATTTATGTGGAGTTTTTTTAAATTGTGCTTGGGACGAAAAAGAATGATTTTGATGAGTGACGATAATTATTCCTTATCTAATATGAAAGTTTGCTTGTTTCTTTGTGTGCTTGTCCCTTACGCACTCGTCCCTCAAAAGAGCTAAAAGCGCCAAACTTTGCATGAATTTTCCCTTCGCCCAAGGGGAGAATATAGTCTAGTTACGTACCAGTGGAGTCAACCGAAACCAGTTTAAATTTCTCGAATCCCAGACTTAACATTAGTGATGGTCAAAAATAAATCCTGCAATAATAATTCTTGCGTTTGAAAGGGGAAATAGTTCAATTTAGTTCTTTCGATTTCACGTGATAAAGCCATTATCTCAGGAATGATGCTATAGCATGAACGTGACACGAGTGTTTGAAATAGCTCAGGAGGGCAGGGGCTTTTTGCGTAGCGGTTCTAAAAATAAAGAAAAAAGCGCATTCATTGTGAGAGCAATACGATGTGATGCCTGCTTACTTTCCGTTGCTTATTAATTTTACATTTGTTTAATTTTCAGGTACGTATTTCAAATATTTGTATCTGTGTGTATAAATCTCGTATGCTATCCAATGAAATTCATATACACTGCTGGTCATTAAAAGTGCAACACCAGGAAAGACAAGCTATATTTAGTGAATACAAAGCTTATGTTACAAGGATCGTTCTCTTTTGTTGGGATCTTATGCAACCACGCCAATTCCCGATTCCGCCTGACAAGCACTACCAGTTATGAAAAGCCGTGCCTATCTAGAGCCGGGGGCAAGAATGCGCCATATAGACGCACCTCAACCCCGACCTCACATGGCAGCAGTCCTATAAAAGGAAAGCTAACCACCGGAAGAAACCTAACTTTAATCTATTCCCCGGTTAGTCATGAACAAGGATATATAGATACAAGTTCGCTCGGCATCCGGGGTGGAGACTCTTAGGGAGGCCCAGACTTTTAAGAGGGCTCGACCTACTGGGGCACAAATCTTTTCAGAAGAGCCCTCGAACTGCTCACCCAGAACACCTGATAGGTGAGGTCTCAGACACCGTCACCGTCCAACTGGCACTCCAACCGGTCGGCGGCATCCTCGACCTCGGTTGGTCTTGGCTATGTCCAACCGGGGACCCAATCTGGCCGGCACAGCCTTCGACCGGGTTGCTGGGCCCGAAGCCCCCCCACCACCACCACCACCACGCCAAGGTGGTCCTCTATCGGGGGGAGGATGTTACAAGGATCAAGTGATTACAAATACAACTCGGTTAGACATGTGGAATACAAAGAAATCAGTATCATCTGTAGCCACCGTGAGTGGCAATAACCGCTGCTACACAGTCCGGCATTGAGAGGATGAGACGTTGGATGTGTGTTAGGGGAATGTCAATCCATGCAGTTTCGATACGTAGTCAAAGTTCATCTGTTGTAGCAAGCTGCTGGTGTCTGGTGTGCTAGTCGTCGTGAGATCATGGACCAGAAATGTTCAATTGGGGACAGATCAGGCGAACGAGCATGCCAAGGCAGAACTGTCACATGGTGGCTATCCAAGAATTGTTGGATGATGTATGCCACATGTGGTCGGGCATTGTCCTGTTAGTAAATGGCACCAGAGAGCCCATGAAGATAAGGTACGACCACAGGCTCCGACCACAGGCTCCGACCACATCTTATAGTGATGTAGCGCTGGCTGTTCAAAGTACCGATAATGTGTACGAGGTGCGTGCGTGAGTGGAGTCCAATGGTACCCCATACCATAACACCAGGGGCTGGACCTGTATGGCATTGCATCAGGCATGTCTCACTGAGCCTGTCACCACGGTACTGCCAGATATGGATTTATCCATCATGATGCTGCATACTGAAGCGGGATTCGTTTGAAAAGACGATGCGATGCCATTCGCACATCCATGTGTAATGCAGTCGCATAAATCTGTGTTGTAAAGTCAACGGTAGCCAAAACAATTGCCGCCTAGCAAAGATGTCCTGATGCTGCAGACGGCATCAAACCATACGTGCAGACACTGGTTGATGTGCAACACACCCTAACTATTGAGCTGTGTTTGATGTGGCTATACGATCATTCAAAGCCATGCGCATGAGATGTCTGTCCTCAGGTTCGTTTGTGCGACAGGGCTGTTGAGATCCCTCACGTCGAGGAGTTCGTACCCCATCTACCCACTGACGTCATATTCTCATCACTGTGGCTGCATTCCGTCCAACACGAGCACCGATGTCTCGGTATAATAATCCACATTCCCATAATCCCACAATTTTCTGTCGATCAAAGTCTGAAACCTGGTCGTATGGATGCCGTATTCTTCAACAAGGAATACTTGATTCTTTAGTGTGCATGAACTATGAGGAAACAGAATCCCAGTGCTTTACACCGGTTCTTTGTAATCTCCTCTTATACCACTTCTAGGGGGTGTTACTGTCACACATGATGTGCATATGTGCTGCGCTTTGAATCATTTACATGTTCTCCCATGGGCTACCCATCTTGCATATTTCGGGACAATCTGATGAGTTCTTCCTGGGGTTGCACTTTTAATGGGCAGCAGCGTATAACTAAACGGTGAGTGTAAATGCTTTCTAATTCTTTTTTTCATATATACTTATATGCTGACAATTTATTATTATCAAAACTCCGTTTATATTCTTTTCATTCATTATCGTGATTGATAGCGAATAGTCTGATTTGTTTTACGAATGCTATATTATATAAGTTCTCTATTTTACATATTTTAGTATTCGGCACAGTGGCTTTATCCGTCGAAGATCCTTATTCGTCGTTTTTAGAGTGCTGATTAAATAAATCCCCCAATGCCTGTTATCAGGTTTTTTGATTATTATCATTCTGTTACTGCTTGTCTATCGATCAGTCTTAAACAATACTCGGTAATTATATAATTTTTTTTAAATTGTATGTTTTTGCGAATGCCGGTAAAGCGAAAAATATTTTATATGAAATGACTTTTAAATAATTAAGGTAAATTGAAAAATGAGTTAAATAGTCTTCTTTAAAATAAAGGTATACATTATTAAAATTTGGTAAATAATAAATATTCTTCTTCTGCTTGAGACGTGGAGAGTGCCTTCCGGTTAGGTTTTAGGGTTTCTGATCTCCCTGAAAGAGGGAGAAGCATATACCGGGGCGGGGGGGGGGGGGATTCGATCGATCGTAATGAGTTTTATGGCAAATGAAACTTGCGATGCTGGGAGTGACATCTACTATATGCTTCAGAGAATTTCAAACCCGAGAAGCAGCTGATAAATCTGCTAGTATAATGTATAACGAAGAGAGTTCTCTGTGTGCATATATGTCTATCTGGCCTGTCTGCCTTATGCCTTCAGCCCCCTAAGAAATACAGGCACCAAACTTTTAAGGACCTTTCCCTTCACCAAGAAGAGGATTAACGCTACTTATGAAAAATGTATTATGAAGAAGGCTATGTGCCGACATTGGGATCAACTAAATCCATTGTGGATCGAGTGGAATTTCTTGGAATTCCCTTTGACTTAATATTAGCTGTTTCAAACCGATGTGTACCATAGACTTAATATTGGTGTCTATTCAAAATAATTGCAGCCACCAACAATTTTAAAAGAACAAAGAGTTAATTTTTTTTCTGTTTTCGATTGATGAAGTTTTCTTTTTCCAGAAGTTAATAAATAGCACGAGGTGCTATAAGTTTTTTTTTTTTTTTTTTTTTTTTTTTAAACGAAGGAGTTCGAAATAGCAGAAACTCGACACGAGCTACTTGGGGAAACGAAATAGTTCGAAATCCGAAGCATCGCCAAATAAATATGCTTGTAATAATGAGCAATGACACACATCGTTTATCAACGCTCAATGAGATAACATGTAACCATTCGTTCGTTCATCAAATGACTCTTAAACTCTTTTATTTTAAAAAAGAAAACATGACGTTTTTTAAGATATAAGCTTACTAGGTCGGCGAGATGTTATAAGTTATAAAGATGCATAAATTGAATTCCTTGAAAAACTTTTAAAGTTAATTGCTGTAGTATAAATAATTAATACGTCCTAGGTGTGAAAATGTTCCAGAAAACCGTCCCGTCATCAGTTAAGCACTTATTTCACGCTCCACCATCCGAGATCTGTCGCTATGGGCAGATGATATAGCAAGGCAATAAAATGCGCAGGAGATGGACTCGGATCAGTGGCCGATTGACGCGAGGAGGAGCTGAAAACTTTTAAAAAGACGGAAAGGCAAATTGAAGAAGTTTTCAGGAATGAAATGGAGAAAAGATTCAATGATGTGATTCATGGTGCATTTAGGGAGAATTTTAGTCTAGCTGTGAGAAGAAAGTGATTTCTAAAGGAAAATAAATCTGAAAATAAAACTTTAGTCATGTGTACAGCCTCGACACTTTATATGATCATTTATTACCAGGTAATATTCAAATTAGCGTAATAAAAGCTATGCATTAGTTAAAATCTTCTTCACATCTTTGTGCGTTTTGTGTTCCGTTTCGCGTAATACAATTTGATCAAGTTAATTCTAATGAGAAATGATCAGTTAATACAACGGTTTCAAACCATTTTAAGCCCAGATACTCATTTACCCTCTCTAACCTTTGAGTGAATTCAAAATATTTTTCTCGTATAAAACTAGATGAAATAATATTTACAAGCTTTTAGTTTACGAGTTTTTTTTTTGTTGATACAAAACATGTATAATTAAGGTAATCTAAAATCGATTCTATATTCTGTTCAATCTATAATATTTTATTTGAAACTCTCAAATTCAAGAACTCAAGAACCCCCACTCCCAATTTTTAAAATGCCCCCTTGAGAATCACTATGTTACTACTTCCCCTAAACAGATATAACTAAGTTTAAAGATTCACAGTTAGGAAACACAAATTATTGCCATAAATTCAAAATTTTCAATTGTGAATTCACCATTATTTATTTTGCACTGTTTTGATTTCGAAATATTACACTTAAACGCGGGAATTTAGCCCAAAATTTAACAGCCATTCAGGAAGTCTCGACATTAAATGCAATCATAAAAATATTAGAAAGCATCATAGCTCATGAATTCCTCGAAATTACTCATTAGTTTCGTAAGTCCGAATCAAGCTACTGAAAAATGTTACCTAACATCCTCAGAACATTTTTTTAATCGTTGCTCCCAATCAGTCATCTTCATTTCACTCGTTATTACAAAACTCCATTAAAGTGTATTATTTCTAATGCCTTTTAGTATGTGCAATATAACATGATAATAAACACAAGTATTAGACTTCATTTCCATGCAAAAATTTCTTTAATCCAGCATAAACTCAGCATAACTTTATATGCTCTCATAGTAATCTAACATAAGCGGAGTATTTCTCTTCCCTGTCACTCATGGAAGAGAAACATCCTGTTGATCAACCTATGTGCGAAAAGTAAGCTGTACTCTGCTTAATGCTACAATATCGAATCTCCAGTCCAGGGTGGTCATGAATTTGGGAGCATCAGAGGTAGAAAAGAGGGTAGCTGGCTGCCTCCCTCCACCCGCCAGTAATCTCCTGGACACTAAAGTCCGCTTTCCTTGCATTACCCTGCATTCTCTGGGGCCGGTGCGATGACGGGCATGCCGCAGCCCGGATGAACCCTTCATATTTTCCTTCTCATTAACAGCGCAGCCTGCGGCTGCCAGCATACATCCGCAGCGCAGTCCCCAAGCAGCTCGACTGAGGCTGGGCTTCGCAGAGCGGGCAAGGGGGACATTCGCTACACGAGAGAGGGAAGGCGCTGAGGTTCTAGCACGAGTTCGTGCAGTGGCGCGAGCGCTTTGGAGACATGAGGGCCAAGAGGATCAGAGCTAATCCCTCCGAAATAATGGAAATCGAATGAGTACTGGCCGACGAGGGAAGACGCCTGGCGTTGGCGATGACGCTAAGGATTTGTGGCTTACCCTGGAGCTGACAGAGGAGCAGCTTCACCATCTGCTTTCGCAGCTGGGATGGGAGAAAATCATCCGCGTGCATGTGAGGCAGCATCGAGGAGTAAATGGGGAAGAGAAACAAAAGGGGGGGGAAGGGTGGCGACGTCATCAGCTCTGGTATAAGCTGGTTGTTCAGATCCAATAGCCTTAAACGGTTCGTTCGCAGCATAGTCTTGCGAAACCCTGCAACCTCTTAAATCACACTACGGCTGATAGATCTTTTCCTAAACAACCTCGATGCAGAAGAGGATGAAGTGAGTAGACAAGGGTGGCGTGAAAATATCACCGCAACTGCGGATAGAATCTATTTGTGGGAGGAGAAATTCGCGATTCAAATCCAAATTCGGCAGAAAAGAGTGAGCTATAACTGTTCTTTTCTACGATTATCACTTGAAGAGAAAGATATATCACGATCAAAGAGGCGAGAGGGAAAGCACTTTTACTCTGTATGGATACAGATTTCGAAGCGCTGTTAAACTTGCATAAAAAGAGTAAATCTTGTACTATTTTATATTTAAACGATGAGGCTGATATTCATAAAGTTGTTTTACGAAGAAATTTATGTAATTTACGCCCATAAACTGAAAATTGTGACGAAATTTTGCTCTGAATACCATCGTCTCATCTATGCAACTCGCAACTCAGAACTGCAGATGGTTTCTTTAGTGTCATGTTAGACATTAACCTAGGGTTTATAAAGTTTCCCAAGGTTTCCCAAAATTCAGATTTCCCCAATTGAAACACATCATATCAACTTCTAGAAAAGAAAGGCAAATGATATCGAAAGAGAGCCATGAGTATGATAATATATTGAGCTATAGTCCAATATGCAATGGAGTGAAACCTGCAACATTACGAACACACTGGATGATTTCATTGGAGGTTGCTTTTCACCAGTATACTAGTGAGTTTCATTATCGCTCTCCATTTCCCCTGAATAATTTTTAGTGGAGGAAAATAAATCAGTCACCATCACAACGAGCTTTTATCCGTTCCACAATTGATGTTTTTTTTTTAATCTCTGTCGATCAATATATTTTTTTCTGAAAAACATATGTCGATGGGCTTGCAAATAAAATGGGACGTTAATCGGTTTCGATCCCTCATATTGTCACAGCCCTATCTCCTTATATTCTGAAGAGATACAGAGAAGCACATCGAGTTGTTATGTTTTGTTTCTGAGCTGCACTATTGTACACACAGATTGCTAAATGGCCAGTTCACAAGGATCGTAACAGTTCAGAGTTGGGTTGGGAAAAGTTTCTATACATAGTGTTTGGGAGGTAGATAGAATCATCTCATCAGAGACATCCATCGCCTTCTCTAATATGTACAGAATCCAGTTTCTCCGTCCACTAGCCATCGCTTAACGCCAAATCAATCGACTCTCAGTGGTTCAAAATGGGTAAAAGTTGATCGAAACTTTTACATGTGAAAATTTAGCTTCCATGGATGCAAAGGCAAGTAAGTGGACTATGTTAGAAAACACATTTCAAGTCTAAATTTTTTCGTTGTATTTGTTAAAGCGGCCGGAAGTTAAGCAAAAAATAAACAGTTTATTTAATCAAAACACAGTGTGAAACAAAAAAAAAAGTTTCGCATTGTTATCTAGATACATATTAGGATCGGAATTCAGTCAGAAGAGATAAATAGTTATTATTAAATGTTTCGTGAAATTTTATTTTAATTCGAATTATTATTGCTAGATTAGCTTAAGTAACATTTTGGCTCTATTAAGGAATTTTTTTCCGAAAAACAGAGAATATTATGTGATCTGCAAAAAAAGCCCTGTCAGATCCTACTAAAAATTTGCCAGGGATATATTTTAGACCTTTCTATATGCGATTTAGAAAATAAAAATATCATCCCGTACTTGCCCCTTTTTTCTGTTAAGACATGTTGCAATTGCTTCATTTGTAAGAGCAAATTTGAAAATAGAAGCAAAAAAGTGAGAAACAACATCATATGATTTTTTTCCCTAATATTTAAACTTCACTTAGAAGGGTTACACCAAACTTAAAACAGCAATCATTTTAGCACTCAAATAATTTTAATACACAGTTTGGCAGTGGTAAAGGAAGCGGCATTGCCAATTGGGCAACTCTCGGAGAAGACTCAAGAAACGAGAAATAAGGACTGGAAAAATTTCGAGAATTTATCACACACACATTAGCCATTGGACGCAATACTTTGGATTCTATCATTTCTTCGTTTCGAAAGCATTCCCAAAAGAAACTGATTCCAACTCTGTCCAAATTCATTGATAGGCCTCTCCTTACCTCCTGAGGAAGAAAATTATTTCTTATTTGAGCATGAGTACTTTTCCTTAACAGATGAAATAATAAAATGTGAAATTCCAATTTTGTTACATTTTTCATGTTTGTATAGAGACAGTTCCCAATAATGCATTCAAGCAAACTAACAATTAGTAACGAACCCTCAAATTTTCGTGTGCTCTTTCATTACTGACGCCCCCTGCATTTGCTCATTTCGCTTACCATCTGGCTTTGACCCTCAATATCCCTGTAAGATTACAGATGTGCAGAGGCACTGTCAAGCTCGTATCGAATCTAAATATGAGGTTGATATACAAACATGCAATTGGTATTTTGATATTCAATTTTCCTTCAACTATCATATTTTAACAAAATGGTTAAGGACTTTAAGCCATCTTGTGTATAAACTGGTTTCCTATCCAGTGGTTGCTCGTGTGTTTTTAAATAGGTGGGACAAGTATATTTTTACGTACACAGAAACCAACTTTAATCCCGTCACCATCATTCAAATTACGGGCGAGTTCCCCCACAGTATTCCTTCTGTTGTTGTGCCATACGGAATAGCCTTCGCTCACCCCTAGCATCGATGAGCCATGGTCAGCCCACATCTTGCCGGTGGTTCACGGTTTTTCCCTCCTCGGACCACTTTTTGAAGGTACTAACCACGGCTGACTGTAGCACCCCATAAGCCTTGCCATCTCGCAAATGCTCTGCCCCAGTCGTCTGGCCATTACAATTTCACCGTTGTCAAACTCACTTAAGTCCGCTGCCTTTGCCACTTGAAGAACAAGAATAACACTGATTAACAAAGCTCAGTATCAGGTATTATTTATATCGCTTCTTGACCTACACAAGCGCCGTCATTTACCTGCAGTTGCTTCGATTTGCATAAAGACGCGCTGGTCATAATGTTTTGACTCTTCGATGTATATGTATATTGTGTCCTCCTCCTTTGTCTCTCTATGTTCGGGCTAATCTCCTTTCTCCACTATGGGAAAATGGGCACCCAATGGGCTTGGAAAGGCCGCATATCGTCGGATGGGACGTTAAGCCGTGTCACCGTGTGCGGGAGAGCCATACTTTGCATACGTTAAATACCATGCTGAATGGCCTTGACGGGGAGGCTACCATCTGTCACCTAACCGCTGTCGTGTGGGTCACTTTCCAATCGAAAAAAATCGTTTAGTTATACACTTGAAAGGTTTGGCCAAAAAATTGGAAGAAATTATTCAGATTCAGCATATCGATAATTTATTTTACGACTCTCAAGTTCTTTTGCAATGATACGCTGGTTAGACTAGCCTGATTTGAAGGTCATTATATGAGATTTATTATTACTCTTATAATCGACAGATTTAAAATGAAACGTCACATTCTTGGACCTTATTACAATTTTACGATAAGTCCGCGAAATGAAACAAAAATTTTAGTCAGCTGCATCATTTTAAAAGAATAGTTGTGCTAATTTTTCCTTTCACCTCAAACTTTATGAAATTCACGACGAAGCTGAAAGCTACGGCTGCTAAAAGCAGTTTAGACACACAGAGGAAGCGATAATTTTCGGAACTGTAATATCGGGCAGGAAAAAACTGAAATGTTCTACAATGCCCTTGTATTAAAAGGATTTCGCTGCAGTTCCACCATTAACCACAATAGTTACGTTAGTGTGTCCAACAACTCTCCGTCCCGTCCTCCTCCAAGCGCTCTGAGTCAAACCTCCCATCCTCTTGTCAACGATCCCCGACACTAATTGCGTCGTGCATGGAGTGCAATATTTGGCTTGCTAATCCCTCAGCACCAGAGTCCACCTGCAACGCATACTCGTAGCGCTGAAGCCAGGACTGCGAGGAATGTGTTTGTCACGAATTCCTAGAAAGGCTAAAGCTCCAGAAGCGGAGAGTGAATATCGTCTGTCCGAGCCACGTTTCATTTATGAAACAATGCTGTGCTGTCACTGCACAAGCAAGACATAATGCCTTTCTGCAATACACCTCATCAGTAACAAAAGTAGGGTTGCGAAACCTTCTTTTTTTAGCAGTTTCGTCACTGTTTCTATAGTAACGTGGCGAGTAATTTTCAATGTATTGAACATTACTATGTAGTAGAGAGTTAGCCGTGCTCGATAACTATATTTCAGAGAGTTGTTAAATTAAATTTTCCTCTGGTGAATGTCTGAAGAAAGATAAATATTTGGTTGATAAAACATAGTAAGAAATCATTTGATCATGCTGGTGTCCCATTAACTGAGTGGCTGTTCGGCTTTCTCGCAAAGCTTCAGCGTTCGAATTGTGAATCAGTCATGGCTGTTAACGTTTTTAGTTTGTTCGTTTTTCAACATAGTTCATTCAGAAAGAGAGAATAAAAATAATGCACTTAGAATTGCTGGAGACCCACGAAGCTAAAAGCTTATTCAGGATAGAAATATACGTTTATTTGATTTGCACTGTTTCCCATATTTCTTCTACTTATCTGACTACATTTACAGGCAATTGTACAGCAAAAATTAAATTTCGCCCATGTGCTAACTATACTCAACAAACGTTAGGCGTGAAACGTCTTTCCATTAATAACTTTTCCTATCGGTAACGTGCAATACTATCGATTCATAAGATAGGCGACGGCAGTTCCCTCAGAGCGTTCAGACCTTTGCAGTGAGTTTGATCCCGATCCACCACAGCTAGGAGCCCGATCTCGAAACATTACACAGGAAGATAGAAGTGGGGCCACTGCACTGAATTTGGGGCCGATCGATCAAGTACGTGCAAAATCACAGAGAGCAGAAAAGTTCTGCCACCAGTGATGTGACTCCATTAGTCGGACGTACAAGAAATGCGTGTCCGCAAATCCATTCGACATTGGGAAATACACTTATTAAATAATCCGTTGATTAGCTTTTCTTATTAAAAGAAATATGACTCATTTTTCATATTATGTTTTAGTGTGTTGGTTCACTTATTTAATAAGTTTTTCAGTTAACTTTTTTTTTACTATATGAAGATAGGGGATAATTATATCGCTAAAAGATTGAAAATGCATGGGCTTTTTCGTCCCTCGATCATTTACCACAATTGTTCATGAAAGATGGCAAATGGGAGCATTTTTTTTAATTTTTAGTCTAGCGTTTCATCACGTAGCGGTAATATTTTATGTGTATTATCAAAAACATTGTTTAATATTGTATTTACATAAGTTTTGGCATCATCAAATCCTCAGATATTTAAACCTGTTTTGAGGTTTTCTTCTTCATTGGTAATCTATGCCTATTACGTGACGACTATATAAAGATTAAGAAAATTATTTGATTAATAACTGTAATAATAGCTGTATACTGTGCTAAAAAATATTCGAATGTTTTTTCTCAAGCATCCAGTCTACTTACCATTGAGGACTAATAAGAGACTATGAGTATAAAACGATACATAGAAAATATATGAGAGAGGTGAAATCTCATTGGAAACGAAACACAATCATTCGTTCTCTTCTGGAATTTAAACCAAAAACTCTCTGGTTCGCAGCCAAATATGTAAACCAGTAGTAACTTCAATTCCAGTTAAAAGCATTTTTTTTAAGAAAGCAAAGAAATTTACACAGAATACATTAGTTAAAGATAGATAATATTAGTTAAAGCGAAAATAATTAATTACCTGTTCTGCTAAGGAGGGTGAGCTGGTTCGAGCAGTAGTACACGTTTCTCATTAGTCTCATCCGCTTCAGAGACGGATGAAGTGCCTCGAATCTCAACCAGTGATCGGACACTGGATTGCGGAGGAGATTCACACTTTCGACAATATTACCATCTGTGGACAAGACGCCAGACGTCGCCATCCACCTAGTGGCGGCTTTATTGGAAACCGTGCCACTGGACCCTGTAGTATGGCAACCATCAATTATTTAGACATGCGCGATTGAATTCTCCCTCACATTGAGTTCTGTTCTTAGATTTGTTCCCTACAAAGCGGAATTCTGTCCTTTGATCGTTTGCTAAAACGTTCAATTCTGTCCCTCACTGTTCTCCATCCGAAGGAATTCTATCCATTAAGAAATTCACTTTTGAGGGCAGAATCATGCGAACAAAGAAACAATGGTGCGATTGTTCGTATAATGTGAGAGAAGCTTATAAACAATCTATAAATCTTAAAAATTTATCTGATTTATGGTGAGGGATATCAGATTGAAAGCAGATTCAAATTTTCGGTTAGGAGAAATTGGTTCAATGCACTTGCAAAGCTGTGAATATGTTTTTTTTTAATGAAAAGCATTCAAAATGCCTCCTATCAAATCTACACAGTTTCTCTACTCCTAAAATTTCTCCTACATCTAAAACTTCGGATCCTCATTTTTGGCCAGCAACTTTAATTTATTCACTGACATATCAACTGTATAAGGAAGGGATTTTTTTTTCTGAGTGAAAATCTTGAACCCCATTTAAATCTCATGCATAACGTAAAGTAAAAAGAATCTTGTAGCAAATCAGACAGATACAAAATCGAAGGTAATAATAAAGTAAGGAATTATATGCTTAGAATAATAAAACAGAGCATAAATGGAGTAGTTTCTACGGAAATTACCAGAGGTTATACTTCTATTTTCTTCTATAAGAAAATAGAAGAATAGACTTAGAAATAAAACTAACTAATTAGAAAATAAACTAGAAAATAACTTCTATTTTCGAAATACAGGATTTCAAATATTGTAATAGTTTCAAAAGTATTAGCCTATTATGCTCCAAGTACAATTATTTACATAATTGTGCTCATAAAATTTTAATTTGTTTGATAACAGAACTTCGAGAAGAACTGTGGGTTTCGAATTGCCTAGAAGCGCCAACAGACCAGAGGCGCCAGCATTCAAGGACTACGTTTATTTATTTAAGTAACAACAAAATTATCCCTTTTTCAATTCCAAAAATGCATAAAACATTATTTGTAAATATCTCTGGCTGAAATGCCGTTCAAGAAACTTTCTCTCGTGACCGTCGAAAGTCAACTTTCAAAGGATATCGATTGCATCAACAGCGGATTAGCAAACGTATTCGACACTTCCATGTTATAAGAATGAAAAAACCACATTCAAAGCTACATAATTCTAAAAAAAGCTTTTTTACAGAAAAGTGTCAGAAGTGTTAGTTACAGATTGTAATTGAATTTATTCAAAGCTTTATTATTTTAAATAATATTTGTTTAATAATTAAAAGGTACTGAAGCTAAACAATTCGACCACAGTCATTGCTGCTACTCATTCTAAACACTATTTCAAAATTGATGGAAATCAAAAATAAAAATATTAGACACACTTCTAAAATTACATGTAGTCTACTAACAACACTGTTTTTAAATATTTTTAACTTCAGAAACTCTTTAAATATTACATATAGAATGCTCAGAAAAAGATTTCAGGAAACTTTTAAAATTTAAAAATTATTTTCTGTGACATTTTTCTATGAAAGATTTATTTGAAAGTTAGAGAGCACTGAATATACCTTTCCTTTCCGACAACATGGATCCAATACTTTGAAATAAATTTACAGTAATTTGATTATAACCAGAGCAAAGGCAGCAAGGAAGAAAAATCTTAAAATTTCAAAATGAATAATTTTACTTTTAAATGCTACTGCATACTGAATGTTATAAATTATATGCTATGTATAATATTAACTCATTACATTACACCCAATCCTGTTTTTACACGGATATTTTTTACACGATTTTGATTTAACACTGTTTAGAAAAAAATTCCAAATCTCTTTTTCACACGATTTAGATTTAGATTTAACATGGTTAAGAAAAAAATTCCAAATCTCTTTTTACACGATTTATTTTGATCTAACAGGGTTCATCTAGCCGTCCCATGGCCGAGTGGTTAGCGCGCTTGGCTACTAATCTAAGGGACCTGGGTTCGAGCCCCCGGTAAGGCATGGCTGTTTGTGTCGTTTTTCTGCTGAGGTCCTGCCATCCTCTCAGACCTTCTACTATGGTATATAAACTGACAGGCTCCTGTCAGACCTCTGTGGCAAGCAGCTGCTTGAGGGGGTATTTATTTATAACACGGTTCAAACGGCGCCTTTTTAAAAATCTCCATTTGAATTTAATTCTGAAAAAATATTTCTATTCAACAAAAAATTCTTAGAATTTACATTTATTACAAAGATGCCGCTTTTATGGTCACATTTTTCGAAGCAACTTTAACTTTTAAAATGTACTATAGATACACATTTTGTGCACTAAAATCCCCAAAATAAACACTACACTAACATAACTTCACACCAAATTTTCTCTATTTTATGAAAAATTTGTACAAAACTTACTTCATTCGGAATAAAGTGGCAAAATTGAGTTTCTGGAATTCCCTTCAATTTTATCTTCAATACATACATTAGTCTTGGTCTCTCATTTCGTGTTTAAAGTTAGACGTGTTTAGATGTTTAATAGAAGAAATCGAAAAAAAAATTTGTTTTGCGTATTGAAGTTTTGTGTGCATAATATAAATTTATTAAATTTTGCTGATAGGTAATTTAAAATTTTTCATCATCTCATTTATTAACTACAATTCATACATTTTTCGTAAGCCTTACCACAATATATTTTGGTTTGAACGAAGCTACCGTAAAAACCATCAAGAAAAATTCAGATGCTATTAGAAAATCTGTGCTTTCTGGAACAAAACTGAGCGCTAAGTCGTCATCGTACACGATAGATATTGTAAAAGTGAAGATGGAAAAGGCACTAGTAATGTGGATAGAAGATAACTCGAAAAAAAGAATATCTCTAGACGGAAATACCATCAAACAGATGGAATTACGAACATATAAGCAGATACAAGAAATGGAACCAACTACATCAGCTCAGTTAAACAAAAATTATGAATTTTCTGCAAGTACAGGTTGACTTGAAGGATTTCTTCAAAGAGATGCGTTTCATATTGTAAAGATAAAAGGTGAAGTTGCATCTGCAGATGAGCCGGCTGCTACAGAATTTTGTCCAAAACTAACCCAAATCATTGAAGATGGTGGATACACTCCTGATCAAGTTTGGAATGCAGATGAAACTAGTCTTTTTTGGAAAAAAAATGCGAGTACAACCTACGGAGCAAAATCATAAAAATCTGTTGGTGGCTCTAAAGCAGCTAAGCATTGTGTGACCTTTTTATTTTGCAGCAACGCTTCAGGAGATCGTATATTAAAATCACTGTTCATCAATCGATCCGTAAGACCACGGTCAATGAAAGGTGTAGATTTGAATAAATTGCAAGTGTATTGGATGACAAACCAAAAAGCATGGGCTACAAAAGAAATGTTTAAAGAATGGTTCCATAAATGTTTTGTTCCAGAATTAAACGCTATTTGGAGGAAAAAAATCTCGAATTTAAAGTTCTGTTGATTATAGGCAATGCGCTTGGCCATCCTATTTTGGAACACCACAATGTGCAATTTTGTTTTATGCCGCCTAACACGACATCCTTAATACAACCACTAGACCAGGGTATAATTGTTACATTTAAAACTTACTACCTGAAACGAACATTTCAATACATTTTGGATAAACTAGATAAGGATTAAACACTAACATTTATTGATGTGTGGAAGAAATTTTCTAATTTAGATTGTATCAGATATGCTGGATTGACGTTATCAAAATTAAAACCATCAACTTTAAACGCATGCTGGAAAGCTATTTGGACATAACGTGTAAAAAGCAAAGATCCTGTACCCCCAAATGCGACTGAATATCTTAATATCATCACTTTAGCACATGCAGTTGGTGGAGAAGGATTCGATGATTTATCGTTTGCAGATATTGATGAATTGCTGGTTGACAAAAGCTCTTAGTGAAGATGAAATAATAGAAGTATCCTTATGACTACTGATGAAAAAGAAAAAAGTGATGGTGATGAAGAGGTTCCATTCACTTCAGGTATGATTAAAGAAGGGCTTCAAATGGCTAGTAAATTGGAAAGTCATTTTCTTAGACATGATCCCATTGTCGAACGAGCTGAGCAGTTTAAACGTGAAGTCATGTATGGCGCGTTGTCAAGAATTATACAAAGATCTAATCAAAGCAGGATCTCAACGATTGATTACAGAGTTCGTTGTCAAAACTAATCAAATTTCAGAATCACTGAAAAGAAGTGATAATTTGGTTCCCCATGCCACAGAGAGCATTTCACTATTAGAATGTGAACACGATGGCCAAAATGTTTCAAGCGATGAAAGTGATTTAATTCCAATTTTACGCAAACGAATGCGTCTATTGTCAGAAAGTGAGAACAAATAAAATCTAGTTATGTAAGTCATACTTTTCTGCATTTTGTATTCTTGAATTAGTGGCGTATTATTTTCTTTATAAAACATAATTTATTTTATATATGCACATATAATTATTTTTATAAATTTATAAAATAAAAAAAAATGTATTTAAATGAAAGAAATTCAAATAAATATTTTAATTAAAGATTTTGATGTGACTTGTTTGAAAACAACTTATTATTTGTACTGGGTTTCCATGTCTGGAACTAATCTTCTATTTTTTTTCATATGCACTGTATCTTTTTTAACACGTTTCTTTTGCGCGATTTTTTCGGGAACTTGTCTGGCGTGTAAAAACAGAATTGGGTGTATATTTATAGTATCTGGTAACAAATCTCTCTTATTTATCGTATAAATTCCCATACCATTTCGATCGCAATACTTATTTTCTTTATTGTTGTTATAGTCAAAAATTTATTTATTTTTTCTAAAATTTAATTTAGATAATAAAAAACAATAATAGAATTGTGTGCACTATTGCTTTTATGTCTGAGAACGCGTAAAATATAAATCCAGCTTTAAAAGTAGCAAGGTTTGAATAGACCAAATTCTTCTCCCACCATGAAATAAATCCGACTGTATTATTTACAACCAGTTAAACCCACGCCAAAAGTTTGGCGCGAAACCTATTGATAACTCTTCCTATCGATAAGTTCAGTCACCGCTTTCCACCACTCCAGTAACAATCAAATCCCGCCAGAAGTTTGGAGCCAAACGTATGTCCGTTGATAACTTCATTCGCAGCTTTTCACATGTACTACTCACAACTACATCCACAAGTAGATCCCCAGAAATTTCGGACACTTCTCAAGGAATCTCTCCCGACTCACGGTCGATAGGAACCCGATCTGTTAATCCAGAAGGGTTAGAACTAAGTGGAACCAGGTAAAGTTTCTTAGCAGTCCTGTGAGCCTTTCGTCTCACTTGTTCTCGCTAGCCACGTTGTAGTGCCGTGGCGGTACTTTTGAATTTTTTAACTTTTGTAGTAGATATATATTATACCTCTTTGAGGTTAACGTGAATTGTTATTTATTAGGGTGTTTAACGTCCTCAGGTGTAATCAGTGAAGTGGTTTATAGAAAGTTTGTGCACATAATTTTTGTGTGAGCCACTTTATGATAGTTCTTTGTTAGGCCTACCACCACGACTCGACGCGTGGTCTGGTGCCTGGTTGCAACAGAACTATCTCTCGGCTATGGGAAATATTCTTTTGTGCGAAGTAATGTTTTGTTAAAATCATTTCGATCAAAATATCGTCGTCGCTTTCAAGACCTCCCAAGGTAAAAGAAAGTTTTGAAAATTTTAATAAGTAAGTGATTTGGTTTTATATTTGAAATCTCAGTGATATCTGAATAATAAATTTATTTGGTTTATAGTTGACAGTCGCTGATATTTAGTGGTAAATGATTTGGTTTATAGTTGACATTCGCTGATATTTAGTGGTCGATGATTTGGTTTATAGATGATATTTCACTAATATTTTAGTGGTAAAATTTTTGGGTTTATAGTTGACCTTTCGCTGATATTTAAGTGGTAAAGTGTTTTAGTTTAAAATTGACATTCGCTGAGAATTTAGTGCTAAATTGATTTGATTTATAGCTGAAATTAGGCTGATATTTAAGTGGTAAAATTGTTCGGTTTATATTTCGCTGATATTTTAATGTTAAAATTATTTGGTTTATAGTTCATGTTTCGCTGATATTTAAATCGTAAAATGACTTAAATTTTACATTCGCTGATATTTTAGCTCTAAATTTATTTAGATTAGAGTTGGCATACCACTGATATTTCAGTGGTAAAATAATTAGGATTTATAGTCATTGCATTTTGAATGTAAAATGATTTCGTTGAAGCTGGCATTTCAGTGAGAATATATATGCCTTAAATAGAGTGAGAATGTAAAATAATAATAAATACCCCTTCAAGCAGCTGCTTGCCACAGAGGTCTGACAGGAGCCTGTCAGTTTATATGACATAGTAGGAGATCTGAGAGGATGGCAGGACCTCAGCAGAAAAACAACACACACAACCATGCTTTACCCGAGGCTCGAACCCAGGTCCCTTAGATCAGTAGCCAAGCGTGCTAACCACTCAGCCATATGCCATATATATATATATATGAGAGTGTATATGCCATTAAATAGAGTGAGAATGTCTATGCCATTAAATAGAGTGAGAGTGTATATGCCATTAAATAGAGTGAGAATGTATATGCCACTAAATGTGATTGAAATATTATGAATAGATGTTTTTTAGCTTAATTTGATAAGTGTTACTAAAAACTTAATTTATATGAGAGCTAAACAGTCTAATTATGACAAGGCAAAGATATGAATTACTAAAATATTTTGTGTCACAGTGACACAAAAGTTTTCGGTTGTGTGGGGTTTCTCATTCAGATTAAATAGAAAGATCTCATGCATGTGTAACAATTCAGCTTTTAATAAAACCTTTAAAGATATTTTAGATCATTCCATTTATGCTGAGCATGATAATCAATCAATATATGATAATGATTTGTTATATATGAAAATGGTTGTTGAATTTTACTTCAGTAATTACATTAAATTGCTAACAAATTTTAGTTTTTTATTTATTTATTTTCTAGCTGATCATGTGTTTCATACGCCTTGTTACTCTGTGAATAAAAATGCAATTTTACTAGGATGTAAAATCCTAATCCATATTAAATTAATTACACTCTTCTATTGTAATACATGCATAATGTGATAGGTAAATACAACAGCTAAATAAATTATTACTGAATCTCAAAGTTAAGCATTAACATTGTAGTACAGATCTGAAGAAAGAGATCCCACATTTCTTTAGGGTAAACAATGATAAATATGCGAAGAAAACATATTTATTCTTATAATCCTTATAAGACGATTATTGCACTCTAAAAAAATATTACTCGTGTAGTCTAAATTTTTATCAAATTTTGTATTGTACCAAAAATTGTTTAAGGTAAATTGGTAAAATATTAAGGCAGATTTGAAAAGGATGTAAAAATATTTCTTGAAGAATTTAGGATGCAATAATAACAGAATCTTTCAAGAGAATATTTTAATTTACTGCCCTTTTTTATTTAAGTGGAAGCGATCTTTCGTGAAATATTTTTCCCATTAATAATCTTTTATTCTGGATTTGATGTCAAAAATTCTGGAGAACGTTTCGTACGAAGCAGAGTATGAATTCTTAATGAATTTATTGTTGTAGACTACTTAAGTGGTAGTAATTTTTCGTGAATAAAAATATGCAAGGTTTGATTATTTAATAATTAATCATTCTGGAAAAATTAAAACACAATTAAAAATTTTGAATTGATATAACTGAAGAAATGATAAATGGCATATTGCTTTTGGCATATCGGTAAATTGCTTACTCTTATAACATTAGATTGGCTTTAAATAATGAAGTATTTAACGAAATGTAAGGGTGAAAAATGCTAATCAAACACTGTCGTTGTCACGTGACATATGGCCTTCTCCGTAGAGAGGGCTTTGGACCAGGGCCGACGTTAGTTATTTTGCACCCTGGAGAGAACTCGCACTTTGCCGCCACTTTCTCCAAGTCTGATTTTAGATATTAATGATTTATTTAGCCAAATTTAATGTCATTTTTAAAAGCAATCGAGAATCATCTGTTAAAAAAACAGATCGTACTTACTTAGGTCAACCTTATTACACAGCTACGGTCGTTAGTTTTTTTTGCAAATTTTCAACTACAAAAATTGCCGTCCGGTGCAGCAGTACCGTTTGCACGTGCGGTAGCGCCGCCCCTGAATGTGATCACTAAAGCAGTCTGAAGGAAAGCCTGATGCCATGTGATTTGGGGCTGGGCCATCGGAGTCCTATCAGAGTAGAGGCCTGTCGAAGCGCAAAGCTCGTATCTACGGCTGAACGCTTTGTTTCAATATTTCGTATCACCCATTGCTTTGTCTTAAAGTGTAGATGCTATTTCTTTATTCTATTTTATAGATAAATATTAAATTTATATTATATATGTATATTGTTTATTATATTGTTGAAATTGAAGTGTATTTGTAGTAATTATTATTGTTATCATGCGACGCAAATGTTGTGTTCCTGCTGCCGTAGTAATTATGGTTGATCGCCATATGTAACGCTATTTCGTTCTCCTAAAGACGAAACTGCAAAACAGCTATGGCTGAAATAAATCCCACAGAAAGATTTTATTCCCAGTTAGGAGAGTGTCGCACTTTGAGGATAACTCAAAATATATTAAAAAAAACACTTTGAGGATAAACTCAAAATATATTATGATGAACTTCCCAGTGATAAAAGCCCTTAAAAGTCTTACGAGGTACACCAAAATTAGCTGTAGATGCCTATCCCAGTATCTTTCCAAACCTGCCTTCATATTTGTCCGAAGCTAGTAGATCAACAAGAGTAACATGTTCAGAAAAATAGAGCTTACAACTCTAGATAAGAGGTGCGAAGCTTAGTTTCTGCGTGATATTGAGAATTTGACAAAAAGCAATAAAATTAGATTTCAATGATTTTTTTTTAAATTTCTTACAAAGGAAGAAAATATTTGCAATAATTGGATATGTGTCAAAAATACCAATAAGGTAGAGTTAATTTTATTAGAAAGCGAAAAGCTTCCACCTCAGGTAAAAGCTTATGTTTATATAAGTAATAATTTATCATATAGTGCTTTAATTGATAATTTAGAAATTCCCAAAAGAAAAATTTGAAAAATTGGGATGTTTCACACATTGTTTGGAATCTTGGGATGAAAATCTTCATATACTTATGACTATTAAAAGTTTTGCTTTTGATAATGTTATTAATTCTAATTATTTCACTTTTATCATAAACTCAGTTATTATTGCCTTAAGAATGTTGAACGATTTAAAAGACAACTCTAATGAGAATGTGTATAGAATGAATTCAGTATCTTTTATCATTGAACAGTTAAATTTATTTAATGTGCCACCAAACCATTATGCATATTTATCTGATACGCTGCCTATTTGCATACTCACTTTTCATGAGATCTCCAGCTTCATATGGATTTATACGCCAGTGTGGAATTACAATGGCTGCCACATTCTCAGTTATTAAGGAAAATGTCAGGGGATATTACAAGTTCATTTGGTTCTGATGATGACGTCATGTATTATTTTAAAAAGAAGGCTTTACTTTTAAATGAAAGGGAGAAAATAATAAACATTCTTATTGATAAAATTCGTATTCAACCACATTTTCAGTACAAAGCTGCGAGAATACTGGATACTTCATACAACACTATTGATAATCTAGCATATTCTGTACATACCATTATGTTATTATCAGTGTTTTCAAATAATAAATATGTTATATCTTTTTTGCCAGTAAAATCTTTAGCAGCAGAAAACTTATTTGATCACACTATGAAATGTATTTTTGCCATTGAGGAAATGGGTTATCGTGTTTTAAGTATTATTGCTAACAACAATTCAATTAATAGAAAAGTGTTTGATTTATTTCCCAATGATGGCTCATTTCCAGAACCATTGACATCACATCATTTTAAGAAATAGAGATCACTTTTTTTCTGCTTTTTGATACTGTACATTTGTTAAATTTCAGCAGTTGGTAGATGTGTACAATTTAGAAAAACAATCTGTTTTTAAATATGGCTCTCTTTTGACAGAAAATGCATTATACTCATCAAATGTTCAGAAACGAAATGTGAAATTGGTGTCAAAAGTGCTTGACAGGTCTAACATAACTGCTATGGA
Source organism: Ryuthela nishihirai (assembly GCA_038380435.1). Taxonomy (NCBI): domain Eukaryota; kingdom Metazoa; phylum Arthropoda; class Arachnida; order Araneae; family Heptathelidae; genus Ryuthela; species Ryuthela nishihirai. Next base: position 114,876,904 of record JAWZYU010000004.1, read on the forward strand.
ATTGATTGGTCCAAAATATGATGGTAATCCTCTATGGTAGGATTGGAAAGGCACTACAGCATTTCTGTCTATCATAATAGATTGGGGGAAATAGTAAATGTGAAATCATCTAACAAAATAAAAAATAAAAATAAATACCCCCTCAAGCAGCTGCTTGCCACAGAGGTCTGACAGGAACCTCTCAGTTTATATGCCATAGTAAAAGGTCTGTGAGGATGGCAGGCCCTCAGCAGAAAAACGACACAAACAGAAACCAAACTTGAAACCAGGTCCCTTAGATCAGTAGCCAAGCGCGCTAACCACTCGGCCATGGGACAGGGATTAGAAAAAGAAATCAAAATATGTTTCCAATCTATTCGATGAAGATTCACAACTTATATTTCTGGAACAGTTCCTGTCATGGTTGGAAACTGGAAATCAATAGGTAATTGGAAAACATCATGGAGCAAAGAGACATTTGATTCTGTTATTCAGACCACCAATCATTTATACGACACTTTTTATTAGATGACTGTAAATGGAATTTATTCTGCTTGGAAAATTCCAAGCAGACAAATTCGAAGCCCGCTTCGGTCACTACCGACAGCTAAGTGGGTGCAATTACCATGTGTCTTTACAACAAATATGTGAGGCTGAAAAAAAATGAAAAATAACAAGCTTACTAAAGCTTAAAATAAATAATAATAATAAATAAATACCCCCTCACGCAGCTGCTTGCCACAGAGGTCTGACAGGAGCCTGTCAGTTTATATGCCACAGTAGAAAGTCTGAGAGGATGGCAGGACCTCAGCAGAAAAACGACACAAACAGCCATGCCTTACTCGGGGCTCGAACCCAGGTCCCGTAGATCCAGTAGAAAGTCTGAGCCACAGTAGAAAGTGGTTAGCGCGCCAAGCCAACACCACCTAGAGGAGAAGGCCGTACCACTGATTTGTGACGTCAGCATTACTAGACCGGACTGCCGGCAGAATAGATTGAGAGATAGCTTATCCTTGTTAATAGAACTTCCCATTTAGATTTTGAATATTCACTAATAAATCATTAAAATAATTTGTTTTCATATAATTAAAAAAAAATCCCACATTTTTCTAATTTTTTTTTTAGAGATAACTTTTTTTTTTGCTTTGACTAGTATTGTAAGCCATTAATTACCGTTTCCGATTATACAGATAGCTTTAAATTATTATTTAGATAATAACACTCTTTAAATGTTCGGAAATTTCAAAACTTTTAACGAATTTTGCAAACGATCGATTAATGTATTGAACAAGTACTAAATTTTCACTCTTAAAGGATTCTAGAAGAGCGAAATATATTTAGAAAAAAACTACTTGTTTCAAAATACCACAGATATCTATTTTTTTTCACAAATATGTATGTATATATATATATGAGGTCTAAAACATTATTTAATGAAAACAGTATGTTTCAATATTGCATATTTTAAGAAAAACAACCAACAAATTCCACATTAAAAATACTTTTATTTACAATATGAGAAAACAAATATATATAGGATACACATTACAATGAAACAAATATTTCATTGTTTACTTTATTTTTAAGAAAATTGTGCAATTAAAACAGGAAAATTCACCAATCATATGGGAGAATTTTTAAGCAATATGAAGGAACTTAATATTGTGCAATACTATTTAAATGGAAAAGGAAAATTTTATGATATTCCCTTCATCCCAGTTGAACTCTTTTTTTTTTAAATAGTTTAATAATGAAAGCTGTTTTTAAAATGCATCACATTAATAAAAACTGTTTCTAGGACAACTATGACTTTTAAATAAAAAGAAAAGAAAAATTGCTTTCCCAAACTTTTTCACCCTAATGCGTATTAAAACTAATTTCTTCACATAACATAGAAATTTTTATTCTTTTTGCTATCAAAATAAACTTTAATAATAGGGGAAAAAAATTCTGAAGAAACATGAAAGCAACATCTAAATACATGTGGTCAAAAGGTTTGAACAGATTCAAAATACAACAGAAATATAAAATACAATGAGTATTATACAATGTAAAGGTCACATTGAAATATCCATATACACTCAGTGATTATTAAACCTAATTCCATGTTATGTCAATGGAAAGCTAATTTCAAAGCTATGTAACTGATAAAATGAGCTTTTATGAAAAAAATAAATAAAATGAAGATCAATCAAATTTATCTAAATCTATGTTCATTAAAAATCAAAGAATTATGAAAACTGGGATATTTAATATGAACAATGGCTGTTTCAAAATATTGATCTGGGAAGTAGTTGAAATAAGTTAATCTCAAAACAGTATCCCATATTATATTTTATTAGCATAGTTTTAGCAGAAAATGTAACAATTATTTAAATTTTCACCAACTCTGCAGAATGCGCATTACTGTTTAAGATGTTGATATATAATAAAATACCCCTTCAAACAGCTGCTTACAACAGAGGTCTGACATGAGCCTGTAAGTTTATATGCCATAGTAGGTCTGTGAGGATGGCGGAAACCCGGCAGAGAAACAACAAGAACAACCATGCCTTACCTAGGGCTCGAACCCAGGTTAGTAACCAAGCGAAGCCTCTTTAAATACTAAATGAATATTATTGGAATATAGAAAATTAAGATAGATTTTTAACTTATATATATTCAGTCATATTTTCCCATGAAATGTTTATTTTAGAAATTACAGAGCTTTGAAATTACCTTTCCATTGACATAACATGGGATTGGTTGGTCATAATTAACAGAGTGTATATGGGGTAGTTTCATGGCAGCAAACACAGACTTTTATAACACAGAATTGAAAATATTTATGATAATATATTTGTACATACATGTAATAAGAAAAGATTTAACTTGTAAAATTTGCAGCTATACATATAATTAGTAGAATTGTAGCATCATCAGCAACTCAGATTTAATGACATTGCAAAACTTGAATTAAGTAAAAATAAAGTACTACAAGCAATATATATCAACTATTGAACATTTTACTAACATTGAATAGATAGAATTAGCATCTAAAATTTTCTTATATTTTTATAGAGGTCAAGCTGTTTCAAATGATTCAGTATACTCCAAATGTGCAAATCAAATTGAAGAATTAAAAAAATATCTAGATGTCATTTACATAAAGGTTGATGAAGTGGCAAAAATAAACTACACCAGTAGGTTCTTAATAGGCTTCCTTCCCAAAGGCAAGTCGACAAAATAACTTTAAATTTGTATGGGGTCAAAAATATACAGAACAGAAAAAAATGTTTTGCTATTTTGTAAAGAGCATATACTTAACATGCCTGGAAACATATTAAATAAAAACATTATTCTAATCTTGACCTTCTGCAGAGTTTTTTAAATTTGAGTCATTAACTATTATGCATATCTTAATTGCCATATCTGGTGAAGATGCTTTCAAATGCTAAGAGCAACAGGGTATATTTCCTTTATAAACAGATAGCCTTACACTAAAATTTAATATTACTTGAACTCACTATCAGTGTGAAACCAGTTATTAACAAAGAACTTGGAAGAAGAAAATATGTATCAGAACCAGTACAAGGTTTCTAATAACATAGTCAGTCATCTCCCTCCAAGCAGAAACTGACATCCCCCAATGATACAGAAAACCTTATTGATCTGTTGATCAGGCTAGTTCATAGGCATATCAAACACCCATTGGCAATCACTATTAGAAATTTAAAAAATCCTACATTTGCAAGGCAGAAGAAGCCACAAGATATGCATATATATATTAAAGAAAAATCAAGGAATAAATTAACTTCCTAAATCTCCCATGGCTTTTACAAAAACCAAAGATTGACACTTAAGTTTTCTGCTTATAATGTTCTCAATTTAAAGTAATGAAGGAAAAATAATATTCAGAAAATTCTATTTGCAGTTTAATGAGTTTCAGTTGATCGTTTCATCCAGAAACTGGTGGTATATGTTCCAACAGAAAATTATAAATTTCATACCCCACTAAATGCATGTATAACAGAAGCAATGAAATGGATTGGAAAGAAAACCATATACTCTCACATACTGCATCCATACTGAATAGCTGTCCAAACAAAAGCATCCACCCCAAGTATTTGATAAATTGATAAAAAAATTTAAAGACAACCAAAAATATAATTTATCTTCAGGGGTCCAGCCATAAGAGTATAGTGGGAAGTGAAAATGTTGTGGAATTGGCAAAAGATCACTCAAAAGTAACATTAAACACAATATTAAGAAAAAACCTACTGACAAGTGCAGGTAGAGATTCCCTTTGATCATAGATTTAGCCACAAAAGACATGAAATCAGTAAAATAAAACTGAAATAAATCTAATAGACCCTGTACAGTAGCAAAATATAGTTAAAGGAACTGAAAAATAGCTATTGCAGCTTGCATGCAATAAAATTTCCACTAAAATATTGCAAAACATTTGACAATAAAGTTAACCAGTTTTTGTGTCTAAAAAACAATGGTTGAAACAATAGCACACCATTCCAAAGGGTTTCCCACCATTGTATTTATTGGGCTATAATTATTTGAAGGTGGGTCTATGATGTTGTGGAGACTTTTCCATTACAGTGTATCATTACTTTCCAAAAAGCTTCATGCTAACTGATGAAAATGACAACCAGCTATTTTTATCTCCCTCCAAATTTGATATTTCTTAACCTACTTTTTAACATTAGGTTCTTTCAGGTACTTGCAGACTAACCAAGTACACGAGCAGATGGACAATCCAAAGACTCGTGTAATAAGAAAAATCAAACAGCATGCTTTATAGAAGATCCATTTCAATTACTGGCTCAAAGCCTGTGGAAATTGTTTTACAGATATTAAAGATGAATGAAGATTAATAATTTCTTTATTTAATTATCTTTATTTAACAGTTTAAAATAAATTATCTGCATTGGGTGAAATTTAGACATTGGATTCTGGACTCAATAAAATATTTACTTAAAAATATCAACCACTGATATCAAATTTGTAACATGATTGAGATTACCAAACATAAATTTTTGAATTATATTAAATCTCATAAGAGTAATTTTTAAGGTGTGAATTTAGACAATCAGCATTTTGACTTTAACACAATATCAAATTGTATAAAAATCTTAATATAATTTTCTCAAAGTGAAAGTAACATACACAAATTAATCCACAGTACCTCATTGAATTACTAACATTTAATCACTATCAAACTCCTTAAGTATTATGATGATAATGAGTATAGTGGAAAAATTACCTTGAGCCAGGTGAGATCCAAACACATAACCACCAGACGTAGGATTACTCGATGCCAGTGTTATAAAAGGAGGATATGCTTTCTTTGTGAAATAAAATAAGTTTTTTCATACTAAGTTTTTTGCCAAGTACTAACAGTTGAGTCAAAAAAAAACAATACTCATTAAATATACTATAAAATATATGATGCAGTGATTTTTATTCCTATTTCGTAAACAATCAAAGGTTATTTCTCCTAAAGTGTCATAATGATTAGTAACTATGCACTGTCATAAAAGGTAAACTTTCTGTTATTTCAAACTCTGACTGAGGTAGTGGTCAGCAATGCTTTCAGTTTTGGGCGTAATATTTTTTTAAAGTGTATTTGTGGATGCTTTAAAAGTAGTTGAACAGTACCTCTCCATCAGTATATGGTTATTTTAGAGGTCAGAAAACTTTCTCCCAGTTTTCATGTCAAACATGCTGGTTTCTCTTTCAACATCAGATGGTGCAAAGTGGAGTTCACACACCTATGTATGCAAAAGAAATATTGAGAATAGGTACAAAAAAACCTCTGATGAATGATAAACATTAAAACAAAAATCCAAACACCAGGAATACTTTTCACCATACACTAAAAAATTTTATTCAAAACTGAAGACTTTTTACCTTCGAAAGTAAAAGCTATAATTGTATTCAAAACAATTCTATAATCAGTGTATTTTCTAAGATTTAAATAAAAATCCATGGTTAAAAGAATGAATTCTCCCAAGGAATGCACCTATTCTACCAGTAAGCTGGTTTTTCTCAATATTTCTAGCACTTCTTTTATCATATATAGTTCACCTTGAAAGCTAATGCTAACCATCTAATAGCATTCCACTGCTAGTACTAACCATAAAGTGCTTTTGGTAATGTCACTATAAGGTGATAATGTAAAATAAAATGCGAAAAAAACTGAGCTGAAAATCATTTAAAACAACACTCTTATGAATGAAAGTTTAAAGGTTTGAAATATTCCAGTCCAGGAATTGAGCCTGAAAACAACTCCAGTAATAAGTTTATTATTTCAGACAATTTCCTCTTACTGTAATTTTCAGTTTATTAGGCATAAATTTGTTTATATAGACAGCACCTGGTATTATACTAATGCTGAAAGGTATTAGGAATTGATTGGTCAGGAAGTTTACTGTTGTCGACAGTTTCTACAATAAACTTTTACTATTACATATCAGTAAAATCAAAAAACCTCAAATTTTTGTGATAATTTTTGGATTTCTTCAGTTGTAAAATCCAAACCAGTGGTCAGTACAGAGGATAAACTTTGAAGTTAACTAGAAAACAATATTGTATGCATTTGTGGTGTTTAACATATTTATATTCACATAATAGATGAAATGACAGATATCCCCTCAAATATTCTCTAATATGATTATAGAATACATTTGTAACAAAATTAAAACAAAATCTGCAGTCACATGTAATAAAGATATGACAGTAGACTGTTATACCTTTATTAAAATATACCTGACTTATCTCATTTTACAATGAGAGTGATTGGAAATATATGCACTTTTAATTACTCCTTTGAAAGTAAAAAATTCTTTAACTTTACTATTAAATCCTTTTTCAAAATATCCTTTCATTTATTAATCCATATATACGCTAGGTGTAGCCCACCCATTCTTTAATATCCCTATAACTTGACCTGATTTCAGAGATATAATTATGCAGAATAATTTAATGCTGAAAGTTATTAGGAATTGATTGGTCAGGAAGTTTACTGTTGTCGACAGTTTCTACAATGAACTTTTACCATTACCTGTCCTGCTTTTATTTAAAAAAATAGCTGATGTGTGAGGTAGGCAAAACTTCAGCAGGAAAATAATATATATTCACAAAGCCATCTCTAGGCTTTGAACATGGTTTCAATTTGTATCCAAGTATACTAGTAATAGCACCAAAATAATTTCTAATACTTATGCAGAGATTTTATATTTAAAAGTAGGTTTTCCCATGATCTTGCCTTTGGCTTATATATGTATTTCAAGTTTAACAGTATTATCGTATTAACTTATACGAGATATATTTGAACTCTATGGATATATAAATATAGTGATATAACATTAGACCCTGAAACTATCCCAACAAAAGTACCAATTTCTTAACTTACTACTGTAATCTATTAAATAAAAAGTCTGGTCACTGTGAAATATTCTTTTCTATTTAAGCATTTTAGCATATGTACATTCGACATTTTTTATTCCAGCATATTAGGTTTCTTACTTAATAAAAATAACGTCAAATTAATCCATAACAGATCAATGATATTATATATGTATATTATATAAACGTAACATACAATAGTTAAAACGATAATTTTTACTTTAGAAGTTCATAAGTATGACAACAGATATTAATACAGAATAAAGTTCTTCTTACCTTGGATGCTTTCGTTGGACAGAAGTTTTGCCTTGGTATTGAACGAATCCATTTCTGTCGCAAATCAATATCTTCTGGAAATTTAAAAACTGAGAATATTTGTTCCCCATCGTAATTGCTCCTGCACTGAGGAACGCAGCAGCGCGATGGCATTTCTCTAAAAAAAATCAATGAACGTAATAACAAACCACACTAAATCATACGTTTTGCCGAACTAGCTAAACACTAACAAAGACAAGATGGAGGCGACGCTACTAGCTACGGGTCGACTAAAATTGACGTCATCAGAATCGCTTCACCGACTGGTAGGGCCTTCTCCTCTAGGTGGTGTTGGCCAAGCGCGCTAACCACTCGGCCACGGGACGACTAAAGCTTAAATCAGCCAAATTTAGGGAAATATCTGTTTCTGATCTGTGCTCTTTCTTTGTAAATGACACCGTTGATATCCAATTAGATGATAGTGAAACAAATTTTGTCAAATCATGTGTTAATACACATATTAATTTAGAACTAACACAAGATGAGGTAAATAATATTATATATATATATTGTTGGCTATGCATGCCACAATACAAAAAAGAAACGTTTTGTGTTACCTATGTTGATCATTTAACAACCAAAAGGGATTTAGTATTGAATGTACCTCAGTAGCTAATTAATATGTGTGACCTATCCTTCTGAAGTTTCAATAAATGTGGAAAATTATGCTATTATGTTTTTCAAACACTGACATCTAATAATGTAGAGCAGCAATTTTTGAACTGCAAAGATTGATTATTGGCATATGTTAATAATGTAAAGCAGGTTTTAAAAAAAGAAACAGTGTTTAGCATAGATTTTCAGTGTCCATGAGGGAATAAAATAATTGATATGTTACATAAAATTATATTCACATGTGGAAATGTGCATATGCATAATTACACCCAATCTAAATATGCACTAAAAAATTATCCAAAGAGAACTAAGCACTTTGGTGAAATGATTGAACATATGCTATCTATGTCTTTCTGTTAAATTTTACTGGTGTATTAGTCACGTCTAAAATGATAAGCATTGGTATATTTGATGTGGTATTCAAGTAATTATTTGTCTTATTTATTATCATCAGTATATGATATTCAATGTTATCATTTTTCCATAACAATCTTCATAGGTTATATTTCTTATGATTATGAAAATCTCCTGGATGTTGCACTGAATTCTGTAACATTTTTATATGCCAATACATATATTTTGGTATTAGCTACAGTAAGACAATAATGTATTCCTCATGTGCATCAATATGTACTTTTCTTAACGTTAAGCTGTATCAGTTATATTTTTTGTGATTTCGTAACACTCCTGGATTTTGTAGTGAATTTTGTAATTTTTTATAGTATAAGCTTCAGTAACACAAAGATATACTGCTCATTCATTCTATTTCTTGAAATTTCATTGTTCTACTGGAATGTGTCAATGATAGACATTGGTTGTAAACTATTATTTGAAGCATACAACATGATTGAGTTACATTTGATGTAGATGTCAAATATTTATGTTTTTTTACTTACTATCATGAAATCTCAGTCAATAGCATTTAATATTACCATTTTTCAGAATAATCTGTATGGGTTATATTTCTTATTATTATGGAACACTCTTCAATGTTACACTGAAAAATGTAATTTTTTCACATTTTTGTATTCTTTATCAACTTTAGTAAGGCAATATCATAGTGCTCAAATGTATTATTAAATTCCACTTATCTACTGGTAGGTCTCAGTGATCTACATTGGTTGTCACAAACTATTTTCTGAAGCATACCATATGATTGAGTTATATTTAATATATTTGATGTGGACTTCAAACATTTATTTCTCTTCTTGGAATATGTGTGGTCACTGTTAGCAATATTATTTTTTTATATTCATTTAACGTTATTAGAAATGATTGTCTTGCAGATTCAAACTGACCTCATATCTGAAGCAAAAATAATTCTTTTGAGGTTTTCAATATATTTAATTGTAAATATTTCAATGTAATCTTTACAATAATTTCTTCATATCATCATGTTTGTTCATATCTTCATATCATCATGTTTCATATCATCATGTTCGCAAATCAAGTCTTGTTTTGTTGTTTGTATTGGCGTTTATTTCAATTTATGTAATACTGATGATTTAATCTTAGTAAGAAGATAATTCTAGTCTTATTAATAAAACAATTAAATTGCACTGATCATTTCGTCAGCTGTGAATGTAATTCTGAACTCAGTAGCTTTCTACTTAGAGCCTAAACAATGTGAGATTTAAAAGTTTCATATGGAATGTAACCATACTTTCAGTGAGAGCTGTATATGTGATATTTATAATGATTGTTAAACCTTATCTATCGTTAGTATGAATATATTTTGTTAACCTGAGAATAAATAATTTATCTATACCAATATTTATGGTAATGTTGCTCATATATTACGTTCCAGAATTTTTTGACAAAATAAAAAAAAAAAGAATAAAATTTTGTTTTGAAATTCAGGTGTATCCCGTTTTTTTAGGAATATGGTTTACGATTAAATATAATTAATAAAAACATGTTTAAGTATTTCAAGATAATACAGTTATTGAATATTTTTGACATCGAGAAATGAGATTTTTTTATGTCTGTGCAAAATAAAATATTTCCTGCAAGAATGAAATGCTTCTTCGCATTTATTATAAATTGCTTTGTAATTGATATCTGATTCAATTCAGTTGAAGAAATGAAATCATTTAAAAAACGCACACATCGAAGAGAAACAAATAAGTTCCACTGACGGAAAGCTATGATGCGATGCATGGACTCCGCTTCTGACGTCAATAGCTGTACAGGTCACGTGACATCAGACTTCCTCTTCAGACGGCTTAGGACCACACCACCAAATTTATGCAAATTTGCGAATTATTTGAAAAGATAAAAAAAACATTTTCTTTAAATTTTCATGTTTAAGTTTCCTTTTCTTCATAATTTATAGTTTTTCTTTAAAATGATAAAAAAAACCTTCTCAAGCAGCTGCTTGTCACAGAGGTCTGACAGGAGCGGTGTCAGTTTATACGCCATAATAGGAGGAGTGAGGATGGCGGAACCTCAGCAGAAAAACAGCCATGCCTGACATAGGTCCCTTTGATCAGTAGCCAAGCACGCTAAACACTCTGCCAGAAATTTGGTGAATATCATTAGTAATTTTTATGTTAATGTTCAAAAAATCTAAATGTCAACAAATGAATTTGACGAATTTTTATCTCAAATATTTCCTTGCTTTCTTTAATATAAATTAGAAAAATTGTACAATAGCTCAATATAATTTCCCTTACTTGGCCCTTTAAAATAATTTGTTATGGAAGATTAGGTGGCAGGCAAGCAACGGTTATTTGCGTGTAATGAGTGAATGTCGAGCCTATTTATCGCAGTCCCGCATTTCCCATTTGCACCTTTACTTTAGATTAACAAAAAATTATAATTACTAGCCTTGTGAATTTCTAGAGAATTTGACTCTGTTGATCACCGTAATTAATTATTTAATTCAATAGTACTAAATGGAAGGAAAATACTATTTACACTGACTCCATTTGGGAGAATTAACAGACATGTGGCATTGCACACATAATATCAATTCAATGATTATGTACAACATCACATATAAGAAAAAAAATGGATTGCAGATAAATGAGTCCTTTGGCAATCTTCAGATAAAAATAAATGAAATATTTAAAACTTAAAGCATTTAAGATATTTACATAAATCCATGCTTCGTAAATGCTTTTTAGAAATTGCTATGGTAGGAGAGATGACTGCATCCTCCGGAAGATCATTCCAAACCTTCCTACTCTACAAAACAAAGAGTGGTAAACAAAGAGTGGTCTACAAAACAAAGAGTGGTGTTTCTACAAAACAAAGAGTGGAAAGGTTGGAATCACTTCTTGCAAATGGTATATCAATACGCAGCGAATGTTGTCTACTCCTTCTACTGACTATGTGAAAGAAATATTGTTCGGGATTAAAATAGAAGAGTCCATGGATGATTTTGTAGCATAAAAATCAAATCATATTCAAGTCGACTCCATTCCAGAGAGTGCAGTGGTAGTTCGTTTAATCTCTATTGTTAAGATTTGTTGCGAAAGCCCAATATTTTTTTTTTGTAAAAGATCTCTGGACTTTTTCAACAGTTTCAATATCACACACACGGTATGAGCACCATACCGGAGATGCGTATTCTAGAATGGGCCGAACGTATGTGATGAATCAACATCTCCTATAACAGAAGGTCAATGTACCAAATTTTTGACATCATTAAGCAGTCTTTATACATATAAACAATTCTTATATTTTTTATTCTAATATTATTACTGGTGAACTCCTGTGCTATTCTTTATATTAAGATTTATCTACAAATATATTTTAATTAGGAAGAATATTATTCGCATTTATTATCAAGAATAATAATGCTAATTAATACAACTAAATTTCCTCCTAAATAAAATATATTTGTAGAAACACCTTAATACAAGGAATAGCGCAGAATCCACCAGTAATAAATTTGGTCCTTTGGCTTTCTGTTATAGGAGGTGTTGGATGAATGCTTTTACAAGTGTTCTTATGTTACACTTGCTGTAGAATTTCAAAATCGTGTGCACGACACGGTTGGTCTTCATAGCAATGAAATTGCAGTGTTGTGAAAAAGGATAAGTTTGATCTTAAGATGATGCACAAGTCTATGTCTTTCACTTTTTTCAATATCCGAAGAATCAAGAGAGTAGGTGTGTGCATATTATTATAATAAAAAATAAAAAATAAATACCCCCTCAAGCAGCTGCATGTCACAGAGGTCTGACAGGAGCCTGTCAGTTTATATGCCACAGCCTGTGTTAAACATTGTAGTTTTATCCTTCGAGATAGGTAGTACATTTAGTGCGCTTTACTGTGCAATTTTATCGCACGGCTCCTGAAGTGAATGATGGTTATCGGAGTTGGAAAGAGTAGTGTAGAATTTGACGTCATCGGCGTAGACAAAACTGGCAACAGGCGTTAAAATGGAGGGAATTTCACTGGTGAAAATAATGAAAACAATGCACCTAAAACAGAACTTTGTACGATACTACTAGTAACTCGTTTAATTAGTGGCAATGTGTTGCCGACTTTAATATGTTGAGTGCGAATTGAAAATAGGGGTTATAATAACTAAAGCATTTTGCTTGGAATACCGAAATTTGCTAGTTTTTCAAACAAGATTGTTCTTTTGAGCTTGTCGAAGGCTTTTTCAAAGTCAAAGAAGATGATGCCAATTGATTTGCCTTCTTCTAGTGCATATGGCCACGTATTTAGGCAGTGTAAGATCTGTATTTTTGTTTATCGATCAGGTACAAATCCAAATTGCCCATCAGAAATTGTGTTATTGCATAACAGGAAACAAAGAAGCTTAGATAAAATGCAACGCTCCATAATTTTAGGTGCGATGCTAGTAAGAGAGATGGGTCGATAATTATTTCGATCAGTTAGGACGCCTTTTCTTTTGAAGACAGGAGAAACAGTGGCATGACGCCTGTCTTCAGGTATCTTGCCAGCTTCATAACAAGCATTAAAGAGAAAGGAGAGTTTGGTAGAGATGCTACCATTAAGATACTTGAAGAATAAGGGAGAAATTCCATCTGGCCTTGACTCCCGCCCTGCCCGCGATCAGTAGGGGACACCGATGGGCTTGCAAAGGTCGTCGTCCGTCGGATGGGACGTTAAGCCGTGGCCCCGTGTGCGGGAGAGCCATACCCTGCGCACGTTAAAGAACACGCTGGATGGCCTTGACGGGAGGCTACCATCTGTCTCCCAACAGCTGTTCCAATGGGTCCTCTCCCCAAACCTTCTCTGAGCCTTCGGGATTTTTGTGACCTGGCCATTTAGCCCATGATGTGCAAAAAAGTGCCGCTCAGAGGTAAAACAACCCAACCCAACCATCAGGCCTTGGAGAAGATCTTTCAGGCGTATTTGCAATCGCTGCACTAATAAATGCATCGGAGAAGTCATCAGATACTGAAATCGGAGGGCACTAAAATTCGTGATCCCTAGCATAGGCAGGGTCAAATGCATTAAACAACATAGTAGCTTTTTCAACATCTGAGGCTGCACATGATCCGTCGGGAGATTTTAATGGGGGATCTGGATTGAACCTCGTAACATGGATCTTGCATCTTTATAAAAGGGATTTCTATCTGCTCATCGCATAAGGTGTTAAGTCTGCTTAATTCGACATCTTTCATTACTTTGCTATACTCTTTAGAGGCTATGTTGTATCCTGTTTTGTTAAAACTACTAGGGTCGTCACGATATTTCCTCTATGAATTAAGATTATTAATTCTTACTTCTGTTTTGATAAAGCTATTGCATTTTGCTCTGTTCTTTTGAATTGTGTGATGCAAGACTGTATGGTTGAGTGGTATTCACTAATAATATCATTATAGTTGGAAGATGAACAACTGGTGAACATGTTATGGATGACAGCTGAAAGCGTTTCGTAGTCCGCTACCTGAAAGTTGCGTCTAGCAGGTGGAATCTGCTTTGTAGTATTGATGTTCATTTTGAGATATATCGAGATATCTGGTGGAAAATCACTTGTAGAGAAGATGACATAGGGAAATAACTGACTAAGAATAATACGTCAGTATATCTTATGGAAGTGCATGGAGCAATGTGGAGTGAGAAATTTAACGTGTATCATATTCAAGGTGTGCATAAATTTAGAGCATCTGCTTCCTAGTCAGAGCAACAGGATATAGAATTCCTAACATTGACGGACTACTCTACATTCCATAATGAAAATTTTTAAAAATGAGTTTCTCCTTATATGCGTTCTATAAAGTCAAAAATAAAACTAAAGCATGTCGATGATGCAATCAGTCACTGAATTCATATTCACTTGAAAGGAATTTCGGGTACCAGCAATCTTGTTCAGTAGGTAAATCGGCGGCCTATCTTCCTTTGAAGTGAATACGAATTCAGTGACTGATTGCACCATCGATATGCTTTATGTTTATTTTCTACTTTTTTAGGGCGCATATGGGAAGGCAGGCATTTCTTTAATTTTTTAATCTATATTTTTTTCTTTGTCGCTAAAAATACTGTCCTCGAAAACTTTCATTTGCTACATGACTCATAAACATCGACTACAATCCGTCTCCCCTCTTTTTTTTTGGATGGGGGATAGGTTGTGTTTGAGGTAACCCAAGACATTGTAGACGTCACAATCTTCGATTTGAGATCAGTCATTAAGGTCGATCCCTGTAAAATTTGGCAGGGAGAGGGAACAGAACGAATGAATGAGTATAATTCGAAATAGCCTGCGACGAAATAGTCTCACATGAGCTTCCATTTGGTATTTAATCCTAACTAGTAACTCTGAACTTTCGGGTTCCGAAGAGAGAGTAGAATTACGACTTTCATATTTCCTCTTTTTCAGAGGGGAATTTTATATTCCATAACACTCTCTACGTCGGGTGTGGCTCAGTCGGTAGCGCGCCAGGCTCGTAATCTGTAGTTCCCAGGTTCGAGTCCCAGCTGGGTCAGCGTTGAGATTTATATCCGCAAAATTTCCCCGCCCTGCCCACGGTCAGTAGGGGACACCGATGGGCTTGGAAAGGCCGCCGTCCGTGGGATGGGACGTTAAGCCATGGCCCCGTGTGCGGGAGAACCATACCCTGTGCACGTTAAAGAACACGCTGGATGGCCTTGACGGGAGGCTACCATCTGTCTCCCAACAGCTGTTCCAGTGGGTCCCTTCCCCCAATCTTCTCTGAGCCTTCGGGGTCCTTGTGGCCTGGCCATTTAGCCCATGGTGTGCAAAAAAAGTGCCACTCAGAGGTAAAACAATACAATCCAATCCAAACTCTACGTCATAAGCTTTCATTTGACATACAACGTGTTACGATCGGACTTCACGTTGCAAAGTTATAGCGAAACAATTGTTTTTATATTTCACCATCTTAAGATTTTTTTACCTTATGACACTCCCTACTTCGCAGGCTTCCATTTGAAACATAAATGAGTTAAATGTGTCTCTTGCGTTCGATAGGTGGAACAACTGTTTTGATAAATACACAAACAGACGAATGACAGGTGAAAAGCAATAGGAAGATAGCAAAAATTGAATTTCGATATTGTAATAAAATCTGCATAGTTGTACCACTATTCAAGAAAGTAGTAATATTAGATGATTTTAGGAGTCGGTGATGCCATTTATTACGCTATTGGCAAATATGAGTCTCATTGATGATTTTAAATAAGGTGAACCAGAGCCAAAGTTGTGAAATACACTGCAAACACCACCGCGGGTATATTAAGGGAATTCTTTTACAAACGCCTGATTGAATGAATATTTCGCATATTATTGTCATCAGAATTAATCCCTAAATATTTTTAGCTTTGTGAGTATACGAAGATGAAAGTTTGTTTTAATAACCATCACACGGTGAAAAACTTCCACTAAACTCTAAAAATTGTTTCCGCATTAACCATTGTACACTTCACATGATAAAAAAATGAAATCACACTACGAAGAAAACGGTTAACATTACCGGAACAGTGGGTGAGATAATAATCAAATATTACAGTATAATAACTCTAACACACATCTGTAATCTTCAACATGTTGCAATGTTAATAAATATTTCGCCATTACTTTTGAAGAGACTTGGGAGACTTCTGGATCACTTTGTATATGAGATTGCAATACGACTGCAATAAGTATCAAAACATCCTGTTAGGCAAGAGCATCGGGAATGGTTCGAAATGCTTGAAAATTCCATCCCGTCAGACTCTAACGTCCAAAGTTTTACCGTTAACCGAAAGAAGACGAGAAAGCCACAACGTTAAGTGCCACGTTCTGGAAGCACTTAGACGTGTTCTGGGATCTCTTCTCTCTGACGTTGAAGTTGGCTTTCTTTCTGAGAAGGAAAACAGTAGGAACGAGAGCATGATGGGAGAGAGAGAAATGGTTCGAAAGGACTATCTGGCAATCAGCCAAACTTCGGACTCCCAACGTCAGAGGTCAACCATTTGAGGTCACAGATTTAGGACAAAATGAGGAAAATCAGCAAGGGTCTTTTGCCGACGATCAGAAAGAGAAAGTCCTGAAAAGAAGAAAGTTTCGACAAAGCCTTTTGTTTCTTGCTTTTACTGCTAAGATTCATATCGTCGTGGAAAGAAAAAGAGGCCATAAAACAGAATGAAAATTAGGGACAGAGTAAAACAAACTCTAGAACATTGCAAAAAAAAACTGAAATGAAGTAAATGGATTTCGATTTTGATAATACTGAAAGGTAATATTACACATTTGTTATGTTTCTTCGGATTTAACTCTGTTTTACACGTCTTCAATTTAATATCTATACATTGCATTAGGATTAGAGTGCATATTTTTACTGAGATTGGAGAGCACAGGGCTAAAGCGCGATTTTTGGAATTCCTTGTCTTTAGAGACAAGAAGAGTTCGAGCAAATATTTTATTTCTAAGTGTACCTTATATATAAGTAAGTAAGTAAGTAAGAAAGGAAAAAAGTAAATTGTTTGTCATAAGAAATAACACATATTCAAATTTCATTCATTAACACATATTCAAATTTCAATTCAGCAAGAACTGTCACAACACCCACAAGAGCAACCATTAAGATTATAATTCCCATTTGAATGTGGATATATACTGTCAGGTTTTGATACAATTCAAATGTATCATTTTTATCTATATATTCTATTTGACCTTTCTCTGTACAATATGTAACTCTTTATGTGAATGTGATTGTCTCCTTTCCCACAAACCTTGCGAAGGCTAATGTGTTTTGCTGCAATTCACAAGACAGATTTATTACCCCTGATGGTTGGTGATCGTTTGCTTTATGCAGTGGCCCTTTCATCTTGAAGCGCAAGAGAAATGACCATCCCTGGGACCGGGAAGACGGCGCTTGCAAGAGAAGCAACGGATGTCCCGTAGCCAACATCGGACAGTTTTGGTGGTTTGGTTGGTGAGCGAACCTGAACTGGGGTTGCGCTCTGTGAATAGTACGAGTGTAGAGGTTTTTCTCTGTTAGGTGCGTACAAGACGTAGCCTGTTACAGCTGTTTCTAAAAGAAGTCATAAGCCAGTAGCCAACGTCAGTTCCCATGGAGACATTTCTAAACAGCACACAATTAAATCATTGTTACTGTTATAACTTTGAGTTTCTCATCAATTATTCTTCAATACGGAGTCTATCGTTCAATGTTAAAAAACCAATATCAGAACGAACTAACGATATATTTCCTTACTTGTGGGGTGATGTGAATATATTCAATACGACAACTACCAGTAACCTACATATGCCTACTTATATATAGACTGAATAAAGCAAATCACAACCAACAAAAAATAAATAAATGTAACACAGAAGTTGTGAATGTGAAGGAAGTTTCGATTTCATTGCTGAACAAAGTTTCAAATGGTGAAGAAAGTTTCGATTTCATTGTTATCTGTAAACTATTTATTCACATTTTAACAAAATGTATGGTATTAATAAATTTTATATACAAGGAGTTTTGATTTTTTTTACATCTGAGCGGCGTTCTTATGAATACAATGCACCAAATGAACAGACTACAAGAACCCCAAAGACTGAGAGATCGGTATACAAGGGACGGCTATTACGATACAGGTAGAAACATCCCTCAAAGCTATCCAGTGTGTTCTTTAATATGCAGATGATATGACTCTCCAGCACACGGAGCAATGACTTAACTTCCCATCCTTAGGACGGAGCAATGGCTTAACTTTCCATCTTTAGGACGGAGTGATGACTTAACTTCTCATCCTTAAGACGAAGCAATGACTCAACTTCTCATCCTTAGGACGGAGTAATGACTTAACTTCTCATCCCTAAGACGAAGCAATGACTCAACTTCTCATCCTTAGGATGGAGCAATGACTCAACCTCTCATCCTTAGGACGAAGCAATGACTCAACCTCTCATCCTTAGGACGGAGCAATGACTCAACTTCTCATCCTGAGGACGAAGCAATGACTCAACTTCTCATCCTTAGGACGAAGCAATGACTCAACTTCTCATCCTTAGGACGGAGCAATGACTCATTTTCTCATCCTTAGGACGGATCAATAAATGAACTTCCCATCCTTAGGAAGGAGCAATGACTGAACTTCTCATCCTTAGGACAAAGCAATGGCTTAAATTCTCATCCTTAGGACAAAGCAATGACTTAACTTCTCATCCTTAGGATGGAGCAATGATTTAACTTATCCTTAAGACGGAGCGATGACTTAATTTCTCATCCTTAGAACTGAGCAATGATTCAACTTCCCATCCTTAGGACGGAGCAATAACTGAACTTTCCATCCTTAGGACAGAACAATGGCTTAACTTCCCATCCTTAGGACGGAGCAATGGCTTATCTTCCCATCCTTAGAAGGAGCAATGACTGAACTTCCCATCCTAAGGATGGAGCAATGAATTATCTTCCAATCCTTAGGATGGAGCAATGAATTATCTTCCAATCCTTAGGATGGAGCAATGACTTATCTTCCCGTCTTTAGAACGGAGCAATAACTTAACTTCCCATCCTTAGAACAGAGCAATGATTGAACTTCCCATCCTTACGGCGGAGCAATGACTTAACTTCCCATCCTTAGGAAGACGACCTTTCCAAGTCCATTGGTTTCCCCTTTCTCACCGGAGGGACGGGATTAGCGGAGATAAATCTCAAAGTTGACACAGTGGAGATTCTAATCTGGGAGAATCAGATTACAAGTGTGTATATACACAGACTTGTAACCTGTTATATAGTCAGAAAACCAAGTTACATAGTTTAATTGCTAATATAATATTTGGCAAAAATATTCTTTAATCAGAATCTGAGTTAAAATATTGTTTGGCATTCTCGTATTCATTGAAAAACTCCTAACACATTGCATGTCCCAATTTCATTTGTACACCGTATAGCAGAGGTTGGAACCTTTCACAAGTTGCCGAATAACTTTATAGATATATATACAGTCGGCCCTCGACTTTCGCGGATTTGATTATTCGCGAGTTTGCCGTCAATAATTAGATGGGAATTTTTTTGGAATTTTGCGGCCTACTGCCGAAAAACGCAGACGACGCGCGTAGACTAGAAAATGTAAAGAAAACTAAAAAAAGTTCAGTAAGTCATAAATACATAAAATATATGCATTATTAATCTATTTTGTCATTTGCTACCATAAATATATACACAAATTTAATATAAAAAGTTAAATTTTGAAAAAACCTTTCAGTACGCTAAAAGAATTGCGATGACTATTTTTATGATATCGACCCGTCTATGATACGTTCTTTGAAGTTGAAGGCATTGTCTACGTATAAAATAAAATAAATAAATACCCCCTCAAGCAGCTGCTTGCCACAGAGGTCTTGCCACAGAGGCCTATCAGTTTATATGCCAGAGTAGAAGGTCTGTGAGGATGGCAGGACCTCAGCAGAAAAACGACACAAACAGCCATGCCTTACCCGGGGCTCGAACCCAGGTCCCTTAGATCAGTAGCCAAGCGCGCTAACCATCGGCCATGGGACGGCTAGTCTACGTATACCAACATTTTTTTTTTAAATTAATAGGCAAAAAAGCCAAACTGAAATCACAATGTATTTCAAGAAGATAACACTGAGTGTCACTGCCTCCTTTTCTACCCCTTCCAACTCTGCCACCCCTGCTCCCCCTGAGGCACCTCCTTCTCCTCTTCCTCCGCATACGGAACACGTAGAAGACGACGAGTATGAAGACCCTGACGATCCACTTCCACTGCTCGAATAAATAATAATAATGCAGTACAATTACAATAAATATTGTGTGAATGTGTGTGTGTACTGTAAATCTCATAACTGTACAACAAGAACTGTGTGTCAGAAGAGTTTGTATTTCTGTACTTAGTCATCGTGTGAAAGACGAAGAAAATTTTAAAAGCATAAAATTTTTAAAGTTTATAAAACACATACTGAATTGTACTGTACTGTACGTAACTGTGTTTTATGAACTTTAATAATTTTACTGCTATCTAAATACTGTAGATGTATTGAATCACATACTGTACGTGTATTGTATTACCTCTCTCTCACTCTGTGTGTGTGTGTTAGCCTACATTGTTCATACTGTAATTTAAATTTATAAAGCATACTGTTGTAGTAAAGTGTATTGTTTTACTTTTTTGTGTGTTAAATATGGTTAACAGTATTAGGAGTTAAGGTTTGGGGGGGAGGCAGAGATATTCGCGGTTTTCCCACATTCGCGGCGATCCTGCGCCCCTAACCCCCGCGAATGTTGAGGGCCGACTGTATAACTTTTAAGTAGCGGTCCAGTATTTTTATTGCATTATTATTGCTCCTGAATTTGTTAACCAGTGCGAGTGCCACAGATTTTCGATACCCGTTATACAGCATTGTTATATTTTTCTGTAATACATTCAGTGGGACAGTGGTTTCAAAGACCCGTTCCCCCACCTCTAAAGGCTGAAGCCATCTACACTAGAAGAATTCTTCCAAATGTAGAATTTGACGATGCCGATAGAAGCAAGAGTTCAGGAGCCTGCGATGACCTCTACTCAGGATTATCCACCTGCTGATAAAACATATCCTGCGAATCTATTCACTTGGGGCTGTTAACCCACAAACAAACAGAAAACACAGCGGAAGGTTCTCCCTCTACAGAAACCTACCAGTGTAGCAAATTCAGGACCATAATCAAGCTCAGAGCCATAATTCCGTTCAAGTTGATAATATATATGATCAGAACCAGTACCCTGTGTGACTGACCACTCCTCAGCAGGGTAGAAAAAAACTAAAAGCTGCCATAGTTGTCCAGATCAGTAGGCCACACTGATCTGCAGCCCTCCTCTTCCGTTCCCTTTCACAAGAGAGTATATCTTTTCAAAAGTAGTAACGGCCTGCACCACGAGAAGGCACACTAATATATGTGTTAAAAAATTTAGATGCCTGTTAAGATCAGTCGCCTGTAAGAATTATGAAGCGAACTCTAAGGACTACCTATTAAATGTTAACTAAATGATAATGTCATTCCAGATTTTTAAAAAAATCTTGTCACATAAAAAATTTAGTCTTGTTACGATGACCGGATTCTGCTCTGACCAAACGATTGTTATCTCGGGAAACAATGAAATGATTGTTGGAATAAGAAAACGATCGCTCTGAAAACTGCGACAGTGTACAATAAAAAAACTAGCATTATCTCAGATAACTAATAACTTAAATACCTTAGCTTACACTTAATAACTTAAATTACCTTAGCTTACACTGATTTCTGGGAGGGGCGGGGGTGACTCAGTCGGTAGCGCGCCAGGCTCGTAATCTGTAGTTCCCAGGTTCGAGTCCCAGCTGGGTCAGCGTTGAGATTTATCTCCGCAAAATCCCCCGCCCTGCCCACAGTCAGTAGGGGACACTGATGGGCTTGGAAAGGCCGCCGTCCGTCGGATGGGACGTTAAGCCGTGGTCCCGTGTGCGGGAGAGCCATACCCTGTGCACGTTAAAGAACACGCTGGATGGCCTTGACGGGAGGCTACCATCTGTCTCCCAACAGCTGTTCTAGTGGGTCCCCTCCCCCAACCTTCTCTGAGCCTTCGGGGTCCTTGTGACCTGGCCATTTAGCCCATGGTGTGCAAAAAAGTGTCGCTCAGAGGTAAAACAACCCAACCCAAACAACTGATTCGTGGGAATAAAAACTTATGTCAGTGCGTCATCGTTCACGCATTAGAAAACTACAGCATCAACTTCAAATTGCTATAAAGAAGCTAAATAAACCAGAGGGGAAATTATCAGAGGGTTGCAAAAGATAAAAGCAAAAGCAGTGGTATAAATATATATAACTAAAAGAACGCATATCGCCTTTGGAATATATGAGAATCTCGTTTTTAAAGAGAATGAAGTTTTTAATTTACTTGTTCTTTCATTTTTCAAAAGCTTTAATTTGAACTAGCGGATGATGGGAAAAATGCAAATAGTATTTTATTAATAACACTGGAGTAGTATCATCACAACCTACCGATCCCCCTTTGCACAGTGCTTTCCCCCCCTATGTCGCAATCGTCCACGTTGCCTTCTTGACTTGGACCCCCTATGTCGCAATCGACCGGAAATTGACCTGTGCTGGGCCACGCTGCCTTCTGAACTTTGACCACTATGTTGCAATCAACAGGAAATTGACCCTGGTGTCGCAACTGTCGTGGCGCTCCTTATTAATAATTCATAATTAAAAATTCCTCCCCCTTTTAACCCCCGGCGCTATCTAGTGCCTATGAGGGACACTATTTTCCCAAAAAATCTTCATTTTAACTCTAATTTTAAGCCCTCCTTCTCGAATAGTCTCGATTTTCCTTTATCGATTTTTCTTTATTTCAGACCCCCCAATGGTTGACTTATATTTTAAACCCTCCACTTGCAGACCCCCTGGTTGACCTATATTTTAAGCCCTACCTATATTTTAAGCCCCCCTCCTTCCCTCGGATTACAAGCCTCAGAATAATTGCACAGAAAAGGATGACACGTCTCAATTGTAAAAACACCTCCAAAAAGACCCCCCTGTTGACCTATATTTTAAGCCCTACCTATATTTTAAGCCCCCTCCTTCCCACGGACTGGTTGATGCACGCCTAAGAATAATTGCACAGAAAAGGATGATTACAAGTCTCAATTGCAAAAACACCTCCAAAAAGACCCCCTGGTTGACCAATATTTTAAGCTCTACCTATATTTTAAGGCCCCTCCTTCCCTCGGACCGGCTGATGCACGCCTCAGAATAATTGCACAGAAAAGGATGATACAAGTCTCAATTGTAAAATCAACTCCCAAAGTTGTATTCTTATTAAACCTCCCTCCCCTTAAAAAACTAATCGGTGGTGTCCAATACGTATTTTAGTACATCTCCTGTATTTAAAAACTCTCTAGGTATTCATCTGAAATTTTACAAGACCACTCAACTCTTTCTGAATGACAACGGTCAGAATGCCTAATGCAGCTCTCTAAATAAAACTTTCTTTAACAGAAAATCAACTCTCAAAGTTGTATTCTTATTAATTAAACACTCACCAAAACCACACATCCCTTCTATTAAAAGTTACCTCTATTAAAACTTCACAAACTCACGTCCTTTTACAAGTTCTCTAAACATGTTGTATATTCTCTGTATTTATTCCTTATAATTAAATACTCATCAAAAATTCTCTCACCTTTATTAAAAAATCACTCCACGGTCGTAATAAAAAAGTTTTCTGTAGATGGGTTTCATCCAAAAAAAAAAAAATCCTCCACCTGCAGTGAGATTCGAACCGACTATCTTGGGCTCGATAGCCGGACGCACTCGACTATGGTTTGTACTTAATGTGGCCTAAGAAAGGTGTCGAACGGGTCAGACATTTCAAATATTAACCTAATACGTTTTTTACAACCTTCGTATTCTTTATAACTAGTTTTTTCTACGTATTTCTTATAATGAACCCGATAGTCCTTTCACATTAACATATGTATTTTTTATAACTCACGTATTTTAAGTCCGTTTCAGTAACACTTATTTCTTTTAACTCCGTGACTGTTGGCTGTCGCTTACTAGGACTATCCACAGTAACTATTTTTAAAAGACTGGCCCGCAGAAAATGCCGATGGGTTAAAAATTAATAAAAACTGATTATACTCGTCATGATGAAAAATATTGAGGGGTAATAGGGCCGACCTAAAAGACTCAGTGTTCGGATCCTCACCCTGGACTACGTTTCACTGACGGATGGTTAAGTCCTGTGAAATTATTCCAAACGGGGAATCACAAGGGTTTTATTAACGAATGAATCTTGGATCTGTGCTGCTTCCGTGTCAGGAGCACTGCCCTACATCGTGAAAACCCACTAGCACTCTTTATCGTGGTTTTCGGACTCGATATTTTTCCAAGTCCCGAGACGGTTCTCCCAATTCTATCCTTTACGATACAAGGGCGTTTCAATGTACCCAATGTAGACAAACCCTTTTGAAATGACGCGTCCTAAACCTCCAAGTGCTGGGCTTATTAAAATTAGTCTCCATCGGGTTGGTCCCGTCAGATATCTGTGTTTCCACGTAGTAATGCTACACTGAAGAAAAGTCGGCTAAAAAACCGTCTTTAACATCGTTTGTGTGCGAACGTATGCCGCATCACGCTGTTGTAATCGGGTAAAAAAAATAACTTTTTTTTTTTGTACGCAGTAGAATGTTCAAAAATACGTTGCAGTTACTGTTGCGTAAAAACTTTAGTTCCATCACGAATGCACGTTAACGGTGTAGGGGAACATTAGTTTTAGCAAATACTTCAACTATAAAAAAAAATAATACAATGTCTCACGCACCCTTTCAACTTACCTGCACTAATCCACTGATATTTTATTTGCAGCTGGACTGATAGTCAAAATTTAGCAAATATTACAAAGAATCTCTCAATTGTAAAAATCAACTCTCAAAGTTGTATTCTTATTAATTAAAACCCTTTCTATTAAAAGTTACCTCTATTAAAAATCTTTTGCTATTCATTTTGCCAGGACTGCTAAACGATTCCCTTTTATTAAATTTCAATTCTTTGGGATTCATTTTTTCCAACCCCGTTAATCGATCCCCTAGTAAATAAAAACTCTCACTCACCTTTATTAAAATCATCCAGCGCTCGTAATAAATCAGTTTAATCGGGAAAAAAAAAATCATTCCCTCGCTAGCGTACCTCAACGTTAATTTCGGGAAAAAGTCTCATCGGATCCAAGGTTCACGTATTTTACTAGAAGAATGACACAGTAATTGTTCCACAGAAAAATTAATAAAATTTGGTTTAAATTATTCGTAGGACTTGTATATAAGATCTACCTTGCAATAGACGTTCAACAGGCTAAAAGTTTTCCAAGTCCGTTATCAGTGTATCGGAAATCGTACATTTCCTGTTGACATCCTTCAGATCGTTTATCCGTGGGTAACAACAGCACTTTCGCCACATCACACGATATGGTGCAATCCTTTCTCAGCTGGAAGATCAAAAGGTCAAATGTCCAGCGCTTCACTGTGTCTGCATTTGACACTGATAAGGTTTAAAAATAGATGTTTCCTAGAATCCACATTGCCTTCTCAGATTGGACTTTGAACCCTATGTCGCAACCGACCATATTTTAAGTCCTCTTCATAGAACCCCTGGTTGACTTATATTTTAAGTCCCTTTCTCGAATTTTCTTGTTTTTCCCCTGTTTAACCCATATTTTAAGCCCTCCCCTCTTCATAGACCAACCTATTGATCCACCTATATTTTAAGCCCTCCCCTCTTTAAACCAAATCAGTTTTTGCGCATTTAATCGGTGTCATCCAACGTCCATACTATTTTTAGTACGTCTCCTGTATTTAAAAAAAAAAAAATTATTGGCTTTCGTCGCCGTATTTGAACGCGCTACCTCAGTGCCGATAGCTGAAGTGTCATCGCCAGGGCGCGGATTTTTGCGGAGCTAAATCTCAACTCTGGCCCTGCTATCCGCTCGACAATATTTGCTACTGATAAAACGATTTCCTTCATTAAAAATAAAAACTAATTAAATAATGGGGTATCACTGGGAAAATACTGGGAAGAACCCAAACTGATTTCGTGCTAAAACATCTCCAGATTTCAGCTTACTTGAAAAACTATTGTTAGAAATGAACCAGTGACTTGAATCACTCAACTTCCATAAGAATACACAATTATGGTACAGTGTCGGGAAGAAATATGTTTCAACGAAATTCAATTGCATGTATTACGATCAGAAAAATAATTTAGTGGACAAAGTTTAAAATAGTTATTAAATGGTACCTTACAGTGCAAGTGCGCTTCAGGCGAAAAGCCTCCCCTTCGAACACTGAACCCCGTTTTTCCGAAGTAACTGTGTCACAAGTCTTCCTACATCATCCCTAAACAGAGAATCGGATTCAATGTGCAAGAAGATCAAGACCTCATTTGAAGGAGCACATAGTGGAACTCCATAGTGAAATGAACATTGGCCTCTTGCGGGACCTAGTTATATCCCTACTCCAAGAGAATTACTAATGAAAACGTGCTATTGTTAATGTATGTAATTCCGACAAAAAATGTTTTGTCTGTTTTAGCCACTTTGTATCCTGCAATAGGAAACACTGAACACTTTAACAACTATATACATTTAGAAGAAAACACATCAGGTCTAATTTTCCCTTTAACAATAAATCAAATATCTAAATTCGAAAAAATTAACATTTCTGTCTGGATACGAGAAAGAGATGTTCCCACTCTACATCACACCATTCAGATTTAAAGCGCACGCAAATCTCCTACTGTTATCAGACGATGAAAAGCAGCATTATTGTTCCATTAAGAATTTGTTTCTATGAAATTCAAAGGGAGAATGCTGTTTTCCATATTATAGGGAATGCAATTAATAATTCCTTGCAGAAGGTTGTCCTTTAGGTTATGAAATAATCTTATTAGAATGCTTAAAATTGAGATGACACACATTAGCTCCTCGGAGAAGCGCTAGCGGGTAGAAGACTATACCCGTGTAATGAAAATATTCATTCGACATAAAAAAAAAAAAACCTACGCCAATATCGCGTACACTGACGTGCTCCTCTTAGCTGATGTGTTTGGTGGCAGATACTGACCCCTGCTATGTTTACACAGCTCCTGCCTTCATACATGAAGATGACAAATACTAGAGTTGATAACCTACAATGTATCTTTTTGGAAGGCATACGAGGAGGAATTTCGGTGATATGCAGACAACAAGCATTTAGAATGAAAAACTGATTGCAAGTTTGCTTTACTGTCATACAAACCTGAAAAGAGATGAAATGGGTAGTACTTTACCCATGATATACCATGTGACTAGGTCGTTAAATCAAATTACATGCATAAACGAAAATTAGAAAAACAACGAAATGCTTGGTAAATTCAATGAGAATCACTAAAATGTAAAGAGTGTTGGAATATCTGTAAACGCACACACATTTCAGTGGATAGGTGAATATTTTCACAATTCTTTGGAAGTGGAAGGCACAATAACTGTAAAACATACTGTGACGAGAGAGAAAGTATAAAAATGTAGTGGGATGGTTGTAAAAAATCGCTTCAAAACAGAAAATTACAACGCAAATACTGAAAGTTAGAAAAAAAAACGACTATTCGACGGTTATTCCAAACTGCTATCTCACGCTCTTTTCAGATTTCCTGGTTCTATAGTTCCCTGGTACGTAGCGCATAAGTGTGGGTGTAGTTGGCTATTTTTCGTTGCAAACACAAGTTGTTTTCACTATTAGTTATTTTTCCTGCATGAGAATACACATTTCTATACTACATTGCGTACACACGGATGGACGAATATCACAAAATACTTTGCATATAGAAAACATCAGCAAAGAACCACAGAAGTTTGGATATTTAAAATCTGAAAACTCAGTGTTTATAAGAAAACAACAATATTTTCAGTACTTCCATGAAAAGTTGAGTCCCAGAATCGATCCGCTAGACATGACTTTGCATTCTCTGACTTCAACCACCAATAAAACGTAATGTAAGCTCTCTCGTCAGTTATCCCAAGCCGCTATCTCTTTTCAGAGTTTCTGCCCCCCTCGGTACGTTTGAATAAGCGCATAAGTGTGGGTGAAAATGCCTATTTTTCGCTGCAAACACAAGTTTTTCGACAAAGATAGGGTGTTTCACTACAATCTAACACGGGATTTCATGTGTGTTTAGTTATTTTTCCTGCATGAGAATATTTCTAAGCCTTCTCATAGACAGCAGGTTAGTTACTTCGGATCTAACAAAGCCAAGGTTTGAGATCCATAGTAAGACATGAACGTTTGTGTTGTTTTCCTACCAAGATCCCGACATCCTCTCACCCCCTTCTACTGGGTCGTATGAAAAAATCCAGTAACTGTTACGACAATTAGCTGCGTGAAGGCGTATTTATTTTTAAAGCAAAGACACACTAATTTCGGACTCGCTAGCTAGAGAATGATATATTAACTTGCTAAAGTTTGATTTTAATGATCAGATAGTGTATACATCACCACTTTTTTAGTTCATACTAATATCTTCTAACTTTCAAAGGAAATATTGTCTCATTATAAGCGATTTCATACAAAGAGATGCGCACTCTATGCTTCATCTATAGAGATAACGATCACTGCCCATGGAACACATCTGTGAAAAACACGCTGTGATAGGGTTTGAGGAAGATTTTTAGTCCATGGGGGTGCTGTACTGCAGGAAAGCACATTATCTTTGAGATCAGAACCTACATGAAAGTTATACTGTTTGGGTTTGAGAAAGATTCTTTAGTTCACGGGACACCGCATGAATAAGTGCATAAGTGTGGGTGAAGACGGCTATTTTTCGCTGCAAACACAAGTTTTTCGACAAAGATAGGGTGTTTCACTACAGTCTAACACGGGGTTTCATGTGTGTTTAGTTATTTTTCCTGCATGAGAATATTTCTAATCTATCTCATAGACAGCAGGTTAGTTACTTCGGATCTAACAAAGCCAAGGTCTGAGATCCATAGTAAGACACGAACGTTTGTGTTGTTTTCCTACCAAGGTCCCGACATCCTCTCACATGAAATATTACTGTACTAGGATCTAGAAAAATCACTATCCATTACATTAATTTTTTTATTACATTCATGTATTTCACCCCCATTTTCTTGTCAAGAGCTAAAATTATTTGATGAATGAACGACAAAATATCTTCAAATGCAGTGGACGCATGACGGAATAACTTCAAAATAAGTTCCAATAGCTGAAAAAACAACTGTAAAAATTAGATAAATACAGGGATAGGGAAAGACAGAATTGCTTTCAAATCATTAAAATACCTTAAATGTGTGGTTGAATCACCACCAAATATCTCCAGCACACTTTTAAAGGAAATATTTTCTCATTATAAGCGATTTCATACAAAGAGATACGCACTCTATGCTTCACATTTAAATCTATAGAGATAACGATCACTGCCCATGGAACACATCTGTGAAAAAACACACTACGATTGGGTTTGAGAAAGATTTTTAGCCCATGGGGGTGCTGCACTGCAAGAAGACACATTATCTTTGATATCAGAACGTACGTGAAAGTTATACTGTTTGGGTTTGAGAAAGATTCTTTAGTTCACAGGGCACCGCATTACACTAAAGCACACTGTCTTGTACGTATGTCTATCTGTATGTTTGTTTCTCTCTCTCTGTGCATATGTGAGTGTGTGTATGTTCATGTATGTTAATATGTTTATTCTTGCATGTGAACAAACACACACACACACATACGATAACATATGCACATAAAGATGAAACACATACAGATAGACATACGTACAAGACAGTGTGCTTTAGTGTAATGCGGTGCCCTGTGAACTAAAGAATCTTTCTCAAACCCAAACAGTATAACTTTCACGTACGTTCTGATATCAAAGATAATGTGTCTTCTTGCAGTGCAGCACCCCCATGGGCTAAAAATCTTTCTCAAACCCAATCGTAGTGTGTTTTTTCACAGATGTGTTCCATGGGCAGTGATCGTTATCTCTATAGATTTAAATGTGAAGCATAGAGTGCGTATCTCTTTGTATGAAATCGCTTATAATGAGAAAATATTTCCTTTAAAAGTGTGCTGGAGATATTTGGTGGTGATTCAACCACACATTTAAGGTATTTTAATGATTTGAAAGCAATTCTGTCTTTCCCTATCCCTGTATTTATCTAATTTTTACAGTTGTTTTTTCAGCTATTGGAACTTATTTTGAAGTTATTCTGTCATGCGTCCACTGCATTTGAAGATATTTTGTCGTTCATTCATCAAATAATTTTAGCTCTTGACAAGAAAATGGGGGTGAAATACATGAATGTAATAAAAAAATTAATGTAATGGATAGTGATTTTTCTAGATCCTAGTACAGTAATATTTCATGTGAGAGGATGTCGGGACCTTGGTAGGAAAACAACACAAACGTTCATGTCTTACTATGGATCTCAGACCTTGGCTTTGTTAGATCCGAAGTAACTAACCTGCTGTCTATGAGATAGATTAGAAATATTCTCATGCAGGAAAAATAACTAAACACACATGAAATCCCGTGTTAGACTGTAGTGAAACACCCTATCTTTGTCGAAAAACTTGTGTTTGCAGCGAAAAATAGCCGTCTTCACCCACACTTATGCACTTATTCATGCAGTGTCCCGTGAACTAAAGAATCTTTCTCAAACCCAAACAGTATAACTTTCATGTAGGTTCTGATCTCAAAGATAATGTGCTTTCCTGCAGTACAGCACCCCCATGGACTAAAAATCTTCCTCAAACCCTATCACAGCGTGTTTTTCACAGATGTGTTCCATGGGCAGTGATCGTTATCTCTATAGATGAAGCATAGAGTGCGCATCTCTTTGTATGAAATCGCTTATAATGAGACAATATTTCCTTTGAAAGTTAGAAGATATTAGTATGAACTAAAAAAGTGGTGATGTATACACTATCTGATCATTAAAATCAAACTTTAGCAAGTTAATATATCATTCTCTAGCTAGCGAGTCCGAAATTAGTGTGTCTTTGCTTTAAAAATAAATACGCCTTCACGCAGCTAATTGTCGTAACAGTTACTGGATTTTTTCATACGACCCAGTAGAAGGGGGTGAGAGGATGTCGGGATCTTGGTAGGAAAACAACACAAACGTTCATGTCTTATTATGGATCTCAAACCTTGGCTTTGTTAGATCAGAAGTAACTAACCTGCTGTCTATGAGAAGGATTAGAAATATTCTCATGCAGGAAAAATAACTAAACACACATGAAATCCCGTGTTAGATTGTAGTGAAACACCCTATCTTTGTCGAAAAACTTGTGTTTGCAGCGAAAAATAGGCATTTTCACCCACACTTATGCGCTTATTCAAACGTACCGAGGGGGGCAGAAACTCTGAAAAGAGATAGCGGCTTGGGATAACTGACGAGAGAGCTTACATTACGTTTTATTGGTGGTTGAAGTCAGAGAATGCAAAGTCATGTCTAGCGGATCGATTCTGGGATTCAACTTTTCATGGAAGTACTGAAAATATTGTTGTTTTCTTATAAACACTGAGTTTTCAGATTTTAAATATCCAAACTTCTGTGGTTCTTTGCTGATGTTTTCTATATGCAAAGTATTTTGTGATATTCGTCCATCCGTGTGTACGCAATGTAGTATAGAAATGTGTATTCTCATGCAGGAAAAATAACTAATAGTGAAAACAACTTGTGTTTGCAACGAAAAATAGCCAACTACACCCACACTTATGCGCTACGTACCAGGGAACTATAGAACCAGGAAATCTGAAAAGAGCGTGAGATAGCAGTTTGGAATAACCGTCGAATAGTCGTTTTTTTTTCTAACTTTCAGTATTTGCGTTGTAATTTTCTGTTTTGAAGCGATTTTTTACAACCATCCCACTACATTTTTATACTTTCTCTCTCGTCACAGTATGTTTTACAGTTATTGTGCCTTCCACTTCCAAAGAATTGTGAAAATATTCACCTATCCACTGAAATGTGTGTGCGTTTACAGATATTCCAACACTCTTTACATTTTAGTGATTCTCATTGAATTTACCAAGCATTTCGTTGTTTTTCTAATTTTCGTTTATGCATGTAATTTGATTTAACGACCTAGTCACATGGTATATCATGGGTAAAGTACTACCCATTTCATCTCTTTTCAGGTTTGTATGACAGTAAAGCAAACTTGCAATCAGTTTTTCATTCTAAATGCTTGTTGTCTGCATATCACCGAAATTCCTCCTCGTATGCCTTCCAAAAAGATACATTGTAGGTTATCAACTCTAGTATTTGTCATCTTCATGTATGAAGGCAGGAGCTGTGTAAACATAGCAGGGGTCAGTATCTGCCACCAAACACATCAGCTAAGAGGAGCACGTCAGTGTACGCGATATTGGCGTAGGTTTTTTTTTTTTTATGTCGAATGAATATTTTCATTACACGGGTATAGTCTTCTACCCGCTAGCGCTTCTCCGAGGAGCTAATGTGTGTCATCTCAATTTTAAGCATTCTAATAAGATTATTTCATAACCTAAAGGACAACCTTCTGCAAGGAATTATTAATTGCATTCCCTATAATATGGAAAACAGCATTCTCCCTTTGAATTTCATAGAAACAAATTCTTAATGGAACAATAATGCTGCTTTTCATCGTCTGATAACAGTAGGAGATTTGCGTGCGCTTTAAATCTGAATGGTGTGATGTAGAGTGGGAACATCTCTTTCTCGTATCCAGACAGAAATGTTAATTTTTTCGAATTTAGATATTTGATTTATTGTTAAAGGGAAAATTAGACCTGATGTGTTTTCTTCTAAATGTATATAGTTGTTAAAGTGTTCAGTGTTTCCTATTGCAGGATACAAAGTGGCTAAAACAGACAAAACATTTTTTGTCGGAATTACATACATTAACAATAGCACGTTTTCATTAGTAATTCTCTTGGAGTAGGGATATAACTAGGTCCCGCAAGAGGCCAATGTTCATTTCACTATGGAGTTCCACTATGTGCTCCTTCAAATGAGGTCTTGATCTTCTTGCACATTGAATCCGATTCTCTGTTTAGGGATGATGTAGGAAGACTTGTGACACAGTTACTTCGGAAAAACGGGGTTCAGTGTTCGAAGGGGAGGCTTTTCGCCTGAAGCGCACTTGCACTGTAAGGTACCATTTAATAACTATTTTAAACTTTGTCCACTAAATTATTTTTCTGATCGTAATACATGCAATTGAATTTCGTTGAAACATATTTCTTCCCGACACTGTACCATAATTGTGTATTCTTATGGAAGTTGAGTGATTCAAGTCACTGGTTCATTTCTAACAATAGTTTTTCAAGTAAGCTGAAATCTGGAGATGTTTTAGCACGAAATCAGTTTGGGTTCTTCCCAGTATTTTCCCAGTGATACCCCATTATTTAATTAGTTTTTATTTTTAATGAAGGAAATCGTTTTATCAGTAGCAAATATTGTCGAGCGGATAGCAGGGCCAGAGTTGAGATTTAGCTCCGCAAAAATCCGCGCCCTGGCGATGACACTTCAGCTATCGGCACTGAGGTAGCGCGTTCAAATACGGCGACGAAAGCCAATAATTTTTTTTTTTTTAAATACAGGAGACGTACTAAAAATAGTATGGACGTTGGATGACACCGATTAAATGCGCAAAAACTGATTTGGTTTAAAGAGGGGAGGGCTTAAAATATAGGTGGATCAATAGGTTGGTCTATGAAGAGGGGAGGGCTTAAAATATGGGTTAAACAGGGGAAAAACAAGAAAATTCGAGAAAGGGACTTAAAATATAAGTCAACCAGGGGTTCTATGAAGAGGACTTAAAATATGGTCGGTTGCGACATAGGGTTCAAAGTCCAATCTGAGAAGGCAATGTGGATTCTAGGAAACATCTATTTTTAAACCTTATCAGTGTCAAATGCAGACACAGTGAAGCGCTGGACATTTGACCTTTTGATCTTCCAGCTGAGAAAGGATTGCACCATATCGTGTGATGTGGCGAAAGTGCTGTTGTTACCCACGGATAAACGATCTGAAGGATGTCAACAGGAAATGTACGATTTCCGATACACTGATAACGGACTTGGAAAACTTTTAGCCTGTTGAACGTCTATTGCAAGGTAGATCTTATATACAAGTCCTA
This sequence comes from Ryuthela nishihirai, assembly GCA_038380435.1. Classification (NCBI taxonomy): domain Eukaryota; kingdom Metazoa; phylum Arthropoda; class Arachnida; order Araneae; family Heptathelidae; genus Ryuthela; species Ryuthela nishihirai. Next base: position 114,911,306 of record JAWZYU010000004.1, read on the forward strand.
CGAATAATTTAAACCAAATTTTATTAATTTTTCTGTGGAACAATTACTGTGTCATTCTTCTAGTAAAATACGTGAACCTTGGATCCGATGAGACTTTTTCCCGAAATTAACGTTGAGGTACGCTAGCGAGGGAATGATTTTTTTTTTCCCGATTAAACTGATTTATTACGAGCGCTGGATGATTTTAATAAAGGTGAGTGAGAGTTTTTATTTACTAGGGGATCGATTAACGGGGTTGGAAAAAATGAATCCCAAAGAATTGAAATTTAATAAAAGGGAATCGTTTAGCAGTCCTGGCAAAATGAATAGCAAAAGATTTTTAATAGAGGTAACTTTTAATAGAAAGGGTTTTAATTAATAAGAATACAACTTTGAGAGTTGATTTTTACAATTGAGAGATTCTTTGTAATATTTGCTAAATTTTGACTATCAGTCCAGCTGCAAATAAAATATCAGTGGATTAGTGCAGGTAAGTTGAAAGGGTGCGTGAGACATTGTATTATTTTTTTTTATAGTTGAAGTATTTGCTAAAACTAATGTTCCCCTACACCGTTAACGTGCATTCGTGATGGAACTAAAGTTTTTACGCAACAGTAACTGCAACGTATTTTTGAACATTCTACTGCGTACAAAAAAAAAAAGTTATTTTTTTTACCCGATTACAACAGCGTGATGCGGCATACGTTCGCACACAAACGATGTTAAAGACGGTTTTTTAGCCGACTTTTCTTCAGTGTAGCATTACTACGTGGAAACACAGATATCTGACGGGACCAACCCGATGGAGACTAATTTTAATAAGCCCAGCACTTGGAGGTTTAGGACGCGTCATTTCAAAAGGGTTTGTCTACATTGGGTACATTGAAACGCCCTTGTATCGTAAAGGATAGAATTGGGAGAACCGTCTCGGGACTTGGAAAAATATCGAGTCCGAAAACCACGATAAAGAGTGCTAGTGGGTTTTCACGATGTAGGGCAGTGCTCCTGACACGGAAGCAGCACAGATCCAAGATTCATTCGTTAATAAAACCCTTGTGATTCCCCGTTTGGAATAATTTCACAGGACTTAACCATCCGTCAGTGAAACGTAGTCCAGGGTGAGGATCCGAACACTGAGTCTTTTAGGTCGGCCCTATTACCCCTCAATATTTTTCATCATGACGAGTATAATCAGTTTTTATTAATTTTTAACCCATCGGCATTTTCTGCGGGCCAGTCTTTTAAAAATAGTTACTGTGGATAGTCCTAGTAAGCGACAGCCAACAGTCACGGAGTTAAAAGAAATAAGTGTTACTGAAACGGACTTAAAATACGTGAGTTATAAAAAATACATATGTTAATGTGAAAGGACTATCGGGTTCATTATAAGAAATACGTAGAAAAAACTAGTTATAAAGAATACGAAGGTTGTAAAAAACGTATTAGGTTAATATTTGAAATGTCTGACCCGTTCGACACCTTTCTTAGGCCACATTAAGTACAAACCATAGTCGAGTGCGTCCGGCTATCGAGCCCAAGATAGTCGGTTCGAATCTCACTGCAGGTGGAGGATTTTTTTTTTTTTGGATGAAACCCATCTACAGAAAACTTTTTTATTACGACCGTGGAGTGATTTTTTAATAAAGGTGAGAGAATTTTTGATGAGTATTTAATTATAAGGAATAAATACAGAGAATATACAACATGTTTAGAGAACTTGTAAAAGGACGTGAGTTTGTGAAGTTTTAATAGAGGTAACTTTTAATAGAAGGGATGTGTGGTTTTGGTGAGTGTTTAATTAATAAGAATACAACTTTGAGAGTTGATTTTCTGTTAAAGAAAGTTTTATTTAGAGAGCTGCATTAGGCATTCTGACCGTTGTCATTCAGAAAGAGTTGAGTGGTCTTGTAAAATTTCAGATGAATACCTAGAGAGTTTTTAAATACAGGAGATGTACTAAAATACGTATTGGACACCACCGATTAGTTTTTTAAGGGGAGGGAGGTTTAATAAGAATACAACTTTGGGAGTTGATTTTACAATTGAGACTTGTATCATCCTTTTCTGTGCAATTATTCTGAGGTGTGCATCAGCCGGTCCGAGGGAAGGAGGGGCCTTAAAATATAGGTAGAGCTTAAAATGTAGGTCAACCAGGGGGTCTTTTTGGAGGTGTTTTTACAATTGAGCCTTGTAATCATCCTTTTCTGTGCAATTATTCTTAGGCGTGCATCAACCAGTCCGTGGGAAGGAGGGGGCTTAAAATATAGGTAGGGCTTAAAATATAGGTCAACAGGGGGGTCTTTTTGGAGGTGTTTTTACAATTGAGACGTGTCATCCTTTTCTGTGCAATTATTCTGAGGCTTGTAATCCGAGGGAAGGAGGGGGGCTTAAAATATAGGTAGGGCTTAAAATATAGGTCAACCAGGGGGTCTGCAAGTGGAGGGTTTAAAATATAAGTCAACCATTGGGGGGTCTGAAATAAAGAAAAATCGATAAAGGAAAATCGAGACTATTCGAGAAGGAGGGCTTAAAATTAGAGTTAAAATGAAGATTTTTTGGGAAAATAGTGTCCCTCATAGGCACTAGATAGCGCCGGGGGTTAAAAGGGGGAGGAATTTTTAATTATGAATTATTAATAAGGAGCGCCACGACAGTTGCGACACCAGGGTCAATTTCCTGTTGATTGCAACATAGTGGTCAAAGTTCAGAAGGCAGCGTGGCCCAGCACAGGTCAATTTCCGGTCGATTGCGACATAGGGGGTCCAAGTCAAGAAGGCAACGTGGACGATTGCGACATAGGGGGGGAAAGCACTGTGCAAAGGGGGATCGGTAGGTTGTGATGATACTACTCACTGGCTTACAAGGCTTTTATAACATAAACAATTGTAGCTGCCTTTAACTATTTTTCAGGTGCTGATTTCAGATCTGGCCTTAAAAATGGCTAGCACGTCATTTTAACTCCTATTAAGTTCTTGCTATACCAACACCTCCAGGCAACTGGGAGAATACTAGATATTTTGCTTTTTTTGGCTGGCAACACTGATTGCCAAGTGGGAGAAAACATGTAACAGTAACTTAACCTCAGACCGCCATTCTCGTTGTTTTCATTGTAGGAGGACCACGTGCTATACATTGAAGAGTGAATTTTGGCGTTTAAATGGCACAAAAGCAGCGTCGCGGAAGTGTTAATGTGCAAGAAAAGTTTTGTTATGATTGTGGAAATTATATTTTAAAATTTCAGGTTCGTTCTATGGCAAAGATTGTGAAGAAAGCCTATAACTTGTATTTTGGATGTCATGTTGGAGATCAGGACAAAACATGGGCTCCACATGTGTGGTGCATTTCGCGTTTTGTTGGCCTGAGTGAATGGTGGAAAGGTAAGATAAAATATATGCCCTTTGCTGTTCCAATGATTTGGTCCATGGGCTTTTCATAAAACGACGAAAGCAAAATGCAATATCCAAATGTGCCTTCAGACACAAGGCCAGTTCCTCATGAAGAGGATCTTCCTATACCAACAGCTCCAACCAACTGGGAGGAGTTTTTTTAGGAATTAATGATCTGGCAAGCTTCGTGTACTGTACACAAAGCTTGCCAGATCACTTATTTCAAAAACAATCGTTGCCAGATATTTTTCTGAATTGTGTAATCAGCGATAGTGCTCGGATAATTTTTTGAGCGACTGTACAGGTGTTTCTCTGTTCAGAAAGAAAAATTTGGCTTTATCTGCTTATTATGAGATTCAAGATGGTTTGTGTTTCTACACAGATATTTCAGGGCTGATGGAAGAATTTGGAACAACTCACGATCCTAAAGAATGACATCTATTTACATTTTCGTCAAAATTCACTTTAAAAACTGTCCTTTTGAATAAAGGAAAACAAAAACCTTCCATTCCAGTGAAACCCCTTCCTCATCACTGACAGTTCCTCATCACTGACGCTGTGGGAATGAAGGAAACTTATAAAAGCAAGGAAAAATACTCACTGCTATAAAATATTACCAGTTTAAGTGGACAATATATGATGACCTAAAAGTCATATCTCTCTTGATCAGGCTTCAAGGAGGATTCACAAAATTTTGCAGTTTTCTGTGTTTATGGTACAGTAGTGCCAGAAAGGACCATTTGAAAACAAAAGACTGGCCCAAAAGAGCTGTTTTTATTCCTGGAAAGAGTAATGTTAAATATAAGCCTCTACTTGTCCCCTCTGATGTTCTGCTCCCACCAGTACACATCAAACTGGGATAATGGAAACCTTTGTAAAGACTATGGACAAAGCTGATAAAGGGTTTTTGCACTTGATAAAGGTTTTGAAAAATTTTCCAAAACTAAGTGATGCCAAACTCAAAGAAAGAATCTTTGTTGGTCCTCAGATCAGGAAGCTACTGAATGATATTGTCTTCAAAGAAAAACTGAATATGAAGGAGCGCTCTGCATGGAAATCCTTCATGTCTGTTGTCCAGGGTTTTCTGGGAAATCAAACACAGCAAAAAGACAATCAGCTCATTTAAGATGTTCTTAAAAACTATGAAAATCTTGGCTACCGAATGTCTATGAAGATCCATTTCTTGCACTCGCATCTCGACTTCTTTCCCAAGAACGTAGGAGCTGTCAGTGATGAGGAAGGGGATAGATTTCACCAGGATAACCGAACCATGGATACCAAGGCAGGTGGGACCCATCAATGATGGGTGACTACTGCTGGTTATTGTAGAAGGAAAATCAATCAGTACATAAAAGACAAAAATGAACTTCTTATAAGTATAAAAGATCCTTACCCCATATTTTCTTATTTTGCGTTTCAATATTATTTCTTGTTACTTTATGTTCAGTGGTCTATAACTATAAATGTTTCTAATTACTTCACTGTAATCATGTAATCATTTAATGAGTTTTAAATTGCAATTTAATAAAATAGTCACATTTATTTTCATTTCCTAGCTATGCGTATTCATTGAAATTTGAAATACATCAATCAGTAATTCATAAAACACACTGTACGTGCTGCAGAATTTTCACAGCTATATTTGAAATCAGCTCTCCAAAATTAGTTAAAAACATTTATTTGACCAATGTTATAAAAAAAAAGTTTTAATTTGTTTTCTAGAACAGTGGTTCTCAACCTTTTTTTTCTTCACGTACCCCCTGGAAATGTGTGTGTAACTGACGTATCTCTTGTATAAATAGATAAAACTGTAGTTATGCATTGGGAATAAAATAAAACATATATATATATAACATATATCTAGCGACTTTTGAGCTCTCACGGCGTATCCCAAAAAAATTTACCGCGTACCCCACGTTGAGAACCCCTAGTCTAGAGTAATTATGCATCATAAAAGTATTCGTATTTCAATTCTTAACTCTAAAAAGTTGCATTTCCCATACCGCTCTCAGAAAAGTGGGTAGATTATTGCTGTCAGTGGAACATCTCTTGAAAATTTCCTCTAATTTTCCAAATTTCTGTTCTATGCATGTTATTTTTAAAACTCATATAACCCGCCTAGTCAATCAAGTCCACGAGAATTTGGATGAATGGGTATTTTCAGTTTCACTAGATAAAACTAAATGTTTGATTATTTCCAAACCAGGTTCTAAGCACTTCGCATTAAGACTACAAATTAACAATGAGCTTAAAGAAGTTGTTAAAGAATTCAAATTCCTTGGTGTTCTTCTTGACCATCATTTAATTTGGAAACCTCAAATTAATCAAGTTTGCCAAAAAGTTAATAGCAGATTAAATATGCTGAGATATCTAACTGACACTTCATGGAGAGCTAAATCTAAAACTCTCCTTATTTTCTACAAAGTTTTAATACGCCCGATTCTCGAGTATGGTATCCTTAATGCTTCCGATTCTTTGTGCAGAAAGCTTGAAACCTGCAAAAATAAAGCTATAAGATGTTGCCTCGGATTGCTTCCTAGATCTCCAACCCTTCCCTTCTTTGCTGAATCTGCCACACCTCGCTCAGTGTTAGAAGAAATTCCATTCTTTTTAAAAGTGTAGCAAGAATGAAAACCAAGGCCAATGAAAATCTAATTTTAGATAAAATTTTGGACAACTGTAAAAGATCGACCATTTTTAGAAGTATCAAAAGTAATATTTTTCTTTTAAATCTGACTAAGAGAAATATTGCAGGAGACAACATACCCGATTTTCCCATTTGGAATATCTCTAAGCCAGATATTTTACCTTGCATTCCTGACGCGATTTCAAACCTTCACTACCCTTCTGAAGAACTATGGGTTCTTACCATGCAGTATATTGGTGGGAGATATGCTGGTTTTCCCCTCATCTTTACTGATGATTCTAGAAGTGATGAAACTGGAATAGTATCCTGTGCTTTCCGCATCCCTGGTCTCAGTATTAAAGAATGATTTTGGTTGTATAATCCAACATTTATTACGAATGGCGAACTTTGGGCTATCTTCAAGGCACTTAAGTGGGCATTCAGTTTTCATTCAGAAAAAATTCTGATTCTTTCAGACAGCAGGTCTTCACTCCAAGCTCTTCTAGCTGATCCACTTTCTACCGCAAACTGTTCATTAATTTCAGAAATATTATGGCAATGCAATAAACATGTTGAAGAAAATAAAAACCAGATTGTGCTCCACTGGATTCCTAGCCATATAGAAATCCATGGAAATGAAGAAACAGACAAAACTGTTAGTGAGAGCTTACAGAAAACTCCAGTCATATATAACATCTAACATACAAAGATTTCTGCATTAGAGAAAACAGAATAATTCATTCTAAATGAATTAGATAGTTTCAAAATAGTCAAAAAATTTCAAAATAGTCCCAAACCCCAACTTTAAGTATCTCATCTGAGCAGAAGACAAGAAACAGCTCTTTTCAGGATTAACCTTTGTCACTGTGCTTTAAAGGAAATGCTCTTCAAACTTGACAAAAAATCCTCTTCAATTTGTGATATCTGTAAAACTCCAGAAAATGTTTCTCATGTATTTCTACATTTTCCACTGTATCAATTTCAACGACAAATTCTGGAGGAAAAGATGAAGAATATTATAGAAGAAGAATTGTCAATAAAATTTCTTCTCTGCAGAAGCTACAATAAAAGCACTAGATTAAAAATTCAGATCCTGTTTCTCAGTTTCTTAGAGGAAAGTTCTTTAATAAACAGAATCTGAATTAGCCCTTTCCTGGGATTTCGCTTTTCGGAAAAAAAAAAGATGAATTCGATCTAATAATAATAAATAAATACCCCTCAAGCAGCTGCTTGCTACAGAGGTCTGACAGGAGCCTGTCAGCTTATATTCCATAATAGAAGGTCTGAGAGGATGGCAGGACCTCAGCAGAAAAACCACACAAACAGCCATGCCTTACCCGGGGTTCGAACCCAGGTCCCTTAGAGCAGTAGCCAAGCGCGCTAACCACTGGGCCATGGGACGGCTACAAATATGAAATATTGACTGTTCAAGAAAAATGTGTTTTTTACAAACTTTCTCTAGTGGCCAGTATCTCAAGTGATAACCTCATGGTTATTTTTGTGGCGGAACTGAAGAAAAAACTGAGACTGTTATTTTTTATACCTTGTTTTATGTGTTAATTTTTGTTTCTGAAATCTATTTTGCTGCAGAAAGGGAAGGAAATTGGGATCCAAGAGTTTTGGATCACAGAAAGTCTACTCTGCACAAGGAGAAACTTTTAAAAATTAAGAAAAACTGTAACTTTTATTTTCTTCATTGTGATTAACACGTCCTATTCTTTGTTTGGGATAGCAGAAAGCCCATTGTTGAAGGGTTTCTGACCTTCCAATCATTTTTATTTATCTATCTATCGTTAACAGCCCTGATTATTATTATATTAATATTATATTAATATTATATTAAAACTACTAACTATTTGAAAATGCGAATTATAATATTTCATTAGTGCCAATCAAATTGAAAAGTTTTCTAATTATCGTTTCCATTGTTTCCAATGATGATTCAACCTTCACGATCTCCAATTCCACCACCAATATTTCATATTTCTGTCATTAATACATCGTTACAATATTCGTTTGAAATTTTAGAATTTTCAAACTTTTTCACTGTTAGAGGGTGCAATAATAGTATTCGAAAGATTCGAAGTGCGAATCAATATATTTTATCAATTCCTCTCTGACCCTAAAAACGATTTTTAATTTATCTCTGAATACAAACCATTATCTGCTAAAACAAAAAATTGTGTTTTCCCATCGCCTCTGGATCTAAGAGGTCAATTCATTGTTGCCAATAAAAACACCGTGGCGTTCATATTCCATTATGAAAAATTTAAATTTCTAACTTAAATACGGTGATTGCAATATTTGTTTAAAATTTAAAAATATTATTTTTTTTACTGTTAGAGGGTGAAATTATAGTTTTCAGAAGATTGAAAAAGTGGGAATCATAATATTTTATCAATTCCTATCTAATCCAAAAAGAATTATTAATTTATCTCTAAAAACTAACTGCTAAAACTAGAAAATTGTGTTTTCCACCCCCTCTGGGTCTAAGAGGTCAACTCATTGTTAGCAATGTAAACTCCGTGGTCTTCATATTTTACCACCAAAATTTCAAAATACTATCATAAATACATCGTTTGCAATAGTCATTTTAAATTTTTGAATTTTCAAATTTTTCCACCGCTAGAGGGCGTAATTATATCTTTAAGGAGATTCGAAGTACATGTCATAATATTTCATCAATACCTATCCAACACAAAAAGAATTAGGAATTTATTTCTGTAAACAGAAACGTTCGATGTCTACAGACGGACATTAGCCAGACAGACAGACAGACGAGAAAGCGAAACTATTATCTCGGTTTCTTTGAAAACGAGATAAAAAAGATAATTTGAAATAAAGATAATTTGATAATTTTTTTATTATTAAATATATATATTGATTAAATTTTTTGATAATTTGAAATAAAGATCTGGTGTTTTTATTCGATTGAATTTAATTTTAAGCGCAAGAGCAGAATAATTTCTCAGAATCAGCCAACAGAAATTACATAGTAATTCGATGTAAATTACAAATAATGTAATTACGATATTCGAAATATCAACATATATTCAAAGGGCCATTTTATTAGGTAAGTTCCACATTATGTTAATAGTAACGCAAATAATATAGGGCTTATTAACTCCTTAAATAATATATTTATGGAAATATATAACTGAAAATAATTTTAGGAACATAATCAAAACTATTTAAATCCCGATTTTCAATAATATGCGTTCAGTATTTCAAGAGTTATGGAAATATCAGTTGTAGAAGCTGAAACGCTCAGCAAGTTAACTCTTTCTGCAAAATATCATTCAGAATTAGCGAAAATTAACCTAATTTTCACGTGAACTGCTGAAAACACTCTTAGACGTAATTAGTAAAATTTAGCATAACAGTTAATGCTTTAGTTTTAAAATGTTTTTATTAACTTTTGTGAGCAATTACTTAAATTGGAATTATTGCTATTAAAAAGCTCAGTTTCCTTAACTTTAAATAGCCAACGAATATTGTTAAAAAATATAGGCTGAAATGGATTTCAGATCTTTGAATTGTCTAAGTCACACTTTTTCAAAAAAAAATGATTGTTTAAGATGTTCCACAGTTGTGTATCTCAGTTACTATTGACATAACACGGAACTATGCCTTAGCAAGTGTTTGCTGAGTGTGTATCTATAACAATAAATATTTCCCTGACAGCACTAGATAGACCACAGACAATTAAAAAAATGAAATTGTAATTTTGCACTTTTTCAGCCAACAGAAATGATATTACCGTACGCTTCTTATAAGCTTTATTTACCGTCGTGTTTCCCCTGTTACGTCAAAATGTCTAGACCTGGCGTGTCCAACCTCTAGACTTCCCTGGGCCACATTGAATGAAGATGAATTGTTTTGGGCCGCATATAAAATATATAATATAGCTGATGTATATGAATAATAAAATTTTATTTATTTTCCTATATTTTCTATTATAAAATTAAAAAAGGGCAACATAAAACTAGTGAGATATCAAAAACTCGTTGAAAATTACATAATCATGTTGAAAGCTTATGTCGTAAACACGTAAACTTTACGAGTTTGTGGGCCGCATTACTAGCTGTGCAGGGCCGTGGGTTGGACACGCCTGGTCTAGACAATGACGGTCAGGAAACGCTTCCTCGCGGAGTGACACTACCCTTCCTTCATTCATCCTGGTTTGGGCGAGAGGACCTAACTATAACAGCTGTTGGGAGACAGGTGGTAACCTCTCATCAAGGCCATCCTTAATAGTGTTCTTTAACATGCACAGGGTATGTCCTACACACGGCACCACAGTTTGAAGAGTCATCCGATGGACAGCGGCCTTTCCAAGCCGATCGGTGTTCCATTTCTGACAGAGGGCAGACTGAAGGTTAAGCGGATATAAATCTCAGTGCCAATCCATGTGGAACTCGAACTTGGGAACTAGAGATTACGAGCCTCGCGCAATATCGATTAATCGCCCCCCTCCCCCTCAACTTTAAGTGGAGAAAATTACTAGGAGATAGATGGAAGGCTGCCGTTAAGACATTCAACATGTTCTTTAATGTACCTGATCTATTGTTGCCCTGCACACGGCTGAATGTCCCATCCGACGAAAGCTAGCCTTTCCAAGCCCATCGATGACTCTTTTTTTTTACCGAGGTAAGTATATCAATAAAGACACATTTGGTTCTCTACTTTTTACACCTCGCGAACCTCAGATTAACAGGCTTGCGTGCTACCAACTAATCAATCCCGCCCCCCCCCCCCCCCCAATTTCATAAAATCAACAAAATTCGTAGACTTTTCTATTGTTGTTAAATATTCAGAAGCCAATTTATGTTTGAAAGCAGACTAAGCGGCTGTTCTTCAAATGGACTCTTTTATGATAGGGTAACTGTAAACATTTAAATTTTGAGAAAATGTTAAGAACAGATTTCAATGGCGAGATCTACGTATAAAGAAATCCGGTCAGCTCCAACTTGTTGTCCATATCACTAGATTCATCTGTGTTATTTTAAATATTCCTTAGCTGAAGTTTATCCATTTCGTCTCAGATTCACGCAAACAATCCTTCTAAAATGAGTACATATTTAGTCTTCGTTTCAGGTTAGTTAAATTGTACCTGAGATTTGTCTTTGCACGGAGATTTAGAAGTATACATCGGTAAAAGTATTTAACGGCATGGAAGTATCTCTAGTTTTGATTACTATTAAATGTTAAATTTTAATCATTACCTTCATTGGAATAATTTTGAAACCACTTTCCACTCGGCTATAGATCTTCAAACTTCGTGAGGCTGACGAACACTTGAAGTTAGCATTGGTTTTCTAGGAACCCTGATAGAGATACCTCTTTAGCAGTTGGCGAAATTAAGACGGAAAAAACCTATCATACGAAAAATTTATTAACGAAACATTAAACATAGGAAAATGTTTTAATTTAGTATTAAAAGACGGCAAAATAGAAGTTTAATGGCTCGCTATGAAATATGGTGAGAATACTTCAGCTTAGCTCACAAAATAAAGTTAATGGTATAAAATATTAAACCCATGAAAATGCTCAGCGGAACTCTGAGGCTCCGGGGAACATAGTTTGTCAAAAGATACACTAGGCAACCTGTCCCCAACCTGATTGCAAAACTACTAATAATCAACTGGAAACATACGAAAAGAGTATTACATTGAACAGATGAGATGGTCCCCTGATCACTGAAGGGACCGTCAGTCAGTTGCTGAGTTCCTGCGTTTTCTGCAGCATACGATGATGACCACTTAGAAGCCAGTTACGACAGCAGCCAGAGCCATTCGACTTGATAGTCTTGCCGCCTCAGCTGCTAATTGTCTCATCTTGGCTCTCCTCCATTCACGCCAGGGGAATCGTCCCCCTCCGTAATTGGGTCCGAACATCTGGCGAGTTACCCCCAGGGGCGCCATACAGACGATTTCTCACAATATCTTCTTGTCACGGTAGCGGACCCGTGGACACGCAAAATGCAACACCTCCCCATCTGGATGCTGGGAGGAGACGAAAAATGAGAGAAGTTCGTGAAGGAATGGAAACGAGGACGAGCTCGTTGCATGGCCGATGGCCACCCTTCCACCTCTAATTGGCTGGGTGACAAGTTACAGGAAATGCTTTTTTCGAATTATTCTGCCCGATTAAAAGTTTTCAGAGGATTTCTAATGATGCTCTGTGTTTGATAAAAGTGACTTCATTGCTCTCTTTCTCTCTCGCCCTCTTAATTCATTGGATCGATTACTCGACCACTAAACCTTTGGGGATAGAGAGAGAAATAACTTCAATACTGCTTTCGCTTCGTTAGAGCACTCTCTGCCAAGCATATAACCTACGAGGCTCTTTCCATTTTTCTAGGATTGAGGTTATGAGAAAAAATACCAAGAATAAAATAATTAAAATTTTAAATCTTCAAATCTGAAATTTCGTTTTAGAATTGAATTTCAGATTATTTGAAGTTTAAGCAAGTCGAGGGAAAAACTCCCCTTATGCGGACTGATTATTTATTAAAAAATGATGGCAAAGACGTTTGGATTATATTAATTACAAAAAAAAATGTTTTGAAATTGCATTATGTCCTTGAGAGTAACAGTGTTGGTGAATTTCTAGCTTTTAGATTTCTTTTCTCGTTTATCCTACCATATGTACAATATGTAGTTTAAATATCCAACAGCCTTATGTACACTTAACGGCCACTTAATTAGACACAGTTCCATGTTATTTTAATAGCAACTCAGATACTTTTTAAACAAGCTTTTGATGAATAAAATGTGACTAAGCATAATTTCAAGCTTTCAATCAAATATATTTCAATCTCGATTTTGAACACTATTAGTTCGTTATTTAGAGAGTTACGGAGAGTGGAATGTTGACATCAACAATGTCAGTTAAAGCTAACTAAAAGATATTAAAAATAATACAACAATGGTTATACTAAGCTTTACTAAACATATAAGAATATTTTTATCAGTTTGCATAATAATTACGTAAATGTTTGCCTACTTTTGGTGGTGTTTTTTTTTTTGGAACGATTGCTTCCTCTGCCCTGTTTCCTAGGGGATGGGAGGTGGGGGTTGGCTCAGTCGGTAGCGCACTAGGCTTGTAATCTGTAGTTCCCTGGTTTGAGTTCCACTTGGGCAGCGTTTGGATTTATCTCCATTTAACCCCAACCCTGAACTCGGTCAGAAAGACGACACCGATGGGCGTGCGAAGGCCGCCTTCCGTCGGATGGGACGTAAAGCTCTAGTACCATGTACAGGAAAGGAGACGATCATCTTTCTGCGATTCCCCTTCCCCGAATCTTCTCTGAGCCTTCGGGGTCCTTGTGGCATGGTCATTTAGCTCATTGTGTGCAAAAAAAAGTGCCACTCAGAGGTAAAACAACCTCCCCCACTCTATTTGTGGTGAACTTTTCTCCATTAAATCCTGCTCTGGGCTCGGGGGTAAAGTGGGCATGGATGTGTTGGAAAGCCATCGGATGGGGCGAGGAAACCTTTTTACTCAAAAACACCACTTTAATCGGTAAAGTGCATTGATTCATGTTCCAAGAGACAAGAAGTACTTGTTTACATTCAGCACTATATTCCACTATTCGGCAGGAAATGCTTAAGAGCATATCAAAAAACCTTTTGTTTTTCTCTATCAAGCATGCTTAAGAACATTTATGCAAGAAATTCTCTGAATAATTGAAGAATTTTGCCTTAGTAATGATTTAAGGCTCTCAGTCTCTATTTGCCCATATGGGATAACTAACTATAAAAGCATTTGTGAACGATATAAAAACGTTAAATAATATGCGTCTTCGACAATTGTTTCCCATCTCAGAAGATGTAATAAATTTACAATTAAAAAAGGATATGTATTTTTTTAATTTTACATTGAAGTTTTTTTATTTATTTATTATTTTTATCTCTTTAAAAAAACGAGAAAATGGTTCACTTTGTCGTCCGTCTATAGATATCGGACATTTTTTTGCTAAGAGAGACAAATTAATTTTTTTTTATGTTGGGTAGGAATTGATGAAATATTACGATTTGCACTTTCGGAATCTGACAAAAGCTACAATTGCGCCCTCTAATGGAGATTTTTTTTAAATTCACAAAATTTGATGCGAATATTGCAAACGATGTAGTTATGCTAGAAATTTAAAATTTGTTTGTTGGAATGTGAAGGTCACGAAGTTTCCATTGGCAACAATGAGTTGAGTTCTTAAACTCACCGGGGTAGGGGGGGGGGGGTAATGCTACTTTTTTGTTTAAGAAATAATTGTTTGTTTTTATTTCACAAATAGATTAAAAATTCTTTTGGATACGTATTGATGAAATATTACAATTTGAACTTTCCGAATCTCTAAAACTAAAAATGCTGCCTCTAACGGTTGAAAAGTTGAAAATTCCAAAATTTAAAACGAATATTATAAAGGATGCATTTATACTAGAAATTTGAAATTTTGGCGGTGGACTGTGAAAGTTATGAATGAAGTTCCATTGGTTACAATGAGTTGATCCTTACCACCAGGGTGGATGGGAAAATGCAATTTTTTCGTTTTAAAAATAATTGTTTGTTTTCAGAGATAAATTGTAAATTCCTTTTGGGTTGAATAGGTATTGATATACTCATACAATCTAAACTATCCGAATATCCCAGATGCTATAATTGCGCCCTCTAACATTAGCAAAATAATCGAAAATTCCAATTTTTTTACTAATATTGCAAATGATTTATTTTTGCTGGAAATTTTAAATTTTGATAGTGGATGTGATCACGCATTTTCCGTTGGCAGCAATGAGTTGACTCCTTACGCCCAGCGTGGGTTGGGATATCAATTGTTCTCTTTTAGGAGTTAATTGGAAAACTCTTTTTTAGTTGGATTAATACTAATAACATGTTATAATTCGAATTATTCAAATACTTTGGTAGTTTTAATTTATATTGTTAGAGTTCATCAAATATAGAAAAGGCGAAACTTTTAAGGAATGTTTGTTCAAGAGATATTTCACGGAGAGCAATAATCTGCTCCCTTTTCTCAGAGGGGTGTAAGAAAAAAAGCAATTCACATTGTATAATTTCTAATAAAATACTACTATTTGCATTTTTCTCCATCATCCATTAATTCGGATTGAAACTTTCAAGGAGTGAAATGGTAGTTAAACGAAAAACTTCCTTCTCTTTGAAAACGAGACTCACATATGCAACAGAGACATATGCATTCTTCTAGTTTTATCACCTTCTTTATCATCTGTTTTTACGAAAGTTTTTTATTGGGTCCAAATAACTATAGCATCGTGCTCTACACGTCATTAGAATAACCAAATTAAATCGGAACTAAAAAGGTTAAAAGATCAGGATAAGCTAAGAATAGACACATAGTTATCGGTCTTACATATAATATAAAGAATAACTTTCTGTTAAAGACTTTATCTTAAAATAGAAAACAACAAAAACATTTTTTAGAAGAAATCGATGACATAATTAAGATACAGCAATCAAAATCTCGTTTCTTAGAATTAAGATTCAATTGACATTTGGCTAATATAAGAAGAAACTATCCTAGGACATTTTCAAATGTATTTATATTTAATATGTTTAATGAAAAGGAATATATATATATATTTATTTTTGATTGCAGTCAACTTTTGGAATTTTTTTTCTGTTACACTTACATCTAAAGAGAAAACAAAATTTGAAACCTTAAATGATGGGAAATAATTTATGTTAATTTCAACTATGGCTGAAGAAACATAATTATAGGAAGAACAAGTGGTCAGAAATTAGCGCTCTGGAATATAAAAAGGAAACTTTCGGATCACGTTTGCTTCTAGATTACTGGTACTCGATTTCCTGGTTTTCTTGTTTTCTTTCTAGATTACTGGTATGCCCCTCTCTGAATTTAACGATTCATCATTTTCGGGGAGAGAGAAGGGAAGATTTAAACTGAATTAACAAAGCGACTCGTGAAAGTAAAATGATGAAAATAAAAATGTCTATTTTTGAGATAAGAAATACAGTCCAGAGAATGTCAACGCTAACCTGAAATCAAAAACCTAGAAAAATCAGTTATGACGGTGATGAAGACCATTGCAGTTGGGATTTTTTCCTCAGAATTATAAAGACAAAGAATTTCATTAAATAACTTTTTCATTTCTGTAAGAGATAAAGATCTAGATTTCTTTTCTGATAGATTATAATACACTGAACATGAAGTTTACCTGATGGATCAACATCTGCATAGACATTCAACTACGAGATGCCTGTAGGTTCTGGGATCTCATTCCCATCGGAAATACCTGGAATGTTTCGAGAAGACATTACTACTTACAGAGTTGGGTTGTTTTACCTATGAGCAGCCCATTTTGTGCATACAATGGGCTAAATGATCAGGTCATAAGGACTCCAAGCGTTCTAGGAAGGATGTGAAAGAGGAACCAGTGGGCAACGGTTAGGAGACATATGGTAGCCCCCCGTCAAGGCTATCCAGCGTATTCTTTAACATGCACAGGTTATGACTCTCTCATGCACACATGAGGGCTGGGGTGGCTCAGTCGGTCAGACGCCTCGTAATCTGTAGTTTTCAGGTTCGAATCGCAGCTGGGCCAGCGTTTAGATTTATCTCCGCAGAGCTCGCTGCCCTGCCTTCGGCCAGTAGGGGACATCGATGGGCTTGGAAATGATACCGTCCGTCGGATGGGACTTTAAACCGTGGCTCCGTGTACGGGAGAGCCATATCGGTGTTCCCTTTCTGACCGAGAGCGAAGTGGGGTTAAGCGAATATAAATCTCAATGCTGGCCTATGTGGGACTCGACCTTTGAACTACAGATTACAAGCCTCGCGCGCTATCTATAAGCCATCACCCAACCCCCGCACCACCAATTTTTTTTAATCGTTTTTTAATCATTTATTGATTCAAACAATTTCAAATAAATCATCTTTGTTTACATATGTCCCGCAAAGCTAACTGCTTCCCTGCAAAAGAGAATAATACATTGACCTAATATGTTACACCTTCTTTCTGCCTTAATCTTCTAATCCTAATACATTTACATCATGTTGCATTTATTATATTTTATTATACTATTTTATTATTTCAGTTGAAAATTTCAACATTAAAATTTTCTCTCTTCACTAAAATATTTATACCATTTTATTTCCATTTTGAATATTTCATAATAATATTGGGATTTTTATATTCACATTCAACACTACATAATTTGTTAGTAGATGTTAATAATAATTTTTCAATTTGTTTATTTGTAAAAGACTATTTAATTTGTGTTTTAATTCATTAACTTTATATATTTTTTTTTTCATTTTTTTTTAATTTTATGAAGGGAACGAAAGGGGAGAGTTGCGAGATCAATGTGGCCTACTGATCTGAACAACTATGGCTACTTCCCTTTTTTTCTACCCTGCTGAGGAATGGTAAATTACACGGGGCCCTGGTGATTACCATATAAACTTATTGGACTGGATTAAGGTTTTGAGCTTAATTATGGATCCTGAAATTGCTGCACTGGTGGGCTTCTGTGGAGGGAAAATCTGCCACTGTGTTTTTTGTTTGTTTGTGGGTTGACAACCCCAAGTAAATACATTCACAGGATATGTTTTATAGGCTGGTGGATTATCCTGAGCAGAGGTCATCGCAGGCACCTGAACTCTTGCTTCTACGGGCATCCTCAAATTCTGCATTAGAGGAAATCTTCCAGTGTAGATGCTTCAGCCTTTAGTGATGGGGGAACGGGTCTTTGCTCCATGCCTGAGATTAGGGAGGCTATTCGATATTGTAGGTATCCCCACTCTCAATAAACAGAGTTTCTTTAAACATTCCACTAACCATTTTCTCTCCATAGGTAGTTGGAATGTGAGGACTCTGCACAGAGCTTTTTCTCTTGATGTCCTCAAACTAGAATTCCACCCTTATAATTTAGATATTCTGAGCTTGCAAGAGACCACATGGACAGATAAAGGTCAGATTCTTAAAAATAATCTTAGATTTTTCTTTTCTGGGAGGAAAAATAATAAGCATCACCAAGGCGTGGGTCTGCTTCTCAGCAGACACGCCAGTGATGCTCTCCTAGGATAATGACTGCATTAATGAAAGGTTTCTTACAGAAAAATTTCAGACAAGCGTTAAAGACTTGAAAGTTATCTGCTGTTATGCCCCCACTGAGGGATGCACGTGAGGATAAGGATAGGTTTTACGGAAAAATTAGGATATTTTGAATTCTATCTAGAAAGGAGATATTACCCTTGTTCTAGGTGACCTCGATGCCAAAGTTCGTACTGACTTTGATCTTTGGGTAGGGGTGATAGGCCCTTTTGGTATTGGTAGCTGCAACGTCTCCTACAAGTAAGTAAACTTAATGGTTTGAGAATAACACTTATTACGAACCCCGCAACATACATAAGCACACATAGGTTTCACCATGTGGAATGCATAAGAATAATGAAAAATTATTCACTGGCGGAAATTGAAAAATGTTCACCCACAAGGAATTCCTTTACGAACGTCATATTATAATTTGTTAATAGTTAAGAGCAGCAGAAACCGTGATTCAAGATTGAAAGTCATTGGATGAAGTAATGACGTCACTGAGAACGACAACATGCAAATATACGCAGCACGTATTTAAGGACTAGGGCTTGAAGAAAGAAGTTATTCATTTTGTGTCGTGTTGTCAGTGCTCTTTGAAGAAGCTACCGTGCCTGGATGATGTAAGCACACATCATTTGTTCAGTTGACGGAGTTTGAGCGAGATCGTATAGTATGTCTTCGGAAATCAGGTTGGCCATTTTGACAAATTGCACACCGCGTTGGACGACAGGTATCGGCAGTGTTAGGATGGTGGCGTCGATGGTCAGAAGGGTATTCACACACTCGCAGACGTGGTTCCGGCAACACAGAGTTACGGACGCACGAGAGGATCGACATATCAGGAGGGTGACGGTGGCAGAGCGGACGGCTACGGTGTCACAAATTCGATCCTCTATCGTACCAAGGGTATCTACAAGAATGATACACAATAGTCTTTTGGAAGCAGGATTATGGACACGCATGCAGCTGGCACGGTTACCACTGTCACCTCGTCGCTGTGTTGAGCACATTTAGAGTGGCGTCAATAACGAGTTCATTGGAGGGAAGAATGGAAATCTGTGGCCTTTAGTGATGAAAGCCAATTCTGCTTAGGAGAGTCTGATGGTCGTTTACGCATCCGAAGGCGACAAAGTGAGCGGCTTCTTCCATCGTGCATCTGCCAGCGACACACAGGGCCCACGCCTGGCATCATGGTGCGGGTAGCGATTAGCTATCACTCTCATATGTGTCTGGTGTTTGTACAGGGTACACTGAATAGCAATATGTACCATCAGCGACATCCTACAGCTGGTCGTCCTGCCATATTTGAGTGCAATCCGAAATGCGATATTCCAGAAGGATAACGCCCGACCACACTCCGCCCGGGCAACTCAACATGCTCTTCAGCCAGTGCACCAACTCCCTTGGCCAGCACGCACTCCGGACTTGTCTCCAATCGAGCATGTCTGGGACTGAATCGGACAAAGGCTCTTCCATGGACCACGGCAGGCAACGACCATCGCTTAAATGTGCGTCCAATTTGAATGCGCATGGAATGGTATACCCCAGCGAGATATCCAGTATTTGTACGACCGATTGTATCCCAGATTGGAAGCGTGTATTGTTACTCGTGGAGGTTCAACACCTTATTAAAATATGCCTTCTATAAAATGTAACACTCATTAAGAGGTAAAATATACATTTAATCACTTCATAAGTGTGAACATTGTCCTTTCTCAACCAGTTGTTTCTACTGAATAAATCTCGTAGATTACGCTTCAATTGTTAATGGTGTTCTTTTTTTAAATTTCCGCCAGTGTATATTAATTAACAGGAAAAGGGCTAGTTCTGTTAGGAATACCAGGTCATATAAGGGACCTGAAATTGGATCTGATCATTACCCTAATAAAAGTGTTTTGCAACTTAAACTTAAGAAGTGTTGTGCTAAGATTAAAAAATTCACCTTTAATTCTGAAGCTCTGAAAGGCCCAGTTATAACAAACTCTTACCATGATAGGCTATTTAGTCATTATGACAGTAATGGCTTGCTTACTACTGAAGTTGAGGAAGAATGGGGCCGTTTTAAACAGGCTTTTTTGCAAATTCACACTACTTTTTTATGAAAAAAGGAGCCGAGGAGGCAAAATTATTTGAGTGATAAAGCATTTGAGCTTATTTTAGAAAGAAAGAACTGTAGGCATATCGTTAATTAATACCCTACTACTCCTAATAGAAAGCATTTCAGAGAGCTTAATAAATGTCTAAGGGATCTGTTAGTTGCTGATAAGAATCTTTGGCTTGATGGCTTGGCTCACAAAGCCGAGGAAACATTTAGACAGCACAACAGCAGAGAGCTGTACCAGAGAGTTAATGTTTTGTGTGGTAGAAAACGAACAGGTATACAGGGATTGAAGAATAAACAAGGTAAGGTTATAGAAGGTGAGGATTCTGTCATGGCTAGGTGGGCTGAGCATTTCAGTGATGTTTTAAACAATATGGTTAGTTCTATTCCTATTGTTTGCAATGATGATAGGTGCATTGGTGGCATTAATATTGGCCCTATAACAAAATCTGAAGTTATTTTGGCTATTTCTAAACATAAACTTCATAAATCCCCAGGGGTAGATGAAATTACTACGGAAATTCTTAGAGTTGGAAAAGTTTCTGTTACCACTTGGACGACTAAAATTCTGAATATCTTTTATGATAAAGGCATGATTGTGCTTAATAAATTGTGCATGATTCTGCATGATTGTGCTTAATAGAATTAAGAATGTGGTTGACAGTCAATTGCGTGATGAGCAATGTGGATTCAGAAGTGGTAGGGGATGTGTGGATCAGATATTTTCACTTAGGCAGATTCTTGAGAAATGTTTAGTTTCAGAAACCTTTGGTTGCTTGCTTTGTTGATTTCAAAAAGGCTTTCGACTCTGTTGATCGTCATAATTTGTGGTTGATTGTGAAATCATATGGTACACCCGACAAGTTAGTTAACATAATGAAAGCTCTCTACAATAACACTGAGTCGTGTGTGAGAGTTGGTAAGGCTTGCAGCAATAGATTTAGCATTACTTCTGGTGTTCGACAAGGGTGCATTTTGTCTCCTATTCTCTTTAGCTTGGTCATTGATTATATTATGCGGAATTCACTTCTAGGGAAAGATTTTGGCCTTAAATGGACTGGAGATATGAAAATTTCTGATTTAGATTATGCTGATGATTTAAACCTTTTGACAAATGATGTTGATGAGATGAACTCTTTCATTCGAGCTGTTGATGAGACTGGTAGTAGAATAGATTTGTTTATAAACAGAGAGAAAACTAAAGTGATGAAAATTGGTCAGGTAGGTTGTGATTCAGTTCATCTGAAAGGTTGCAGTCTTGAGCAGGTGTCACAGTTTAATTACCTTGGGAGCTATGTAACAGATACTGGTGATGTACGGCATGAGATTAACAGACGGATAGGGATTGCTGCCGGGACTTTTAAGAATCTATGGAGATTGTGGAGAAATAGGCGTATACACCTAAAGACTAAAATTAGACTGTATAATAGTTTGGTTCTTTCTAGGGTTAGTTATGGTAGTGAAACGTGACACTTTGTAAACAATATAACAGGAAACTAGATGCTTTAGATTCCAAATGCTTACGCAGTATCTTGGGCATTAGGTGGTTCAACTTCGTAACTAATTATGAGGTTAGGCAAAGGAGTCTGCAACCTCTTTTAAGTAGCATATTGTGCAGAGAGAGACTCCGCTGGTTTGGCCATGTTGCCCGTAAGGATAATTATAGATTAGCGAATAGGGTTATGAACAGTGTGCCTAAAGACCTCAGAAATAGAGGGAGACCTAGAATGCGTTGGGCAGACAATGTCAAACAGGACTTTCTTAGAATTGGTGTGCAGTGGCCAGATGCAGCAGATATAGCTTAGGACAGATATGCCTGGAGAACTAAACTGCACGGTCTGGTTCTACTGAATTGCAGGGTCATCATCCTCCGTAGCCCATGGCTGCTATAGGATGATGATAATGATGATGACGATTAATATGTAGGCACGAATGTTTTATCCCATAAATGAAAAGTTGCGTTTTACCACCCTCACTTGGGATAAGGAGGAAAGTTACTGCAACCATCGTAAACCTCTTGATCATCACACCCTACCAGCAAAATTTCAAATTTCTGGCACGAATGGATCGTTTGTTATCTTTATTTTAAAGATTTAATAGTTTCCACCGTTAGAGAGCGCTATGAAGCTATATAGAAATAAAAAAATACGAAAGGTAATATTTCCCTAATACTTATCTAACTAGTTAAATATTTTTTCTCTAAAAACACTATAAGGACGCATATCGTCTCTGATGCATATGACAATATCGTTTTCAAAGTCCAATAAGTTTTTCCTTTACCTACTATTTCATTCCTTAAAAGTTTTAATTTGAGCAAGAGGATGATGGGAAAAATGCAAAAGTATTTCATTAATAATTATACAACATAAAATTATTTGTCTTTTAATTCTAAAATTTAAAAAAGTTGCATTTCCCACATCTCTCTCACAAAAATGTTTAGATTGTTACTGTAAGTGGAATATCTCTTAAAATTACCACTAATTTTTTATACTTCTATGCGTATTATTTGTAAAACTCCATAATAGTTTCGCCATTTCATCATTTCAGTTATCTGTAATGATATTTATATTAAAACAACTAAGTATTTGAAAAATACGAATTGTAATATTTCATTAATACCAATCAAATTAAAAAAATTTTCTAATTATCAAAATATTCTGAAAAAATTTATCGCCGACACGGCAGGAATCGAACCCGCATCTCTCCAGATTCATGCCAGAGCGCACTACCATTGTACCACGCCTCGGGCAATGAAATTTTTCAGAATAAGACAATTTAACAAAATTACAATTCTTCACTGAGATGTGGCTGACACAGCGCCATCTATACTCAACGAGATGCAACTTTTCCAATGATAGTGTGCTCTGGCATGAATCTGCAGAGATGCGGGTTTGATTCCCGCCGTGTCGGCGATGAATCTTTTTCAGAATGTTTTAACTAATGTTTGAGGTCTGTCTCTCCAGGTAATCTGTGTATTTACTATGGATCGATTTCTAATTATCATTTTCATTGTTACCAATGAAAACTTATGACGTTCACAATCCATAATCAAAATTCCATATTTCTATCATTAACACATCTTTGCAATATTCGTTTGAAATTTTGGAAATTTCAAGCTTTTTCACCGTTAGAGTGTTCAAAATATTACTAAAGGGAGAATAATAATATTTTATCAATTCCTTTCTAACCCTAAAAAATATTTTGTCATTTATCTTTAAATACAAACACTTGTCTGCTAAAACAAATAATGTATTTTCCCCCCTCCCCCTTGATCTAAGAGTCAGTTCATTGTTGCCAATGGAAACGACATGGCGTTCACATTCCACCACAAAAATTTAAAATTTTTAGCTTAAATACGTCATTTGCAATATTTGTTTGAAATTTTGGAATTTGAGAGAGCGCAATTATAATTTTCGGAAGATTTTAAAAGTGGGAATCATAATATTTTATCAATTCCTATCTAACCCAAAAAGGATTTTTCATTTATCTCAAAAAGCAAACAATTTTCTTTAAAATTAAAAAGGTGTTTTCCCACCCCCTCTGGGTTTAAGGGATCAGATCATTGTTGGCAATGGAAACTTCACCACCTTTCCATTCCACCACCAAAATTTCAAATTTCTATTATAGATACATCGGTTGCAATATTCGTTTGATATTTTGGAATTTTGTTAAATAATGAACGGGCGAATATAAGCGAAATTGCACTATGTTGTAATAAAGGAGGAAGCTGAAAGGTACTGAAAAGGAAAGGGTCTTAGTGCTATTTAGAAAGATTCCAGATACAAAATCATCTGGGTGTGTGAGACACAAAGCGAAAGAAGGATGGAGGGTTATCCGTACCGTAAATTGCGCGTTGAATTCTATATCTTATATGTTGCATATAATATTTATTACTTTCGTTTTCAGCATTTGGTAACAAAACGGTCACAAAATAGTTGAAACTGCCTAATTTCGTGGATGTAAACTTTAACAGAAACGATTTTTCTAAAAAATTCTTAAACGTATTAGATGTAATTGCGCCTTAGTGCTGTTTATGCTAAGAACGTTTGAAAGGTAAATCCAGGCTCTGCAGAAAATTTTCTTCATAACATAAAATACAATAATCAAAATTATAACAGAAAATGAAAATTTTATCTCATTTGCAAAGAAAACGAGATAATAGTTTCGCTTCTTCGTTTGTCTGTAGACATCGAACTTTTCTGTTTACAGAGAAAAATGAAAATTTCTTTTTGTGTTGGATAGGTATTGAAGAAATATTACGATATGCACTTTCCGAATCTCTCTAAAGCTATAATTACGGCCTCTAGCGGTGGAAATTTTTGAAAATTCCAAAATTTCAAACAAATATTGCAAGCGATGTATCTATAATAGAAATTTGAAATTTTGGTGGTGGAATGTGAAGCTCATGAAGTTTTCATTGCCAACAATGAGCTGACCCCCTAAACGCACAGGGGGTGGAAAACATACCTTTTTAGTTTTAGCAGATAATTGTTTGCTTTTTGAGATATAACTTTTTTGGGTTAGATAGGAATTTATAAAATGTTATGATTCACAGTTTTTAAATCTTCTGAAAAGTATAATTGCGCCCTCTAACGGTGGAAAAATTTGCAAAATCCAAAATTTGAAACAAATATTGCAAACGACGTATTTAATATAGAAGTTTTAAATTTTGGTGGAGGAATGTGAATGCCATGATATTTCCATTGGCAACAATGAGTTGCTCTCTTAGACCCGGGGGGGGGGGACACATTTTGTTTATATTAGCAGATAATTGTGTGTGTTTAGAAATAAATGAAAAATTCTTTTTAGGGTTGGATAGGAATTGATAAAATACTATGATTTTTTGAAAACTATAATTGCGCCCTCTAACGGTGGAAAAGTTTGAAAATTCCAAAATTTCAACGAATATTGCAACGAGTTATTAATAAAAGAAATATGAAATTTTGATAATGTAAACGTTAAGTTTTGATTGGAAACAATAGGAAATGAAAATAGAAATCTCTTTTTCAGTTTGATTGGTACTTATGAAATATTATAATTCGATGTGGAAACGTATCAGATACCGCTGCACAGTTTCCATATCAGCCATAGCCTGCAAAATACCATACAAACAAATATGAACACCTTTCCAAAGAGGGAAAAGACAGAGACTGACTGAATAATGTTCTTGTGACAGTATCAGAACTTGTTTAAACTTGCACGTTCTGCTCTGTGACCTTGAAGAATCGCTGTGTTGCCACATATCAAGTATTAACTAGTACGAAAAGCTGCTAATTGTTGGCGAACACAGTCCAGAATTAAATGATCCATCCGGGTATCCCTGGCTGACATATGCCTGTAATAAGAAATCTTCCGAGAGAAATTTTAATTTCATTATAAGACGATAATATAATGATGAAGACTATAAATCAAGGATATCTGTCAGGAAAATACACTCTAGAAAAGACAAGTGAATCAGGCAAGACCTCAACGGAAAGACTGCATAAATCAGAATAAATCATCCATGTTTTATCAGAGATCTCTTGCTGATTCTTTCACTAAACATGACCATTCTGTGGGAATAATTGCAACATGCTTGGCAGCTTTGTTTCTGCGAAATGGGTGTAAATCATTCTTATTACCGTCAGAAGTAGAAATAAGTCTGTAACACTAAATGTCAATAGAAGTTCAATGATTTGCTCTATTTCTTCGGCTCATTGCTTAGACAATGGATTTTAGGTAATTTACTTATTTAAAAAGTGAAATCTCATTTTACTTGTTATTTTTCAGGTTTTTTTGACAAATGGATAGTGGAGTAAATTTCTTTTCAATCGCTAAACCCTAGATATTAAATAGACAGAAATTAAAATACTCGATCCAGTCTGACATACAAGTTATCACTATTTTAAATCTTTAACAGATATTTTCAAAGAAGAATTCACTATTTTTATGGCGAGAAGATTTTATAAACGAAATGCGCAATTGTTCCGTGCAAACATAAAGTCCAATTTTACCGCCAACTGATTTATTTACCTAACAACTTGTCTTACCTTAGTGCCCATAATAACTTTATAAACAGCACTCAATAACTTTATAAAAAAAAATGAGGCATGCATTGCGACACTAGATAAAGTGTTTTTAAGGGACAAATGGAAGCTTGATTGGCTTTTTACTACCCTAATCCAAAAGAAGAAAAGAAGAAAAAATGTAAAAAGCATAGGAAAGGATGAAGAATTAATTCCTTGAAGAGGAAGGTAAATAAGAAATCTTTTTCTTACTTTTTCATTTTTGCTTTCAAAATGAATAAAGGAAGATTTAAGAAAGAGAAGTTTAAGATTGCAAAAAAAAAAACTTTCTACTTCCTGAATTCTAATAATATTCATTTAATATTGAAATCCTTATACAATTTCGAACTTCTAGCAATGACGTCAGACTCTTAAAACTTTTGCATCAAAATTAAGAAAAAAAATGCCATTTCGGAAATTTTAAAAAATTTATTTTATTTAGTAAATCTGGATATAAAAATAAACTTTTCAAACAATTCCTTTTGATTGAAAAAGTCATTGCTTAAAGTTTTAGCTTTCGTAACTTTCATTATAGAACATATATTATTGAAAAATAAAAAAATACACAGATTTCATTTAAATATTTCGTCATCTCTAATGGCGTTTTTGTATAATGTTGAAAAATTAATAAATAGTACTCTTTAAACAGTTTGTCTAGAGCAGGGTTTCTCAAACTTCATATAACTGGGTGCTATTTCTTATTTCGCCTGTTTTGCTGCCAAAAAATGAAAACGGCGAAAAGAAGACGAAAAGGTGTTCACGGTGTATTTAATATTATAACAACAAGTTATTTATTTTGTATGCACTTTCTAGCTTTAAAATAATTTAGAAGAAAATACTAAATATGCGGTGGGAAAAAGTCGTATGTGGCTTTGTTCATGAGTGTTGCGCGGTAATAATAGGAACATGATATTATTTATATATTTTCTAACAGCAAGTTTTTTTTTTCTAAATACCGGTGCCGAGCAGCGGACCACACTTTGTGAAACGTTGGAGTAGAGCAGTGGTTCCCAAGCTTTTCGACGCCATATGAAGTCATTGTGAGGACTCCCTCCAATGACTCCATATGAAGTCATTGTGAGGACTCCTTCACAATGACTCCATGTGAAGTCACTGTGAGGACTCCCTCCAATGACTCCATATTGTGAGGACTCCTTCACAATGACTCCATATGAAGTCATTGTGAAGTC
The DNA here is from genome assembly GCA_038380435.1 of Ryuthela nishihirai. Lineage (NCBI taxonomy): Eukaryota > Metazoa > Arthropoda > Arachnida > Araneae > Heptathelidae > Ryuthela > Ryuthela nishihirai. Next base: position 114,938,730 of record JAWZYU010000004.1, read on the forward strand.
TAAAGCTTTCTGCGGATTCGCTGTGAAGTCCACCTTTTCCTATGTTCCTCTCCCCATTTTTATCTGTTACATTTTATTAAATTGAAATATCGATCCTCGCAACGTAATGAAGATTGTCTGAAAGTTCCAAGAATGTGTTATATCCTTAGTTTTTTTATCTGCTCTTCATTTATCGATTGTTTTGTAATTTGAAACGAACATTGCAATGGAGCATCCAAAAAAATAAAACTTGAAAGTTGTTATGTAATCGCGGTAAATGTAAGATCTGCTTCATAGAATTCTAAATTATAAAAAAATACTTGACGTACTCCTGAGGGTACGAAGGATCACAGGTTGGGGACTATTGGTCTAGAGCACTGTTCTCAACCTTTTATGCTTCACGTACCTCCTGGAAATGCGTATGTAACTGGAGTACTCCTTGTATAGATAGATAAAACTATAGTTATAGTATAACAATGGTTATTTTTACTTTTTACTGATCTAGCGACTTTTGAACTCTCACGGCGAACCCCAAAAAAATTTACCGCGTACTCCACGTTGAGAACCCCTAGTCTAGAGTGTGAAGGAATTTCCGATATCGTCTTGGAATGACTAAGAGGCAAACTTTTATCCTTATATTTTAGGTTTTGTATAGGGTATGACATTTTCGGGCCCAAAAAGAAAAAGACTCAATTCTGAGGTAATTATAGGGGTAAAATGTTTTATTTATTATTTATTTATTTATTTATCTTAAATTTGGGTTCAAATCACGTCGAAAAAAATTCATTATTTTTTCTCAAATTTGGGTTGAAATAAAAATAATAAGCATTCCAGGTATTAGGTAATCATTTTATTATTTACGCACAATAACATATTCATTGCCAGTTTTTTTCAGCGATATTACTTCTGTTCTCGCTGAAGAAAAAAAAAATTGTCTTTCCCTCCACCCCTCCTGGGTCTAAGAGGTCAATTCATTGTTGCCATATGGGCACACCATGGGGTTCACATTCTACCACCAAATTTTAAAATTTCTAACTTAAATACGTCGTTTGAAATATTGTTTGAAATTTTGGAATTTTCAAATTTATCCACTGTTAGAGGGTGCGATTATAGCTTTCGGAAGATTTAAAAAGTGGAAATCATAATACTTTATCAATTCCTATCTAACCCAAATAGAATGTTTCATTTATCTCAAAAAACTGTTATCTGCTAAAAATAAAAAGATGCCGTTTCCCACCCACTCTTGGTCTAAGGAGTCAAATCATTGTTCGCAATGGAAATTTCGCGGCCTTCACATTTCACCACCAAAATTTTTAACTTCCAGCATAAATACATCGTTTGAAATTTTTATATTGTTAGAGAGCGTAATTAGATAGAGAGAGTTGTAGAGATATTTGGAAAGTGCACATCGTAGTATTTCATCAATGCCTATCAACATAAAAATAATTTTTATCTCTTTAAACAAAAGAGTTCGATGTCTACAGACGGACTGGTAACAAAGCGAAACTATTATCTCGTTTTCAAAGAAAACGAGACAAAAAAGGAATACATCAAACTAAACTAATATCAGTTTCGCGTGATTAAACATTATGGTTGAAAGCTATTCAAAATAACTGTTGCCACCAATAAATTTGAAATAATGAATACATCAAACTAATTTCTTTCTGATTTCGCGATATAAGCTCATTGTTCAGTTCGTTGGAGCAAGACCGCGACCGCCCGTGGATATTGAAATCGTTCTAATTAAGCGCAAGTGGAACTCGAGTTTCTTCGTTGAAATAAAAGTTTGAAAAACTAAGAATTCATATCGGAAATTAAAATCATTAACTAAATTTGAAAAATATGCAATAGTGAATAAACGTATATCTCATATGTTAATAAACGTTTTAATATTGTCATAAATTAAAAGGATGATCAGTGAGCGTGAATTCAAAAAAATATAGTAGTATTTATTAATTATTTATGCAAGAAGTATGGGAATTTAAATATTGAACTAATTATGCTTATGACTAATTATTTACTATCTTCTATTAACAAATGTTAAATAGAACAGAACATTTCAATATTCTTAACACGATATTCAAATTAACAAGTCTTAAGAGTCTAACTATCTTAATTGAGTAGCTAGCACATTATCAAATAAACTTCTATTCAGCACTTTATCAAACATTCAACAATAGGTTATATAAATCAATTATTAGACAAAACTACTTTGTTTACAAAAATACCAAGTATTTTCTTTAAATTATATTACGATCTTATGTCTTATTCATACCACCTGTGCCTTCTATTATGTAATAGCACAACTTTGTAAGAAAGAACACAACCTCTGTCTTCTATTCTTTAATACACTCAATTTACTACTTGACACTGACTAGAAACATCTCCTTCACCATAAACATATAATAGTAATTATAAAACGACTCTCAAATCGACTAATCGCGCACAATACCAAATCAACTCTTTGCTTCTTTTTAAATTCACCGAACTCACAACTGAATTTTTTTTAGTTAAATTAAAGTTCCAAGTCGTTGTTGATGCAATTCATTCACACGTTGAAACACACGCCAGCTTCAAAACGATACATCATATCACGAGTTCATTGTAGAACGTTTATCTGTCGTAACAATATGTTAAGTAATAAAAAATGCTTTTCCATAATAATAATTTTTTCGTAGTATCTATACAATTTTTGGGCATCTCAGACCATATATATTTATGCTTTTTTTTTTTATCTCCTTTTCGAAGCAAACGAAATATTTGTTTCTCTTTGTAGTCTGTTTGTCTGTCTATCTCTCTGTCTGTAGATATCGAACTTTTTTGTTTACAGAGACAAATCAAAAATTATTTTTGTGTTGGATAGGTATTGAAAAAATATTACGATATGCACTTTCAGAATCTCTCTAAAGCTATAATTACGCCCCCTATCTGTGAAAAAATGTGGAAATACCAAAATTTTAAACGAATATTACAAGTGATGTATTTACAATAGAAATTTGAAAGTTTGGTGGTGGAATGTTACGGTCACATAGTTTCCATTGCCATCAATGAGTTGACCTCTTAAACCAAGAGGGGATGGAAAAACACATATTTTTTTTTTGCAGATAATTGTTTGTATTTAGAGATAAATGAAAATTCTTTTAGGATTAGATAGGAATTGAATAAAATATTATGATTCGCACTTTCGAAATTTTCGAAAACTATAATTGGGCCCTCTAACGGTGAAAAATGACTGAAAATTCCAAAATTTCAGGAGATTACAAAGATGTATGAATAAGACAAATATGAAATTTTGATAGAAGAATGTGAACGTCGTGAAGTTTTGATTGGAAACAAATGAAAACTATAATAGAAAATTATTTTTTAGTTTGATTACTACTAATGAAATATTATAATTCGCATTTTCCAAATGTTTAGTAATTTTAATATATGTATCTTTACAAAGCACTGAAATGATGAAACGGCACAGTTGTTATCCAGTTTCATGAATAATATGTATGGAAAGAAATTTGAAAAATTAGTGGTAGTTTCAAGAGATATTCCACTGACTGCAATAATCTTACCCACCTTTCTGAGAGAGAGAGAGATGGAAAATGCAACATTTTAGATTTAAGAATTAAAAGACTAATATTTTTGTGTTGTATAATTACTAATGAAATACTATTTGCATTTTCCCCATCATCCGCTACCTCAAATTAAAACTTTTAAGGAAAGAAACAGTAGGTAAGGAAAAACTTCTTTCTCTTTGAAAATGAGATTCTCATATATGCCAGAGGCGATATGCGTCCTTCTAATTAATAAAGTTACATACGCCTGGCAAATTGTGTCCGAGGGACTCTGGTGAGTACGAAATGATTTGAAAAGTTCGATTATCTGAGCGAGGCAATTGCGTGTTTTGGTTTAGAAACTTTTGACGTGGGGAGTATCATACGGTGCCTCGAAATAGTTTCAGTTCTTTCGTTCCCTAAAAAAGAGCGAGAAAAATTAAACCGGAGGAGATTGATGGAAATGATTTTTATGCCAAATGAAATCTTGCGACGTGGGAAGTACCATCTACTCTATATTCTAAAGAGTTTCGGACCCGAGCAAAGCCGAATAAAGCTGCTAGTACTCTATGAATGATATTTTTAACGTACTTAAAATGTTTTTAATCTATCTGCAATGTTTTAAATATTAATAAACATGTTCTTATAATGATTTTTTTCGATATTTTGTATTCTGAAGTATTTCAGGAATGAACGAAAAAAATTTCTGCTGCATTAATTTCAGATTTTCATTTTTACTCAGTGAATGATATTCTGGAACCAATTAATTCCTTATAGCGAGAACTGCCTGTATTAATTTACTGCAATTTGGCATCTCTCATCTTGTATCAGTAGTACACGTGCACTGCCACATAACAAAGCAATTAATAATAAATCAAACTCTTATCTTTTTATACGCCTATGTAGTGTTTGGCAACTGACGAACCCAAACAAATCGACAATATACTAATTTAATGTTTTCTTTTTTATAACAAAAAGCACCAAACTACTAAGATCAATATTTTTTCCGGGTTTTTTCAAGTTTAACCCAAATATAAAATCTCTTGTTAGGAGGGTAAAAATCGGGTGAAATTGGGTAAAACCCGAAAACGTTATCCCTAATTACGAAGAACAAGAAATTGAGGCTTGTATAAACCTCCGCCATTGTGCAAACTTCAAGGCAGAAATAAAACATGAATATGTTCGTTTATTTCTCAGCATGTGACTCTCGGTGTCTGGACCTTCGTCCTCTTCAGATCATTCATCTGCGTCAGCATCAACTTTCAAACAGAGCCCCACGATGACTAATGATTCGGTTCTGAGCCAGGAAAGCTTTCTCTGAAAAGGAAAAAAACAACAACACACAAAGCAAAGTTTAGCAGAGACAAACAGTAGAAAAGAAACATGTAAATAAATAAGTGAAATTCGTCAGCAGAAATGCGTGGTGCAAGTTGAAAAATTTATTACCTGTTTTGCACGTATCTAAGGTTAATTTTTAATCAGTCACGATAAGGAACGAAAGCACTTCCAGTTGCACCTCCTCCACCATTTGCGATATACGAGGTCTCCTGGGACATATTTGTAGCCAAGCAAACAACTCCGTCGGTGGCGTATTACAAAGCGAGCGCGATCCTCGCTAAATGTCTCCCTCTTCTCTCTCCCCTTGCCCTCCTTTACCTCGATCTGAGCTCTGTGGCTCCAAATGCATCTTTCTCTTTCTCTCCTGAGCTCCGCTACGGAATGCTCTCTCTTCTTCTCTCCCTCCTGCAGAAACTGAATCAACAACGTCTTCCCCCATCCAAAAAGCGAGCGAAGGAAACAAAGGTGTGCTGCTAGTGAGACTTATCAATTGCGCAGCCGTGCTATTGGTGACTTTGCTTTGCCCAGAGACACTTCTTTTGGGGAACTTCTACTTGAAGATCAAAGAAACCATCAAATAATAAGACTTCTATCAGATATACGTTGGGCGGGAGTTATCGGTAATATTCCAGGCTCGTAATCTGATGTTCTCCGGTTAAAGTCCCAACTGAGACTGAGTTAAAACTTTTCTCTGCTAACTGCAGTTCTTCCCTCGGTGAGAAAGGGGATACCACTGGGCCTAAAAAGGCAACCGTGACTCCGTGTACAAAACAACGTGAACCTAAATGGGCCCTCACTCTCCCCCCCATCACCACGTCAAGGTGGTTCCCTCCTCTCAAAAGAAATCCTGTCTTTTTTACACTAAATCTCAAACTTTTACATGCTTTGAAATCCAAACCAGTTGTCTTCGATTAAAAATATATAGATAGATTAAAAAAAGCTATAAACTCTCTTTCCATATCGAATATCGTTTTAACCTTTCCTGTTCGGAGGAATATTCTAATAAGAGGGAAACCGTACTCAAGTTTTATTCTCAGACCCCCTGAAGACGAATTCTCGGAGCTTCCACGAAACAAAATACTCGGAACCCACCACCCCCTAAATCTAAATCCTGCTGGGAGTTATGTACTAGAGTAATTTTAAACAACCTTTAATACCCTAAAAGTGGATTATTTGCTGTTAACTCAAGTTCAAGAATGCAGCCCTCGCTGCTCTTTTTCCAACAGACAAGAATTCTACTTTTGAGGCATGATTATTTCTTTGAAATTTCGAAACATACTTACTTCGGAAAAGAGCATGCCAAAACTGCTGGAAATCAATATCAGTTAGATGAGATTAAAAAATAAATTACCAAATGTCTCAGTAACGCAAACAAATGCTTAGACATTATTGTCTTCTCCACTTATCTCTTCCCTTCCAGCAATCAGTAAAATGGATGATCTCGAAGAAACATCTCCATCTGAAATCTCTGTTTTGTTTCACACGTTTATTATACTCTTACGTCTACAGTTTAAAATTATTTGTTAAATTTTGAAATCTCACAAACGAAATTACACTTGTGAGACCCCAAAAAGTCAGTGCTATAAAATGAATAGGAAAAATATATTGCCTCTATCTAGGAAAACAACTTTACCTGCTGATAGACCACTGTATAGGATTGCACTTTTGAATAGAAAGTTCAATTCACCGCAACCTTTGAAAGAATGGATATTGGTAGCTTACGTCAATGGGTGCTCAAGAACTGAAAGAGGAAATGGGATTTCAGGGTAACAAAGCTCGTCCAAAACCTTTACTGACCGATTTTAAACACAAGAGATGATTATAATGGACATGACCTGTGATCTGTTGTGGAATAGAAAAAAGTAATTTTTAGTGATGAAAGTCAGTTTTGCAGTTTTGGAACTCAGAACTCACAGTATGCAAACGTATGGAGACGGCCTCATGAAGAATTTAAATCTCAGGGTCGACATGCAGGGTGTTCGGGACAAAATCTACCAATAAAAAAGTAGAGCAGTTCACTGTTTAATGCATCAACAATCATTCAACTTGTCCTAAAAGATATAGAAACTCACCAAGTTTCGTTGAGAGAAGTGTGGGCAACACTGCATGCCGGCAGCATTTCAGTTGTTTTCCGAAATGGCGCATTCGCAATGCAGCAGAAAATCGAGTGTTGTTATTGGCTTGCTGAATTCAAGTTTCCAATGACAGTGCAGAGGAAATTCAAATAAAAATGCTTAAAAGAACCACCAGAGGGACACACAATAACAGCATGACACAAAAAGTCGCTTGAAGCAGCCTTATTTGTAAAGAGCGAAATCTCTAAGGAAGTGGCGGGATGGCATAGTGATCCAGCATATCCAGGTACACATCTCCATTTTTGTTATTCTCGATGAAAACAGAAGTGGACCAGTCGCTTCATTCACATCTAGGACACGCCATATTTTGACATTTGGAATGTTACGTTCAAGCCTCCTCACTTCATAAGGCTTTTGGGAACTCAATATCTGGTAATTGCGTTTGTTGACGATTCCGAAATCATGAAATTCGTGTGAATAGAATATCATTTGAACTTTTCCTATTCGGTAGAATATTTTCGTAATTCGGAAACATACTCAAGTGTACCTCGAGTACAGCGCGAATTCAGACACACCCCAACCCGAAACTAAATCCTGGGTATGTGCCTGTGTTGAGGCCACATTTAACGTCACAATGGCATCGTATAACAATTTCACTTGGGTAATTAAAATCCTGTTCTTCTATCGATTTCAATAGCTCCAAGTCCCAGTAGAGAGCACACAGCACGTAACTTTAGCTCATGTGTATTGCTTAGACACTTAGCTGAAGTGATCCAACAACGGTTTGAAATCGCTTAGACCCTACTTTTGAAATGGGGGGAATAGATGATGGCTGTTCTATACAACATTAACTCATTTCGTTGATAATTCCTATTTTATCATATATTAGGCGTGTGGATTCGTATATTTCTCGATTCATCTGACAAAATGAATTTTTCACACTTGTCTGATGGGTGATTGAGCATCAACTGACATTAAAGTGAAATTCTACTGTTTTGAAATTTATACATTTCTTCATTGTTAGTTGTTAGTGTTCGTTTCTTCGTTCTTCTTATACGACGTTAGAGTTTCGATGACATAATTATTGCCAAAGTGTGGTTGTCAAAGGACCAATTGTTATAACAAGGAAGTACACCTTACTTCCTTCAGGTCGGATTCAGTCATGACCGTCTCAACTAGAGGCCCGCTCCAAGCTACATATCACGTGACTCCATGTCAACACCATGGGTTTACGCTTTTCAGCTGCAGACGATCAATTGCTATAGTAGCGCCATATTTGAAAGTGTAGTGTGTGTTCCACCTTCGATACAGATGCCGTTTGTTACACTAGTGAAGAATCAGTTTTTGATATTTGCCTTTAAGTGTTCAAGGTGAACAAAGAATAGAAGGTTCCTGTTTGAAGCTGCTTTTTACAAGTTATTGAAATCTAAGTATTTCATATTTTGTTCACTAGTGTGTTAAACTGATCGTAGAACTAAACTGATCGTAGTGTTAAATGTAATTTCTAGCGCTGTTTCAATACAATGCACTTTGTAAAGACATATAACGCATAGTCGTTATTTATCTTATATATATAACGAAGAATAGTCGTTAAATATTGATTAAAGTTGATAATCTTAGTGTATAGACTCGTAGTAATCTAAACTTTTATACATAAAATGCTTTGGTAATGTGATATGAAACTTTTTTTCCGCCGAAATATTTCAAACTACAATGATGTATTTGCATGTTTCAGATTAAATTATTTGTTGACAGATGAATATTTTAAAAATAACAAATAAGTAAAATACGATTATTTTCGAATTTTTGTGAGTTTTATTGATGAAGAATTTCTTTAATATTCAGAATACTAAATTTGATACTTTTGCTGATTCAAAAGCAATATTTAGTAGAGATAGTTCTATGATATTCTGATGTCATTGCAGACAATAATTATATTGAACTTCATTTAGAATTGTTTGCCTACGTTTTTCATAAACGAAATAGAATTTGAAATAATTTGGACAGATTAAAATGTAGTGGAAAGGTTAGAAACCCTCAACTTTGGGATTCCTGGTATCCAAAAATAATTTGCACACCCTTTTTTTATTATATATATATATATCAAATAAACGATCATCAGTTTCTGTAAAATATTGTGATACATAAAAAATAAATAAAGAACAAATGCACTTGAAAAAGTAAATTAAATTTTAGTTTTAAACAGAGTAAGTTGCATAAAGGTAAACAAGAATGCAGTGAGTGTTGGGTAAGGAGAAAGAAAACAGTAACCATATGCAGAAATAATAATGCAACAGTATCAACAACACTTTGAAATTCCCATTTCATCTGCTGTGAAATGATCAGTCCACTTATAAGAACATTTTCCACAATTGCTAATATTTAATGTGAGCAAGTTGCAACGGAAGATAAATTCTGTCTTTCATTAGATTGCATATGTACAGCGTCCAAATTTCCCCCAATTTCATGTTGTAGCTGCTTTACAGTTCACTTCTGTTGTTTACGTCAGCTTTATGTTTTTTGTTTTGCTCTGTTTCAGTATAGATTTTTCATTTCATACATATTACACTTTTGCATTATTTACAATACATTATTTACAATTACGGATATGCTGTATTGTAATATTGTTTTCCGTTATTACACACGAATATGCTGCCATTTCAGCAATGCTCTTACCAAAGATCAGTCTACCTATCACTCCACATATGACACTTTTCTGTTGGATTGTCAAGTTTGTGATTCTCTCTTGTATATTTACATAAAACATGTTCCTTCCATAGATTAAAAAATGGTTGGTGATATTGGTTCCTTCTCAAAATCACTAACAAGCTTTCCACTCCCAATAATCTGAAATACTTTCTCTTAGTAAAGAATTCTAGCAATATTTTATCTACTAAGTATGCAAGTGGGTAATGCCATATTATTCTCTTTACTCATTTGCTTGTTTATCTAAATGCTCTCAGAAAATATAATTTTCATGGCGAGTAAACCTATAATTTTTACCACCGGTGAAATAAAGTAATTTTGTTTGTACCTTTCAAAATATCAGTGAATTAATTTGCAGTTCTGTACATTACTACAATTGTGGCAAATTATACCTGTTTCATTTTTTACACCTTACATCACTATTCTTGTGTAAAAGTATTGTAATGCAAAAAAATTTTATTATTTTACAGTCATTTATCTAGATGCTAAAATTCAAGTTGCATTTTTAACCATTGTTCGCTTTTAAAGTTGCGAGCAATCACTGGAAAAGCTTCTGCTGGCAATTTCTCCCCAAAGTAAAGTACTTTTTCTGCTAATCTATAAACATTATTCCCCAATTATTTAAATTAAGATAATACAAGGTATATTCAATCAGAAAAACTAATAGAAGCATTGTGTTTTGATTAATATGCAGTTTTCAACTAAAGTATCTACATCCATAGCATTTCGTTATTTGTCTCATTCCATTGCTATTCATTTAGCCTTGTAATACAATTATATATTGAAACAAGACTACCTGACACATTATAAAAAAACAAAAAAAATTATCTTTAAACAGGTATATTTTGCAACAGTATTATTACATTAATATGGTTTTCAATTTTAAATTCAGGGTGTTCAAACTTTACTAACAAGGGTGCTTAGTTCTGGTTTTGTTCTAATTTTTATGCAGCAGTAGATTCTTCCCCAACAGTTATTTGTGTCACTATACTGCAACAAAATTTTCTACATTGTTAGTAATTTAATAATGCATCCGTTAGCAATTGAATTTTCCTTTTCATTCATCAGAAGATATTAGAGCTTAATGGTCTCTTTCAATAATATCATATAAAAGGCTTCCAATAAAAATAGCAAAACAAACAGATGGATCACAGGTTATAAAAAATGATCAGCAGCAGTTTTTTTAAAGCATAGCGTCAGATATATAAAAGAAATTTAAGTACATTATCACATTAACAATCAAGTGATTTGGGTTTCTCAAAATTTCAGTTGCCACGTAAATGTAGTATACCAGGATGACAATCCAACTATGATGGACCCAATGTTTCTGTAACTTTCATTTCCGAAAGACTCTGAGTTGCGTCCAAAGGAAAGATTTAGAGCCTGGAACTTGTGCATGTGTTTGCACCTTGCACTTTGGTGAAGGTTTCATTGTATGTGACAACGTCCAGATTGACCAATTTTAACTGTTCCTAGGAAAGCACCAATTCTGAAATCTAATTCATTTCCTACCGTATTCTCTTGTCAGCCGAAATATTTACCTTCATCACTGCCTCTTAAAATAAAAAAATCCAGAGGATTGACGTGATGATGCTCTTAATAGAAAGGAAACTGAATTTCAAAAATGGTGTGAAAATGATACTATTACATCATTTGATAATTTTTGGCAAATTTTTCTACAAAATTTTGTAAGGCCACAATGCAATGAGTGGATATACATATGTACTTATAAAAGTTAAAGAAACTTCTATGACAAAAATTGTTGTTTCATTAAAAATAAAAAAAATGATTTGCTGGTTGAAGTATATTGTAATAATATGAATGTTACTTCTCGGCTTATTTAGATTTTGGTTGAAAATTTAAAATTTGATAAGTGATCCAAATTTGATATTTTGTTAAGTCACTTGTATTCTTGCAATTGTAACAAAGTAAATTCGTGATAACCGGTGATGTTTTGGGAACTAAATATTTTATGGAGATTATTTTAAAGTGGTGGAAAATAGTGAATGTTAAGCACCCACTTAAAGGCATTAGGCTTAATGATCCACATTGTAAGCCTGTTTCAGATTCTGGAGATGAAAAATTAAAATATCTTGAAGAATTTAGTCAATGGCTAGGTAAATGGAACTATTTAAATATTCAGAGTGACATCCCATTCATTCAAGACAAAGAAAACTTTCTAATGAAACATACTTTGCCTTGAAGCATACATCATTGACATTAGTGCAATTATCAAATTGCTTGTTTAATGAGCGCTCCTTTAAATATATTATTCTAGGAATATTTCAAACTGACAATCTTGCAGCAAGGTTCGGCCAACGTAGGCAATTAAATGGGGGAAAATTATCACATATCGTTTACTCAGATTTTAGAATCAGAGAGGAAAATTTAATTAGTTTGATTAATAAAGGTGATATCCTCGAAACTAAGTACTGTCTACATGATATCACTGTGTTTGAGTAACACTCCTGTAAATAACCCTACTCTCACGTTCACAAACTGAGAAAGATGTGATGGTAATTGTGTATATCTCTGACTATATGGCTAAGAGTGTTTGTAAAAATTTAGATATGCGATATATACCAAGGTCAAGTCATTATTAGTAAATGTTTAAATCTTGAAATCAATGAAACTGTATCAAAATACTTGGATATAATTGATAGAGTTAGTTTAATGTGGACTACAGAATTGCTAATTTTGCCTTCCAAGTATTCAGACTTTAATATCTGATTCTTATGTAGAAAGATTTTTAGCCTTCACCAATCAAAGAATTTTGCTTCAGAAACTTACACAAAAGAAGTCAGATGCTAAATCTGTATTAAATAATGAGGCTGTTTGTATAAGTGGCATTTTGCCTAATACATTATTACATGAAGGTATCGCTTGCGTTTCAAATGTTTTGCTAAATAACTATAGCAAAGTGAGGAATGTGAAAACTGTAAAACAAAAACAAGAAAGTTAGTGTTTACAAGTAAAACGACAAAATATTAGCTTAAACATTTAAAGTATTTTGTTTACTTATGTCCAACAGTGGGTTATACATCAATAAATGGGTTATACATCATAGATGTTACAATATTTGTTTTTATTGTTCCCTTCCTGATACGTGTAAGCGAAAGATATTCAAACTTCATTTCAAATGAAATATTTTTGTGATGATAGATTAATATCTATCAATGTTGAGTGAGTAGTTCAAATTTCTTAGTCGAGTCTCATACATGATTACAATACTTTTTATTCCGTTCATTCGTTTATTTGTGTGATTAAATAACTTTCAGCAGTCCTTTTTAAGCATATATTAATGTGTCTCTGTCGATCTGTGAATATGTCTTTCCTGATGTGTCTCTACTGACTCAGCAATTGAAACTGAAGGGTATATTTTTTCTTCTGTTTATTTACTCAGTTGTACGAATGACATTCACAAGTCTATTTTAACCCAATATTGATGTGATGTGTGGCTGTTAAGTCAGCAGTTAAAATTTATTAGAATGTTTCTTCAGCTCATTTAATGAAGCCATTAAAATATTCAGATGTTAATATGTACTCTGAGAAACTGAAATTATTGCTTTATTAGAATCTCAGAGTTGAATAGAATATTTTTCTTCTGTTTATTTGCTTAGTTGTGTGAGGGACATTCGCAAGTCATTTTTAATCCAATATTCATGTGATGACTGATGTAGCATGTCTTGAAAAAGTAATTTAAAATATTGCTTAAAAAAAACTCACGGCTTATTAGATTATTTTTGCCCTACTTATTTGTTGAGATGTTTGAGCAAAAAATAATCAAAAATTGCTTTTTATTCAAATATTTATTACCTAGTTTCACTATTAGTGCGAAATTATTGTTTAAAAGTAATTCATAATTCTCTTTTTTCGAAGTGCAAATGTTTAAAAAGTGGTTTGCCTACTTCAAGCATTAATCCTAGGTGAGATGCAAATGTTATGTAATATTTTTACCATTTCTGTCGTGTTTGAAATTTTGGATCATAAGACAGCTTTTATGAAAAAATCAGGTAGAAATATTTCGTATTTTCATTATAAGATGTGAAACTGTATTGCAAAAGTTTTATTATTCATCTGGTTTTGAATAAAATTATTGAAATGTAATCTATATTGGTACTTAAATTCTACAACTATCAGTAGTAAAAATTTTAGAATATTATTAAATAAAAATAATTGAACATACCATTTAATTCCACAGCTATCAGCAGCATGACTTTAAAATTTGATTTCTCAAAATTTCGTTGAAAAAAAAACTTATTTATTTTAATTCATGAGGTGTCAGTTATAAACTGTTTCGAATGATATTTGAATCGAATATAAAAGAAAAAGCGAGATTTCGTGGAGCATAGTTCAATTCTCTTTGATGAACGTAAGCACACGTCATTGACGTCACGTTTCGTTGGAGCAGGCCTTTTCCTTCACGACGGCCCCGATTCAGCCTGCAAACTATATTCTTCTGGGCCCACTATGATAATATAAATGGGTTATTCATCAATATTTTATCCAGTAACCAATACTCAATATAAAGCAAGTTGTGTTTATTCTTACACAAACTATAATAAAATGTCTGAATTCAGTCAAATTTTAAACGTTGTATGCAAAATGAAGATTAAATCTCTCGTAATGATAACTAAGCGTTATCTCCTCGTTTCCAATATTTCTTTAATCAATGGGATACATTAATGTTCTGACCTGTATATTTCTCCGCTATTCGAAATTGATCTACCAATGTAAAGGATTGAGCTTCCTTGTCCTGTAACAATCTCTTTGGTAATTATTATTCTCTTCCCCGTTTCGTTCAAATAATGCAATTGGAATCGATCTCCTACATTCAATCCTAAAGATGGCTGGGCGAACAGTGTTCTGAAATGATTAATTCTTGCCAATAAAGTGATTAAAGGAGCATTTGAAAGTTGATAAAAGCTCTTCGCGTAGTAGGTATAGAACAGGAAGTTTAGAAAAGTCACAAAGGTAAAGAACTGTACGGTGAAATAGTTTTGTGGGAACGGAAAACAGAGTGGTTAGTAATGTTCGAAGTATAGCGATAAATTAATCAAAGGCGAGGATCCTATCATGGCATGCAGGGGCGTAGCTATGGAGGGAGGGGGGAGGGGGGCTCCCCCCAAAGTAACTCGGAGTTGGCAAAATTCGAAGCGACTTCGTAAAATCTAGGTGAGTTTTAAAAATTTGTAATCTTTTTTTTTTTGGTAAAATTAAGGGAAGTTAGCAAAATCTATATAACTTGTGAAAGGTAGTTGTCAAAATCGAGGCAATTTGGCAAATCAAGGGCAGTTGGAAAAATAGAGATGGCAAAATCTAGAGCAGTTGGCAAATTTGAATCCACTTGGTAAAATAGGGCGAGTTGTGAAAATTGGGATTCTTTTTGAGAAATTAGGGAGAGTTGACAAAATCGAGAAAATTTGGCATAATTTTGGGGAATTTGAAAAATTTGAAGTGACTTGGCAATTTCAGGAGAGATGTAAAAATTGGGATTGTTTCTGCGAAATTGGTGGGAAAAGTTTTGTAAAAAGTAATAAATTGGTGGGAAAGGAGAGGTGGTAAAATCGAGGCAACTTGGAAAAATGTAGGGGAGTTGGCAAAATTCGAATTCATTTGGTAAAATATAGGCGAGTTGTGAAAATTGTGATTAGTTTCGTAAATTCAAGAAGTGTTGGACAAAACGAGGAAACTTAGCAAAATCTTAGGGCAGTTAAAAGAATTCGAATACTCTTGGCAAAATTCGAATCCACTTGGTAAAATACTGGCGAGTTGTGATAATTGGGATTGGGTTTGTGAAATTAAGAAGAGTTGACAAAATCAAGACGACTCGGCAAAGTTTTGGGGAATTTGAAAAATTTCCAGTGATTTGGCAAATTCAGGAGAGATGTAAAAATTGAATTTGTTTTAGTGAAATTTAGGACAGGTGGCAAAATCGAGGCAACTTGGAAAAATCTGGGGAGTTGGCAAAATTGGAAACCACGTGTCAAAATGCAGGTGAGTTGTTAAAATTGGGATTGGTTGTATGAAATTAAGGAGAGTTGGCAAAATCGAGAACTCTTGTCAAAATTTTGGGGAGTTTGCAAAATCCAGGGTAGTTCTCAAAATTCGAATCCACTTGGTAAAATGCATGCGAGTTGTGAAAATTTGGATTAGTTTTGTGAAATTGAAGAGAGTTGGCGAAATCGAGACAACTTGGCAAAATCTTGGGGAGTTTAAAAATTTCCAAGTGACTTGGCAAATTTACAACAGATGTAATGATTGCTACAATTCAGACGATATGAAAAATTATTGGTATTACTTTTGTGAAATTATGGTTAGTTGGCAAAATTGGAAGATACGTGCCAAAATGCAGGAGAGTAGAGAAAATTGTTACCTGTCCCCCCTCCCCCCTACGGAGCAAAAAAATTAAAAATCTAGGTACGAACCTGACAGAGTTGAAAAATTTTCGATCCCCCCCCCCACCAACCACAATCCTTCGCTACGCCCCTGATGCTCTTTTTCCAAAGGATTTTTATAGTTCGATTCAAGTGGTTTTCAAGATTTCAACATTTTTCTTTAACTATCTTGTCACCGGATGTATTGAAATTGCTACCGAAATGGTAAGAGCTGGAAATAAGGATCCTATGTCCCATGATTATACGATAGCTGCAATGTTTACTATGGCAGAGTTGCTGTTCTGCAGGATTTTACTGCATACTTTATTATTCTTATTTTGAAGAAAAGAGATCGTAGTTCTTGTTACATTTTAGGAGGCATGAGACTGCTTTCTTTTTATAGCAATGCTTTTGCATAGATCTGCATTCAACATTATTTAACTTAGTATTTTGATAAATGCCTCCTGATGATAATGAAGAAACTACATTTAGAAGTGTTAACGGTGTCCTAGATCAAATACTTTCATCCAACAGATTATTTGATTTGAAAAGTCTGTTTCTGGCAAGAACCTGTAGTTAAAACCACTAGCGTTTCCGATTTCAGGAACTTTCTAATTCTGTTGATAGAATACAATTTGCAAAACGTCAAATGGTCTAACGAAATACTAGAAATCTATTTCACACTTACCCTGTAATGCTTGCTTTCTCTTCACTATAAATCAGTGACTTGAGTGTAAATATGGTCCGCAATTATTGCTTCAACATCAAAACGTGAAAGAAAAATTCCGGGAGTTATGGAAGTTCTGTATTTGTCGTTTGTATTCCTTATTTTGATTTGGCACATAATGTAGCTAAAACCTGCGAGTGAACCCAAGTTGTCTTGAACGAAACGAAAAGTTGTCAACCCTTGCTTACCATTTACGAGGAAATTGGAGACTCTCAATTCAAAACATTTTTAAGTTTCTTCATTTGAAAAAAAAAATACCTCCTCAAGCAGCTGCTTGCTAGCGAGATCTGACAGGCGCCTGTCAGTTTATACGCCATAGTAGCAGATCTGTGAGGATGGCAGAACCTCAGCAGAAAAACAACACACACAACCATGCCTTACACGGGACTCGAACCCAGGTCCCTTAGATCATAAGCAAGCGCGCTAACCACTCGGCCACGGTAGGTTGCGAAAAAAATATGATTATTGTGGGTGCGATTATAAACTGCGTGATAGGCAAATCTTCCTTGATGGATTTTGTTATATTTATTTATTTATTTACTCATAAACTATCGTTTCCTTACGCAAATCTCGAGAACAAATATTATACATTGTCAGAAATCTTTTTCAACTCAATCGTTATTTTCGTGTCAGATTGAAGATTTCCTTTCGAAGCGGGAAAAAAATCTTATTGAAAATGATTGATTTAAACGAGTAACGAAACCATCATCAAGTAATGAAGTGGTGAATTCGGATCTCGATAAAGTTTACTACGACCAAATTATATTCCCTTGCTATGGCAGAGTGGTTATCTCGTTTGGCTCTGATCGTGAGTGTGACCGGGTTCGATCCGCGGTCATGGATGCTTCTTTTATTCTGTTGACTATACAGTATTGCTCAATGGCTTACTTGAATTACAGGCTCCAGTTAGACCTCTGTTGTACGAAGACTTTAGTCAAGAGTCAAACAATCTTAATAAGTCTGTTCTCGATTTGTATTCAACATTATTTAACTTAGTTTATATTTTTAATGTCGTCCCATGGCCGAGTGGTTAGCACGCTTGGCTACTGATCTAAGGGGCCTGGGTTCGACTCCCGGGTAAGGCATGGATGTATGTGTCGTTTTTCTGCTGACGGTCTGCCATCCTCTCAGACCTTCTACTACGGCAGGTTCCTGTCAGACCTCTGTGGCAAGCAGCTGCTTGAGGGGGTATTTATTTTCTTTATTTATATTTTAATGTCGTCCCATGACCAAATGGTTAGCACGCTTGGCTACTGATCTAAGGGGTCTGGGTTCGAGTCCCGGGTAAAGCATGGATGTATGTGTCGTTTTTCTGCTGAGGGCCTGCCATCCTCTCAGACCTTCTACTATGGCAGGCTCCTGTCTCAGACCTCTGTGGCAAGCAGCTGCTTGAGGGAGTATTTATTTTCTTTATTTATATTTTTAATGCAGAGACAAACCGAACGGAATGAGAGAGTTTATCTCGAATAAGGAGTCATCTTTAGAGATACACACAAAAGAAGGAAAAATGATTTTTAGAAAAAGACAAGAAAGAAACAAGAGTGCTCTTTTCATTTTCCTTCTCTTCTTCTGTTAAAAAAAAACAAATCCGTGGCAGTCTTGTCCAAAAATACGTAAATAACTAATCACCGAAAGGAGATAAAGAAAAATTACTTATTTTAAATCGGTTATTTAAACATATATGTGTATGTGTGTAAACAGATTTCGTCCGAAGACATAATGAAACGTGAAAGTAATCTTCGGGATGTTCTTTAGAAATTTGTGTTGGGGGTGACGAGTACGTGATTCATGTTCGTCGAAAGAAGATATTAAAAGGATTGATGCAATTGCTGTTAATTTCTGCAATTATACAGGGTGTCTCAAAAATAGAGGTACAAACTTTTAAGGGAGGTAGATAACATCTAAATGAATGAGAATTACATAGGAACCCATAACCGGAAACGTCACCGTAAGTCAATAGGCGGCGCTGTTCATCAGTGCGCTAGAGGGGAAATTTCGGATTTCCTCATTCGAGCGGTAGTCGTCTGACGAAGAGCATGCAAAGGTATTCGAACAAGGAGCTGGCAGACATGCACTTAGGGTATGGAATAGCTGAGGGCACTTCCCACACAGACTCCGTCAATGCTCCGTCGGTGTCACGCACGCATCGCGTCTCATGGTGGAAACTTCGAGCATCTGCTGTAACATTATGAAATGTATCGTCTAGTACGCCATTTGTAATAATTATGTCCAATAAATGTTTTCCCATTAATCACTGTCTTGTGTCCTTTCAGATCTTATACCTCTGCTACCACTTTCCCAAGACGTTTCCGGTTATGGTTCCTATGCAATTCTCATTCCTTTAGGTGTTATCTACCTCCCCTAAAAGTTTGTACCTATATTTTTGAGACACCCTGTATTTAAAATAAGTTATAAGGAAATTTATATATAAACAAATAAATATATAAATCAAAATGTAAAAAAAATCATATTAATTTGCAATTAAATAAAAATATTACTTTATAAAGAATATTAATATTTGATTATCATTTTAATATTTATTCAGATATGATAAGTGAAAATATATCAATTTTTATTTGATTTCAATACTTTTTGTAGACCTCTACCGCGGTCTGCAAATTAACCAATCACAGGCCACCGGTTCTTCAATCGTGTTTCATTCTCGTTTTTTATATTAACAGCTATATTTTGACTTATGGTATTAACAAAAACTGCAATTCAATTCAGCCATTTAGTACAAAAAAATTTTAACCTCGGATTATTTGACCTTGGTGTTTAATCACAGTAAGCAGAATAATTAATATCATCATCAAAGTAATAAAAGTACGTGACCTGCTATTTTAACTATTAAGTGGCTTTTACTACAAACTCTTAAATACCAAGAAACAATCTATGAAAGTTTGGAGAATATTTCGGAAGAATAAAGGAAAAGGAAGAAAAAATCTAATTTGCCAAGAAAGTCAAATTTAATATTCTCCATTGAATCTGAATTTAAATGACTACTTAATAAACCAGGAAGTGTATTCCGGCCAGAGTAATAATTGAAAAGAGGTTTCTGGAGGTGGTCTCCTGACGCTGAGCATCATATGTTAACTTTGCGACCCGATGGGACCAACAGCGAGCTGTGGCTTAACGGCGGCGACATTTTCGATCTGTTTTCTCCGACGTCTTCAGACGGCTGCAGCAAACGGCACGTGCACATACACATACGCACAGGCGGCAGTGCGCATCACGCACTCAACTACACGAGCGGTCGGGGTCCAGAGCAGGTGCTAGCCAATGGAAAGTCAGGCCGGGGTCACACTATAACGCAGCACATCGAGGTGACAGGCATTATGAATCGGGTGCCCGTTGCCAATGCTCACTCACTCGCCCGAACAGAGAGATGCTGGTCCCATTAGGAGGCAGCATATGGAGGCAGCGGCTTGCCACAAGGTATAGTGATACATCTGCTCTCTAACCTGTCTTCAGGAGGAAGGGAAGTTAGAAGCAGTTTGTTGTACATGTGTGAAGGCAGCAATGGAGCGAGCTTGTCGCCATCAGACAAAGAGCTTCGGGCGTGACATTCAGATGATTGCGTTAGGGGATGGAAGCTCGAAAATGCTACAGATGGATACAGCGAGAAAGTGAACTGCAATAAAAAAGGATATGAATGGGAGAAACAAATATAGAGGAAGGAATAAAAAGAGACATGTAGATAGCACAAGGGAATGGAGATATAAAGGGAAAAGTGGAAAGAAACGGCATCAGAGATCAAAAATATGGTAATGCTAGAAGAATTTGGAATGCAGTTGACGTTAATACTGAAATCGATACTGAAAGATGGGTAGCCGCTAAATCGATAATATTATGCCTAAAAAAAGTCGAAACCTTTTGAAAATCGTTTGTTTATGAGATAAAAACAAGAGAGAAAAAAAGAAGCATGGGATAAAAATAAATAAGTAACGATGACGAAGTGTGTGACGAAAACGATGAACACTGATAACTAGCAACTTAATAACAGGAGGTGAGAGTTGCAAAAGAGGAGATAAAGAATCAGGAATGTTCATCTGTAAAAGAATGAAAGAAGGTGTTACAGTAAGAAAAGATTCCATCTGGCACTCTATGGGAAAGTTACGAAAAGATTAATGAAACTCAAGGAAAGTAACGGAAAAGAAATTAGAATTCTAAACGATACACTCACAGAGATAACTTTTCGTTTACCGAGTTTTAAAAATAATTTATCCGGAATTTAAAATATCAAAATCTACTTTAAGATTTCAGTCGGATTTTGATGACTAGTTTCTCAAATTAAGTGGAAAATAGTTTAAAGAAACAAACTTTTACCATAAATTGTTAAAATGGGAACCGGAATTTGTAATACGCACTTCGTTGGAATGTGTTTCACTGACACGAATATCAGAAAATAAACACTTTGCATATTAGAGAAAATAAAAAAAAATAAAAATACAATCGACATGCCTTTCCATAATTTATACCTTTTCAAATACAATGGCAATAATATAGTTTAATTGTAATTAGGTAAAAATAATAATGCTTCGAAAATATTTGTTTCGAGAATGTTTAAGCTACTAAATTAGAAACATGAGTAGCATGCACTACAAAGAAAATGGTAATCTTTTTTCCTTCGCATTTACTAACTTAATGAAATTCGACCTAACCTTCATAGCACGACTGGCCAAACTGTGGTGCGTATATAACGTTACGAAAAATGAACGAGCAACAATGAAATCGTGATTCCCTGTTACGTCTTGATGCTGGCGTGAACTGCAGCGTGAAAATTACGTCACTAACCACTTCGAACGAACTGGACTTAAAAACATAGAAAATAAGAGAGTTGTAATTGGAAATAATTACCGTGAAGGAAAAAGTAGTTTGTCTCAGTCTGTGCACGATAGTCTAAAGAAAAAATGTTTTATGTGGCGTGTGCGCGAGAGGATAAATAAGTTTATTAGTGTGGATCGTGTTAGTTAACTAGCAAAGGAAAAAAGAAAAATTGTAAAAGAAGAATTCATCGTGTGAAGAATGGCGATCAACGTCTGAAGAGAATTGGTTTTGAGAAACCAGCATACTTAGCTGCAGTTTTGGTGTATTTGATGACTGGAATATTAGAAGGAAGTAATTTGGTGTATAGTTATTTAGTTCGTTTTAGGTATTAGTAAGGTTATTCTTGATAGCTTTCAGGTTTATTCGCAAGTATGATTATGACAGTTATCGAGTGTTGTAAAAAACCTTATTTTATGTTTTGAGTAGAGATTGTTAGAAACAACTATTTGTAAGAATAGTAAAAAGGTGATACATTCTTCTGATGTTTTATTTTTATATTCATGAAGATATAGATTTGTGTTGGTTGAATTTCAGTTTATATAAAAGTTTTTATTCGTACTTTTGTAATAAATTACAATACTTTAGATTGAAAAAATATAATGTTTGTTTTCATATTTCCCTACTTATTTTATTTGATAATCATCTACTTTCTGTGAAATAACGTACTCTCTGTGATTGTAAATTATTTCATTATATACAATAAAACTGATCCAGATAATGCAAAATTCCCCGCATTCTAGCCCCTGACTTCTTAGATTATAATCATTATATCAATTAGCCCCTGACTTCTTAGATCATAATCATTATGTCAATTAGCCCCTGTCTTCGTAGGATCATAATCATTATATATTAATTATTATTTAATTATCATTATGTATTCAATAAAATATTATTATTATTATTATTGATCTCACGCTCAATTTCCATCCGTTAAATTTATTACAATATATATGTAAGTACAGTCGCTCAAAAAAGTATCCGAACGCTATGGTTGATTACAAAATTCAGAAGAAATATCTGGCAACGATTTTTTTAGAAATTAGTAAACTGGCAGCCTTCGAATACGTACACGAAGGTTACCAGATCATTAATTTCTAAAAAATCGTTGCCAGATATTTTTTTCTGAATTCTGTAATCAACCGTAGCGTTCGGATACTTTTTTGAGCGACTGTACTACATATATAGATGTTTTCTGAATAATAGAGAGTTTGAAGCGGGATTTTTTTCGCTTGGCTAAAGTTTTCACTGAAATTAAACGACTAAATGAGCCGTTTGTCCTAATTAATTTTCTTTCAATAATCAAGTAATTTTACAAGCATTTCATCTTATCGATGCTTTACTCAAAACAAAATTAATTTCAAATTCTATTCCACTTTCTGCTCGATTCGGCAATTATTTTTTGATGACCAGACATTTTCTTAACTACTTATTCTTATATTATAATAGGATGATTATTTTAAAATTACTATGATATGTTCATGATGCCCAAGGTTTATAGTTTCTGCTTTTTTTTTAAATAAGTGTTACACTCATGTTTATATAGAGACTCTATTTCAGTTATTCTCTTGACTGTTGCTGGAAATTTATAGTAACCTTCATAATATGTGTTCTGCAGCCAAGCAAGAATTTCGTTACCTGGGATGTTTTCTTCTTCTAACTGTAAAGAATTGCTTTGTAAGAAATTACGAAATTCAAAGGAAAAAAGTGTGACTCTTACAGATCGTCTGTCATATTGAAAAAGAAAAATGAAAGAAAAGGAGAAGATTGGGTCTAGTTGTTTACTTCTGATCGGTACCTTTTGCCAACAAGAGACCTAAATGACCAAGTGATAAAGACATCAAGGGAGCAGAGAAAGTTGTATACAAGGATCCACAGAAACAGATGGAAGCCTCATAACTTGGCAATTTGGTCTGCTCTTTACATACAAGAGTAAGAGGAAAAGAAAAATAAGAACAAGATGTAAAATAGGAAAATGAATATTGAGGAGAAAAAAATGAAAATAATATGTAGAAGTAGTTGGAAAAATAGAAAAGATAAGAGATGGAAAGAAGTGAAAGGGGGAAGAGGACAAATGATAATATTTAGAAAATAATGCAAAGAAAGGAAAAAAGGAAAAGACAAAGCCATTTTTGCTGTAAGGAAAATGTGATATGATCATATTTTAACTTTCATGATATGTATAGAGCATTATAATAAATGCATAATTATATATAAAATGATCCGAATCTAAATATTAAAAAACTCTAAACTTTGAAGAATTTTAATCTATTTTTAGTATAAGATATATACTACGGGGCTAAAATAAAATTATACAAAGACAACTGTTTTGCAAAACAGGTAGACCTAAAACGACTGGATTTTCTCCCCCCTCGGGAACATCCCCGACTAGAATGTTGGGTAAAGCTCAACAAAATTACATTGAATTCAGGTTTCTGATTAAAAATTGAAAGCTACAAATATTTTGAATATATTTCATGTAATACTAAAATGTATTAATTGCTACAGCTGACTATCACTTGAAAACGAAATTGTCATTGTTTCATGAATCAGTAAAAGAAATATCTACTATTCTCTCCTTCTACCTGTTTCTAACGTCACCTGTGCTTTTTGTGTGATGCTGCAAGCCAACGATTTCTAACTCTTTGTCATTCAAGTCAGACGCGAAGTCTAATGAAGCAACGAATACACCCGCTCCTGACAATCCTCAATCAGGTTGCCGGTATTGTTTCTACCAGGGAACAAGAATCAGGATTCAAGAGAATAAAGTCCAAGAGTGGTTTTCAGTTTCATTTTTAGGTAGTGGTGACAAAAGAGCAGATGAAACGAATGCATTCTTCGCCTGCTTGGTGAGAAAGAAAAGGCGAGAAGTAAGAAATATTCGATGAAATTTTAATTTTAAAAACTCCGGTATTAAAAACTGATTTTTTTTTGCCACAGGAAGAAGATTTTTACCGTGATTTTCTATGAAAGTCAGAAAATGCATGTAAAGATCAAAAAATCGATTTTTAAAGATGAATTTGTTTAATATAAGAAAAAAGTGATGTTTTTGTAAATCATAAAATGGTTATGAAACCGGTTTCGGTTCTATCTCTTCCGATTTATTATAGGATTTCTCTTATTTCAAATTGCGAATTGTCAGTATGATGATGCCTTGCTCTCCATTCCTAGCAGATATTTTGTGGATCTCTCAGTCATCATCTATTATTCGAATGGCAAAAGATCTGATCTTATTCAAGGAAAAAAATTCTGAACACCAACATCTTCTCATAGGCTCCGATTTGACACTTTCCATAATATTAAAAACCAAACCAATTAATATATTTTGATGCCTTATATTTACATTAAGCAAATATAAAATCTGCAATGTCTGTAAATGGTAGCTAATTTGTCACTGGAAGGAGAGCTATGCACCAATCCCCTGTGATGATGCATAGAACCGGTCAGGCCGAGCACCTAATGTCCGACCCCGCCTTCTCGTGGTGCAGACCGTTAGTACCTTTCAGAAGAGATACTCTCTTGTGGAAGTGAACGGAAGGGGAGGGCTGCCAGATTAGTGTGCCCTACTGATCTGGACAACCCTGGCAACTTTTCTTTTTTTTCCTACCCTACTTAGGAGTGGTCAACCACACAGGGTCCTGGTGCTGACCATATAAACCTACTGGACTGAATTGAATTATGGCTCTGAGCTTGAATATAAAAGTTTGCAATTCGCATTCGAATGTAAAACTTGAACATGAACTAGCGAATTAAAGCCCTCATATTGTTTATCACTCTGCAAAGCAGTGTTTTCCAAGGGTTCAGTACAGAGATTCCAAGGTTTAATATTTTGATAATGTTAAACCTTGGAATCTCTGTAATGAACCGTTGGAAACACTCCGTTAAGAAAATTAGCATGCTTGGTTGTTGGTCAAAGGGATTTGGGTTCGATCCCCAGGAAAGGCATGAATGTGTTGTGATGTTTTTCTGCTGAGGTCTCGCCTTCCTCACACATCTTCTACTTTGGCGTTATTATACTGACAGGTTCCTGTCAGACCCCTGTGGCAAGCAGCTGCTTGAGGGGGTATTTTTTTCTACTTTTAATGTTATAAGAAGTAATGTTAGCTTAATTCTGGGATTCATTATTAATCGTTATTATTTCTGAAGGAACACAGCACTGCAAATAGTATAAGTCAAATGTGTCCTGTTTATAACGTGACTCAATATCATTAAGTATGCTTCTAACATCGGAATATAAACTGCTACGTTTCCGGATTTATACGATTTTTCGTTTTTTGTCGTTCTAGGTTTAGAAAATTCGATACTTAATAATTTCAGAGATTCCTTTATCTCTACTAGTATTCTCTCAAAGTTATCTTCGGAGAACAGTCTCTTGTTTTTCAAGGTCAACAAAGCATTGAATACAGCATCATTTGCTCTCTTAATGTCTAAATTATTTTTCTGCAACAGTTTGCTTAAAGGTAGAGTAATAGCAAATATTTCATTTAATAAATGCAATGTGATAATAAAATCGCGAGTTGATATGGCTAATATAAGTGTTTGAGCTCTGCTGGCAGATTATCTATCATTCCAAAGAGATATCTTGGTTAATGCTACAAGATTTGATTCATATTTGTTTTAAAATGCAAAACTGCAGCTCAATCCACTTCGTGTCGCACAGGCTGGTAAGTTGACCCTCTATCATATGTTTTAAATAAAGTTTCGTTTAAGAAGATGATGAAAAAAATGCAGTGGTTTCTTTCATTACGCCCACAGCATTTCTAACGCATTGGACACCTTAGCATTTTGAGAATCCTAAATTTAAAGCGTGATCTGAGCAAAGACGTCGTATTGCATGTTTCAGTGATTTTTGAACTTCTTGAATGTTCTTTGTTTTTCGAAGCCATTATACTGCAACCATCTGTGCAAATGCCCACGCAATTTTCCAGTGGCAAATTCATTTGCTTTGTTACCTTAACTACAGATTGCCCTAAAATACTACCTGCCAAAACAGGTACTAATGTATCTAGATCTTAATTGTAATTTTCAGAGTGGCAATCCATAAAACGCAGAAAATCTTCATGTAATGTTATCCTTGTTTAAATAGCGGATAACAATAGACATTTGTGAAATATGGAAATATCCGTGGTTTCATCGAAAATTAGGCTGTAATAGTTAGCATTTAATATTTCATCAGTTATCACTACCAAATTTTCATCACTACAGCATTTGATTATCTCATTTTGAGTTCTTTTCTGATGTAGGTGGCAAGAGAAGAAGTATTTAATAAATGTTGTTCAAGAATCTTGTCCTCTGAATCTATCCGCAAAAGACGAACGGAATTCTCTAAAGTTTCCTTCATTACACGTTTCATTATTATTATCGAATAAATGTCATCGTCCCTGTGCGCACGGAAAGGCATGTTTTGGCGGACTGAAAAAAACTATAGTTTCTATTATGGGTCTAAGCCTATTTCGTCGAGTAGCACTAACATATTTCTTACATCTTTACTAGAATCCTCGTAACACTTTATAAAATTTTCAGCATCCAAAACTGCTTCCTGATGATATGCATATAAATTGTGAATATTTAAAATACCATCTTTACCTACTAATTTAGTGAATTTTGCAACTGGTTTAACCAAGAACATTTGCAAGATTGATGATGCCTTATTTCTTCCTCCAGTTGTTGCAAAAAGAACGTAACATTTGCAGTAAACACCGTTTTCTAAATCTGAATACCCAATCCAGAAATTTTCAGTTAGATGCTGATGGTCGAAATAGCGTTTCACTGTTTTATTATTTTTCGTACGTTCAGAATAAAGAAATGCATAGTTTTTATCGGAAATCCAGGTATTCTTAAAAAAATTATATTTTTCGAAATCGCTGAGCATCTTAGCCATACCGACAGCATTCAGTATCATATTTATCTACACTTAAAGTATCTTATTTTCGTTGGTTTACTTCTACATCAGACGCATATTATAGTGGCTCAGCGATTGAAGTTATAAGCTGTTATAATCCATCACCATATGCTGCGGTTGCAATTGCATCACATAGTTTGACTTTTTTAGTTGGTTGAAAATATGCATCAATATTTTTTCTAGTGGTTTTATTCATTTTCGTTATAGATATTGGGGTATTAAATTATTCTACTTTTTAACTTATTATTTACCTAACCAAAAATACGATATTAAACAAAACAAAAAAGGCATTTACAATAAGCACAAATTATGGGCTAGGAAAATTTTTATATTAATACTGGGACAGACAAATACAAGTCCCATCATATTAATAAACAATATATGACACCCAAAAAGAAATACCTCCCCCCTCTTATTTCATTTTCACATTAACACTTATTACTGTCACATAACGAAAATATGTATATTGTTACAGTTAATCTCTTGATCTCTTGACTGTTGCTGGAAATTTATTGTAACTCTCATAATTATTCTATTTTTTTAATTCATTCATTTTTTATATCACCCTAATATGTTTTCTACTAAATTTATGCGTAACTAATAAAACTTATCCAGACGACCTGGGAACAATTATTCAACCCTTGATCCTGTGCCAGTTACATTAATTATTCACTAATTCTAAAAATAAATTAATAAGAATAATAAAAAATTCAGCACTTTTCTCAAAAGCGAAATTTGCAGATCAGCTTCTTCTGGCACCTCGTGACTGGAAATTCATTCAGACATTTTCCATAAGCATAAGTATTCTTTTGAAATATTGGATGTATAGTTTCGTAAAGTTCTAAGCCACGAATAATGGAAAGTCTTCACTCCAATCACACGCCAAGACCTCAGAATTCAAAATATCCGGCAAAGTCCTCATAAATGAGCCTTTAAAATACTGATGCAGATTGGAGTTCTTGGTAGTCAACGTTCAATAATTATATGATAAAGAAATAATAAGGTTCCCAAGTTGAAATCCTTGAATTTTTCGAATCCAAAACAGTAGGCTGTACCGGCAATCAGATCCAATCCTCTCAAATTTGCTACTCTAGAATAAGTGCACAAATAAGTTTCTTAGCTACTTCATTATTATCCAAAATACGAATTATTACCTATGGATATAACATGTATCCTAGCCAGTCTAATTCATTTTTTTTTCTTTTTATTAGGAAGAGATTTCTTCAAGATAGAATATTCCTACGGAAAACTAAAACTGTAGCTCTAATTTTTCAAAATCGGAAAGTTCCGTGTGATGTTTCCATCCTGATGTCCACTTGCCCATCTCTTTTACAACTGCTCGTCAGCCAGAGCCATTTATTCCACAGAAAAACAAAGCGACTGTCTCACTGCATAATTTGCATCATCTGTAACGTTTAACAGTTGTTGCGAAATCTACATACATCTGTTAGTGAGGGCCACCTCACTTGATCACCGAGTAGATTCGAGATGATTAGAAGAGGGCCGCGCTCTCGAAGATAGTACAATAGTGATCTTTGGTCCTAGCTGAAATACCTGGTGTTAACAGAGTACGTGATTGCAAACAGAAAACGACATAACAAATTCTTGAAGCTATACCATATCCTAAACCAAATCCCCCCCCCCACAGGCGAGATCTACTCTAGAATAGCATAGTTGAATAGAATAGCTCTAGAATAGCTCTAGAATAGAAGTTAGTTCTATCTAGTTTAGAAGTGAGAAACACCTTCAGGGGTTGCCTTCTATCATAGACTTTGAGAAACACCTTCAAGGGTTGCCTTCTATTATAGACTTTGATAAACACCTTCAGGGGTTGCCTTCTATCATAGACTTTGAGAAACACCTTCAGGGGTTGCCTTCTATCTGCTTCCATTTGTAGAAATTCAATTTGTTGGATTTTAGAAATAAATTTAAAATTTCCTCTGGGCTTTTAAAATTTCCAAACCACCCAAAAACTTTAATAACGCCCTCTAGCGCAAGGAATTTTGGAAAATGCCAAAACGAAACGAATATGGTAAATGATCCATTAATATTGCATTGGAAATCCACACATTGCATTTTCTCCGCTAAATTGCGTCTTGCCCCCCCCCCCTCGATTTATTTCTGGATCCGGGCCTGCTTCGAAACCTAGGTTCTTCCAATCCAAGCGACGCTCTAAACGGTATCTCTTGAATAGTACAAATATATTTCCAAACATGCATAAATGAATTCTTAAATTGCATGAATAATAACGGAACAGAATGCTCTGAATCGTGTACATTGCAGTGCGATATATCCAAATATCAAACTAATGACAACGTTTAATTAATTGTAATAAAGCAATTATTCATTAAATTAAAGAAATGGAAATTTACTTCTTTAAAGAAATGAACAAAAGAAGCATAGTATTTAAAAAAAAAGAAACTCAGAAATTGCAAAAGATTCAATTTCTATTAAATTTCAATTTCTCTCTGCTACATACCATACCCTTAGTAGTTTTAAAATCCTTCAATTATATTATTCCTATACAACAACAGTATTTTACAATTGAAATGGGGGTTGATTCACTCGATAATGGAGCACGATCATAATCTGACATTTCCAGGTTCGAGTTCCCACTGCACCTACGTTGAAATTTCCCCTACAAATCCCATCTCTGCTCTCTGTGAGAATGGAGAAACCGATGAGCTTCGAACGACTGCCCGCCAAATGATACGTTAAGCCATGGCTCAGTGTGCAGAAGAGATATGTTCCTGTACATGATGCTGGATGACCTTGACAGGAGGATACGAAATATCCCTAATGACTGTCCAGTGGATCCCCTTTTCCTTATCCAGCTCTGATCTTTTAGTATCCTTTTGTCCTCGCCACTGTTCGCATAAAAATGCAGATGGCTGCCAAAACAACTGAATCTTTTATAATCTTTCACCAAACTCAATACGAAAATTGCAATGGACAGAAAAATTGGTACCTTATCTAAATAGTAATATTTTTCAAAAATGTAACACAAAAAACGTAGCCCAAGTTCTATCCCTCTCCCCTTCTCGTGGTGTGAGGCAATGCATAAACGACCCTCTAGCGTTATGTAAATGAACAAAAGAAATATATCTTATTTTTGCGACAAATCGTTTCCACAATATCGGTAACTTTTTAACTGAGAGAGATAATGAGACCATTCAAAAATCCGTTATGAAGCTCAGAATATTCTCTATCATTTGTGATGAGGTCCTCAACTTTTAACAAAATTTCGAAGTATTAGGGATCAACGTTTATTTCGCTAACAAGATTTTATTTTTCCCTTTTATTCCTTAATTTCCCAAGAATGAAATCATAAAATCAAAGAACTAAATTTTTTTTGCAATGAATATTTTCATGTTACAATTTTCGTTATCATCTAATTTAGATGGTTTAATTTGCTTTGGGTGAAAAACTCGCCTTAGAAATTTGAAATTGTATAAAAGAGTCATTTCCACAACAAAATATTCCGCAAAAAGTTATATGCTTAACCACGCTTAGCTGCACTTTAAGTAGAATAAATATTGTTTAGATTATTTTGTCCCTTTTAAAGTTTCAAAATTTTAAATTTAAAAAACTGAATAAAAACACATTTTTATATCTCAATTGTAAACGATTAAATTTAAAACCATTAAAATTTCACTGCTAAATATAATATTGCATTACTTGGAGGAAATAAAGTTTTCTTCCCAATGGTCAGCGCACTCCACTAACACAGGCAATCCAGTTTTACAAATGGTAAATATTGAAAATTACGTTAAATATTCAGGTAAGAAATGTAGAAAAATTGGTTTTCCAATTTTTGGATTTTTTTTTTAAAGAAAATTTTGCAATTTCGTTGCTTTGCTGTACTTTACTCATTTTTCTAAATATAGTAGACAGGAAATGATTTTAGATTGTAAGAAGTTTTAAGTCATCAAAGAAATTCAGATTTGGAGTTTTGTTTTAATGCAGAGTAAAACTACATTTCCGTGTGGACCACGTGCAAGTAAACACATCGCATAAAAATAGAACGATGGAACGTTAATGGAAAAAATTGCGAGAATTCAATTCGTTTTAGAGAATTTTGAGTTTTTAATTGCGTATTTAGACTTTTTTCTGCAATTTGAAATTATTTACCTCTAAATCGGGCTAAAACGCATAAATGATACTAATATTAGCTAGAGCGCACAATTTTGCAGAGAAATTTTAAAATTTTTATATTTAATACGTTTTACCGAGATTGGTGGTCTAAAAATAGTTGTTTTCAGATTTTTTTTAACAACTTCGAGACTATGTTTTACTCAAAAAGAATTTAATCACTGGATTTAAATAAAAAGAGATCAGAGGATGAGTATAGTTCATAAAAAATAAAAATCGTGCTTCGGATTTGTTCCTTATCTTGTAGATCAAAGGGGGAAAGTCAGAAATGGCAGAGAATAAGAAAAGTTTAGTGTATTTGCCTTTATACCATTTTGTAGTTTTCGTTATCTGGTGTACTGTATAATAATTGACTCTCTGTCTTAATTTAAAAAATAAAATACCTCTCAAGCAGTCAGTTTAATAAGCCACGATTCACCATATTTGAATACAACTAACTTGCAACAAACTTTACGTTGTGGTTATCCTATTAACCATGAGTCTTAAGGGTTAATGACCACTCCTCCCCGTTTCCAATACCAAACACTCTCAACTCACCCCTCAGCCTGTCAGGGGCCATGTATAACCATTCATTGGAAGTCGTCGTCGTCAGTATTTTTATCGTCTGCTAGCTGTTGTGAAAACGTCCCCCTCAGGCAACCAATCTCTGGAAATTTGAAGTCTGTCACTTAAGTGAAATCATCTTGTCATTCAGAATTAAAGGGAACTGCTATCGACAACCAGGCGAGAGTCTAATTGCGAACTATCCTTCGGGTCCTCAAACAACATCCTGATTGGTATATCCTGCCATATCACAGTCTCTTCTCCACACCCCCACCCCGTCCCCCACTTCTTCGCATGTTCAAATGATTCCAGAATAGTAATACATCAGGATTTTAAATCCGTGTAAGCTGACCGCTCTGTTTCCACATTTCCAACTTATTGAAACCGACTTATTTGTTCTTCTGCAGTGATTATCGCTTCCCTCATATTATTGTTGTTTTCTCCTCCTTTGCAGTTCTTTTATGGCTATCACGTCTTCATATCCCCGAGCTTTAATTTGCAAGAGGGTGACTTCCGAATGCTTCTCGAAGGCAAAACTCTTGGGCTCCATTGTTTGTAGTTGAAGGAAAACCTAATATGTACATCTGTTCTATGAAGAGGGGGCGGGGGTGGCTCAGTCGGTAGCGCGCCAGGCTCGTAATCTGTAGTTCCCAGGTTCGAGTCCCAGCTGGGTCAGCGTTGAGTTTTATCTCCGCAAAATTTCCCCGCCCTGCCCACGGTCAGTAGGGGACACCGATGGGCTTGAAAAGGCCGCCGTCCGTCGAATGGGACGTTAAGCCTTGGCCCCGTGTGCGGGAGAGCCATACCCTGTGCACGTTAAAGAACACGCTCAATGGCCTTGACGGGAGGTTACCATCTGTCTCCCAACAGCTGTTCCAGTGGGTCCCCTCCCCCAACCTTCTCTGAGCCTTCGGGGTCCTTGTGGCCTTGCCATTTAGCCCATGGTGTGCAAAAAAGTGCCGCTCAGAGGTTAAACAATCCAATCTATGAAGAGGAAAATATAAAGGGAAATATATATTAATAAATAAAAAAAATAAATATTCCTTCAAGCAGCTGCTTGCCACAGAGGTCTCACAGGAGCCTTTCAGTTTATACGTCATAGTAGAAAGTCTGTGAGGATGGTGGGACCTCAATAGAAGGTCAACGCAAATTTCATGCCGTATCCAGGGTTTGAACCCAGTCCCTTTTATCAATAGCCAAGCGTGCTAACTTCTCGGCATGAAGAGAAATTAAAGGAGGGGGCCGTGGCCCCCTCCTTATGGCAGCCACTGACAGCTACCCAGTGACTTTTACTCCAGTACAAGAATGCTGAAATTACTTCGCTGCAGGACTTTTTTCATCTGAAAATGTCTTCAAGAAAAAGGTATTGCGTTCACCTACTTAACGTTTTACCAACGAATTGCTTCCCTATCGAAATTTGCGCCTCACTGATGATGACTGCTGAGTACAATCGAATACACTCTGCTTCCAAAATCATGTAACTAGCACATTTCAAACCTAACTTATATACATGAGTTGATAAATCTAACCGGCAAAAAAAAGCGGTATTCTTTCTTATACGTTATATTCTTTCTTATACGTTATATTATTATTATCTTCTTACACCAGATAGTGAAGTATTGTGGATTCTTAAAAAAACGCTGCATTCATACATACAGAATTCTAAATATTGGATTTGGGGGTATGTGATACAAAAATTTTGGATTATGGGTCACACACAAAAAAATTAACAGAAATGATTACGTCACATAATAAGGTTGAGGAAAATCGCCCTAACCAAATAATTGTCAGATAGGAGATATCAGCAGGATAAAGGAACACTTGGAACTGCTGAGCCTTTTATTCCCCGTAGAGTTTGTCGTTTCTATTTTTGTTTATCAATCATTCTCCCAATTCTTCCAACATAATTATATCCTTATTAGAAAGCAGTCGGTGCCTTTGGCACTTCTTCATTTCTAGACTGTCTCTCCGACCCCTATTTGACCTTGAATGCGACACCGTATCTTAAAATTCCTCTTACTCCTGAGTTCAACTGTCTGAAATAGCCCAATTTACCAATTTTTATACATCCAGCACTGGTATATAGAAATTTGACCTTTGATCTCGAAAGTCCCATCACATCCGAACTTTGATGCAATTTCTGAGATGCACGACTCAAAATACCCTCAAACACCAATTGTTTAGACTTCCTGTACCTTTCGCAGGCCACATTTTCACAACATTTCGGAGATCTACGACCCAGAATATCCACAGAAACCAATTATTTACTGTCTAGCACTAGTAGATCTAAATTTCACCTGTGACCTCAAAATTTCCTTCCAGATCCAAAATTTCATAATGTTTCAAAGCCTACAGCATGAAACACCCAAAGTCACCAATTTTCACCTTTTTGGCAGTCGTAGATCAAGGTTTTACTTTGAAGAACACGTCAGAGGTAAAATTTCAAATTTTTCGCGAGATCTACGATCCGGATTACATCTAGATGCAAATTTTCCTAGTTCTAAGATTTATTCATCATAGAATTAATGTGATCCCTTTGTGAGCTGTTAGCCATCAATCAATCATTCAATCATCTATATATATTAGATATTCATCTTAATAGATATATACTCTAGGTATAAGAATAATACGTTAATCATTGAAACACGAATGTCTATGTAAGTTATTTCTCATATTTACCATTTGTCAGTTTATGTCACATTAGCTTATAGTTTTCCACCCATCTGAGAGCACTTAATAGCTGTTTTCTCTGTATCAGCACTTCTCCAACGCCAATTTTCAGTTATCACTCTGACACTATCCCATGACCTGACCGATTTATGCCGATCTGGCCTTTGTCCATGTCGATCAGAACAGCCAATAATAAAAAGGTTGCCGGACAATACTCTAATATCCGATAGCCGCCCGATCGAAACCAAAATAACATAGTGTGATAAAAGACAAGGTTATAAGTCGATAACTAGCAGGGCAAATGTGTTGAGGAAAGTGTTGTCATATTGACCTGAAATCCTATAACTTACGTTTACTCCGAGCTCGTAAAGAAATGCTTTTTATCCTCCAAGTGTCTCTCGGAAGTGTCTGAAATATCAAATGTCTAGAAATTTAGCTCAATAAGCAAGTTTATTTTGGAGCGAGGGTTGGTTCAATCGGCAGAGCGATAAACTTACAACTTGATATTTCTGGGTTCGAGTATCCACTGTGCCTGAATTGAGATTTTCTTGGCTCATCCCTGCTCTGACTTCGGCTGAATGAGGACACTGAATAGGCTTGGATCAGAGGATGATAAATTAAACCTTGGCTTTATGTGAAGGAGAACCACCCTCGATGGGAAAGTAAGCCTTGTCACTGTGCGCAGGAGAGTCATACTCCGTACACATTGGCCTTAACGAACTGCTTCCATCTGTTTATTGAGAGCTATCCTGTAGATGCGTCGTTCCTTTTCCCAGCTCTAAACCTTTGGAGTCCTTGTAACCTAACCATTTAGCCTATTATGCGCCTAACAGTTCCCCTCAGCGGTAAAAACAACCCTCATAGTTTTTAAATTAGCAGTTATGCTAGGCTTAGTTCGCTTTAATTCGATTCCTTGCTTAATAACATAATGAAACATTAGTGGTTTCTTATTGGTTAGGTCTAAAGTTTCTCAGACAAACTGTTTACTGTGTATTTTGCAGTTGGAAAGGTTTCTGGTTATATAAATTAAGAATCGCTATAATTTCTGTCTCTATTTCATTGCATATATACATATGGTCTATGAATTAACAGGTTCTTTACGTAGTTTTCCTCCCAAGTTCTGAACTCTAAATTGCTTTGTACACTTCTTGCAGAGTTTCTAAACTTAAATTCTGAGTAGCTGCCTACGTTAGAATCTTCTGTTTTAAATCTACTGAATGTTTGCATCAGAGATCTGACTGGAGCGCTTTAGTGTAAACACCATGAAGACATGAAGAGGCAGGCTGCAGCCAATCAAGCTAACCACTCGACCAGTGGAAAGGGCAGGAGATTTATTTGTAGGGTGAGTCAACTACTGGGGTAACCGTGGGAAGGGGGAATTATAGTGACAATTCACCTTGAGTACGTTTACTTTTTACTAAAGGAAGCAAAAAAAACCAAAATATATTTCTTTTCAAATATATTTGCCGAAACAAGTTTGTCAGTTAAGAACAGTCTGTAGTTAAGAATCTTGAATTTCCGTCATATTACACTTTTAATTAAATTTTGAAAGAAAAACAAACAGATATGTTCATAAAGTGGCAAATATGAGATTTCTAAACACTCTACTTAAGTAGAGACGGTATATATCGGGAAAGAAGTAGAGAAGGGAGAAGGTATATCGGGAAAGAAAGTAGTGAAGGGAGAAGGTATATCGGGAAAGAAAGTAGAGAAGGGAGAAGGTATACGGGGAAAGAAAGTAGAGCTGGGAGAAGATATATCGGAAAAAAGGTAGAAGGTATATGGGGAAAGAAAGTAGAGAAGGGAGAAGGGATATCGTGAAAGAAAGTAAAGAAGGGAGAAGGTATATCGGGAAAGAAAGTAGAGAAGGGAGAAGGAATATCAGGAAAGAGAGTAGAGAAGGGAGAAGGGATATCGAGGAAGAAAGTAGAGAAGGGAGAAGGGATATCAGGAAAGAAGGGAGAAGGCATATGGGGAAAGAAAGTAGAGAAGGGACAAAGTATATCGGGGAAAAAAGTAGAGACGGGAGAAGGTATATGGAGAAAGGAAGTAGAGAAGGGAAAGGTATATGAGGAAAGAACGTAGAGAAGGGAGAAGGTACATCGAGAAAGAAAGTAGAGAAGGGAGAAGATATATCGGGAAAGAAGGAAGAAGGCATATGGGGAAAGAAAGTAGAAAAGGGAGAAGGTATATGGGGAAAGAAAGTAGAGAAGGGAGAAGGGATATCGAGGAAGAAAGTAGAGAAGGGAGAAGGCATATGGGGAAAGAAAGTACAGAAGGGACAAAGTATATCGGGAAAAAAGTATAGAAGGGAGAAGGTATTTGGGGAAAGGAAGTAGAGAAGTAAAAAAGATGCATCGAGAAAGAAAGCAGAGAAGGGAGAAGATATATCGAGAAAGAAAGTAGAGAAGGGAGAATGGATATCGAGAAAGAAAGTAGAGAAGGGAGAATGGATATGGGGAAAGAAAGTAGAGAAAGGAGAAGGTATATAGGAAAAAAAGGGAGAAGGTATATGGGGAAAGAAAGTAGAGTATGGAGAAGGGATATCGGGGAAGAGGGTACAGAAGGGAGGAGGCATATGGGGAAAGAAAGTAGAGAAGGGAGAAGGTACATCGAGAAAGAAAGTAGAGAAGGGAGAAGGCATAACGGGAAAGAAGGGAGGAGGTATATGGGGAAAGAAAGTATAGCAGGGAGATGGTAAACGGGGAAAGAAAGTAGAGAGGGGAGAAGGTATATCGGGAAAGAAAATAGAGAAACCAGAAAGTATGTCGGGAAAGAAGGGAGAAGGCATATGGGGACAGGAAGTAGATAAAGGAGAAAGTATATTGAGAAAGAAGGGAGAAGGCATATGGGTAAAGAAAGTAGAGACGGGAGAAGGTATATCGGAAAAGAAGGGAGAATATATATCGGAAAACAAGGGAGAAAGTATATGGGGAAAGAAAGTAGAGAAGGGAGATGGTATATGGGGAAAGAAAGTAGAGAGGGGAGAAGGTATATCGGGAAAGAAAGTAGAGAAGGGAGAACGTATATCGGGAAAGAAGGGAGAAGTTATATTGGGAAAGAAAGTAGAGAAGGGAGAATGGATATGGGGAAAGAAAGTAGAGAAGGGAGAAGGTATATCGGGAAAGAAAGTAGAGAAGGGAGAAGGTATATTGGGAAAGAAAGTAGAGAAGGGAGAAGGGATATCGAGAAAGAAAGTAGAGAAGGGAGTAGGGATATCAAGAAAGAAAGTAGAGAAGGGAATAGGGATATCGAGAAAGAAAGTAGACAAGGGAGAAGACATATGGGGAAAGAAAGTAGAGAAGGGAGAATGTACATCGAGAAATAAAGTAGAGAAGGGAGAAGGTATATCTGGAAGAAGTGAGAAAACATATGGGGAAAGGAAGTAGAGAAGGGAGAAGGTATATGGGGAAAGAAAGTAGAGAAGGGAGAAGTGAAATCGAGAAAGAAAGTAGAGAAGGGAGAAGGTATATGGGAAAAGAAAATAGAGAAGGGAGATGGTCTATGGGGAAAGAAAGTGGAGAAGGTATATCGGAAAAGAAGGGAGAAGATATATTGGAAAAGAAAGGAGAAGGTGTATGGGGAATGAAAGTAGAGAAGGGAGAAGGTATATCGGGAAAGAAAGTAGAGAAGGGAGAAGGTATATCGGGAAAGAAAATAGAGAAGGGAGAAGGTATATCGGGAAAGAAGGGAGAAGTTATATCGGGAAAGAACGTAGAGAAGGGAGAAGGCATATCGAGAAATTAAGTAGAGAAGGGAGAAGTTATATCGAGAAAGAAAGTAGAGAAGGGAGAAGGTATATGGGGGAAAAAAGTAGAGAAGGGAGATGGTCTATGGGGAAAGAAAATAGAGAAGGCATATCGGAATAGAAGGGAGAAGATATATTGGAGAAGAAGGGAGAAGTTATATGGGGAAAGAAAGTAGAGAGAGAATGTATATCGGAAAAGAAGGGAGAAGGCATATCGGGAAAGAAAGTAGAGAAGGGAGAAGGCATATGGGGAAAGAAAGTAGAGAAGGGAGAAGGCATATGGAGAAAGAAAGTAGAGAAGGGAGAAGGTATATCGGGAAAGAAAATAGAGAAGGGAGAAGGTATATCGGAAAAAAAGGGAGAAGTTATATCAGGAAAGAAAGTAGAGAAGGGAGAAGGGATATCGAGAAATTAAGTAGAGAAGGGAGAAGTTTTATCGGGAAAGAAAGTAGAGAAGGGAGAAGGTACATCGAGAAAGAAAGCAGAGAAGGGAGATGGTATATGGGGAAAGAAGGGAGAAGGTACATCGAGAAAGAAAGCAGAGAAGGGAGAAGGTATATGTGGAAGAAGGGAAAAGGTATATGGGGAAAGAAAGTAGAGAATCGAGAAGGTATATCGGGAAAGAAAGTAGAGATGGGAGAAGGTATATGGGGAAAGAAAGTAGAGAAGGGAGAAGGTATATCGGGAAAGAAATTAGCGAAGGGTGAAGGTATATCGGGAAAGAAGGGAGAAGGTATATTGGGAAAGAAAGTAGAGAAGGGATATCGAGAAAGAAAGTAGAGAAGGGAGAAGGTATATGGGGAAAGAAAATAGAGAAGGGAGAAGGGATATCGAGAAAGAAAGTAGAGAAAGGAGAAATCATATGGGGAAAGAAAGTAAAGATGGGGGATGGTACATCGAGAGAGAAAGTAGAGAAAGGAGAAGATATATCGGGAAAGAAGGGAGGAGGTATATGGGGAAAGAAAGTAGAGAAGGGAGAAGTTATATGGGGAAAGAAAGTAGAGAAAGGAGAAAGTATATCGGGAAAGGAGGGAGAAGACATATGGGGAAAGGAAGTAGAAAAACGAAAAAGTATATCGGGAAAGAATGGAGAAGGCATATGGAGAAAGGAAGTAGAAAAAGGAGAAACTATATCGGGAAAGAAAATAGAGAAGGGAGAAGGTACATCGAGAAAGAAAGTAGAGAAAGGAGAAATCATATGGGGAAAGAAAGTAAAGATGGGGGATGGTACATCGAGAAAGAAAGTAGAGAAAGGGAAGATATATCGGGAAAGAAGGGAGGAGGTATATGGGGAAAGAAAGTAGAGAAGGGAGAAGTTATATGGGGAAAGAAAGTAGAGAAAGGAGAAAGTATATCGGGAAAGGAGGGAGAAGACATATGGGGAAAGGAAGTAGAAAAACGAAAAAGTATATCGGGAAAGAAGGGAGAAGGCATATGGGGAAAGGAAGTAGAAAAAGGAGAAACTATATCGGGAAAGAAAGTAGAGAAGGGAGAAGGTATAACGGGAAAGAAGGGAGGAGGTATATGGGAAAAGAAATTAGAGAAGGGAGAAAGTATACGAAGAAAGTAGAGAAAGGAGAAAGTATATTGGGAAAGAAGGGAGAAGGCATATGAAGAAAGGAAGTAGAGAAATGAGAAAATATATCGGTAAAGAAGGGAGAAGTCTTATGGGGAAAGAAAGTAGAGAAAGGAGAAATTATATTGGGAAAGAAGGGAGAAGGTATATCGAGAAAGAAAGTAAAGAAGGGAGAAGGTATATGAGAAAAGAAAGTAGAGAAGGGAGAAGGTATATGGGGAAAGAAAGTAGAGAAGGTATATCGGAAAAGAAGGGAGAAGGTATATCGGAAAAAATGGGAGAAGGTATATCGTGAAAGAAAGTAGAGAAGGGAGAGGTATATGGGGAATGAAAGTAGAGAAAGTATATGGGGAATGAAAGTAGAGAAAGTATATATGGGGAATGAAAGTAGAGAAGGGAGAAGGTATATCGGGAAAGAAAGTAGAGAAGGGAGAATATATATATGGGGAAAGAAAGTAGAGAAGGTAGAAGGTATATCGGGAAGAAGGGAGAAGGTATATGGGCATAGAAAGTAGAGAAGGGAAAAGGTATATTAGGAAAGAAAGTAGAGAAGGGAGAATATATATGGGGAAAGAAAGTAGAGAAGAGAGAGGGTATATCGGGAAAGAAGGGAGGAGGTATATGGGGAAAGAAAGTAGAGAAGGGAGAAGGTATATCGGAAAAGAAGGGAGAAGACATATCGGAAAAGAAGGAAGAAGGTGTATCGGAAAAGATGGGAGAAGGTATATCGGGAAAGAAAGTAGAGAAGGGAGAAGGTATATCGGTAAAGAAGGGAGAAGGTATATGGGGAAAGAAAGTAGAGGAGGGAGAAGGTATATCGGGAAAGAAGGGAGAAGATATATCGGAAAAGAAGGGAGAAGATATATCGGAAAAGAAGGGAGAAGGTATATGGGGAATGAAAGTAGAGAAGGTATATCGGGAATGAAAGTAGAGAAGGTATATCGGGAATGAAAGTAGGGAAGGTATATCGGGAAAAAAGGGAGAACGTATATGGGTAAAGAAAGCAGAGAAGGGAGAAGGTATGTCGGAAAAGAAGGGAGAAGATATATCGGAAAAGAAAGGAGCAGGTATATGTGGAAAGAAAGTAGAGAAGGGAGAAGATATATCGGAAAAGTAGGGAGAAGGTATATCGGGAAAGAAAGTAGAGAAGGGAGAATATATATATGGGGAAAGAAAGTAGAGAAGAGAGAAGGTATATCGGGAAAGAAGGGAGAAGGTATATGGGGAAAGAAAGTAGAGAAGGGAGAAGGTATATCGGAAAAGAAGGGAGAAGATATATCGGAAAAGAAGGAAGAAGGTGTATCGGAAAAGATGGGAGAAGGTATATCGGGAAAGAAAGTACAGAAGGGAGAAGGTATATCAGGAAAGAAGGGAGAAGGTATATGGGGAAAGAAAGTAGAGAAGGGAGAAGGTATATCGGGAAAGAAGGGAGAAGATATATCGGAAAAGAAGGGAGAAAATATATCGGAAAAGAAGGGAGAAGGTATATGGGGAATGAAAGTAGAGAAGGTATATCAGGAAAAAAGTGAGAATGTATATGGGTAAAGAAAGTAGAGAAGGGACAAGGTATGTCGGAAAAGAAGGGAGAAGATATATCGGAAAAGAAAGGAGCAGGTATATGGGGAAAGAAAGTAGAGAAGGGAGAAGGTATATCGGAAAATTTGGGAGAAGGTATATCGGGAAAGAAAGTAGAGAAGGGAGAAGGTATATCGGGAAAGGAAGTAGAGAAGGGAGAATATATATATGGGGAAAGAAAGTAGAGAAGGGAGAAGGTATATCGGGAAAGAAGGGAGAAGGTATATGGAGAAAGAAAATAGAGAAGGGAGATGGTATATGGGGAAAGACTAATATCTCTTTGCTTAAATGTAGATGACAAGTGTGAAAATAGAAACAAGTTTTCGGACTGGGTTATTAAAAATATAATAGGAGAAAGAAAAGAAAAATGAAGGAAGATAAATAAGAAAAAAAAATGAAAATTGAAAGGGAGAAATCTTGAAAGAAAGAAGAAGATTCTGCTTATGACTAGATCATGTGAAGTGATTTATCAGGATATATTCCAACTCATCTTTTATTAAGAGCGGACCAGTAGTATCTTATGAGAAAGATAGTTGAAAAAATTTAGATTTACTGTGAGTGCGTCCTGTGATACTTTACTACTGAGTGATGTCTTGTCCCTTCTGGCTTCGTGATGGAAATCAAGACGTGTGTAACTGTTAGTTCCGAAGACCTGTACGATAAAAAATTAATAAATTAATAAATACTCCCTCAAGCAGCTGCTTGCCACAGAGGTCTGACAGGAACCTGCCAATATGTAACGGAAAGACGCTTTGAATAATACGAATTGTGGAGGAGAAAAGCAAAAGGTATAGTGGAAGAGAAAAGAACGAAGGATATAGTGTTTTAAATTAGTGTTGTGTGATGTTACGTAAGAAGACTGCTCTTATTTGATTCAAGATGAAGCCTGGTTCCGGTGGTGAAAGGGAATCAACAGCAAAACGAAAGGTATAGTGGAAGAGAAAAGAACGAAGGATATAGTGTTTTAAATTAGTGTTGTGTGATGTTACGTAAGAAGACTGCTCTTACTTGATTCAAGATGTATACTGGTTCCGGTGGTGAAAGGGAATCAACAACAAAACGAAAGGTATAGTGGAAGAGAAAAGAACGAAGGATATAGTGTTTTAAATTAGTGTTGTGTGATGTTACATAAGAAGACTGCTCTTATTTGATTCAAGATGAAGCCTGGTTCCGGCGATGAAAGGGAATCAACAGCAAAACGAAAGGTAGAGAGGAAGAGAAAAGAACGAAGGATATAGTGTTTTAAATTAGTGTTGTGTGATGTTACGTAAGAAGACTGCTCTTATTTGATTCAAGATGTAACCTGGTGCGGTGGTGAAAGGGAATCAACAGCAAAACGAAAGGTATAGTGGAAGAGAAAAGAACGAAGGATATGGTGTGTTAAATTAGTGTTGTGTGATGTTACATAAGAAGACTGCTCTTAATAGATTCAAGATGAAGCCTGGTTCCGGTGGTGAAAGGGAATCAATAGCAAAACGAATGGTATAGTGGAAGAGAAAAGAACAAAGGATATACTGTTTTAAATTAGTGTTGTGTGATGTTACATAAGAAGACTGCTCTTATTTGATTCAAAATGAAGCCTGGTTCCGGTGGTGAAAGAGAATCAACAGCAAAACGAAAGGTATAGTGGAAGAGAAAAGAACGAAGGATATAGTGTTTTAAATTAGTGATGTGTGATGTTACGTAAGAAGACTGCTCTTATTTGATTCAAGATGAAGCCTGGTTTCGGCGGTGAAAGGGAATCAACAGCAAAACGAAAGGTATAGTGGAAGAGAAAAGAACGAAGGATATAATGTTTTAAATTAGAGTTCTGTGATGTTACATAAGAAGATTGCTCTTATTTGATTCAAGATGAAGCCTGGTTCCGGTGGTGAAAGGTAATCAACAGCAAAACGAAAGGTATAGTGGAAGAGAAAAGAACGAAGGATATAGTGTTTTAAATTAGTGTTGTGTGATGTTACATAAGAAGACTGCTCTTATTTGATTCAAGATGAAGCCTGGGTCCGGTGGTGAAAGGGAATCAACAGCAAAACGAAAGGTATAGTGGAAGAGAAACGAACGAAGGATGTAGTGGTTTAAATTAGTGTTGTGTGATGTTACGTAAGAAGACTGCTCTTATTTGATTCAAGATGAAGCCTGGTTCCGGTGGTGAAAGGGAATCAATAGCGAAACGAAAGGTATAGTGGAAGAGAAAAGAACGAAGGATGTAGTGTTTTAAATTAGTGTTGTGTCATTGTTAGGTAAGAAGACTGCTCTTATTTGATACAAGATGAAGCCTGGTTCTGCTGGTGAAAGGGAATCAACAGCAAAACGAAAGGTATAGTGGAAGAGAAAAGAACGAAGGATGTAGTGTTTTAAATTAGTGTTGTGTGATGTTACGTAAGAAGACTGCTCTTATTTGATTCAAGATGAAGCCTCTTTCCGGTGGTGAAAGGGAATAAACAGCATAAGGAAAGGTATAGTGGAAGAGAAAAGAACGAAAGATATAGTGTTTTAAATTAGTGTTGTGTGATGTTACGTAAGAAGACTGCTCTTATTTGATTCAAGATGAAGCCTGGTTCCGGTGGTGAAAGGGAATCAACAGCAAAACGAAAGGTATAGTGGAAGAGAAAAGAACGAAGGATGTAGTGTTTTAAATTAGTGTTGTGTGATGTTACGTAAGAAGACTGCTCTTATTTGATTCAAGATGAAGCCTGTTTCCGGTGGTGAAAGGGAATAAACAGCATAAGGAAAGGTATAGTGGAAGAGAAAAGAACGAAAGATATAGTGGTTTAAATTAGTGTTGTGTGATGTTACGTAAGAAGACTGCTCTTATTTGATTCAAGATGAAGCTTGGTTCCGGTGGTGAAAGGGAATCAACAGCAAAACGAAAGGTATAGTGGAAGAGAAAAGAACGAAGTATATAGTGTTTTAAATTAGTGTTGTGTGATGTTACGTAAGAAGACTGCTCTTATTTGATTCAAGATGAAGCCTGGTTCCAGTGGTGAAAGGGAATCAACAGCAAAACGAAAGGTATAGTGGAAGAGAAAAGAATGAAGGATGTAGTGTTTTAAATTAGTGTTGTGTGATGTTACGTAAGAAGACTGCTCTTATTTGATTCAAGATGAAGCCTGGTTCCGGTGGTGAAAGGGAATCAACAGCAAAACGAAAGGTATAGTGGAAGAGAAAAGAATGAAGGATG
This sequence comes from Ryuthela nishihirai, assembly GCA_038380435.1. Taxonomy (NCBI): domain Eukaryota; kingdom Metazoa; phylum Arthropoda; class Arachnida; order Araneae; family Heptathelidae; genus Ryuthela; species Ryuthela nishihirai. The sequence goes on from JAWZYU010000004.1 coordinate 114,983,648, forward strand.
TAATGCTTTGAATTAGTGTTGTGTGATGTTACGTAAGAAGACTGCTCTTATTTCATTCAAGATGAAGCCTGGTTCCGGTGGTGAAAGGGAAACAACAGCAAAACGAAAGGTATAGTGGAAGAGAAAAGAACGAAGGATGTAGTGTTTTAAATTAGTGTTGTGTGATGTTACGTAAGAAGACTGCTCTTATTTGATTCAAGATGAAGCCTGGTTCCGGTGGTGAAAGGGAATCAACAGCAAAACGAAAGGTATAGTGGAAGAGAAAAGAACGAAGGATGTAGTGTTTTAAATTAGTGTTGTGTGATGTTACGTAAGAAGACTGCTCTTATTTGATTCAAGATGAAGCCTGTTTCCGGTGGTGAAAGGGAATAAACAGCATAACGAAAGGTGTAGTGGAAGAGAAAAGAACGAAAGATATAGTGTTTTAAATTAGTGTTGTGTGATGTTACGTAAGAAGACTGCTCTTATTTGATTCAAGATGAAGCCTGGTTCCGGTGGTGAAAGGGAATCAACAGCAAAACGAAAGTTATAGTGGAAGAGAAACGAACGAAGGATGTAGTGGTTTAAATTAGTGTTGTGTGATGTTACGTAAGAAGACTGCTCTTATTTGATTCAAGATGAAGCCTGGTTCCGGTGGTGAAAGGGAATCAACAGCAAAACGAAAGTTATAGTGGAAGAGAAACGAACGAAGGATGTAGTGGTTTAAATTAGTGTTGTGTGATGTTACGTAAGAAGACTGCTCTTATATGATTCAAGATGAAGCCTGGTTCTGCTGGTGAAAGGGAATCAACAGCAAAACGAAAGGTATAGTGGAAGAGAAAGGAACGAAGGATGTAGTGTTTTAAATTATTGTTGTGTGATGTTACGTAAGAAGACTGCTCTTATATGATTCAAGATGAAGCCTGGTTCCGGCGGTGAAAAGGAATCAACAGCAAAACGAAAGGTATAGTGGAAGAGAAAAGAATGAAAGATATACTGTTTTAAATTAGTGTTGTGTGATGTTACGTAAGAAGACTGCTCTTATTTGATTCAAGATGAAGCCTGGTTCCTGTGGTGAAAGGGAGTCAACAGCAAAACGAAAGGTATAGTGGAAGAGAAAAGAACGAAGGATGTAGTGTTTTAAATTAGTGTTGTGTCATGTTACGTAAGAAGACTGCTCTTATTTGATTCAAGATGAAGCCTGGTTCCGGTGGTGAAAGGGAAACAATAGCAAAACGAAAGGTATAGTGGAAGGGAAAAGAACGAAGGATGTAGTGTTTTAAATTAGTGTTGTGTGATGTTACGTAAGAAGACTGCTCTTATTTGATTCAAGATGAAGCCTGGTTCCGGTGGTGAAAGGGAATCAACAGCAAAACGAAAGGTATAGTGGAAGAGAAACGAACGAAGGATGTAGTGGTTTAAATTAGTGTTGTGTGATGTTACGTAAGAAGACTGCTCTTATATGATTCAAGTTGTAACCTGGTTCCGGTGGACAAAGGGAATCAACAGCAAAACGAAAGGTATAGTGGAAGAGAAAAGAACGAAGGATATACTGTTTTAAATTAGTGTTGTGTGATGTTACGTAAGAAGACTGCTCTTATTTGATTCAAGATGAAGCCTGGTTCCGGTGGTGAAAGGGAATCAACAGCAAAACGAAAGGTATAGTGGAAGAGAAACGAACGAAGGATGTAGTGGTTTAAATTAGTGTTGTGTGATGTTACGTAAGAAGACTGCTCTTATATGATTCAAGATGAAGCCTGGTTCCGGTGGTGAAAGGGAATCAATAGCAAAACGAAAGGTATAGTGGAAGAGAAGAGAACGAAGGATGTAGTGTTTTAAATTAGTGTTGTGTCATGTTACGTAAGAAGACTGCTCTTATTTGATTCAAGATGAAGCCTGGTTCTGCTGGTAAAAGGGAATCAACAGCAAAACGAAAGGTAGAGAGGAAGAGAAAAGAACGAAGGATATAGTGTTTTAAATTAGTGTTGTGTGATGTTACGTAAGAAGACTGCTCTTATTTGATTCAAGATGAAGCCTCTTTTCGGTGGTGAAAGGGAATAAACAGCATAAGGAAAGGTATAGTGGAAGAGAAAAGAACGAAGGATGTAGTGTTTTAAATTAGTGTTGTGTGATGTTACGTAAGAAGACTGCTCTTATTTGATTCAAGATGAAGCCTCTTTCCGGTGGTGAAAGGGAATCAACAGCAAAACAAAAGGTATAGTGGAAGAGAAACGAACGAAGGATGTAGTGGTTTAAATTAGTGTTGTGTGATGTTACGTAAGGAGACTGCTCTTATTTGATTCAAGATGAAGCCTGGGTCCGGTGGTGAAAGGGAATCAACAGCAAAACGAAAGGTATAGTGGAAGAGAAAAGAACGAAGGATATAATGTTTTAAATTAGTGTTGTGTGATATTACGTAAGAAGACTGCTCTTATTTGATTCAAGATGAAGCCTGGTTCCGGTGGTGAAAGGGAATCAACAGCAAAACGAAAGGTATAGTGGAAGAGAAAAGAACGAAAGATATAGTGTTTTAAATTAGTGTTGTGTGATGTTACGTAAGAAGACTGCTCTTATTTGATTCAAGATGAAGCCTGGGTCCGGTGGTGAAAGGGAATCAACAGCAAAACGAAAGGTATAGTGGAAGAGAAACGAACGAAGGATGTAGTGTTTTAAATTAGTGTTGTGTGATGTTACGTAAGAAGACTGCTCTTATATGATTCAAGTTGTAACCTGGTTCCGGTGGACAAAGGGAATCAACAGCAAAACGAAAGGTATAGTGGAAGAGAAAAGAACGAAGGATATACTGTTTTAAATTAGTGTTGTGTGATGTTACGTAAGAAGACTGCTCTTATTTGATTCAAGATGAAACCTATTTCCGGTGGTGAAAGGGAATCAACAGCAAAACGAAAGGTATAGTGGAAGAGAAACGAACGAAGGATGTAGTGGTTTAAATTAGTGTTGTGTGATGTTACGTAAGAAGACTGCTCTTATTTGATTCAAGATGAAGCCTGGTTCCGGTGGTGAAAGGGAATCAATAGCAAAACGAAAGGTATAGTGGAAGAGAAAAGAACGAAGGATGTAGTGTTTTAAATTAGTGTTGTGTCATGTTACGTAAGAAGACTGCTCTTATTTGATTCAAGATGAAGCCTGGTTCTGCTGGTTAAAGGGAATCAACAGCAAAACGAAAGGTATAGTGGAAGAGAAAAGAACGAAGGATGTAGTGTTTTAAATTAGTGTTGTGTGATGTTACGTAAGAAGACTGCTCTTATTTGATTCAAGATGAAGCCTCTTTCCGGTGGTGAAAGGGAATAAACAGCATAAGGAAAGGTATAGTGGAAGAGAAAAGAACGAAAGATATAGTGTTTTAAATTAGTGTTGTGTGATGTTACGTAAGAAGACTGCTCTTATTTGATTCAAGATGAAGCCTGGTTCCGGTGGTGAAAGGGAATCAACAGCAAAACGAAAGGTATAGTGGAAGAGAAAAGAACGAAGGATGTAGTGTTTTAAATTAGTGTTGTGTGATGTTACGTAAGAAGACTGCTCTTATTTGATTCAAGATGAAGCCTGTTTCCGGTGGTGAAAGGGAATAAACAGCATAAGGAAAGGTATAGTGGAAGAGAAAAGAACGAAAGATATAGTGTTTTAAATTAGTGTTGTGTGATGTTACGTAAGAAGACTGCTCTTATTTGATTCAAGATGAAGCCTGGTTCCGGTGGTGAAAGGGAATCAACAGCAAAACGAAAGTTATAGTGGAAGAGAAACGAACGAAGGATGTAGTGGTTTAAATTAGTGTTGTGTGATGTTACGTAAGAAGACTGCTCTTATTTGATTCAAGATGAAGCCTGGTTCCGGTGGTGAAAGGGAATCAACAGCAAAACGAAAGGTATAGTGGAAGAGAAACGAACGAAGGATGTAGTGGTTTAAATTAGTGTTGTGTGATGTTACGTAAGAAGACTGCTCTTATATGATTCAAGATGAAGCCTGGTTCTGCTGGTGAAAGGGAATCAACAGCAAAACGAAAGGTATAGTGGAAGAGAAAGGAACGAAGGATGTAGTGTTTTAAATTATTGTTGTGTGATGTTACGTAAGAAGACTGCTCTTATATGATTCAAGATGAAGCCTGGTTCCGGCGGTGAAAAGGAATCAACAGCAAAACGAAAGGTATAGTGGAAGAGAAAAGAATGAAAGATATACTGTTTTAAATTAGTGTTGTGTGATGTTACGTAAGAAGACTGCTCTTATTTGATTCAAGATGAAGCCTGGTTCCTGTGGTGAAAGGGAGTCAACAGCAAAACGAAAGGTATAGTGGAAGAGAAAAGAACGAAGGATGTAGTGTTTTAAATTAGTGTTGTGTCATGTTACGTAAGAAGACTGCTCTTATTTGATTCAAGATGAAGCCTGGTTCCGGTGGTGAAAGGGAAACAATAGCAAAACGAAAGGTATAGTGGAAGGGAAAAGAACGAAGGATGTAGTGTTTTAAATTAGTGTTGTGTGATGTTACGTAAGAAGACTGCTCTTATTTGATTCAAGATGAAGCCTGGTTCCGGTGGTGAAAGGGAATCAACAGCAAAACGAAAGGTATAGTGGAAGAGAAACGAACGAAGGATGTAGTGGTTTAAATTAGTGTTGTGTGATGTTACGTAAGAAGACTGCTCTTATATGATTCAAGTTGTAACCTGGTTCCGGTGGACAAAGGGAATCAACAGCAAAACGAAAGGTATAGTGGAAGAGAAAAGAACGAAGGATATACTGTTTTAAATTAGTGTTGTGTGATGTTACGTAAGAAGACTGCTCTTATTTGATTCAAGATGAAGCCTGGTTCCGGTGGTGAAAGGGAATCAACAGCAAAACGAAAGGTATAGTGGAAGAGAAACGAACGAAGGATGTAGTGGTTTAAATTAGTGTTGTGTGATGTTACGTAAGAAGACTGCTCTTATATGATTCAAGATGAAGCCTGGTTCCGGTGGTGAAAGGGAATCAATAGCAAAACGAAAGGTATAGTGGAAGAGAAGAGAACGAAGGATGTAGTGTTTTAAATTAGTGTTGTGTCATGTTACGTAAGAAGACTGCTCTTATTTGATTCAAGATGAAGCCTGGTTCTGCTGGTGAAAGGGAATCAACAGCAAAACGAAAGGTAGAGAGGAAGAGAAAAGAACGAAGGATATAGTGTTTTAAATTAGTGTTGTGTGATGTTACGTAAGAAGACTGCTCTTATTTGATTCAAGATGAAGCCTCTTTTCGGTGGTGAAAGGGAATAAACAGCATAAGGAAAGGTATAGTGGAAGAGAAAAGAATGAAAGATATAGTGTTTTAAATTAGTGTTGTGTGATGTTACGTAAGAAGACTGCTCTTATTTGATTCAAGATGAAGCCTGGTTCCGGTGGTGAAAGGGAATCAACAGCAAAACGAAAGTTATAGTGGAAGAGAAACGAACGAAGGATGTAGTGGTTTAAATTAGTGTTGTGTGATGTTACGTAAGAAGACTGCTCTTATATGATTCAAGATGAAGCCTGGTTCTGCTGGTGAAAGGGAATCAACAGCAAAACGAAAGGTATAGTGGAAGAGAAAGGAACGAAGGATGTAGTGTTTTAAATTATTGTTGTGTGATGTTACGTAAGAAGACTGCTCTTATATGATTCAAGATGAAGCCTGGTTCCGGCGGTGAAAAGGAATCAACAGCAAAACGAAAGGTATAGTGGAAGAGAAAAGAATGAAAGATATACTGTTTTAAATTAGTGTTGTGTGATGTTACGTAAGAAGACTGCTCTTATTTGATTCAAGATGAAGCCTGGTTCCTGTGGTGAAAGGGAGTCAACAGCAAAACGAAAGGTATAGTGGAAGAGAAAAGAACGAAGCATGTAGTGTTTTAAATTAGTGTTGTGTCATGTTACGTAAGAAGACTGCTCTTATTTGATTCAAGATGAAGCCTGGTTCCGGTGGTGAAAGGGAAACAATAGCAAAACGAAAGGTATAGTGGAAGGGAAAAGAACGAAGGATGTAGTGTTTTAAATTAGTGTTGTGTGATGTTACGTAAGAAGACTGCTCTTATTTGATTCAAGATGAAGCCTGGTTCCGGTGGTGAAAGGGAATCAACAGCAAAACGAAAGGTATAGTGGAAGAGAAACGAACGAAGGATGTAGTGGTTTAAATTAGTGTTGTGTGATGTTACGTAAGAAGACTGCTCTTATATGATTCAAGTTGTAACCTGGTTCCGGTGGACAAAGGGAATCAACAGCAAAACGAAAGGTATAGTGGAAGAGAAAAGAACGAAGGATATACTGTTTTAAATTAGTGTTGTGTGATGTTACGTAAGAAGACTGCTCTTATTTGATTCAAGATGAAGCCTGGTTCCGGTGGTGAAAGGGAATCAACAGCAAAACGAAAGGTATAGTGGAAGAGAAACGAACGAAGGATGTAGTGGTTTAAATTAGTGTTGTGTGATGTTACGTAAGAAGACTGCTCTTATATGATTCAAGATGAAGCCTGGTTCCGGTGGTGAAAGGGAATCAATAGCAAAACGAAAGGTATAGTGGAAGAGAAGAGAACGAAGGATGTAGTGTTTTAAATTAGTGTTGTGTCATGTTACGTAAGAAGACTGCTCTTATTTGATTCAAGATGAAGCCTGGTTCTGCTGGTAAAAGGGAATCAACAGCAAAACGAAAGGTAGAGAGGAAGAGAAAAGAACGAAGGATATAGTGTTTTAAATTAGTGTTGTGTGATGTTACGTAAGAAGACTGCTCTTATTTGATTCAAGATGAAGCCTCTTTTCGGTGGTGAAAGGGAATAAACAGCATAAGGAAAGGTATAGTGGAAGAGAAAAGAACGAAGGATGTAGTGTTTTAAATTAGTGTTGTGTGATGTTACGTAAGAAGACTGCTCTTATTTGATTCAAGATGAAGCCTCTTTCCGGTGGTGAAAGGGAATCAACAGCAAAACAAAAGGTATAGTGGAAGAGAAACGAACGAAGGATGTAGTGGTTTAAATTAGTGTTGTGTGATGTTACGTAAGGAGACTGCTCTTATTTGATTCAAGATGAAGCCTGGGTCCGGTGGTGAAAGGGAATCAACAGCAAAACGAAAGGTATAGTGGAAGAGAAAAGAACGAAGGATATAATGTTTTAAATTAGTGTTGTGTGATATTACGTAAGAAGACTGCTCTTATTTGATTCAAGATGAAGCCTGGTTCCGGTGGTGAAAGGGAATCAACAGCAAAACGAAAGGTATAGTGGAAGAGAAAAGAACGAAAGATATAGTGTTTTAAATTAGTGTTGTGTGATGTTACGTAAGAAGACTGCTCTTATTTGATTCAAGATGAAGCCTGGGTCCGGTGGTGAAAGGGAATCAACAGCAAAACGAAAGGTATAGTGGAAGAGAAACGAACGAAGGATGTAGTGTTTTAAATTAGTGTTGTGTGATGTTACGTAAGAAGACTGCTCTTATATGATTCAAGTTGTAACCTGGTTCCGGTGGACAAAGGGAATCAACAGCAAAACGAAAGGTATAGTGGAAGAGAAAAGAACGAAGGATATACTGTTTTAAATTAGTGTTGTGTGATGTTACGTAAGAAGACTGCTCTTATTTGATTCAAGATGAAACCTATTTCCGGTGGTGAAAGGGAATCAACAGCAAAACGAAAGGTATAGTGGAAGAGAAACGAACGAAGGATGTAGTGGTTTAAATTAGTGTTGTGTGATGTTACGTAAGAAGACTGCTCTTATTTGATTCAAGATGAAGCCTGGTTCCGGTGGTGAAAGGGAATCAATAGCAAAACGAAAGGTATAGTGGAAGAGAAAAGAACGAAGGATGTAGTGTTTTAAATTAGTGTTGTGTCATGTTACGTAAGAAGACTGCTCTTATTTGATTCAAGATGAAGCCTGGTTCTGCTGGTTAAAGGGAATCAACAGCAAAACGAAAGGTATAGTGGAAGAGAAAAGAACGAAGGATGTAGTGTTTTAAATTAGTGTTGTGTGATGTTACGTAAGAAGACTGCTCTTATTTGATTCAAGATGAAGCCTCTTTCCGGTGGTGAAAGGGAATAAACAGCATAAGGAAAGGTATAGTGGAAGAGAAAAGAACGAAAGATATAGTGTTTTAAATTAGTGTTGTGTGATGTTACGTAAGAAGACTGCTCTTATTTGATTCAAGATGAAGCCTGGTTCCGGTGGTGAAAGGGAATCAACAGCAAAACGAAAGGTATAGTGGAAGAGAAAAGAACGAAGGATGTAGTGTTTTAAATTAGTGTTGTGTGATGTTACGTAAGAAGACTGCTCTTATTTGATTCAAGATGAAGCCTGTTTCCGGTGGTGAAAGGGAATAAACAGCATAAGGAAAGGTATAGTGGAAGAGAAAAGAACGAAAGATATAGTGTTTTAAATTAGTGTTGTGTGATGTTACGTAAGAAGACTGCTCTTATTTGATTCAAGATGAAGCCTGGTTCCGGTGGTGAAAGGGAATCAACAGCAAAACGAAAGTTATAGTGGAAGAGAAACGAACGAAGGATGTAGTGGTTTAAATTAGTGTTGTGTGATGTTACGTAAGAAGACTGCTCTTATTTGATTCAAGATGAAGCCTGGTTCCGGTGGTGAAAGGGAATCAACAGCAAAACGAAAGGTATAGTGGAAGAGAAACGAACGAAGGATGTAGTGGTTTAAATTAGTGTTGTGTGATGTTACGTAAGAAGACTGCTCTTATATGATTCAAGATGAAGCCTGGTTCTGCTGGTGAAAGGGAATCAACAGCAAAACGAAAGGTATAGTGGAAGAGAAAGGAACGAAGGATGTAGTGTTTTAAATTATTGTTGTGTGATGTTACGTAAGAAGACTGCTCTTATATGATTCAAGATGAAGCCTGGTTCCGGCGGTGAAAAGGAATCAACAGCAAAACGAAAGGTATAGTGGAAGAGAAAAGAATGAAAGATATACTGTTTTAAATTAGTGTTGTGTGATGTTACGTAAGAAGACTGCTCTTATTTGATTCAAGATGAAGCCTGGTTCCTGTGGTGAAAGGGAGTCAACAGCAAAACGAAAGGTATAGTGGAAGAGAAAAGAACGAAGGATGTAGTGTTTTAAATTAGTGTTGTGTCATGTTACGTAAGAAGACTGCTCTTATTTGATTCAAGATGAAGCCTGGTTCCGGTGGTGAAAGGGAAACAATAGCAAAACGAAAGGTATAGTGGAAGGGAAAAGAACGAAGGATGTAGTGTTTTAAATTAGTGTTGTGTGATGTTACGTAAGAAGACTGCTCTTATTTGATTCAAGATGAAGCCTGGTTCCGGTGGTGAAAGGGAATCAACAGCAAAACGAAAGGTATAGTGGAAGAGAAACGAACGAAGGATGTAGTGGTTTAAATTAGTGTTGTGTGATGTTACGTAAGAAGACTGCTCTTATATGATTCAAGTTGTAACCTGGTTCCGGTGGACAAAGGGAATCAACAGCAAAACGAAAGGTATAGTGGAAGAGAAAAGAACGAAGGATATACTGTTTTAAATTAGTGTTGTGTGATGTTACGTAAGAAGACTGCTCTTATTTGATTCAAGATGAAGCCTGGTTCCGGTGGTGAAAGGGAATCAACAGCAAAACGAAAGGTATAGTGGAAGAGAAACGAACGAAGGATGTAGTGGTTTAAATTAGTGTTGTGTGATGTTACGTAAGAAGACTGCTCTTATATGATTCAAGATGAAGCCTGGTTCCGGTGGTGAAAGGGAATCAATAGCAAAACGAAAGGTATAGTGGAAGAGAAGAGAACGAAGGATGTAGTGTTTTAAATTAGTGTTGTGTCATGTTACGTAAGAAGACTGCTCTTATTTGATTCAAGATGAAGCCTGGTTCTGCTGGTGAAAGGGAATCAACAGCAAAACGAAAGGTAGAGAGGAAGAGAAAAGAACGAAGGATATAGTGTTTTAAATTAGTGTTGTGTGATGTTACGTAAGAAGACTGCTCTTATTTGATTCAAGATGAAGCCTCTTTTCGGTGGTGAAAGGGAATAAACAGCATAAGGAAAGGTATAGTGGAAGAGAAAAGAATGAAAGATATAGTGTTTTAAATTAGTGTTGTGTGATGTTACGTAAGAAGACTGCTCTTATTTGATTCAAGATGAAGCCTGGTTCCGGTGGTGAAAGGGAATCAACAGCAAAACGAAAGTTATAGTGGAAGAGAAACGAACGAAGGATGTAGTGGTTTAAATTAGTGTTGTGTGATGTTACGTAAGAAGACTGCTCTTATATGATTCAAGATGAAGCCTGGTTCTGCTGGTGAAAGGGAATCAACAGCAAAACGAAAGGTATAGTGGAAGAGAAAAGAACGAAGGATATACTGTTTTAAATTAGTGTTGTGTGATGTTACGTAAGAAGACTGCTCTTATTTGATTCAAGATGAAACCTATTTCCGGTGGTGAAAGGGAATCAACAGCAAAACGAAAGGTATAGTGGAAGATAAACGAACGAAGGATGTAGTGGTTTAAATTAGTGTTGTGTGATGTTACGTAAGAAGACTGCTCTTATTTGATACAAGATGAAGCCTGGTTCTGCTGGTGAAAGGGAATCAACAGCAAAACGAAAGGTATAGTGGAAGAGAAAGGAACGAAGGATGTAGTGTTTTAAATTATTGTTGTGTGATGTTACGTAAGAAGACTGCTCTTATATGATTCAAGATGAAGCCTGGTTCTGCTGGTGAAAGGGAATCAACAGCAAAACGAAAGGTATAGTGGAAGAGAAAGGAACGAAGGATGTAGTGTTTTAAATTATTGTTGTGTGATGTTACGTAAGAAGACTGCTCTTATTTGATTCAAGATGAAGCCTGGTTCCGGTGGTTAAAGGGAATCAACAGCAAAACGAATGGTAGAATGAAGAGAAAAGAACGAAGGATATAGTGTTTTAAATTAGTGTTGTGTGATGTTACGTAAGAAGACTGCTCTTATTTGATTCAAGATGAAGCCTGGTTCCGGTGGTGAAAGGGAATAAACAACAAAACGAATGGTATAGTGGAAGAGAAAAGAACGAAGGATATAGTGTTTTAAATTAGTGTTGTGTGATGTTACGTAAGAAGACTGCTCTTATATGATTCAAGATGAAGCCTGGTTCCGGTGGTGAAAGGGAATCAACAGCAAAACAAAAGGTATAGTGGAAGAGAAACGAACGAAGGATGTAGTGGTTTAAATTAGTGTTGTGTGATGTTACGTAAGAAGACTGCTCTTATTTGATTCAAGATGAAGCCTGGGTCCGGTGGTGAAAGGGAATCAACAGCAAAACGAAAGGTATAGTGGAAGAGAAAAGAACGAAGGATATAATGTTTTAAATTAGTGTTGTGTGATATTACGTAAGAAGACTGCTCTTATTTGATTCAAGATGAAGCCTGGTTCCGGTGGTGAAAGGGAATCAACAGCAAAACGAAAGGTATAGTGGAAGAGAAAAGAACGAAAGATATAGTGTTTTAAATTAGTGTTGTGTGATGTTACGTAAGAAGACTGCTCTTATTTGATTCAAGATGAAGCCTGGGTCCGGTGGTGAAAGGGAATCAACAGCAAAACGAAAGGTATAGTGGAAGAGAAACGAACGAAGGATGTAGTGTTTTAAATTAGTGTTGTGTGATGTTACGTAAGAAGACTGCTCTTATATGATTCAAGTTGTAACCTGGTTCCGGTGGACAAAGGGAATCAACAGCAAAACGAAAGGTATAGTGGAAGAGAAAAGAACGAAGGATATACTGTTTTAAATTAGTGTTGTGTGATGTTACGTAAGAAGACTGCTCTTATTTGATTCAAGATGAAACCTATTTCCGGTGGTGAAAGGGAATCAACAGCAAAACGAAAGGTATAGTGGAAGAGAAACGAACGAAGGATGTAGTGGTTTAAATTAGTGTTGTGTGATGTTACGTAAGAAGACTGCTCTTATTTGATTCAAGATGAAGCCTGGTTCCGGTGGTGAAAGGGAATCAATAGCAAAACGAAAGGTATAGTGGAAGAGAAAAGAACGAAGGATGTAGTGTTTTAAATTAGTGTTGTGTCATGTTACGTAAGAAGACTGCTCTTATTTGATTCAAGATGAAGCCTGGTTCTGCTGGTTAAAGGGAATCAACAGCAAAACGAAAGGTATAGTGGAAGAGAAAAGAACGAAGGATGTAGTGTTTTAAATTAGTGTTGTGTGATGTTACGTAAGAAGACTGCTCTTATTTGATTCAAGATGAAGCCTCTTTCCGGTGGTGAAAGGGAATAAACAGCATAAGGAAAGGTATAGTGGAAGAGAAAAGAACGAAAGATATAGTGTTTTAAATTAGTGTTGTGTGATGTTACGTAAGAAGACTGCTCTTATTTGATTCAAGATGAAGCCTGGTTCCGGTGGTGAAAGGGAATCAACAGCAAAACGAAAGGTATAGTGGAAGAGAAAAGAACGAAGGATGTAGTGTTTTAAATTAGTGTTGTGTGATGTTACGTAAGAAGACTGCTCTTATTTGATTCAAGATGAAGCCTGTTTCCGGTGGTGAAAGGGAATAAACAGCATAAGGAAAGGTATAGTGGAAGAGAAAAGAACGAAAGATATAGTGTTTTAAATTAGTGTTGTGTGATGTTACGTAAGAAGACTGCTCTTATTTGATTCAAGATGAAGCTTGGTTCCGGTGGTGAAAGGGAATCAACAGCAAAACGAAAGGTATAGTGGAAGAGAAAAGAACGAAGTGTATAGTGTTTTAAATTAGTGTTGTGTGATGTTACGTAAGAAGACTGCTCTTATTTGATTCAAGATGAAGCCTGGTTCCAGTGGTGAAAGGGAATCAACAGCAAAACGAAAGGTATAGTGGAAGAGAAACGAACGAAGGATGTAGTGGTTTAAATTAGTGTTGTGTGATGTTACGTAAGAAGACTGCTCTTATTTGATTCAAGATGAAGCCTGGTTCCGCTGGTGAAAGGGAATCAACAGCAAAACGAAAGGTATAGTGGAAGAGAAAAGAACGAGGGATGCAGTGTTTTAAATTAGTGTTGTGTGATGTTTCATAAGAAGACTGCTCTTATTTGATTCAAGATGAAGGCTGGTTCCGGTGGTGAAAGGGAATCAACAGCAAAACGAAAGGTATAGTGGAAGAGAAACGAACGAAGGATGTAGTGGTTTAAATTAGTGTTGTGTGATGTTACGTAAGAAGACTGCTCTTATTTGATTCAAGATGTAACCTTGTTCCGCTGGTGAAAGGGAATCAACATCAAAACGAAAGGTATAGTGGAAGAGAAAAGAACGAAGGATGTAGTGTTTTAAATTAGTGTTGTGTGATGTTACGTAAGAAGACTGCTCTTATATGATTCAAGTTGTAACCTGGTTCCGGTGGACAAAGGGAATCAACAGCAAAACGAAAGGTATAGTGGAAGAGAAAAGAACGAAGGATATACTGTTTTAAATTAGTGTTGTGTGATGTTACGTAAGAAGACTGCTCTTATTTGATTCAAGATGATGCCTATTTCCGGTGGTGAAAGGGAATCAACAGCAAAACGAAAGGTGTAGTGGAAGAGAAACGAACGAAGGATGCAGTGTTTTAAATTAGTGTTGTGTGATGTTTCATAAGAAGACTGCTCTTATTTGATTCAAGATGAAGGCTGGTTCCGGTGGTGAAAGGGAATCAACAGCAAAACGAAAGGTATAGTGGAAGAGAAAAGAACGAAGTATATAGTATTTTAAATTAGTGTTGTGTGATGTTACGTAAGAAGACTGCTCTTATTTGATTCAAGATGAAGCCTGGTTCCGGTGGTGAAAGGGAATCGCAGCAAAACTAAAGGTATAGTGGAAGAGAAAAGAACGAAGGATGCATTGTTTTAAATTAGTGTTGTGTGATGTTACATATGAAGACTGCTCTTATTTGATTCAAGATGAAGCCTGGTTCCGGTGGTGAAAGGTAATCAACAACAAAACGAAAGGTATAGTGGAAGAGAAAAGAATGAAGGATGTAGTGTTTTAAATTAGTGTTGTGTGATGTTACGTAAGAAGACTGCTCTTATTTGATTCAAGTTGTAACCTGGTTCCGGTGGTGAAAGGGAATCAACAGCAAAACGAAAGGTATAGTGGAAGAGAAAAGAACGAAAGATATAGTGTTTTAAATTAGTGTTGTGTGATGTTACGTAAGAAGACTGCTCTTATTTGATTCAAGATGAAGCCTGGTTCCGGTGGTGAAAGGGAATCAACAGCAAAACGAAAGGTATAGTGGAAGAGAAACGAACGAAGGATGTAGTGGTTTAAATTAGTGTTGTGTGATGTTATGTAAGAAGACTGCTATTATTTGTTTCAAGATGAAGCCTGGTTCCGCTGGTGAAAGGGAATCAACAGCAAAACGAAAGGTATAGTGGAAGAGAAAAGAACGAAGGATGTAGTGTTTTAAATTAGTGTTGTGTGATGTTACGTAAGAAGACTGCTCTTATATGATTCAAGTTGTAATCTGGTTCCGGTGGTCAAAGGGAATCAACAGCAAAACGAAAGGTATAGTGGAAGAGAAAAGAACGAAGGATATAGTGTTTTAAATTATTGTTGTGTGATGTTACGTATGATGACTGCTCTTATTTGATTCAAGATGAAGCCTGGTTCCGGTGGTGAAAGGGAATTAACAGCAAAACGAAAGGTATAGTGGAAGAGAAAAGAACGAAGGATATAGTGTTTTAAATTAGTGTTGTGTGATGTTACGTAAGAAGACTGCTCTTATTTGATTCAAGATGGAGCCTGGTTCCGGTGGTGAAAGGGAATCAACAGCAAAACGAAAGGTATAGTGGAAGAGAAACGAACGAAGGATGTAGTGGTTTAAATTAGTGTTGTGTGATGTTACGTAAGAAGACTGCTCTTATATGATTCAAGATGAAGCCTGGTTCCGCTGGTGAAAGGGAATCAACAGCAAAACGAAAGGTATAGTGGAAGAGAAACGAACGAAGGATGTAGTGGTTTAAATTAGTGTTGTGTGATGTTACGTAAGAAGACTGCTCTTATATGATTCAAGATGAAGCCTGGTTCCGCTGGTGAAAGGGAATCAACAGCAAAACGAAAGGTATAGTGGAAGAGAAAAGAACGAGGGATGCAGTGTTTTAAATTAGAGTTGTGTGATGTTTCATAAGAAGACTGCTCTTATTTGATTCAAGATGAAGGCTGGTTCCGGTGGTGAAACGGAATCAACAGCAAAACGAAAGGTATAGTGGAAGAGAAAGAACGAAGGATATGGTGTTTTAAATTAGTGTTGTGTGATGTTACATATGAAGACTGCTCTTATATGATTCAAGATGAAGCCTGGTTCCGGTGGTGAAAGTGAATCAACAACAAAACGAAAGGTATAGTGAAAGAGAAAAGAATGAAGGATGTAGTGTTTTAAATTAGTGTTGTGTGATGTTACGTAAGAAGACTGCCCTTATTTGATTCAAGATGAAGCCTGGTTCCGGCGGTGAAAGGGAATCAACAGCAAAACGAAAGGTATAGTGGAAGAGAAAAGAACGAAGTATATAATGTTTTAAATTAGTGTTTTGTGATGTTACGTAAGAAGACTGCTCTTATATGATTCAAGATGAAGCCTGGTTCCGGTGGTGAAAGGGAATCAACAGCAAAACGAAAGGTATAGTGGAAGAGAAAAGAACGAAGTATATAGTGTTTTAAATTCGTGTTGTGTGATGTTACGTAAGAAGACTGCTCTTATTTGATTCAAGATGTAGCCTGGTTCCGGTGGTGAAAGGGAATCAACAGCAAAACGAAAGGTATAGTGGAAGAGAAAAGAACGAAGTATATAGTGTTTTAAATTCGTGTTGTGTGATGTTACGTAAGAAGACTGCTCTTATTTGATTCAAGATGAAGCCTGGTTCCGGTGGTGAAAGGGAATCAACAGCAAAACTAAAGGTATAGTGGAAGAGAAAAGAACGAAGGATGCAGTGTTTTAAATTAGTGTTGTGTGATGTTACGTATGAAGACTGCTCTTATTTGATTCAAGATGAAGCCTGGTTCCGGTGGTGAAAGGGAATCAACAACAAAACGAAAGGTATAGTGGAAGAGAAAAGAATGAAGGATGTAGTGTTTAAATTAGTGTTGTGTGATGTTACGTAAGAAGACTGCTCTTATTTGATTCAAGATGAAGCCTGGTTCCGGTGGTGAAAGGGAGTCAACAGCAAAACGAAAGGTATAGTGGAAGAGAAAAGAACGAAGTATATAGTGTTTTAAATTAGTGTTGTGTGATGTTACGTAAGAAGACTGCTCTTATTTGATTCAAGATGAAGCCTGGTTCCGGTGGTGAAAGGGAATCAACAGCAAAGTTTGTTCTTGGGTCCTCTATCAGGGCAGATCAATGTTAGATGTTTCGCATCTGTAAAGGTATGAAGAATTGTTAAAGTATTCTTGTATCACAAATGAAATTCAATATAAATTGGTTTATTTATTGAATGTTACAAGGTAATAGGTTCTGTTTTGTCATAGGAGCTGAATATTGACAGCACTGTTGTTTAAACGTTGAAAATTGGTTAAGCATAGTAAATCGTTCTTTTTATGGTTTGACTTTAAACTAAGAGGAAGAGAAATACTTGTGTTTAGATATCATTGTGTTATTTGTATTGATTTGTGCCTTTGTAATGCATTTTCACTTCAACTTCACGTTCATACTTTGGTTTGGTGAATATACCTTAGAATTCACGCTCAGTTTTCATCTGTTTAAATCCATAACAATATTAACAATCGTTGAGGACTCCAGAAGGGATATATTGATATCACAATAATCAAAAGAACGAACTTTGCACTATAAAAGTTCATATTTTTGCTCTCACAATGTGCTAAAATGCTGAATTATAAAGACACCATCATATTACGAGCCCGGTACACTATAAAGTAAGGCAATCCGGTCTCTGCACTAGAAGGAGACGAGTTTTTCTCTCTAGAGGGAGTGCAGAGTTTAGAAAAGACACTTTTTTCAAAGTCAAGAAAAAAGTTAAGTGTTGGAGCGAAGCATTGCTGTTTTACTACGAAATATTCTAGATACAGCACGTAGTGTGGCTTACGTCATGATCAGAATGGAACAATTTGATTTTAAACGATACAAGAATTCAGAACTAGGTTGTAGTAGTAGTGACAAAAGGATTTTGTTTTCGTATAGTGTGCGGTGACAACTTAGATTGTCAATGTTTGTTTACTAGAAGTTTTTATGAACAACAGAACATCTTTAGTTATTGCAGATAGTGTCATTTACTGAATACATTTGGTATAGTCAGTAGGAAAAGGTGATTCATAAGAGTTTTATCTATGATTTGTTTTATGATTAGGTTTTCGAATATTGTATTAATTTATCGTTCGGTGTTTGATGAATGCCAAAAGCGATTATTCATTAGTTAATTTGTTTATTGATATTTCAAGTAATTAATACTCAAATTTCCACGATATTGATGTAATTTAATTGCCTCAGTTACTAAATCAGTTCGTTTATTATCTGTGTGATTATTACGAATTCACACCCGGTTGTCAAATGGAAAAATTCCCAAAGATACGTAACGGTATATTAAATAGTCCCTATGTTTAAAATGTTACTGTTGGAGTATATACTAGATAAAATATGTCAATATAATGTTATATGACAGATATTGTTCCAATATTTTCAATGATATACTTAAATATATATATTCTTTTTCAGCTGAAAGAGACACTTGTCGACTGGTCGACTGAGTTTCAGCGATAAAGCAAAAATTGCAGCTATCTATGAAGTATGATGGTCAATGGTAGCTTATTCAGAGTTGTGGAAAACTCAACGAAGAAAGAATGCGACACTGGATCCTAAAGTTATTAACTACCACACACTGAGACAGTGAGTTCTGTCGATGATAGAAAGAACATGGAAACACATTCCTTATCCTTGTCCATTGGGACTATTCAGGCTATTCAAGATGCTTTTCCATGAAGTCCCAAAAAGCTCATAAGGAATGTGTTCGTGAAACCGGGATAACTTACCTTTCTGTAAAAAATTCTGACAACGGAACTAAGGTGAGAACCATACTATTGCTTTATTTAGGAGATTGTGACTAAAAAATGGAGATTACTAAAATCATGCTTCAGTCGACGGATGACTGGCCAGTCTTATTAAATGTCATTGTTTAATCACATGACGCTGCTTCCCACGTTGGAAACTTCGTCAACAGGATTAACGTCATTAGTGATAGACACACGATTCACAGAAAACAGCGGAGAAAAGTCACAGCCATCCCTTAGTGACAGTGTGATGTGCGATGACAACATGGCACGATTATTGACCTATACATTTTGGAAGATGCGATATATGCTGGGAGATATTTTGATATACTTCAAAAATTTATTTTCCTCGAAGTTACCTATACTCAACCACAGTTCAGCATCCCTGTCCGAAATTGTATAGAAATTCCAACATAACAACTAACATATAAATTGGTAGATGTAGAGTAAAAAAAGTGCCATCCAAGGAGTCTTGATTTGACTTTAATGGACTTTTCTTGTGGAGCCAGACTAAATAAAACGTTCGCCAGAGAAGCACAAGAGCTGTTGATGATCTGAAGGAAAATATCAAGCGATTGGCAGTGGTTCACTGGACTTCCTTTGACGGTCAGTGAAAAATATAGCTGTCAGACGGAACAGTTGCTGACAATGTTGATGCATATATTAAAATTGGAATAAATATAAGTTAAATGCTTCGAAATTGTCTACCAGAAATCGTTTGAATGAATTTTTTTTGAAGCTTAGTGCTCATCAACATTTTAAAAATAGGAACCAACTTTGGAATTACGCTGTATAACTAGAATAGGAACAGACGTATTTGAAACTCTTTGGCCAATGAGATACTGAAGAAACAGCGTTTGGGTTTCAATTTCAGATTCCTTTCAAGCATTTTCTTTCTTCCTTTGAGGCTCCATTACTACCGACTTCGGATACCATGGGACAAAAAGCTTTGTCAGCAATAGTGGATGATCCGTATTAAAGAAATGCTTGACAAATAGTGGTGTTACTGAAGAAACCATATGCTCTAACAAAGGGGAAAATATTCACCATAACTGAGCATTCGTAATAAGATGTAGCAAAGATAAAAATGTGTATTTATCGGATTGTTTTGCTACTCGAGGAAAATCCACAGCAACAACTAAGTTCAAACTGTGCAAGGAACGCTCTAGGCTTCACCCGACACAGGAAGTGGAAAGAAAACTGTTAAAAACATCACGTGGCATTTCTTTCGCGAATTTATTAGCACTTGATCAAAATCGTCAGACGCTCCCAAGGATATTTAAAGTTGTGCATAAGTAGCCCTTCAAAAATTAATATTTGCTATTTTCATATAACGTAATAAATTGTTCATATTCTTGTAGATTGTATCGGATTGTTCAGAAAAAAATGTAGAGGTTCAATTGAGAATTTATGCAGTAAAATAAAACTTTGGCAGACCTAAGTTATATAAAAGTGGAATGCATCAGATAGCAGGTTGTAGATCATAAAGGTTTCGAAATCCTAGTCACGTTTGGTGTTATTATGCGTTGTACGTGCTTATCATAAAACAGGAGCAAAAGCAGCCCTTACTCTTAAATAAGATCTGTCAGACGAAGAAATCGTTTTTATACTGTTGCATTTCACCCCTTCATTTGTTTGTTCTCTACGAATACAGATATTGTCAAAATATGCCACGCGTTTAATCCTTAAATATATATTTATGCAAACAAATATTTTATGCTTAGGATCTTTTTTTTATCCTAAAGAGGTAAAATATATGTATGTTGATTATTAATTAACATACCACTTCAAATGGCTATACATTTCTGCTGTATGCATGATCCGATTTTTGGAGAAGACGCTAATTTTGTCCTAGAAATTCATTAAGAAAAGAATGCACCATAATGTATAAAATAATGATGGTAAAAAAGAAAACACTTCACTAAAAATTAATTATGAATAGCCATGCTCATTACCTGCGAATTTGCAACAAAAGTTACATTTGGCATCTTATTTTAAATGCAAATAAATTAAAACCGTCCACTGGAAGAAATATCTTAAAAACTCTTTTGTGACTATCCGTAGTAAATTCACAGATTACCTGTAGAAACAGACTTCCACAATTGTTAAAAACATTTGAAAAAAATTATCGTTCATGCGTCGGGAATCTAACCCGCAACTCTCTAGATACATGCCAGAACGCTATAACCATTAAACTATACATCAGACCTAAAGTCTTCCAGAATAACACCTATAAATCTTTCACTGAATGTGACGGACCTTGAGTCATCTATTCAGGAGAGGCAACTTTTCGAATTGTTGCTAATGATTTAGATGTTAATGACTTGGTCAATCACCCTTAGTAATCTGTGAATTTAATATGGATGAATTTTTAATAATAAACGCTTAAGCGTGATTGTCCTCCTCATTAGCATCTAAATCATTAGCAATAATTGGAAAAGCTACCTCTCTTGAAGTTAGATGGTGCAAGGCCCGCCACATCTCAGTGAAAGATTTATGGGTCTTATTCTGGAAGGCTTTTGCGTCTGATACGTGGTTTTAATGGTAGAACGCTCTGGCATATATGTAGAGAGTTGCGGGTTCGATTCCCGCTGCGTCAACAACAATATTTTTTTCAGACGTTTTTTAACTCTTTTTGACTTCTAGTTGTGGATAAAAAGGAATATAACTGTATTTCCTTTCTTCATGTTATACGATTTCATTTTTCTAATGACTTCTTTTATTTCGTTTAAATGTTTAACATCTAGTTTTTGTTGATTTGACTATTCGAAAAGGGGAGATTTTTCAATTTCTATTTTTTAATCATATTCACTACTATTGGACTACTTACTATACTATTGGAGGCCACAGTTTAATTCCCTTCTCTCAATGTCCATTCAAGTAGTTTTTCGCAGTCATCGCCAACCACCACAAGGGCGTTTTCTAGCTGCAAAGGCTGGTGAAATATCCTATTTTTTCTGTTTTAACGTTCCAACATCAGCGCCTCAGTTGAATATCAGCAGCAGTTCCGGTTGAGACTCAAATATAATTGTTAAAACAAATGTTTTATATCCTTCAAGGGCAAGCTGGAAGGTGTTCTCATTCTAGATAAGGAATACTATAAAGATATGCAGATAAAAGGCGAATGTCTATTACTGCTGTCATTGTATAATATTTTTTCAGACGTTAATGCCTTCAGTTTCATCAACCACCATTACCATCATCCTTCCTGGATGATACTCAAGAGAGAGACTATCAGGCTTCTAATCTCTCTTCTAATATTATTATCATTTCCATTGCAAAGCCTTCATCTTCATTATCATTAAAGCTAAGTCTTTATAAGACTTTAATTTATCTTTATTTTATTACTTAGAATGTATAGTGCACTTATTATGTTCATTTCTATAATACAAATTATTCATCTTTTTATAAATATCTTTATTTTGATTAGCTTTAACTTTGTGCTACTTCCTCCATAGGTCATGACTCCGATATCTTTCTTCTTTTCATGTATTTAGTATTCGAAATGTTTTTCTAAGGATGTAATCTACCACGAACATCGAGGTCTAATAAAAATTTCGAATAATTGTTTCTAGCAATCTCTGAAAATTTTGATTTTCTCATTAGACTATTTTCTATTTCATCAATTAGATGTTTTAATTCTCCCATCCATATGCCAAAGTTCAAATAACAACTACAGCCATCCCTCGATTTACATGGCAGATAGCTTCTGCGAAATCACCATGTAAACCGAAACCGTGCGAATCAAAACAAACAATTTATGGAGAAAATGTAGAAAAGTTCCAAAACAAAAACCATCTTATGAATACAGCATACATTCAGAGTTTGATTTATATAGTTTAGACGATTTAATTTAACTAAAAATTTGTATATTTTTAAACCAAGTAAAATAATTTATTCCTTACGACTATATTAAAATATAAATATTTTAAAATTGGTTAGCAGTTTTTTTCAAAATTAATAGCCACTAAAAGAATTTTAAAAACAAAAATCTTATTAAAATAGCTATATATACAAAAATCTTATTAAAATAGCTATATATACAAAAATCTTATTAAAATAGCTGTATATTACTTACTTATTAAAATAGCTATATATTAAGTAATATATAGCTATTTTAATAAGGTGAGTAAACTTAATGCTTTTCGAATAACGAACATATACTACAAACACCGGGACATTTTAAATACACATGGGTTTCACCTGATGGATTGCACAGGAATATGATAGATTATATTTTTAATAGCAGCAAGTGGGCTAGTTCAGTTAGGAATATCAGATCATACAGAGGAGCTGAATTTGAGTATGACCATTAACCTGATCAAAAATGTCTTGCAGCTGAAGCTTAAAAAATGTCCGACGGTTAAGAGAATTACTTTTGACACTGAAACTTTCAAAAATTCAGATATAGCCAAAGCATACTATGATAAGCTAATTTGTCATCATAACTGTAGTTTGCTTATTGTTAAAGTTGAGGAAAAATGGAATAAGTTTAAACAGGTTTTTCTTTTTTCAGACCAACAATACGCTTTTGGTTAAAAAGGAACAGAGGAAACAAAATTATTTGAGTGATAAAGCTATGGAACTTATTTCTGAAAGAAGGAGGTGCAGGAATAATATGAATTAAGATCCTGTTATTTGTAACAGACGGCATTACATCGAGCTTAATAAACGTGTAAAGAATCAGTTAAACATCTGATAAGAATCTTTGGCTTAATAGCTTGGCTGGCAAAGCAGAGAAAGCAGTTAGACAACACAACATCAGGGGGTTGTACCAGATAGTTAGTGTTTTGTGTTGGAAGAAACGAACAGGTACACAGGGATTTAGAGATAAACATGTTAAGGTGATTGAAGGTGAGGATCTTGTGATGGCTAGGTGGACTGAGCATTTCAGAGATGTCCTAAACAATGTGATTATTTCTACTTCCATTATTTGAAATGAGGATAGATGCATTACTGGCTTTAATGTTGACTCTATATCACATTCTGAAGTAACTTTGGCTATCTCTAAATTAAACTGCATAAATCCCCAGGGGTGAATGAAATCACCACTGAAATGCTCAGAGCTGGGAACATTTGTGTTGTCACATGGCTGAATGAAATTTTGAACTTTTTTTAATGATAAAGATGTTGTTCCTAAGAATTTTACTACAGTTATTATTGTCCCTGTTTTTAAAAAAAAGGTGATCGCAGTTCTTGTGATAATTATAGGTGAATTAGTTTATGTCCTGTTCCAGGTAAAGTTCTCTGCATGATTATACTTAACAGAATTAAGAATTTGGTTGATGGACAATTGCGTGATGAGCAATGTGGATTCAGAAGTGGTAGGATATGTATTGACCAAATATTTTCACTTAAGCAGATTCTTGAGAAATGTTTAGAGTTTCAGAAACCTGTGGTTATTAGCTTTGTAGATTTCAAAAGGTTTTTGACTCTGTTAATCGACGTAATTTGTGGTTGATCGTTCGATCATATGGAATACCCGACAAGTTAATTAGTGTAATGAAAGCTCTTTATCGTAACACAAAGCCATGTGTGAGATTTGGTAAAGCTTGTAGCAATTGGTTTAGCATTATTAGTGGAGTTACACAAGGGTGCATTTTGGCTCCTTTTCTCTTTAGTTTGGTTATTGATTATGTTATGCGAAATTCACTGCAAGGGAAAGATTGTGGCCTTAAATGGTCTAGAGATTTCAAAATATCTGATTTAGATTATGCAGATGATTTGGTCCTGTTGGCTAATGATGCTGATAAGATGAATTCTTTCATTAGGGCTGTTGATGAGAGGGTAGGTTTGGTGATAACAAAGAGAAAACGAAGCTGATGAAAATTGATGAGGCAGATGGTGCTTTAATTGCATTGAATCTCTGCACTCTTGAGCAAGTGTCTCAGTTTAATTCCCTTGGGAGCTTTGTGACAGATACTGTGATGTGCGGCATCAGATAGATAGAACAGAAATTGCTGCTGGAACTATCAAGAATTTTTGGAGAATGTGAAAAATAGGCATGTACACCTACCCACACAACCACAATCTCCACAAAATATCCATAAGATATCCAAGATGACCCATGAATATCTACAGGTCATCATAGATATCTTATGGATATTATGTGGAGATTGTGGTTGTGTGGGTAAAGACTAAAATTACACTGTATAATAGTTTCTTTCTAAAGTATGGATCCTTTGTAAGCAGGATAACAGGAAACTTTATGTGCTTGATTTCAGATGCTTATGCAGTATCTTGGGCATTAGCTACTTTGACTTTGCAAGTAATGACGAGGTTATAAAAAGGAGTCAGCAACCTCCTTTGAGCAGCAATTTGTGAAAAGAGAGACTGCATTGGTTTGGCCATGTTGCCCATATGCAGAGCTACAGATTGGCGAATAGGATTATGAGCAGTATGCCAAAAGGTTTCAGGAAAAGGGATTCAGGACCCAGGATGCGTTGGACAGACAATGTCAAACAGGAACTTGCTAGAATTGGCCTCTAGTGGCCAAATGCAGTAGCTGTAGCTTAGAAGAGACAGCTGAGGAGAGCAACATTACTCAACCTGGTAGGATCTCCTTAGCCCATGGCTGCATGTGAATTTGTATGTGTAAAAAATTGATTCTCTTACTGGATTGTTGTCCAGACCTAATATGATATACACTGGTGCTCAAAAGTTAAGCAACAATATTTTTCTCAAATTTCAATTCAGTATTAAAAATAAGCATTAATGTAACATCGAGTTATACTTTATTTGCACTAATTCAGAAAAGCTTAGATTAATTTTTCATACATTTCTTTTTGGTCACGAAAAATACTCACAGAAATTTTCTAATACTTTTTCTTTTAACACCATGGAAATTTTCTTTGGGAGATGAATGGTAATTTGTCGTGACTGCTCCAAATGTCGTACTGTGGGGTACGGGATCATAAAAATTCACCCTTAGTAGAGAAGATCGATTAGTCCCTTAATTACATTCACTATTACCTAGATGAAATCACAAGTCCGCAGGTTGTTACGCCCGTACCGACCTGTGCCTCAGACTTGTTGCGCTAAGTGACGTGTAGAAAGATGACCAACAATTACAGTCTATTTACAGTCTAATAACAGTCTAATTACAGTCTATTTTTCTATTACGATACAGTCTATTTACATTCACATACAATTACGTGCTGGGAATGCGCTCGATTCTGTGTGCTTTCACTGAATTGAAGTTCAGAAAGATTCGTCTCCCTAGAAGTTCTTTGGACTTCCTCCAATCAGCCGAAATTTAATCTGAACGCAACTTTGCTACTGCAAGCATTCACACAACGAGGAAAAAATCTGTGTTTTACAGAAATCGCTTTACCGATCTCAAAACTTGGCGAGAGGATATTTAAAACTTCCCTATTACCTGGTTCACACAGAACCGAACCCTGGTTCACACAGAACTGTACTTTGGTTCACACAGAACCGTACCATGGTTCACACAGAATCGAAATTTGGTTAACACAGAACCATACCTTTCTTCACACAGACCTATCCCTCTCCTTAAGGTTTTACTTTTTGAGAAAGAGCAGCGTCCTCTTCACTGATATCCAACATCCTTCCAGTTTAACAGTGACGCTCAGAGTGCTCCTCACTGTTTACGCACTTCACTTCCTCACTCGTGCAGAACTTCAGGCTAGTCGTAAAAGCCCTTACTCCGCTGTGAGCATATGCAGTCAGCCAGCTCAGAGCAGAATAACAACTCGTGAGTCACATCCCCATCTCAGCACTTCCAAAAATACACAAAATACAGATATACGTATATTTGCAACAGCAACAACAACAACAACAACAACAAAAATACAATGATTAATAAATTAGGGGGACATGATAGAGGCTGAAAATGGCTTCACGCTTTCATAAAAACTCTGTTTAGCCTATATAGTAGTCTGCAAAGTTAAACTTGTTTATAAAAATGAGATAAAACACGATTTTTGCTACTTGAAATAATTTAGTCTAGAAAAGTCAGATCATAGAAAAACCGATTCGAAACAAGCTTTGTTTCATTAAGATGTCGCGAGGCAGATTGCATTACAATGGCAAGAATACAATTTTAGCCAAAGAATATTGTTACAAATTAAATGGATGAAACTGAGCGTGAGTTCAATTAAATAGTGTTTAATAATGATAATTCTAAAACAATGTAATTTATTACAATAGTATGGATGAAATCATTTATACAACTTAAATTCAACCAGTGTTATCATATAAGTGATCAAATCTACAATCTATCGAGAATCTTACAAACAACGAAATGCAATTATACACCAAGTGATGAACTTTTCTTCCAGAAAAGTTAAGACCATCTCTGTCTACTCGACTAACATATTACTTCTTCATTTTGATTGCTATGTCTCTTGTATAACCTTCACTTTGATTGCTATGTCTCTTGTATAACCTTCACTTTGATTGCTATGTCTCTTGTATAACCTTCACTTTGATTGCTATGTCTCTTGTATAACCTTCACTTTGATTGCTATGTCTGTTGTATAACCTTCACTTTGATTGCTATGTCTCTTGTATAACCTTCACTTTGATTGCTATGTCTCTTGTATAACCTTCACTTTGATTGCTATGTCTCTTGTATAACCCTCACTTTGATTGCTATGTCTCTTGTATAACCTTCACTTTGATTGCTATGTCTCTTGTATAAACTTCACTTTGATTGCTATGTCTCTTGTATAACCTTCACTTTGATTGCTATGTCTCTTGTATAACCTTCACTTTGATTGCTATGTCTCTTGTATAACCTTCACTTTGATTGCTATGTCTCTTGTATAACCTTCACTTTGATTGCTATGTCTCTTGTATAACCTTAACTTTGATTGCTATGTCTCTTGTATAACCTTCATTTTGATTGCTATGTCTCTTGTATAACCTTCACTTTGATTGCTATGTCTCTTGTATAACCTTCACTTTGATTGCTATGTCTCTTGTATAACCTTCACTTTGATTGCTATGTCTCTTGTATAACCTTCACTTTGATTGCTATGTCTCTTGTATAACCTTCACTTTGATTCCTATGTCTCTTGTATAACCTTCACTTTGATTGATATGTCTCTTGTATAACCTTCACTTTGATTGCTATGTCTCTTGTATAACCTTCACTTTGATTGCTATGTCTCTTGTATAATCCTCACTTTGATTGCTATGTCTCTTGTATAACCTTCACTTTGATTGCTATGTCTCTTGTATAAACTTCACTTTGATTGCTATGTCTCTTGTATAAACTTCACTTTGATTGCTATGTCTCTTGTATAACCTTCACTTTGATTGCTATGTCTCTTGTATAACCTTCACTTTGATTGCTATGTCTGCTGTATAACCTTCACTTTGATTGCTATGTCTCTTGTATAACCTTCACTTTGATTGCTATGTCTCTTGTATAACCTTCACTTTGATTGCTATGTCTGTTGTATAACCTTCACTTTGATTGCTATGTCTCTTGTATAACCTTCACTTTGATTGCTATGTCTCTTGTATAACCTTCACTTTGATTGCTATGTCTCTTGTATAACCTTCACTTTGATTGCTATGTCTCTTGTATAACCCTCACTTTGATTGCTATGTCTCTTGTATAACCTTCACTTTGATTGCTATGTCTCTTGTATAAACTTCACTTTGATTGCTATGTCTCTTGTATAACCTTCACTTTGATTGCTATGTCTCTTGTATAACCTTCACTTTGATTGCTATGTCTCTTGTATAACCTTCACTTTGATTGCTATGTCTCTTGTATAACCTTCACTTTGATTGCTATGTCTCTTGTATAACCTTAACTTTGATTGCTATGTCTCTTGTATAACCTTCATTTTGATTGCTATGTCTCTTGTATAACCTTCACTTTGATTGCTATGTCTCTTGTATAACCTTCACTTTGATTGCTATGTCTCTTGTATAACCTTCACTTTGATTGCTATGTCTCTTGTATAACCTTCACTTTGATTGCTATGTCTCTTGTATAACCTTCACTTTGATTCCTATGTCTCTTGTATAACCTTCACTTTGTTAGATATGTCTCTTGTATAACCTTCACTTTGATTGCTATGTCTCTTGTATAACCTTCACTTTGATTGCTATGTCTCTTGTATAATCCTCACTTTGATTGCTATGTCTCTTGTATAACCTTCACTTTGATTGCTATGTCTCTTGTATAAACTTCACTTTGATTGCTATGTCTCTTGTATAAACTTCACTTTGATTGCTATGTCTCTTGTATAACCTTCACTTTGATTGCTATGTCTCTTGTATAACCTTCACTTTGATTGCTATGTCTGCTGTATAACCTTCACTTTGATTGCTATGTCTCTTGTATAACCTTCACTTTGATTGCTATGTCTCTTGTATAACCTTCACTTTGATTGCTATGTCTGTTGTATAACCTTCACTTTGATTGCTATGTCTCTTGTATAACCTTCACTTTGATTGCTATGTCTCTTGTATAACCTTCACTTTGATTGCTATGTCTCTTGTATAAACTTCACTTTGATTGCTATGTCTCTTGTATAACCTTCACTTTGATTGCTATGTCTCTTGTATAACCTTCACTTTGATTGCTATGTCTCTTGTATAACCTTCACTTTGATTGCTATGTCTCTTGTATAACCTTCACTTTGATTGCTATGTCTCTTGTATAACCTTCACTTTGATTGCTATGTCTCTTGTATAACCTTCACTTTGATTGCTATGTCTCTTGTATAACCTTCACTTTGATTGCTATGTCTCTTGTATAACCTTCACTTTGATTACTATGTCTCTTGTATAACCTTCACTTTGATTGCTATGCCTCTTGTATAACCTTCACTTTGATTGCTATGTCTCTTGTATAACCTTCACTTTGATTGCTATGTCTCTTGTATAACCTTCACTTTAGCGTAAACAATCCTTTGTCTTTTCTTACTAGTTTTACTAGCAAAATTCGACACTAATTAACTCTTTTAACCTTCCGCGCAGTCTCCATATAAAATACGTCTTCTTTAGATTATTTTGACACGTAAAAACTTAGACTAACTACATTTCCTTTTGCACTTCAACTGCGCTTCATAACAAAACTTTTATTCCTTATTATTTCAATCAAGTCGTTCGGCGTCGTTGGTGATGTAATTCTCACGCGTTTATCATAAATTCATTGCAGAACGTGCATCTGTCGTAGCAATATGCTACAGATGACGATTTTATTAATATAGGAATTTACCTTTCTATTTATTCTTAAAAATAAGTGTTATATGAATTGAACCATTTAATTGATTTTTGCTTTGGGATGATAGTCTAATAATGATTTCTCTTGACGGTTATACCACTCCTACTTCATATTATGTATTATATCTACATTCATAAAAAAATCCATTCATACCGAGTAAAGCCGAATCTATAATCATGTAAAACGAAACTGGTTGCATATTTCTTATAGTGTAAAACCGAAACTGTGTAAACTGAGTACCGTGTTAATCGAGGGACAGGTATAAATTACGTCTAAGTATGCGACGAAATTTTATAGGAGAATCAATAAATATCAAATTACGTGTTATCGAACATAATCACGTTTCTTATATAACTTATATAAACATGTAACATAACTTTGTCATTTGAACTGAAATTTAAATTATTAAATATGTCATTAGCTTCATGTGTAACTGAAAAATCAGAAAAGCTAAGATCTAACTTGTGAATATCAAGACGGTCATAAATAGTGCTTATAATATTCAAAGCGTTCATTTAGAATATTCAATTTTTTAATTTCCCAAATTCTTCATTTCATGAGGCTCCGAGGAACAGAGTGTCCGTGAATACGGCGACTGGCATAGTTTGAGAAATACAAGATAAGGGATAAAAAACTACTTATCTTGTAAACTACTACTAATCTTGCATATAAAAAAATTGTAAAGTGTTTTCACTTGGAACCTGATTAGTAGCTGTCCAAGTATAGAACCGAACTTTGGAGAAACCTGTTGAGTGATCCTGCTTTATTCAGATGGGAGATAACCATAGTGAGTGTACACATTGTGTCGAGGTTATCTGGCTTCCTAAATGCTAAATAATGTCGTCCGTTTCGGAAAGCGCTTTCGAAGATCATCTCATCATCACAGGGATTTACCATCATCATCCAGGTGATATATCTTAATAGTTGCAGTTTAAATGTTGTAGAAGGGAAAGTACAGAATGGAAATGGAACTTTGGGTAATTAAAGCCAGCTGGTCAGGAAACCAGAGCCAAAGCGCGAGCTGGAGTTAGCAAAAGGGTATGAAACTAACACTCTTGATAATTAGCCATTAAATTTTCGTTTCTACGTGGATAATATATAAATTATAATGACACATAGAGATTAGAATATAATGAATAACACACTTAAGTATCTTTCCTTTCATCAAAATTATTATATAATTTTAAATAGTTGTTTAATAAATCAGAATAATATTAAATATTGAATGCTCCATACATTCCATTCTACCTGCTAGACGGTAGATAATTTCGAAGGGGTTAATATTCAGAAAAAAAGACAACATTTCATAGGCAAGATAAAATTTTTGCCTGTTATTGAATTTTATATACTAAATCTATAAATTATTGCAAATGCAATAAAATGTTGGCTGCCAATTTTTAAAAGATCTAAGCATTAATCTTGAAAGTTTAATCTGGAAAGCAATGAAACACTCTCACAGTGTTTTTACCAAATAAAAATATTTGCAATTTTAGCTGGAATTGATGCAAAAACTAAGTGTGTTGTCGCTAACGATGTTTTTAGTTAAATGATAAAGATGTGACGAAATTCCAAATGCTTTGGGCGCGGACTGACTCAATTGGTAGCGAGCCAGGCTCGTAAATTACAGTTTCCAGGTGCTAGTTCCACCTGGGCCAGAGTTGAGATTTATCTGTGCAAAACTCCCCGCCCTTCTCGTGGTCAGTAGGGGATACCGATGGGCTTGGAAAGGCAGCTGTCCGTTTCAAATGTTTTGAATGATGTCCTTCAGCTGCTAATTGTATTTTGTTGAACATTGTGAGGTCTAACCTGTTGAAAAGCGTTATAATTGTTGGAATAAGAGTGTTGAAAAGCGAACTCAATAATAAAAAAAAAATAATAATAAATACCCCCTCAAGCAGCTGCTTGCCACAGAGGTCTGATAGGAGCCTGTCAGTTTATATGCCACAGTAGGATAGAACATATCCTGGGGTGCAGTAATAAGCTGAAAAGTTCCATAAAACCCCCTAAGCAGTGTCGGGTCAGGCAATCAGGGAATTTGTGAGATCACTCTGTTTTCGCCAAATACAATTCGTTCTCAAAGCTGCAAATATATTAACATATTTAAGCAATATAAAGGATGTAGAAATCATGCTGGAATCAAACTCTGGGTACAATTGTGAGGAGTTATGTCCTGCCCACATTTCTTGAAATGTGGAACCGACGTATCTGTCAGAGCCAGATCTCACCTGCCATTATGTCGTTTTCGTCTTTTATATCTTAGACTCCCCATTCTTCAAACTTTGCTCTCCAAAGCTAGTGCTGGAGAAGAAGTTAGCTTGCAGAGCTCTAGATGCTGAAACGAATGCCAACTTTAGGCCCCATCTGGGAAAGGAATGGTCGCAGAAAGCAAAAACAAGTGCGCTGACTTGGTGAATCATCCTGCTGCCCCAGCAACCATTGCCACTATGGACCAATCCTGGTGCTCCACGACGATCAAAATGGTCGGAAATCTTGCGCTGGTCGAAGTTAGATAGAGTGGAGAGAAGAGAATTGCAGAATTCATTCTCTTGAGGAACGAAAATTTGAACGAGGCTTCCACGTTTCTTGTCCGTCCGAAAGATTGATGTGTGCAACAAATGGAAGAAAACGTTGTTGGACTTAGAGGTGCGTATGGTTGGAATGAACTGGACCCAAGCAGACCCCATGAAATACGAGAAAGAATCCCGATAAAAAGTGAAGGGCAATTTGTCGAATAAACAGCAGATTTCTGAGATCAACGAAACGATCCTCATACTAGAAAGGGAAAGCCGTCCTTCCCTCCACCCACATCGAAGAAACAAGGTATTGTCATTTTTCCTGCCCTGCCCATTTTAGCTAGAAAACGCAAGGAAAGCGAGAGCCAGCATCTGCAACTGCAGGCATGAATTGTGTGTTTGAGGGGCAGCTGTCAAAAGGTAAGGCGGAAATTGTCCGAATAGGAACGTATCAACGTGCCAAAAAGAGAAGACCACCACTTGTTGACAGTCGAAATGAATGCCGGTTGGCACGTTCTGTCCGGGACAACAGATGGCTCACGATTCCTCAAATAATGGCAGACTACAATCAGGGCATACAGGAAAACTTTTACGAACACACAATCTAGCGGAAGCTCTTGCAGATGAGCCAACGGAGTCAGAAACCGGTTAGTGTGCCCATGTTGGCTTGCCATCATCGACAGCTCTGCCTGCAGTTAGCGTGAGAGCGCTGTGACTGGACATTGGATAACTGCAAAAGAGTTGCCTGGTCTGATGAGCCACTGTGCCAATGGACGGGTCAGTATTTGACACCACGCAGGTGAACAGCTTCAACCAAACTGCATGGTTGGACAGAACCAAGCCAAGGGTTCTGTATCGTTATATAAGTATTGTTCTCACAAACTACACTGATAGGTCCCCTAGTCCTCATTGGGCACACACCATCACTGTCAGATCCTCTTAACCATTGTTTCGGACCAAGTGGTATCCTACATGGTGACCATCTGTCCTGATGGCCCTTGACTGTTTCAGCAACACAATGCCCAATGTCACAAGGCCAACATTGTGCAGGAATGGTTTGAGCATCATGTCCAAGCATTTTGTGTGCTCCACTGGCCGCCAAATTCTCCCTACATGAATCCCATTGAACATTTGTGGAATACAGTGGAAAGTAGCATTCGCCAATCCATTCCAATGTCTCGCTCTGTCTCTGAACTCCGGGACGTCATTCTGTCCAACTGGTATAGAATACCTGAGGACACCTTCTGCGGTCTAGTGGAGTCATTTCCATGCCGGGTACAAACAGTCATCGCAACAAATGGAAGCCCAATGCTATTACGAAGGTTTTCATAATGTTATGACTCATGAGTGTATATATGTACTTTCACCACTGAGTGTCCCACTTCCTGTAAGGCTTCCTGTGGCCACTTCCTGTCGACAATAGCCTTTGATCTCGCTACTTATGTAATCATCATCCAAACAAGGTCAAACGTAAGTGATCCACCAAAATACCAAACACTTTAAAAACGCAGGATTACGAGTCTGAATCTGCATTCATTTCAACAAGATAAAATTAAAACGAATCGGACAAATAACATTAATATTAGAACTAGAAACAAAAACAATTAGGAGCAGCGGATTACGAAAAGTTTCGACAAGGTTTTTAAATACATGATTTTATCAAGATCTAAAGACAAGCTTTAGGAAAGTATTCTAGAGTTTATTATTTTCAATAATTGTCCTATGATGGACAATAATTCGATTCGATACCATTATCGTGTTTTGCGCTGGCATAGTCATTATCTGAGCACAACATTAGATTCCCGTTAAATTACTTTAATTTCTAACATGGAGGTTCAAAGCTAAATTAGATTTTCGAAATGTCCTCCTTTGGTCCGATTATCTGTTGCTAGGCATCGTTTCAATCAACATCTCATGTTCAGAAACATCTACATATAGTGTCCTATCAAGCAGCGGCTTCGTTTTCAGTGTTCTAGCAACTGCTGCCTTATTTGAAGCTTTTCTGCCATTATCGTATACCTTAGACTACTTCAACCCCAAGAAAGAAGGATAATGAGTTCCGGTTAGGCAACCTTCCTGACCGTGTAACCGATACACCACGGCCTATTCACCTTGGGTGATAATCTTCATTCAAATATTATAATTCAACGCAGCTTTAGATATCAAAACCACTAGCTGCATGCTTATGCCAACTAATTACAGTACATATAAATAGTTGTAATTAGATTTAAGATTATAATCAATAATAATTTGGTTAGTTTTTTCACTAGATTTGGATGATAAGCAGCAAGCAGGACAACGCCATTAAAGAGAACCCTTGAGTATGACTATGACTAATGCGAACGGAAAATACTTTTATTTTTAATGTGTTATATTCTTAAATATTAAAAAGTATTAGTGATTTATGAGAATTTCATTATGCACCAACAATTCGACTTGAAATTACCAGCAAAACCTATCCTCTAGTTCGAGTGCTTCAACGCCTGTACCGTGGAAACCCCAAACTTGATGAGAACTGTAAATAACATGTAATTTTTGACTTTGCCAGGAAAGTGGATATCTCGTCTTGCGAGTATGCCAACTTTACCAACCGTTGAAGAAGACGTTTTTAAACTTGGATTGTTCAACAATTAGCGGTGGTAGCAACACCGAACCTTAACTTAGCAACTGATGGCTTCCAACCTTCGTGCAAGAATTATGGTACATATATATATAAACCTGGGTACAAATCCAGTGAAAATCTTCATCAAATTCGTATTTAAATTCTAATTAAAATCCTACTTAATACATCAAGTAGTTACATGTACCAGGGACGTACCCGAAGGGGGGACCAGAGGTCCGAACCACCACCACTCCGAAACCCGGCCGTCTTATACCATATATCAAACAAATAGCCCTGCTTTGAAATCCAAAACAGTTATCTTTATACAATTTTACTTTAGCCCCATATTTTATGTCCAACACTAAAAATAAATTTAAAAAACACACTGAAATCTTATTCTATATAAAATATCGTTTTAACCTTTCCTGTTCGGTGGAATATAAAACTACTCAAATCTTATTCTCAAATCCTCCCAAAACTAAATTCTCTTTCCCCCCACAAACTATATTATCGGACTCCACACCACGCACTCACCCATCCACACACTGAAACTAAATCCTGGGTACATGCCTAACATGTACTCTAATTAGTTACCAATACAAATTGAGTAAGCAGCGTGTTGTGGCCATTTAATTTTTATTTGAAGTGTCTATCCATTCTCTACAATCTCTGTAAGTAGCAACAATTAAACGTTCGTCAATGAGATGAGGTCCGATAATATGACTTGCCATTATTCTACATCATACACTTTATAGAAAACTAGAACCAAAGTAACACTAGATGGCGCTGTGCGTAACCGCTGCAATGGAAGCTTCACGTTCCAAGGTCATTTGACGTCGACTGCTGTTGTGTTAAGACTGTGATTTCAGTTTGTGTGTCATAGACGTTCCTTCAAAATGTCGGAAATTCAGATGGAACAGAGGTTTATCATTCGTCATTGTGTTAGGCGAGGCCGAAGTGCTACTGCGACTGTTGAAGAGATGAATGAAGCCTATGGTAATGACTGTCTTCGTAGGTATGCCATTTTTAAGTGGCATAAGCGATTCAAAGAAGGACGCGAATCTGTTGCTGATGACCCAAGACGCAGCCAACCTTCTTCCTCAATAACTCCTGAGCAAATCGAAAGAGCCCTGGCAGTCTTGAATGAAGACAGACGAATAACACTTCGTGAAGTGGCTGTGAAAATGTCAGTTTCATACGGAAGCACTCACAAGATTGTGAAAACCCATCTGAAAATGTCACGAATCTGTACTCAATGGATTCCACATATTTTGACTCCAGAACAAAAACGGAAAAGGGTACAGCTGTGCAAGAAGATGTTTAATCGTTTTGAAAGCCAGAATTCAACCGTCATGAATCGAATTGTGACTTTCGATGAAGCTTGGATTTTTCACGACGATCCCGAAACAAAAGAACAGTCGAGTCAATGGAAGCATCCCGATTCACCGAGACCCAAGAAAATTCGGGTTTCTCGTTCAGCTGGGAAAAAATGGCTCTTGTGTTTTTTGACATCAAAGGTGTTACTCACTTTGTGCCTTGAAGAACAACCATAAACAAGGAAGCCTACTCGAAGGTTCTCAGAACCAAACTTAGGCATGCCATTCGTGAAAAACTTCCGGAACTTTCTGGTGTGACGACTTGGTTTCTCCATCACGAATAATGTGCAGCTAGTGATCACTGCCATAAGTGCTGAGGTTCTGCCACATCCTCCATATTCCCCAGATTTAGCACTCTGTGATTTTTTCCTCTCTCCTCGACTGAAGAAAGCTTTGAAAAGGAAACATTTCGCATTCGACGACGAAGCTTGCAGAGCCACAACCACAACACTTCGCACACTTTCGAAAAATGGCTTCAAAGGCGCTTTTAATGCATGAGTACAACGATGGCAAAAATGTGTGAAGTTGAAGGGAGAGTATTTTGAGAAAGACAAATGCAAGGAAGATTCAGAGGATGATATTTAATGTAACTTTTTTCTTTTGTCCACGAATTTAATGATCACGCTATGTACAGAGAGAGCGAATTTCTTGTGTTGCTGATATCATAATAGGTGAATTGAACTTCATACATGAACAAAAAGTAATCCATAACGTCGGGTTGTGCTTTCTACTGGCAACAAAATCTTTCACGGGGGGGGGGGGGGGCATGATCTCCCAGTAAAAGTTCCTTTCTCTTCTTGGATGTCGTTTATACGTCGTGCCCACATTTTGAGAAATGAAAAATTTTTCGAATAAAATGAGAATGACAATGAAAATTTCGAGAAATGAGAAAGTAGCCCGCCAGGGATCCGATATGTTGAAACATGTGATGGGCTGCCAGATGGGCTGTGAGTCCCATCTGGAAAATGAATGATCGCATAAAGCAAAAGCAAATGCTGACGCGGAGAAACGTCCTGCCAGTCGAGACATCACTGCAGCTGTGGACCAAGACAAAGTCCCATAAGGACCCGATGGACGAGAATTTGTCCACGCCGGAGAAAGCACGGAATGTGAAGCGTATTTTCTGCTGGTCGTTGTGAGAATCTGATGCAGGAGGATGTCCATATTTTTATGTGTGGCAAAAGCAAGACCGCAGCGGAATAGTCAAGATCTGATGCGCATCCGATGAAAAAGACAACTTTACGATGGCGAACTGAACAGCTGAAGTACAATTGCAAGTGTGAAACCAAAGGACATTTTGCAGCAGAAAGACGGTAAATGCTTTAGTCTAGAGAAAGGACTGGGGCCACGAACAAGTAAGATTATCGTCCCATCCACATCATTTTCCTGTTCTGGTCTTCCCATTTTAGTTAGAAAACAAATTGTTGCCACCACCCAGCAGTAGATCTTTGCAAAAGTTCTCCAGAAGTCCCTGTACTTGGCTTAAGAACAGGAGTAGTATCTAATCCCATCCACATCATTTTCCTGTTCTGGTCTTCCCATTTTAGTTAGAAAACAAATTGTTGCCACCACCCAGCAGTAGATCTTTGCAAAAGTTCTCCAGAAGTCCCTGTACTTGGCTTAAGAACAGGAGTAGTATCTAATCCCATCCACATCATTTTCCTGTTCTGGTCTTCCCATTTTAGTTAGAAAACAAATTGTTGCCACCACCCAGCAGTAGATCTTTGCAAAAGTTCTCCAGAAGTCCCTTTACTTGGCTTAAGAACAGGAGTAGTGTCTATGTCAATAAATGTATTGAACTGGAAATGTTTTAGTTCTGTGGTAACTACCCAATTTACCGTATTTTTTTTTTTTTTTGCCATTTCACCAAGGACTAGTGGACAAAATAGCCCTGAAGAAGAAACGTTGATCAGCATTTGTAACAAATTAAATATTGCGGCACCAGTCCCACTTTCTATGGAATGCTGAGCTTGGTGAAAATTACACAAAGCTTTTCTTTTTCCCCTTGCCCTCATTTTTTCTAGTTCGTACCTTACGTCAGGCCACTCAAAGATACACAGGTGTGGCCACGACATATGTAAAGACATTGTATAAAGTTCGGAAACCATGTGATTGTGAAATACCAGTCTCGACAGATAACACTAAACAACAAATTAAAACTTGTGTTCTATAACATTGGTGAAATAGAATGCTGAATTCCAATATGGCTGTAAAAAATCTGCAGCACGTACATTTTTTTAAATTACGGATTGATGTATTTCAAATTGCAATGAATACACATATCTGGAAAATGAAAATAAATATGATTATTGTATTAAATTACAACTTAAAGCTCATTAATTAATTCCATAATTATAGTGAAAAAAATGAGAAACATCGTAGTTATATACTGAAAAGTAACAAATGAAATAATATTGAAACGCAAAATAGAAGAAAAAGAAAACATGGTAAGGATCTTTTATACTTACAAGAAGTTTATTTTTGTCTTTTATATGCTCAGGTATCTTTCTTCTGAAAGACCCAGCAATAGTCACCCATCATTGCCTGGGTCCCACCTGCCTTGCTGTCTCTCCTCCATGGTTCGAATATCCTGGTGAAATATTTCCACTTGCTCATCAATGACAGCTCCTAAGTTCTTGGGAAAGAAGTCGAGATGCGAGTGCAAGAAATGGATCTTCAAAGACATTCGGCAGCCAATATTTTCATAGTTTTTGAGAATATTTTCAATGAGCTGATGGTCTTTTTCCTCTTTGTGATTTCCCAGAAAACCCTGCACCACAGACGTGAAGAATTTCCATGCAGCGTGTTCATTAATATTCAATTTTTCTTCGAAGACAATATCTCATTCAGTAACTTACTGATCTGAGGACCAATAAAGACCCCTTCTTTGAGTTTGGCATCACTTAGTTTTGGAAATTGTTTTTTCAAGTGCAAAAACCCTTTCCCAGTTTTGTTCATAGACTTTACAAAGATTTTCATAAGCCCCAGTTTGACGTGTAGTGGTGGGAGCAGAACATCAGAGTGGTCAACTAGAGGCTTATACCTCACATTTTTCTTTCCAAGGAAAAAAACATCTCTTTTGGGTCAGTCTTTTGTTTTGCAGTGTTCCTTTCTGGCCGTACTGTCCCACAAACACAGAAAATAGCAAAATTTTGTGAAGCCTCCTTGAAGTCCGAGAAAGAGAGATTATGACTTTTGGGTCATCATAATTTGTCCACTTAAATTGGTCATAGTTTATAGCAGTGAATATTTTTTTCATGTTTTCATCAGTTTCCTTCATTCCCACGGAATGTTTCGCTGGAATGGAAGGTTTTTGGTTTCCTTTATGCAAAAGGACAGCTTTTAAGCTGAATTTTGACGAATCTATAAATAGACGCATTCTTTAGGGTCGTGAGTTGTTACAATTTCTTCCATCAGCCCTAAAATATCTGTGCAGAAACACAAACCATCTTGTATCTTGTAATAAGCAGATAAAATCAAATTTCTATTTCTGAACAGAGAAACTCTGGTACCCTTGGCCAGAAGATTCCACTCTTGAAGTCTTGAACCTAAAACTTCAACTTGTTGTTTGGAAAGTCCTAGGTTTCAAACAAGATCATATAGTTCATTTTGCTGAATCATATAAGGCTCGTCAAACTTTGTAGGGATGTATGTAGGATCAGGATTTGTATGTGCCTCAACGTCTTCCTCTGATGAATGTGAATCCATCTGTTCCCAGATGGTTGGAGGTGCTGGTATAGGAAGATCTTCTCCATGAGGACCTGGCCTTATGGCTGAAGGCACATTTAGATATTGTATTTTGCTTTTGTTCCTTTTTGAAAATCCTGACACTTTAGTTAAACAAAAATAGCAATCATGCAAGTGACTAGTTGGCTCACCTCATACCATCGGAACTACAAATGGCATGGATTTTATCTTACCTTTCAACCATTCACTAAGACCAACAAAGCACGAAATGCAGCACACATGCGGAACCCATGTTTTGTCCTGATCTCCAACATGACATCCAAATCACGAGTTTCTTCACAAACTTTCTTCACAAAAGCTTTCTTCACATCACGGCTTTCTTCACAAACTTTGTCAAAGAACGAACCTGGGATTTTAAAATATGATTTCCACACACATAGCAAAACTTATCTGGCACATTAACACATGCGCGACGCTGGCTTTGTGCAATTTAAACGCAAAAATTCACTCCTCAACGTATAGCACGTGTTTCTCCTACAATGAAAACAACAAGAATGGTGGTTTGAGGTTAAGTTACTCTTACATGTTTTCTCCCACTTGGCAATCAGTGTTGCCAGCCACAAAAAGTAAAATATCTAGTATCCTTCCAGTTGCCTGGAGGTGTTGGTATAGGAAGATCTTAATAGGAGTCAAAATTCCTATCTCAATAGGAATCAGCACCTGAAAAATAGTTAAAAGCAGGTACAGTTGTTCATGTTATAAAAACCTTGTAAACCAGCGTAATCTGAGTTCATTTGTTTGTATATATGGGCTACCCTGTACAGCACCAAGTGCACCGTGTTCACTTTTACATCATTGCTGATCACGTTCTTAATTTCCTCGTGGGAAAGGATCATTCTTTCTCGAAACCCTCTGTAGACTGTAAAACACTTTTCAATGTAGAACTCAGCGATCTCAGAAGATTACCTCTTTATATCTTTATATCAGCCCTGCTCTTTCCATTACAAATTCGTATACGAATGAATATCTGTATATTTTTCATTTGTATAATCAGAAGGAATTAATGCTTCTGTGCATGAGTACGCTATGTAATAATACAACGCATTACTCGATAATTGTGCTGAATCGAACTATTGTTTATAAGGCATTTGTTGGTTAAAATGACCTCTAGAATATGCTGCTGCAGTTTGGCCATTACATGGACCTATCGTAATAAAGATGTCAGTAAAGGCAAAATGAAGGTCAAACATTAGTAAACTTGGGCATATTATCAAAATTTGTTTTTAAATCCTCTAAAATGAAGGGTGAAATGTTACACTGCAATTAAAATCCAATCTCTTCTTCACTTAATCTCTCTTTCACTTTTATTTTGCAGCTCGATTTTGTCCCCCTTTAATTTTTCCAGATCCGCACTTGTCACAAGTAGTCTATTAAATCACTTGTATATAAAGCGCAATGAAATATTTAAATAATAAAAATATTCTATATACAAATCACGTCTGTAGCTTTAAATATCATTCAGTTACATGAAATTAATATTACATGAAATTAAAGCAATTAAGCCATCTACGTCTTATAGCAAATCCAGAGAGAAAGGCGTTGCATTCACAAGGGATTCAACATTTAACCTACAAATATATTCTAACTATTATCTTCTTTATTCAGATTGATTAGTATTATTTTTCAAATTTATTCTAAAGTAGGGGTTCTCAACGTGGGGTACGCGGTAAAATTTTTTGGGGTACGCCGCGAGAGCTCAAAAGTCGCTAGATCTAGTAACAAGTCCATTTCAGTGATTACCCAGTAAAATGTTTATAATTTTATAAGATTTGTTAAATTGTTTATGTCATTTTTGTGTTTATCGATATTATGTAATTTATGAATACTAAATTTAATGTGTATATATATGTGTGTGTGTTTTAATTTATTCCCATTGTTAAACTATAAGTATAGTTT
This sequence comes from Ryuthela nishihirai, assembly GCA_038380435.1. Taxonomy (NCBI): domain Eukaryota; kingdom Metazoa; phylum Arthropoda; class Arachnida; order Araneae; family Heptathelidae; genus Ryuthela; species Ryuthela nishihirai. Next base: position 115,024,910 of record JAWZYU010000004.1, read on the forward strand.
TATCTATCAATACAAGGGGTACTCCCCTTACATACATATTTCCAGGAGGTACGCGAAGCATAAAAGGTTGAGAACCACTGTTCTAAATAATTGAACGCCTCAGAAGGGCTTCAATCTTAGTAAGCAATAATTTTACGTTACGTTTTTCTCTTCAGGATACACCAAAACTAAAAACGTTGTGGTAAATGATTGTATTTCTTTACCATACTAAATTAACCTTTATTTCAATGTAAAAGAAGTAAATATTCTAAAAATTTACCCTCGTAATGTTTTTCAATCCCTAATTTTCAGCCGAGCTAGAAACGTTTAAACGTAATCAATTAGGCAACCACGAAAAACGATGGCTGCAAGATGCGCATGCATTCACTTTTCGTCGCACAAGGAAAGCAGTATTCATCGCTTATTCCTCCAAAAAAACTGATTAAATATCATCGTTATATAAATAGTATTGAACGGATTTCCATTACTGGTAAACTCTACACCGAAGAGCTGAAACATTATGACGACCTGTCTAATATGATGTTGATCCTCCACGTGCTACCAAAACATCTCTTACCCGGGGAGGCTACATGATTTCTAAAGGTGTCTTGTGGTATCTGGTACCAACACGTTACCAGCAGATCCTTTAACTCTTGTACGTTACGTGGCTGAGCAGTCGCAGATCGGATATGTTGTTCCAACACAACAAACCACAGATGCTCGATTGGATTGATGTCTGGGGAATTTGGAGGTCAGGGTAATACCTGGAAGTCTTCCTCATGTTTCGCGAACCATTCTCAAACAATCTGGGCAGTGTGGCATGGCGCATTATCCTACTGAAAGAAGACACTACTAGAAGGGTATACCATTGCCATGAAGGATGTACCTGGTCTGCAATGATGTTTAGGTAAGTGGTAGACGTCATAGTTTGCTGCACATGAATGACTGGACCCAGGGTTTCCCAGCAGAACATTGCCGAAAGCATTACACTTCCTCCACCTGCTTGTTTTCTTTCCATGGTGCATTCTGGTGCCAACACTTCCCCAGGTAAACGACACACACTTACCTGTCCGTCCACATATGGTGCAACAAGAAATCAGATTCATCGGACCAGACGACCTTCTTCTAATCATTCAAGGTCCAGTTTTGATTCTCGCGTGCCCATTGTAGGTGCTTTCGATGGTGAACCGAAGTTAGCATGGGCACTCAGGGCGGCCTGCAGCTACGAGTATACTGTGTGTTGTGACATATTACTCGCATCACCAGCATTCAAATTACGGGCGAGTTACACCACAGTATCCCTTCCGTTGGCTCCTACCATAAGGGATTGCCTTTGCTCTCCTCTAGCATCGATGAGTCGTGGTCGGCCCACACCCTGCCGGAAGTTCATGATTTTTCCCCCCTCGGACCATTTTTGAAGGTTCTGTCCATGGCTGAACTGTAGCACCCCACAAGCCTTGCTGTCTAGGAAATGCTCTGACCCAGTCGTCTGGCCATTACAATTTGGCCTTTGTCAAACTTATTTAAGTCCGCTGCCTTTCCCATCTGAAGAGCAAGAATAACACTGATTAACAGAGCTCAGTATCACGTGTTATTTATACCGTTAAATGACCTTCACACACGCTGTCATTTACCTGCAATTGTTTCGATTTGCATAAAGACACGCCGGTGAAAATGTTTTTTTTCTCTTTGGTGTATGTGTAACATCAATAACAGTAATTAGAATAAGACTCAATATATTCAGTTATTAAAATCTTGTTTTTATTAAACATTCATAACCGTGAATAGCTCACTGCACGACATACTGGTCCCGCAACTTCAAGTTAAAGACAATGTGATAAAAATATTCACGCACCCCCTCTCCATTTCCACTTCCTGTTTGAGCCATTGAAAGCAGTTATTTACATGAACGATGGAAATCTTGACAGTAAATTGTGTGCATTTTATGTACAGTGAAACTAATTACGATATAATTCCTATTGTCCCACATAGTTCGTAAACCCCCGATAATTCAACATGCTTCGGACTGGAGAGTTTGTCGAAGGAGTCTATTTTCAGTCGCCATTTTCAGTGCTTCCGAACTCCAAAGCTTTGCTTATCACGCTTAATTATTACACTAGCTACCGCCTGGAAAAAGTTTACTGTTTTAAGTTTTTAGTTTTGACTATTTTTTTATATTGTGTAAGGTATTAAAGTTAGCATTAACTGTTGAATAAGATGTATTAAGTGAATAATAAATACTGAATATTCGATATTGAATAAGTGAATAAAGCATTTTTTAAGTTGTCCTGCAATGTGTTGCATTATACATTATGTACAATATAGTATCCCCGCCTGTCACGCGGGAGACCGGGGTTCGATTCCCCGCCGGGGCGCCAAGCCGTCCCGTGGCCAAGTGGTTAGCACGCTTGGCTACTGATCTAAGGGACCTGGGTTCGAGCCCCGGATTAGGCATGGATGTGTGTGTTGTTTTTCTGCTGAGGTCCTGCCATCCTCTCAGATCTCCTACTGTGGCATATAAACTGACAGGCTCCTGTCAGACCTCTGTGGCAAGCAGCTGCTTGAGGGGGTATTTATTTTTATTTTTTTATAAGCTGTGCTCCACGTTAATCTGATACTTTAGATCACTTCACAAGATATATCTACAACATTGATGATTAAAACAAACTGCCGTATTTCTTCGATTCTAAGACGCACTTTATTCCCCATATAAACGTCTCTAAAAACGGGGTGCGTCTTAGAATCGATGGCGTCTTAGAATCACAGTTTTTTTTTTTTATTTTCTCGCGCTTTACACTTAGCACCAGACGTTTTGTTTTTACGCGGAAACCGCGCCTCCAAGTTTGACCGTTATCGCATTCTCTAAATATGGGTAGTTTCCCGCGCTTTCCACATGTGAAGTCACCGATATTTCATTATAGTGGAGCTCTGTGAGTGAATTATAGTGAGCTTGGAACCTGGATGTTGACTAACAACCTTCGCTGACATCTGGAAAAATTAAGAAAGCGCCGGCATCAAAATTGGCGGAATGGGTATCAACAGCTTGGAAGCTAATCCCAGAAAGAATAGTGCAGTACTCAGTTAAAAAATGCTGCATCACCAACACTCTCGGTGGCTCAGAAGACGATATGTTATGGGATAATGAAGATAAAGACAGCTCAGAAGAATCAGACTCTGAATGTGAAGTAGACTCTGATATTGATTCAGATGCAGATATCGTTACGGCTCAGAAGAATCAGACTGATATTGATTAAGAAGGAAGTGATGAATAACATACCTACTGATAAATAGGTACTATTGTTGTTAGTAAATTGAATTCTATTATAATAAAAATATTTGTTAGATATATTTAGCGTTTTATTTATTTTTTCTTAGAACTAAAGCTTTTTCTCTGTTGGTGGCACTGAAATTATGGTGCGTCTTACAATCGATGGCGCCTTAGAATCGAAGAAATAAGGTATTATTCTTAAAGAGGGTGCTACATAAATTACTGTCCTTACAATTATTTTAATATTGTATAACAAGCAAAAATGGGAAATAAACGTGTCTTCAAGTGCCTTGAGCAATTTCTAGGAGTATAGTTCAGATATTCAATATAATCTGGCACACTCAAGCCCCAATTGTACCGGACTATCGGAATTTTACTCTGTATAGGAGCAGAGAGAGTCAGACACAAGGTTCAAGTCCCAACTACACCTATGTTGAGACTTTGCTGATCCCCACTCTACTCTCAGTTAGAAAGGAAACACCGATGGGTTATAACGGTACTGCACGGCCTACCATTTAAATATGCATTTATGAGGCCCCCCCCCCTTAACATGCCCTCTGTTAGCGTTGTTTCTCTGTAACGCAATGCAAAAAATTATTCATTTATACCATCAAACATTCATAAATTAAGAAAAGGAAAATTTTTATCCAAAGTATTTATTATGCACACCTTAAATGATCCATAACTGATGAATCAGTTTATCTATTGTCCCTTGTTCTCTTGACCAATGAAACTGTTAGCTCTCTAAGTCTGTGATGAATCACCTTCTTTGCATAAGCAGTGATCCATAAATGAACAGAAAAATAGAGGACGGAAAGAATGGATGCAGATGTTCGAGGTACGAAAAGAAAATGGCGAACTCAGTTGAACTGATGCAAATCTTAGTGCAACACTAACACCTTTTATAATTATACGATATTAGGTATATTTCCATTTGTTTACAGAACATTTATATATAATAATCTAATATATAAAGAAGAAAATTTGTTTGTTTTTCTTTTTGTTTGTTTGTGAGTCTGTCCGCTTATGTGTTCACCCCCCACAAGATCTAGAGACAGCAGACTTTGCATGAACGTCCCTTATCCAGGGGAAGAATATAGACTATGTGCGAATTCGCTGGGTTCAACCATAATTGGAATTAACGGGTTTGAATTACTCAAAATCCCAATATTAACGGTTAAATTTATTCAAAATAACTGTTGCCACTAATAAATTTGAAAAAAAAGGAATACATCACTAATATCTCATTTCGCGTAACATTAACAGTTGAAAGTTATTCAAAATAACTGTTGCCACCATTAATTTTGAAATGATGAATGCATCAAACTAATTTCTTTCTGATTTCCCGTGATAAACTCATTGTTCAGTTTTCTGGGTTAAGAGCGCGAGCGTCCGTGGATATTGAGGTCGTTTAGTGGTTAGCACGCCTGACTACTGATCTAAGGGCCCTGGGTTCGAGCCCCGGGTAAAGGCATGGATGTATGTGTCGTTTTTCTGCTGAGATCCTGCCATCCTCTCAGACCTTCTACTCTGGCATATAAACTGACAGGCTCCTGTCAGACTTCTGTGGCAAGCAGCTGCTTGAGGGGGTATTTATTTATTTTTTTATTTCTAATTAAGCACGAGCAAAACTCGAGTTTCAAAAACTAAATTCGCATGGAAATTAAAATCATTAACTTAATTTCAAAAATATGCAAAAGCTAATAAATTTATATACAAATAGTAAATGTTGAAATATTATGAATTTTTTTAATATTAATAATATTTTTAGTACCTTTACATTTTTATGCACCTCAGACTATAATTAATTTTCCTTTGCTTTAAAGTTACATTTGCCTGGCAAACTGCATCCGAGGAACTCTGGTGAGTACGAAGTGATTTAAAAAGTTCGATTATCTGAGCGAGGAAATTCCGGTTTTCGGTTTAGAAGCTTATGACATAGGGAGGATAATGGGTACCTCGAACTTTGCCCATTTCTTTTCACCCCTAAAAGAAAGGGGGAAAATTTTTACCGGAGGGGAGGTTGGGTTGGATGGTTTACCTCTGAACGGCACTTTTTTGCGCGCAATGTTCTAAATTGACAGGTCACAAGGACTCCGAGGCTCAGAAAAGGTTGACTGGAACAGCTGCTGGTAGACAAATGGTAGCCTCCCGTCAAGGCCATGCACCGTGTTCTTTAACGTGCACAGGGTATGGCTCTCCAGCACACTGTGCCACGGCTTAACGTCCCATTCGACGGACGCGGCCTATCCCAGCCCATTGGTGTCCCCTTACTGACCGTGGGAAGGGTGGGAAGTTTTGCTGAGATAAATCTCAACGCTGTCCCAGCTAGGACCCGAACCTGGAAACTAGAGATTACCTGTCTAATGCGCACCGACTAAGCTACCCACGCCCTCCGGAGGGGGAGGATATCGAGTATAATGATATATGCCAAATGAAAACTTGCGATTTTGGGAGTGCCGTTTAGTCTACATTTTAGAAAGCTTCAGACTCGAGCAACGGCGGGTAAATAATAAATAACAAAGACCCTAGTTAGTGCAGTGGTTAGCGTACCTGACTACTAAGATCAGAGGGGGAATGTCCTATGAGAAACTAGGATAAGCCTAATATAGCATCTAGGTTATCTTTGTCCTTTGTGTACCTTCTTCCTTTAAATAAAATATATATTTTATCTCTGCTAACCTAGCTTTTTTCGAGATAAATCTAGCTTTTTCAGAAGCTATCTATCTTGTAAAAGTTTTAATTTGATTATGACTTTAAATCTGGATATACTTAATCAAAACACTGGCTTTTTATTCAATTTTTTTACCCAATTTATTTTATCCAATTTATTTTAATCGTTATAAATAAAATAAAATTTCAATTTATTTTATTTATAACGATTAAAATTTTGATAATAAAAGTTTCTAAGTACATTCCAGTAATTCCTATCGACTCTCTTTCTCTTATATATGCAGCATTTGATTCTAGAGAAATTATGCCTCCGATCCCATAAGGTGTGACGTCTAAAAAGGCAGTCCGATCAAAACGATCGTAATAGGAAGTGGAGGGGGACGATCGTGTTTAGCCATACCTTAATAAAACTTGCATCCGTAACCATGTCTATTTTTATTTCAGTTCACGATCGTGCTTCACAATCTTTTTACATATATTTAACGCAACCTTCCTTGTCTCTTTTGGCTACCGTTTTATAATACATCATGTGCAGTAGACAAGCCTACAATGGTGAAATGGACTGACTCTCAGTATTTTTTTGGCTATGAAATGAAATCAGTTTATGCCGAGATGCCTCAGGCCTAAATCCACTGTAAGAATTCGCTAGCTTTGCTCTGACTCTTCTTGTGCTTTCAAGAAATAATGTTGAAGCGGAACAGAGTTTTAGCCAAATGAACCAAATCAAAAATAAGGCGAAACAGAATGAACACTAAAATGGCGAAATTTGTTTTAGTAGTTCTATCAGGTCTTAGTCGAGAAAAGAAATGCTACAGTGATTATGAAATCTGCAGGCTAAGTAACAGAAGATTAATACCACATGGAGAATTCTTATGCTTACCCAACAGAGCATCGATGATGCGATAAGATTTCTATTATCACTATCAAAAATATGAAAACACATTTTTTAATTAATTAACTTCTGAAATATTTAATTCTTTATCAATTATAGTTATAAATCAATAAACAATTTTTTGGCAATTCCGATCAGTCACTGCTAAATCATATCTAATGTGTATTACAAATGCGGACAGTCTGATTACAATATTAAAGAAGCTGTAACTTTTTTGTCAGCATTTTATCTGTTGTTTTAACTTCCTTAGAGAATTTAAAATTTGAGTGTTTATGTAGGTTTTTTTTCATTATGTAATTAGAGTCGATATTTCCGAAACCAACTTCTTTTAAATATCTTGTGAAGTAAGTGATACAAGCTCTATGCTCTTAAGTTGATAAGAGTATGCTAATATATGATTTATGTTACTTTATTACTTTATGATGATGATGTGTAGAAAATTCATCATTTGAAGTCAAAGAGATATTTTACACATCTGTATGAAAATATTTTAAATCATTACAAAAATATATCTGCATTGCATTGCATATATTGTCACTCTTAAAAAATTATTAATTTCTTTTCCGAAGTACTATAATTATCGACATAAAATAATTCTCTTGGTATCAAATTACAAACAGAAGAAATTTCATACTTACACATTTTCCGTAACTATCTTACACATCTGGGCAATTTAAAACAATTATCCTCTTTTATTCTGATATCTCTTTAGTGATCAACTTTAAACACTTTTTGATTTTTAATATGCAACATGTAGGAGATAGAAGGGTCCTACAAATTAATCCTATCTTGTACAGCCCTTCTCAGACAAAGACATCCCAGGAGCGAATTTATAGCTACACACACTATGCGCAGTTACCCCTGTCAATGTCAACTATGCGCAGTTACCCCTGTTAATCTGTCAATGGCCCCCAAAACAGGACTATGCTTAGGGCCTCGGGAACTATAAAGCCACTATTGGACATGGTCAACACTGAAGTCACTGCTAGCCACTGATTCAGAACTAAAACAAAGTTTGGAAAAAAATAGTCTTTCATATAATATTGTATTTACGTATGTATGAATCTGAATAGAACATTTAGAAAATCCGATTTCTCACGTTTTATGTTTATATACAAATTTTTATTATTTCCTAACATAATTTTTACAACTGCGGATTGAAAAAGAAAATCCTTCTTCCTGTAGCACACAATGTAACAGTTGCTTCCAATTCAGTATTTCATTCGAAAAATTAAATTATACTTTCCCTCACAGAAACGAGAATTATCAATATTCTACGATTATTCTGGAAGGTGTAGCACCATCTCTCCCCTTCATAGAGTAAACTGGTGGTCTCTTCCTCTGATCTCATTAATATTCATGAAATCAAAGTACCTAATATCCAAGACAGTGTAGAGACAATCGAAATCAAAAGCATCAAACTTCTGATAATCGTGCTTGCAAAGAGTAGAAGTTTCATTACCATAACAAACTAATCAAATACTTCTATGAAAATCTTAATTAAGATTTAATTTCTTTACTTTCCGTTCAAAAATCAGTGCTTGACCAGCATTCTATACGTTACTTCCAGAAAGGTATTGCAGTTGTTTGGGTTATTTTACCTCTGAGCGGCACTTTTTTGCACACCATGGGCTAAATGGCCAAGTCACATGGACCCCGAAGGCTCAGAGAAGGTTGGGGGAGGGGACCCACTGGAACAGCTGTTGGGAGACAGATGGTAGCCTCCCGTCAAGGCCATCCAGCGTGTTCTTTAACGTGCACAGGGTATGGCTCTCCCGCACACGGGGCCACGGCTTAACGTCCCATCCGACGGACGGTGGCCTTTCCAAGCCCATCGGTGTCCCCTACTGACCGTGGGCAGGGCGGAGAATTTTTGCGGAGATAAATCTCAACGCTGACCCAGCTGGGACTCGAACCTGGGAACTGCAGATTACGAGCCTGGCGCGCTACCGACTGAGCCCCAGGTATTGCCAGTATCATCTGTAAAAAAAAACTGCTGATAATAGGTGTTCCGAAAGTGCAATTATGCTGTTTTCTTGTGTTGTTTTCGAACGAATGCGTCTTGATATCTGGATAATGATTCAACTAGAATTCTTTCATGCAAAAAAGGATTTTTATTACAGTGTCCTTTGATTTGAGAAAATTGCATTTAAATATTTTTTTAACGAAACGTTTTCAAAGAACTCATCACATTTTTAAATCAAGAAATATCTGTGTATGAAACAATGTATTTTAGCCGAATTAAATTATAATAAGCAGTCAAAAACTTTCTCTTCAATTCGAAAAAGAATGATTGGATTATGAATGCAATATGGGATCCAGGGGCATGGTATTATTTAACTGAAGGTAATTTCGGAGTTGATTCTGCATAATGAGAGAAAGAACAGGCATAGCTCTCCAATAAAGTAAGCACAGAATGCTGAAACTCGCAAGCAAGGTTTATGGATAACAGGCATAGAGTGGCATTAAACTACATCCTTTACCGAATACAAATGTAACTAAGATGTACATGGCAAAGATGTACATGGTAAAATTATGGCACACTATGTCCATTTTAACTATTTGAAGCCTATGTACGTGTGCATGAATACATGTAAATGCAATATATTCTTATTATAATTCTTCACTTCGCAGCATTCTAAAATTTGTATTATATATTCAGTTAATGAGACCACGTAAGCAAGAATTTATTTCATTCTCCTCTGAGCATGTGAAAGGCATAGCAGCTGTATTAGTGGTGATGACGTAGACATTCTGTACTCTCTAATTTAAGACCAATTTGAATTAATTTTACAGCGTTACCAATCTAAGTGACATAGTTTTCAACAGGCTGTTCATTCAACAAATTCAGAGAAGTTTCGTTTCTAGTGAGAACTTTTTCTTTCCGCAGTGCGATGAAAAACATGACGATGCAGCATTTCTCTCTGATTTTGAAAGAAAGACCGAGCCAGACGCTGCAGCAAGAAAAGACGCAACATAAGTCGTCCACATAATCACGTTTCAGCAGACAGAGATCAGTTGGGAACAATAGAGTGCGAATTCTTGTTCAATGTGTGTGTCGGATTTGCAAATGAACAACTCGTTAGGTCCTCTTCTTATGAATTTTATAATTTGTCTGAAGCACAGGATTACGAAAACTGTGTTTCAAAATACTGCACCTAATTTTATACGAAGAGGTTTTCTTTTTCTCTGTTTTTTGACAGTTCTTCATAAGAGATGAGAAGGGCCAAGTCCTACCAACAACTTTGTAATATAGAGCAAAATATTAATTGAAATGACGAATTAGAATTAATAATAAAAAAATTACAAAAATATTTATTTCAGAAGTATTTTGTCTGTTTTGTTTCTATCTATTCAACGCGTATTCAGTTAAAAAATTCCTTCAAAAAAGCATTCTAGCTTTCATAGATTTCAATGGGTTAATACAGAATTGGTCCAGAACTCACTTTTCTGAAGGAAGTATCTATCATTCTCACCACAGCTTCCATCAACTTGCGATTTAGCCAATGAATGACCTGGAATCTGGGCCGATGAGAGACATTTTGGCGCCTGAAGGAAGATAAAGATTGGCGCCTCTTTCATAAGCGCTCATTTCACCCAAAACACAAAGTACTTAGAGTAATATAGAAAGAATTAAACGTTTTTAATTAAAATAATTTTAATAATCGGAAATTATCAGGTACATACACTCTCACTGAGGAATAGAAAAACTTATATATGAAAATGTTCGTTTCATCTATCATATTCAAAAATAAATCAGATAAAAAATTTCTTGCGTACATAAATCATACAAATAGTAATTTTCAATGACTTTCAATTATCAACATTGCTAAATCTGCAAGTCTGCCTTGGCTCGTGGTAGTTCTTAAATTTTTCATGTTTCTGTTTTGAAAACTTTCCCCTCACTAGCGACAGTTATTGGGTAAAGTTAACAGAATTCGCAACGCAATTGCAGTATTCGGAAAGATAAAAGATAATCAGGAACATAAATAGAGAACATCTGTTGGAGTCATTTTTCGGGATAAAAGTAAAGCTTGGTTTTAAAGTTAGGTTTTCAATTCGTTTCCATTTACATCAGCATATTCTGCATAAGGTAGCGCAATAAGAATATCCCTGCACTGACCAGAACTGTTTCTAGGTCCATTTCATTAATTTGTACATTATACAATATTTGTAAAATATTACTATATGTATTTAGAGCTGTAAACTGATTTTATAGAGAATTGATGATCATATCTAATATAAAATAAAAGAAGTCAGCTTCAAATTTTTCTTCTGTATCATCGGTACATCGTCTTTAGCCTCATAATATAATTTCTTTTTTTGTTTCATTACTACTGTCTGCACAGTAGGAAATATCGTTTCGATTTCAACTTCTTCGGCAATTTCCTTTTCAGAAATTAGCACATCACTGAAACCATTTCTGCGATATTCTTTGAATTATTTTATCTCTTGCATTCTTGCATTCAGATAAATCTAGTTTTTTGGCTTTGTAGCATTTTTAAAGCTACATTAGTTTTAATCAAAATATCATTCCAAATTATTATGCTGAATGCAAATTTAAAACCAGAATTTTTAAGCTAAACAGCACGTTACCTACCGGACTAATGTTTACTTCTATCTGCTAAAAGTTGATCTATTTTGAATGGAAAAATATTAATTCTTTCGGGAAAGGTAAAATGACTTCGGTTGGCCCTAATTAAAACTAATGGATCGGGAAAATGCAAAGAGGAAAATTTCATTGTGCACCTACACAATACAAAAATATTTTCCGTTATCTCTTCAAAACATTGATTTCCTCGCGAGGTGAGAGTGAATCGATGTTGTCAGTGTTATCTCCTTTATCACTATATTCTATCAACACAATTAAATCGTAATATGAACCCAAAGATAATTTTTAATTTTTATCTTAAAAGCCAAAAGCGTTTAATGTCTACAGACGGTTAGAGGACAAAGTAAAAATATTAATGTTTCTTTAAAAAAACAACAGCTAAAATATGTTGCATACCTTGGCACCAATCTAAAGAATGAAAAACTAAAACTTTTTTAAGATTTATGTTTTTCGAATTGTAAGTTTTGCACAAATTTCCATTATAGTAATAATACAAGTTGAAATTGCAAAAAAAAATTAAGAACAAAATTATATTTTTGAATAAAAGTCAGTTTAAAAAAAAGGAAATATTCTTGATGAAAATATTTCTCTAATATGGAATTCTTATAATTTCTTCTCATTTTAGTAAATGTATATCCACAAATCAATAAGTAACAAAAATATTAAACAGTTAGCGTCTATTATGCATGTTCCTGTCTGCCCCTAAGATTCTAAGACGGTGAAAATTTTGAAAGAGTGAGATTTAAGAAACTAATTTTTTGTGCATTTAGTTTTTTGAAGTAAATTTTATAATGGTATATTTTGCCAACAGTAGCTAAAGAACTTCCAGTAATTCCTATCCCCCTACCCCCCGGTCGAAAATATTCTCTGGCTGGGAAATATGCATTTGTTCAGACAATAAACTGGGACTCTGAAAAAAAAAACCGATGTAACAAAATCTTAAATAATCCAAAAGAGATGGATTCTTGGACTCCTTGTTTCTCTTGAACAAAATATTGGTTTCCGCAATGATTTCGATGCGATTTCTGTACTTATTCACAGAGTGCAATAAAAGTGCAGGTGTTGTTTTGGGTTGTTTTACCTCTGAGCGGCACTGTTTTGCACACCATGGGCTAAATGGCCAGGTCACATGGACCCCGAAGGCTCAGAGAAGGTTGGGGGAGGGGACCCACTGGAACAGCTGTTGGGAGACAGATGGTAGCCTCCCGTCAAGGCCATCCAGCGTGTTCTTTAAAGTGCACAGGCTCTCCCGCACACGGAGCCACGGCTTAACGTCCCATCCGACAGACGGCGGCCTTTCCAAGCCCATTGGTGTCCCCTACTGACCGTGGGCAGGGAGGGGAATTTTGCGGAGAAAGTGCAGGTGAAACAATTGTTGCTGGGCCTGTTATTTTTTCATAGGAAATCCGAAGGTTAACTGCTATAACACAACTCCTCAAGTGCTCAGAAAATCCTTTCTGACCTCTTCTGCCAATGACGAAGCCTCTGTCCAATTCCACCATCTCTGGAACTTCAATATTGCTAGTCTTCTGTTCGTGGCAAAACATTAAGTTGGCTGTACCGAAGAGCATATAAGGAGTGGTGTAAAAACAAATGTGTAGGTGCTTGGGATTTTACAAACCAGAACGCGTGCTTTCATTTCTTGTTATGCAGTGATAGCTCGTGAGCTTCTAAACGTGTGAGGGTCAGTAGTAGGTAGAGCGCAATCAAATATTAAGGGGCGGTTACAGTTATTGTAAAGAGTATTTATTCCTTGCCATAATTTATAAGCATATGTATATCCACACTTGCTATAGTTTATAAGCAAGGCCTGAACATTGGATGATTTAATCTCAGTGGTTTTATGTGCAAAAGAAGCTGCCTTTCGGTATCATATCAGCGTGGTCCAATCAGAGACAACTGGTCCAAACGATGCAGATTTATCAATAAGACACTTCCTTTTCACAATTAAGAAAACATTCGAGACTAAATAATCAAATCATTAAGCCTTACTAACGATTTTCTAGAATAAATTGTTCTATAAATAACTATCTAATAAATAAATGATCTTGTCATTACAGACAACGAACACAAATTTACAGGATACCATGAGTGATATTATAATTCAGGCAGCTGCATCAGTGCACAATACTGATCATATCCATACGCCTACATCAACTCCCAAACAACACACAAATCCATATACTTTGTAACTACAGTTCACAGTATTCTAACTCGATAAAGAATCCAATTACATTTTTAAAATTCCATAACTAATGATAACTCATACAAGAGCTCATTTATCAATGTTTACCTCTGTGAAATACTACTATTTACTACAATTCAAACTAAACCTCCCTTGGTAACATCAGTAAGCTATTCTAAACAATTATGAAATTGTTTAGAATAGCTTAATTTTAATATTTGAAATAATGCTTTTCAGTCATGTAATAGAAGCTGAAAAGTAGCTTAAATAATGATTAAAATTATATTGCATTTTATCTCTGCTGCAATTACTGAAAAAATATATGGCATTTAGCGGGATTAAATCCTTATACCTTAATGAGAATAAAAAACGCCTTCGTTAACAAAATAAAAATAACAGCTTTAATATAGAGTTTTACATCAGTACATTACCACAACTGAAGGAATTTGACGAACTAGTACGTTTTAGTTAAAAAAAAATCAGCCTGTTATAAACAAAATATTTTTGGATAGTGTTGAAACGTATAGATACATTCCACAATTGACGCTGGATCCATCATATTGCATATATATAATTATATCTAGCATCAGATGCCTAACTGAAGTATTTACAATCATCTAACACGCAGTTTAGTATTCAGGGTTTATTTCTTGAATGAACAATTCACCTTAAAATATATATCAGACTCGCAGAAGTTCCGTTCAGATACGTACAGGGCGGTTCTAGGGTGGGGAGGCCATGCTCTCCCCTCACTCTCGAGTGGCCACTAGATGTCGCACTTCGCTCTCCTTCAGTGGTAAGGGTAGAGGACGTTAAACATTTAAAATTTATATTAAAGTTCGAGGATTATTTAATCCGGTGCCAGTGTCGTAGAGTGCTTATCCAGTCAATAATTCCGCCCGATCAGGGGCGTAGCGAAGGGCTATGGTTGTGGGGGGGGGGAGAATTAAAAATTTTACAACTAGAAAATCAAATTTTTGCCAACTGAGAAAATGATATCTCTGTCAGGTTGGTACCTAGAATTTCGCTCCCGTAGGGTTTGAGCCAATTTTCACAATTCTCCTGCATTTTGCCATTTGACTTTCAATTTTCCCAAATAGCCATGATTTCACGGAAATAATCCCAATATTTACATCTCGCATGAATTGTAGCAAGTCAGTGTGAATTTTCCCAACTCCCCTTGATTTGGCCAACTCTCCTTTATCTCACAAAACCAATCCCAATCTTCACATCTCTGCTAAATTTGCCAAGTCACTTCAAATTTTTCAAATTCCACAAGATTTTGCCAAGTTTCCTCGATTTTGTCAACTCTCCTTAACTTCACAAACCCAATCCCGATTATCACAACTCGCCCGTATTTTCCATGTGGATTCGAATTTTGCCAAATGCCCTAGATTTTATTAAGTTTCTTCGATTTGTCCAACTCTCCTTAATTTCACAAAACAAATCCCAAGTTTCACAACTCGCCTATATTTTATCAAGTGAAATCGAATTTTGCCAACTACCCTAGATTTTACCAACTACCCTCGATTTTCCCAACTCTCCTAGATTTTGCCAAATCGCCATAAATTTACAGAAAAAATCGCAATTTTTACATCTTTTCTGAATTTGCTAACTCTCCAGGAATTTCCCACGTCACTCCGAATTTTACCAATTGCCCCTATATTTTGCTCAGTTTCCTCAATTTTGCCAAATTGCCAAAATTTTACAGAAAAAAAAAATTTTTACAACTCCCTGATTTTTGCAAAGTCACTCAGAATTTTGCCAACTCTCCTAGATTTTGTGAACTCGCCATAATTTTACAGCAAAAAATTCCAATTTTTACATCTCACCTGAATTTTGTCCACTCCCCACGATTTTTCCAAGTCGTTCCGAATTTTGTCAACTTCCGAAGATTTTTCCAAGTCGCTCGAAATTTTGCCAACTTCCCAAGATTTTCCCAAGTCACTCCGAATTTTGCCAACGCTCCAATATTTTGGCAAGTTGTCCCGATTTTGCCAACTCACCTGTATTTTACTAACCGGCTTAGAATTTTGCCAACTGCTCTAGATTTTTCCGTCTCTCCATTTTCCAAACATCCCTAGATTTCCCAAGTTGCCTCGATTTTGACAACTCCCATTAATTTTACAAAAAATTACAAACTTTCACAACTCACCTAGATTTTACGAAGTGGCTTTGAATTTTGCAAACTCTGAGTTACTTTGGGGGGAGCCACCCCCCCCCCATCCCCCCATAGCAACGCCACTGCGTCCGATGCAATGCAGCCTTTGAGAAAGATGAATGTCCCAAGCTGTATACTCACTTTTGATTGATGAATAATCAACAGACAATAATTGCAAACTTCACATGAACTTTATTTATCATCTTCTCATTAGTGTTGCCTTTATGTTGCTGGGATACGCCTTAGGAGGTTGTCTCTCGTTTCTAGGATATCTTCACTTCTTTACAGTCACACAGACTGATTACGAATAGTCCCTTAGACTAAGTGAAGAATAATACAGTTGGTCACACAGACCTTTGTTTCGTATGGTCACGCAGACCTCTGACATATATATATATATGGTCACACACACCTCTGGTTACTTGAAGTAGCACAAACTATTACTCGAGTTGAATTCCATCAAACCCTACACTAAGACCTTCCTTCAGAATCTCAGTTCTCGAGAAACGCACGACTCAATACTTTGACGTCCGATACCAGTCTGCCCGTCCCCTCGCTGACCTCAAGATATCCGTTGGGTACAGCGGTCCCGCACCATCCAGTGGTTTCACAGAGTTTCATCCGGTGAGCCAACACCTTCCTTCGAACAAGAGAAGGTGGGCGAGGGTGCCTCATCACGGCGGCTCGCAATGACAGAGGCTTTCCTTCCTATCATCATAGGAAGTGATCACCTCCTAGGTCTTCACACATTTTCGATGCATTTTGCGCACGTGCAGTATCATCAACTCGACGTTCACAGCCAACAGAAATAGCTACAGGCATAACCATACCACAAGAACAAAATGGTCACAAATATCATATATAGAATATTATCAATAAAAAATATCACTATCTACGAACATATACTACATTATGCAATTATTAAACTATAAAAAACTATCATTAATTATGCGAGGGATACTTCCCACCCTTTTCAGAAAGCTAATCAGGGAAAAAGAGGCAAAAAATTGTTTAACATATTTATATAGTTCATGCATTTTTCAAGATATTTGTTGGCCATTTTTTTATTGTATTTCAAGTCAAATGTTGTATTGCACTGGAAATTCAATCCTTTGCCTCTTTTACATTTTTCCTGCTGGATTGTGATTTTTGTTCACCCTCCTCGATTTTTTTTATAGCTCCAGGGCTGGCTATGTACATCATATTGAATTCTCATCGGCAGCCATTATGACTGCATTCTAACACCGTCTTCTCCTTCACTTCAACGTATTAATATGCAGTCAACAAGATGGTTTTATTACCAGCTGCTACCTGAAATGTCAATGCATAATTTCCCGAACACAAAAATCTATATATTCACTTATTCGGTCATCTTATCGTATTCTGTGTATAATCGTATTACTTATCGTATTCTGGGCATAATCATAAAATGATTATGCCGTATAATCATTACCGTATATCATATACCGTATAATCATTTTTAAAAAAAT
This sequence comes from Ryuthela nishihirai, assembly GCA_038380435.1. Taxonomy (NCBI): domain Eukaryota; kingdom Metazoa; phylum Arthropoda; class Arachnida; order Araneae; family Heptathelidae; genus Ryuthela; species Ryuthela nishihirai. Next base: position 115,042,170 of record JAWZYU010000004.1, read on the forward strand.
TAAAAAAATTTGCCACAGAGGTCTGACAGGAGCCTGTCAGTTTAACCCATTTCTTCCCAGTGTTGCGTAAACGCAACACTGGGAAGAAATTCGTCATATAGCAAATCTGTGAGGAAAGCGAGACCTTAGCAGAAAGACAACACGGAAATATCCATACCTTATCGAGGTCTCAAAAGCAGGTCCCTTTTGATCATTTGCGAAGTTCGCTAACCACTTGGCCACAAGGAAGGTAAAGGACAGGTGCAAGAGGTGTGAGAAACGATTCACACCACCATGATAAATTGGATCAATTTCTGGGTACACTTGAAACTTCCAGTCATATCCAGCGCTTATTCACAGTTATAATTAAAGCGAAGCAAGGAAGTTTCAAACGAATTTCTTCACTAAATTCGTATTGAATGGAAATAAAATGGGGAAATAAAAAAGACAATTTTCCTACTGCTGTGACAAGCAGCTGCTTGAGGAAATGTTTATTGTTATTACATTTGGATATTGTATTTTGCTTTTGTTTCTTTTTGAAAATCCCGACTCTTTAGTTAAACAAAAATAGCAATCACCCCTACCATTGGAACTGTAAATGGCATAGATTTTATCTTCCCTTTCAACCATTTACTCAGGCCAATAAAATAAGAAATGCAGCACATATGTGGAACTCATGTTTTCTCCTAATCTCCAACATGACATCCAAAATACAAGTTACAGACTTTCTTCACAATCTTTGCCAAAGAACGACCTTGGGATTTTAAAATATAATTTCCACCCACATAACAAAACTTATCTCGATTAACACATCCACGACGCTGCCTTTGTGGCATTTAAACGCCCAAATTCCCTCTTCAACGTACAGCACGTGTTTCTCCTACAATGAAAACAACAAGAATGGTGCCAGCCACAAAAAGTAAAATATCTAGTATCCTCCCAATTGCCTGTAGCTGTTGGTATACGAAGATGTTAAAGGAGTCAAAATGACCAATAGTGTAATAAAAACGTGAAATGCTAACCATTTTTTAAGACCAGATCTGAAAAGTAGTTAATAGCAGCTACAATTTTTCACGTTAAAAAATTTTCTAAACCAGTGCAATTAGTGATAATGTCAGTTATTAAGGTCTGTATCGTTTTGCTATCAGAGAAAAATAATTCAAGACAATTTTGATCACACGTCTATTGATCGAAATCGATATACCTATAACATCTAACACAAGAGAAATATCTCCTTCTTTTGAAAATTCAAAATATCCTGAAGTAGGTAAAACCTATCTTTCTCGTTCCCATTACAGTCCTCTGTGGGGGAATAGCAACAGATATCATTTCAGATTTGATCTTCATTTTCAATTTAGCTGTGAGAAATTTTTCATTAATGCAATACTATCCCAGAGGAGCATCACTGTCGTGTCTGCTGAGCAGCACACCTACACCTTGGAGATGATTTCCATCCTCCCTCCCTAAAAACAGAAATTTAAGATTATTTTGAAGTGTCAGACTTTTACTTATCCATCTGATTTCTAGAAAGACCAGAATATCTAGGTTATAACACTGGAATTCCTCTGTAGGGATGTCAACAGATCTCTATGCAACCTCCCCATATTCCCTGTACCTGTGAAGTGAAAATGATTAGTAGGATGGTTAAAGAAAAATATGTGTATTGATAAAGGTAAGGCAACGATATCAAAACGATGCACGATGCCTCTAATTGCAGGCATCGTGCAAAACCCCAAATCCCCACTACTAAAAGCTGAAGCCACCCATGCTGGTAGGAACTTCAGGCATCAACTTTTCAAGTGGACTCTTGACCGGCCCGAGACACATTACTCCAGAGTGAGATTGTTAATGCCCAACTAGCTAAGTGAGGGTTCAGGTATCTGCGATGGCCAATGATCAGGATTATTCATCAGGTGATATAAGGTATCCTGTACCTATGTTCACTTAGGGCTGGCAACCCAGACGAAAAAAAAACACAGAAGCAGATTTTCTTTCACCAGAGACCAACCATTGCAACAAGTCCAGGATCTGTAATCAAGCTCAAAGCCATAAATCAGTCAATGGATATACACCGAAGAGCCAAAACATTATGACCAGCGCGTCTTTTAAGCAAATCAAAGCAACTGCAGGTAAACGACGGCGCATGTGAAGGTCATTTAACGGTATAAATAGCACCTGATATTGAGCTCTGTTAGTGTTGTTCTTGTTTTCCATATTGGAAAGGCAGCGGACTTAAGTGACTTTGACAAAGGTCAAATTATAATGGCCAGACGATTGGGGCAGAGCATTTCCGAGATGGCAAGGCTTGTGGGGTGATCAAGGTCAGCCGTGGTTACTAACTTCAAAAAGTGATCCGAGGAGGGAAAAACTACGAACTGCCAACAAGGTGTGGGCTGACCACGGCTCACTGATACTAGAGGTAAGCGGTCTATCCCGTATGGTACGAGCCAACAGAAGGGACACTGTGGCTCAACTCTCCCGTAATTTGAATGCTGGTGATGGGAGTAATGTGTCACAACACACGGTATATCGGACCCTGATGAAAATGGGGCTGCGTAGCTGCAGGCCGCTCCGAGTGCCCATGCTAACTTCGGTTCACCATCGAAAGCACCTACAATGGGCACGCGAGAATCAAAACTGGACCTTGAATGATTAGAAGAAGGTCGCCTGGTCTAATGAATCTCGTTTCTTGTTGCACCATATGTGGACGGACAGGTAAGTGTGCGTCGTTTACCTGAGGAAGTGTTCTGCTGGGAAATCCTGGGTCCAGTCATTCATGTGCAGCAAACTATGACGTCTACCACTTACCTAAACATCATTGCAGACTAGGTACATCCTTTCGTGGCAATGGTATACCCTTCTAGTAGTGTCTTCTTTCAGTAGGATAATGCGCCATGCCACACTGCCCTGATTGTTCGAGAATGATTCGGGGAGCATGAGGAAGACTTCCAGGTATTACCCTGACCTCCAAATTCCCCAGACATCAATCCAATCGAGCATCTGTGGTTTTGTTGTGTTGGAACAACATATCCGATCTGCGACTGCTCAGCCACGTAACGTACAAGAGTTAAAGGATCTGCTGGTAACGTGTTGGTACCAGATACCACAAGACACCTTTAGAAATCATGTAGCCTCCCCGGGTAAGAGATGTTTTGGTGGCACGTGGAGGATCAAAGTCATATTAGACAGGTGGTTATAATGTTTGGCTCTTCAGTGTAAATGGTGAACACTAGGAACCTGTAAAGTTGACCACTCCTCAGCAGTGCAGGAAAAAATAATAAGTGGCCATAGATGACCAGATCAGTAGGCCACACTGATGTGGCAGCCCTCCACTTCCGTTCCATTCCAAAAGAGAATATCTCATTCGAAAGGTACTAATGGTCTGCACCACGAGAAGGAGGTGATCTGACATTAGGTGATAAGCCTTGCCGGTTCTGCGCATCATCACCGGGATTGTTCGGCAGCTCTCCTTCCAGTGTATGTCCAGATACCATTTACAGACCGTCTTATCTAAAAGCAGAGAAATATTCATGGAATAAAATACTCTTCCAAAAACGAGATACATTAAAGCTGTGTTATAAACATTCCAAATATGGTTGATTTGATACTTTATTCGTCCCTCTGTCTTTAGGTCCTCTGTCTATATTCATCCCTCTGTCTCTTATAGGCTGTATAGTAAGAAATGAATATATGCACTGTGTATATCAGTGGTTCTCAAAAAGTGTAACGCGATATTTAGGATGATATTGAAAATAATAGGAAGTTTGCAAAATCATTTTGTTGATACTTTCTGCCACTGATTCTTCATTTAAATCTTTTCCTTTTAATCGAAAACTTATCGGTATTAAATCTTATTGTTAAAACCAAAATTAGCAGAAACATGCGTATAACACATATGGCGTATGCACTAATCACAATACACGTTGATAACATGAACAGAATAACTTTGCATTTGCAAACGACGCCACAGAAATGGGTATTATTTAAAGTAAACTGCGCATGTGCGAGTCCCCATAGTGTTGCCAACTTAAATTTTTTATTCACGGCGAAAAATAGTGTATCGTGAGCAAAAAAAGTTTTGAGAATCACTGGTGTGTAGGAATGTAAATTTTTACGAACAAAACTCTGACTTAAACTAATACAAATAATATTGTGATGTGAATAATAAATTGCAGTAAAATGAACGAATCAAGTGCTTTGGAGATTTGCCGTAGAGCTCTGAAGCTGCCCTTCGAAGAATGCAAATAAGTTCTTTAGACTTTAGGTAATGAAGATACATCCGCACTATGGCGAAACATTCCCATTTTAATAGTGAAATTCCAGAGTATTCCATGTTTTCTGGACACCAATAAAAAAATTTGGTAGATCTTCGGATACATCATCATGCACTCCTATTATTTCTAAATTAGCCCTGCTAGAATATTTCTCTAGTTCATTCATTTGAACTTTTATATCACGTACATTCTTTATCGGGATTCCAATTTTTAATTCATAAAAGTGAACGAATTCCACAGAAAGGAAAGGTTCAACTTATATTCTAAAATATAACTTGCGTTTAATATTTCACTGTCGGAATTCTGAAAGTTTTATTCACCTCCTTCACTCAAAAATATACGAAAAGATATGAAAAGAATGCTTTTCATTCCTTCTTTCAATTTTCAAATAAACGGTAAAGCCATCTGGAATGATATCTTCTATATTTACAAGAGATTTGTCAAAAAGTATTAAAAACGTTTTAGTGCTCAGGGTGCATTCTTTATCATTGGCTGGTCAGTGCATTCTTTTCTCATTGCTTAACAGATGCTAAAGAAGCCTTCCATGGCAAATGTTAAATACATTTTCATACTGAATAGATTCAGTTTCTTTTCACTTATTTGTTTCAAATAAGTTGACATCTAATCATTCATTTTAACTTGTGCCTTTCCAAAGCTTTTTCAATTCTCTTCACCTGGGAATATTTCCGATAGCTGGATTTACTTCCATTCACCTTTAAATCCCCACTGAGAATTATTCTTTCCTCCTTTCAAGGCAACGGCTTTATCGCTTTCAAATCAATCCTTCCATGGTTGAGGATTTAAGGATTTTTCCTCAGCTAAAATTTTTTACGTCAACCTTTAGACTCTTTGCATCCCTCCCAAGAAGCTTCCTTTTTTTTATATTTAACACGAATTGATCCTTTTTTTTATCTTTTTCTGTTTTCTTTCTTCTTAGACCATAAAGATTTCTTTTAACAGAATTATAGGTTTCGTGGCAAGCTTTTAATCAACGTCATTTCAAATTTCCTTCTGCTCCTGTTATTTTATCTGACCTTTCAAAAGTCGGCTGTAGCTTTTAGCGGCTCTATTATTGACCAGTTTTAGCGCTTCTGTTATCCTTGAGGGATCAAAACAAGCCTTCAGCTCAAAAGACTCGACATTTTTTTTGGCTCACAGAGCCTCTGTGTTTCTCTTTGTTGGAGCGTTTAAAAACATTGTTTGCAGACTGAATCATCTTCATCATTCGAGCTATAAATATCTTAAGCTAGAGACAGGTGCAAGAGCAATTCAGAACAATAAACAGTATCTGGATGCAAACCCAATTAAGCCAATTCCATTCACAGCATTTCTCTTTGTACGGAAATCCGCTTCCTTTTAAAACTTCAAGCCAGTTTCTAACGCTCAAAAAGTAAACAATGAAACACATCATCATCATTATTAGTGTTTTTTATTGTGATACCTAAAACACATCCACCCACAGAATTCTACTCTCCGTAAAACCACAAAGTAACTATTGCTTTATTGCTTCCACGAAAGCACTTATTTCTGCTCAACATTAATGTCCATCATTCGTCTCACCCAGTGATATTTATCTGTATACCTTATTGCTAAACTTTTCCAAGTAGTTCGCTTACATTTTTTTTTTGTAAACTGGTAGAACAGAAAAATGAACTACATGATTTCTAACCATATGGTAGTTCTAGTAGTTCTTACAGACAAATCAGATTTTAATATTATTAGTCAGACCAGGATATAGCAAAATATAAAAGAAGTCGATGGGGGCAAGTGGCGCAACAGAGTCAGAAAAAAATAAAACTGGGTCGGCAAGAGATTTCATTTTCATTGTAAAATTACATTTTACAAACTTCAAAAACTTTCTTGAAAAATGCGTCAAATATGCGCAAGTTTCATAATGTTTTTTCCTCTATTACCCTTATTAACATTCTCAAGGGGGAGAGGGGCATGGCCCCCCATTGCCACCACCTAGATCCAGCCCTGTAATATTAGCATATCATTGTCATTAACCCTTCCAGTTCCTCATGATTTTAGATCGTACAAACCGGAGGACCATTTTTAATTGGCACCCGTGGCCGAGTGGTTAGCACGCTTGGCTACTGATCTAAGGGACCTGGGTTCGTGCCCCGGATTTAGGCATGGATGTGTGTGTCGTTTTTCTGCTGAGGTCCTGCCATCCTCTCAGATCTTCCACTTTGGCATATAAACTGACAGGCTCCTGTCAGACCTCTGTGGCAAGCAGCTGCTTGAGGGGGTATTTTTTTTATTATAAAGATATAAAAAGTTTATCGATAAAATCTTTCAAGACAGAATATTTCATAACATTTCTTTCGAATTCTACTTTTTCAATTTTTCTTGTACAACCTTTAACCAACCTTAGGATATATATTAGCAGTATTTTGTATTATAAGTACATTGAAAAAATTTTTTTAAATATTAATTTTGCAGTTAAAATTTGGTCTAACTAACTATATAAACTATATAATTAACAACAATATATAGTATGCAATATTCAGTGGTTAATAAAATACACGTGAATAAAATGAAACGTAATGTGTTAAAATATTAAATTGAAATAATCAAGTGATAGCTGCTAAAGAAACCTGTTGCTTTTTCGCAGTCAAATCATGCAATCATTTGAAATGCTAATTATACAATAAAATTTATTAATGTTATTGTTCCTAAATTAATTAAATGTGATTTTTGCTAAAAGCGTTTTTTGTTTTATCTCATATTATATTATTAATTATATCTAGGAAGTTTTGTTTCGAAAAATAGTCAACCAAAAAAGAGATTAGTTGCCGCAACTGCAAAATCGTTGGGATTCTGTAATGTACCCTTGTAACAGATTTAATAAAATAAAGTATTCTGAAAATAAACGATAAACAAAAAACTTTATCACTTTTATAAACATTTGTAATTATCTGAACATAAATTATCCTTTAAAATTCATAATTTTTGTTAACAAACTGAAATTTTCCTACTGGTATATTGGTTAGTGTGTATGTTGTATGTCCTTGTGTAGGTGTTTGTACCATCATACTGGGAGGATGATGAAGGATCATCCTGAAGGATGATGATGATGATGGGCTACGGAGGGCAAACCAAACCGTGCATTTTAGTTTTCCAAAACAAGTCTGTCCTGAGCTACATCTACTGCATCTGGCCATTGCACACCAATTCTAATAAGGTCCTGTTTGACATTGTCTGCCCACCGCATCCTAGGTCTCCCCCTCTTTCTGAGGCCTTTAGGCACATTGTTCATAACCCTATCGTCAGTCTATAATTATTCATACTGGCAACATGGCCAAAAAAAACGGAGTCTCTCTCTGAACAATATGCTGCTTAAAGGAGGTTGCAAACTCATTTGCCTAACCTCATCATTAATTACAAAGTTGAAGCACCTAATGCCCAAGATACTGCGCAAGCATCTGGAATCAAAAGCATCTAGTTTCCTGTTATCTTGTTTACAAAGTGTCCAGGTTTCACTACCATAACTAACCCTAGAAAGACCCAAACTATTATACAGTCTAATTTTACTCTTTAGGTGTATACGCCTATTTCTCCACATTCTCCATAGATTCTTAAAAGTCCCAGCAGCAATCCCTATTCGTCTGTTAATCTCATGCCGCACATCACCAGTATTAGTTACATAGCTCCCAAGGTAATTATACTGTGACACCTGATCAAGACTGCAACCATTTAGATTAACTGAAACACAGCCTGCCTGACCAATTTTCATCACTTTAGTTTTCTCTCTGTTTATAACCAAACCGATTCTACTACCAGTTTCATCAACAGCTCGAAAGAAAGAGTTCATCTCATCAGCATCATTTGCCAAAAGGGCAAAATTATCAGCATAATCTAAATCATTATGTTAACTAACTTGTCTGGTATACCATAAGATCTCACAATCAACCACAAATTATGACGATCAACAGAGTCGAAAGCTTTTTTGAAATCAACAAAGCTCACAACCAAAGGTTTCTGAAACTCTAAACATTTCTCAAAAATCTGCCTAAGTGAAAATATCTGATCCACACATCCCCTACCACTTCTGAATCCACATTGCTCATCACGCAATTGACTGTCAACCAGATTCTTAATTCTATTAAGCACAATCATGGAAAGAACTTTCCCTGGAACAGAGAGTAGGCTAATACCCCTATAGTTATCACAAGAACTGCGATCAACTTTTTTGAAAATAGGGATAACAATAGCTCTGGTAAAATCCTTAGGAACCATGCCTTTATCATAAAAGATATTCAGAATTTCAGTCATCCAAGTGGTAACCGAAACATTCTCAGCTCTAAGCATTTCCGTAGTAATTTCATCTACCCCTGGGGATTTATGAAGTTTAAGTTTAGAAACAACCAAAATAACTTCAGATTGTGTTATAGGGCCAACATTAAAGCCACCAATGCATCTCTCATCATTGCAAACAATAGGAATAGAACTAACCATATTGTTTAAAACATCACTGAAATGCTCAGCCCACCTAGTTATGACAGAATCCTCATCTTCTATAACCTTACGGGGCGGGGGTGGCTCAGTCGGTAGCGCGTCAGGCACGTAATCTGTAGTTCCCAGTTCGAGTCCCAGTGGGTCAGCATTGAGATTTATCTCCGCAAAATTCCCCGCCCTGCCCACGGTCAGTAGGGGACACCAATGGGCTTGGAAAGGCCGCCGTCCGTCGGATGGGACGTTAAGCCGTGGCCCCGTGTGCGGGAGAGCCATACCCTGTGCACGTTAAAGAACACGCTGGATGGCCTTGACGGGAGGCTACCATCTATCTCCCAACAGCTATTCCAGTGGGTCCCCTCCCCCAACCTTCTCTTAGCCTTCGGGGTCCATGTGACCTGGCCATTTAGCCCATTGTGTGCAAAAAAGTGCCGCTCCGAGGTAAAACAACCCAACCCAACCCATTCTACAACATTACCTTGTTTATCCTTCAATCCCTGTATACCTGTTCGTTTTCTACCACACAAAACATTAACTATCTGGTACAGCTCTCTACTGTTGTGCTGTCTAACTGCTTCCTCGGCTTTGTCAGCCAAACCATCAAGCCAAAGATTCTTATAAGCAGCTAACTAATCCTTTACACGTTTATTGAGTTCTCTGTAATGCTTATTAATTTGTTTGAAATCAGGTTTATTTTCTTTGAAATCACGTTTATAAAGTTCTTTGAAATCAACAAAGCTAGCAACCAAAGGTTTCTCAAACTGTAAACATTTCTCAAGAATCTGCCTAAGTTTTCTATTAGGACTAGTAGGGTGTTGATTAAGAACATTCCTGCAGTTCTTTCTTACTGAAATAAGCTCAAGTGCCTTATCATTCAGATATTTCTGTCTCCTCTGCTCCTTTTTTCCTAAAAGAGTACTATTAGTGTCAAAAAAGCCTGTTTAAAATGATCCCATTCCTCCTCAACTTCAGTAGTAAGCATACCATGACTGTCATAATGACTAAGTAACCTATCATGGTAAGCTTTGGCTATAACTGGGTCTTTCAGAGCTTCAATGTTAAAAGCAAATTTTTTAACCCTAGCACAACACTTTTTAAGTTTAAGTTGCAAGGCACTTTTAAACAAGATAATGGTCAGATCCAATTTCAGCTCCCCTATATGACCTGGTATTCCTAACAGAACTAGCCCATTTGCTGTTAATTAATATATAATCAATCATATTCTTATGCAGCCCATCGGGTGAAACCCATGTGTACTTATGTATGTCGCGGTGTTTGTAATAAGTGTTAATTATTCTGAATCCGTTGAGTTTACTTACCTGCAGGAGACGCTGCCCATTGCCATTGCAGCTACCAATACCAAAAGGGCCTATCACTTCTCCCCAAAGGTCAGATAGGTACCAACTTTGGCATTGAAGTCACCTAGAACAAGGGCAATATCTCCTTTCTTGTCAGAATTCAAAATATCCTGGAATTGTCCATAAAACCTATCCTTCTCATCCTCATCGGCATCCTCAGTGGGGGCATAACAGCAGATAACATTCAAGTCTTTAATGCTTGTCTGAAATTTTGCTGTAAGAAACCTTTCATTAATGCACTCATATCCTAGAAGAGCATCACTAGCGTGTCTGCTGAGAAGCAGACCCACGCCTTGGTGATGCTTATTGTCGTCCCTCCCTGAAAAGAGAAATTTAAGATTATTTTTAAGAATCTGACCTTTATCTGTCCATCTGGTCTCTTGCAAGCCGAGAATATCTAAATTATAACGGTGGGATTCTTGTGTGAGGACATCAAGAGAAAAGCTCTGTGCAGAGTCCTCACATTCCAACTACCTATGGAGAGAAAATGGTTAGTGGGATGTTTAAAGAATCTATTTTTATTGAGAGAGGGAATGCCGACAATATCAAACAGCCCCCTAATCGCAGACATGGGGCAAAGACCCGTTCCCCCACCACTAAAGGCTGAAGCCATCTACACTGCTCAGGATTATCCACCAGCTGATAAACATATCCTGTGAATCTATTCACTTGGGGCTGTCAACCCACAATAAAACAGTGAACACAGCGGAAGATTTTCCCTCCACAGAAGCCCACCAGTGCAGCAAATTCAGGATCCATAAAGAAGCTCAGAGCCATAATTCAGTCCCAGTCCAGTGGGTTTATATGGTCAACACCAGGACCCTGTGTGGTTCACCACTCCTCAGCAGGGTAGAAATAAAAAAGTAGCCATAGTTATCCAGATCAGTTGGCCACACTAATCTGGCAGCCCTCCCCTTCCGTTCACTTCCACAAGAGGATATCTCTTTTGAAAGGTATTAACGGTCCGGCCAGGCCTAGCACCTAATATCCGACACCGCCTTCTCGTGAGAAGGCGGTGTCGGATATTAGGTGCTAGGCCTGCCGGTTCTGTGCATCATCACAGAGGATTGGTGCATAGCTCTCCTTCCAGTGACTACCTAGCTACCATTTACAGACCTGTGTGTGTTGTACGTCCTTGTGCATGTGTTTGCATGTTGTATGAGAAAACAGAGCATGTTATTGGTTACTAGTTAGCCATATGACGAGGCAAGGATTCCACAAGGTTGCATAAATGTTCCACAGATATGGCGACCCAAACATCTTCCAGAGCTCTCCACAATTCTCTCAAGGTCGTCGCTTATGTGACACAGTGTGTGTGAGTTGTGTGTCCTTGTATGCTGTACGAGAAAACAGGACAAGTTGTTGGTTATTGGTTAGTGTGTGTGTGTCATGTATGTCCTTGTGTACGTGTTTGTATGTTGTATGAGGAAACAGGGCAAATTATTGGTTAGTGTGTGAGTGTGATGTAGGTCCTGGTGTATATGTATGCTGATTGAGAAAATAGGACAAGTTATTGATTATTGGTTAGTGTGTGTATTGTATATCCTTGAGTATGTGTTTGCTACGCTCTGTAAGGAACTAGAACAAATTAGGGAAACCTTATAGGTTATCTTCGTCCTTTTTCTAGGGGAGTACACTCTTCCATTTTAAAATGAAAAAAATATCATTACACAAAAAACCTACAAGTGACTAAACTGAAGTGCCACTGAATTAGGAATAGCAATCTGGTAATGTGTTGGACCCCCTCTGGCATTGATAATAGCCGCCACATGACGAGGCAAGAATTACACAAGATTGCATAAATGTTCCACAGATATGGCGACCCATGCATCCTCCAGAGCTGTCCACAATTATCTCAAGGTCGTCGCTGATGGGACACGGGCCCGAACACTCTGTTCGACGGTATCCCAAAGATTTTCGAAGGGATTTAAATCTGGGCTTCTAGTTGGCCAATTCATTATTTCAAAGTCAGCAGAATGCTCCTGCAACTATGCAATAGCCAATCTGGACCTGTGAGATGAACAGTTGTCTTGCTGGTAGACGTCATCTCCATTGGGATGCATGATGGCCATAAATGGGTGTAAATGGTCAGCCATTAAGTTCTATGTACCAGGATGCATTGAGAGTCGTCGGTATATGTACCAAAGGTCCCACAGACCTTCAATTGAAGACACCCTAGGCCATCTCTGAGCCACCACCAGCTTGTACTATTCCGACCTGCCATGCAGGATCCATGGTTTCATGGGGTTGGCGACATACCCCTAGTCTCCCATCGGCGTGATGAAGTTTAAATCGGGATTCATCACTCCAGGCTATCCGTTACCAATTTTCTATGGTCCAGTTTCGATATTCAGAGCAGTAAGGCAAGGCATTGAGCCTGGTGTCGTGCCATTAGAAGTGTGACTCTCATAGGTCGACGGCTCTCGAAGCCGAGACAATGAAGTGTGCATTGCACGGTCTGTGCACTGACTTCCCAGCTGGAACCCGCGTTCAGATGGGAGGTGATTTCATACAATGTCTGGCCACTCTTGGTCCATGTGATGCGGGTCAGATGGCAAAGCTCACGATCATTCAAGGCACCTTTGCAGTTTGTCCGGGTGCCTATTTTTTTGCCTGAATTTCCATATTCCCGGAACACCCTTGAAACTGTCGTAGAAAAAAATCGAAGTTCGTTGACAATTTCGGAGATCGAGTGTCCCATCCGTCGGGCACCTACGATCTGCCCTCAAAATGCATCTGTCAAATGCATCTAAAACCCACACCTTTCCCATTACGCTTCTCACGACGAATGCTTGGGGAAGCCAAAGCTAACAGCTATATATGACCAGAGTTTCAACCACGCATGCTCGCAAATGTGGGACTTGCGGTACTGAATTTGGATAACGTCTCATATCCCTAATTCAATGGCACTTCAGTGTATAATAATTCATTTGGGCATTGACCCGAACGTGGAAACTTTGTTTCACTACAAGTCATAACTGACTTAATTTTACCAATGACCACGATTCAAACTAAAACGTCAGTTCTCGAGCCAAGTTACAGGCAATGCGTCAGCATAATGAGATTTTCCTTATCTCACAAACAGAATCGTCAGAAAGCCGAAATTAAAATCAGACAATAAATAAGAATCAAGTTTGGTCTTGTTTCAAAGATTGGGATATTTAAATAAATATTAGTTGACAGTATTAAAACGGTTTCGGATTTTATAAATCTTTCGAATGAGTTTTGCAAATAATTAAAGAGTTTCGCCCAGTAGGATTCTTTGTACTCATGGGCTCAGGGAGGATATACCACTGATGACTACAAAGCTAATGATCTGTTTTTATCCAGTTTCCAAACGCTACGTTATTGAGTAAATCACCGATGTCACCATGATACATTACTACGTAATAGGTTTACAAAAGCATTTCTATATCAAGTTTTGAGATTTTTATCAAAATGCAGTAAATCATCTCTTTATGTTGCTTATAAATAACAACACAAAAGAATTAGGGAGTGTAATGCCAATTAAACGGTAAAGATTCACCACAACGTTGTTTCGGAAAATTATAAGAGGTCAGTTCTAATGGGTTATTTTAGCTCTGAGAAATACGTTTGCGCACAGAATGGATTAATTAGTAAGGTCACAAGGATCCCTCAAGTCTCAGTATTGAGTAGGGGATTGGATCCATTGAGCAACTGTTAAGAGAAAGACGAAAGCTGACAGTCAGCACCATCCAGCACGATCTTTAACAAGCAAAATTTTTGACTGTCGTAAATATAGAAACACCGGCTTAATTTTCCATCCGACGGACGGCGGCCTTTCCAAGCCCAGTGTTGTCTCTTTTCTCACCAAAGCCAAATTGGGAGGATGACGGAAAAATTTCTTAGCGCAGACACAGTAATTACTTTTTTCGCTTAATCTTTTGTTTTAACTTGAACCTGGGAATAACAGGTAACGTGCCTGATGCGTATTTGACTAACCAATCACTCTCCCTCCCAAAAAGATCAGCAGTTTGGGCAGACCACATGACAATGTACCATAGCATCCCCAAGCACCTATATATGAATCACTCTTTACAACATTCTAAATCTGGATTTTTTGTTCTTGACAAATGTCGTGATAGGAATTAGATGACGCAAGAGAGTAACAGTGAAGCTGTGTGATTTCCGTCATTTTTGAAATGTAAAGGACACATAACACCAGACATTCAATCATTCGCTGATCTTATCATTACCCTGAATTTGGCAAAAATATTGTTACGAGAGGAAAACAAGCAACAATAAAACCAGAAGCGAGGTGTCCTGTGACGCTCGTGTTATGCCTCAGCGTGAGAATTCCGTCGCTAATCTATTGGAATGAAGAGACTTTGAATAATAACGGAGATGAGTGAACATTGAAAGTCTACAATAGCGGAAAGAGCAGACATGTCTTCTTTTAAGTGCTGTTGGTGTTATGTGATTCTAAGTGAGAAGGTTGCTTATCTTTTGTCCAAGATGAAGCTTGATTTCACTGGTGAGAAGAAGTCAACTGAGAAAGCAAGCAGGAGTTAGTGTCAACGAAGTACCCAATCTAAAATATCGAATTGGTAACGTAAAACGAACTTATATCGACAAAGATACTTGGGTCACTTATTGCATGTTTCATTAAGATTCTATTTATGCTTTGAACAGAGATTGTAACAATTATAATGCAAACATTTAAAATACTTAACAAATGTGTACATTCTTTAGATGGTTTAACTTCAAACTGATGAAAGGCAAATTGGTGCAGTTGAATTTGTAATAATCAAATTACCTTTGTAAATAAATTAATTCAATTTTAATTGTCATCATTTATTTTAAATCACGGTCAGTTTTCTACTAAAATTTGTAGCAATATATTTCAGAATTCTTATCTTAGAATTTTCTTATTGTATTGGTTAAATTTTGATTTAGTGATTTTTTTTTATCAATTGAATTTAATTACGTCGAAGTTAAGCAATAACTTTCAACCCGGTTATTCATGGTAAATGATGTCAAATATTATTGTGACGAGATTTAAATCAACAAAAAATTTCACCTGGCAAATGCATAAACGTAAAAATATTGGTCTTTTTTTGTTTGCTTTTCTTTTTCAGTTTGGTTGATGGGAATTATAGCCAATATTCGCTTAATGTCCTAATATGAGAGCATCGATTTTTATGACATATTTAAAAGTAAACAATTTTTATTGAGTGACAATCACAACATACGTGGCAGAACAAACAACCAGGCCAGGAACTCGAACTTTAATCCCTGTAGTCGCAGTGCCACCGCGAGTCCACGCGGTGCCACTGAGCCACTCAGGGGGCTTTTTAGTTTCGGCTTCACAAATAAAATATTCACAAGCAACATTTTGCTTTTTAACTCGTTTACAAAAAAAGAGAGAGAAACTGTTGCTTTCTTTTTGCCCCCCCCCCCCTCCCTCTGTAGGTATATTCTGCTCTTTTGCTTTTAGAAATAATCGAAATATTCATTTTCGGTTCAATGGGTACTAATGAAATATTAGGATTCTCATTTGGTGAATCACTTAATAGTTTTAATTTCCACTGTTAGGTGTCGCTAGATTACGAAAATGAAAAATTTAAAACGACTGTTTTAAACTAATCTATTCATGGTTATCATTTGTGGGAGGGAGGGAGTGTGGTAATCAGTGGATTTGCATTGAAAGCATCAATTTTTCTGTCTTCCACTTCCCGTAGTGTGGAAAGGAGAAGCTCATGTTTATGTTTTAAAAGATGCACGGGGAAAGTATTTTTGCGCTGAATAGGTACTAATGAAATATTACTATTTGCATTTTCTGAATCATCCGTTAGTTCGAATTTGCACCGTGACAGGAACAAAAATTTGGAAAACTGAAAACATTCATTCCCTTTGAAAATGAGCATCCCAGATCTCCAGAGGAGATATATTATTCCTTCTATATTGTTTCAACTTAGAAATTGATCACGCAATACTTTCTTTCAAGCTGAAGTGGAAGCGTTCCTGTTAAGTCTCGAAAGTGAGGCCATTCATTTTCACAATCAGGGTGTTTGGCATTTACAATTCCCTCTCGTGCTGTACGCATTTCTTATGAGTTTTCATCTGTAAAACTTTAACCTTACCATGCACAACAGGAATGGAAAGGACCAGTAAGTGATAGTGTTGCTTCTTCATCGCGAAAAACGAAGGAAGCCATTAATATAGATGTCTTCTTTCACATCCGTAGAGTGCAATACTCTGTGTTCATTTACATTAAACCTCGCACTTTGTGTTAACTCATATTATTCAAACTTCCACACAACATTATATTTCTTTTTTGTTATCGTTTACTGAACAGTTAGATATTATATTTTATTGAACCATAAACTTAATATCTTTTCTGTAAATTTTTAACTAAAAGTTGCCTCCAGTCCAAAGTTATATCAATGAATCAATGGCAAAACAGGTTTCGATTTCCATTTTTCTGCCTAAGGTCGCATTTTCCAGGAACACATTCCTAACTTATAGAGAGTATTTACCGTACTAATAAATAGTATGTTCCCTAGAATTACAATTTCGTATATCAGTTTAAGTTCTGCTCCAGTTTTGAAATATCTGACGAAAACATTTGCTGGTACGAAGAATCTTGATTATAAAGATCATCGCTAACTTAACGTCAGGTGATTACGATTTAATTTTCGACATTATCGTTTACTGAACCATAAACGAGAAAGGATTGGCGAAACACAATCTAGTGCTGCCTACCATTTGGACAATGAATTATATATTTGACTACACACATTCCCTGACTCACACGATAGTTGGGTTCTCGAAACACTTCGTGTAAGGGTTGGGTTGGGGTGTTTTACCTCTGAGCGGCACTTTTTTGCACATCATGGGCTAAATGGCCAGGTCACATGGACCCCGAAGGCTCAGAGAAGGTTGGGGGAGGGGACCCACTGGAACAGCTGTTGGGAGACAGATGGCAACCTCCCGTCAAGGCCATCCAGCGTGTTCTTTAACGTGCACAGGGTATGGCTCCCCGCACACGGGGCCACGGTTTAACGTCCCATCCGACGGACGGCCGCCTTTCCAAGCCATCGGTGTCCCCTACTGACCGTGGGCAGGGCGGGGAATTTTACGGAGATAAATCTCAACGCTGACCCAGCTGGGACTCGAACCTGTGAACTACAGATTACGAGCCTGGCGCGCTACCGATTGAGCCACCCCCGCCCCTCGTGTAAGGGGAAATAGTGTTAATCGAATAAGAATAATTTCATAAGAAATAAAGAAAATATTTGGAGACTTGTTAAGGAATCTTATCCTGATTGACATAGTTTTAATTTTACTCCTTTATTATGTCTACTTTGAAGTTCTTAAGTTTTTTATTGGTTTTTGTAAATTTCATTAATATAGGTCATTTTTATCTCGTTAGCAATAGTTTCATTTTGTCGTCCGTCTATCTACATCGAACTTTTTTGTTTACTGAGATAAATTCATAATTCTTTTTGTGTTGGATAGGTATTGATGAAATAATATGATGTGCGCTTTCCGAATCTCTCTAAAGCTGTAATTATACCCTCTAGCGGTGGAAAAATTTGACAATTCAAAAATTTCAAACGAATATTGCAAACGATGTATTTATGCTAGAAATTTGAAATTTTGGTGGTGGAATGGGAAGGTCACGAAGTTTACGTTGCCGACAATGAGTTGACCCCTTAGACTAAGAGGAGGTGAAAAAACACAACTTTTTAGTTTTTGCAGATAATTGTGTGCTTTTAGAAATAAATTAAAAATTCTTTTTGAATTGGATAGGAATTGATAAAATATTATGATTCACACTTTTCACTGTAACTGTGCCCTCTAACGGTGGAAAAATTTGTAAATTCCAAAATTTCAAACAAATATTGTGAACGACGTATTTAAGCTAGAAATTTTAAATTTTGGTGGTGGAATATGAGCGTCATGATGTTTTCACTGGCAACAATGAATTGGCCTCTTAGACCCAGGAAGGGTGGTAAAACGCAATTATTTTTTATCGTATAATTGTTTGTAATGAGAGATAATGAAAAAATCGTTTTAGGGTTAGATAGGAATTGATAAAATATCATGATTCGCACTTTCGGAATCTTTCGAATACAATAAATGCGTCCTCTAACGGTGAAATTTATTGAAAATTCCATAATTTCTAATGAATATTGCTATGATGTGTTAATGATTGAAATATGAAATTTTGATGATGAAATGTGAACGTCATGAAGTTTCCATTGGAAACAATGAAGATGATAATTATGAAACTCTTTCTTAATTTGATTGGTCCTAATGAAATATTATAATTCGCATTTTTCAAATACTTAATAAATATCTTTACAAATCACTGAAATAATGAAACGGCAGAGGTGTTATCCAGTTTTAAAAATAATATGCAAAGAACAGATTACTTGAAAAATTAGTGGTAGGTTTTAAGAGTTATTTAATAGCAATGATCTACCCACGATTCTGACAAAGGTGTGAGAAATGCAACTTTATACATTTAAGAATTTGAAATCGAATAATTTTATGTCGTATAATTATTAATGAAATAATAATATAGTATTAATGAAATACTACTTGCATTTTTTCCATCATCCGCTACCTCAAATCAAAACTTTTAAGGAATGAAGCATTTGGTAAAGGGAAAAATCCATTCTCTTTGAAAACGAGATTCTCGTATGCGCCATGGGCGATATTGATTTATCTGTGTATAATTCCAAAAGTCTTATAATATAAATGACGTAGCTGTCTAATATCAAACAATGACACCACGCTTCGACTAACACGTGTTCCACCAACGCGATTCTTCTAGTTAACTATTATATCTTCTAGTTAACTGATTATCAAAAATAATATTCATATTTTTAGTAACAGCATGAGAAAATTGAAACTGCTTTCATAATTGTAGAGGTCATTTCGACTACACACTATATGACCCCTACATTTTGTTCACTTATGCCCCTTGGACCTTTAAACCCGTTACTGCAAAAAACGGCTAAAATGTAGTTTCAATTCATGATACGTATAAATGACTGTGGAGTAATGAAGATTGAAAATTGGCAATTGATGGTTATAAAAATTGCTGTTGAGTAATAAAGATTGAAAATTGGCAATTGATGGTTATAAAAATTGCTGTTGAGTAATGAAGATGACTAACCCTATGTTTACAAGCGCCGCGAAATGTTATAATCTTTTAACCATCCAGGGAGAATTTAATCCATTTGCATTGTCATCAATCAGCGACAATTAAAGTGTCCTTTATTGTTTGCAAATATATTACGTATTGTAGATGATTAAAACACTAACTCGTGTGTGAAAATGTGAAAAATCGTTTTCGAAGTGCTAAAATTACAAATAAGTAAGGTATCCAAAAAGTCTTCTTATGTGGCAATAACATAAAGGATCATAGAAAAGTAATTGGGAAATCATGTTAAATGGAAATGACCAGTCATATTAAGCAAAAATTTGTCCTACTTGAAAAAACGTGTTAAACTGAAATCACGTTGGTGGAAAACGTGTTAATCGGAGCGTGGTGTCATTGTTTGATATTACACAGCTACGTCGTCTATTTAATTAGACTTTTGGAATTATACACTGATAAAATTTTATTTAATGATTAATAATTTAGATCGAAACGAAATAGAAATCAGTTTAAAGAGCAGTTAGCAATTAAATGGAAATAGCGCTTGATATTTCTGAATTGTCAGAATAAGAAATTTATCTTAAAGAAGAAATTGAACAAATAAAATCTAATTACGAAGGTAGACAACATGCTGAAATTGTTGTCGAAGAGCAAGAAAAAAGACAGCGAGAGATATCGAAAAGAAATTCGAGGAAAGGAACTAACGTAGAAGGAGTGCAAAAATAACGGAGGGAAAAGGAAAAGGAAAAATAAGAAAGCACGAAATAAGGAGGAGCGAGAGAAACCTCTTCGCCAACTCTCAGAACAAATATGTTCTGTGTCGGCGTGTCCATGGAGATGTAACGTGGGAATAATTACGTCATTTCGGGACCAATCAAATCAGCAACCAGCGCCAGAGCTTTCTGGGCCGAAGTCACATTCCAAGAGATTCCGGTAATTGGCGACTTCCAGTGAAGCCACCAGCTATCCAGTCACCCGAAGACGTCCAAGAGGCCGTCGGATCTGTGGAAGGAGAGATGGCGCCGACTCGTGCTTCCCCTATCCGCGGAGACTCGTCACAACAGGAATTAGGCCTTGCTGTCCTCGAGGATTCCCTGTCAACAATCAGCAACTACTGCTCTTTCAATTATTGCGTCCCTGAGCTTGCGACGTGGGCCACGAGGAAAGGGGAGGATGAGCGCAAAGGGGGTTCCGTGGAGCAACGCCGCGTGACACTGCTGGCTTGCCACAACTGCAACGTCCCCACTCCATGATGCCCGCCCTCCCTCTTACCCTTACGCCATCAGATCGGTCTGCTGCGTCGACGACTCTGTGGCTGTGAGGAGCAAGCTTCTATTGATTTACCGAGTTTCTTCTTAAGGATGTTTCTGCTTCCCACTTACTTTGAGGGGAAAGGTGTCTACGAAATGTCTTCTGCAGATATCTGAAGAAATTTCTTTTCTATTTCTTGCTTCAGTATTTTCCCCCTTCCGTTTTTTACAGTGGCAGGTGCATCGTACGGAGCTTAATCTTTTCCAATTAAAGGCCCCATCACCCATTCTTCAGTATTACTGAGTAAGCATTTTTATACATGGTTGTCGAAGCATCCAAACTTTGCTTTGTGTCCATTAGCTGCCACAGTTCATTTACTTTCGTGTTTTTTTTTCTCCCTTTCTAAATGATATTTAGCGACAGCTCATTAATTATCGCATTTTGGTGTTCATGCTTCACTCTGCTTAAATCTGGGGCTTAAAATTAATACCAATGAAATGCATTATAACAATTGCACTTCCCACAAATATCCGTCTTCTTTCATTGATCAATATGTTACAATAGAAATGCGCCTACGCCGCGGCATTTATAGATACACTCATCAATTTATTATAGAATTGAATCAAAAACAATATTGATCTAAGTCAGTGTCATGGAGATGAGTGTAATGGGAAGGCTATGGGGAAACTATAAGTAAGTCTCATAGTTCATTGGTTGATTCACTGGTGGTTTACAGCTCATTGCCTGTGATCTATGAGAACTATCGAAGCAATTGCGCAGTCTCAGAGTCTCTCTGTAAACGGTCAACTTAACAGGTCAAGTTGCAGATAATGAAGGGTTCAGTGTCCAGCGTAAAATAATGAGCAAAACCATCTATTATTGGGCTCATTGCTCAAAGTAATACGACAAATTAAGAAGGACGGATTCGCATTCCGAGAAGAACGTAGTAATTGTCTGATGGTAATTGAGGAATCATCTTTCAAAAAATTTGTTTTTTAGCAAACTCTACATCATGCTATTACACTGGGCAGGAAATTTTCATAAAAGTCATGCCTCTGAGATAAAAGTAGCCATTTCTTAAAAATTTCAATGTGCTGAACACGAATATGACAATGAACATTCAAAATTGGCTACGATTTCTGAGAAATCCACAATAGTTTCTTATATAATAGAGTAATAAGTACATGTGATATGTTTCGGTAAAACTCCTTTTCTACTTCCGACGTCGCTTTGCCCGTCGCTTGTACAGCTGCTCAGGATCATCTCTGGCGAGCGTCCAACCATAGTCAGCCAACATTGAAGTGGACCAATTTCCCTGGTATCGTTTCTCCATCGTTGCAATGTCCTGGTGAAAACGTTCACAGTGTTCATCGCTAACCATGCCGCAGTTGTCGGGGAAGAAATCTAACTGGGAATGGAGAAAGTGGATCTTTAAGGACATTTTCTCGTCACCCTGAGGCAGGTTGCTGAAAACTGGTTGGTCTCTAAACAACTAGAGAATCTGAGGACCCACAAAAATTCCCTCTTTAATTTTCGCTTCGCTGGGTCTGGGGAATTTGTCAGCCAAGTACTTGAAAGCTGGTTTAGTCCGGTCCACGGCTTTTACGAAGTTTATCATCATACCGGGTTTGATGTGTATTGACGGTAGCAGGATTTTGTGCGTTTCTGCCAGTGCTGGGTGCTCCACATTCTTCTCTCCGACCTTCAGAGATTTCCTCTGAGAACAGTTTCTCTTCACGTAGTGCAAAGTCTTTGCTCGGCTGTCCCATTCACGTAAGAAACAGCACTACTTCGCATATCCCAGATGCAGACCTATCAACAGAGCCACTACCTTCAAGTCACAGCAGATATGCCATCCATACTTGCTGTATTGAAGACAGTTCAGCAGCTCTTTAGGTTCTCGCAGGTTTCTTTCATGTCCGACCGGAATGGATGGAAGTCGATTTCCATTATGCAGCAACACAACCTTGAGACTCAGTTTCAAGGAGTCTATGAATAGTCGCCATTCTTGAGGGTCATGTTTGATTCCGAGGGCATTCATCAGACCATCTATATCGGAGCAGAACACAAGATCATCTTCCTTTCTGAAGTACTGTTTATGACGAGTTCTAAACGAAGTCACTCGGGCATTTTCCTTGAGAAGATTCCATTGTTTAAGTCTTGATCGAAGTAATTCTGCTTTGGCCTTGGACAGCTCCAGATCGCGAACAAGAACGTTCATTTCTTCTTCGGTAAGAATGTGTGGAACAGATGACGCAATGTGGCAGACATATGGATCATCATTAGACACTCAGGCTGCGGAGAACCCGACGCCCATTCGCCTCCTTCCTCATCGTCTGAATCGATGGAAAATTCTATTGGAGGTTCGGGAACGGAAAGGACTTCGCCATGCGAAACTGGTCGGAGAGCAGATTGTATATTCGGGTATGCTGTTGTCTACTTCTTCTTTTTTCCTTGTGATGCCTCAAGAAACAAGTGGAACCATGCAGAAGTAGTAGTCATTTGCGTGATTGCTTGACTCTCTCCAAACCACAGGAAGAGCAAACGGCATCGCCACTTTTTCGACTTTCAGCCACTTCGGAATATTTCTTGCAAACGTACCGCAGCATGTGTTTGGGACCCAGGTCTTATCCAGTCCCCGATCTTGCATTCAAAATAAAACTCATACGTCGATTTCACTATTGGAGTGATGACCCTTTTCTGGCTTGCAAACGTCACTTCCCCGCAAATATAACAAAATGTATCTGCACTATTAACACGGTTACGAATCGTCACTACTGCTGGATTAAAACTGCAATGATCACTTGTATTTTATTTATGACTCAGGGGTAAATGAGAGTCGCTCAAAAGATTTGCTCACTCTACGAGACGTCGCTTACAACTAACGATTGCATCAATCTTTTACCTGCGATCGTAAAGCCGCGATGTCATGACTCAAGTACATTGCATCACACAATGATGCAATACCTGAGGGAGTTGTGTATATGGCGGGCTGATGCAATACAACGCAATATGTTGCAATCTGGAGTTTAAAATAGTGTTGAGAAATGGTTACCTGTGTACTCAATGCATACTGAGTCATCTATACATGACCATCTATGTCTCTCCTAGACAAGAGCCATCGACAAATTTTATTTTCATTTTCGTGTTCAGCACCTCGAAATTAGTAAAGATTGGATATTTTCATTTCAAAGCCTTTTTGTATGTTGCCCAGTGTTATTGTGTTGCCCAGAGCTCGAGAGCTAGGCAAGCAACTTTGAAAAATGTACTCAAAAAGAAATTACATTACTTATTTTTTTTTGGCATTAAATTCCTGGTTTCAATACTTTCTGATTATTGTGTAAAATGTATATTATCGTTATAGCATCATCGGCCAAGAACTATTAGTTAAACTCTCACCGTTCTGTTCTTTCATTGTCCGAAATATTCCGTGACAGTCAGAGGCAGTTGAATTTTCGGTTTTCTTACCGCTACTGGGGACATACATCTCTTCCTCTCTCTGCCTTACTCTCTCATCGACCCCCCCCCCCCGATAGTGGACCACCTTGACGTGGTGGGGGGACTTAGTGGTGCCTCTGTGAAGTAGGGTCACTGCTCGTTGTTTCCTCATTTGCACGATGGGATGTAACCTTTGGTGGCAGAGCTTGTTGGGGGCCTGCAGACTGGTAAGAGAGCCTCCAGACTTGTGGGCTTACTGACTTGACTCAGGGAAGCTTTAGGTTGCAGCCCCGATAGAGGGGCTGTGGCTGAGAGTTCTGCTGACTGGTGTTGGGGGCACCGGTCAAGCCGACTCATCGGTTCAGCCTCAGTGAAGTTGGGGTGCAGACTGCTTCTGGGGGCAGTGGGTGCGTGGCGCTATGGAAAGGACGAAGTTGAGGGCTTGCGACTGGAAGCATTAACTTGTTGACAGGCTCATCGATGGAAAAGCCAAACGAAGAGTATCCACCCCGGGATCCGAGTCAACTTGAATCTATATAACCATTTTTGTGGCTAACCTAGGAAAAGATTAAATTTAGGTTTTGACCGATGGATGAACCTTCCTTCAATAGGATTGTTCGCCATAGTTAGCCGTGGATGAGCTGTGTCCTTGTGGCACTGTCTTGCCCCGGCATAGGTAGTGGTGATCATGACATTCTCCCCATAGATGGTGTGCAGCGATACGCTGCGGTACATCTGGGACTTGCCTTTATTTAATGTTAATGTTACTCTCTCATCAGGCGTCAACTTGGATTCTCAATTCGAGTCCCAGCTGGGTCAGCGTTGAGATTTATCTCCGCAAAATTCCCCGCCCTGCCCACGGTTAGTAGGTGACACCGATGGGCTTGGAAAGGCCACCGTCCGTCGGATGGGACGTTAAGCCGTGGCCCCGTGTGCGGAAGAGACATACCCTGTGCACGTTAAAGAACACGCTGGATGGCCTTGACGGGGGGCTACCATCTGTCTCCCAACAGCTGTTCCAGTGGGTCCCCTCCCCCAACCTTCTCTGAGCCTTCGGGGTCCATGTGACCTGGCCATTTAGCCCATGTGTTGCAAAAAAGTGCCGCTCAGAGGTAAAACAACCCAACCCAACCTTGGATTTTCAATATCCTTGTTTGTGGCGACCCAGGACGAAGATTATAGTTAGGTTTTGGCGAGTGCTGTAATTTGCTCCTATAGTACTCTTCAGCCCCGATGGTGGATAGTGGTAAACGTGGCATCTCCCGAGAGATGTAGTGCAGTCTTGAATTGCGGAGCATCTGGGTTTTGTCATAAATTATATATTACTCTCTCATCTCCAGTCATATAAGAGCTTCAAAAGGAAGTTCGTGTTTGCTTCTTGACCCTCGCTGGAGTCATGGTAGCGCATGAATAATACGAAACGCAAACGAGGTTGTGAAAATGTATTTAAATGATGAAAGTTAATGTCATTTTTAACTTTTATACCGTTTTACATGTTTTAAAATATTTTTATTTGTTAAAAATATTTTTGTTTCATTGGGGATAGGCAAACTTAGGGATAGGCTAACAGTGCTTTCAGTGTTTATGTAGACCGACGGCCACGAGTATAAATACTTCCTACTGATAGAGACTTGGGCAAAGACTCCTTAACCATGAAACAGAATTTTCTTTAAATATTCCCTTTTCTCCTAAAAAATTTAACAACCCAATCAAAAACAGATTTATTTACTTGCCAATTTCAAAATAATAGTAAAATAAATATTTAAATACAAATGAATGAAATAATCTAAGCAAAGGAAAAACTGTGTTCTTCGAAAAAAACCTAGGCAGTGTAGGCAACTGATGCTTTATTGAGTCTAATGAGAGATCATTTCTCCTTATTTTGAAATTTCTCAGAATCCCACCCGAACTCTCAAGTTCTCTTTGAAATTTCAATTTCCTCTCAACGTCAATAAAACACTCAATAATTTTTCAAATAGTGTAGAATGGAAGACTTGATTATTACGCCTAACATCAACATTAACTTCCTATGCACATTATTATTATTTAACAACTACACGTTCAAGCGGTGAAACTCTTTCCAGGGGCTACTTAAGTGGCCAGACTGTAACAAGGTTTCAGAACATCCTCCTAGAAGAACAATGCTGGCTAATTGAAATGTAATTAATAAAGTTAAAAACGTTGAGTCCAAAACGTCTTCATAATATCAGACTAATGAACTAGACATTTAATAATTGAATAAATATTATCTAATCTTCAATAACATAGCATTCTTCCTTGTCAGATATTTATCCATCCGAAATATGTCTGTGAAGTAAGGATTAAATGGATTCATTCCAAGCATTCACCGAAATTGAATACTTAAAGTCTTCCCAATTTCAAAATACACAACGAGACACTTAGTACCTAAATAGTGATTAAAGAGCACTCTAACTCCCAGCATGACAGATGCTGCTCTCAAGGATTAATAGTCCTGTCTTTCTATTTAAGAGCTATGAAAAAAGGTGTCCAATCAGTCTAGCAATGCAAATCGCAAATGTGTTGAAAATTTAATTTTATAGCATCAATCACAGACTAAATAAAACTTCTTTAGTTTAGAAATTTCCTTATAATTCTTGTTTGTATCTAATAATATTACTTTCTGCATGTTTGATATTAACTAATGATTAATGTTTAACTCTGCAAGATAGTTTTTCAATTTATTTGTAACCAAACCATTTATAGATATCACTATTGGAATGATTCCAATGGATTTTAGATCAAGTAGTTGTTGCAATTCATATTTTACCTCTTCATATATTTTAATTTTCCCCCTTCTACTCTATGTAAATTATCATCAAGAAGTACTGAAAAAACTATTACAATAGCTGTTTTTTGCTGTAAGTTAATATGAACTATATATGGTCGATTATTAGTAAGCGTGTTTTACAGATATTTACTGGTAGTGCTTACTTTCCCAATGAAAATATTGCTAAAGCTGCTTTTGATATACTAGTCAAAAAAGTTTTTGAACAATATAAATTTTCAGCAGATGCTACTATTTTGCAGGCTGAATTGTTTGCAATATATATATATATACAAGATAATTTCTTAGATTGAAATAAATTTACTTAATGAAAATGTGGTGTTGTTAACGGGTTGCAAAGCAGCATTTTTGGCCTAACGAAACGATATTGATAATAATAATCAGTATAAATTCATCATCTTCAAGCAACCATGAACTACGGAGGTCCAACCAGACCGTGCGATTTAGTTCTTCAAACATATCTGTCCTGAATTAATCTACTGCATCTGGCCACTGCACATCAAATCTAACAAGATCCTGTTTCACATTGTCTACCCACCGCATCCACGGTCTCCCCCTATTTCTGAGGCCTATAGGCACAGTGTTCATAACCCTATTCGCTAATCTATAATTATCCATACGGGCAACATGGCCAAACCAGCGGAGTCTCTCTCTGCACAATGTACTACTCAGAGAAGATTGACGATTCCTTTGGCTAACCTCTTCATTACTTACAAAGTTGAAATACCTAATATCCAAGATACTGCGTAAAGCATCTAGAATCAAAAGCATCAAGATTTCTGTTTTCTTGTTTACAAAGCGTCCAAGTTTCACTACCATAACTAACCCTAGAAAAAACCAAACTATTATACAATCTACTTTTAGTTTTTAGATGTATACGCCTATTTCTCCACACTCTCCATAGATTCTTTAAAGTCCCGGCAGCAATCCTTATTCGTCTGTTAATCTCATGCCGCACATCACCAGTATCTGTTACATAGCTCCGAAGATAATTAAATTGTGACACCTGCTCAAGACTGCAACCATTTAGATTAACTGAATCATAGCCTGCCTGACCAATTTTCATCACTTTAGCTTTATCTCTACCTTTCTTGATGATAATTTACATAGAGTGAAAGGGGGAAAATTAAAATATATGAAGAGGAAAAAATTGAATTTATAACCAAACTTACTCTACTACTAGTATCAGCAACAGCTTGAATGAAAGAGTTCATCTCATCAACATAATTTGCCAAAAGGTCTAAATCATCAGCATAATCTAAATCAGAAATGTTCGTAGCTCCAGCCCATTTAAGGCCAAAATCTTTCCCTTGCAGTGAATTTCCCATAACATAATCAATAACCCAACAAAAGAGAAAAGGAGACAAAATGCACCATTGTCGAACACCAGAAGCAATGCTAAATCGATTGCTACAAGCCTTACCAACTCTCACACACGACTAAGTGTTATTATAGAGAGCTTTCATTATGTTAACTAACTTGTCTGGTATGCCATATGATCTCACAACCAACCATAAATTTTGACGACGAACAGAGTCGAAAGCCTTTTTGAAATCAACAAAGGTAGTAACCAAAAGTTTCTGAAACTCTAAATATTTCACAAGAATCTGCCAAAGTGAAAATATTTGATCCACACATCCCCTACCAATTCTGAATCCACATTGCTCATCACACAATTGCCTGTCAACTAGATTCTATATTATATTGAGCACAATCATGAAAAGAACTTTACCTGGAACAGAGAGTAGGCTGATACCCCTATAGTTATCACAAGAACTGCGATCACCTTTTTTAAAAACAGAGATAATAATAACTCTGGTAAAATCCTTAGGGACCATTCCTTTATCATAAAAGATATTCAAAATTTCGGTCATCCATGTGGTAACCGAAACATTCCCAGCTCTGAGCATTTCTGTAGTATTTCATCTACCCCTGGGGATTTATGAAGTTTAAGTTTAGAAACAGCCAGAATAACTTCAGACTGTGCTATAGGGCCAGCATTAAAGCCACCAATGCATCTATCATCATTGCAAACAATAGGAATAGAACTAGCCACATTGTTTAGAACATCACTAAAATGCTCAGCCCACCTAGCCATGACAGAATCCTCACCGTCTATAACCTTACTTTGTTTATTCTTCAATCCGTACATACCTGTCCGTTTTCTATCAAACAAATCATTAAATATCTGGTACAGCTCTCTGCTGTTTAAATGCTTCCTCAGCTTTGTCAGCCAAGCCATCAAACCAATCTTAACCATCTTATCAGCAGTTAATTGATCCTTTACACGTTTATTAAGCTCTCTGTAATGCTTTCTATTAGGATTGATAGGGTATTCATTAACGACATTCCTACAGTTCTTTCTTTCTGAAATAAGCTCAAGTGGCTTATCACTCAAAAAAATTTGCCCCTTCTGCTCCCTTTTTCCTAAAAGAGTACTGTTAGTTTCAAGAAAAGTCTGTTTAAAACGTCCCATTCTTCTTCAACTTCAGTAGTAAGCAAACCATGATTGCCATAATGATTAAGTAACCTATCATGGTAAGCTATGGCTATAACTTAGTCTTTCAGAGCTTCAGAATTAAAGGTAAAATTTTTCACCTTAGCACAATACTTCTTAACTTTAAGTTTCAAGACAGTTTTAACAAGGTAATGGTCAGATCCAATTTCAGCTACCCTATATGACATGGTATTACTAACAGTAGTAGCTCATTTGCTGTTAATTAATATATAATCAATCATATTCTTTTGCAGCCCATCAGATGAAACCCATGTTTACTAACGTATGTCACGGTGCTTGTAATAAGTATTAGTTATTCTGAAACCATTGAGTTTACTTAACTGTAGGAGACGTTGCCCATTGCCATTGCAGCTACCAATACCAAAAGGGCCTATTACTCCTCCCCAAAGGTCAGAGTCAGTACCAACTTTGGCATTGAAGTCACCTAGAACAAGGGTAATATCTCCTTTCTTGACAGAATTCAAAATATCCTGAAGTTGTTCATAAAACCTATCCTTTCCATCCTCATCGGCATCCTCAGTGGGGGCATAACAGCAGATAACATTCAAGTCTTTAACGCTTCTCTGAAATTTTTCTGTAAGAAACCTTTCATTAATGTACTCATATCCTAGAAGAGCATCACTAGCATGTCTGCTGAGAAGCAGATCCACGCCTTGGTGATGCTTATTGTCTTCCCTCCCTGAAAAGAGGAATTTAATATTGTTTTTAAGAATCTGACCTTTATCTATCCATCTTGTCTCTTGCAAGCCGAGAATATCTAAATTATAACGGTGGACTTCTTGTGTCAGGACATCAAGAGAATATGCTCTGTGCGGAGTCCTTACATTCCATCTATCTATGGAGAGAAAATGGTAAGTGTGATGTTTAAAGAAACTATGTTCATTGAGAGAGGGAATGCCGACAATATGAAACAGCCCCCTAATCGCAGGCATGGGGCAAAGACCAGTTCCC
This sequence comes from Ryuthela nishihirai, assembly GCA_038380435.1. Lineage (NCBI taxonomy): Eukaryota > Metazoa > Arthropoda > Arachnida > Araneae > Heptathelidae > Ryuthela > Ryuthela nishihirai. The sequence continues at coordinate 115,072,339 of JAWZYU010000004.1, forward strand.
TCACTACTAAAGGCTAAACCATCTACACTGGAAGACTTCCTCCAATGTAGGATTTGACGATGCCCGTAGAAGCAAGAGTTCAGGTGCCTACGATGACTTCTGTTTAGGATTATCCATTAGCTGATAAAACATATCCTGTGAATCTATTCACTTGGGGCTGTCAACCCACAAACAAACAGAAAACACAGCGGAAGATTCTCCCTCTACAGAAGCCCACCAGTGCAGCAAATTCAGGATCCATAATCAAGTTCAGAGCCTTATTTCAGTTCAGTCCAGTAGGTTTATATGATAAGCACCAGGATCCTGTGTGGTTTACCACTCCTCAGCAGGGTAGAAAAAAAAAAAGGAAACGTAGCCATAGTCGTCCAGATCACTAGGTCACACTGATCTTTCACTTCCACAACAGAGTATGTATTTTGAAAGGTACTAACGACCTGCACCACGATAAGACAGGATCGAACATTTTTTTCAAGGGTAGGCCTGGCCGGTTCTATGCATCATCACTGGTGGATAGCTCTCCTTCCAGTAACTACCTAGCTACCATTACGGACTAGATATTTTTAAAACCTACACTAAATCTGCTATAAAATGTAATCATATATTTCTTCAATGGTTGCCTAGCCACTGTGGAGTGGCAGGCAATGAGAATGTGGACAAAACTGGCCAATAATAAATAAATAATAAATACCCCCTCAAGCAGCTGCTTGCCACAGAGGCAAGGATGTTATTAATTTAAAAGTATCTACAACTTTGCTTTCATTTCTCATATGTCTTAAAAGGTAAATTAAAGGAAAAAAAATCAAGAACTTAATACGTATTTCAAATTTCATGTTATTATTAATAGTAACTTTAGATATTCTCTTGATGAAAACACTTCATTTTTTTACGCAATTTAATTTCAGTAGGCAAGGTATTAGTAAAATTATATAAGCTTGCGTGTAGGTACTGCTGCATTAATTACCTACCTTTATAAAATGAAGAAAACCCATTCCGATTTCTGTAACATCTGTCAAGTTAAAGAGACTGTTTTCCATGTGTTGCTAAATTCTGAAAAGTATGATGAACACGGAATTTTTTTTTTCTGAAGCCCTTTAGTTAAAATGCAATCTAACTGAATTTACACTACAAAATATTTCGAATCCCGATAATTCTCCTAAATTGGTTAACTAACAAATTGTAATTGATGAGTATAAATTTCGATTTCGATTACTTTTTAACGCCTCTGGAATCTAAATATATTATTCTGCCACAGAACATTCCTTAATTTTCTTACTTGGCATAACTAAGTCGTATATACAGGGTGTACCTAAAACAAATGAGCGAGAAAATTTGGCCACTCGTTTCAGGTAATATTTCGTTTCGGAAACGAATACACTGCAACACGGGTAGCGGGTCAAAGATCGCTTTCAGTGTGAGAGATCCTTAGGTTAATAGACCGTATTTTAAGGCATGGAAGGAGAGAGTTAGATCTCAATGACGGAGGTCATATGGGCTATGTTTTTACCTTTGGACCATGTTTTTACTGACGGACGGGAAAAGAATTCACAATCTGAAAAGTCCTGCGAAATAAAAAATATTTTGAAACATAAAATGGGGATCACACATCTTATTCTGAATAATAATTATCAGCGTAATTTATTTGGAAATACTTTCCCATTCAGAAAACTAAATGAAACAGACCACATAATAAATTTATAACTTCCTCGTACATTTCTCTTCTTAACCACGTTTTATTGACGGATGCCAAAAGAATTTATAATCTGAGAATTAAATGAAGCAGACCACAAATAAATATTTTTTCCACGGGAATTACACTCTTTGCTCTGAGCAACAGTTATCACCGTAATTCTGAAAACACTTTTAGGAATAAACTTTCTCAATCTGCGAACGAAATGAAATTATGCAATAAACATTATTTCTTCCAAGCATATCCCTTTGCTCTGTATAATAATTAGTGGTGTGATTCTGAAAACACTTTTAGGAATAAACTTTCTCAATCTGCGAACGAAATGAAATTATGCAATAAACATTATTTCTTCCAAGCATATCCCTTTGCTCTGTATAATAATTAGTGGTGTGATTCTGAAAACACTTTTAGGAATAAACTTTCCCAATCTGTGATTTAAATGAAGCAGGCCACGCAATAAATTTATAACCTCCTCGCACATTTTTCTTCTGAACCACATTTTATTGATGGATTGACGGACGAATTTACAATCCGAAAAGTCCTGTGAAATAAATTTTATTTCTTCCAAAAGAGGATTTACACAATCTTAGCTCTAAATAATAATTTATTTGTAATACATTTTCTCAAATTGTGAAATACAAAGTTCTCACATCTTATTAAAGCTGTCGCTTAATACCTACGGGGGAAAACGATTCAAAAATATCAATGAAAAAGGGGCAGGAATCGTGTTCAAAATGTATTTGTTAAAAAGTATGGGTTTTGATCCAAAGAAAAATTTACATCACGTTTTAAAAAAAATGTTTGTATTTTAAACATCTACAAAAATCCTAGAAGTTTAGCATGCAGTGTTTTAGATCAGTTACCTTTTTGGAATTTTATCGTCGTGCTCTCTTGTTGACAAAGTTCAGGGTATATTCTTATCAGTACGTTGGCAAGGGGTGACACGAGGGTTCACAGATTGAACTCTAGTACCTCTCTTTCTCTCTTTGCACTATTTGGCAAGACTATGCATGACATCGTGTTCTGTATCATTCTTTGCAGGAGTTTTACACAAATCACCATAAAACATTTTACCGAGAGATGTTTCTTATTTGCATACGTTTAATTTCACAGTGAAATCCACAGTTCAGGCATGTGAGAATTCCTAAAGTGGAAGGAATGCATGACTCCGAAGGTTCCTGAATGCATGACTGTATGAGTTGAAGGAGAGTGTTCAGTTGACAAAAACTAAGATAGGTTAAGATCACATCTTTTCAAAGAGACCTTGGAAAGAAAGAATCGGACACGTCGCCTGTTCAGAAGGACTACGTGATGAAATTCGGATATAATTATTTGACTTGTCGCCTTCTACAAGTTGACGCGGAAGAACGATAATTGGAAAAATGCATTCATACGTATTTATTAAGATCAGAAAACTGTTCGGTGGAAAAGGTTTGAAAATATGCACATACCGGATTTTACTAGAAAAAAATAAGGGCGGAATTTTTGTGAGATAGTGGCTTGAAACAGTCATACGGAAAATACATCCAGCTGCGTTCATTAAGACCACAAACTGATTTCATGCTAAAACTGAAAATATCTTCTTTCACGCCAGATTTCAGTTTACTTTGAAAACTAAGGTTAAAAATTTATCTGAGCTAGTGACTTGAAACGTAAAGATTGAATAACTCATTTTCCATTAGAATATACTATTATGTCACAAGAAAGAGTCGGAAGAAGTATGTTTGAAAGAAAATTCATTCAATTGCATATATTACGATCAGAAGAGTAATTTAGCGGACAAATTTTAAACAAGAAACGGAAAACATGTTCTTATTTCAAATAAAATTTTATCTTACCTAAAAAAGAAGAATAAAATTTCAATAAGATACAAAATTAAAATGAACAAAAATTACCGTAAGGAAAGATTTTCACTTCCATAGAGATAACATAGAATTCACGTTTCAGCGTGCAAAACACGCGTTCGAGAGGAAATGTTTTTGAACATGAAACTTATTTTGGGCTCAGATTTAAACACGTGTTTTTAATTCATACACATTTTTCGTTTAGTGTGCAAAAATAAAGACAAAATTCATGCAAGATAGAAATATTAAACGATCAATTTTACTCCCCATAGGGATAACATGTGATTTGTGTTTTAGTGTACAAATTTTGCATTGCATACAAAAAATTTTGAACATAAAATTGTTTTGATGATTATTTTAGAAACACAAAACTGAAAATGTGTACTTAATTTAAACGAAATTTTGGTTTCGTTGGTAAAATACAGAAATGGAAAATGAAAATCAAAGGGTACAAATATTAAGTTATGTAAAGGTTTGACTTATATTATTATTCATACATCATTATTATCATTGAAAATGTGACTAATGTAGATTTCTGAGAAAAGGAAAAACGCAGACTTTTATTTTTCTCTATAACTTGTCTTTCTTTTATGGGAAACAGACGATTTTTTTTAGCTTCTGATACATCGGGGCTCTAGCAGCAGTTCACGCATCATAGATTCGAAAAGCCGAACTCATTTTTTAGGTGAGGCTCGAGGACCTATCGCCATGATTCTGAACCCTTTACAGTCCGACTTCGAGCTTAGACCGTAATGTAATAAGTTCGATTCCGCTCGAGATCTCGATCCTCGCACATATTTTTAAAACCTTCCTTCATCCCTCTATCGTCTGTATCTGTGCATTCTTTCTTCTGTCTTCATGTAAGGAAAGGAGAGTTGCAGGAGGAGAAGGGGTGAAAGGAGGGAGGAAACACGGACCCGAATCGGAGCAAAAGGAGCGAAGGAAACAGAAGCAGCAGATAGTAGGCTTAAGAAGACGAGGAGCAGAAGAAGCGCGGGATCAACACGAACAGCTACATTTGTGATCGGCATTTAGAGCTTGGTGGCGGCATTGAAACGGAAATGCAAAACGCCAAGTAGAGGTAACGGAAGAAAAGAAGCTTTCGATTGAGCAGGTCAGATCGATTGTGGGAAGAAGAATTGAGAGAATGAGATTTTTTCTCATTCTCTCAGTTCTTCTTCCCACAATCGATCTGACTTTTTCCGAAACAAAATACAGATGATATTAAACACTAGATCCATAAAGTCGAAAGAGGACAGGCAGAATTCATTCAATCAGCTCCTTTCATTTAAATCTTTTTCTCGCATTTTTTCCTGAAAAGGAAACTTTAAAAAAATGACTTAATGATTGACTTCATTGAACAAGTGCCTATTGCTTTGAAGCACTTTATTCTTCTTTACAGTTTAAAATCCTGCGCTGTCTGCTTCGCACACGAAATTGCTGCTTATTTAATTTGTATCCGTATTTTTGTTCATGCATTTAAACAATTAAAGCTGTGAAAATTTGGAACAAGGAAACTGGAATTAAATATTCGAGGAGAACGAGGTTTTTTATTGAATATTTTATTTAAGTTTCCCGAATGAATGAGGTCGATTTAACAGGGTCTGATTTTAAAGCTTAAGGTTTCAGAATAATATTTATGATTTTCGTAACTTTCCATTTATTATAAAAGAGTCAAATTTTGTTCTTAAATTTATAAGTGCATTATTTTGTGAATGAGGCGGGATTTTTCTCGGAAATAACGATTTTTCTCGATTTAAGATTGTAATCTTATTGGCATTTCTGCAATAACAAATTTTTGCAATTAAGATACAAGTAACCAATTTCGAGGTAGCTTTTGAAACAAGTTCCAAGACTGATTTTTTGATACCGAATATAATGTCAAAGTTATAACAGGAACAAGGAGCAAAAGCTTCCCTAGCACTTCAGAACACTTAGTTTCATTGTCATTGGCGCTTGTTTCGCCAGGGATCATGAAAGAAGGAGACGAAAAAGCTTTTCGGTATCCGATTGCTATATAATGCAGCTGTTTAACATTGCATTAGAAAATGGATTGTCACGGTCTAGAAACACGGAAAAAGATTGATTAGCACAGAAATCGGATATACAAAATTGTTTTCTCTTATAGCTTGGATGGCAGTTTCGTTGACAAGCAGTCTCTCTGGATTCGCAGAAGGGCTATTCAGCAAGTCATGGTGGAGATATTGCAATCAATTCTGGCTTTTGCACTGATGTTAAAGGAAAGCGAACAAAGGAACCAGTTGATTGACTTTTTTGTTAGTCACAAAGATTAAACGTTTAGATCCGAAAACAGTTTTTCTATTCGGAATAGATGAAGCTTAATGCTGTTATGTTTAATAAATATAATATTGTCTTAGGGTATAGCTTCTTTATTTATTTTTTTTTCCTTCAGTCTTTATTATTTAACAAACAGGAACTCTGCAGAAAAACTAAAAGACAACAAAATAGAACTTGTATATTATCAATTATTTCTTTTTCCCAGAAAGTGCAAAGAACCTAAGAAAAACTCCATAACATGTAATTAGCACACTTAAAACGAAACTTTTAACTGAAAATGGGTCATTTTTAAAATGAAACCCAAAGCTACTAAAAGGTGAATTATTATATAATAATTAATATACTTCCTTAAAAATATAACTTGATAATTTCAAGTAGATTTACAAAAGATGAGGGCAGTGATGTGATAAAATGTGATGGGAAGGTTAGAAACCCTTCAACAATGGGCTTCCTGCTATCCCAATACGAGGGCAGTGTGGGAGAAAATACATTTGTTCCGTTGGCCGGAGAGGGTTGCATTCGGAGTGGCGCCAGGCTCGTCATCTGTAGTTCCCGGGTTCAAGACCTAAATGTGCCAGAGTTGAGATTTATCTCTGCTAAACCACGGACCCTGCTCTCTGTAGAACGAAACTGGACACAGATGAGCTTGGAAAGGCCGCCATCCGTCGGACGAAACGTAAGCAGTTGCTCCCGTGTGCCTGAGAGCCATAAACTGTGCAAGTTAAAGAACACGCTGGATGGCCTTGACTGGAGACTTCCATTTGTCTCGTAATAACATTTTCTGAGCCCTTGGAGTCCTTGTGGTCTGCCCATTGTATGCATGAAAGTGCCGCTCAGAAGTAAAACAACTCAACTGGAGCACATTTTTTAAGACCGACATAACTCAGTTATTCAGTGAGTCGTCGTAGGCATAATGAAGCTTCACTGAAATTTCGCATTGATACACAAAATCGATGACATTGTTTTATACTTTAAGTATTTTCATGGAACACCATCATTCTTCTCTCCTGTAGATGAGCAAAGCTTTGCAGATCCCTTGATGAAACAATAATTCTGTAACCAAGATCAATAAGAAAGAATAATAATTATAATTTTTAATAAAATTACACTCTATTCTTATGGTGTAAAATTAGCAGCATACAAATTCCTTTCTCACTCACAAGCAGTAAGATCTCAGAGAGAGACAAATTAACTATTATTTCAACATCTTTTTTTTTGCTTTTGCATCAATTCCGTGGGCATCTTAAACGATTAATGTAAGCAGGAGTTTTAAGAGCATTTTTTTTTAATTTTGTTTCGCTTATTAACGGATTTTGCGAGATTTTAACCTTGGTGTCAAAGTTTTGCATTTATAATCTGTTCCAGCCTTGAGCATATGTAATTAATGCGCCTTCCTACTTTAAAATTCCGAGAATGCGTCTAAAAAACCGTAACTGACAATCACAATTAATCTTCTGGGGCAAAAATTCTTCCATAAACATGCAGATTTTTTGTTCCTCTTATATCTTTTTCATTCGCTCAATCTGCATATTTTCTCTCTGCAGCTTTTATCAATGTGTGTTAAATACTTAAAATTCATTCTTGTTTAATTTTTATCTAAGTGTGTCCAAAATACATTCAAAAGCTAATATTCGCAGTGCTTTAATATTTAATAGACGTTTTATTTTGCTATTTCAAAGAATATTCAGCTGATTGCATGGAGAAAAAAAATCCCTTTCTATTTTCTTAAAATGTCGCGAGTTTAGTAACACAACTACGTTTGTTTCAAAAGGTGGCAGAGACATCGACGACGTTGTGTGTCATTCATTCGAGCCTGACCCCAAGCGGGTGGAAGAAAAAGTGTCCCGTGCTCCCTACGGAAACATTCGGGTTTCTGGAGACAGCCTGCGCACGGCGGCAGACAATAACCCACGTAACTGGGTGACACTAGCAGCAAACTACGTTAGTGAGTTCTCTCATCCTAGGGGTTGTCGTTGACAATATAATCTTCCGGTCTTGAGGTCGCAGAAGTGTTTTCTCGCTACAGGAGGAAGCCGGCCAAGAAAACCTTTTCTTTCCTTGTTTGACACTCTAAAGAGAATTTCTTTCTATTTCTCTTCTCAAGCACAATACATTTTTCGTGAACCCTTTTCAGAAGAAAAGAAATATAAACGATCCATTTCCAATTATGCCAAATCGGTGTGAATTGGTTAGGAATAGAGTAAAAAGAGCAATGATTCATTCGAACAACTTTTCGTCATTAAATATTAATCTGCGAAAGACACTTCAGCTAAAAGATGTTTATTGCGTTATTATTTGTATTAACCGTTAAATACAGGAATCAAGTGACATTTTAAGTTGATCATTTGTGGCTTCGCTGAAACCTGGTCATCCTACAGCTTCATATTTTCTTTTTAGTATGTCATAGGCCTGGCAGAAAGTAATCCATTCCTCGTGAGCAATCTGATGCTCGCGGAGCTCTTAAAAAGAATCGGGGATGGATCGTTTATTGGCGTTCGCAAGAAGGATCATAACACGAACCCTCGCTTGTTTTTGCCTACAGAGCTATATTTCGATATAGAAATACTAGAGAAATTCTTGCAACCAGTTGATAAAAACTAATGATATTTTATGTTATTGATTAACACCATGCCATACTTATATAATGATGTTTAAAAAAATGCTTAAAAAATTATTTTATCAAAGTATTGCGACAGGGCTCCATCTATGGGGGGAAAGGGTCTCACGGTCCCACCCCTTTCAGAATGCTAGTAAGGGTCTTGGAGGCAAAATGCTTTTAAATTCTACACATCTCACCCGTCCCATGGCCGAGTGGTTAGCGCGCTTGGCTACTGATCTAAGGGACCTGGGTTCGAGACTCCGGGTAAGGCATGGCTGTTTGTGTCGTATTTCTGCTGAGGGCCTGCCGTCCTCTCAGACCTTCTACTGTGGCATATAAACTGTCAGATCTCTGTGGTAAGCAGCTGCTTGAGGGTTTTTTTATTATTTATTTATATTTCACTCATTTTACAAGAAATTTTTCACACCTCTAAAGCGGAGAGGAAAATGTTGCATTGCGATGGAAAACCAGTCTCTAATTTTTTTTACAGGTTGATTGCGTCCCTTTGTTTTTTTCTAGTCCGATCTTGTATTACGATATGATAGTTGATACCCACTGGAATAAGCAGCTCAACTGCAAAGATTTCAATCATCGTTACACTACTTTTAGTTGGCTGATGAGATTGTCGAAATTAAACGGTCCTCTCTGAGTCTTAGGATCTCTTAATGGACTCCAAATCTGTCAAATTGTTAGTCATTGGATATTCCCTGCAGATAAGCTGAACTCCTCAAGCAAAATGTTAAACAATTTCAATCTTTTGTCACTGGAAAGCTCTGTAAATTCCAAAACAAGCTTTTCATGTTAAAATGATTCTAAAGGTAAGTTAAACTGTAATGTTCAATAGCAAAATTTAGTAATAAAAATTATCTTAGCTCACTCCGATACAATTTATAAACGAAACACATTTTCAGTTGAAGAAAAGCGTTGACTGTCTCTATCCAGATTTAGAACAGGTAATATCATTTAATGACACTGGTTAACAAGGTTTTTATAACATGACAATTGTAACTGCATTTAACTATTTTTCAGGTGCTGATTTCAGATGTGGCCTTAATAATATTGGTCATTTTCACTCCTATTAAGATCTTCCTATACCAACACCTCCAGGCATCTGGGAGGATACTAAACTATTTTACCTTTTGTGGCTGGCAACACTGATTACCAAGTGGGAGAAAACATGTAACAGTAACCTAACTTCAGACCGACATTCTTGTTTTCATTGTAGGAGGAACACGTGCTATACGTTGAAGAGTGAATTTTGGCGTTTAAATGGCAGAAAGTCAACGTTGCGGATGCGTTAATGTGGCAGATAAGTTTTGTTATGTGTGTGGAAATTATATTTTAAGGGGTCGTTCTTTGGCAAAGATTGTGAAGAAAGCTTTTAACTTGTATTTTGGACGTCATGTTGGAGATCAGGACAAAACATAGGTTCTACTTGTGTGCTGCATTTCGTGCTGTGCTGGCCTGAGCGAATGGTTGAAAAGTAACCTTCTGCATAAAAGAAACCAAAAACCTTCCATTCCATTGACACATGCTGTGGGAATGAAAGAAACTTATGAAAGCATGAAAAAAATACTCACCGTTATAAAATATGACCAGTTTAAGTGGACAATATATGGTGACCTAAAAGTTATATCTCTCTTGCTCGAGCTTCAAGACGGCTTCACAAAATTTTGCTGTTTTCTGTGTTTGTAGGACAGTAGAGCCAGAAAGGAACACTACAAAACAAAAGACTGGCCCAAAAGAGATCATTTCTTCCTGGAAAGAGTAATGTGAGGTATAAGCCTCCAATTGACCCTTCTGATGTTCTGCTTCCTCCACTGCCCATCAAACTGGGACTTATGAAAAACTTTGTAAAACTATGGACAAAACTGGTAAAGAGTTTTTACACTTGAAGGAAACATTTCCAAAACTAAGTGATGCCAAACAAAAAGAAGGGATCTTTGTTGGTCCTCAGAGATCAGGAAGCTACTGAATGATATTGTCTTCAAAGAAAAACTGAATATGAAGGAGCGTGCTGCATGGAAATTCTTCATGTCTGTGATCCAGAGTTTTCAGGGAATTAGAAAGAAGAAAACTTCCATCAGCTCATTCAAGATCTTCTCAAAAACTATGAAAATCTTGGCTGTCGAATGTCTTTGAAGACCCATTTCTTGCACTCGCATCTCGACTTCTTTTCAGGAGCTGTCAGTGATGAGCAAGGGAAAAGATTTCACTAGGATATTCGAACCATGGAGGAGAGATACCAAGCAGGTGGATCCAGGATACTACTGCTGGTTCTTGCAGAAAGAAGATACTGAGCACATAAAAGACAAAAATGAACTTCTTGAGTATAAAAGATCCTTACCCATGTTTTATTTTCCGCTTCAATATTATTTCATTTGTTGCTTTATATTCAAATATAAAGCAACTATATATATATATAAGAGTCTATAACTATTATGTTTCTAATTTTTTTCACTGTAATTATGTAAATTAATTAATGCTTTTTAAGTTGCAATTTAATAAAATAGTCACATTTTTTCCATTTCTCAGATATGTGTATTTATTGAAATTTGAAATACATCAATCCATAATTCAAAAATTAACTGTACGTGCTACAGTTTTTTTACAGCCATATTGAGAATTTAGCACCCTAAAATTAGTAAAAAACATCCTATTTGACCAATGTTTTAAAAAAGTTTAAATTTGTTGTCTAGTGTTATTTGATAAGCATTACAGATGGAACACCCATATTAATGATATATATGAAAGGCTTAGAAGATGTGCCTATAAAAATCCATAAATTACAGAGTGCAGTTCCCGCTAACGTATGTGTCTTAGTGTACAAATCTTTATGAGAATCTATTATTCGATATGACCTATCAGTCTATGGTTCAACTTACTCCTCTCACATTGACCGCATTTTTAGAATACAAAGCAATATTTCAAAAATAATATTGATTTCTCACCCTATTGTAAACTCCAGCCCCAAGAAGAAAAATATTTTTAAGTTAGCTATCCTAACAGTTGACGATTTATACAAGTATATCATAATTCTAAAATATTACTTTGGTAAAGACTTCAAAACTGGAAAAAGCTCTCTGCATCCAGCAACAAAGTACTAAGGGATACTATTTATTGCCTAAAATCATTAACAAATATGTTAAAAATACCCGAGCGTACCAAGTACCATTCATCTTTAATTCAATGCCACGATATCTATTACAGCTCAAAAGATCTGCCACTATCAAAAATAAAACAAAAAAATTAGTTATTTGAAAACATACCAAATTAACATTTCGATTTTTATATTTTACAAATGAAATGTTTGTTTTTTTGTTTCTCTACATATTTTATTTGATAATCATCTGCATTCTGTGAAATAACGTACTATTTGTGATTGTAAATTTTTTCATTATATGCAATAAAACTGATCCATATAATGTAAAATTTCCTGCAGATAATCCCCTGGTTTCGTAGGATCATAGTCATTATGTATGTATTAAATACGATGTTCAATAAAATATTATTAGTGTTAAAAAAGCGTAAATGATTTATTGCTCATTTGCCCCAACATGATACTCTGTTTCCTCGCACCACCTTGGCTGTTGTATAAGAAAGTGTGTGACACTCACTGCATTTCTTCGTCTATCTTTTTTTCATGGGGTTTTTAGCGGTCCAGCTTGTTCCAGAAATATGAAAATCTAATAGGGGATATGTCAAGACTATAAGAGGGATGTTTCTGCATTCCCAAACTTATTTAACGTTGCAATTGTTGTACCCGTACAGTAACAGAGAGGATGTTGTTAAGCAACACAACCTTCTTACTTAAAGCCTTGAAAGCTTCTGCTTTACAGTCACTTACGTTATAGTCACCTCTTATAGTCACTTACTTTATAGTCACCTCTGTCACTTACGAGATGAAGAAGCATCGGCAGAATATTTTTAATTCCTTAAAGATTGTGATACAAACAAGATTGAAGATTTAGCTATTGGAATATTTAACTAGCTTAATATCTTCTTAATAAGTTTCATCAAAATCTACAAAATTTAATGGATTTCAAGAAGAACTCCTAAAAATTCCCTCTTTTTCACAACCGATTTGACATACTTGTTATTATTAAGGTCGCTCAAATGAGAAGTGAATACTTTTCCTTTGAACTGTCTTTGTTTGAAAAATATTTTTAAAAAATATATATTCCCTCAAGCAGCTGCTTGCCACAGAGTTCTGGCTTTATCCTGGTTAGCTCTGAGTTCGATCCCCGGTTTAAGCATGGAAATTTGTGTTCATTTTCTGTTGAGGTTCCGCCTCCCCCACAGATCTACTTTGGCGTATTAAATAGACAGGCTCGTGTCAGACCTCTGTGGCAAGCAGCTGCTTGAGGGGATTTTTTTTTATATAAAGATTGTTCAAAGGAAAAGTATATACTTCTCTTTTGAGCGACCCTTATAATAACAAGTATGTCAAATCTGTTGTGAAAAAAGAGTGAATGTTTAGAAGTTCTTGTAATCCATTAAATTTTGTAGATTTTGATGAAACTTGTTAAGAAAGTACGAAGCTATTTAAATATTCCAATAGCAAATATCTTCAGTCTTGTTTGTGTCACAATCTTCAAGGAACTTAAAAATATTCTGCCGTTGCTTTTTCAGCTCGTAAATGACAGAGATTCAGCATCGTTCTCTTGAAAAAGAGACCGCACCAACCAACAATCCTTTATCTAATTTCTTCACTATTTCCATTTTCTTATCTATTCTACGAAATTGTTGTTTTCGTTTCTGACCACTCGCGTCAGGATCAATCATTTTTTTCCGAGTGGGATCCATAATGGGAGTTGAATAATTCAAAAACAGAGAATACTTTTTTTTATTTGCGTCATATAGGACAGAGAAGAATCCTAGAAGCTACTCCTAACTTTTACAATCCTTCTCATACAAGGACATGCCCTACTACGAACGAAGTCACTTCTGATCACTACCTCAGTTAGAGCTAACACAACACACAAAGTTCGCCTTGCTGGAACAGTCGCTAGCTGCCTAACCACTATGCCAGTTAAGGCTACTTCCTTGAGAGAACCAGGCTACACCAACAAAAGGTAATCAATCGTTAAAGTGGTGAAATGGTCATGTGTACCAGCTAGCTATGAACTTCACCAGCAATGCGAATATCAGAATTTCAGAAAATTTCCAGGTGTTAAAACTAGAGTTATGAGGTTTAAAAACATCCTAAGTATAGAGATTTCGATGCTTGATAAATCAAAACTTCAGAGGTTGCATTGTAATTATGTATCAATATTTCCTTGTGGAATGATAAGAGTGAATCAAGATGAATCAAGATTAATTTTAATAGTGAAAAACAAAAGCAAACACTCGACCCAAGACGTTTGCTGATAGCGAGCCAATAGATCTGCAGCATTTCACCTATTTATGCAAATATCTTAATTATGATTCTTTGAAGTGCAATTTTCACCATGCAGTATGATGGAAGTACATTGGTATCTCGATTAACGATGTCTTTGATTAACGATATTTAGCTTTACGATGTGCCTCTCATAAGACTGACACCATGCATTTCATTAACGATGGAACTCGCAATTACCGATGTCGTACAATAACATTCGAGCGCCATTATGGCCAAGGACAGCGTTCGTAAGAAATGAGGTAGTCATTTTTTGGATAATCAAAGCGCTTTCAAGTCACGCGTTCGTTTTAGATCAATCAAAGCACTATAAAACCTGAACCTCCAGAAGATTGAAGCCTACTTTCAGAAATGAAAAATTTTCCAACCTCAACGTCCCCATCAGCCCCTTTAGGCAAAGATATTTATAGCAAAAGGAAACAATTTTTTGTGAAATTATTTTATTAATCACGTATGTAAGTATTTAACAATGTTAGCATAAATATTCCTTTACTAATATGAAATGCTATAAAACTGTCTATTGTAAAATGCGCTTTTTCCATAAAAAGGTTCAATTTCCGATGGCTTGGAATGGATTAAGCCTTTAACACATTTCATACACTCGACTAACGATAATTTTGGTTTACGATCGCTTTCGTGGAGCCAATTACGATCGTTATTAGAGTGACCATTGTACTCGTTAAAAGGGTGAGCTGAAGGAAATGTCTGTCATGTACAGGGTGATTATAATTAAAAGGACAATGCTCAGAGCGATGTAGAGAAAGATCTTTCGATGGATCACAGAGAAAAGTGGTGGATACCTTAACAAGAACATGGGGTTGAGATTTTGCAAATAAAAAAAAAATTAGTGTTAGTGCCACCAGGTGGCGTGGGTACGCTATAAACGTGTTAGAACATGCTAATTTCTCGTGACATTACAGCCAATCACACGTGAGAGTCGCATGAGGCATAGTATAAAATCTGATGTCTTCCCGTAATCGCTAGAAATTACCTAAAATATTACTTGAGAAAGCCTGACAAAAGGAACTCTCAATATCCGTAACGTATGTATTGTATTGTATTGTAATCGCTAGAAGGGGTACTGTACCATGGGTATCTGCAAGAAGGACCGAGCTTTGCTAGTGAAACTCTTTTACCAAAACGGCAGTAATGCCGCCGCTGCATTACACGAATATCGTCGTCTGAAAGATATAACGAAAGGACCTTTGTCGCTAAATGGACTGAAGAATATGATACAGGAATGAGAAGAAACAGGCGAGTTGGGTGTGGCTCCAAGTAGAGGCCAGCGGCCTGTTTCAGGATACCATGTGGAAGACTTCGCACTTACCTTTGCAGAAATCCAGTCACAATCGGAGTGGATTTCTGCAAGGGCTCTGCCGGGGCTCGAACCCAGTCCCTTAGATCAGTAGCAAAGCGCGCTAACCACTCGGCCATGGGACGGCATCGTGTTGTTTTACCGCAAACTTTAAAATCGGCAGATATTTCCTTGAGGTGATCACGCCTCAAGGCCCCCTGTGTCGATCAGTGAATGGACCACGTTACACAGATCTTCTCCAAGCGCAAGATTATTCCGGCTTTGCAAGAAAGAAATTGCTTAGACTCCATAACCTTCATGCAGGATGGGGCGCCACCCCATATTGCACGTATGACAACGCAATTGTTGCGTACCACATTTGGTGAAGACAGAATAATTTCTCGAACGTTTTCCAATGCTTGGCCACCACGTTCCCCCGACCTAAACCCATGAGATTTTAGGTTATGGGGTGATATGAGAAGTCGAGTTTACCAAGGCAATGTTGAATTGCTTACTGACTGAAGGCAAGAATAACACAGCATGTTGCAGTCATTCCCCGAGACATGATTCAAGCAACTGTGGAACATGTCGTATTACGTTTCCAGCACATTTTGCATACAGATGGTTAACATATTCAGAATCTTGATTTGTAAATCAAGGTTATGTTTGTTCAATTTGGTATTTTCTTTAGTTTAGCGCACACACGCCACCTGGTGGCACTAACACTAACTAATTTTTTATTCGGAAATTCTCAACTCGATGCTCTTATTAAGGTATCCACCACTTTTCGCTGTGATCTGTCGAGTAGATATTTCTCTACATAGCTCATATAATTACCATTGAATTTAATTATAACCAGCTCTACAATGAAACAATGGCATTAAAATACCGAAGTGTGATGTCTCTTTTATTTTTTCATTATTTTAATTTTGTTCTGGTAAGCCGTCCCGTGGCCGAGTGGTTAGTTCGCTTGGCTACTGATTTACGGGACCTGGGTTCGAGCCCCGGGTAAGGCATGGATGTTCGTGTCGTTCTTCTGCTGAGGTCCTGCCATCCTCTCAGATCTTCTACTGTGGCATATAAACTGACAGGCTCCTGTCAGACCTCTGTAGCAAGCAGCTGCTTGAGGGAGTATTTATTTATTTATTTAAATACATATATATATATCTGTGTTGTGTATTTTTGGAAGTTCTGAGATAGGGGTGTGACTCACGAGTTGCTACCTATATGACTCGTGAGTCACATATTTCGCGGCTGTGAGCATCTGCAGGTAGCCAGCTCACATAGCTGGCTACCTATAGATGATCGCAGCCGCGAAAGCATTTTACGACTATCTGGAGGGACGAGTACGAGTGAGGGAGAGAAGCGTGTTAACAGTGAAGAGCAGACCTAGCGCCGTTGACAAACAGGAAGGTTGTTTGTTAAGCGCGTCAAGTGATGCTACACTTTCTCAAAAACAAAACCATTAAGGAAAGGTTCTGTGTAAACCAACATAAGGTTTTGTGTGAATCAAGGTACGGTTCCCTATGAACCAGGTAATAGTCCCTTGGAATCGAGAACATCCAAAGCACGTAATTGTATGTGAATGTAAATAAACTATGTCGTCCTTCCAGTACTCTTGTGCTTGAATTTTTGGTTATCTTTCTACACGTCACCAGCGCAGCAAGTCTGAGGCTCATGTCGGTACGGGCGTAACAATCCACGAAACTGTGATTTCACCTAGGTAATGGTGAAATTTGCAAAATGGGGGAGGGATTAAGGGATTAATTGATAGTCCTCTACTAAGGCTGGATTCGTTTATGCTCCCGTCCTCCAAAACGCGACACCAAGTATGTCCAGTTGAATAGGGAAATTTTAAACCTGCTTATGACTAGTGCATTTGATAAGATCATGCACTATTCATGCACCTTATCTTAGTTTTCATCAAATGCTTTTGTACAAATAATCTCTACACCAAAATCGAAATGAGTAAGGCAATCATTCAAGAAAGCTTCCCCATTAAACTGGCCAATGTTTCAATCTTTTACCTGCAATTATTTTACTCTGCAACGAACAGAGCCAGAAACGAACGGAAATGTCAAAATTTGAAATCAGGTCAGAGATACTGGCTTCGCTTCATCAACTAAAGTAGTAAAGGCAATTTTGCACTAAGTCAAAACATCTGGCAATATCTGAATTTATCTTTGCTTTAACACTCGACTGGTTATGAAGCAACTGCATTTCTTTTTTGATGCCGTTGGAAATCTTATTTTGGAACATATTAATTAGAATTGATTTAATAATTAGGAACAGCGTCATTGACTTTCGCAACAGAAGTACGAAAGATATCGCGGAATATTTAATCAAAGGATAATATTCTTAATCCTTTCGTATAATGAGCATCAGTAGATTATTACTTTTAAACGCAAAATTGATATTAATGTTTGTACGAACTCTACATTTTCGGTAAATTATATATATTTTCATATTTGGGTAAAAATTATCATTTGCTGACTCTGCAAATATTTTTTATAAATCACATGTAATATGTAAGTTAATTTATTTTATAAAATACTAAGATTGTTTCCACAAGCAGAGTTTAATGCAACAGATTTCAGATCTCTAAATCAGATCCAATTCTAGAAAAGAATTTAAGCGATGGGCATGATAACTGACTTACGCTTAAAAGAAAAGGGCAAAATTGTCATTACAGTATATCTTAGTTTTTCTGAAATTAATGTCCCCTAGTTTTCTCCAAGCATTCTTGACCCTCCTATCCAATGGTCTTTTTAAAAAAATGTGGCTTGTTCAAATTAGAAATCCTAAAATTATTGTCGATACTTATCATTGAACAAAAATTAACGTTAAGAGTCCATTTTAAGTTTGTATCTTTCTATTTATTGAATTTTTAACAATAGTTACTGAAAATTGCAATGATTATAATTAGTGCAATTTTCAGTTTTTGGAAAAATTAATATGAACCTTGTGTAGTACCAAAAACTAATATGAACGTGTTAGGGTACCAAAAACTAATATGAACGTGTTAGGGTAGCAAAAACTAATATGAACGTGTTAGGGTACCAAAAACTAATGTGAACGTGTTAGGGTACTAAAAACTAATAGGAACCTGGTGTGATAACAGAAACTAATATGAAGCTGTTCTAATACCAAAAACTAATATGAACGTGTTAGGGTACCAAAAACTAATATGAACGTGTTAGGGTACCAAAAACTAATGTGAACGTGTTAGGGTACTAAAAACTAATAGGAACCTGGCGTGATACCAGAAACTAATATGAACCTGTTGTAATACCAAAAACTAATATGAATCTTGTAGGATAACAGAAACTAATGTGAACCTGGTGGAATACCAAAAACTGATATGAATTTGGTGTATTACCAGAAACTAATATGAACCTTGATGGCAGTGTGATCGGAGCGACTTCATCAGGCCCCGCGAGTGCTGTAATTTTTTCTTTTACATTAGAGGTTTGCTATCGACAGCAGGTGAGTAGTGGATCTGTATAGTATTTCTCTCTTCTGTAAAAATGCTAATTAAAGTTTAAATGTTACATATGATGTCAAATTGTTTACATTATGAAAGTGTTTTTAATCAGTATGTGCGAAGAGTCTTTTTATATAGGATTCTGAGAAAAATGTTTAAATATTAAACTGTCACTGTAATAGATTCGTTTTCAACAAATGTACATACTTAAAGGTTTTCACTCTTTATATTTATCATAACGTTTCATAACTTACGGTTAATTACCATAAATATTAAATAATCTATGACAGAGTAATATAATAAAACTCGTGGACAATATCAGCAGGTTTTTCTGAACAGGACAGCCTGGTGGGGAAGTAAAATATACTTTGATAATTGATTTTTATCCATAGGAGGTGTAAATATAAAATTTCTTTTCATATATTGTTTTTTTTTACTATTGTTAAAAACAGATTTCGTGCTTTAGCAAGTATTCTTTTTGAAACTTGCACTATTTGTATAATTGCTTACGTCTGCATTAAAGAGTAAAACTGTTCTAAATTGAGAAGAAAATATTTAGGTACCATTGAGAGAGGAATGTTCCTTTAATGTGCATCAGTTTAAAATAAAAAAAAACAGTGAATTACAACTTCCCAATTGGAAAGCATGGGATGACATTGCATTTTTATTCCTCGTGATAATGTCAAATAAATCTGAACATGCAATTAATTGGCTGGAAACAATAAAATTTAATGTGGCAAAAAAAATTGAATTTGCATTTTCTTCTACACCAGATTATTAGTTTCAATCAGAGAAATAATATTTTACACTGCTTTACAAAGAAATTACAATCAGAAAATATTTTAAAGACTCATAATCAAAATGAAACAATATAGCAAAAATATTTAAAAAACTAGAGTGGCAAAAAGTAGCAGAAGAACTCGTTCATTGTATTGAGACAATTGAGATACACAATGGTAAAATTCTATCTCAAAATATAAGGGGAGGCTCATCAGCGAGGAACAATAATATTTGTTATTTCTAATTCGTTCGCGGCTCTCACTATTGATAGGAAGGAAGTTAAAATGATCCTGCACCTTTAAACACAAGATTCGGATGGAGGGGTGACCGTCGGTGGACCTCACAATGGGCTTTTGGTATGACAATTCCAATTTCAAAAGAATCTATCCTCAGGATTATATCTGACAGTCCGTTCGCTGTCAACAAACCCCAAGTGGTTTTTAGAATTCACACAGTCATGCAGTTACTGTAGAGTGAAGAAGATATTTATAGGAAAGAGGTAAAACACAGAAATAATTTGAAAATGGGTGAAAAAAACAATCTTCTAGCAGATCTGGCTGAGTTGCCGGGCAGCCAAGCATCAGGAAAGATCAGTAAATTGGCGTAGTCGGACCACATATGAAAAAAGATTTTCAATTTCCATTTTATTTTCGCTTTATTTATGACATATGCTATGATTTAGGTTTAAAACTTGTATGTATAGCCTCTAATGCCCACAGTTTCTCATATTTTCTCTTCACACATAATTTTGGGCCCAGTTGAGCCTATTTGACCCCTGTTATTCACAGTTCATTAACAATGTAATAATTTGCATTTTTTTTGTTCTTTTTTGTTGTTGTTGATATTGTTTCAATTCGACTATATCTCTCATAGGTGTCCTAAGACAGCATACTTCATCTGAAAATCCACTTTATTGAGATTCTAGTTCTTCTGGGACCACTATATGTCTACTGCTTGATTTTATTCAATCATGATATTTTTCTATATTGTTAATTAAGACATTTGTTTTTAGACATGTTTTATAGCTTAGTTTCCTGTTTGTACCTCAGATACCTTTATTTCATAGATTCATTTCCCTTTTTGCAGCGAAAGTGTTGCATTTTGCTTGTTCTCCCTTTTCTGCCACATTTCTGATTCTTTAAGAAATTTTAAAGTTTTCTTTACGATGATCAGTCTGTACTTTTTATTTCATTTGCTCTCAAGACACAGAGAGTATTTGCTTGCATATTCCAATTTTTTTTTCGTTAATTTCTCAAAGAATTTTTTTTTTCTTCAGATTGCTGTGTTTTTGCAATTTAACAGAATGTGTGAAACTGTTTCTGGGTTATTACGATCAGTTCAGTTTGAGATTAGAGTTAATTTGAATAAATGTGACTTATTATTTAATAAACAGTGAGCTGTGTGTAGTCTTGTCAGCTTCATTTGTTCTGTTTTTCTCAAGTTATTTAAAGTGATGCTTGAGATATCTTTTTCAAAAGCTCTTTTTTGCGTCTTTTTATGATTTGTAATTGTTAGAATTTGATTAGCATTTTTACCTATCTTTCTATTGCTTTTGTCTTTGACATTTATCGGTAAGTCGGTTTGTGGATTTGATAAAAAGTTCTTCCACCATATCTTTCGAACACGATGGAGAAGCTTAATGATTTTTGTGCCAAATGAAAGCTTCTGATGTGGGGAGTGTCATAGGCTGAAAAAAATTGACGCCGCATGCAATATGAGAAAGAGTAATATAAAAACTATTCTAAATCTGTATCTCCAGAACGCGAATGCAGAAAGTAAGCAGCTATACGTGAAATGAAAGCTTCTGAAGCGGGGAATGTCGTAGAGTGTGAAAAATTGACCCCCTATGCTTTCTTCCCTCCTAACAAAGGGGGACTATGTCAAAATGATTGCCCCTCTTTATCTCCTGAATGCGAATGCGGAAAGAAACGAACTATATGTCAATTGAAAACTTGAGCCTCGGGGAGTGTCATACGCAATAAAAGAATGATCCCCCAATGCTTTCTTTCCCCCTAAAATACGGGAAATATGAAGGTGTTTGTAATATATCATCGGCACGCGAGAACCTTACAGTTACGAGTTAGGTGTCAAATGAGAGCTCGTATAATGACGGTCGTAAAGTATTTCAAATTTTTCCCCTACTATTTGTCCCCCTCTTAAAAGGTGGGGATTTTGCGGGTTTCGACTTTAACAAGTGGTATCTCAAATTCAAGCTTGTGACGTTTCCAAAAAATGACCTCAAACATGACTTCAAAAGGGGGGAAAAGGGGTTCAATTTTATGAGTCAATGTATATCAAATGAAACATTTTGAAGTTAAGTATTTTTAGTGACAATAAAAAATATCAATAAATTAAAAATTTTATCAAATACCTATCTTCCTACAGGGCTCTAAAAAGTAGAAAATAAACCTAAAGCACATCGATAGTGTAATCCGCCACTGAGTTCGTATTCGCTTCGAAGGAAGTTAGGGCGCCGATTTACCTACTCGGCAAGATTTTCCTGCGCCCTAACTTCCTTTGAAGTGACAAGAACTCAGTGACTGATTGCATCATCGATATGCTTTAGGTTTATAATAAGATCCCTATAAGAAGATAGGCATTTTTTTTAAATTTATTTAAGTTATTTTTTTCTTCTTCTGAATCATCTTTAATTTGTGAACCTCCTTTCTAAAAAGAAGTATAAAAAAAGCTATATTGCGTAACTGGAGAGAAATAATAAAGAAAATGTAAATTAAAAGATTTAAAAACTACTTATTTTCCTATAGGACCCTAGAAAGTAGAAAATAAACCTAAAGGTTCATTTTCACTGAGTTCGCATTCACTTCAAAGGAAGATAGGGCGCCGGTAATCTTGCCGAGTAGATTAATCAGCGCCCTATCTTCCTTCGAAGCGAATACGAACTCAGTGACTGATTGCACCATCGATATGCTTTAGGTTCATTTTTAGGATGCTATAGGAAGATAGGTAGTTTTAAAATTTTTTAATTTATTTATAATTTTTTATTGTCACTAAAAACACCTACCTTCCGAAACTTTAATATAGGACTTATAAATATCGAACACATTTACTCCTTTTGGAGTCATGTTTGAGGTAGACCACGACATTGGAAGACATTGCAAGCTTTAATTTGAGATACGACTAGTTAAAGTCGACCCCCGCAAAAATCAGCCCCTCCACATTTTATCAGGTGGGAAAAGTGGGGGCGAAATTCGAAATAATTAACGACCTTCGTTACACGAGCTTTCATTTGACACCTAACTCATAACTGTAGGTATTCGCATTCGGAAAACATAGTAGAATGACTTTCACATTTCACGTTTTTTTGGGGGAAGAAAGCATGGGGGTGTCATTTTTTTTATAGCCTGCGACACTCCCCGCATCACAAGCTTTCATTCGACACAAAGCTCGTTATTTTTCGCATTGGCATTCGGGAGATATAGGGGAACAACCATTTTCATATTTGCCCTTTTTTAGGGAGGAAGAGAGCATGGGGGATCAATTTTCCATAGCCTACGATATTTCCCATGTCAAAGACTTTCATTCGACGTATAGCATATTACTTGAGGCTTTCGCTTTCCTAATATATAGCTTAAGAATAAGTTTTCACATTTCCCTTTTTAGGAGAAAAGAAATCACGGGGGTCGATTTCTTTTTATAGCCTATGTCACTCCTCGCATTACAAGCTTTCATTTGGCACATAAATCATTAAGTTCCTCCACCGCGTTCAAAAGATATAGCGGAACAACATTTTGACAAATCCACAAACCGACAAACCAACAAATACCAAAGCCAAAAAATGTAGGAAGATAGCTAAAAAGAAACTAGATCATTATTCCTATTAAATAGGGGAGGGGTGGCTCAGTAGGTAGCGCGCCAGGCTCGTAATCTGTAGTTCCCAGATTCGAGTCCCAGTTGGGTCAACGTTGAGATTTATCTCCGCAAAATTTCCCCGCCCTGCCCACGGTCAGTAGGGGACACCGATGGGCTTGGAAAGGCCGCCGTCCGTCCGTCGGATGGGACGTTAAGCCGTGGCCCCGTGTGCGGCAGAGCCATACCCTGTGCACGTTAAAGAACACGCTGGATGGCCTTGGCGGGAGGCTACCATCTGTCTCCCAACAGCTGTTCCAGTGGGTCCCCTCCCCCAACCTTCTCTGAGCCTTCGGGGTCCATGTGACCTGGCCATTTAGCCCATGGTGTGCAAAAAAGTGCCGCTCAGAGGTAAAACAACCCAACCTTAAGAGTTATTACAATTCGAATTATATTTATTGAAAGTTGGAAGGAACAAATATTTTTATGCGAATGTTGAAATCAATGCCACATATATTTCATGCACCTAATCACTCATCATTGTGAATACCTTGTTGAAATCAAATCTAAAGATATTAAGTAACAAATAGATTAAATTAAATATATAAATATTAAAATTTTATTTCATTCGTACATTTAATATATCTACGTTATCATTCTGAATTTTTCAGGATCTAAGGGTCTCAGTAAATGTGTTCCTTTTTCGGGGAAGGCCAAGAAAAGTGTCAAAAACCGTCTCTAAAACTGTAAAAAAAATACATTTATTAGATACTCACTTTCTTTACGGCTACTTGAAAATTGGCTGCGAATCGGATTTTTCAGCAACGCCGAATGAACATTTTACTATTACTATTTTCGTGCAGCGAGGGAACTAGATATTCCACTTAAAATTTATATTCATTCTTACGGAGAGATTGAATGAAAGATTTTAAATTAATAATCGTACAATATAAAATGACGATTAAATCTCTTCGCAATAGCACTCCTCTGGTTAACCTTCATTTAAATATTTTAGCATAGGTATAAATTTTGTTTTCTGGTTCCTGTATTGACTTCATTAATGAACTAAATTGTCCAATCATTTCTAGTTATTTAAAAACTTTTCCAAAGATAAAATCGAAAATCAAAAAAAAAATATTTTGTCATTTTCAAAATCTAGCGACCTCTAATGGCGTAAATACAAACTAATGGAAGATTATGAAAACGCTAATAATCATATGCTATGAATGATTATCCAACATAAAATGATATTTTACTTATCTCTAAAAACAAAAGAGTTGAATGTCGACGGACGGACAGATAGCCGACAGTTTGAAAACAACAGTTGGTTTCCTTTTGAACGAGTTAAAAATTTCGCACTTCTCTTTTGGTACCCCTCCCCCAAAAAAAATAAAGAACACTATTTACTGAGACACTTAAATCCTGAAATATTCAGAATGTCAACGTAGATACATTAAATATGAAAGAAAATTTAATATTCATGCATTTTATTTCAGTGTAATTTTTACTTAATATCATTAGATTTAATGTCAATGAGGCACATACTCAATAATGAATGATTACTCTCATGAAATACAAACGTCAAAAAATATTTATTACCATAGTCCGTTTCTGTTTCGTCAGAATCGGATTATGGTAATAAAATTGCATTGTCCTTTGAGACTGAAGATCCTGGAACGTTAAATTTGGCATCATTGAAGAATTCGGACAAATTCTTCGGAGGAGGAGAAGGTGTGAGTGTGTTATGCAGTGTTACACCGGAGAAAGCTCTAGGGCGGCGTTTTACATATAATGCGATTAGCAATTTGTTTGGTTTCATTATGAGAAAAAACAATTGAACGGGCTGCAATGAACTTGTGATGTGATGTTTCGTCTTGATGCTCGCGTGAACTACAGCGTGAAAAATACGTCACCGACTACTTCGAACGAACCTACTTAAAAATAAGGAATTAGTTGCTGCAGTTAAGAGTGAGTATGAAGAAAGGTGCAGGTTGTTTTAGTCTGTGTGGTATAGTTAAAAGAAGAAACGTTTTTATTTAGTGTGTTCGCGGGAGATTAAATAAGTTTATTAGTGTTGATCCTGTTAGCGGACTGCAAGAGAAAGAAGGATGCTTAGGATATTTAAAAATGTGACTAAGGAGGTCATACGTTAGTCGAACAAACAGAGCTGATATCAACTTTTCGATAGGAAGAGTTCATCATTATATTTAGTTGTTTAGGAATTGGGAAGGTTATTCTCGATAGATTGCAGGTTTGTCACAAATATGATTGTGCCACTTATCGACTGATGTAAAAGCCGTATATTATGCTTTTTGTGTAGATAATAAGAATAGTAGCAAGGTGTTAAGTTCTTTTGAATATTTATTTTGATATTCATATAGATTAATATTAGTTGAGTTGAGTTTATATAAATATTTTCATTCATACTTTTGTAATAAATTACATTATTTTAGAATTACCTGTTAAATGCTGTTTTTTTTTAATTCACGCTCATTTTTCAACCGCTTAATTCATAAAAATATTATCAATTGTGATTAACCTACTACCGCATTTACAGAACACTCATTACCATATAAAAATGAATCTTGTAAAAAGGAGAGTGTTGGGGGGTATAAGAGAGGGAATATGGACCATTACCTCTGTAACACAATGGGAGGGGGGGCTAAAATGTATATATGGGTAAACTATAGATGCCCCCTCAAGAGTCCTGCACACATTCTTTGCGCCGGATCCCACAAATATTCAAGCAGGCGCTGGAACCTGGTAATATAAAAAAAAATAATATGAAACTGGTGGGATACCAAAAACTAATATGAACCTAGTGTAATACCAGAAACCAATATGAACCTGGAAAAAATACCAGAAAATAATATGAGCTGGTGTAGTATCATACCAGAAACCAATATGAGCTGGATGGAGTATTAGAGACTAATAGGAACCTGGTAGGGCACCAAAAACTAATATGAACATGGTAGAATACCAAAAATTAATATGAATCTGGTGGGATATCAAAAACTAATATGAACTTGATGTGATACTAAAACTAATATAAACCTGGTGTGATACCCTTCATTAATATGATTCATCATAACAGCAAAGCAAACTTTGTGTGTTGTGTTAGCTCTAACTAAGGCAGTGGTCAGCAGTGACTTTGGTCTTAGTAGGTCATGTCCTTTTATGAGAAGGCCTGTATTAAGCTAGGAGTAGCTTCTAGGATTCTTCTCTGTCCTATATGTCGCAAATCAATCAAAATCAATCAATATGAATCAGGTGTGATATCACTCCACGAACTCCTAACAACATGCCAGGTAGTTGTGCTCTCATGTCCTGGCCTGTTATCAGATGAATATAGGTCTTACCACACCCGTCGAAAATCAATATTTCTTCGGTCTGAAAATTATGGCTTGTTAATCAGAATATTTTTATGGCTTGTTAATCAGACGTTATTGCAGTTACTCTATTGACATGTTCAGCTATAAAAATGTTTTTTTCTGAGTAACACTCGATTTTCCTACTGACATAAAACACAGCGTAAAATTGTGTGTTTCTTGTTTAGATTAAGTAGCTAAAAAGAAGCCAAGCTATACTCAAAATTTTAAAAATTAAACAAATGTATTAAGCATATTCGCAATGATATAAATTATAAATCTACTAGCCTAAAAGTCAAGGTAGGTGAATAACTAATAAATATTGAACAGGAATATCTGAAAGTTGTGCATTATCAGCAGAGCATTCAAAACGATTCAAATTCTTGTTAAACAAGAAACACTGTAATATGAAACATTACATATACATATACCATGAAATTCGCTTTTGAATTAGAAATTTTATTTTACTCTCCATGTTCTATGTCAATGTTATTAATTTCATTCTTAAATATTCTAAATGTGTCATTTCAATAGCAAAATTACATTCGTCATATGTCTATGTCAAACAATATTAATGTCACATTAAATGAAAGAAGGCTAGTCATACTATTGCAGGGGTTCTCAATGTTTTGGAATGTTGTACCACTTAAATAAACTGCTAAAAATCCATGTACCACCCTGTCCATATTTCGTAATTCGGACTTTGTGCAGCCAAGAGAATGCGTTTATGGTCAGAGAACAAACAGAATAAAATAAACAATCTTCTCAAAAAAATCATGGTTTTATTGTATTGATCATCGCACGTAAACTATTATTTACTTTTATTCAATACTAATATGATGGGTGGGCTCGTTTCACTGAAACTATCTTCGACATATCGCGCTTTATCTTCGTTAACTTCAAACGTAAGTCGGACTCAAGTTGCAATCGTGTCCTGTATTTATTTTTAATGCCCAACATGGCAGAAAACCCAATTTCCACAAATATGATCTGTTGATTGTCTGAAATAACTTCATATTCAGCTCTTATCTTTAACCAAAAATTGCACAATCTGTCTTTTTTAAACTCATTTATTAGATTTCTATCACATGAAATTTCTGTTAGCTGTTCTCTCTCTTGAACTGAAAAATTATCCAACACAGCTTCCGAAATGGATGAAAAGGGATCTCTTATCCAGCTTTCATTTTCTAAATTTTCGGGAAAGTATGAACGAAAATTACTATCAAGACCCATGCAATGTTTTTCTACATCTTCAATCAATATTTCATTCATTGTTAGTTCATTTTCCGAGGTAAACTCTTCTAATGTGGGCAATGAAGCAATTTTGTGCTTTCTTATATCCTTAATTATGTATTCGAATTTAGTGACAGCTGCCTTTATTTTGTCTGTTATATTAAAAGTTGTTATATTTGGACCTTGTAAGCTGGAATTGAGTTCGTTCAGGCGTCCAAAAATATCAGCCAAATTTGCTAATCTTCTTAACCAGAGTTTATTAGTAAAATAATGAGAAAGTTCAAATTTGTATTGTGTTAGGAAGATCTGTACTTCTGACCGTAGCTCAAAGAGTCGAGTAAAAACCTTCCTCTTTATAACCATCTAACTTTGTATGCAGAAGAAGCTTATTGTGGTCGCTACTCATTTCATTACACAAAATTGTAAATAGTCGTGAATTACGAGCTCTGGATTTAATAAAGCTTACTATATTTACTGATTAGTCTTTAGTTTCGTTGGCATTGATTTTGTGGCCAGTGCTCCACGATGAATGCTACGATGTATAAACTTTGCATCTGGAGCAACTGCTTTAATTTTAGCATGAACACCACCACGACTGCCCGTCGTTGCACGTGCACCATCAGAACATATGCCTACGCAGTTTTTCCAATTGATATCATAAACGGTGAAAAATTCATTGACTTTTCTTAAAAAATTCATCTCCGGTAGTATTATTTGGAAGCGGTTCGCAGAATAAAAATTCTTCATCTATGACTTGTTCTCTCAAATCATATGTAAGTCATCAACTGCGCAAAATTTGCTAAATCAGTACTTTCATCTATCTGAACTGCAAAAAAACTGCTGTGTTTTTTATTCTGAACTAGTGTTTCTTTTACTTGAGCTGCCATTTCATTAATTCTCCTAAAAACGGTGTCGTTTGATAGAGAAACAACATTCAATATTGTTGCTGCTGCTGGGCCAAGAATTGATGTTACAATATCTTTTGCTGCAGGTAGGATTCAAGTTTCCCCAATAGTGTGAGGAATGAATTGAAGCATTATATTTGGTTAGTCTGAGAATTGCTCAAACTGGGAAACAGTTTGAGCAATTCTCAATCAAATATAATGCTTCAACAGCTTGTGTGTTAGTTGCAGTAAAAGAATGAGCTGATTTTTTGATATTTTTTAATTCATTTCTCTGTCTTTTAAAAAAATCGTGAGGTTTGTCTTTCAAATGCTCGTGTTTGTTATAGAAATGACGTTTCAGAAGGGATGGTTTCATCGAGTGATTCGAGAATTGTTCGTAACAAATAACGCATTGTGGCTTTTTACACGACGTTTAGCACAGCACATCTGGAGCACACTTAAACACGGTTGTAAAAACTACAATCTGTGATTTCACCTAAGATGATGGTGAATATTAGTAAAGTTGAGTAATTAATTATTCCCTAGGAAGTGGCCCAGAAGAGTGTAATACGTCTGTCCTCCCTCTCTCCCTGTTGCACATCATTTGGTGCAGTCGACAGAATAAGTTTTTGTGTGCTGAAGAAAATTTCTGGTGCTAAAGAAGAAAAAGTGTAAGAAATTGATCAGATTCTGCGGAAGAGAAGATGCTGCAAGCAATTCAGTTGGGCCTCATTTAAAGCTCTACAGTGTGCAGTCTCCATGAGTTCTACAGTTAGATCTTCACTGGTTGTGCCATATGACAACCTTCATCACTGGGGACAGGTTCCTCAGTTTGGAAGGAGATTCCAGTTCCAGTAGACAAGGGAGCAGAAGTTGACCTTCGGGAAGAAAGGTTTATGGTTTTTCCTTCTTTTGTTTTCATTTTTGTATGAGCTTTGAGTTGCCAATGATGCTTAGGAATCATGACAAAACCAAGGATGGAATTAAGCAGGTCGGGAACGTTGATTTAACCATACACGTTGAGGTTCGGGAAAGTGCGGAAGTTAGCGAAATTGGTAGGATTAGCAGCGATGTTGGGGTAGAACAGGGTGCTAGCGGATGTAGGTCGAAATGAATGATTCAGGTCCAAAATCAATCTCATAGATGGAATATGAGATGATATCGCAAAAAGAGAAAGAAGAAAGATATAGGAAAGAAATTATATAGGAAACGGCATATAGAAGAGAGAAAGAAGAGAGAGATAAGGAAAAAAGAATTGGAAGGGCAGAGAGATAGGGAAGAAAGAAATACAGAAGAGAGAAAGAATAAAGAGATATAGGAAGAAAGATTTAAAAGGGGGATGTAGAACGGAGAAGAAAATTGCAGATAGAGAGTTAGGAAATAGAGGATTAGATCTAGAACAAAAGAAACGGGCACTGACTGTAGAATAGATTAGAGAAAGAAAGAGAATCTAGGGAATTTGTTTGGAAGGAGGAAGAATATGCATGTACTTTGGAAAGTAAGATAAAAGTGAAATATAACGGAGTAAATCGAGTACAAATGTAAAGATTACTGAAGAGAACTTGGAGAGTAATGAATGTGGTAATGTACAAACTAGCAGAAGTGTTAATGTTCTGCATGAATTTGCATAATTCACGTAGAACGGTTTCGTGTTCCAGACTTCAGTTTCCTTTCTGTCAGAGCGGTGCCATGAAGAGGATTATCGTAGAAGACAAGCCACATCAGTTAAGTCCACATCTTAGGTAAAGCAATCCGTTTGAGGCACAGCCTAGCAAGGTGAATCCACTTACCTGCCACCTGCAAGCTATAATCCAAGTAGCATATACAAAGGGAGGCGCCCTCTCGTCCGTGGAAAAGCCTCTGTCAGAGTGATACTTGGCTCCATGTCTGAGATTCAACCTGACAACAGCAGATGCCCAGAAGAAATTCCCATGAACCACCACTCAACGGTTCCCATGGAGGGACAGTCACGTGGTCGTGGGACAAGGACGTTACATCGAGAATGCTCCATAATTGGTAATCACTCTTATTCCCCTCTAGCAGAGAGTTGAGAGAACTAATCAGACTCTTAGGATCTTTTCCTTATTTTATGTGTTCGAGAGAGCAAAGAACCTTTTTTTCCCGTCACTTTGCTCTTGAGACTTGGACTCGACATTTGTCATCACCTACCAAACTTATCAGGACCAGATAGCTTAAAACTTGTACTCCAAACGGTGGACTCGACGCTTGGCCCTCTGCACTTGAGTCTCTGTTTCAGTAATCGACACGTAATAATCTATTTCAGTTCCATTTTTTTTTTGAGAGAGAAGTCTTATCTCTCAGTTGGCGATATAAGTGTGAGTAATACAACAATATAATGTAAGTTGATGTAAAAATGTAATGGAACTGTGTTAGTGTCATAAATAATTTTTTTTTTGCATTTGTTGAAAAGCCATATCTGCCTTTGGTTACTCCTTTTTGTGTGGGAGAATGACTGTTTCCCAGTAGGATACTGGGCTACTGATTGTTTTAATGTGGGAACAATGTATGGCTTTAAAATATACGATCACCTTTAAAATTAACTATACGATCACGGCCAAAATAATTACTTTTGTGGGGGAGGATTTTATATATATATATAGTATTAATTAATATTTGTTAATTATCATACGTGCATCATCCTTTTTACCTGCCCCGCCCCGGTAAAATACTTAAAGGTGAAATTAAAATTTAGTTTGGTAAGTGATTGTTTTGATAATCTGATAAGACTGGATAAATTCCAAAGGTTTAATACAGAATGCGCCGGAGATAATTAAAACTCTGGTAACCAGAGTAATTATAATATGATAAATAGTACGAGTAATAAAAGTAAAGTGGTTGTTGAAAAGGATGAAAGTACTTACGTGCCTACGAAAGTCAAATGGTTGTGTAAGTTTAAAGATGCCAGGAGAAAAGTATTAGATAATACTGTAAATATTATTAAGATTCATGGTGTCAATAACTTGTAGAGTAATGAATGTGGCAATGAACAAACTAGTCGAAGTGTTAATGGCGTGATTATGCCGAAGTTGGACAAATAACCAAAGGTTTTAAAATTTGTTATTGTTGAGAAGTCAGTACCTAAGAAAAATCGTATAGTTTTTCGTTAAGAGTTCTCAAGGTTGACATTAAAGTCCTTGATGATAAGGTGAATGATGAAAATTAAATGTTGGCTGAAAACATTAAGAAAATGGAGAAACTATTTCTATTTCAGAGCATATAAAAATGAAACCTTGTGTAAGGTACCAGATGAGAAACAATAATAATTCCAGATGAGAAATAAGATAATAAAAGTATTAAAATCAGAAATGGAGAACCAGAGTCGAGTAATTTACATGAGAGCAAAGTAAATAATGATGTAGATAGTGATAAAATTAAATGTTAGAAGGATGAGAATAATAGAAATTTAAATAGTAATTTACATAATAAAGTTGTTAATTATTGTACAGTATTTAATGTATGATAAATTAATTGTGAGGAGAGTACAATTAATGTAAGAGAAAGTACAGTTATGTATAATGAAGATGATATTTATTGTGAAAGCAATAATCATGATAAGGTAGAAACGTTAACCAAAAATCAAGATGTTATGTTTGTAAAGAATAAGGATAGATTTGCAACTGCGGTTGACTATCTAGTAGAAGACCAGGTAAATCTGAAGATCGCAATAATTATCAGATAGAAACTTTGTGTCAGTCTGAGGGGGCGCGGGTAGCTCAGTCGGTAGCGCACCAGGCTCGTAATCTGTAGTTCCCAGGTTCGGGTCCAGCTGGGTCAGCGTTGAGATATATCTCCGCAAAATTCCCCGCCCTGCCCACGGTCAGTAGGGGACACCGATGGGCTTGGAAAGGCCGCCGTCCGTCGGATGAGACGTTAAACCGTGGCCCCGTGTGCGGGAGAGCCATACCTTGTGCACGTTAAAGAACACGCTGGATGGCCTTGACGGGAGGCTACCATCTGTCTCCCAACAGCTGTTCCAGTGGGTCCCCTCCCCCAACCTTCTCTGAGCCTTCGGGGTCCATGTGACCTGGCCATTTAGCCCATGGTGTGCAAAAAAGTGCCGCTCAGAGGTAAAACAACCCAACCCAAAAATGTGTCAATCTGAAATTAAATATAGAAATCAACTTGATGGGGTGACTGATTCTGAGACAAAGAATACTTGAGACTGGAAATGTAAATACCATGGAATTAGGTTGTAAATATAAGAATGAAATTAACATTGATGATTGTGCAACTAGTTAGTGATAAGGAGATAATTGTAATGGGAAATGTAATAGATAATTGTAATATATATGTAAAGAAAAGAGAGATAATTTTCTTGAAATGAACGAAATAATGATAAAGTTAGAGTAATATTTAGCCAAGGGGCTGATATATCAGAAAACAGTTCTGATATTCAGAGAGTGATTGGAGAAAAATTTATTCAAGGTAGAGGAAAGTACAGGAGCAGACCTAATTGGTCATTACCTAGTAATAAAAGTTGTGTTAATATTAAATTTTTCTATTAATTCAGTGTTGAAAAGGGTAAAGTCAGTGATAAAAATAAAGTTCAGTACAGGAGGAAATGATAACGTCTTGTTTAAAAATAATGTTTTATTAAATCACAGAAGCTTAAGAGAAAATAGTAATATGACGGATAAAAGATTTAAGAAAATATCGGAGGGCAAAAGAAACTGGTCTATAGGAATAGAGAGTTCGGTCAAATTTAGAAACCACATCACTTTTAAGTTCATGATAAAAAGGAAGAATTGCAAAATGAAAGATTTTTATCCGGAAACATCAGATTGACAGATGCCAATAAAATTCGAAGGAAGGATTCTGGATTCATCATCGTCATCGGTACAGGAGAGGAAACGAGAGTCAGATGCGCAAGACGGACTTGGAACTCCTCTAACAGATCGGGTTTGACTCTATCCGAAAGCGCCTTGTCATTAAGAAAACTCCTTGGGGTGTTGGTGATTAGGTTAAGGAAAGGGGTAGAGATGGCAACTCAAAAGGGGTGTAAAATTGAGAAGGGATGGAATCTTGCCGGCACATTTGAGGGGAGAGGCTCTTTGCGGCAATAAAGGTCATGGAGTCTGTGGACTCTCAAAGAAAGTGAACTGCAATCAATTACTTCGGATTGACAATGACAAATGATGTTTATTACAAGTCAATTAACTGTGCAATCTTCGAGTGAGGACATTGTTCACCAGACAAGCTGGTGAACATTAGCATTAGAGTGACACGAGGATAGTTTTTGTAGACTTGTTGTAGCTGACAAAACTTTTAGGTGGAGCGTGTCATGCCTATCTAATTTATTTTATCATTGTATTTTGTTGTTTTTGTATATATCTATGATAAGTGTATTTTCGAAAGTATCCCAAATGGGAATGTGACTGATTAGTTGTTATTTGGCCGAGCTATGCTGTGCTCCATATGCTCTGGAACTGAGCACCACAAAAAAGTGCTTTTATTACTCTGCCATCGCGAGCCATGTGCAGGTGACGGAGAGGAGGGAGTAAACAATAATAGTTTGAGTAAACAATAATAGTTTGAGTAAACAATAAAAGCCGTTTCATTCTGATGTTGAGCGCAGTTAAGGTCCCCAGAATCGACCTCCTTCCCATACGTACATGTATGTGTGAATGCATTAATTCATTTCGTCTTTTTACACAATGTTTAGCACAACATGTCTGCAGCACACCTAAGCACGGGTGTAAAAACTACGATCTGTGATTTCACCTAGGATAATGGTGAATATTAATTAAGTGGACTAATTAATGTTCCCTACGAAATGGTCTGGAAGATTTTATGTATATCCTCTCTCTCCCCCTAGTCCACAACACGTACTTTGTCTCAATGTCTCTAAAATTATTATTATATATACATATTATATCACACATATTTACCTGAAATTTATTCAGTAAAATTGCTTACCAGCCGTAAATTAAATGTAAAATATATAAAATGTCAGCGGTCATTTAATATATTATTGGGCATATTTTTATGATGGAGATGGTTAGGGGTAAAATTATTACCCGCTACATTGAATATGATTATACGACCTATGATCTGCGATAACAATATACATATAATCTCCAAAGTCAATTCATTAAGAGGCCAGCTAGGCTCACTCCTTAGGAGAAATTCCATTTTAATGATTGATCAAAAGCTTTTACTCTATGATATGATCATCAGACCGGTGATTCTCTATGCTTCAACCATATGGGCGAATACTACACCTGCCAATATTCGTAAGATTCAGGTTTTGCAGAACAAGTTTTTGAGAACTGCGGTCGATGCCCCCTGGTTTGTCACTAACAGACAACTTCATAAAGACCTGGACATCGACCATATATATATACACACATATAAAACGCACCTCAAAAATATTTTTTGAGACTGTAAACAATAATCTCAATGAGATTATTTCTTTTCTGATTCTTTACGATCATACTGTTTTGAACAAGTACAAGAGGCCTAAAACGGTAGCGTTCTATGAGGAGACCTACCCGTTTTAGGTTTCTTATGCAATTTTACAGCTATTTTTTTTATCTTTTCTTACGTTTGCCCTTAGGGGCCTACCTAAGAGTGGTGTACTTATATATTTTGTTCTCAGTCATGCCAAATAGGCATCTCTTTATGATGGAGATGGTTAGGGGTAAAATTATTACCTGGTACATCGAATATGATTATACGATCTACGATCTACGATAATATACTACCGTTTGTTATTTTAGTGAATGATGTCCAGTAGTCAACATACTCCTTCTGCTACGTTTGGGGATATTATTTACGTATATAAGTTTGGGTTTTGTATATTATAAACGTTTGGGATTAAATCTCTCTTCACTGCATTTTTCGCTGGTTATCTCAGAGACTGGACCATATTTGGAAAATTCAGACAGAATTTCATCATTCTTAGCGAAGAAAGGCAGCCTGGATATAAACACTTTTTTTGATGGGTTATCCCAATGCTATTTGATGGATGAATGATTCATCTTTTTGATGGGTGATCCCAATCTAGAGACGATGTTCTCCAATTTCAATTCCTTCGTTCTGAATTTTTTCATCAGCACCTTCTTTGTTCTTGACTTTCGGGATGGAAACGTGCGAGATCCCACCTGAGACACTTCGATAGCATCGTCTCGGCAGATTTCAAGGACTTTGTCGATAACATCTTTAATTAATAGGTCTTGGCGCTTCACTCGAAAAGCACGCTTCATTCGTAGATCTCTGGGAGGCAGAAGGTGGAGGTTTTTTCTCCTAAAGACAGTTAAAGCAGGAATAATCACAAGACGTCAGCGAATAAAGCCGCACGCTTGCCAGGCAGAACTACTCGCACCGCTACAGAGCAACAATACGCACGTCTTGCGGAGATAAATACCAACGTTGGCACAGTTGGGACTATAACCTGGGAATTGCAGATTATAAGCCTGGCGAGCTACTCACTGAGACAATCCCACTCCCTTCGAGAGCGGCAATTCTAATATTGTGAAGATGCAAAAAGCACGAATTGTAATATTTTTTTTATTTCAACTTACCTGTTCAGCGAAAGAGTTGAAAGTTTGTAGATGGACGAACAGACGATTGGGAAAAAAACTACAGCGCGGTATTTAATTTAGACATCTGAAAATAGAGTTATTCAATTATAAGAAGTAAGTAGAAGAACAACTTATCGTTTCTGGCAAATATAAAATGCTCGTTTTCAAGGAAAATTGATTAGGGGTAGGCGACGCAATGGACGCTGTGCACGAAGTCCTGCTTTCACCAGGTTTTGAGATATCGTTTGTCTTATGATGGGACAACTTATAGCGGCATTTATAAAAAATATATATATAAATACCCCCTCAAGCAGCCGCTTGCCCCAGAGGTCTGACAGGAGCCTGTCAGTTTATATGCCATAGTAGAAGGTCTGAGAGGATGGCAGGAACTCAGCAGAAAAACGACACATTCATCCATGCCTTATCCGGGGCTCGAACCCAGACTGCTCTTCTAATGGTGGATACAGTGGCTCTAGAGGCAGCATAAGCTTGTCCCCTTTCTGTTGAAATGGTCCCTAGAGGAGGACCATTTCAACAGAAATGGTCCTCCTCTAGGGTGGCGTCCTGAGTATTGCAGATTCTGGCCAATGCGAGGTGATACCTGCTCTCCAAAACCTCTGCTGGCATCTGATGTACTGCTGCGTTGTCATAGCCCAAGTGTTGCGCAATATGGTGAGTCGACCCGCCAGCTTCTCGGAGGCCAATAACACTAAGTAACAAATTTTAATGAAAATGTATTTATCTTGTTTTTTGATGTTTATTGATCATATTAGTCATGTTTAATACAACTATATCAGTGATTTGTACAGGGCATAAAACAAAGCTTATGAAAATAATAATAATAATATTTATATAGAATATTATATTAATATATACAACATGTCATAATACATGTACACGGAATTGCTGAAAACATTGCACGATCGTATCAAAATGAAGTAATATACATACTAGACTATTGTTACATAAGAACTAAGCTTTAAATCCTGATTCAAAAGTGAACGCTTGAACGTCTTTACTGGTTGTGACTGGATTCATTTTGTAGAAGTAACACTCAAATGTAGTCTTCCATGATTTCTCTATTCCATCCTCCTTGGCATCTTTTCTCCATGGTTTCAATATTTTGGTGAAAGCGTTCATTTCGTTCTTCACTCAGATTACTCAAATGTGGTCCTGAAGAAGCCTAGGTGTAACAGGGCATTTTTGCAGAAAAGTTACATCCAGCAGGCGACACTGCTTAATCAAATTTTGGGCATTTTTACAGAAAATTTACACTCAGCTGGCGCCACTGCTTAATCAAATTTTACACATTTTTTGCAAGTCTCACTCTTATTGATGCTGAGAAAACCTAGACACCATTGCCGAATAGCCTGCCAAGCATTCCTTTCCCTAACAGTCATTTTATCTTCCAGTTCCTGATACCGTAGCATCCATCATATTTATGATCCAGTAAATATTCCACCCATCACTTTTGCTTCAGACATGTATTTTAGGGTATATATTTAACGTATATACTGAAACGCATCTGATGTGTGTTTCAAAACTTTGACCAACCGCTTCAGAGGCCCCAGCTTAATGTGAAGTGGTGGCAGCAAGATCTTGTCAGTTGGAAAAAGAACTTCATAAATAACATTGTGTGTGCCTGGAGTTAATTTGTTTTCTGGCTGGTCATTCTCTTTTCGCATATTGCTGTCCTGATGCTCTAATATGGCAAAGGCAGAGGAAACAAGAATACTTGATTTAGTCATCTTGTAAACCGGTAGAAATCCTAGCATCTAGAAGTCCCCACAAACATCCCAGTTCTAACGTTTACAGTTTATTTTTCTCAAACAATTTCTTGACATTCTCAGTCTTCTCTTCAATGTACTGAATGCGCTACCAGAATGGAGGGAAATTTATTGCAGTTGTGTAGAAAAACAGTCTTCAGATTTATGGTTGAGTTGTCGATGAATTGGCGCACATTTTGTGAGTCATCAGGTAGGCTAATAGGTTCAAAGAGACAATCGACATCAGCTCAGGAGTACAAACTTTCGGCCAAATAATACAAGGGTGCAAATTTCGCATACCTTCTCCGATATGTTGTATCTCTCAGTTTAGATCCAATAAATTCCAATGTCTTAGACGAGATGTTAGGTAAAAATTCGACATTTGATTTAGTGAGAACTAAATACTTGATTAAGTCATCTTATTCTGTTTGACTATCAAAGAGTGGCTCTTCCTGCCACTTCGGCACTATCAATTGATATTTAAAATCCAAGTGGCAAAGAGATTTCTTACCGTAGCCTCTTTGCCACCTGCAGACTGAAAAGAAGATTCCAATTTTTTTGGCGAAATAGTGACTAAGCAGCAACTGATTTTTACTCTGGCATACAAAGGTTAGGTCTTCGT
This sequence comes from Ryuthela nishihirai, assembly GCA_038380435.1. NCBI lineage: Eukaryota > Metazoa > Arthropoda > Arachnida > Araneae > Heptathelidae > Ryuthela > Ryuthela nishihirai. Next base: position 115,110,947 of record JAWZYU010000004.1, read on the forward strand.
TGTCGCCAACCTGGACATTTCGTTGAAAACGACCCAGATATAAAGAAAATATCAAATCATTTGCGAATGTTTGGCTGGGAACAATACTGAAATCGAAAAGTTGAAAAGTGAGGTCGTGTAGGAAAAAATTGCAGTTTCAGCCGTAATCTTAACCTCCTCTCCCCTCCCCCTCAAGAAAATAAAGTCCAAGAATCAGAAACAACTATGGACTTTGAACTAGGAAGTGGAAAACTTATAACTGATGAGGATAGAGATGAAAGAACTGAGGATATAGAAGTCAATTCCAAATTTTGGCATTCTTACAAACAATCAGAAAAAGCAGCAAAGTTTAAGAAACTTCAGACAAACGAACAAACAATTCCGAGAAAAAATGACAAGTGTACAAAGAAATCTGCTTTGACAGATATTGTAAATTCCTTAAAGCACTTGCCATAAGCGGTGAAAATGGATCCATTCTAGAAATTACGCAATCGCACGAGATACTTAAGAAGTGCTCGATCAACGAAGATCCCAAAGAAGGACATTTCGAATTCTTTAAGGAACTGAGCACAAAGCACTCTCCGCTAGTCCGAAGAGTGGTTATCGACATGTGTTTCACTATGTTGTCTGGATTTGAGCAGCTTGGTATTGAATTTGTCAAGTGTGCTTAAGGTTTACGTTAACGCAGTGTTTGTGATGGTAGGGAGACATTTTCTATCCTCTATGCTAGGAGTTCTCAACGTGGGGTACGTGGTAAAATTTTTTGGGGTACGCCGTGAGAGTTCAAAAGTCGATTACCCAGTAAAATGCTTATAATTTTATAAAATTAGTTAAATTGTTTATGTCGATTTTTGTATTTATCGATATATGTAATTTATTAATACAAAATTTAATGTGTATATATATATATATGTTTTACTTTATTCTCATTGTTATACTATAATTATAGTTTTATCTATCTATGCAAGGGGTACGCCAGTTAGTTACATATTTCCCGGGGGTACGTGAAGCATGAAAGGTTAGGAACCACTGCTTTATGCTTTTCTATTCCCTTTCTTACACTTCCTTCCCCATTTTCGTTTTTTTCCGTATCACATTTTGCTTTTCTATCTATACACTTCAGGAATACAAATCAATTACAAGTTTTCGCATCTTTTGATTATCGAGACATCCGATGTCTCGATAATCTCGATAATCTTCTCACTCCTTTGGTTGGGAGGGACTAAACTTGTTTGTTTCAAGAGATAAATGAGAAATTTCTTGGGTTTAGTAGTTATTAATAAAATATTACTCTTCAGTTAATCCGAACTTCCACAAGTTTTAATTTCTACCGTTAGTGGGTGCTAAATTTTCAAAAGGAAAAAATTTATTGCCTTTGAAAAATCCCTCGTTTTTGCCTAATTCAAATAATGTAAGTTTGGCTTCTTCCTCATTATATATTTATCTTCTTTTAGGTCATTTATTTGTATTGTTATTACATGTAAATACTTAAAATATGAAATCTTTTTCACTACTTACTATTAAGGCACTGAGTAAGCATGCTTACTTGTTGATTAACTTGCATCAGGAACGTGCCCAGGATTTAGTTCGGATATTTAGGTTAGGACATTAGCCCCGTCCGAGAATTTAGTTTTTTTTTTTTTTTTTTTTTTTTGGGGGGGGGGGGGGCAGAGAATTCAATTTCGGGGAGTCTCCGATAATTTAGCTTTCGGCCGTGGCGAGGAGAGTCCTGAGAATAGGATTTGAGTAGAATTTCCCAATTTTTAAAATATTCCAATTACATGAAAGTTTAAAATGATACTATATATGGAATTAAATTTTATACTTTATATTTCGTTTTCACTGAAATGAAGAAATGGCAGATTTATTATCAGGTTTTACAAATGATATGCGTAGAATAGAAATTTGAAAAGTCAGTCGTAGATTTTAACAGATATTCCTCTGATAGAAATAATCTACCCACTCCTCTGAGAGATGTGTGGGAAATGCAACTATTCAGATTTAAGAATTAAAAGACAATATTTTTTATGATGTATAATTACTAATCAAATACTTTTTGCATGTCCTCATCATCCGCTTGCTCAAATTAAACTTTTAAGGAATGAAAGAGTAGGTAAAGGAAAAACTTCTTTCTCTTTAAAAACGAGATTCTCGTATGAGCAAGAGGTGATATGCGTCCTTCTAGTTTTGATTACATATTCTTGTAACAAATTCATCAATCTTACTCGAGGTAAAATCAGCAATATTTTTCAGATCTTTCATATCGTTTTTCAGATTTAGTAATGTCGCTTTCAAGTCACTATGCGTGATGTACACATCGCTTACCTTAGAAAAGACTCCAATCTTCTTAGCAGGAACTTCCCCGCTGTCAGCTTTATCTCGGGCACACACCTGATCTCGTGCATTACTGGCAGGAGTCACGCAGGTAGTGAAATCCAAACACTGCTCAATAACAATTGACGATAATGTAGAACTCAGATCGTTTTTTCTACACATGAAGCACTGCCACTTGGATTTTCTCTCATAATTCATCTTACGATAACACTGGTTTACGAGGTTTTTATAACATGAACAATTGCAGCTGCCTTTAACTATTTTTCAGGTGCTGATTTCAGATCTAGCCTTAAGAAATGGCTAGCACGTCTCGTTTATATGTTATTAGTCATTTTGAATCCTATTAATATCTTAGTATACCAACACCTCCAACCAACTGGGAGGAGTTGGATTCACATTCATCAGAAGAAGACGTTGAGGCACATACAGATCCTGATCCTACATACACTCCTAAAAAGTTTGACGAGCCTCATCTGATTCAGCAAAATGAACTAAATGATATTGTTCGAGACCTAGGACTTTCCAAACAACAACTGAGGTTTTAGGTTCAACACTTCAAGAGTGGGATCTTCTGACCAAGGGGATCTTCTGACCAAGGGTATTATTATTACGAGATGCAAGATGGTTTGCTTTTCTGCACAGATATTTCAAGGCTGATGGAAGAAATTGGAACAATTCACGACCCTAAGGAATAACGTCTATTTATAGATTCGTCAAAATTTAGTTTAAAAGCTGTCCTTTTCGCAAAAAGTAAACCAAAAGACTTCTATTCTACTGAGACATGCTGTAAGAATGAAAGAAACTTATGAAAGCATGAAAAAAATACTCACTGCTATAAAATATGGCCAGTTTAAGTGGACAATATGTAGTGACCTTAAAGTCATATCTCTCTTGCTCGGACTTCAAGGAGGCTTCACAAAATTTTTCTGTTTTCTGTGTTTGTGGGACAGTAAGGCCTGAAAGGAACAGTACAAAACAAAAGACTGGCCCAAAAGAGATGTTTTTATTCCTGGAAAGAGTAATGTGTGATGTTATGTTCTGAGTAATGAATGAATGTTATGTGGTGAGGAATATACATCAGTACATAAAAGACTAAAATGAACTTCTTGTAAGTATAAAAGATCCTTACCCAGGTTATCTTATTTTGCGTTTCAATGTTATTTAATTTGTTACTTTATATTCAGTGGTTTATAACTATAATTTTTCTCTTTTTTTTTACTGTAATCATGTAATTAAATAATGAGTTTTCAGTTGCAATTTAATAAAATAGTCACATTTATTTTCATTTCCCAGATGTGAATATTCATTGAAATTTGAAACACATCAATCCGCAATTTAAAAAAAAAGGAAGTGCTGCAGAATTTTCACAGCCATATTAGAATTCATTACCCCAATATTAGTTGACACATCCTATTTTACCAATGTTATGAAAAAAGTTATAATTTGTTGTCTAGTGAACCGTTATTCCAGCACAGTCGAATGATAAATATCCACCACAGTCACCATAACATCGCGCAAGATCAGAAATGTCCATCACTTACCTTACAAATTGCAACCATCGTTGTCATGCAGCAATTCTTTTTCGCAACCTCGTAACGCTTGCAGCGGAACTGGACATGGTCAAATAATTTCTAAAGATAGAGCTGCCCAATGTCCGACGGGCAAAGGCACATTAGACAATGCAACCGTCGAAAAAAGGCAATCACCAAAATACGTTAATTTCACGAGAATTCGGTATCTTTTCTGCAATTTTCAGTACAAATGAACAGCCTTGACGCACATTACCTAATGACACCTCTCTTGTGTTGCGATCTTATGCAACCACGGCAATCCCTGATTCCGCTTGTACAACACTACCAGTTATGAAGAGCCGTGCTATCTAGAGCCGGGGGCAAGGAATACGCCATATAGAAGCACCTCAACCCCAGCCTCACATGGCAGCAGTCCTATAGAAGGAAAGCTAACCACCGGAAGAAACCTAACTTTAGTCTGTTCCCCGGTTAGCCATGAACAAGGATATGTAGATCCAAGTTCGCTCGGCTCCCGGAGTGGAGACTCTTAGTAAGGCCCAGACTTTGGTGAGGGCTCGACCTACTGGGGCGCAACTCTTTTCAGAAGAGCCCTCGAACAGCTCACCCAGAGCTCCTGAGGTTGAGGTCTCGGACCCCGCCACCGTCCAACCGATCACACGGAACCAGTCAGCGGCATCTCCGAACTCGGTTGGTTTTTGGCAATGCTGCAGCCGGTGACCCAATCCAGCCGGCAAAGCCTTCGACCGGTTTGCTGGACCCTAGGCCCCCCCACCACGTCAAGGTGGTCCCCTATTGGGGGGATTACCTAATGACAGAAAAATTAAGTAAATTTAAATTATAGCCAAATGAATAAAACCATTAAAGAACAGAGCTGCAAAGAGTCATTGCCTCTTACTCTCGCCACCTAGCTGATGTTCCAGTTCAATCAGAGATAAATGGGTTCGAAAGGAAAAGGAAAAACAGAAATTTAAAAGCAAATATGATAAATGGGAATTTGGCTCTCTTAGAGTTTTTATAAATGAACATGTCTCAAGGTTTCCGAAACAGCTATTTTTTTCAAGGACAAAAATTGAAATTAGAAAATGGATTTAAATTTGCCTGGATCAAAGAGCGGAAAATATTTTTAAAGAAACACTCTAACGATAAAATATACAGAATCAGATATGAAGATGATTTGGAAAAAATAAAACATTCTGAATGAAGATTGGTTTCCTGATAATGATCTGACGTTATGTAGGAATTTATCTGAACTAAAACGGAATATGACGATTGGGAGTTATAATTTAAAATTGATTCCTTATAATATAAGAAGAGTTCGTCAAAATTTTGATGAGTTGCTTCTGTTATTAGATTTTTTAGATTGTAAAATTGATTTAATTTTGTTGACAGAGATCTGGTAAAGGAAGATGAAGTAGATGTATTTAATATAGCTGATACTCTAAGTTTCACAACTAGATGAAGTTAACTAGATGAATAATAGAATTTATAATAAATCAGGTGGTGTAATGGTTTTTCTCAAGACTAATATTTTGAACTTTATACAAATTGATATGACAATGGCAACTGCTGTATGCGTCCATTTGTAAATTGGTAAAAGTAAAATTTATGTTATGGTGCTTTACAGATCTGTGCAATTGAATGCAATTAAAACTGAAAATGTTTATTTTATTGGCGATCCAAATATAGATTTCTTGAAAGGTAAGAAAGATATTAATTAATATCTAAATATCATGTCCTAATGGATATCGGAAACTTATAAATATTTCTACTAAAAATATAAATGATTGTACAAGTAATATTGATCATGATTTTATTAGAAATAGTAACGATTCATTCGCGAATGATGTTGTACTCTGCAAATTTTCAATAACTGGCCATTACCTAGTTTTAGTCCAAATAAAGATATCTGATATTATAGATTATAGCAAACATATTAACAGCAAAAAATATATCAAAAATTCGAAAATTACATTAAAAATGCCAAAACGGATGAAACTGTGTACAGTAGTAAAAATGTCAATGATTTATATAACACCTTAATTAACTTAGTTTTCCTCAAGGCTAAAACGTTTTCAAAGTGAAAAAAAAAATCTTGACAGGAAAAAAAATGGCTCTCTAAGGATCTGATAAAAATCATTTGATAAAAAAGAAAACTTGTACAATAAATACAAGAAAGATGAGGGAAATATTCAAATTAAAAAGGAGTATAAAACGTTTAATAAATTTGTTAAAATAAAATTTTTAAAGCTAAGGAACAATTTTATCTGGCCGAGTTTAATAAATGCAATAATAATTTCCGTAAACAATGGAAGTTTATAAATAGTGTTTTGGGCAATAAAACCAAACTGAATATAATACCATTAACTGATGATATAAATAGTCTGGTAAACGCTGTGAATCAAAGTTTCATAGAAAGTGCTAGTTATACCAAAGATAATCTTAATTTAAAGGTTAAGGTCAAACAAATTTTTCTTTATTACCTAAAACAGATTACCGTACTCTATAATATTTGTGAAAAGGAGGTTAGTTTCATTCTATCAAATATGAATTCCAATAAAGCAGTAGGTGGCACTAATCTAACTGCACAAATGCAGGTTTTTGGTAAACACCATCTGAAGTTCATTATTCATATTATTAATGTCTCTTTTGAAACTGGAAATTTCATCGATGCTATTAAAAATTCGATTGTTACAACTATTTATACAATAAGAAACTATTTAGAAAATAAGAAAATAATATCAAACTAGAAGGACGCATGTCGCCTCTGGCGCATATGAGAATCTCGTTTTTAAAGAGAGAGAAGTTTTTCCTTTACCTACTCTTTCATACCTTAAAAGTTTTAATTTCAGCTAGTGGACGATGAGAAAAATGTAAATAGTATTTTATTAGTAATTATACAACATAAAAGTATTCGTCTTTTAATTCTTAAATCTAAAAAGTTTTATTTCCCACGTATCAAAAAAGTGGGTAGATTTTTTCCTGTCAGTGGAATATCAGTTAAAAACTACGACTGATTTTTTAAATTTCTATTCTACGTATATGAATTGTAAAACTCGATAACATCCCTGCCGTTTCATCATTTCAGTGATTTCTAAAGATATATGAGATATTAAAATTCCTAAGTGTTTGAAAAATGCGAATTATAATATCTCATTAGTACCAATAAAATTAAAAATGAGATTTCTAAACTATCATTTTCATTGTTTCCATTGCAAACTTCGTGACGTTCACATTCCACAACCAAAATTTCTTATTACTATCATTAATACCTCATTGCAATATTCGTTTGAAATTTTGTAATTTTAAATATTTTCACCGTTATAGAGCGCAATTATAGTGTTCGAAAGACTCCGAAAGGGCGAATCATATTATTTTATCAATTACTATCTAACCCTAAAAGTTTTTTTTTATTTATCCCTAAATACAAACAATTATCTGCTGAAAAGAAAATAATGTGTTTTTCCAAATTCTCCCAGGGTATAAGAAGTCAATTCATTGCTGCCAATGCAAACATCATGGCGTTCACATTCCACACCAAACTTTTAAATTTCTGCTTAAATACATCCTTTGCAGTATTTTTTCTTTGAAATTCTGGAACTTGAAAATATTTCCACCGATACAGGCCGCAATTACAGTTTTTGAAGATTTAAAAAGTGGGAATCATAATATTTTATCAATTCCTATCTATTCCAATAAGAATTATTTCATTTTTTTCTAAAAACAAACAGTTACCTGCTAAACCTAAAAAGTTGTGTTTTTCCACCCCCTCTGGTTCTAAGGTGTCAACTGATTGCTGGCAGTGGAAACTTCGTGACCTTCACATTCACCACCAAAATTTCAAATTTCTAGCATGAATATCGTTTGCAATATTCATTTGAAATTTTTGGAATTTTCAACTTTTCCACCGCCAGAGGGTTAATTATACCTTTAGAGAGATTCGGAAAGCGCATATCGTAATATTTCATCAATACCTACCCAACACAAAAAGAATTTTTGATTTATCTCTGTAAACAAAAAACTTCGATATCTGCAGACAGACGACAAAGCGAAACTATTATCTCGTTTTCTTTGCAAACGAGAATATAATATGGTTTTCGAGAAAATATGGTTTTCGAGAAAAAAGGAATACGGAGAAAGCAATACTTCAATTTACTGGAGATATTTATTGTAATATTAATAAACGTAAAAGAACAGCATCTTTGGTCATTGATATTCGTAAAGCATTTGACTCTGCAGATCATAGTATTTTATCTAAGAAACTTTCTGATATTCGTATTAGAGATAGAATTTATTATTAGTTTAAGCGTTATTTGAAAAACAGAATATAAGCAGCTAAAATTAATAATGGGAAAAGTGATTTTTTTTAGTTTGTTCAAGAGGTCTTCCTCAAGGAAATGTCCTTGGACATATTCTGTTTATTATTTATATAAATGATCTATGTCCCTGCAATCTAAAAGGGAAAATTTTTATTTTTGCTGATTATGCTGCATTGATTTATTCTTCTGAAGATGTTGAAACCTTGTTCTTTGATATTGAATCTGATTGATCTATTATAAATAAATTATTAATGTCTAATAAATTAAAATTAAATGTTGAAAAGTCTAAATATATTTTGTTTGAAATAACTGATATTAAGTAAGTACTATGTTAAATGGCATTCTCCCAATTGCTCACTTTTGGACAATTGCCAGTATTCTTCAGTTGATAGAGTTTATAACTATAAACACTTAGGAGTTGAAACTGATTGCAATCTAAAACGGAAAGGTCACATTAGATTATTACAGAAAAGACTGCGATATTTCTTACGTAGACTGTATGTGATAAAAAAAAATTGTTCCACCAAATTTTTTCGTACATTATACTATGCATGGATTTATTCCAGAATTCAGTATGGCGTCTGTAGTTGAGGAGGAGACTGCAAGACTAGTCTGCTACCATCATCAAAGAGTAATAAAAAAGGTTTTTAATGAATATTTGGGACTCATGTGTAATTCTTTTTTAAACATTAGGCAATTTTATATATATATATAATCTTACTGTTTTTGTTTTCTAATCAAGACTGGTTTAAACAAAAAGAAATTAAATTTAATTCTAGAAAAAAAACACTTTTCTGTCATGTTACAAAGCCCAGCAAAAATACTTTGCAATATCATTTTATTTTCATAGCACTAAAACTGCTTAATTCTTTAGATTATAGTCTTTGGAATGAAAAAATCCATTCTTTGTTTAAAAGGGAATTAAAAAAATACATTAGTAATATTAATGATTCTTAAAGCTTTATTTGTTTTAATTTTGGATTTAATTCGGTTACGCATTTTGGAAAATAGCATATTTTGGGATTATCAACTCTAATTGATAATTTTATGTAGTGTGTCATATCTAGCTGCGATTTGTTGCCTGACTTCCATTTAGAAGTGAACTTTGTAGCCTAGAAGGGTTTAAACCTCTTGGCACAAAATGTTAAGAACAATATTTTTAGATAGATATAAAGGAAAAGATTGCCATTTCCCGCGTGGGATCTGAACCCACGACCTCTTGATAACATGTAATATTCTGACCACTGAGCTAGCGGCCGCCGAACAATCGTCCTCTATTAGTGTCTTTAAGCATTATACCATAGAATAAATAAAAAAAAATAAATACCCCCTCAAGCAGCTGTTTGCCACAGAGGTCTGACAGGGCCTGTCAGTTTATATGCCATAGTAGAAGGTCTGAGAGGATGACAGGCCCTCAGCAGAAAAACCCTCACAAACAGCCATGCCTTACCCGGGACTCGAACCCAGGTCCCTTAGATCAGTAGCCAAGCGCGCTAACCACTCGGCCATGGGAAAGTCATTGGAAATGTAGTTGACTGCAATCGAAGACTCTGGTCCAGAAGGCTCTTTCCAGTTCAGTACACAAGCCCGCCCACATCAAACGGCATGGTGTTTTTATTTCTTATGCCAGTACCCCGAGTATGGAGCATAAGCATTGTTGTTGAGATCATAGAATCGCTCAGGTATACACCTGATGGCATACACACTGCTATAATGCTTAAAGCCACTAATAGAGGGCGACTGTTCGGCGGTCAGAGCACCTGACAAGTTATCATGAGGTCGTGAGTTCAGATCCCACCCGGTTAATGACAATTTTTTTTTTCTATGTCTATCTAACAAATTACTACCAGGTGTATATCGTAGAGATTCTATTCTTTCAGCAATGTTTTTTGTTTTGGTTTAACTAATTTTATTTACTCAGTTTTCTCAGTTATGTTATTGTTTTTATTATTTGATGTTCTTATTCGCATCTAGACTAGATGTTTTCCGAAGCTTTGTATTATTAATTTGAAAGAAATATCTGTTGAAGTTTAACTGGATGATGAATAATGAATAAATATGATTATTATTATTAATAAAATTTTCACATAACCAGGAAAAAAATTCAGAAATCCCACACTTCACTATTACTTCCCATAATTGCAAGTTGCAATTTTGAGTTTTGTGCATTCTTTTACTTATCACCTTTGAACAATACCTTTTAGTCTCAGTTTGCCACAGAGATCTGACAGGAACCTGTCACTCTATTAGGCCTTGGAAAAGGTTTGTTATGAAGGCAAGACCAAAACAAAAAGACAACACAGAAAAAGAAGCATGCATACCTTTTCCTGAACTCACACCTAACTCCCTTTCATATGTAGTTCCCAGGTTCGAGTCCCAGCTGGGTCAGCGTTGAGATTTATCTCCGCAAAAATTCCCCTGCAAAAATCAAATATCGCCTTCAAATGTTTGGGTTCGCAAATCCCTGCCCACGGTTAGTCGGTGACACCGATGGGCTTGGAAAGGCCGCCGTCCGTCGGATGGGACGTTAAGCCGTGGCCCCGTGTGCGGGAGAGCCATACCCTGTGCACCTTAAAGAACACGCTGGAAGGCTTTGACGGGAGGCTTACCATATGTCTCCCAACAGCTGTTCCAGTGGGTCCCCTCCCCCAACCTTCTCTGAGCCTTCGGGGTCCATGTGACCTGGCCATTTATCCCATGGTGTGCAAAAAAGTGCCGCTCAGAGGTAAAACAACCCAACCCAACCCTTTCATATGAAACCAAGCTCATTAACCACTCGACACATTGAACTAAATGAATAAATCAAAATGATCAGTTCGGAGTTGAGGAAAACAATTCGTGGTATGTTACTAGAATCATAAAAATAATTCCAGAAGGAAACTCCATTAAAGCCATTATCGAGTTTTTCATTTGAACGAATTTAACTCTGGAATACACAGAACCATAACTTCATGCTCCATCTGACGGTCGGTAGCTTTATCAAATCCACCGATATCACTTTTCGCATGAGAGGATTTGCGAACCCAAACATTTGAAGGCGATATCAGATCCGCAGACTCGTTCAACGCTTTGTTCCCAGCAACTTAGCTTTCAATTACTTCGAGAATGCTGGAATCCAGAAACCTCACACCGTACAGTCTTTTAATGCTAAAGATTTCAAATTTCTGGTTGGTCAAGGAGTTTACACTGAAAGAAGCGATTTGCTCCTTTTTACCAAAAGGGGTTGGAAAACGCAGCCTCTTTTGTTTTCAGACACAAATAATTTTGATTCCTCTGGGTCTTTTGGCACTTCGCGCTTCTATTACCATTTCGTGGATTTCTTCATTTTTTTTAAATTCTTAAGATTAAAATTCTCGATCGTTGTTTATGTATGCTAAGAATGATCAACTTACCGAAAGACAAATTTCAGCTTTTTAATATTCACTCATTCACATTAAGGCATGACTAATCTGAAGCTAAGACTACGATAAATATCGACATAATTGCAACATATTTTGGTTCGTTGCACGAACAGAAGGAATTTCTCAGAAATGTTTTACAACCCATTTGATTGTTTCGCGACATTTCTTGTTTGAAGGCAAGCGATGATTCTTAATTCTTGCATTTTGCATAAAAAGTGTACATGTAAAGAAAGTTTTTGGCTCGCCAACTAATTAGTGGCTGGTAAATAAGTATTGCAAGAAAGAAACAGTTTTTTTTCCATGTAAATTTCAATGCACATTTCTCAATACTAAATATCTCAAAAATTATTGAAAATTGCTTCCCTTTTTTCCAAACATTTGTGGTATCATTCTGATGTTTTTCTTTTTCTCAACCACTCCAATAACTGCACCCATAATACTAACGGTCTAACGGATTCGGTACTATGGCAACTGAGAAACTAAGTCACGGCATTGGGTTGAATGACGGGAAGCGAAAGAGCCGAGATCCCTTCACATGCGCAAAATCTCACGGCTGAAAAGTATTGAGTCCGAGCTGTAACCTGGAAAATACAGAGTCTACATTCTTTGCACTTAAACGAGTTTCACTGTAAAGAGCCTAAACACTTCCTATCTTCCTCCCAACAAGTTGGAAGTGCGTAGCGACATCGATCTCGAGCATTACCGCTTCTTCACGTTTTCTTCTTTTTTTTTCATCCCTCTTCTTTTTCTTTATACCCTTCTCCTTTTATTTCTTCGCTTCTCCCCTTTGCCTCTGATACCAACTTCTTTCCTCTGCATGTATCCTAAGCGTTCCATTTCTTGACAAGGGCTAAACTGGAGAGCTGAACTGAAGGAGGGTGCCGATGTGGGGGGAGGGAACTATAGTTTGAAGGGAAAGGAGAAGGTTTGTATGATGATGCGCAGAAACCAAAGAGAAAAAGTCTAAAGGAAAGAAAGACTTTGGCTAAGCAGAAACAGCAATCACTTCCTGCTAGAGAGCGCCCCACGCTGTTTGGCAACCTTTTGTTCTCAAGACTTTTACCAACCACTTCTGCTGCTTTTGGTCACACCTGTACAGTAAATATAATTCTTTAAATATTAGCAAAAGTTTCTTGAAATCTTTTTAAAGTTCTCTCGGAAATATCCGGCAGCATTCCTATTACCATTTCTTTCCTCCACATCTTGATACTTTAATTTTCATTATTTTTCTATTAAGTTCATTTTTGTCTGGTTTGTACTATGATCAGTCGAGCAAAGTGAAAGGTTTCTGATTCCTCTGAACCATTTGTCATTTCGCGCTTCTTTGCCCATTTGTGAATTTCTTAAAATTCTGATGGTGAGAACATCAGAGTTACTAATGTTTTCACTACAGATGCTTTCCTTTAGGTAGGCCATAATCAAAAATCACACGGAGTTAGGTCAGGCGAACATGCTGGCCAGAGTACTCGAAAAGAACGACCGATGATACCTAAATACCTCAATACCTATAAATCATTTCGTTTATCCTCACAAAAAAATAGAACCTGGTTACAACTCTCCATTATTGTTCTGTTTCGAAAAACTCTTTTATTTTTCGGCCAGGCTGCGAAGCCAAAGATTCTTGTCAGATTTCAACTGATTTTTTAAATGTTTAATAAACTCCCTTCTATCCTCTCTGCCAAAAAGAGTAAGTTCAACTCTATCCTTGCACTCCTTTCAGTCAAAAAGTGATTGCATTACAACTCAAATGACTCCTCCTCCTCCTGCTCCGTTTAACCAGAATAAATCTATTGCATTTTACTTGTCTGATTAAATTAAACACAACATTTCGGTATCTTTTGAACTTTTCTTTTATGTCAATCAGTATGAATTTAGGGAGCAAGTAGATACTGAGGATGCGATTTTGAGATTGATATCAATAGTATACACTATATGGCAAAAAGTGGCCGGACACTTTTATGTTAAGTAAACGAATAGCCACATTCAAATCTACCTAACTTTGAAAATAAGCTTTTTACGGAAAAGCCACAAGACATGAATTTAAAATCTCGATCAGAGCTCTCTAAATCTCTATTTTCTATAATATTAATCTAATATTTAAAGAGTTATGGAAGCTGAAACATTTAAGTGAAACTTTTGCTAGTTTTGAAAATTCACTTCAAAAAGTTAAATCACAGCTGTTATAACAAATTGTTCACAATGTAAATGCGATATTTGAATTTTGTGTAAGGATTTTTGAAATTTTCATCAAATTTGGGGGGAAATGTTTTGGAAGTGTGGTGTGTGATAACATCTGTTGTTAAATATTATAGCTTCCATAATCCTTTAAATATTAGATTAATATTATAGAAAATAGAGATTTAGAGAGCTCTGACCGAGATCTTCAATTTATGTCTAGTGACTTTTTTCCGTAAAAAGCTTATTTACAAAGTTAGATAGATTTGAATGTGGCAATTTGTTCACTTAACATGAAAGTATCCGGACACTTTTTGTAATATAGTGTTTAAAGGAATAAACAAAAATTTCAAAGTGCTGCAATTTTCCTTGATATACTTAAGGCGTGTGATTAAGTTTCACGTGATCTTCTTTTTAAACTCTATACCTCTGGTCTAAGAGGGCCAATTTTTAATTGGTGTGAAAGCTACTTAAGTGACAGATTACAGAGAGTAAAAATAAATGATTGTTGGGTTGGGTTGTTTTACCTCTGAGCGGCAATTTTTTGCACACCATGGGCTAAATGGCCAGGTCACATGGACCCCGAAGGCTCAGAGAAGGTTGGGGGAGGGGACCCACTGGAACAACTGTTGGGAGACAGATGGTAGCCTCCCGTCAAGGCCATCCAGCGTGTTCTTTAACGTGCACAGGGTATGGCTCTCCCGCACACGGGGACACGGCTTAACGTCCCATCCGACGGACGGACGGCGGCCTTTCCAAGCCCATCGGTGTCCCCTACTGACCGTGGGCAGGGCGGGGAATTTTTGCGAAGATAAATCTCAACGCTGACCCAGCTGGGAACTACAGATTACGAGCCTCGCGCGCTACCGACTGAGCCACTCCCGCCAATAAATGATTGTATAAGTAATGAAAATAAGTTATGTTTCAGTGTACCTCAAGTTTCAGTGCTAGGACCTATTTTATTTTTAATTTATATAAATGATTTATGTAATCTGAAGTTAAATGGGAACACAATTACTCTTGCTGATGATACTGCACTAGTGATTATTGTGCTCCGAATGTGGAGTCTTTAACTACAGCAGTAAATTTCGATTTGAATAACATTAGAGGTTGGTCTCTGAAAAATAAATTACTTTTAAACAAGGAAACAAAACAAAATATTTATTCTTTAGTGTTAAGGGAAAAAATGATTTATTGCAAAATGAAATTATCTATCGTGATATGTGTTGTAATATTCAGGATTATAAATGCCTTTCAATAGATGGAGTTCAAATTTTAAATATTTCGGAATTTATTTGGATTATAAATTGAAATGGACATATCATACAGTATATCATATATACATATATTGAAAATAAATTAATTCTATAATAGCAAAACTGTCCCGCCGGGTCCGAGTGGTTAGCGCGCTTTGGCTACTGATCTAAGGGACTCGTGTTCGAGCCCCGTATAAGGCATGGACGTTAGCGTCGTTTTTCTGTTGAGGTCCCGCCATCCTCACAGACCTTCTGCTATGACGTATAAACTGACAGGCTCCTGTCAGACATTTGTGGCAAGCAGTTGCTTGA
Source organism: Ryuthela nishihirai (assembly GCA_038380435.1). Lineage (NCBI taxonomy): Eukaryota > Metazoa > Arthropoda > Arachnida > Araneae > Heptathelidae > Ryuthela > Ryuthela nishihirai. The sequence goes on from JAWZYU010000004.1 coordinate 115,126,252, forward strand.
GGGGGTATTCATTATTATTATTATTATTGTTTTTTATTTTCGAAACTTTCTCAACATTCATTATTAAAATAGTTCTATAACTGTTGGATAAAGTCCTACTTGAAATATTGAATTACGTCATGGGGAGGTATGTATTTTACAAATGTAAAAATTTGATAGCGTCGAAATTTATTATAAAGTATTAAAGATTCTTCCACTTAGAAAATTATGTTTTTTTAGTATTTTGATGAATGTTATTAAAAAGCGGTCTCATCAAATATTGTCAATAACAAATTATAATACAAGGTAAAGTGAAAGTCTAAATATTTATGTTATGATACCTATAAAAACTATAATCAAAAAACATTGCATTTATTTGGCGCCAAAAATCTTCAACTCATTGCCAGTTACTATTAAAAACGAAAACTGTATTCCAAATATTCAAAATATTTTTACTAAAACTTAAATATTTTGATGAAATAGAAAATATTGAAACCATGTTATAAAGAAATAATCATTTTTAAAGCGATTATTTTTAAGTAAATCATTGTATCACAGTTATTATCGAATTCGCATTAATGTTGCTAACGTTTAACTAATGTATAAATTTTAGTTTACTAGCAACACGGCCGAATGTCTCACTCTTGTGATGTAGTTATTTTTTCAAAAATTTTGTATGCTACTAATTCAGGGTATATGCAACTGTATATGCCATGTTTTCATATCTATGGAAATAAATGATTGATTGATTGATTAAAATCCGCAGAAATAAATCGTCTCACTCACAGTCAACTGCAGTATTTATTACAAATAACTTCTGCTTCGCTAATAATTGATTTTGATGAACTTTTAAATTCACATGACAAACTACAATAACCTAAACAATTAATTCACCATTTTTCGGCTCATTTATGCTTGATAAGGTTAGTGTTATTTAGTATTTTAAGTGACTTTGCATAAGTTTTAAAAACAATAAAAAAATTTATTAAGTTGTTTAGTTAATTTTTTATGTTATTTAATTTACCTATTTATTTATTTAAGTTTATTAATTCCTTTTGATGATTATAACTCGATGAATAACTCAGAGTATTAATAATATACTCCCCTTGCCATTTTAAGGATACTAGGACAAATTACTGGTAAAATATTCCTTTTCAAGCTTGAAAGTTTCATTCAACTCTCTGGTAGTGTATCAAAATTCTCACCTCCAATATGCAACTGTCTCCTCCATTTGACTTCCCGATACTAATAATAGTTCTTCGTCATCATTTTGAACTTCATATGAAAAAATTTTCCACAGATTGCGATGTGTATATATTCATGCATCATATGAATGCCCATCAAGATCAATATCGGCATTTGTCGCCTCTGACATCAGTTTTGCTGCCTACTACCATTCGATTTCTTGATAAGACAATAGTGGTGGAACTCAACTCAGAATATTCAAATTGAAAACAATTCGTACTTACGAGCATTCTACATCTAAGTAAGAGAGCATCAAGCCACATGAACGTTTAAATTAACATCCAAAATTTCCTGTACCTTGACTTTATTGTAACCCCCTGCAGCAATAAATTATTATTAATTGTGACTCCCTATTCAATTAAAGAATACAACTCACTACTTACGAAAGTACGGACCTGTTACAACGTCCAGTACTACGGAATACTAGTACTGTGTGCCAATTTAAACATATCGCTTTATCATCATATCGGGGAAACAAATGGAATGAAATGAATTCTTATTTTCATTAAAACATCTTTGAGCAATGCAGATTTTGTTCAATAATTCTACTGACATACGTTGAAAGATGAAAACTGAAATTTTGAAAAACAAAAAAATATAAAATGCTAGTCCATTTTACTAACTTTTAATAGTAAAGCTTCTCATTCATTGAGAGTAATGTAATGTGGAACAGGAGAAAAATGTAACTAAATTGAACTTTTTTTACTGCGGGAAATTAGCGTCTACGGAACCGGTTCCCTCCTTTCCAAACCGCGCCGTATAGCCGTCCAGGTCAAACGCCACTTAGAGAGAAGGCCTGACCGCTCATGCCCACTTTCTTGGTGACGTCATGACTAAGCGTCATGACTAAGCGAGGCAAAGTACACTGCTCACAAAAATTAGGGGATGTTTCAAAATTAATATGTAGTGATAAAAAAAAAGAAACATTTGAATTGTTTTTATTAAACAAGAACATCAGGAAAGCAAACGGCAAGTCAAAGAAAGTTGTTCGATTATGCAAATGAGATGCAAAACCAACTTTTATTTCATTGGTGAAAATGCACTGTACAAAAGGCTGAAAGTACTGGAGTATCTGCACGTTCCCTGATCTTGAAAGTGCACATCCTGCAATTTCCCAGACCTTGCAATGCTCCTGCAACACGATTTTGACCGAATGAGAAGCCTGGAGAGCCATAGGACGTCTTGAAGCTGGTCAAACACAGACGACAGTGGCAACAGCACTTGGAACATCCCAAAGCGTGATTAGCAGACTGTGGAATCGCTTTCAAGAGACTGGCACAGTACGAAGAAGACGAGGGCAGTGTCGCCCATCTGCCACAATAGCAAGAGATGATCGCTACTTGACCTTATTGGCAAGAAGGAACAGGCGCAGCAATGCAACAGAGCTGCGGGGACAGTTTCTTGCTGCCACTAGACAACGGATATGCACCCAGACCATACGAAATCGGCTCCATCGTGTTGGACTGCATGCCCGGCGACCAATGGTATGCATTTCGTTATCTGCTGAACAACGTAGAACCCGTAGAAGGTGGGCTGGTGAGCATCGTCATTGGACCCGTGATGAGTGGTCAACTGTCCTCTTCTCTGATGAGTCACGGTTCAGTCTGCAGCCTGACAATCATCGTGTCCTGATCTGGCGTGAACGAGGAACACGGGAGAATCCACGTTTCATGCGAGAAAGGGACTCCTTCTGTGGTGGTGGAATCATGGTGTGGGCTGGCATCAGCATTAGTGGTCGTACCGACCTCCACGTCATCAGAAACCGATCGCTGACTGCTGTCAGATATCGAGATGAGGTCCTGCACCCTATAGTGGTACCCTATGCTGGAGCAGTTGGAAACACTTTCTTTTCATGGACGATAATGCAAGGCCCCACCGTGCGCATCTCGTCATCAACGTGCTTCAGGAGGCAGGAATCGAACGCATGGACTGGCCTTCATGTTCTCCAGACCTGAATCCCATTGAACTTTCTTGGGATGCACTGTGAAGACGTCTGGCAAACCGTCCAATGCCTCCCACAACACTTCTTGAGCTGGAAGTTGCCCTGGAGCAAGAGTGGCAGAGGATCCCACAAGAACTGCTGGACATTCTGATCCTGCCCATGCCCCATCGCTGTCAGTGTGTTTTGGAAGTCTTGGGTGACCATACACCCTACTGAACAGTCAATGTGTGCCACTCTCGTCCCGTTTGTCATGCTTCTGTTCACCCCCACCAATATGCCACTTGCTACCCAATCACGACAATTGAGTTTGCATCTCATTTGCATAATCGAATAACTTTCTTCGACTTGTCGTTTGCTTTTCTGATGTTCTAGTTCAATAAAAACAATTCAAATGCTTCTTTTTTTATCGCTTCATATTCATTTCGAAATATCCCCTAATTTTTGTGAGCAGTGTAGTATAAATCGTATGAGCGTGATTCGATGTTGTACATTTTTGACAAAATATGTCATATTGCTGTGCAACCGAAAGTTTTCTTTCCTCAAGCCCAAAAATTTTCTTTAGTAATGATATTCCGATATATAAAAACACATTTCAATTTTACTTAATAACACCTTTAAACGGTCTTATGGTCTCTAGTTAAAGTTAGTAATTTCTTAAGGTATAGCAAGTTAATGTTTTGCGTTTCTTAATGCTCTACAAAAAGTTGATCTTGGAGAATTCAATTATTTAGAGCAGCCCATCGAATCCGCGGCTCATTGGGAAGAAACTTGCGGTTAGTAAAGCAAATAATCAGCACACTGAATTGGGCTCATTTCTTTCAATTTTTTGGCCAATCATAAGCGATTTTGTTTTAAGTTTATACCACTGATTAAAAACGTATATTTTTGTTTTTTAAGTAAGATATTTTCTTTGTTCCTTAAAAATAGTGTTTTTCCCCGAATTCTTTGCTTATTAGAAATGTGTGTTTCCGTTTGTAAGTAGAAAATTTTTTCCTGTGGCTCTTAAAAGAATATAAATTTTTCCCCTTCTTGTTCGTCATTAAGTTTGTGTTAGATGGGTCTGATTTAGAGCTACTGTTCAGGTTAATTGTCTTTCTGGGTTTCATGTCTGTATCATTTTTGGCATTGAAACCAGAAAGCTCTGATCATTCCTAAAACGCTGTATATTGATAATAAATACAACTGATATATTTGTTCAAAATTCCAAGCAATAAATTGTAATTTAAGAAAACAAGTTACAGAAAAATTTTATTGTGACTTTTATCTATAAAAAACAAATAAATAAGCAGTATCTATATTGTGTTAAAAAATAATGTATGGATAAATACTATTCATTTTTGTAATATATTGTCAAGCTGGATTTCGAAAAAAATATTACTTTTAAAATTTGTTATATTTAAATTACATCATTTTGGCTGACCACTACGGGGTTGTGTAAAACTTTGGCTACTGATATAATTCACAAAAGGGTTTCAATGCTAAAATTGTAGTAAACTCCATTTCAGAAGGCTTGTAGATTAAAAAGAGCTTATTGCAATGATGTATACTTGTATCTTTATATTAGCTTTGAACTGTGGTTGTAATTTGCGCAATTTATTTTACTTAAATAATTATAATTGGTTTTGTGATAGCAGTCATGTTTTACTAGGTGTCATACACTAATAAAACTAGACAAATATATTGCCTGTAGTGAATATGGGATGTCCGTTTTCAAGAAGATAGTTTTTACATTCTGCCTCTAACACATTCTAACAGTGTAAATTCAACTAATGGATGATTATGGAAATATGAATGTTAATATTAGGTTAGTACATAAGACTTTTCATTTCACTTGAAACAAAAAAAAAACTCAACTTATACTGAATCAAAAAAAAAAATCTTAGGTTAAGTGTCATTACGGACAAAGTAAACTTTGACCAACTCAGAAACGTACCCATACAAACCAAAATGAATGTCTCGGAATATAAGAAAATTGAATGTGTGCAGCCAGATAATAAATAGAAAACATTGGCTCGTCTCTTTTTTTCTTTGAAAACTAGATAAAAGTTACGCATAATTAGGTAGAATTAGTGTAAGTTATTTTAGAAAAAAGTGAATCCCTCAAATAAATCACATAAAAAATATACAATATATAAACTTTTAAACTATTTGTAGTATAATTCATGACAAAAAATATTAATATCATTAAAAATTTAGCAATATTACTTGAAGCGAGGCAGGATTACAATGTTAGAGAGTTGCTCGCTGTTCTCACTCCAGGTGTGCTTCTGAGAGGTCAATGGACAATCACCTTGGCCTTCTCTCTAGGTGGCGTTGTCCAGGTCCGTTCCTACCTAGGAGGCTCTGTATCGGCACGCTTCGGCTCCCGCGATACGGCAGCCAAGCTCCGTTTATTCTATTTATGAACGTGGGGTACGCGTTAAAATTTTTTGGGTTACGCCGTGAGAGCTCAAAAGTCGCTAGATCTAGTAACAAAGTCGCTAAGTTGGCAACACGGCTACTGATTACACAACACTGCTACTGGTTTTTCATCTTTAACTGCTTTAAAAAACAAATATAAGAACAGGCTGGATGTTGAAGATGACTTGCGACTCTACCTTAGCAAGATAACCCTAACCATTGATGAACTGCGCAAGCGTAAACAAGCGCAACCATTTCACTGATTACACAATAGAATGTTTATAATTTTATAAGATTTGTTAAATTTTTTATGTAATTTTTTGTGTTTATCGATATATGTAATTTACGAATACATATATATGTGAGTGTATACATATGTTATATATATATGTTTTATTTTATTCCCATTGTTATACTATAACTATAGTTTTATCGATCTATACAAGGGGTACGCCAGTTACATACAGATTTCCAGGGTGTTCGTGAAGCATTAAAGGTTGAGAACCACTGGTCTAAGGTGCAAAATCACAAATTAATTTAGTTTGATGTATTACTTTTTTTTCAAATTTAGTGATGCAACAATTATTTTGAATAACTTTCCACCGCTATTGCTAGGTCTAAGGGGATTTTTAGAAATTCAAACCCACCCATCCCAATTTTGGTTGATCCCAGCGGGTTCGAAAATAGTCTAATATTCTTTCCCTGGTGAAGAGAACGTTCAGGCAAAGTTTGGAGCCTCTAGCTCTTCTGAGAGCCGAGTTCATAAGCGGACAGACAAACAAACAAACTTTTTTCTTTATACACTGCACGACATTGAAATGGCCCCACCCAGAAGGAGTAAGAAGATAGGGGTGAAATATAGCATACATAGAAATACCATATTGGCATACCATGATTTAATTTGCAGCCACTTACAGCGGTTAGAAGATGAGATAATACAGCAAAATGTGACTGCCTCAGTAGGTGGTTGACCGACAGGCAGCAATTCGGCGTGGCATGGAGTCATACAGTCAACAGATAAGGTCCTGAGGAATTGCACACCAAGCAGCGTTGACTTGCTCCCATAATTCATCGAGATTCTGCGCTGGCCAGTGAGAGGATTGCACACGTCGTCCAATGTAGTCCCACAGATTTTCTATTGGTGATAAATCTGGAGGTCATGCTGGCCATGGCAATACTTGAACATGTGGCAAACATTGTCTGGAGACCCTAGCAGTGTGTACACAAGCGTTGTCATGCTGGAAAATAGGCTGCTACATGCCTTCCAGGAATGGTAACAAAACAGATGCAGAACTGCGCTAAAATATCGTGCAGCTGTCAGTGTTCCTGTGATGTAGACAAGTGGTGACCTGCTGTCATATCCAATAGCACCACATACCATTATGCTTGGCTGATGGGTAGTGTGCTTGTCGTGAACAGACACATACTTTGCTGTACCATTTAAATCACATTGATTTCATTACCTTGTTTTTGAACATTTTAGGGGTAAACTTCCTTTGGACAAAGCCGCAAGATATCTGTAACTCAGTACGACAGCTGTACTTCCCCACTATGGTGGAGAAAGGGTTGGGCGACAAGGACTGACCTTGACCCCGGAGGGTCGGTTGATCTCCAGGCAGACATGAATCAGGCTGCTGCAGATGCTGCTGTTGCTTCTATCCTTTCACTGTTCATAGAGAAAAGAAGAAAGAAGGGATAATTTTATTTCTTCCCTTCAAAGAAGTCTCTAATACTCCTCTGAGAATTTTTAGAGATATTCTTTCTTATTTCCTTAGGTATGGGGATAACAGAAAACCAATCAAGCTTCTATTTTTCCATTAGCCCTGTTATTCATTATTTAGTAACCACGCATGTTATTAATTCGATGTTCCTGACAAATATTTTGCTCAACCAAATCCTTTACTAAGTAAGCATAATGGACTGGTTGGTGATGCAATAATGGCTCACAGAGGGTTTCGGAAAAGAGAATATTTACATAAAAAAGGTGCTGATGATTCGTGTCCCATTAATAAATAGAATATATCCAAAATAATTTATGTTCACTTTAAATATTAATAATTAGTCTATTAACAATGAATATTTATGGAAAAATATTCTACTGAAGGTGTACCCTAGAAAGTTTTATGTTATTACTAAATTACATTTAATTAACTTCTAAAAAGAAAGTTTGTTTGTTTGTTTGTCTGTCCACTTATGCACTCGGCCCCCAGAAGTGATAGAGGCTCCAAACTTTGCTTGAACGTTGCCTTCAGCCACGAGGAAGAATAAAGGTTATTTGCAAACCCGCTGGGGTCAACCAAAATTAGGGTTGACCAGCCCCATAGACTTAGCATAAACGGTGAAAAGTTATTCAAAATAATATTTGCCACTACTAAATTTGAAAAGAAAGGAATACATCAAATAAACTAATTTCTGATTTCGCGTGATTAAACATTAAGGTTTAAAGTTATTCAAAATAAATTTTACCACCAATAAATTTGATTTCTTTCTGATATCACGACATAAACTCATTGTTCAGTTTGTTGGATCAAGAGCGTGAGCGTCTGCGGAAATTGAAATCGTTCTAATTAAGCACGAGTGAAATTCGAGATTCTTCGCCGAAATAAAAGTCTCAAAAAATAAAAATTCGTATCGGAAATTAAAATCATTAGCTGAATTTGAAAAATATGTAATCTAATATACACTGCTCGACATTGAAAGTGCCCCACCCAGAAGGACATGTCGTACAAACGTGCAAATAGAAGGGGTCCAGAAGGACATGTCGTACAAACGTGCAAATAGAAGGGTGGGTGTGCGCAGTTGAGATGTGCAAATGATGCTAATCTGGAGCCAATGACGTGTTGTGTGACTGAAGAGAAAAAAGGTGCAAGATGGAACAGGGATGTTATTCTGTTTATGCAGGTGGATGTCATGTGAACAGTTAAGATTAGAACTTGGAAATTGTTCAGCAAAGACCGAAAATGTCTGGTACATGCCGTTGGCAGGTTTATATAAATTTCGATGCTTTTGAGAGAGGAAGAATATGAGAATTTCGATGCTTGTTATACCTAATGTAAAACAACTGAGAGTTCATAAAAAACTTTCGATTGCAAGTTTTTTATGAACCCCCAGTTGTTTTACATTAGATGTAACACAACATTAAATATAACACAGCTTTCAATGTCGAGAATTCTGAGAGAGGAATAAGGCCTATGTGAAGCTGGATGGACTACACGTCGTGTCGCTGCCCATGTTCATCGGGATGCACGAACTGTTGGACGCTGTTGGCAACAGTGATGAAATGAAGGTTCTAGCATGCGTCGCTGAGGTATTGGTGCCATTCGACAGATGTCAGCACAGTTTGATAGTCGCATTGTTCAACAAGCTCGTTCGTCACCACAGAGCACTGCAGGCGATATTTGATGGGCTGTGTCAGCAGCCATGGACGTCCCCATAACGACCTGAATGGTACACCAAAGGTTGCATGAGGCACACTTGCGCTCTAGGCAACCGTTACATCAAGAGCCATTGACTGCAAACTATCGCAGCGCTCGTCTGGCTTGGTGCCGGAATCGTGAGAACTGGGGTCACGAATTGAATACTGTTGTGTTTAGTTATGAATACGTTTCTGTCTGGGTGCTGATGATCGAGGGATCCGTGTATGGCGACAACCTGGCGAGAGGACTGACGAGAGGACATATGTGTCTGTTCACGACAGGCTGACGACAAACGACAGCAAAGTATGTGTCTATTCACGACAAGCACACTACCCATCAGCAAAGTACTAAATTCTGTGGGTTAAACGGCACAACTAAAATCATTCTTCAGAGAAGAAGTTTAAGCTTAAATGATTAATGTTTATTTATTTCTTTAGAGCAAATATCATCATCATCATCACATCATCATCATCATCATCATCGTCGTCGTCGTCGTCGTCGTCGTCGTCGTCGTCATCATCATCATCATCAAGCAGCCATGGGCTAAGGAGGTCCAACCAGACCGTGCAATTTAGTTCTCCAAGCAAGTCTATTCTGAGCTACATTTACTGCATCAGGCCATTGAACACCAATTCTAACAAGGTCCTGTTTGACATTGTCTGCCCACCGCATCCTAGGTCTCCCATTCTTTCTGAGGCCTTTAGGCACACTGTTCATAACCCTATTCGCCAATCTATGATTATTCATACGGGCAACATGACCAAACCAACGGAGTCTCTCTCTGCACAATATGCTGCTTAAAGGAGGTTGCAAACTCCTTTGCCTAACCTCATCATTAGTTACAAAGTTGAACCACCTAATACCCAAGATACTACGTAAGCATCTAGAATCCAAAGCATCTAGTTTCCTGTTATCTTGTTTACAAAGTGTCCAAGTTTCACTACCATAACTAACCCTAGAAAGAACCAAACTATTGTACAGTCTAATTTTAGTCTTTATGTGTATACGCCTATTTCTCCACACTCTCCATAGATTCTTAAAAGTCCCGGCAGCAATCCTTATTCGTCTGTTAATCATATAAATAAAATAAATAAATAAATACCCTCTCAAGCAGCTGCTTGCCACAGAGGTCTGACAGGAGCCTGTCAGTTTACAGAATGCAAAATTGTAACAAAGAGTTTTACAAACTCAGAATGAATGTACAAATGTTTTCCGAGAGAATAAACATTTGCTTTTAAAAAAAATAATAAAAAAGTGGATGAAACATTTTCGTAAATGTAATATGCAAAGATTTTAATTATTAATATAATATTAACGAAAATTAATACAATACCAGATTTTTCACAAATTTAAAACAAAGCTGCAGTAGTATAATGTTATTCAACAACCATAATTTAATGCTTTTTTTAAATGCAATGTCACACTTTCAATTGACTCTTTATCTTCTAACAGAAAATTCTAAAGCTTTCCTGCCAAAAGCACAAAATGCACCTGTGTGCAGTTTTTCGTATAAAGAACTGGATCATGCAAATGTCTACAAGATCGCGTATCTTTCATAAAGGTTTTATAAACCTGCATTCTAGGATTCTTTTTTAACTATTTGAATACTTTAAATAAATAACTTTAAAATAGGTTATAAATTTTTCTTTGCATCTTCAAAGTTTAGAAAAGTTTACGAATCAGTATGATGTGATACTTATGTCCGAGATAAAAAGTGATTATTCCTCATGCAGCTGCTTGCCACAGAGGTCTGTCAGGAACCTATCAGTTAATACGCCATTGAAAAAATCCGTGATAAAGGCGAGACCTCAGCAAAATATAAGCATTTGCTAACTGAAATAATACACTGCGCCTATCTGTAATTTATACTTTTCTGTATTTTATTCAAAACAATAGTTTTCTGTCAAGTCATATCTTGTTACTTAACGAATATCTTCATTTGACTGTGGAAGGCTCAACAAGCCTAAACTTTCCTATCGTGATGTGTTTCGAGTCGTTTGCCAACTTTTTATTTTGCCAGGGAAGGATACTTTATTTTTCTGTATGAAGAATTTAAGGACAACATTAGATATAAAAATACAAAATGTGTTAAACATTTGATCTACAAGAGAATGTTAATAATATGTTATAACATCGCTGTTTGGTTCTATTATGGTAAGAAACAAAAATCATTTCTCTTGAAGCAATTTACATTTGTCTGCGGCTCTTAGAGTTCACATAGCTCTCTTTAGTCAATAAGAAAGACCAGAAAGTTGTCACCCAATGACACCAAAAAACGTTACCTCAATTTCTATTTCATTCGAACCTTTAACTGAAACGATAAAAGAGGGATCATCTGGTTAGCCGAAATCTTATGTAACCCTCGAAAATATCTCAGCTATCCCAAGTGGCCCATGGCCGCCAATTGAATGACAGTTGTTTTGAACAAAAATAACTCTTTAGTCACCTTCGCAATCTCTGGAGTTCAAATTTGTTAAAGGTAAGTGTAGCAGAGTGACCAGTGAGATAAGTTGATTCAACAGCAAATCCCGATGACAAGATCCTACAAATCATCACTGCAATCGTAGAGGAGGTAGTTACTTACCAAAAGTGAGTATGCTATGGACTTACGTGCTTCCTAATATCTGCAGTTTGAAAGATTCCTTATTTGTACTTTTCCTCGTACAAAGTACATCACGTGCTTTAAACATTCTAGTCTCGAATTCTGCTATTTAATTACAATTATCAGTGTGGCTGAGAATTAACCGTTGTATCTGATGTGACGAGAATTTTCCTTCGCCGCCAGAGTAGTTTTCTAATAAATAGCGAGCAATTAATTTAGACATTTCTCTTGCTGTGTATTCAAAAAGACACTGCTTGAAATGAGAACAAGGGTGACAAAGCATACTAATAGCATCACATGCGCTCGAACGTGACTTTCTCCCTCCTAGTTATTTTCAGTTGTTTTAATGCCAAACATGTCAAATGCCTGTACAAAGCATTTTCAGATCAAGGAATCATCTTCCACGTTTATCAGGAATCCCTAGCTTTATCAGGTTCCCAAACTGGGATGTATGGAAAAATTCGAAGTGGGCGCGAGGATATGAAGGTGCGCGAGGGTGTGAGGGGTTTTCCAAAATCAAAGAGTGATGCCGAAAACTTTAGGAATCTCCCTGCCCTAGAGCAATATATTAGTAGTAGAGGTTCTTGAAACAATGTCAATTCGACAAAATCCCATGCTAACCTACAGGAGACTTTTTTAAAGATGAGGGTAATTTATGCGAAAATGGCGATCTGTGGGAAACATGTGAAAGTTGGGTTTGATTGAGAAAACTGCAGTTATCGTACACTTCACTGAATTATTGGGCTGTTGGGTTTAAAATACGAATAAATCGGAGGAGAAACCGAGAAAACAAGACAGTTGTCGAAATATAGTTTAAAAAAATATTCAAAATCGACAGGTAAAATGAAGTTGGGGGAGAGAGAAAAATATGCGATGGAAAGATGGATTTTGAAGCGATATCTGGGAATGTATAGATTTACTTTAGTTCACTGAGGTTGAATGGGTTGAAGATGAGAAATGCAAAACAATTTTGGAAAAATCCAGGAATTTTTTGGCGAAATCGTGCGAAAAACATTTTTCGGCAAAAAAATGCTGAACTTTTCCTAAATTTTACTGAGTTTTTATATGGCGACCCTGAAAGTCCCTCTCCCCGCTAATAACAACAAAAATTGTCTTTTTTTGTAAGGGGAATATATACATATATGTAACTCTTCATGTAATTACGTTCGAGAACTCGTTCTTGTAATAGTCAATACCATTAAAATGCACTATACATTGTTGTGATTAGAATCGCCTCGAACTCGTTGTCTAGTTATGAAAGTGGGTCGAACCCCCTTACATTGCAATTTTTATAAATTGTGTTCTAACTGAGCTACGGACTAATGTTCTCGGATTAAATTCGACAACAACTACATGTTGATTGTATCGGAAGCGGTCTCGACCCATTACGCTTGGTTTTTAAGGATTCGAAACATATTGTATACCGGAGCCAGTTGGTTAATATCTAATGTTTTCGAAAAAAATTAGCTTTTTCCTCCAACAGAACATTATACCACCGGATTTCATTCCCTTAATTGAATCTCGGGAGGTATAGAACCCGTTACGTAGCCCCAAAAAATGGGTAGAATACACTTAAATTTGCAGTTGTATAACTTATGTTCCAATTGAGCTACACATCTCAAACAAACGTCTTTAGATTACATTCGATGAGAACTATATGTTAAATGTATCGGAAGCGGTCTCGATCCGTTACTTTAGATTTCTCGGGTTTGGCCCTTTTAATCTTAAAGACCAATAACTTTTCTTTCCAATTAACCTAAGATTTGGTTTTAAAGTAAATAGTAAAGCTAATCAAGCTCTGTAATTTGGCGAAACGAAAACCAGTTTCAGACCCGTTGCCTAGTAGAAAAAACGTTCCGAACACTCTTACTTTAAAATTTATCTCCTAATTCAGCTGCAGAACTAGGGCAAATTACGTAGTATTCCTTTCAAGCGAGTACAATACGTTAAATGCATAGGAAGCCGTCTCTACTCATTAGCTTGGTATTTGCGGGTTCAATTCGTTTCAGTTGTCAATTCGTTTCAATTCTGGTTGAAATACAAGCTTTATTTCAATAAATGATGCAAAATAGCAGCAAACGCGGGCCCGAGATGCAAGGAAAATCGATCATTGTTGTGGAACAATGAATCTAGGATGGCAAGCACACTCGTTCCAAAATATCGGCCACCATCAAACGGACATATCACGAAGGATCATCTGATCCATCAGGACGCAATAACAGTTGCAATTGCAAAGGTGTTAACTATTCGACAGGTAGTAATGGGCGCCATTGTATAAACAGCAATTGTTGGTCGCTGCACAGTGCACTGTTTGCATCTAACCATAAGGCACCATTAAGTGCGACTGCACTGGTGTCGAGGATTGAGAAGCCTGACATTTCTCCACACGATCTTCTTAATTTTCAGTCTCTAGTGATGAGCCCCCGGTTCTGCTTAGGTGAGAAAGGCTGCAGTGGTCAAAAGTCGGATCCCTCAGCAGACTGTAAAAGCCACATATAAGCTGGATTACACGAACCATTGCTAAAAGGTAGATTACATGAACCATTGCTAAGGTAAAAGGTTCTTTTCATCGGGGAGTCTTCTTTTCCAGTCTCCAATAACAACGGGGCTACTTCTGTAAGAAGAAGATACCTTAATAAGAATTCCAGTCAAAGTGTACAAATGGATAATAAAACATCCAACATCTATAATGGTATGATACTGCACTTCGGCTTCAGTAGTTGGCTGCTTTTTTGGCTCATTTTGAAAAAAATTCGATGTTTCTACTGTGTTTTTTGTCTGTCTTTCCATCTATCTGTACATATGCAGCACTTTTGTTTTTAGAGATAATTTAAAATTTCTTTTCGAGTAGGATAGGTATTAATGAAAGATTACTCTTCTCATTTCCGAATCTCTCAATAGTTTAAATAATGCCCTTTAACAGCGGAAAAAGTTTTAAAAATCTGGAAATTTAAACGAATATGGCAAACGATCTAATTATGATATGAATTTGAAATTTTGGTATTATAGCATGGAAGTTAAAAGGTTTACAATGGTAGTAATGATTTGCCACCTTACCATTAGGTGACAGGGGGAAAATGGAACTTTTTTTTGCTATGAAAAATAAATTAAAATATCTTTTTGTACTTTACAGGTCAGTTTTTCTCTTGGAGACGCAAAAAATTGTCCATTTATACGCGGCACGCATGAGGTAAAATGTCGTTTTATTACTATAAATTGAAATTCAATTTATTAAAGTGAAAACGCTAATTAAAATCAACATTTGGCAAAAAACAAAATCATAATGAAAAAAAATTGCAAGAGTACTAAAGTAAAAACTTTTATGTATTATTTTTCTTTTCCTTAAATTTTCGCTCCACACCTGGACCTTGGAAGCAATACACTGGTTGAGAACCACTTCTCTAAGAACTAATAAAAATTACTATATGCATTTTTCCAATCACTCATTAATTCGTATTTACAATGTTATAGGGCATTATAGGCAGAAAATAAAAACGTCAATCTTTTTGGAAAGAGAACCCCTTAATTCGGCAGGAGTGATATGTTTTTCTTCTAGTTTTATACTGAGGAGGTTATGAACTGACAAAAAAATTGCATATTCTTCAGAATGGATCTTACTGACTGCTAGGAAAATGTTTTCCGGTGAAGAGTTCGTATTTCGGGATGACAGTGCATCTTGCCATCGAGCAGAAAAGAAGGTAAAATGGTGTGGCAATAACAGAACAATCTTTCTTAACAGACCAGCCCGCCCAACATCCAGATTTGATCCCTATAAAAATGTGCTAGATCTCAATTCACAATGTATAAGAAACATCCTACAGGTAAATATGAAAGATTTTTTTTAAATAACATTCATGCCTGTAGTAGGAATTGAGTAAGTGCAAAAACTTGTGCAATCCTTTGCCCAAAAGAATTCGTTTTATTGTTAAAAACAAAGAATAACGGTTAAGATATTAATGTCTCAAGAAAGAATTGCTTGATAATTTACTTTTTTTGTTATGGTATGGTGTCATGTCAGTATTATCTATTGTTTTATAGAAAAAAAAATGATGAGTTGTATCTTTATAATTTTACTTAATTATTGCGATACATTTTTCGACTAGATAGAGATATTTAATTTTTTTATGAATACACATAATCTACATAACATTTCTAATACAGTGATATGTATATTAATGAAGAAATATCTCAAACCATGCAAATGGAACCGAACGAAATGAAGATCAAACCATGCAAATTGCTTTGCCTCAATTTTCAACCACATTTGAATGATAATGGATTTTGTACACTGACAAATGCTAAAATTTATCTGTAGATGGTAAATGAAAAATTCTAATTTTATATTAAATTGAATAGTATAAACCTACTTGCTCTTCTTATCTGCATGCTGAAATTTTAATGACTTTGGTGATGTAGTAATCAAGTGTTTTAAATTTTCTTTGATGAAATTATTAGGCTTTAAACAATTATGCAATTTGTTTATCATTATCGCTGTTTCTGAGGATCAACATAGAATATGTTTCGCATACTATGGCTGTCGTAACCCAATGATGCATATCTGGACGTTTGAAAGTTAGTTTATTGAAAGTGAATGCGTTTGTAAAGATATGAACTAATGATGAAAAAACTTGTACCTTCAGTTATTCTCTTCCTGATAGGTTATTGGCTAGAAATTTCAAAAAAATAATTGCAAAATATTCAGAAGAGGTTTGACATTGCTTTCCCACTTTTATATAATCTGGGTCAGTTTGACCCAAGGTACTTTAATCTAATAAATTTTGCCATTTTTATATTTCACCCAAACCCTAATATTTTCAGCAATATGTTTCCGAAAGATAGAAACAATCTGCTGAGCCTAAATTCCTTTTTTCAAGTCTTAGCCGTAATTTATTTTTGCAAAAGTAGTTACCAAAATACTGGATTGCAGTAGTCGTACAAGCAGTAATTTACTTTGTATCTCGGTATTCAGGTTGATAGTGTCCTAAAATATATGTGTTTTTCTTTTTTTTTGCTTCGTTTTTCGTTTTGTTCTTACTTTAATCACTGCACTAGTTTCTACAAGGTTAGCAAGACCTCATAAAAGGCTTTAAATAATAAGAACACTTACCTTCTTAATCAAACTGACGATTTTTCGTGATCAGTACGGAGGTGATGTTCACAGTTCAATGTCACAAATATTTAGAAAGATAACTCAAGAAATAAAAATTTTCTCTCCCTTAAAAATGAGTCTTATTTCTCCCAAAAATGTTCTTCCAATGAAACCCGTGCCGGGTACTGATTTTCAAACAACAAAATGCCCACCAACTGCCAGTGCAGCAACAGTTCCCTAATACAAATTTCCAAATCTCGAATGAGTGGCGTAAACCTGTTTTCGTAACTCTCCAACAAAATTGAATGACATTTAATCCTAAGCTATCACTAGATTTTCAAGCAATGAAAAGTCATCAGGTTTAATTATTCTCAATGAAATAATATCCATATTTACATAATGCTGGTGGAAATATCATGAAACATCACTTTTTCTTGCATGTTCTTTTCGATAAGGAATATTTGAGAGAGAAACATGAAGCTAGGGAAGATGCTACGTCGAAATAAATGTGGGATTCCATCCATTGTAAAACGTCATATGCAGTGCATTACATCCAACTCTGTTCAGCTTCAATTCCAGCATGCCTTTTGTGAGTTACGTTTCATAACCATCGAAATGTGTTGTACTGCTTAGCACCAAACATTATTTTATAAAAAAATAATTTCTAATGGTCTAAAATCTAAGACAGTAATTGAAAACTTTTGAATTCAGACAAACTGATGTTCAAGATATTGGGTCAAAACGTTGACGACTTTGTTGGTATGACAAAAAGGCAGACCAAACTTTGGCTAATGATTGTATTTTTAATTTGGTTGGAGAGAGTAGGCCGTTACGGATTTAGCTATTTCACAGCACGAGATCTAAATGAAGGCTTTTTCTCAAAGCTTTAGCCAAGGAATTAAATATTCCGCATATGATAATGAAAAGCATTATATCCTCATTCTGCAGTAAAAAGTTTTTGATAACCACTGATAATCCTTTCAAAAAAGACAACATGGAAATCAAAGCGGTATTCCGCCTGCTCTTGGAAGTCTGATAAAAATAAATCGGCATTTTTTAGAATATGATGAACATTCATTTGCCCAGACCATTCGATTT
Source organism: Ryuthela nishihirai (assembly GCA_038380435.1). Classification (NCBI taxonomy): domain Eukaryota; kingdom Metazoa; phylum Arthropoda; class Arachnida; order Araneae; family Heptathelidae; genus Ryuthela; species Ryuthela nishihirai. The sequence goes on from JAWZYU010000004.1 coordinate 115,144,023, forward strand.
TTTATGAAAAGTATGTCTAAATGTAAATAATATGGAGACAAAATGGATCGTGTTAAAGTAATAATTAATTATTTCTTTTTTTTTTTAATTTGAGTCGTTTTTTAGTTATTGTCATATGAAAAACTTCATTCACTAATATCTAATGAAAATACTTTAATTCTATTTGTATCAAAATCCTTTTACTAATTTCGTACTTTTTTAGCCAGAGCAGTAAAAGTAAACTGAGACATACATTTTCATCGACAGAATAGTAAAATAATGGATTCCGGCATCGTTATTTTAATATTTCAGGTAAAGAGTTACTTTGACAAGTAAATTAATTTCGTATCGTCAGTATTTCAAGTTCATTTAAAGTTTTCAAAGATATTTTACAAACCAGTTTTCGAATCTTACAGTTCTTAACCTTTAAAATTACTTTTCAAGACATTTTAATTCTGCTAATGTAAAGCAGCCGTAAATAAAGGTAACTCTTATTACTGAAAATATGGAATTAAGTCTTCTCTTCAATAGAAAAATAGTTTCTGAAAAAAAAAACAGAAACAAAGAAAAAGAGATTTAGTGTTTCTCATGTCAAGAATGAGTTCAAGACTGGGTCTTTGATTGATATTTATACGATAAATAACACAGTATTGGAAGCTAAAATGCATTGATAAATCTGTGATAAAAATAGCAATTTATAACTTTCATATTATTTTGTTTACATTGTGTTCAGATTAAAATTGCTCTTTTTTTTCCTCAGAAATACCAGCCTGTCACGAAAACGTATATTTAAATAATGCGTAGAATGAAAGCCATTAATCTATTACTTTGTTAAAAACAAAAGAAATGAATTCAAAAGAAGTAATAAAAATTACCGTCTTCGGTCCACTTTGTTATTTCCCTATTTCATCACTATTTCAAAGATCATTGAGCGTCATTAAATAATTTTACTCCTTCGTCTTAGCCGGAAAACTTAAACCACTCAACGAACAAAACTTTGAAATAAATGTCAATATCATTAATAAAATCCGCTCAGACACAAGCCCATCAAAATTTTCGGGTAAAAGTTTAAATAATTTAGGAATCATGCAGTATTTCCGCCTTTGCGGAGTTTTTTTTTATTTTTCATTAGTGTATCATTAATGAAAACTAAATACTAATAATTCATATTGCTACGCAACTGCTTTTAAGAGGAAGTTTTTAATCGTTTTAAGACTGGTTTAAAAAGAAAGTTTTTAATTGTTTAAAATGTCAACTGGTTTCAAGAGGAAGTTTTCCATTTTTAAAGAAATGCTAACCTTTATAGCTTAGCATCCATAACATTGGATACCTTATAACCAAAAGCTTTACGATAAAAATAATTTTTGATTTGATTATATAATAATTATTCTTTGTCTTAAATTTTGCGTCGCGAAAGGCTGGTTACAGTTAATTCTACCATAACTATTTGAATGCAAACAAAAATTTCCATTCTTCTGTTTTTAAAATATAGTCTAATTTTCCTTGTGCAAAATGTAACGTAAACCTACTAATGAGCAAAACACATATAAACCATAATCCAACAATAATGAGATACAGTTCTGATGTATTATTAATATTATTATTTTATGCAGTAATTTAATTTCTAGGATGTTTTTTTTTCTCTTTGATGTAGCTTTTAATGTTAAATAATTTTTTTTGTTTCGAGAACAATCAAGCAATAATAATAACTAAATCATGGCCCTTATTATATAGTATTGCTTAATCAGAACTGCAATATTATTATTTCTTGAAAATAATAAAAAAAAAAACTTTTCATTTTTACCTCACCTCAATTATTTAATATATTTTTGAAATGTTCGTTTTGCGATAAATCATAAATTGTAGACGTTTTCTTTCAGCGTTCTCTTTTATTTTAACTGAGTTCTAAAATATGAACATTTTAGATGAAATTAACTTTTCCCTGGAGTTTTAAGTGCATTCAGGGTGAATAGATTTGCTACATGCGCAAGGAGTATTGGTTATGCAAGCATATAATATCTGATAAATAAAATAACACGAAATATCATATAGATGTCAAAGGTTATGCTATAATCAATCTGACCGAAGTTTTCTACCAAAGACATCGGCTTAAGTGATGATCTTGCAATTTTTTTCTCCTCATTCCTATCCAGAACTTCAGAACTGTACCAACCATCTGGCAAATAGCCAAGACGTCCAGGCAGTCTTTAGATCCCAGGGGTCAAGTATCGGAGGTCATAGATTTAGGCCAGAGAGAATGTGAACCTATCTGACTCGTCCTTTGACTGAACTTGACGGAGTTCGAGATGGGGAGAAATCCGAATGACGTCATTTCCCACCATAGGTAAGAAGCGGATCATTATCTACATCTGTCATCGTGCGACAGAAATCAAGAATAGAAGATGGAACTTCGCAATCGATTCCTCAGATCTCAAATATTCTTCGTTAAGAAACACTGATTTGAAATTGTATTGGAACTATTCGAATATTTATGCTATTTGTCAATTGTTCCGCAGAATTCTTCAGTTGCTTTACTAAATCATGATTCCGTTTATGTTAATGCCTTTGAATTCAGAAAATAACAACAAATATATCTTAAAATATATATTAAACCTGTAACTTCAGAATTTTGGGAAACTGGAAAATTTGAAATTGAAACTTTTTAATGCTTATAAGGTTGCAAGATTATTTATGAATTCAGCATAGATTTCGCCAAAAACAAAAATGAATGATAACAGAACCCCGTGCTGAATACAAAAATGTTCATACCTTGGTAAAGTCAGTAAAATGTTGACAAGAAATTGTTAGCTCTGTTGCTTCCAAAACTATTCTTGGCATATAAGTATTACCAAGGTAAGGATTTTTGGGTGTATTGAGCATCAGTCCGTTACATTAGCAGTAATGAAAAAATTGGTCGCTCATGTATCGCAGGATGTACATTATAATTAGGAGATAAGCATAATATGAGTGATCAAGCTGTCTAGTGATGAATTTCTCTTGACTGTTAATTTAATCAATGATGAACGGCAGAATAGAAAGATGAGAATGAGTGGAAGAACGTTTTTCGACTATAGAGTCATCAGCATGGTTCTGATGGATGTTGCTTCCATAAAGACAATCCTTTAACTCGAATTCCTGGATAATCAGATGTTGGGGTTGTTCTTGTTAATCCTCATTAATAAGTACCCCTTTTGAAATGTTATATTTTGCTTCGTTATTCGAGGCTAGAAAATACACCACTTTATTTAATTCAATCATTTGAATGGAATATAGCCCCAAGTGTGAATTTAGCCATAAGTAGTATTTAGAGCAGAATGAGTTGACGACGCATTGTAAGAGGAAAAGCAAAGAATGCCTAAATTCATAAGATCTAAAATCTTAATGGGTTAGGTTGTTTTACCTCTGAGCGTCGCTTTTTTGCACACCATGGGCCAAATGGCCAGGTCACATGGACACCCGAAGGCTCAGAAAAATCTGAATGTATCACTAATGTATCCAGAACACAAATTTAAATTCGACCTACCTTACAGTTAACTTTGTAATATCAGAAATATCGAAATTTTCATTGTAAATGATGTGATTTTTGCTTATAAAGTACAAGGAAAGTGAGGAGTGAAAAAAACGAGGAGTGATTTTCCTTTAATTTCAGATTTTCTTTTCTTGCAACGATTATTATAATTTAAAAATTTTAAATAAACTTAAATAAAAAAATTGTTGTTTTATTCAATTTTATTATTGAACAAATAAATTATTAATATTAAAGAAATTTAAATAAAAAGAATAATTGAATTTAAAGTTCTCTAAATTCAAATTTTCTTTCCTTTCATAAATTCACTTCATTATTTTCCTCCAACTTTAAACAGAATTAAAAATAAAATTCGTTTGTTTCTTTGTGTATGTCATTTGTTTTGAAATACACCCAATTCTGTTTTTTAAAGGATTTTTTTACACGATATTGATTTAACACAGTTAAGAAAATAATTCCAATTCCCTTTTTACACGACTTATTTTGATCTAACACTGTTCAAACAGCGTCTTTTTAAAAATCTTCATTTGAATTTAATTCTGAAAAAATATTCCAATTCCAGAAAACATTCCTAGAATTTACATTTATAACAGAGATGCCGCTTTTATGGTCACATTTTTCGAAGTAGTTTTAACTTTGAAAATGTACTATAGATACACATTTTGTGCACTAAAATCCCAAAAATGAAAACTAAACTAACATAACTACACAACACGTTTTCTCTATTCATTCTCTATTTTATGGAAAAATTGTGCAAAACCTACTTCATTCGGAATAAAGTGGCAACACTGAGTTCCGGGAATTGCCATCAATTTTTATCTTCAATACATACATTAGCCTTGGTCTCTCATTTCGTGTTTAAAGTTAGAAGCGTTTAGATGTTTAATAGAAGAAATCGAAAAAATATTTGTTTTTTTCTTTTGAAGTTTTATGTGCGTAATATAAAATTATTAAGTTTTGCTGAAAATACAATTTTTTGTCTTCTGATTTATTAACTACAATTCAAATATTTTTCATAAGCCTTACCACGATGTCGGATAATTCAACTATACAAAAGCAGAAAAGGAAAGCTATCTCTTTGGACACTAAGATCCAAATTTTAGATCGTCTTGCAACTGGAGAAGGTTCAACATCCATAGGTAAATATTTTGGTTTAAACGAAGCTACCGAAAGAACCATGAAGAAAAATGAAGATGCTATTAAAAAATCTGTGCTTTCTGGAACAAATTTGAGCGCTAAGTCGTCATAGCACACGAGAGATATTGTAAAAGCGAAGACAGAAAAGGTACTAGTAATATGGATAGAGGATAACCCGCAAAAAAAGAATACCTATAACAGATGGCATTACGAATATATAAGAAAATACAAAAAATGGAACCAACCACATCAGCGCAGTTAAACAAAAATTATGAATTTTCTGCAAGTACAGGTTGGCTTGCAGGATTTCTTCAAAGACACGCGTTTCATAATGTAAAGATAAAAAGTGAAGTTGATGAGCCGGCTGCTAAAGAATTTTGTCCAAAACTGGCCCAAATCATTGAAGATGGTGGATACACTCCTGATCAAGTTTGGAATGCAGATGAAACCGGTCATGTTTGGAAAACATGCCGAGTAGAACTGTGTAGCAAAATCACAAAAAACTGTTGGTTTCTTTAAAGAAGCTAAGGATCATGTGACCTTTCTATTTTGTAGCAACGCTTCAGGAGATCGTATATTAAAATCGCTGCTCATCAATCGATACCTAGGACCACGGTCAGTGAAAGGTCTGGATTTGAATAAATTGCCAGAGTGTTGGATGGCAAACAAAAAATCTTGGCTACAAAAGACATTTTTAATGAATAGTTCCATAAATGCTTTGTTCCAGAAGTTAAACGCTATTTGAAGGAAAAAAATCTCGAATTTAAAGTTCTATTGATTACAGACAATGCGCCTGGCCATCCTGTTTTGGAACACCTAAATGTGCAATTTTTTTCTGCCGCTTAACACGACATCTTTAATACAACCACTAGACCAGGGTATAATTGCCACATTTAAAACTTACTACTTAAGACGGATATTTCAATACATTTGGATAAACTAAATAAGGATAAAACCTAACAGTTATTGATGTGTGGAAGAAATATTCTATTTTAGATTGTATCAGATATGCTGGATTGAGCCGTCCCGTGGCCGATTGGTTAGCACGCTTGGCTACCGATCTAAGGGACCTGGGTTCGAGCCCCGGATTTAGGCTATGGATGTGTCTGTCGTTTTTCTGCTGAGGTCCTGCCATCCTCTCAGATCTCCTACTGTGGCATATAAACTGACAGGCTCCTGTCAGACCTCTGTGGCATATAAACTGACAGGCTCCTGTCAGACCTCTGTGGCATATAAACTGACAGGCTCCTGTCAGACCTCTGTGGCAAGCAGCTGCTTGAGGGGGTATTTTTTTTTTTATATGCTGGATTGACGTTATCAGAATTAAACATTAACTTTCAACGCATGCTGGAAAGCTATTTGGCCAGAATGTGTAAAAAGCAAAGATCCTGTACCCTCAAATACGACTGAATATCCTAATATCATCACTTGAGCACATGCAGTTGGTGGAGAAGGATTCGATGATTTATCTTTTGCAGATATTTATGAATTGCTGGTTGACAAAAGCTCGTAGTGAAGATGAAATAATAGAAGTGTTCTTATGACTACTGATGAAAAAGAAAAAAGTGATGGTGATGAAAGGGTTCCAATCACTGCATGTTTGATTAAAGAAGGGCTTCAAATGGCTAGTAAATTGGAAAGTCATTTTCTTAGACATGATCCCATTGTCCAGGGAACTGAACAGTTTAAACGTGAACTGAAATCATGTATTGCGCGTTGTCAAGAATTATACAAAGATCTAGTCAAAGCAGGATCTCAACGATTGATTACAGAGTTCGTTGTCAAAACTAATCAAACTTCAGAATCACTGGAAACAAGTGATAATTTGGTTCCTCATGCCACAGAGAGCATTTCACCATTGGAGTATGAACACGACTGCCAAAATGTTTCAAGCGATGAAAGTGATTTAATTCCAGTCTTACGCAAACGAATGCGTCTATTGTCAGAAGGTGACAACGCTTAAAATCTAGTTAATAATCATATGTGTCATTTTTTTGTATTCTTGAATTAGTGACATATTATTTTCTTTATGAAAGATAATTTACTTAATATATTTGCATATAATTATCCTTAAGAGTTTATAAAATAAAAAATATGTATAAATGAATAAAAATCAAATAAAGATTTAATTAAAGATTTTGATACGATTTGTTTGAAAACAACTTATTTTTTGCACTGGGTTTTCACGTCTGGAACCAATCTTCTATTTTTTCATATGCACTGTATTTCTTTTTTACACGGTTTCTTTTTTTGCACGGTTTTTTCGGGGACCTATCTACCGTGCAAAAACAGAATTGGGTGTATATTAAAAAAATTACTTCGAATTATTATCTCTAACTTTTAATTTTGAATTAAAAACTGATCGCATAAATCATTAATCCCACATCTTCCGAGCTCTTGAATTATTCAGCCAAGGAGGTTACCTCACAGTTCGTGAGACCGAGGCGATATTTGGGAAAGTTACTAATCTAGTTTAATCACCAGTGTAGTAGTTGATAAAATCATTAAAGCTCTTTAAAATCATTTGAGACAACAATGCGTAATGGAAAGCGTCTTTGTGATTTGAAAAAGAATCAGATATCAGCTTGAAATCAAGCAATATTCTGGAACGGGTATACCGCAAAAAATTAAAATGATCGCTTTTCGTCAAAACGTTTTTGACGGCTTATGAAATATGGCGTCATGGGAATCAGCAAGATAGGTCGTATACTGCCAATACTATAGAAACATGCCATGTGTTAAGAGTTCAGACTCAAATTTGCTGTGAGAATTGGTGAAATAACATATATGGTGAAACCTCTCTTAATAGACACATCCCAGAAAAGGACACCCCTTTTTGTGGACCCTTTCAGTCTGGTTTCTGCCAGAGGCATTCGAAATTACATATTAAGCAACCTCTCTAAAATGGACACTCTCCAGTGCAGAAGAGGACACTTCAAAAATGTCCTTTTGGTATTTTAACCTCTCTCTAACTCTCCTCTTCGACACTCCCAGGTAAATATTTTGGGTTTAATGAAGTATTCTACTCTGTGAGTCAACTGTACCCGTTAAAGAGACTGATAGTCATTACAAAAGATGTATAAAGTACAATGGATGACTCATCTAACTAAAGAATCACTTAACCTGACACTGATAAGTACTTCATAATGCTTATTAGCATTTCTTACAAGTAAGTGTGCGATTGTTGTCATCATTTCAAGTGTGTAGCCATTTTGTGCATAGTTTTATTGGAATTTTGTAGATCCAGACCTAGGTAAGGACTTAAGATATCTCGAAAGCTGTTAATCTTAAAATATAAATTAGTAGTTGTGCAGCAGGCCGGGAAAGAAAATTGTGGAGTCGTAGGTTAGCTGAGCATTTCAAATGAAGTAAAATTTACTTTATTAAAAAACAATTGTTAATGCTACTTAAACTTACTGATGATGCATAGAACCGGCCAGGCCTAGCACCTAATGTCCGACCCTGCCTTCTCGTGGTGCAGACCGTTAGTACCTTTCAAAAGAGATACTCTCTTGTGGAATAGAACGGAAGGGGAGGGCTGCCAGATTAGTGTGGTCTACTGATCTGGACAACTATGTCTACATTTCTTTTTTTTTCTACCCTGCTGAGGAGTGGTCAGCCACACAGGGTCCTGGTGCTGACCATATAAACCCACTGGACTGGACAGATATGTGGCTCTGAGCTTCATTATGGATCCTGATTTTGCTGCACTGGTGGGCTTCTGTGGAGGGAAAATCTTCCGCTGTGTTTTCTGTTTGTTTGTGGGTTGACAGCCCCAAGTGAATAGCTTCACAGGATATGTTTATCAGCTGGTGGATAATCCTGAGCAGAGGTCGTCGTAAGCACCTGAACTCTTTGCTTCTATTGGCATCGTCAAATTCTACATTGGAGGAAGTCTTCCAGTGTAGATGGCTTCAACCTTTAGTAGTGAGGGAACGGGTTTTTGACCCATGTCTGCGATTAGGGGGCTGTTTGATATTGTCGGCATTCCCTCTCTCAATAAACATAGTTTCTTTAAACATCCCACTAACCATTTTCTCTCCATAGGTAGTTGGAATGTGAGGACTCTGCACAGAGCTTTTTCTCTTGATGTCCTCACACAAGAATTCCACCATTATAATTTAGATATTATTGGTTTGCAAGAGACCAGATTGACAGATAAAGGTCAGATTCTTAAATATAATCTTAAATTTCTCTTTTCAGGGAGGGACGACAATAAGCATCACCAAGGCGTGGGTCTGCTTCTTAGCAGACACGCTAGTGATGCTCTTCTAGGATACGAGTGCATTAATGAAAGGTTTCTTACAGCAAAACTTCAGAGAAGCGTTAAAGACTTGAATGTTATCTGCTGTTATTCCCCCACTGAGGATGCCGATGAGGATGGGAAGGATAGGTTTTATGGACAACTTCAGGATATTTTGAATTCTGTCAAGAAAGGAGATATTACCCTTGTTCTAGGTGACTTCAATGCCAAAGTTGGTACCTACTCTGACCTTTGGGGAGGAGTGATAGGCCCTTTTGGTATTGGTAGCTGCAATGGCAATTGGGCAACGTCTCCTACAGGTAAGTAAATTCAATGGATTCAGAATAACTAACACTTATTACAAACACCGGGACATAATAAGTATACATGGGTTTCACCTGATGGGCTGCATAAGAATATGATTGATTATATATTAATTAACAGCAAATGGGCTAGTTCTGTTAGGAATACCAGGTCATATAGGGGAGATGAAATTGGATCTGATCATTACCTTGTTAAAAGTGCTTGCAAATCAAACTTCAAAACTGTTGTGCTAGGGTTAAAAAATTTACTTTTAATACTGAAGCTCTGAAAGACCCAGTTATAGCCAAAGCTTACCATGATTGGTTACTTAGTCGTTATGACAGTCACTGTATGCTTACTACTGAAGTTGAGGAAGAATGGGATCATTTTAAACAGGCTTTTTTGGACACTAACAGTACTCTTTTAGGAAAAAGGAGCAGATGAGACAGAATTATCTGAGTGATAAGTCACTTGAGCTTATTTCAGAAAGAAAGAACTGCAGGAATGTCCTTAATCAATACCCTACTAGTCCTAATAGAAAGCATTACACAGAGCTTAATAAACGTGTAAAAGATCAGTTAGCTGCTGATAAGAATCTTTGGCTTGATGGTTTGGCTGACAAAGCCGAGGAAGCAGTTAAGACAGCACAACAGCAGAGAGCAGTTAATGTTTTGTGTGGTAGAAAACGGACAGGTATACAGGGATTGAAGGATAAACAAGGTAAGGTTATAGAAGGTGAGGATTCTGTCATGGCTAGGTGGGCTGAGCATTTCAGTGATATTCTAAACAATGTGGTTAGTTCTATTCCCATTGTTTGCAATGATTATAGGTGCATTGGTGGCTTTAATGTTGGCTCTATAACACAATCTGAAGTTATTTTGGCTGTTTCTAAACTTAAACTACATAAATCCCCAGGGGTAGATGAAATTACTGCAGAAATGCTTAGAGCTGGAAATGTTTCGGTTACCACTTGGATGACTGAAATTCTGAATATCTTTTATGATAAAGGCATGGTCCCTAAGGATTTTACCAGAGCTATTGTTATCCCAATTTTCAAAAAAGATGATCGCAGTTCTTGTGAAAACTATAGGGGTATCAGCCTACTCTCTGTTCCAGGTAAAGTTCTTTCCATGATTGTGCTTAATAGAATTAAGAATCTGGTTGACAGTGAATTGCGTGATGAGTAATGTGGATTCAGAAGTGGTAGGGGATGTGTGGATCAGATATTTTTACTTGGGCAGATTCTTGAGAACTCTTTAGAGTTTCAGAAACCTTTGGTTGCTAGCTTTGTTGACTTCAATAAGGCTTTGGACTCTGTTGATCGTCATAATTTGTGGTTGATTGTGACATCATATGGTATACCTAACAAGTTAGTTAACATAATGAAAGCTCTCTATAATAACACTGAGTCTGTGTGAGAGTTGGTAAGGCTTGTAGCAATTGGTTTAGCATTACTTCTGGTGTTCGACAAGGGTGCATTTTGTCTCCTTTTCTCTTTAGTTTGGTTATTGATTATGTTATGCGAAATTCACTTCAAGGGAAAGATTTTGGCCTTACATGCACTGGAGATAGGAAAATTTCTGATTTAGGTTATGCTGATGATTTAGCCCTTTTGGCAAATGTTGTTGATGAGGTGAACTCTTTCATTCGAGCTGTTGATGAAACTGGTAGTAGAGTAGGTTTGGTTATAAACAGAGAGAAAACTAAAATGATGAAAATGGTCAGGCAGGCTGTGATTCAGTTAATTTAAATGATTGCAGTCTTTAGCAGGTGTCACAGTTTAATTATCTTGGGAGTTATGTTACTGATACTGGTGATGTGCGGCATGAGATTTACAGACGAATATGTATTGCTGCCGGGACTTTTAAGAATCTATGGAGAGTGTGGAGAAATAGGCGTATACACCTAAAGACTAAAATTAGACTGTATAATAGTTTGGTTCTTTCTAGGGTTAGTTATGGTAGTGAAACTTGGACGCTGTATAAACAAGATAACAGGAAACTAGATGCTTTTGATTCTAGATGCTTACGTAGTATCTTGGGTATTAGGTGGTTTAACTTTGTAACTAATGATGAAGTTAGGCAAAGGAGTCTGCAACCTCCTTTAAGCAGCATATTGTGCAGAGAGAGACTCCGTTGGTTTGGTCATGTTGCCCGCATGAATAATCATAGATTGGCGAATAGGGTTATGAACAGTGTGCCTAAAGGCCTCAGAAAGAAGGGGAGACCTAGGATGCGGTGGGCAGACAATGTCAAACAGGACCTTGTTAGAATTGGTGTGCAGTGACCAGATGCAGTAGATGTAGCTCAGGATAGACTTGCTTGGAGAAGTAAATTGCACGGTCTGGTTGGACCTCCGTAGCCCATGGCTACTTGAGGATGATGATGATGATGAAACTTACTTAGTTTAAGTAGCATTAACAATTAAAAATCAAGAGCTGAAATCAACAGCGGGAAAATGGGAATGGAAAAGAATACTGAACATTTTCTAATGGCAAAGTGGATAAAATGACCTTTGAATGGTTTTGTCACGTATATACCCATCCCTCGATTTACACGGTAGATAGGTTCTCAGAAATCACCGTGCAAATCGAAACCAACAACTTATGGTAAGAACGGAGATAGGTTCCGAAAAAATCGTTGTTATGATTAAAACATACATTGAAAGCTTTATTTTTACATAAATAGCTCAAATTCCACTTCAGCAGTAATAATAAGTATTAACGTAGCGTTTTTTTTATACTTTATTTGCAGTAATTCAGATATGCTTAGATTAATTTCTCATCGATTTAGTTTTGGTCACGAAATATAATCATCGTTAATATAGAGATAGACTATCGTATTTGAAGATGAAATTGAAAAGAAGGATATTTATGAACTGAACATAAATTATAAATTAAGCATTTATACTAATACTTGGTGTATATTTTGAATTAGCATTTCTGTGATATTTTATGAAACAGTGTACTTAAGAATCAGCTGTATTTAACCTACATAATAATCCGTAAAGTTAAATTTGTTGCTGAAAATGAGATAAAGCATGACTTTTACTAGTCTGAAAAACTTCTGTCTAGAAGTCAGATCTCGCTGTCAATCCGAAACAGTTTTTATTTCATTAAAATATCGCGAGACAGACTGCATTACAATGGCAAGAATATATTTTCAGGAAATGAATATAATATAATTTGCTACAGATGACGATTTTATTAATATAGCAATTTACTCTAATCTATTTATTTTCGAAAAATAAATGTTTCAATTAAAACCATTTAGTTTAGTTTTACTCTGGATGATAGTCTAATAATCTCCCACGACGCTATACACTGCTACTTCATAATACGTATCATAAGTAAATGCATAAAAAAAGCTCAAACGGTACTCTACAAAACTGAGTCCATAATGGTGTAAAACGTAACTGGTTGCCTTTTCTTCACCATATAAAACCGAGTCTATCACCAAGTAAATCGAAACTGGTTGCACTTTTTGACACCATAAAACCTAAACCGTGTAAACTGACTACCGTGTAAATCGAGGGATGGGTGTATAGTCAAAATATTTGTATCTCTGGGCCCGTGGTTCAAACAATCTTCGAAAATAATCTTCGAAAATGGCTTCAAATATCGGTGTAGCAAATTTTAAAATCTTAATAAATAGTTAAATAAGTTTCATGGACGTTACAATATTTCCTTCAAGGTTTTTTGTGGTGTCTGCTGATGCAAAAATTTGGAAACTGTTGTTGAATGGAAAGAAAAGCTGCCATTAACACTTGAATCATACTCTCCAGAAAACTTTACAACGCACATGAAATTAATCTGTTTTTCCGCCCAATTCCAGAAAAAACGATGGACCATAGAGAAAAAACTTGTCTGGGAGTAATGTAGGATTGAGTTGTTTACCTCTGAGCGGCGCTTTTTTTGCACCCAATGAGAAAAATGCTCAAATCACAAATATCTCAAGGGCGCAGATAAAGATTGTGGGAACGAACCCACTGAACAGGTATTAGGATACATATAATAGCTACGCGTCAAGGCCGTCCAGGGTTTTTTCAAGTGAACAGGGAATAGCTCTCGTTCACAGGGAGCCACGGCCTAACGTTCCATCCGACGGAAAGCAGCCTTTCCAAAAATATAAACAAAATCCCAAACCCATTGGTGTCCCCCTCTCATCAACGACAGGGTACGGGTTAGCAGAGATAAATTTCTACACTGGCATAATTGGGCGAAAGTAGAACTGTAGATTACTAGGGTGACAAGCTACTCACTGAGTCGAACCCCTTCTCCGGGATCTCACTAGCATCTCACAGTACTTTTTTGTGCAAACATGACGGACTTTCGTGAAATTCTCCTTTTTATTAGTAAATCACTGAAAGCAAGGTGTTTTAAAGCTATTAATCCAAACAAATTAATTGTTACTTGAGAGCAAACAAGGCGTGGATGACTAGAGGCTTAATGACGAAATGGTTGACTCAGATTAAAAAAAATATTCTCCTTAGGAAGAAATGTTATTTTAGTTCTTGGTAATGCAACATCTCATCCAAAGATTAAATTTAACAATAGTGAAACAGTACTCATGAAATAGTTAGCTTAAAAAAATAAGTTTTGCAGTGTATGAGCAACTAATTTTTTTCAGCTGTTTCATGAGTTCCGTGTCTACAGGACATCTCCTGTGATACTTTACTATTGAAACAATACTTTTGCCTCCCAACGCCACATCGATTTCTCGACCTCTAGATCAAGGAATTATACAGAATTTCAAGGGAAAATGCCAACAAATGGTTCTTAAGCATATTCTTTAAACATGGGTGATGGAAACGCTTTGTAAGAGGAAAAACACTTTGCAAAAATATCGCTCGATTGCCGGCTATAACCTGGATTAGTGCAGCCTAGAATATAGTGAGCTCCCTACAATTATAAGCTGGTTCCAAAAAAGTAGAATTTAATTCTAATTTAGGAAAATATGATAGTGACGATATTTAAGCTTCATCTGATGCGTCTGTACTTAATGGCTTGTCGTATACATTAAGAAATCCAACAGTAAGTGGTGAGGAATGTATTTTAATAGACCGTAATGCGGTCGTAGAAGATATAAAATTTAAATTACTAAACATTGATAAGAATAACGGAGAACACGAAGAAAAAGAGGCTTAAAGAGCAATGTGCATCCAAATTCCAAAAACATATTGATGCATGAAAACATCTAAAATCTTTAAGATATTCCTATGTACGCCAAAACGATGATTTACACTGAAATTAATAAATGCAGTGAAAGTGAAAATGCGAAAAGTAATGCTCTAAAAAGAAAAGCTGACTTTTTTTAGTCAAAATTAAACGCATATTTTTATTTACTTATTTCATTAATTTTATTATCTATTTTTCTGTATACATTTATTTCTTCGGCATGGTGAAACAGACCACAACTTTCTTAAGCGAACAACTCTGTATAGATCATATTTTATTCTGTAACACTGGTGTCTATTTTAGGGAGATTTCACTTTGTCTCCTATCCAAATGAACATTTTCGAGAATAATAAAGGGTGCAAAATATCTTGTGTGGTCAATAGGTATCGCCCAAATCTGCAGTTCTCAGGTTGGTGTCCCAACTGTTCCCCCCTGTCCTCCGGTAGAAAGGGACACCGATGGTTTTGGGAAGACCGCCGTCCATCGGTAGAACGCTTAGCCGTGCCCGTGTGCAGGAGAGCCATGACCTATGCACGTTAAAGAACAAGCTGTATAGCCTTGACGGGAGGTTTTTTTCTGTCTCCAGCGGATCTCCTCTCCCAGCCTTCTCTGAGTCCCTGGGATCGTTGTGAACTGGTCATTATAACACATTGTGTGCAAAACAAATGTGCTCAGTGGTAAAACAGCACAACAGAACCTTGTTTGTATATGACGGAAAAATCTATACCAAACTTGGAAGCAAGACATAAACAGCAATACAAGCAAAAGAAATCATAAGCTTAAAACCAAATCGAGCAACAGGAAATTAGTATGTACTGCCAGATGGCTCTCAGCGCTGGCACAATTAATTTTATTCAGTTTAAGAGTTTAGAAGAGCTGTTAATCTCCAAATAGGTAAATATTTATACACAAATACATGTGAAGTTGTTTTAATTGTATGAACTTTAATTTCTTTGTTGCTGCACAACACAGTAACCACGTCAAGACCCGGTTCCGCCTTTCAGCATTACCAGTTAAGCAATTGCCGTGTACTATCTACTTTTCAGGGGTAAGGCTACAACATATAGATGCATCTCATCCCCAACAATCCTATGGCGAGCAGTCTTATACAAGGAAAGCTCATCCATCGGTCAAAACCTAAATTTACTCTGTTTGCCGGTTAGCCATGAACAAAGATATATAGATCCAGGTTCGTTCGGCTTCCGGGGTGGAGACTCTTAGTGGGACCCAGACTTTGAAAAAGGCCCTTGCCTACTAGGGCACCACTCCGTTCTGTGGGGCCCTTGAACTTGCTCCACTGAGCACCGATTTTGAGGTCTTAGCACTGTCCAACTGGGCCACTAAACCGGTCAGCAATGCCATCGACCTCGGGTTGGTCTTGGCTCTCTCCAACCGGGGCCCAAAAGGGTCAGCAGAGTCTTCGACCAGTTGCTGGGCCACAAGTCCTCCCATCACGTCAAGGTGGTCCCCTGTCGGGGGGAAATTGTATGAACAGCAAAGTTATCTTTATATTACAATACTATGCTAGTACTAGATATTGTTACGACAGATGAACGTGCTGCTATGAGCTTGTGATCGGTGTGTCATGAACATTCGTGTGTGCTTCTGCGTGAGAATTAATTAACCAACGAATTAGAACATAGAACCGATCTGAAATATAAGAAAGAAAGTGTGTTGTTGAAGTTGTGAGATCCAAAAGGAGGCATAATTTAGAGTCTGTGCACTATAATTTAACGAATAAATGTTTTTATTTAGTGTGTGCGCAAGAACGTTGACTACTTTATTAGTATGGATTATACTGGCAAGCTGGTGTATAAAAAAGAAAATATTGTCGTCTTGTGCTGGTGATCAACTGGTGGTATGAAATTCTACCAGTTAAATAATAAATGTATACAGAAATTATTTCAGCTGGTGGTATAAAAAGAATTAGTTCTGAAAAACCAGTACACTTAGTCGTAGTTTTCTGTATAGTTATTTAGTTATTTAGGAATGTAATAAATTCTTCTGAAAGCTTATCTTTGCATTATTATAGAGTTTCGTGCCAGTTGACTTAGTTTGTTTATAAATGATTCTATCCATACTTTTGTAATAAATTGCTTTGTTCCATAGTAAATGCACAGATTACCTGTAGAGATAGACTTCAAACATTAGTTGTAAAAAGTTCTGAAAAAAATTCAACGCCGACACAGCGAGAATCGAAACAGAAACAATCCAGATGGGATGACTATGGAGAGTTACGGGTTCGATTCCAGCTGTGTCGGTGTTGAATTTTTTTCAGAACTTTTTAATTAAATTGCATTGCATTTTAATTTTCATTGACCAGTTTTTTACTTGAACTCACGCTCAGTGCTCATCGATTTTAAATTGCAACAATATTAAACAATTTTAAAACTTTTTTGAAAGTTGGCCTATCATTCTATTTGATAAAAGTTAAAATTTGGGATTTTTCATCCTATGCCACCCTATTGTATTACTTTATAGTTATGCACATACTCAGCTGTAGTATAATATGCAACCTTGAAATTAATGCTTGAGTGATGCCCATTTCTCCTTACATCGCATTCCTTTATTCTTCTCTGTTCCTATCTTTGTGCAATACATAAAGTGAAACGAAGCTAAACATTTAACTAACGTGTTTTAACTGCATTTCGTTTTTATTTATTTATTTATACACCACTTTTGCAGAAACAGCTGATAAATCCGAAAAACAAATCGAAAATATCCCTTCTATCCAAATTATTCCTAACTAAAATTTTTATATAAAATTGCAGTCTTAAATTTACTTTGTTTTTAAAAAAAAACTTAGGCAAAAAAATCGAAGTGTATGAAGTTTACTATATCAGAAAAGAATACTGAATAATAAGCTCACCAGACAAAAAATTAGTCATCACCCGCCGTAAGAGGGTTACATCCGTTTGACAGCAACATACGGCGCACCAGCAATAAACGCGTCCTACAAATAGGTGTGCCGTGTGCTACGGGGTTCATACAGTGACAAGAAGCCTTTGTGTGCCACGTGTGTGTTAGTCGCTCCATTAAACATGGGTGGAGCGAAAGATGAGAATGAGTGGCAAAAAGGTGTTATTGCATTTCGCTGAGCCAAAGAGCATGGTGCACAAGAAATTGCTGCCTTTGTAGATGTGTCAAAACGTACTGTCCACAGGGTCTTCCAGCAGTGGCGTACATCGCAGTCTACCGCTAATCGTTGTCAGAACTGGGGCAGAAAGACTGTGCTCACCAATAGCGCTGCAGTATGTCATGCACTATTAGGGCAAACCGCTTTGCAACGAGGCAGGAATTGCTCCAGTCAGTCAATGCAAGCCTACAACAAGCTATTTCCGAACGAACATTCCAAAGGAAACTGCATGCCATGGATATCTGGAGCAGAGTACAGCGGAAGAGACCCATGTTAACAGCTCTGCACAAGGATGCACGGCTACAGTGGGCGCGGCGCCACAAAGACTGGACTGTCGACTCTTGGAAACGTGTGATCTAGTCGGATGAGTCACGTTTTTGCTTGCACTCGAATGATGCGAAGCGACGGGTACATTGCAAGTCGCATGAAGCCTTCCATGCAGATTGTGTGCAAGATTCTGTTCCAGCTGGAGGAGGCTATGTGATGTTCTCGGGGTGTTTCACGTACGAGGAAATGAGTCCTTTGGTTACGGTGACGTCACACTTGAACCAGAAAGGCTATATGGAGCTACTGGACGACCACATGTTATCTTTTGTGCAGCATCTCCACAGTGAACAACTAGAAGGATTCCCCAGTTGTCCAAGACGATAATTGTCGAATGCACAGAGCTCGAAGTGTGTCGGATTGGCACGACGAGCATTCTGAAGCCTTCGAACATCTCGACTGGCCCGCTAAACCCCGGATTTGAATCCCATAGATAACTTATGAGACTATTAGGGGCAACAAATGAAGTACCGTCCCAAGCAATGAAGTACCCCCCGAGCAAATTTGTCCGAACTCCGGCATTTGCTGCTGGAAGAGTGGATGAATGTTGATGTGCACTACACCCTCACACTGGTGGCATCCATGCCAAACAGGATTTCGGCTGTTTTCGGTCGTACGGAGGCATTACGCGCTATTAGGTGACATTCAGCCAGGGGTGACTAATTTTCTGTCCGGTGAGCTTATTTTACTAACACATTATACAGGGTGATTACAAATAATCTGAGGTTTCAAAAATTTATTTTCTATCAACTGAAGAGGAATATGAAAGTAACAACATTGAAAAGGATAACTCAAAAACGTTTTTTGTTCAAATACGTAGGGGAGGTAACTCCAACTGTTACCACTAGAGTGCAGCACCATTGAATGGTAGCAAAATGGTGACTAACAGAAGACTTTCAACCCGTTCCAGATCTAACCTCAATCTTTTTTCAGTTGGGCTTTGTCAAAAATGAGTTTATGTTCCACCAATGCCTGCAGCTTTGAAATAGAGAATAGGAATCAGTACTGTGAAAACTGATCTTCGTATGCTGAGCAATGCTTGACAAGAAACTGAATATCGGTTTGAAATGTGCAGAGTAAGAAGCAGAACACACAGGACCTTAAATGGGATACCAAAAACACCTTTCGAGTTGTTCTTTCCGATGGTGTAAGTTTCATTTCTGTATGACTTATAGTTCTTTGAAACCGCTGAGATCATTTTAAATCACCCTGTACTAAACATTACAGGTAATCTCCGTTTAATGCAGGAGATGTGTTCCGTGCGGAGACCCACGTTAAAAAAGAGTGTTTTTATTTGCTTGTTTTTTTGCATATCTTATTGATATTTTTGATATTTATTATGTTTGTATTATAATGGTATTTTATTTCAACAAAAATAATTTGAATTCACAATTTTTGTTAAAAAATTGCATAAATATAAATAATTACACAAATATGTACATAGATGATCGATTTGTTAATCTTGCAATTTTTTCTTAATAAGGAAAGAATCGAGCGTGGTTTAATCTGCTTTCCTCCGTTTTATGCGTAATATTCGTTTGCAAAATTCTATCTTCTAGGTTTTATATATGTACACGATTCTACGTTATTTTAAATAAATTTCACTTAAAAAAAAGGGAAAGGAAACCGCTTTAATCGAGA
This sequence comes from Ryuthela nishihirai, assembly GCA_038380435.1. Taxonomy (NCBI): domain Eukaryota; kingdom Metazoa; phylum Arthropoda; class Arachnida; order Araneae; family Heptathelidae; genus Ryuthela; species Ryuthela nishihirai. Next base: position 115,163,488 of record JAWZYU010000004.1, read on the forward strand.
GTTACTAACAAACTCTTTTCTTTTTTCAAAAGTAATATGTTTTTGAAACAGCGAATTGAAAATACCAAGCAAAATATATGAAACATAAAAATTTGAGAAACATAATGCTCATACGTGTTTTCAACAAGTACTCTAAAAGACAAAAATAATACCAAAACCTGTGATATGCAGTATATATAATATCTAGATTTGCGTAAATGTAACGTGCAAATTTTTTAATTGAATATATATGTTCAATTGTTATTAGTGATTCCTATGGTTAAATAAATTGAGTAATGTTAAGATAGTTTATATCGAGTAGATAATATAGTATGCTATAAAAGATCCTCTAGAATCGAACAACTGCTTATGTCCTATACTGAAATCACACTTGAGCATGTTTTAATTATCTATGTACTAGAGCTCATCAATTGCAATCTTTGCTTTTGGTCAAGTAGGAAAAGATTTCAGGTTGACTTCTCTTTTGTTCCAATTACTCGGAAGCAACTCCAGATGAGATACGATGCCAATCAGCTATTGAATGCCTGCCTTCGCTTGGGCTAACGGAAGTTAATGCAGCCGTGGATACGATCCTTTACAACGAAGTAGCATCCAATGTTACGTAGAAGATAGCAGCTTCTGTTGGAGGAACCTGCTCTAAGTTAAAAGGTATAGATGGCAATTGCTCGTAGACGTTTCCTTTATAATTCCCATATAATTTTATATGAAAACGATTCAGCTTTTTTTCGTTCACAGTAACAGAAAACAATAGAGAGTAATATACCAAACATATTGTGAAACTCAAAAGAAATGAAAAATATTTTATCATTGAGTACCACTTTAAAGTCTAAAGAATACACCTCAAGAAGAGCTATGCACCATTCTCATTTGTAACTTAACAATCACAGCCCAACGCTGTGAGATGAAAGTTGCAATTGTTGATTCGTTGACTGAATAAGATGTCGCAAGGATTGACCAGGCGTATCGGTTATATTTTGTAATTGTCGTTTCCGATATATTTTCAGGCATATCTTTTTCTTATCTCTGAATGATGTGAGCGTTATCTCTGTGGGATGTGATTATGTAATATATTGAGCATTCACATAGTGATAATTATTTAATTTTAATTATTATTTACTTTTGGGTAAGTTTTCTAATGCACAATGAAAGTGAAAACCTCAGCGGATATGTAAATCTAGAAAATATGCATATTTTAAATTTTATTATTACAAACGTTAAATTTTAGTTAATCTGTAGTATTTCAAAAAGAGTAGAATCAGAAAAATTTCTCTCCTATTAAAGTTTGAGCTTCTAAAGCTACTGAATCTTCAATTACTTAAAGATTTGATAACATTGATAATCTTGATAAAGATAACAGTAAGTAGTCTAGTCGCAGTCCACGAATTCCCCACTAGTGCTTTCCCTCCCTATGGCGTCACCGATCACGCCCCCTTCCGGTCACGTGGTATGACGTCACCACCCCCCTTATTCATAATTAATAATTAATTAATCCCCTTCATTAAAACCTCCCTTATCAAAAGTTCCATCCCCCTTTATGAAAAAGCCCGTGGCGCCATCTAGTGTATAAGTTGAGTAATATTTTTAGAGAAACCCTCTATTTTAGTCTTAATTTTTCCAATTTTTGACTCCCCCCTCATTAAAAAACCTCCTTTTCAAAAGTTCCCTTTATTAAAACGTCACTGATCAAAAACTCCCTTGGTATCCACGTTCATCTGAAATTTGCCAAGTCCAAATAAACTTTGGGTGACAACGATCAAAATGGCTGATGCAATCTGCAAAATAATTGCAAAATTTTCGGCGGCAACCCCTCGCAGAAAGGGTGATGCAGTTCTCATAAATAATTACAAAGTCCAATCGTTCCATCGTCTCCTATTCTCCTGATAAAACTACGTGTCCTGATTGACTGCCCTAGGTGGCGCTGCTTTCACATGTTAAATAGGTGGCAACCGTCGAGTGCGTCATTGTTCACGATGCAGGGTAGCAATCCAGATGCATGGTGTCTCGGTGAAGATGTTTACTTCGTGCCTTCGCTGTTCAAAAATAAGTTTTCTGTGTACGTACGTTGCTACAAGAAATATGAAAATGGTAAACTCATCTACCCTACACCTGTGGGAGTTACCCTCTCCATACCTGAGTGGGAGGCTTTGTGTGCCACGGTGCCTCATATAGAGGACCAATGAATCTCTTTTTTTGCGATCTTATGCAACCACGGCAATTCCCGGTTCCACTTGTACAGCACTACCTGGTTATGAAAAGCCGTGCTTATCTAGAGCCGGGGGCAAGGAATACGCCCTATAGGCGCACCTCAACCCCAGCCTCACATGGCAGCAGTCCTATAGAAGGAAAGCTGACCACTGGAAGAAACCTTACTTTAATCTATTCCCCGGTTTGCAAATGTGCAAGGATATATAGATCCAAACTCGATCGGCACCCGGGGGGGAGACTCTTAGTAAGACCCAGATTATTTTGATGGATCGTGCCTACAAGGCGGGCTCAGACCTTTCGGCAGAGCCATCGAACAGACCACACAGGTCTCCTGATAGGTGAGGTCTCCGACGCTGTCACCATCCGACCGGCAATCAAGCCGGCCAGCAACATCTTCAACCTCGGTTGGCCTTATAGCCATGTCCAACCGGGGGACCAATCCAGTCGGCACAGCCTTCAGCCGGGTTTCTGGGCCCTAGGCCCCCCCCCACCACCACGACAAGGTGGTCCCCTATCGGGGGGGACATAGAGGACTAAGTGAAAATTGGTTCCGATCAACAGACATGGCACATGATGCCTGGTTTATGTGTCTACGTGTATTGCAATGTAGGTGGTGAACGCTGCGTCGACGTCATCAAAGAATCAGCTGCTACGAGAACTGTACAGTTCCATGTTTTGAGTCACAGTATAACTCTGAATGTGTCACAGTGGTTCACACTGTCTATCCATGTAGACGAAGTGATGCGTGTCGTGCATAACGTGTGTGGAACCCTCAAAGATCACCATCTCCATACTGCTAATATAGAACATTCTGAATCAGTTCTACCCTTCCTGCTGGGTCCTGTTTTCCAGTTGGTGGACATTTTCCAGCAAGAACTGACACGTCTGATTCCGTTAGATGGACTTCAACCCAAAGAAATTCTAGTGACCATTGTAGGGTGGTCTGGTGACTTGGACATTAACACCTTGGCACAAGTGTTTGTGGATACGGCCTGGAAATGAGGTCTGTTGAATTATGTAGATTCTGGATTTGTGTGTACTTTGAAATATAATGCTATTGTCGACGATGCAAAAAATGAAATGTATAAATTAAATAAATAATTGTAACCCATATAATGTGTCTGTCTTTTCATCCTATGTCATTTTGGTCTTGGTATGGATAGGAGAAAGAAGGTGTTAGCTAGTGTTGGAAGTGTAATCATAACAGTGTTAACGATAGTGGTGCTTGTATTAGAACTTGTGGCCCCTAGTAAAAATATTCAGTGTGGGAGTTAAAAGGCTTAGGCAGTGAATACAAATTTCGCGTGTGCAACTTAACAATGGACATCAGACAGTTTATAGGAGACATCCCTACAGTTACAGGTGTTACACTTTCATTACATTGATGGCAAAACCTGGTGGGATACGACGTCTGGGTGAAGCACAAAACTTTGGAGTCCCATTATTTCGACCCTGAAAGAGGATTCGGTACTGTAAAAAAGTTAGCTCAGAATACAGGACTGCCACTGAAACTCGTCCGAGAATGGTTAGAAAAGCAACCCGCCTACACGTTACATAGACCAGTTCACAGAAAGTTCCCCCATAACAAAGTTTATGTCACAGGGTTAGACGAACAATGGTAAGCCGATCTCGTAGTTGTGAAAAATCTAACTTACTTCAATGACGGTTATCGCTACATATTAACGGTCATTGATGTGTTTTCAAGGTATGGGTGGGCGGTGCCTATGAAGGAAAAAACAGGGAAAGAAATGGTGTCGGCTTTCAAAAAAATCCTTTCCAAGGGGCGATCTCCCATGAATTTAAATGCGCATCAAGGTACCGAATTTACCAACAGAGTGTTCCAGAAATTCCTGAAAAAGAAAGGTATTCGGTTCTTCGTCACCTACTCTGACAAAAAAGCAGCTTTGGTGGAGAGATGGAATCGCACTTTACACGAGAGACTGGGGAGATATTATACACGCAATAACACATAACGGTACTTGGACGTGCTGCAACGTGTTGTACGAGGTTACAATACCACAGTTCATAATGCACACGATATGGCTCCCAAGGACGTGACCTTACACAATGAAGACGTTGTGTGGGTCCGACTCTACAGCAATCCACCCAAAGTAAAAGAAAATCCGGCATTTAAAGTGGGGGACACGATACGACTAGCCAGTCTGAAAGTACCCTTCAAGAAGGCAGGTACGCATTTGTGGACCAAAGAAATATTTATAGTCGACAAGGTGGTGTTACAACCTCAGCTCCCTGTATACCTCATACGGGATTCCGTGGGAGAAGTGTTGAAGGGCACATTCTATAAATTGGAACTTCAAAAAGTGACCGAACCCGAACTTTACACTGTTGAGAAAATAATCGAGAGAAAAGGGCATAAGGCACTGGTCAAATTTCGCGGTTATCCCAAACCTTCGTGGATTCCTAAAAAATGGATAGTTTCTATCTGACCCTACCCTCCAGGGCTAGTCAGAATATTTACCCAAACAATATGCAGAGTGATTTCACAGTTCGTCTAGCATAACCCCTAAGACTAAGTGGAAAATGAAAAGTGGGACTAGCAGAAGTTCACTTACCCGTGAGCTGATACAATGTGGATAGTTCTAATGACACGTATGAATATTATGCTCCTGCTCCCTTTGAAGAAGGGGCGGGGGTGGCTCAGTCGGTAGCGCGCCAGGCTCGTAATCTGTAGTTCCCAGGTTCGAGTCCCAGCTGGGTCAGCGTTGAGATTTATCTCCGCAAAATTCCCCGCCCTGCCCACGGTCAGTAGGGGACACCGATGGGCTTAGAAAGGCCGCCGTCCGTCGGATGGGACGTTAAGCCGTGGCCCCGTGTGCGGGAGAGCCATACCCTGTGCACGTTAAATAACACGCTGGATGGCCTTGACGGGAGGCTACCATCTGTCTCCCAACAGCTGTTCCAGTGGGTCCCCTCCCCCAACCTTCTCTGAGCCTTCGGGGTCCATGTGACCTGGCCATTTAGCCCATGGTGTGCAAAAAAGTGCCGCTCAGAGGTAAAACAACCCAACCCAACCCTTTGAAGAATACTGGAAAATCAAGCTTAAACCAGGCAAAATAACTCGAATGGAACTGTTGTCTCACCTCTCCACTCAGCTCCCCAAAGAAATAATGGTGTCATATAACAGTGGTTACTGGGTATTCAAACCAAGTGAGGGATACGGTTTGATGTTCCCTAAAACGAATTTCAGCAGGCTTCTGTGTGTCGGCGAGGGAGAAGTTGACAAACGCTTCCACCAACGATTTGCTAGCAAACTTTGCAATACTGCAACATTCGATATAGTAATGACTGTTATTTCTACGTGATTCCACTAGGTAGTTTCCAAGAACGAAAGGTACCCCACGGACGATACGAAACTACTGAATCATTTTTCGATGCAATGAACCAGGTCATGCCTTACAAGTTGAGAAAAGCTTACCGTTTCAAGCAACAGGCCGATCACACCGTGTTGATGGATACAGACAAACTACATTTCATTAAATTTCCTCTTTCGAACCCCGGATTAGGAGACATGCTAGGAATTACTAAATTAGATGTTCCACTGAATAAAGCTATGTGTGACTACCCCATCGATATGAACAGAGGAATGTACGGTATTTATTTGTATTCAGACCTGATTGCACGTCAGTTGTTAGGTGATACTCATGGTGAACTGTTGTGTGTTGTGAATGCTGCCGTCAGAACCAGTAATAACGAAGCCATCGTTGAAGTATATCAACAACCTGATTACCACCTCCTAGCAAGAAACAGTTTCGAGAGTGTGAGAATCTTCCATCGTACCGATACGATCTGCATTTTAAATTCGGTAAAGTTTTAGTCAAGTTACATTTCTGCCATGAGGGTTAAATTCGTTCCCCCTTCAGCAGACACCTACGTGAGCTACTACTAGAGCCAAACGGGGCAGGGTGTGTTCAGGGGCCCTCGTTATCAGAGAGGTGATGGGCTCGACAGCATCTTTGCCACTATTGGATGTTTCATCAGCCCTCTCATACGATGGCGCTGTCCACCCTACATAAGGGTGGGCTACGGTTCGTTTGAAAGATGGCCCAGGGGCAAAACTTCGAAACGGCCGCCAAAGCAGTTACGTGAAGCCGGTGTAGACCTATTGCAATGTGCCAGTTCCAAGTTGAAGGGAGGAAAAGGGATATAACTCCACCGTCATCATCCTAGTGTTCATAAAGGGAGGAGACTCTGTACTGTGAAGGACGTGTTTTCATCATGAGCATTCAGAAAATTCACGCTGATTCTGGCGACTGTACCAATTCCGAACTAGACCTGTTTCTGGTTCCCCCCACTGTCTCTCAACTGGAAAGAGGCTGCTATGTCAATTATTTACCTGTGGCTTTGCTGGAAGGTAATGCTCCACTTGAATTCATCGTGAAGGGGACAGATGATTACATTGATCTATCGCGCTGACACCTGCGCCTCGTCTTGAAAATTGTGAAATCCGATGGTACACCCCCGTCGGAAGTGGATGCCCCCTGCAACCATTTCCTCCGCGCCCTCTTCAATCAAGTAGACATCTTCCTCAACGATCACCTAGTGAGTGCTTCTCACACCCTGTACCCCTACAGGGTGTACCTGGAGACTCTATTGAATTACGGTACCGATGCTATGCGAAGTCAGCTCGGTACGTCACTCTGCTACCTCGACACCCCAGGTAAAATGGAACTGACCAGTCGGGAGAATGAGGGATGGCATCAGCGCAAGGGGTACGTCAAGTCAACAGGTATCGAACTCATCTCGTGGATCCATGCCGACCTGTTCAATCAGAACGTTACCTACTCAATCAGAGATGATTATAATAATTATCGACCTATTGCAATTTTACCAATTTTCTCTAAAATCATTGAAAAAATAGTTAAAAAAAAGAGTGATTAGTTATTTTGATAGTATTGAGTTTTTTGCAATAAACCAGTTTGGTTTCCGTGAAAATTAGAGTACGTCTCATGCACTAATAAAATTTAATGAATTGATTTATAAGGGCATTAATAAAAATAAAAAGATTATTGGGGTCTTTTTAGACATCAGAAAAGCATTTGACTCTATTAATCATAAAATACTTTTACATAAGCTGAAATTTTATGGTTTTCGTGGTGTAGTCTATGATAGGTTTGAAAGTTTCATTGAGAATAGAAAACAAATGTAATTATTAACGGTTTTAGGAGTGAAACATTGTTGACTGTAAGTGGAGTCCCACAGGGTTCTGTGTTGGGTCCTGTACTTTTTCCTATATATATATATATCAATGATTTCTTTAAATTAAAAATAGCAGGACAAATTATTTCTTTTGCTGATGATACATCCATAGTTTTTGATACAGAAGATAATGAAGCATTACTTGAAAATATTAATAGTAGTTTATTAATTATTAACAAATGGCTTACTAAAATGAACTAGAATTAAATATAAAAAAAAACTAAGTATATATATATTTTACATACAACTTTCATACATTTGGAAATAACATCAAACTTCACGAATTGAACTGTTTAAATACAGACTGCTGTAAGTGTGATACTATCGAAGTGACATAGCTACAATTATCTAGGATTAATAATAGAATCTAATTTAAAATGGAAAAAATATATTTACTCACTTTCTTCAAAACTAAACAGAATATTATATAAAATTTACTATTTAAAACGATATGTTAATTATAATTTCTTATGGGATATTTATTTCGCATGGGTTCAGTCTTCCTTAATTTATGGAATTTGTTGTTGGGGAGGATAATATAAATCAAATTTATTGCCTTTAATTTATGTACAAAATAAAATATTTCGTAATCGTAATTATAATTATTTTTCTGGGATCACAATATTATACAATAAACACAATATATTGCCACTAAGGAAATTATATATATACATTCCAACTATCTTTTTGTATAAAAATCAAGATTTAATTCCGATTAGAAATCCTAATTTTAACTCCAGAGTTTTGGGTTTACAATTTTATATAGAAAAAACGAAAAAGGAAATTTTCCATAAAAATTTTTATTTTATTGTGCCTAAGTTTTTTAATTAACTGGAGTACAATAAGAAACGAAAAATGTTCTACAACTTTTACAAATGTTTGTGTGCATATTTGTCAAAGTTAGACAACATTGAATATATGTTTACTGTGGTTAAATAATATTTTGTTAGCATTTACATAAGAACTGATATTTGGTAAAACTACATACCCAAACCACCTGTGATAGTTATTTTTTTTTTTTTTTTGCTTTTTACTTTTTACTTAATTTATTTTCTTTAATAAATGAATTAAATTTTTTATAACCTGGAAGAGCTTGAAGCTCCTTGGTTGTTCATATATACCTTTTGATTGTTTTATTTAGTTTTATGCTTTTATTGTTTCTATGTTCTTTGTAAAGTGTTGTATTGATAATGTATTTGACAAAGTGTTGTGCATTGTGTGTTTATTGTCCTCGTGTATTTATGTTATAATAAATAACTGGTTTTTGAAAAATATGCTAATTTTAAATGTCAACAAATCAAAATATATAAATTTTAGACTAAAAAATAAGTCTATTGATAATAAGTTAATTTATCATGATATAAACTGTCAAAATTGGTCATGTTCTTGTCCAGTTATATAGGGTGTTGATGGTTTTAGAAATCTGGGAGTATTTATAGATAATAACCTCACATGGAAGTTGCATGTAAAAACGTAGTAAAGAGCTTGAATTTCATGATTTCAAGAATATATTTTATTAGAAGTTTTTTGAATTTGTCCATGTTAAAAATTATTTATAATTCGTGGATAAAATCTTATTTGGAATATGGTATTATTTCATGGGGTGGCCTTTATGAATCGAATTTGAGACCTGTTCAGAATTTTCAAAATTATGCGTTGTTGGCATGTTCAAGAAACAAAAGTCTGATAGCATCCAAAATTATTATACTTCTTTAAAATTTTACAACGAAAATTATATATTTACCATTTGTTGACATATGTTGTCAAAAATTGGGATGATTCAAATGCAAAAGTTTTCAATAAAAATACCAGACTTTCAACAGTTGTACATTTAAATGTGATTACTCCCAGAAAAACAGCTTTTTGCAAACATTATGTATACCTGGTTCCTAAAATATTCAATAGTTTACCTAACAACATAAAGAATGAAAGAAATCTTTATCTTTTCAAAAAATTAATTATGAAATGGATACTCCAGCAAAAGGTAGAAAATCTGTTATAGTAATAATGCCTTGCATGATTATAGTGTCTAAATACACATTTTGAGTCATAATATTAACGAGTTTATTATATGTAAGTGTTAAATAAGTTGGTAGTGTCGGTTTACAATATTTTATGTTTTCTTAATCTAATATCTCCACAAACGAGCTTTGGCTCATATGGAGTTTTGAATTTTACACTTTCAAAATTGTCTGTATACTTGGGAAAAGAAAAAAATTTATTCCCTTTGTTATTATAAGTTCTAAATTACATGTTTGTAATGTATCAAAAGTGTGAAATAAATCTGAATTTGAATTTCAAATAAAACTTAGGCAATTAGATATAAAAGGAAGAAGATTAGGTACAAAAAGAACAAATAACAGTAGCTGAGGAAGTCAAAGTTCAGTAGATTCGGAGGATCTAAAATTAAAAAGCTTCAGAAGATTCTAAACCTTAATAATTATTGCTTACCGAAAAAGAGCGCAGGAATTACCAGCTTATTTCGAGACAATAGAGAAATTGTTTAAACAATGTGACATAACTGATGACTTGCAAGGAAATTTAGTCATCCCTTGCAAGGGGAGAGAGTGCAAAACATTTGTACTCTGTTTAGTGAGGAGGAAATTGAAGACTGTGAAAAAATTAATCTGCCGTGTTAAAACACAGACAATTGACTCCATTATAGTACAAAGGATTTTCAATTCTATGTTTTAGTTCTCTACGGACACATGGATTAGGTTTTCATCTCGAATGAAGAGTCACTTGAACTACTATCTGAAGATTCGGTATGTGGATGATTTCCAAAAATTAAAAGATTTGATGTTAGCAGACAAAATTAAAGACTTATTACCACCAGATGCGAAAAATCACATCATGTCGCAGAAGACTGGGTGGTGGAAAAATTGTCGCGAAGTTGCTGAAATTGCCGAGAACTTTCTGCAGGCACAATGAACTTGCAAGACTACTTCTCGCAAAAAATTTAAATCGGAAAAGAGAGAAATCAGATTTCGCCAATCAGCTATGAATTAAATTTTAATCAAAGGAATTTAGGACAAAATTCGGACCCGCAAAAACAAATTGGCAGAAAACAAAAGTAGTGATTTTAAAAGAAAACAAAATCAGAGCCATAGTAAATTCACAGATTACCTGTAGAAAGAGACTTCAACAATAGTTACAACACCTGAAAAAAATTATCGCTGACAAGGTAGCGCACTCTGGCATGAATCTGGAGAGTTGCGGGTTCGCTTCCCAAGGCGTCAGCGATAATTTTTTTCAGATGTTTTAATTATTCTTGAAGTCTCTTTCTACAGGTAATCTGTGAATTTACTATGGATGGATTTTTAATAACAAACTCTTGAGCGTGATTGACCTCTTCATTAACATCTAAATCATTAGCAACAATTGGAAAAGTTGCCTCTCCTGAAGTATAAGATGGTGCAAGGTCCGCCACATCTCAGTGAAAAATTTATAGGTCTTATTCTGAACGATTTTAGCATCTGATGCATAGTATAATAGTAGCACGTTCTGGCATGAATCTGAAGATTGCGGACTCATTTCCCGAGGCATCAGCAATAATATTTTCCAGATGTTTTAACCAGAATCAGAGCTTTTCTTCCAGAGCACGCTTTATCAGCAACCAGAAGGGACATTTTACCAAGGAATGTAGCAAGAACACGAAAGTGGTCAGAGCATTTAATGTAAACACTCATGAATCGGAGCCTGTGTAAAGGAGAGGGGTCATTATTGTAAAAGTTGGGTACCAGTTTGACATTAGAATCAGAAGCAAAGTTGGAAGGCTGCAGCACAGAAAGTAACATTCACGAGAAAGGCGGTAGTGAAGAAATCTGCCACTAGGTACCGAGGCTTTAACAGCGGTTCGCATTCAGTATGAAGATAAAACATTTAATGCTATTGTGGATTCGGGGCTCAGGTTTCTCTCATAAAAGGTTCTTTATCTGTCATAAAAGATTCTTTAGTCCCAAAGAAATATAAGGAGTCGGAGGCGAAAATTTCACTACTTAACCCTTTCAGGACCATACGGTTTCTAAGAGTAAATATTAGTATGTAACTGTTTATTTTAGTTTGTTTAGACGTAAAATAAATAAAAATCATAAGAAAATTGCATAATAATGTGTAGTTTTTTTGGAATTTTATGGGAAATATTTTTCCCAATGGACTATAAAGGTAACACAAATTATAGTTAAGCTTATTATGCAATGTCTTTTATTTATTGGTTTATTAGAACAAAATGATAACTAAAATAATACAAAATTATGAAATTAAATTACTATACAAAATGATGTGCTAATTATGATATTCTGCGAAGCAATTTCTTTTGGTAGTGAGGCAAAGATGGACATTGCACATAGTACATATATTATGCGTCCTGACAGTTCTGTTTTTGTTTTCTAAACGTTCCCGTTTACGTAATTGCGTTCGGCATACGTTGTATTTTGACATTCTGTATAAAAAATGCATATAAGGTTATTATTAAATACGACAATCACCAATTTTAAAATGGGATAAATGTTTCCCTTAGTCGTGAAAGGGTTAATGCTTTTGGAGGCCGATTGGAGGCCATTAATCACTATCCCTCTTAAACGGGCTACTGATGGAAGTCAGGCAGGAGAATATGGAGGTAAGTGAGAAATTTTGTGAGCGATGGTGTATGATTTGAGTGCTGAGATGTTAATCACTCCGAATTCTTTCGCCGTCATAGAGAAGTTGGATGAAAACCTTGAGGATAAGGTTAAATTTAAGGTACAGAACGAGAAAAGTGAGTGCACAAATTTTTAGGCTTAGCATTTTCCTCATAATTATTAATTTATTTCCGAGTTCTTCACCAAATGCAAGCAGTAATGTTTTCCATTTTTGCATGTTTTCTTTAAGGAATTGGCAAATGTTTTTGCTGATTCCAAAAATTTCCAAGCAGTTGTTAATCCAGCTATGAGGCAATGAGTCAAATGCCTTTTTATATCTCTCCATGCCATATTCAAGTTGGTTCTCCTTCTTTTAGAGTTCTTCAGTACCATTTTGTCAATTAGCAGCTGGTCTTTTGTGCCTCTTGACTTGTTAAAGTTTCTCTTCTGTTCAAATGGAAATAAGTTGTTTTCCCACAAGTAGTCATAAATTGACCTTGCAAGAATTCTTGTGAACAGCTTGAATGTTGTTGGAAGGCATGTGATTGGTCTGTAGTTGCTAGGTTCATTGCCTTTTCCCTCATCTTTCATTATTAAAAATATGCGACCTGTTGTTAGCCATTCTTCACTAGTTGAATTATGAATCATTTTGTTAAATTGTATAGCTAAACGTTGATGGAGGCTTGTCAGATGCTTTAGCCAAAATCCATGCAATTCATCTGGCCCAGGTGCACTCCAGTTCTTCACATTCTTTGCATGCATTGAAACCATTTCAGTTGTGATCACTAAATCATCCATGTTTTTTGCTTTTAATTCATTGCAAATACTTTTAAACCGTCCCATGGCCGAGTGGTTAGCATGCTTGGTTACTGATCTAAGGGACCTCGGTTCGAGCCCCGGGTAAGGCATGGATGTGTGTGTTGTTTTTCTGCTGAGGTCCTGCCATCCTCTCAGACCTCCTACTATGGCATATAAACTGACAGGCTCCTCTCAGACCTCTGTGGCAAGCAGCTGCTTGAGGGGGTATTTATTTTTTTTATTTAAATATCTTTGATCCAAGGGGCCTTTCTATTATGTTCAATTGAATTTTCCCATAATTTTTTCCAAAATTTTAGAGTATCTTCTTTGCATGGCTAATGTTCTTTTGAACTCCATTTTCATTCAAAGATTTATGAAATAGTTTTTGATTTCTTCGAAATTTCCAACTTTCTTTGTATTGTTTTATGCGTCCATCAAATCTTTCAATTTTCTTTGCAGTTGCTGTTACCCGTTGTTTCAATTCTTCGATAATTTCAACAATTGTTTTCCTCTCAAAATCATATCTTCTAGATAACCCATGTTTGACTTTTTCATTTTTCAAATTCCCATCCTTCAGGTATTTCAGGTTACTAAGGTCTCCACGGAGTTTGTTAATTTTCTTTTCAAGTCGAATTTTCCACTTTGGGGTACCAGGTGTTTTCTTTTTTGGCATCTTGTAACCGAGCTCTTCAGTTATTATAGCAGCTGTACTATACATGAGCTGATTTGTTTCTTTTAGTGTATTGGTGGAATTGTTTTAATTATTTCATTTGTATTTGTTAACAGATCACTCACTTGTTTGCTTCGGGTTTGGCGGATTACAGGCAGCCTTTCTCTAGCTACACCTTGGCTGAAATGATTTAAAATTTTCTCTTTCAGAAGACTCTGCTGCTCAGTCAATTCATGATAGTCAGGTTCTTCCAAAGGTTGTTCTTCAGGTGCAGCATGTTCCTCAACTGGATTTTCCAGTTCAACTGTGAAGAGGCATTCCACGATTTGGTCATTATCTGTGTTGGTTTCTCTTTTGCCAGTTCCTCTAATTCTTGCAATTCCAATTCTGTGAAAACTTTTTTCCTGATAATAAATCTTCTTTGATTCATTATTCTTTGTTCTGTTAAATTACTGTTTGGATGTTTTTCCTTCCAAATTTGCATCATTCTTTTCTGAAAGCCACGGGTTGATGGATTTGCCTTGTAGAAACATTTCATAATTTCTCGATTTTCATCGATTGTCCAAATTTTACGTTTATTTTGTTCCAGTAGCACTACAGCAGTCTGTCCTGGTTTCTCAACAGGATCTGCTGAGCCCTGAAGCCCATTTAACGACGGGTGCCCAGGAGCCCCAACACCTGACGCGGTCTTTGTTGACCAAGGCGACAACCGATCCGGTATGGATTTCTTTTTATTTCTTCTCATCATGTTTGATGGTTGTTGGGTACACTTAGTCTGGCTCTTCAGTCAAGTCCTGTCTGGCTTGGGTGGCCCTTCTGGTAGCTACGCTTCCGCCAGCATAGCTCTTAGCCTCATCAGAGCACGCAAGCCCCACCACTACGACAAAGTGGCACCCTTGGTAGGGAAATTATTATTATTATTATTATTAAAAGAAAGAGATAAAAATAATTAAATATAGCAATGGAAATATATTTAATCAACTTATTTACAATTATCGGAAATATTACAGTGTTTTTTTTTCGTTACTGTAAAAAGTATTATCGGAAAAATTGCCGATCTTTTCGTTACGATGAAAGTAGATCTCTTCGCAGCAGCACCAACATTAGCATCCGCATCGACAAGGTTATCCACAAAGAAAATTCTTACGCAATAGACATATGATATGAACAATAGTTGTCGAAGTTTTACAAATTCTTGAGATGTGATGTATATTTGCAAGTAAAAGAATCTGTTTAATCTTTTGTTAATGATTAATAATTAACTGAAAAAATATAGTGTGATATAAATTAAGCCTGTATTTCAGAAAAATGTGTCTTATTAAAAGTTGCCAACTCTGGATGGCCTAGTGGTTAGCGCGCTTGGCTATTAATCAAAGGCACCTTCATTTCTGCTCCGGATAAGGTACTGAGGTTTCTACTTCCTCACTCGGTCTCTTCTATGGCGTACTAAACTGTGAGTCCTCTGTGGCAAGAAACTACTTGAGGAGATATTATTTATTATTCGTACATAAAATTTATCAGAACAAAATTTTAAATGTTGTTTTCTGAAATTATGGAAAGGTACTCCATTTTATTAACCGAAAATTCCTCTACAGTTTTCTAAGCAAACATTGGAATCTCCACGACTGAAAATTTCACTAATTTAATTCGAGTTTTCGATGCAGTACTGGAGTAATTTGTTTGAACTTGTATTCTGCTTTGTCGGCAAAAACTTCTATCTTTCAAATATATAAGCTTTTTTTAAATTTGTTCCTTTATCTCAAAACATTTTTTTTTTCGATTTAAAATGAATATCATCATTTAATTTTAAAATCATTTTTTTTTCATTATTTCAAGTAGTTTTTTTTTCATTATTTCAAGTAGTTTTTTTTTCACTCATATCAACCATAATGCAGTAATCTTTGCCCATGCACCTGTATATCACCATTTTATTCGCTATCCATGTTAACATTTATCTGTTATCAGAGGAGCATCTTTAAATGCTGATATCCGCGGATATCAGCATCAATGCAGGCTGCAATCTTAAACTACTAGTAAATTTACCCAGCGTTGCTCGCGCCTCAAACATTTAAACTGTAGAGTAGATTGCACTTCCCACGTCGCAAGTTTTCATTTGGCATAAACATCATTGCACTCGATCTCCTCCCTCTCCGGGGGGTGGGGAGGAGGTGGCTCAGTCGGTAACGCGCGAGACACGTAATTTGTAGTTCCCGGGTTCGAGTCCCAGCTGGGTCAGCTTTGAGATTTATTTTCTCAAAACTCAACGCCCTGCCCACGGTCAGTAGGGGACACCGATGGGCTTGGATAGGCCGCCGTCCGTCGGATGGAACGTTAAGCGTGACTCCGTGTGCGGGAGAACCATACTCTGTGCTCGTTAAAGAACACAGTGGATGGCCTTGACGGGAGACTACCATCTGTCTCCCAACAGCTGTTCTAATGGGTCACTTCCCCCAACCTTTTCTGAACCTTCGGAGTCCTTGTGACCTGGCAATTTTGTCGATTGTCTGCAAAAAATTGCCGGTCAGAGGTAAAACAATCCAATTCGCCTCTCCGGTTAAACTTTTCTCGTTCTCTTTTAGGGGAGGAATGAAATGGACATAGTTCGAGGCACCCATAATCCTCCCCACTTCGAATATTCTAAACCAAAAACCGGAATTTCTTCCCTTAGATAATAGAACTTTTCAAATCTCTTCGTACCCACCAGAGTTTCTCGGATACAATTTGCCACACATGTGTAACTTTAGGACAAAAGAAAATTAACTATGTTCTGAGGAGCATAAAAAATGTAAAGGTACAAAAATATTATTATTATTAAAAAACATTATTTATTACTTAACATAATATTTCAACATTTATTAATTATTTGTATATACTTTTATTAGCTTTTGCATATTTTTCAAATTAAGTTAATGATTTTAACTTCCATGCGAATTTATTTTTTGAATCTCGTGTTTTACTCGTGCTTAATTAGAACGACTTCAATATCCACGGACGCTCGCGCTTTTGACCCAGAAAACTGAACAATGAGCTATCACCGGAAATCAGAAAGAAATTAGTTTCATGCATTCATCATTTGAAATTTAATGGTGGCAACAGTTATTTTGAATAACTGTCAACTGTTAATGTTAAGTCTATGGGGATTTTGAGAAATTCAAACGCGCCCGCCCCAATTTTGGTTGGCCCCAGCGAATTCGCACACAGCCTATATATATATTCTTCCCCTGGGTGAAAGGAAAGTGCGTGCAAAGTTTGGCGCCTCCAGCTTTTCTGGGGGTCGAGTGCACAAGCTGACAGGCACACAAACACACAAACTTTCTTCTTTATATATTAAATGAGTGGATCATTGATTTTTACACATTTTTAAACCTTTGAATGAATTTTTAAAAATTCGGATAAGACCCGGAGACATTACATTATGAAGAGAATAATTAAGACAACTAAAATCATGGTAGTGCTTGCATGGTAGTTCTTTAAATAATAGCAGAATTATTAAAGCACTACCCATGTAACCTTGCTTTGCTCGAACTTCATCATTTCGCCACATCACAGAAGTGGGATATTTATGATGACGTTGCTCCTTAACTGCCGTAAAACGTTCGTGTGCAATGTGCAATTAGTCCATACCTAAAAGTGCACATTAAGTGTTCGATCAATTTTGATGAGTTAGCTACTTTGTAGCTAAATTTAGCATCTGTGAAATCCTATGGCTACAAAATTTTAAATTCCAATTGGTAATAAAATTATTAAATTTATATATAATAGGTAATATAATTAGAAATAAAATTATAAAAATATAAAAAGCAACTCTTTCCTTTTTTTAAGCAATGAAATGAAATTTAAGAATTGGTTTATTTGTTGATTAGTATCGTATTCAGATAATACTCTGTTCCCGTGACCGAGTGGTTAGCGCGCTTGGCTACTGATCTAAGGGACCTGGATTCGAAACCCGGGTAAGGCATGAATGTTCGTGTTGTTTTTCTGCTGAGGTTCTGCCATCCTCACAGACTTTCTACTAAGGCATATAAACTGACAGGCTCCTGTCAGACCTCTGTGGCAAGCAGCTGCTTGAGGGGGTATTTATTATTTTTATTTTTTTTTATCAAAAAATAAAATAAAACAGGACCTAATTTCTGCTATATGGCAAGATTTAAAAAAATCAATTTTATTTCACCAGATTTAAACGCGAACATTTCAAACTTTAAAAATGATTTCTGCCCCCTCCCCTCATAGTTCTTTTAACTTTTAGATTCGACGTTTTTTAACATGAAAAATCCATAACGAAACTATTAATAATCAATTCACATTTATTACATCCGTGATACAGTTAATTCAGCATTTCGTACTCAATAAAATATACGGAGCATGCAAAATTCAAATCGTTTTACTTTATAGATTTGGCTTACATTTATTCATTAATTTGAAAAACGAATACAATTGTGCTACTAATGTGGATATTAAGTCTACAGTTAAAAGGACCCGAAATAAAAGTTACTTGAATAAACGTTTATGATACAGAAAAGTTGTCTATAGGTTCCAATTTAGCGTTTATAATCGAGCGATGAAATGAATAAGTAATATGTATTTTAAGTAAGTAGAATTTTGCAATTTGAAGTTGTTTTTATTATTAACTCTCTTGCAAAGAGTTATATAGAATGAACATTCAATATTCCTTTCATCAAAACTTTATCGACAGATTTCTATATCTAAGTTCATATATTGTACAAATCGTAACAGCATCGTTAATTGTTTAAAATACTAAATGCTCTTTATGGTATTTTGTTCTTTCTTTAAGTGCTTTAAACCGGTTTTTTGGATTGTAATGACTTTTAATTTCCTCTGATACAGAAATTGAAAATGCTAACAGATGAATCCTTCTTTTGATCATTTGCCATAAAAAGTTTATTTGCATTTTAATCACGATCTCATTTAATCACCCTTCTTACACGTTAAAAATTAAATGCACGTAAATAATCTTCAACCTCAAATTTTCAATAAAGCAGCAAATGAAGGAAACGTTCCTGTCTTTGAGCTTTTAAATATTCAGGAAAGTTTCGCACGTTAATCCATAAGAGAATAGCAAATTCACATGAATCTCCTCTTAGCAGAGGATGAAGACGATTGCTCATCCAATGTTAAGCAGCTATTACTGCGCAATGTCCAAGTTGTCTCTAATAACGGGAGTTGGCGCACGTGATGAATACAGAATTCGTGTAAGATGTTTCGCTGAGATGGAGATGATGAAGGAGCTTTTGTCAGGATGATGCGCGAGACGAGAAGAGTCTCTGCGGAGAGCTGCGATGCGTGTCGAGTGATCAAGTCCTGCATGGTGGAAGGAGATGCCACGAAAGATTCGCTTTCATGCAAATGAGGAGGCTTTGTGGCTTGTCGAACTTTGGTTGAGCCATGACATCAGTTGACCTGAAAATGGTCTATTGGAAGGTAATGAGGGCTGTCACAGAAGAGTCACACCAAATGATGGCTTTTTGTTCATTATTTAAAACACAATTTATTTATTTGGCTACAATTATTTCTAGAGTACGAAGAGTAATTTCAGTGAAGTCTTTAAGCTTTCAGTTCTTGTTAATAAATCATATTTGAAAGTGCGATATTTCCTAGTTGCCATTAACAGAACAAATTAGAAATTTATGTGCTACCTTGCAAAAGTTAAGAACGCTTCGCAAATGTTTTAATATCGAAACAAATGAATCATGAATATAGATCTAATTTCGTATCAAAATGTCATTTCAAAGCACTAATAGAATCCGAAGTGTGAATGTAATCTAAAACAGTTAAGTTTATTCAACGTATATAAGTATTGACGAAATATTACGATTCTCATTTTCCGAATCTCCCAAAACTGTGCCCTATAAATGAGAAAACAAATGAAAATTGAAAAGTTTTCAACGAATGTTGCAAACGATGTATTTATGATAGAAATTTGAACTTTTGGTGATAGAATGTAAATGTTATGAAGTATTTTATTGGTTATAATCACACACGCAGATAGATTTAGATCACAATTGCTGTTACTTTCATTTACAAAATTTAAATGTCTTGAAATGATTTTAGAAAAAAATCAGAGATTACTAATATTTCAGTTATTTTCACTCGGAAAAGTATTCGCTTATGGGATAAGTACAAATACGTTAAAAACACAATCTAAATCTAGAATATAACCTTAATATTTGTAAAAATAGGAGAACTCAATAACAAATATTAAACTTCAATTTTTTTACAATTTCGGAACTGTTAAAATCCAATCTCTCCCGCTGTTTACAAACTGATTATTATTGCCAAACTTTTGCATTATTATATAGTTTACTTGACAAATAAATGAAATGACGTACGTAAATTCTTTTCTGCTAATATTTCTTTAACAAGTGGTCTTCGGTTAATCTTGCGTTTCATATAAAACTTCTCATATTCTGCATTTTCCAATTTTTCCCACATGTATTATGAATCGAAAAATATTTAATTTCTGTATCTGCATAAAGCTTAACTTTTTATAATTCTCTTTTTTGCTATACCTCCTTTTCTTTTTAAATATACGTCTAACAGCGTGGTTTTAGACACATTACAACGGTTTTATGTAGTTGTCCGTAGTTCCACTCCAGAATAATAGACAATAATTAAAGAGGAGGGGGATTTAATCGAATATATCCTAATATTAGATAAATATAGAGGAAAAATTGCCATTAACCAGGAACCATCTGAGTCCACGACCTCCTGATAACATGTCAGGTGCTCGACCGATGAGCTACCGACCGCCGAAAAATCATCCTCTATTGTGGCTTTAAGCATTCTGCATAAAATTTTCCTAATTACTATTTATACCAAACAATTATTTATCTAAAAAATTACTACCAGCTGTATATCTGAGAGATTCTGTCATTTCAACAACAATAATAACGTTCGATACACGGCTAGTTCACTTAAAAAAACCATCCCGTTTGACGGCTGTGTGCACTAAACTGGAAAGTGCCTTCTGAAATACAGTCTCCCATTACTCAACTACATTTCCAGTGACTAATTCTATGGTATAATGCTAACATTAAAATATTTATGCAATAATGACGTTCGATACACGGCTAGTTGTCTTAAAAAAACCATGCCGTTTGACGACTGTGTGCATTAAACTGGAAAGTGCCTTCTTAACCACAGACTCCAATTACTCAACTATATTTCCAATGACTAATTCTATGGTATAATGCTTACATTAGAATATAAATACAATAATTACTTTCGATACACGGCTAGTTGGCTTAAAAAAACCATTCCGTTTGACGACTCTGTGCACTAAACTGGAAAGTGCCATCTGAACCACAGTCTACAATTACTCAACTACATTTCCAATGACTAATTCTATGGTATAATGCTTATATTAGAATATTTATACAATAATTACGTTCGATACACGGCTAATTGGCTTAAAAAAAACCATGCCGTTTGACGGCTCTGTGCACTAAACTGGAAAATGCTTTTTTAACCACAGCCTCCAATTACTCAACTACATTTCCAATGACAAATTGTGTGGTATACTGCTTACATTACAATATTTATACAATAATTACGTTCGATACACGGCTAGTTTAGTTAAAAAACGATGCCGTTCAACGGCTTTGTGCACTAAACTGGAAAGTGCCTTCTTAACCACAGACTCCAATTACTCAACTACATTTCCAATGACAAATTGTGTGGTATAATGCTTACATTAGAATATTTATACAATAATTACGTTCGATACACTGCTAGTTGTCTTAAAATGACACGCCGTTTGACGACTGTGTGCACTAAACTGGAAAGTGCCTTCTGAAAAACAATCCCCAATTACTCAACTACATTTCCAATGACTAATTCTATGGTATAATGCTTACAGTAGAATATTTATACAATAATTACTTCCGATACACCGCTAGTTGTCTCAAAAAAACCATACCGTTTGACGGCTGTGTGCACTGTACTGGAAAGTGCCTTCTGAACCACAGCCTCCGATTACTCAACTATATTTCCAATGACTAATTGTATGGGATAATGCTTACATTAGAATATTTATACAATAATTACCTTCGATACACGGTAATTGGGTTAAAAAAACAATGCCGTTTAACGGCTGTGTGCACTAAACTGGAAAGTGCTTTCTTAATCACAGCCTACAATTACTCAACTACATTTCCAATGATTACATTTCCAATGACTAATTCTTTGGTATAATGCTTACATTAGAATATTTATACAATAATTATGTTCGATACGCGGCTAGTTTGCTTAAAAAAACCATGCCGTTTGACGACTGTGTGCAATAAACTGGAAAGTGCCTTCTGAACCACAATCTCCAATTACTCAACTACATTTCCAATGACTAATTCTATGGTATAATGCTTACATTACAATATTTATACAATATTTACTTTCGACACACGGCTAGTTGGCTTAAAAAAACCATTCCGTTTGACGATTGTGGCAGTAAACTGGAAAGTGCCTTCTGAACCACAGTCTCCAATTACTGAACTACATTTCCAGTGACTAATTCTATGGTTTAATGCTTACATTAAAATATTTATACAATAATGACGTTCGATACACTGCTAGTTGTCTTAATCATGCCGTTTGACGACTGTGTGCAGTAAACTGGAAAGTGCCTTCTTAATCACAGACTCCAATTACTCAACTACATTTCCAATGACTAATTCTATGGTATAATGCTAACATTAGAATATTTATACAATAATTACTTTCGATACACGGCTAGTTGGCTTAAAAAAACCATGCCGTTTAACGGCTGGTGCACTAAACTGGAAAGTGCCTTCTTAACCACAGCCTCCAATTACTCAACTACATTTCCAATGACTAATTCTTTGGTATAATTCTTACATTAGAATATTTATACATAATTACGTTCGATACACGGCTAGTTGTGTTAAAAAACGATGCCGTTTAACGGCTGTGTGCACTAAACTGGAAAGTGTCTTCTTTACCACAGCCTCCAATTACTCAACTACATTTCCAATGACTAATTCTATGGTACAATGCTTACATTAAAATATTTATACAATAATTACGTTCGATACACGGCTAGTCGGCTTAAAAAAACCATGCCGATTGACGGCTGTGGCAGTAAACTGGAAAGTGCCTTCTGAACCATAGTCTCCAATTACTGAACTACATTTCCAGTGACTAATTCTATTGTTTAATGCTTACATTAAAATATTTATACAATAATGACGTTCGATACACTGCTAGTTGTCTTAACCATGCCGTTTGACGACTGTGTGAAATAAACTGGAAAGTGCCTTCTTAACCACAGACTCCAATTACTCAACTGTATTTCCAATGACTAATTCTATGGTATAATGCTTACATTAGAATATTTATACAATAATTACGTTCGATACCGGCTAGTTGGCTTAAAAAAAAAACATGCCGTTTGACGGCTCTGTGCACTAAACTGGAAAGTGCTTTCTGAACCACAGTCTCCAATTGCTCAACTACATTTCCAATGATTAATTCTATGGTATAATGCTTACATTAGAATATTAATACAAAAATTACTTTTCGATACACGGCTAGTTGGCTTAAAATAATCATCCCGTTTGACGGCTGGTGCACTAAACTGGAAAGTGCCTTCTGAACCACAGTCTCCAATTACTCAACTACATTTCCAATGACTAATTCTATGGTATAATGCTTACATTAGAATATTTATACAATAATTACGTTCGATACACTTCTAGTTGGCTTAAAAAAACCATGCCGTTTGACGGCTCTGTGCACTAACCTGGAAAGTGCCTTCTGAACCACAGTCTCCAATTACTCAACTACATTTCCAATGACTAATTCTATGGTATTATGCTTATATCAGAATATTTATACAATAATTACGTTCGATACACGGCTAGTTGTCTTAAAAATAAACATGCCGTTTGACGGTTGTATGCACTAAACTGGAAAGTGCTTTCTGAACCACAATCACCAATTATTCAACTACATTTCCAATGAATAATTCTATGGTATAATGCTTACGTTAGAATATTTATACAATAATTACTTTCGATACACGGCTAGTTGAGTTAAAAAAACCATTACATTTGACGGCTATTTGCAATAAAGTAGAAAGTGCCTTCTGAACCACAGTCTCCAATTACTCAACTACATCTCCACTCACGAATTCTATGGTATAATGCTTACATTAGAATATTTATAGAATAATTACGTTCTATACACGGCTAGTTGGCTTAAAAATACCATGCCTTTGATGGCTGTGTGCACTAAACTGGAAAGGGCCTTCTGAACCACAGTCTCCAATTACTCAACTACGCTTCCATTGACTAATTCTATGGTATAATGCTTACATCAAAATATTTATACAATAATTACCTTCGATACACGGCTAGTTGTCTTAAAATTACCATCCCGTTTGACGACTGTGTGCATGAAACTGGAAAGTGATTTCTGAACCACAGTCTCCATTTCCTCAACTACATTTAAAATGACTAATTCTATGGTATAATGTTTACATTAGAATATTTATACAATAATTACTTTCGATACACGGCTAGTTGTCGTAAAAAACAGTGACGTTTAACGGCTTTGTGCACTAAACTGGAAAGTGCCTTCTTAACCACAAACTACAATTACTCAACTGCATTTCCAATGACTAATTCTATGGTATAATGCTTACATTAGAATATTTATACAATAATTACGTTCGATACACGGCTAGTTGGCTTAAAAAAACACGCCGTTTGACGACTGTGTGCACCAAACTGGAAAGTGCCTTCTTAACCACAGCCTCCAATGAGTAATTACTCAACTACATTTCCAATGACTAATTCTATGGTATAATGCTTACATTAGAATATTTATACAATAATTACGTTCGATACACGGCTAGTTCGTTTAAAAAAACCATGGAGATTGACGGCTGGTGCAATAAACTGGAAAGTGTCTTCTGAACCACAGTCTCCAATTACTCAACTATATTTCCAGTAAAAATATTCTATTGTGAGCAATTATATGGTATAATGCTTACAATAGAATATTATTACAGAAATTACCTTCGATACACGGCTAGTTGGATTAAAAAAAACCATACCGTTTAACGGCTGTGTCCATTAAACTAGAAATTGCCTTCTTAACCGCAGCCTCCAATTACTCAACTACATTTCCAACGACTAATTCTATGGTATAATGCTTACAATACAATATTTATACAATAATTACGTTCGATACACGGTTATTTGGCGTAAAAAACCATTCCGTTTGGCGGCTGTGTGCACTAAACTAGAAAGTGCCTTCTTAACCACGCCAACAATTACTCAAGTACATTTCCAATGACTAATTCTATGGTATAATGCTCACATTAGATTATGTATACAATAATTACCTTCGATACACGATTAGTTGGCTTAAAAAAACCATGCTGTTTGACGGTTGTGTGCACTAAACTGGAAAGTGCCTTCTGAACCACAGTCTCCAATTACTCAACTACATTTCCAATGACTAATTCTATGGTATAATGCTTACATTAGAATATTTATACAATAATTACGTTCACTACACGGCTCGTTGACTCAAAAGAACCATGCCGTTTGACGGCTGGTGCACTAAACTGGAAAGTGCCTTCTTAACCACAGCCTCCAATTACTCAACTACATTTCCAACGACTAATTCCGTGGTATAATGCTTACATTAGAATATTTATACAATAACTACGTTCGATACACGGCTAATTTTCTTAAAAAAAACATGCCTTTTGACGACTGTGTGCAATAAACTGGAAAGTGCATTCTGAACCAGTCTCCATTTACTCAACTATTTTTCCAATGACAAATTCTATGCTATAATGCTTACATTAAAATATTTATACAATAATGACGTTCGATACACGGCTAGTTGACTTAAAAAACCATTCCGTTTGACTGCTGTGTGCACTGAACTAGAAAGTGCCTTTTGAACCACAGTCTCCAATAACTCAACTACATTTCCAATGACAAATTCTATGGTTTAATGCTTACATTAGAATATTTATACAATAATTACGTTCGATACACGGCTAGTTGGCTTTAAAAAACAATGCCGTTTGATGGCTTTGTGCACTAAACTGGAAAGTGCCTTCTTAACCACAGCCTACAATTACTCAACTGCATTTCCAATGACTAATTCTATGGTATAATGCTTACATTAGAATATTTATACAATAATTACGGTCGATACACGGCTAGTTGGCTTAAACAAACACGCCGTTTGACGACTGTGTGCACCAAACTGGAAAGTGCCTTCTTAACCACATCCTCCAATGAGTAATTACTCAACTACATTTCCAATGACTAATTCTATGGTATAATGCTAACATTAGAATATTTATACAATAATTACGTTCGATACACGGCTAGTTGGTTTAAAAAAACCATGGAGATTCACGGCTGGTGCAATAAACTGGAAAGTGTCTTCTGAACCACAGTCTCCAATTACTCAACTACATTTCCAATGATTAATTCTATGGTTTAATGCTTACATTAAAATATTTATACAATAATTACGTTCGATACACGGCTAGTTGGCTTTAAAAAACCATGCCGTTTGATGGTTGTGTGCACTAAACTGGAAAGTGCCTTCTTAACCACAGTCACCAATTACTCAACTACATTTCCAATGACTAATTCTATGGTATAATGCTTACATTACAATATTTATACAATAAGTACGTTCGATACACGGCTAGTTGGCTTAAAAAAACCATGCCGTTTGACGGCTGTGTGCACATATTAACTGGAAAGTGCCTTCTGAACCACAGTCTCAATTTACTCAACTACATTTGCAATTACTAATTCTATGGTATAATGCTTACATTAGAATATTTATACAATAATTACGTTCGATACACGATTAGTTGGCTTAAAAAACCATGCTGTTTGACGGTTGTGTGCAATAAACTGGAAAGTGCCTTCTGAACTATAGTCTCCAATTACTCAACTACATTTCCAATGACCAATTCTATGGTATAATGCTTACATTACAATATTTATACAATAATTACGTTCGATACACGGCTAGTTGGCTTAAACAAACACGCCGTTTGACGACTGTGTGCACCAAACTGGAAAGTGCCTTCTTAACCACAGCCTCCAATGAGTAATTACTCAACTACATTTCCAATGACTAATTCTATGGTATAATGCTAACATTAGAATATTTATACAATAATTACGTTCGATACACGGCTAATTGGTTTAAAAAAAACCATGGAGATTGACGGCTGGTGCAATAAACTGGAAAGTGTCTTCTGAACCACAGTCTCCAATTACTCAACTACATTTCCAATGATTAATTCTATGGTTTAATGCTTACATTAAAATATTTATACAATAATTACGTTCGATACACGGCTAGTTGGCTTTAAAAAACCATGCCGTTTGACGGCTGGTGCACTAAACTGGAAAGTGCCTTCTTAACCACAGCGTCCAATTACTCAACTACATTTCCAATGACTAATTCCGTGGTATAATGCTTACATTAGAATATTTATACAATAACTACGTTGGATACACGGCTAGTTTTCTTTAAAAAAAATATGCCTTTTGACGACTGTGTGCAATAAACTGGAAAGTGCATTCTGAACCAGTCTCCATTTACTCAACTATTTTTCCAATGACAAATTCTATGCTATAATGCTTACATTAAAATATTTATACAATAATTACTTTCGATACACGGCTAGTTGACTTAAAAAACCATTCCGTTTGACACTGTGTGCATTGAACTAGAAAGTGCCTTCTGAACCACAGTCTCCAATAACTCATCTACATTTCCAATGACTAATTCTATAGTATAATGCTCACATTAGAATATTTGTACAATAATTACGTTGAATACATGCCTAGTTGGCTTAAAAAAAACCATGCCGATTGACGGCTGTGTGCACTAAACTGGAGAGTGCCTTCTGAACCACAATCTCCAATTACTCAACTACATTTCCAATGACTACTTCTATGATATTATGCTTACATCAGAATATTTATACAATAATTACGTTCGATACCCGGCTAGTTGTCTTAAAAAAGACTATGCCGTTTGACGGCTGTGTGCACTAAACTGGAAAGTGCCTTCTGAACCACAATCACCAATTACTCAACTACATTTCCAATGAATAATTCTATGGTATAATGCTTACGTTACAATATTTATACAATAATGACGTTCAATACACGGCTAGTTCTCTTAAAAATACCATGTCGTTTGACGACTGTGTGCATTAAACTGGAAAGTGCCTTCTGAACCACAGTCTCCATTTACTCAACTACATTTCCAATGAATAATTCTATGGTATAATGCTTACGTTACATTATTTATACAATAATGACGTTAGATATACGGCTAGTTCTCTTAAAAATACCATGTCGATTGACGACTGTGTGCATTAAACTGGAAAGTGCCTTCTTAACCACAGCCACGAATTACTCAACTACATTTCCAATGAATAATTCTATGGTATAATGCTTACATTAGAATATTTATACAATAATGACGTTCGATACACGGCTAGTTGGCTTAAAAAAACCATGGCGATTGCGGGTTGTGAACACTAAACTGGAAAGTTGCTTCTGAAACACAGTCACCAATTACTCAACTACATTTCCAACGAATAATTCTATAGTATAATGCTTACATTAGAATATTTATACAATAATTACGTTCGATACACGGCTAGTTGGCTTTAAAAGAAATGCTGTTTGATGGCTGTGTGCACTAAACTGGAAAGTGCCTTCTTAACCACAGAAAACCAATTACTCAACTACATTTCCAATGACTAATTCTACGGTATAATTCTTACATTAGAATATTTATACAATAACTACGTTCGATACACAGCTAGTTGGCTTAGAAAAACCATGCAGTTTGACGAGTGTGTGCAATAAACTGGAAAGTGACTTCTGAACCACAGTCTCTAATTACTCAACTAGGTTTCCATTGACTAATTCTATGGTATAATGCTTACATTAAAATATTTATACAATAATGACGTTCGATACACGGCTAGTAGTCTTAAAAATACCATGCCGTTTGACGACTGTGTGCACTGAACTGGAAAGTGCTTTCTTAACCACAGCCTCTAATTACTCAACTATATTTCCAGTGACTAAGTCTATGGTATAATGCTTACATTAAAATATTTATACAATAATGACGTTCGATACGCGGCTAGTTGTCTTAACCATGCCGTTTGACGACTGTGTGCAATAAACTGGAAAGTGCCTTCTTAACCACAGACTCCAATTACTCAACTATATTTCCAATGACTAATTCTATGGTATAATGCTTACATTAGAATATTTATACAATAATTACTTTTCGATACACGGCTAGATGGCTTAAAAAACCATGCCGTTTGACGGCTGGTGCACTAAACTGGAAAGTGCCTTCTTCAACACAGCCTCCAAATACTCAACTACATTTCCAATGACTAATTCTATGGTACAATGCTTACATTAGAATATTTATAGAATAATTACGTTCTATACACGGCTAGTTGGCTTAAAAAAACCATGCCGTTTGATAGCTGTGTGCACTAAACTGGAAAGTGCCTTCTGAACAACAGTCTCCACTTACTCAACTACATTTCCAATGAGTAATTCTATGGTATAATGCTCATATTAGAATATTTATACAATAATTACTTTCGATACACAGCTAGTAGACTTAAAAAACATTCTGTTTGACGGCTGTGTGCACTGAACTGGAAAGTGCCTTCTAAACCACACTCTCCAATTACTCAACTACATTTCCAATGACTAATTCTATGGTATAATGCTTACATTAGAATATTTGTACAATAATTACGATCGATACACGGCTAGTTGGCATAAAAAAACCATGCCGATTGACGGCTGTGTGCACTAAATTGGAAAGTGCCTTCTGAACCACAGCCTCCGATTACTCAACTACATTTCCAATGACTAACTGTATGGGATAATGCTTACATTAGAATATTTATACAATAATTACCTTCGATACACGGTAATCGGGTTAAAAAAACAATGCCGTTTGACGGCTGTGTGCACTAAACTGGAAAGTGCCTTCTTAACCACAATCACCAATTACTCAACTACATTTCCAATGACTAATTCTTTGGTATAATGCTTACATTAGAATATTTATACAATAATTACGTTCGATACGCGGCTAGTTGGCTTAAAAAAACCATTCCGTTTGACGACCGTGTGCACTAAAGTGGAAAGTGCCTTCTGAACCACAGTCTCCAATTACTGAACTACATTTCCAGTGACTAATTCTATGGTATAATGCTTACATTAAAATATTTTTACAATAATGACGTTCGATACACGGCTAGTTGTCTTGACCATGCCGTTTGACGACTGTGTGCATTAAACTGGAAAGTGCCTTCTTAACCACAGACTCCAATTACTCAACAGCATTTCCAGTGACTAATTCTGTGGTATAATGCTTACATTAGAATATTTATACAATAATTACGTTCGATACACGGCTAGTTGGCTTAAAAAAAACCATGCCGTTTGACGGCTCTCTGCACTAAACTGGAAAATGCTTTTTTAACCACAGCCTCCAATTACTCAACTACATTTCCAATGACAAATTGTGTGGTATACTGCTTACATTAGAATATTTATACAATAATTACGTTCGATACACGGCTAGTTTAGTTAAAAAACGATGCCGTTCAACGGCTTTGTGCACTAAACTGGAAAGTGCCTTCTTAACCACAGCCTCCAATTACTCAACTACATTTTCAATGACTACTTCTATGGTATAATGCTTACATTAGAATATTTATACAATAATTACTTCCGATACACGGCTAGTTGTCTCAAAAAAAACCATACCGTTTGACGGCTGTGTGCACTGAACTGGAAAGTGCCTTCTGAACCACAGCCTCCGATTACTCAACTACATTTCCAATGACTAATTGTATGGGATAATGCTTACATTAGAATATTTATACAATAATTACCTTCGATACATGGTAATTGGGTAAAAAAAAAATGCCGTTTAACGGCTGTGTGCACTAAACTGGAAAGTGCCTTCTTAACCACAGCCTACAATTACTCAACTACATTTCCAATGACTAATTCTTTGGTATAATGCATACATTAGAATATTTATACAATAATTACGTTCGATACGCGGCTAGTTTGCTTAAAAAAACCATGCCGTTTGACGACTGTGTGCACTAAACTGGAAAGTGCCTTCTGAACCACAATCTCCAATTACTCAACTACCTTTCCAATGATTAATTCTATGGTATAATGTTTACATTACAATATTTATACAATATTTACTTTCGACACACGGCTAGTTGGCTTAAAAAAACCATTCCGTTTGACGACTGTGGCAGTAAACTGGAAAGTGCCTTCTGAACCACAGTCTCCAATTACTGAACTACATTTCCAAAGACTAATTCTATGGTATAATGCTTACATTAGAATATTTACACAATAATTACGTTCGATACACGGCTAGTTGGGTCAAAATAACACGCCGTTTGACGGCTGTGTGCACTAAACTGGAAAGTGCCTTCTTAACCACAGCCTACAATTACTCAACTACATTTCCAATGACTATATTTCCAATGACTAATTCTATGGTATAATGCTTACATTAGAATATTTACACAATAATTACGTTCGATACGCGGCTAGTTGGCTTAAAAAAACCATGCCGTTTAACAACAGTGTGCACTAAACTGGAAAGTGCCTTCTGAACCACAGTTTCCAATTACTCAACTACATTTCCATTGAATAATTCTATGGTATAATGCTTACATTAGAATATTTATACAATAATTACTTTCGATATATCGCTAGTTTTACTTAAAAAAACCATGCCGTTTGACGACTGTGTGCACTAAACTGGAAAGTGCTTTCTTAACCACAGCCTCCAATTACTCAACTACATTTCCAATGACTAATTCTATGGTACAATGCTTACATTAAAAAATTTATACAATAATTACGTTCGATACACGGCTAGAAGGCTTAAAAAAACCATGCCGATAGACGGCTGTGGCACTAAACTGGAAAGTGCCTTCTGAACCACAGTCTCCAATTACTGAACTACATTTCCAGTGACTAATTCTATGGTATAATGCTTACATTAAAATATTTATACAATAATGACGTTCGATACACGGCTAGTTGTCTTAACCATGCCGTTTGAGGACTGTGTGCAATAAACTGGAAAATGCCTTCTTAACCACAGACTCCAATTACTCAACGGTATTTCCAATGACTAATTCTGTGGTATAATGCTTACATTAGAATATTTATACAATAATTACGTTCGATACACGGCTAGTTGGCTTAAAAAAAACCATGCCGTTTGACGGATCTGTGCACTAAAGTGGAAAATGCTTTTTTAACCACAGCCTCCAATTTCTCAACTACATTTCCAATGACAAATTGTGTGGTATACTGCTTTCATTAGAATACTTATACAATAATTACGTTCGATACACGGCTAGTTGGGTTAAAATAACACGCCGTTTGACGACTGTGTGCACTAAACTGGAAAGTGCCTTCTGAACCACAATCCAAAATTACTCAACTACATTTCCAATGACTAATTCTATGATATAATGCTTAGTTTAGAATATTTATACAATAATTACTTCCGATGCACGGCTAGTTGTCTCAAAAAAACCATACCGTTTGACGGCTGTGTGCATAGAACTGGAAAGTGCCTTCTGAACCACAGCCTCCAATTACTCAACTACATTTCCAATGACTAATTGTATGGGATAATGCTTACATTAGAATATATATACAATAATTACCTTCGATACACGGTAATTGGGTTAAAAAATCAATGCCGTTTAACGGCGGTGTGCAATAAACTGGAAAGTGCCTTCTTAACCACAGCCTACAATTACTCAACTACATTTCCAATGACTACATTTCCAATGACTAATTCTTTGGTATAATGCTTACATTACAATATTTATACAATATTTACTTTCGACACACGGCTAGTTGGCTTAAAAAAACCATTCCGTTTGACGACTGTGTGCACTAAACTGGAAAGTGCTTTCTTAACCATAGCCTCCAATTACTCAACTACATTTCCAATGACTAATTCTATGGTGTAATGCTAACATTAGAATATTTATACAATAATTACTTTCGATACACGGCTAGTCGGCTTAAAAAAACCATGCCGATTGACGGCTGTGGCAGTAAACTGTAAAGTGCCTTGTGAACCACAGTCTCCAATTACTGAACTACATTTCCATTGACTAATTCTATGGTATAATGCTTACATTAAAATATTTATACAATAATGACGTTCGATACACGGCTAGTTGTCTTAACCATGCCGTTTGACGACTGTGTGCAATAAACTGGAAAGTTTCTTCTTTACCACAGCCTCCAATTGCTCAACTACATTTCCAATGACTAATTCTATGGTACAATGCTTACATTAAAATATTCATACAATAATTACGTTCGATACACGGCTAGTCGGCTTAAAAAAAACATGCCGATTGACGGCTGTGGCAGTAAACTATAAAGTGCCTTCTGAACCACAGTCTCCAATTACTGAACAACATTTCCAGTGACTAATTCTATGGTATAATGCTTACATTAAAATATTTATACAATAATGGCGTTCGATACGCAGCTAGTTGTCTTAACCATGCCGTTTGACGACTGTGTGCAATAAACTTTAAAGTGCGTTCTTAACCACAGACTCCAATTACTCAACTGTATTTCCAATGACTAATTCTGTGGTATAATGCTTACATTAGAATATTTATACAATAATTACGTTCGATACACGGCTAGTTGGGTTAAAAAAAAATCCATGCCGTTCAACGGCTTTGTGCACTAAACTGGAAAGTGCCTTCTTAACCACAGCCTCCAATTACTCAACTACATTTCCAATGACAAATTGTGTGGTATAATGCTTACATTAGAATATTTATACAATAATTACGTTCGATACACGGCTAGTTGGCTTAAAACAACATGCCGTTTGACGACTGTGTACACTAAACTGGAAAGTGCCTTCTGAACCACAATCCCGAATTACTCAACTACATTTTCAATGACTAATTCTATGGTATAATGCTTACATTAGAATATTTATACAATAATTACTTCCGATACGCGGCTAGTTGTCTCAAAAAAACCATACCGTTTGACAGCTGTGTGCACTGAACAGGAAAGTGCCTTCTGAACCACAGCCTCCGATTACTCAACTACATTTCCAATGACTAATTGTATGGGATAATGCTTACTTTAGAATATTTATACAATAATTACCTTCGATACACGGTAATTGGTTTAAAAAAACAATGCCGTTTAACGGCTGTGTGCACTAAACTGGAAAGTGCCTTCTTAACCACAGCCTACAATTACTCAACTACATTTCCAATGACTACTTCTTTGGTATAATGCTTACATTAGGATATTTATACAATGATTACATTCGATACGCGGCTAGTTTACTTAAAAAAACCATCCCGTTTGACGACTGTGTGCACTAAACTGGAAAGTGCCTTCTGAACCACAACTTCCAATTACTCAACTACATTTCCAATAACTAATTCTCTGGTATAATGCTTACATTACAATATTTATACAATATTTACTTTCGACACACGGCTAGTTGGCTTAAAAAAACCATTCCGTTTGACGACTGTGTGCACTAAACTGGAAAGTTCTTTCTTAACCACAGCCTCCAATTACTCAACTACATTTCCAATGACTAATTCTATGCTATAATGCTAACATTAGAATATTTATACAATAATTACTTTCGACACACGGCTATTTGGCTTAAAAAAACCATGCCGTTTGACGGCTGGTGCACTAAACTGGAAAGTGCCTTCTTAACCACAGCCTCCAATTACTCAACTACATTTCCAATGACTAATTCTTTGGTATAATTCTTACATTAGAATATTTATACAATAATTACTTTCGATACACGGCTAGTTGTGTTAAAAAACGATGCCGTTTAACGGCTGTGTGCATTAAACTGGAAAGTGTCTTCTTTAACACAGCCTCCAATTACTCAACTACATTTCCAATGACTAATTCTATGGTTTAATGCTTACATTAAAATAATTATACAATAATTACGTTCGATACACGGCTAGTCGGCTTAAAAAAACCATGCCGATTGACGGCTGTGGCAGTAAACTCGAAAGTGCCTTCTGAACCACAGTCTCCAATTACTCAACTACATTTCCAATGACTAATTCTATGGTATTATGCTTACATCAGAATATTTATACAGTAATTACGTTCGATACACGGCTAGTTGTCTTAAAAATAAACATGCCGTTTGACGGCTGTATGCTCTAAACTGGAAAGTGCTTTCTGAACCACAATCACCAATTATTCAACTACATTTCCAATGAATAATTCTATGGTATAATGCTTACATTAGAATATTTATACAATAACTACTTTCGATACACGGCTAGTTGACTTAAAAAAGCCATTACGTTTGACGTCTGTTTGCAATAAAGTAGAAAGTACCTTCTGAACCACAGTCTCCAATTACTCAAATACATTTCCATTGACTAATTCTATGGTATAATGCTTACATTAGAATATTTATAGAATAATTACCTTCTATACACGGCTAGTTGGCTTAAAAATACCATGCCGTTTGATGGCTGTGTGCACTAAACTGGAAAGTGCGTTCTGAACCACAGTCTCCAATTACTCAACTACATTTAAAATGACTAATTCTATGGTATAATGCCTACATTAGAATATTTATACAATAATTACGTTCGATACACGGCTAGTTGGCGTAAAAAACAATGACGTTTAACGGCTTTGTGCACTAAACTGGAAAGTGCATTCTTAACCACAGCCTACAATTACTCAACTGCATTTCCAATGACTAATTCTATGGTATAATGCTTACATTAGAATATTTATCCAATAATTACGTTCGATACACGGCTAGTTGGCTTAAAAAAACACGCCGTTTGACGACTGTGTGCACCAAACTGGAAAGTGCCTTCTTAACCACAGCCTCCAATGAGTAATTACTCAACTGCATTTCCAATGACTAATTCTATGGTATAATACTTACATTAGAATATATATACAATAATTACGTTCGATACACGACTAGTTGGCTTAAAAAAACCATGCCGTTTGACGGCTGTGTGCACATATTAACTGGAAAGTGCCTTCTTAACCACAGTCTCCATTTACTCAACTACATTTGCAATTACTAATTCTATGGTATAATGCTTACATTAGAATATTTATACAATAATTACGTTCGATACACGATTAGTTGGCTTAAAAAGCCATGCTGTTTGACGGTTGTGTGCAATAAACTGGAAAGTGCCTTCTGAACTATAGTCTCCAATTACTCAACTACATTTCCAATGACCAATTCTATGGTATAATGCTTACATTAGAATATTTATACAATAATTACGTTCGATACACGGCTAGTTGGCTTAAAGAAAACCATGCCGTTTGACGGCTCTGTGCACTAAACTGGAAAATGCTTTTTTAACCACAGCTTCCAATTACTCAACTACATTTCCAATGACAAATTGTGTGGTATACTGCTTACGTTAGAATATTTATACAATAATTACGTTCGATACACGGCTAGTTGGCATAAAATGACACGCCGTTTGACGACTGTGTGCACTAAACTGGAAAGTGCCTTCTGAACCACAATCCCGAATTACTCAACTACATTTCCAATGACTAATTCTATGGTATAATGCTTACATTAGAATATTTATACAATAATTACTTCCGATACACGGCTAGTTGTCTCAAAAAAACCATACCGTTTGACGGCTGTGTGCACTGAACTGGAAAGTGCCTTCTGAACCACAGCCTCCGATTACTCAACTACATTTCCAATGACTAATTGTATGGGATAATGCTTACATTAGAATATTTATACAATAATTAACTTCGATACACGGTAATTGGTTTAAAAAACAATGCCGTTTAACGGCTGTGTGCACTAAACTGGAAAGTGCCTTCTTAACCACAGCCTACAATTACTCAACTACATTTCCAATGACTACATTTCCAATGACTAATTCTTTGGTATAATGCTTATATTAGGATATTTATTATTATTAGGATATTTGTTACTAATTCTATGGTATATCAATAATTACATTCGATAAGCGGCTAGTTTACTTAAAAAAACCATGCCGTTTGACGACTGTGTGCACTAAACTGGAAAGTGCCTTCTGAACCACAATCTCCAATTACTCAACTACATTTCCAATAACTAATTCTATGGTATAATGCTTACATTACAATATTTATACAATATTTACTTTCGACACACGGCTAGTTGGCTTAAAAAAACCATTCCGTTTGACGACTGTGTGCACTACACTGGAAAGTTCTTTCTTAACCACAGCCTCCAATTACTCAACTACATTTCCAATGACTAATTCTATGCTATAATGCTAACATTAGAATATTTATACAATAATTACTTTCGACACACCGCTATTTGGCTTCAAAAAACCATGCCGTTTGACGGCTGGTGCACTAAACTGGAAAGTGCCTTCTTAACCACAGCCTCCAATTACTCAACTACATTTCCAATGACTAATTCTTTGGTATAATTCTTACATTAGAATATTTATACAATAATTACGTTCGATACACGGCTAGTTGTGTTAAAAAACGATGCCGTTTAACGGCTGTGTGCACTAAACTGGAAAATGCTTTTTTAACCACAGCTTCCAATTACTCAACTACATTTCCAATGACTAATTCTATGGTTTAATGCTTACATTAAAATATTTATACAATAATTACGTTCGATACACGGCTAGTCGGCTTAAAAAAACCATTACGTTTGACGGCTGTTTGCAATAAAGTAGAAAGTGCCTTCTGAACCACAGTCTCCAATTACTCAACTACATTTCCATTGACTAATTCTATGGTATAATGCTTACAATACAATATTTATAGAATAATTACCTTCTATACACGGCTAGTTGGCTTAAAAATACCATGCCGTTTGATGGCTGTGTGCACTAAACTGGAAAGTGCGTTCTGAACCACAGTCTCCAATTACTCAACTACATTTAAAATGACTAATTCTATGGTATAATGCTTACATTAGAATATTTATACAATAATTACGTTCGATACACGGCTAGTTGGCGTAAAAAACAATGACGTTTAACGGCTTTGTGCACTAAACTGGAAAGTGAATTCTTAACCACAGCCTACAATTACTCAACTGCATTTCCAATGACTAATTCTATGGTATAATGCTTACATTAGAATATTTATACAATAATTACGTTCGATACACTGCTCGTTGACTTAAAAAAACCATGCCGTTTGACGGCTGGTGCACTAAACTGGAAAGTGCCTTCTTAACCACAGCCTCCAATTACTCAACTACATTTCCAATGACTACTTCTGTGGTATAATGCTTACATTAGAATATTTATACAATAACTACGTTCTATACACGGCTAGTTTTCTTAAAAAAACATGCCTTTTGACGACTGTGTGCAATAAACTGGAAAGTGCCTTCTGAACCAGTCTCCATTTACTCAACTATTTTTCCAATGACAAATTCTATGCTATAATGCTTACATTAAAATATTTATACAATAATGACGTTCGATACACGGCTAGTTGACTTAAAAAACCATTCCGTTTGACGGCTGTGCGCACTGAACTAGAAAGTGCCTTCTGAACCACAGTCTCCATTAACTCAACTACATTTCCAATGACACATTCTATGGTTTAATGCTTACATTAGAATATTTATACAATAATTACGTTCGATACACGGCTAGTTGGCTTTAAAAAACCATGCCGTTTGATGGCTGTGTGCACTAAACTGCAAAGTGCCTTCTTAACCACGCCTACAATTACTCAACTACATTTCCAATGACTAATTCTATGGTATAATGCTTACATTAGAATATTTATACAATAATTACTTTCGATACACGGCTAATTGACTTAAAAAACCATTCCGTTTTACACTGTGTGCATCGAACTAGAAAGTGCCTTCTGAACAACAGTCTCCAATAACTCATCTACATTTCCAATGACTAATTCTATGGTATAATGCTCACATTAGAATATTTGTACAATAATTACGTTGGATACATGCCTAGTTGGCTTAAAAAAACCATGCCGATTGACCGCTGTGTGCACTAAACTGGAGAGTGCCTTCTGAACCACAATCTCCAATTACTCAACTACATTTCCAATGACTAGTTCTATGGTATTATGCTTACATCAGAATATTTATACAATAATTACGTTTGATACACGGCTAGTTGTCTTAAAAAAGACTATGCCGTTTGACGGCTCTGTGCACTAAACTGGAAAGTGCCTTCTGAACCACAATCACCAATTACTCAACTACATTTCCAATGAATAATTCTGTGGTATAATGCTTACGTTACAATATTTATACAATAGTGACGTTCGATACACGGCTAGTTCTCTTAAAAATACCATGTCGTTTGACGACTGTGTGCATTAAACTGGAAAGTGCCTTCTGAACCACAGTCTCCATTTACTCAACTACATTTCCAATGAATAATTCTATGGTATAATGCTTACGTTACAATATTTATACAATAATGACGTTTGATACACGGCTAGTTCTCTTAAAAATACCATGTCGTTTGACGACTGTGTGCATTAAACTGGAAAGTGCCTTCTGAACCACAGTCTCCATTTACTCAACTACATTTCCAATGAATAATTCTATGGTATAATGCTTAGGTTACATTATTTATACAACAATGACGTTCGATACACGGCTAGTTCTCTTAAAAATACCATGTCGATTGACGACTGTGTGCATTAAACTGGAAAGTGGCTTCTTAACCACAGCCACGAATTACTCAACTACATTTCCAATGAATAATTCTATGGTATAATGCTTACATTAGAATATTTATACAATAATTACCTTCGATACACGGTAATTGGTTTAAAAAACAATGCCGTTTAACGGCTGTGTGCACTAAACTGGAAAGTGCCTTCTTAACCACAGAAAACCAATTACTCAACTACATTTCCAATGACTAATTCTACGGTATAATTCTTACAATAATTCTTACAATATTTATACAATAACTACGTTCGATACATGGCTAGTTGGCTTAGAAAATCCATGCAGTTTGACGAGTGTGTGCAATAAACTGGAAATTCCCTTCTGAACCACAGTCTCTAATTACTCAACTACGTTTCCATTGACTAATTCTATGGTATAATGCTTA
Source organism: Ryuthela nishihirai (assembly GCA_038380435.1). Lineage (NCBI taxonomy): Eukaryota > Metazoa > Arthropoda > Arachnida > Araneae > Heptathelidae > Ryuthela > Ryuthela nishihirai. The sequence continues at coordinate 115,203,257 of JAWZYU010000004.1, forward strand.
CATTAAAATATTTATACAATAATGACGTTCGATACACGGCTAGTAGTCTTAAAAATACCATGCCGTTTGACGACTGTGTGCACTAAACTGGAAAGTGCTTTCTTAACCACAGCCTCTAATTACTCAACTACATTTCCATTGACTAATTCTATGGTATAATGCTTACATTAAAATATTTTACAATAATGATGTTCGATACACGGTTAGTTGGCTTAAAAAAACCATGCCGATTGACAGCTGTGGCACTAAACTGGAAAGTGCCTTCTGAACCACAGTCTCCAATTACTGAACTACATTTCCAGTGACTAATTCTATGGTATAATGCTTACATTAAAATATTTATACAATAATGACGTTCGATACACGGCTAGTTGTCTTAACCATGCCGTTTGACGACTGTGTGCAATAAACTGGAAAGTGCCTTCTTAACCACAGACTCCAATTACTCAACTATATTTCCAATGACTAATTCTATGGTATAATGCTTACATTAGAATATTAATACAAAAATTACTTTTCAATACACGGCTAGTTGGCTTAAAAAAACCATGCCGTTTGACGGCTGGTGCTATAAACTGGAAAGTGCCTTCTTCACGACAGCCTCCAAATACTCAACTACGTTTCCAATGACAAATTCTATGGTACAATGCTTACATTAGAATATTTATGCAATAATTACGTTCGATACACGGCTAGTTGGCTTAAAAAAAACCATGCCGTTTGATGGCTGTGTGCACTAAACTAGAAAGTGCCTTCTGAACAACAGTCTCCACTTACTCAACTACATTTCCAAAGAGTAATTCTATGGTATAATGCTCATATTAGAATATTTATACCATAATTACTTTCGATACACGGCTAGTTGACTTAAAAAACATTCTGTTTGACGGCTGTGTGCACTGAACTGGAAAATGCCTTCTAAACCACACTCTCCAATTACTCAACTACATTTCCAATGACTAATTCTATGGTATAATGCTTACATTAGAATATTTGTACAATAATTACGTTCGATACACGGCTAGTTGGCTTAAAAAAACCATGCCGATTGACGGCTGTGTGCACTAAATTTAAAAGTGCCTTCTGAACCACAGTTTCCAAATACTCAACTACATTTCCAATGACTAATTCTATGGTATTATGCTTACATCAGAATATTTATACAGTAATTACGTTCGATACACGGCTAGTTGTCTTAAAAATAAACATGCCGTTTGACGGCTGTATGCACTAAACTGGAAAGTGCTTTCTGAACCACAATCACCAATTACTCAACTGCATTTCCAATGAATAATTCTATGGTATAATGCTTATATTTGAATATTTATACAATAATTACTTTCGATACACGGCTAGTTGACTTAAAATAACCATTACGTTTGACGACTTTTTGCAATAAAGTAGAAAGTGCCTTCTGAACCAGTCTCCAATTACTCAACTACATCTCCAATCACGAATTCTATGGTATAATGCTTACATTAGAATATTTATAGAATAATTACGTTCTATACACGGCTAGTTGGCTTAAAAATACCATGCCGTTTGATGGCAGTCTGCACTAAATTGGAAAGTGCCTTCTTAACCACAGCCTCGAATTACTCAACTACATTTCCAATGACTAATTCTATGGTATAATGCTTACATTAGAATATTTGTACAATAATTACGTTCGATACACGGCTATTTGGCTTAAAAAAACCATGCCGATTGACGGCTGTGTGCACTAAATTGGAAAGTGCCTTCTGAACCACAGATTCCAATTACTCAACTACATTTCCAATGACTAATTCTATGGTATTATGCTTACATCAGAATATTTATACAATAATTACGTTCGATACACGGCTAGTTGTCTTAAAAATAAACATACCGTTTGACGGCTGTATGCACTAAACTGGAAAGTGCTTTCTGAACCACAATCACCAATTACTCAACTACATTTCCAATGAATAATTCTATGGTATAATGCTTATATTAGAATATTTATACAATAATTACTTTCGATACACGGCTAGTTGACTTAAAAAAACCATTACGTTTGACGACTGTTTGCAATAAAGTAGAAAGTGCCTTCTGAACCACAGTCTCCAATTACTCAACTACATCTCCAATCACGAATTCTATGGTATAATGCTTACATTAGAATATTTATAGAATAATTACGTTCTATACACGGCTAGTTGGCTTAAAAATACCATGCCGTTTGATGGCTGTGTGCACTAAATTGGAAAGTGCCTTCTTAATCACAGCCTCGAATTACTCAACTACATTTCCAATGACTAATTCTATGGTATAATGCTTACATTAGAATATTTGTACAATAATTACGTTCGATACACGGCTATTTGGCTTAAAAAAACCATGCCGATTGACGGCTGTGTGCACTAAATTTAAAAGTGCCTTCTGAACCACAGTTTCCAAATACTCAACTACATTTCCAATGACTAATTCTATGGTATTATGCTTACATCAGAATATTTATACAGTAATTACGTTCGATACACGGCTAGTTGTCTTAAAAATAAACATGCCGTTTGACGGCTGTATGCACTAAACTGGAAAGTGCTTTCTGAACCACAATCACCAATTACTCAACTGCATTTCCAATGAATAATTCTATGGTATAATGCTTATATTAGAATATTTATACAATAATTATTTTCGATACACGGCTAGTTGACTTAAAAAAACCATTACGTTTGACGACTGTTTGCAATAAAGTAGAAAGTGCCTTCTGAACCACAGCCTCCAATTACTCAACTACATCTCCAATCACGAATTCTATGGTATAATGCTTACATTAGAATATTTATAGAATAATTACGTTCTATACACGGCTAGTTGGCTTAAAAATACCATGCCGTTTGATGGCTGTGTGCACTAAATTGGAAAGTGCCTTCTTAACCACAGCCTCGAATTACTCAACTACATTTCCAATGACTAATTCTATGGTATAATGCTTACATTAGAATATTTGTACAAAAATTACGTTCGATACACGGCTATTTGGCTTAAAAAAACCATGCCGATTGACGGCTGTGCGCACTAAATTGGAAAGTGCCTTCTGAACCACAGTCTCCAATTACTCAACTACATTTCCAATGACTAATTCTATGGTATTATGCTTACATCAGAATATTTATACAATAATTACGTTCGATACACGGCTAGTTGTCTTAAAAATAAACATACCGTTTGACGGCTGTATGCACTAAACTGGAAAGTGCTTTCTGAACCACAATCACCAATTACTCAACTACATTTCCAATGAATAATTCTATGGTATAATGCTTATATTAGAATATTTATACAATTATTACTTTCGATACACGGCTAGTTGACTTAAAAAAACCATTACGTTTGACGACTGTTTGCAATAAAGTAGAAAGTGCCTTCTGAACCACAGTCTCCAATTACTCAACTACATTTCCAATGACTAATTCTATGGTATAATGCTTACATTAGAATATTTGTACAATAATTACGTTCGATACACGGCTAGTTGGCTTAAAAAAACCATGCCGATTGACGGCTCTGTGCACTAAATTGGAAAGTGCCTTCTGAACCACAGTCTCCAATTACTCAACTACATTTCCAATGACTAATTCTATGGTATTATGCTTACATCAGAATATTTATACAATAATTACTTTCGATACACGGCTAGTTGACTTAAAAAAACCATTACGTTTGACGACTGTTTGCAATAATGTAGTAAGTGCCTTCTGAACCACAGTCTCCAGTTACTCAACTACATTTGCAATGACTAATTCTATGGTATAATGCTTACATTAGAATATTTATACAATAATTACGTTCGATACACGACTAGTTGGCTTAAAAATACCATGTCGTTTGACGACTGTGTGCATTAAACTGGAAAGTGCCTTCTTAACCACAGCCTCGAATTACTCAACTACATTTCCAATGAATAATTCTATGGTATAATGCTTACATCAGAATATTTATACAATAATTACTTTCGATACACGGCTAGTTGACTTAAAAAAACCATTACGTTTGACGACTGTTTGCAATAAAGTAGAAAGTGCCTTCTGAACCACAGCCTCCAATTACTCAACTACATCTCCAATCACGAATTCTATGGTATAATGCTTACATTAGAATATTTATAGAATAATTACGTTCGATACACGGCTAGTTGTCTTAAAAATACCATGCCCTTTGACGACTGTGTGCATTAAACTGGAAAGTTCCTTCTGAACCACAGTTTCCATTTACTCAACTACATTTCCAATGACTAATTCTATGGTATAATGCTTACAATAGAATATTTTTACAGAAATTACCTTCGATACACGGCTAGTTGGATTTAAAAAATCATACCGTTTAACGGCTGTGTGCATTAAACTGGAAAGTGGCTTCTTAACCACAGCCTCCAATTACTCAACTACATTTCCAATGACTAATTCTATGGTATAATGCTTACATTACAATATTTATACAATAATAACGTTCGATACACGGTTATTTGGCGTAAAAAACCAGGCCGTTTGACGGTTGTGTGCATTAAACTGGAAAGTGCCTTCTGAACCACAGTCTCCAATTACTCAACTACATTTCCAATGAATAATGCTATGGTATAATGCTTACATTAGAATATTTGTACAATAATTACGTTGGATACAGGGCTAGTTGGCTTAAAAAAAACCATGCCGATTGACGGCTGTATGCACTAAACTAGAAAGTACGTTCTGAACCAGAGTCTCCAATTACTCAACTATATTTCCAATGACTAATTATACGGTATAATTCTTACATTAGAATATTTATACAATAACTACGTTCGATACACGGCTAGTTGGCTTAGAAAAACCATGCAGTTTGACGAGTGTGTGCAATAAACTGGAAAGTGCCTTCTGAACCACAGTCTCTAATTCCTCAACTATGTTTCCATTGACTAATTCTATGGTATAATGCTTACATTAGAATATTTATACAATAATTACTTTCGATACACGGCTAGCTGACTTAAAAAACCATTCCGTTTGACGGCTGTGTGCATTAAACTAGAAAGTGCTTTCTGTACCACAGTTTCCAATTACTCAACTATATTTCCAATGACTAATTCTGTAGTATAATGCTTACATTAGAATATTTATACAATAACTACGTTCGATACACGGCTAGTTTTCTTAAAAAAAAACATGCCTTTTCACGACTGTGTGCAATATACTGGAAAGTGCCTTCTGAACCACAGTCTCCATTTACTCAACTACATTTCCAATGACTAATTCTATGGTATAATGCTTACGTTAGAATATTTATACAATAACTACGTTCGATACACAGCTAGTTGGCTTAGAAAAACCATGCAGTTTGACGAGTGTGTGCAATAAACTGGAAAGGGCCTTCTGAACCACAGTCTCCAATTACTCAACTACGCTTCCATTGACTAATTCTATGGTATAATGCTTACATTAAAATATTTATACAATAATTACCTTCGATAGACGGCTAGTTGTCTTAAAATTACCATCCCGTTTGACGACTGTGTGCATAAAACTGGAAAGTGACTTCTGAACCACAGTCTCCATTTCCTCAACTACATTTGCAATGACTAATTCTATGGTATAATGCTTACATTAGAATATTTATACAATAATTACCTTCGATATACGGCTAGTTCACTTAAAAAACCATGCCGTTTGACGACTGTGTGCACTAAACTGGAAAGTGCCATCTGAACCACAGTCTCCATTTACTGAACTACATTTGCAATGACTAATTCTATGGTATAATGCTTACATTAGAATATTTATACAATAATTACTTTCGATACACGGCTAGTTTGCTTAAAAAAAACCATGCCGTTTGACGGCTGTGTGCACTAAACTGGAAAGTGCCTTCTGAGCTACAGTCTCCAATTACTCATCTACATTTCCAATGACTAATTCTATGGTATAATGCTTACATTAGAATATTTATGCAATAATTACTTTCGATACACGGCTCGCTGACTTAAAAAACCATTCCGTTTGACGGCTGTGTGCGCTAAACTGGAAAGTGCCTTCTGTACCACAGTCTCCAATTACTCAACTACATTTCCAATGACTAATTTTGTGGTATAATGCTTACATTAGAATATTTATACAATAATTACGTTCGATACACGGCTAGTCGTCTAAAAAAAGAATATGCCGTTTGACGGCTGTGTACACTAAACTGGAAAGTGCCTTCTGAACCATAATCACCGATTATTCAACTACATTTGCAATGACTAATTCTATGGTATAACGCTTACATTAGAATATTTATACAATAATTACCTTCGATACAGGGCTAGTTTGCTTAAAAAAAAAACATGCCGTTTGACGGCTGTGTGCACTAAACTGGAAAGTGCCCTCTGAACTACAGTCTCCAATTACTCATCTACATTTCCAATGACTAATTCTATGGTATAATGCTTACATTAGAATATTTATACAATAATGTCGTTCGAAACACGGTTAGTTGGCTTAAAAAAACCATGCCATTTGACGGCTCTGTGCACTAAACTAGAAAGTGCCTTCTGAACCACAGCCTCCAATTACTCAACTACATTTCCAATGACTAATCATATGGTATAATTCTTACAATAGAATATTTTTACAGAAATTACCTTCGATACACGGCTAGTTGGATTAAAAACAACCATACCGTTTAACGGCTGTGTGCATTACACTGGAAAGTGCCTTCTGAACCACAGTCTCCATTTACTCAACTACATTTCCAATGACTAATTCTATGGTATAATGCCTACATTAGAATATTTATACAATAATGACGTTCGATACACCGTTATTTTGCGTAAAAATCCATGCCGTTTGACGGTTGTGTACACTAAACTGAAAAGTGCCTTCTGAACCATAATCACCAATTATTCAACTACATTTGCAATGACTAATTCTATGGTATAATGCTTACATTAGAATATTTATACAATAATGACGTTCGATACACCGTTATTTTGCGTAAAAATCCATGCCGTTTGACGGTTGTGTGCACTAAACTGGAAAGTGCCTTCTGAACTACAGTCTCCAATTACTCATCTACATTTCCAATGACTAATTCTATGGTATAATGCTTACATTAGAATATTTATACAATAATGACGTTCGATACACGGCTAGTTGGCTTAAAAAAAATGCCGTTTGACGGCTGTGTGCACTAAACTGGAAAGTGTCTTCTGAACCACAGTCTCCAATTACTCAACTACATTCCCAATGACTAATTCTATGGTATAATGCTTACATTAGAATATTTATACAATAATTACTTTCCATACACGGCTAGTTGTCTCAAAAAAACCATACCGTTTGACGGCTGTGTGCACTAAACTGGAAAGTGTCTTCTGAACCACAGCCTCCAATTACTCAACTACCTTTCCAATGAATAATTGTATGGGATAATGCTTACATTAGAATATTTACACAATAATTACCTTCGATACACGGTAGCTGGGTTAAAAAAAAATGCCGTTTGACGACTGTGTGCACTAAACTGGAAAGTGCCTTCTGAACCACAGTCTCCATTTCTCAACTACATTTGCAATGACTAATTCTATGGTATAATGCTTACATTAGAATATTTATACAATAATTACCTTCGATACACCGCTTGTTTGCTTTAAAAAAAACATGCCGTTTGACGGCTGTGTGCACTAAACTGGAAAGTGCCTTCTGAACTACAGTCTCCAATTACTCATCTACATTTCCAATGACTAATTCTATGGTATAATGCTTACATTAGAATATTTATACAATAATGACGTTCGATACGCGGCTAGTTGGCTTAAAAAAAATGCCGTTTGACGGCTGTGTGCACTAAACTGGAAAGTGCCTTCTGAACCACAGTCTCCATTTACTCAACTACATTTCCAATGAATAATTCTATGGGATAATGCTTACATTAGGATATTTATACAATAATTACTTTCCATACACGGCTAGTTGGCTCAAAAAAGCCATACCGTTTGACGGCTGTGTGCACTAAACTGGAAAGTGTCTTCTGAACCACAGCCTCCAATTACTCAACTACATTTCCAATGACTAATTGTATGGGATAATGCTTACATTAGAATATTTATACAATAATTACCTTCGATACACGGTAGTTCGGTTAAAAAAAAATGCCGTTTGACGGCTGTGTGCACTAAACTGGAAAGTGCCTTCTGAACCACAGTCTCCATTTACTCAACTACATTTCCAATGATTAATTATATGGTATAATGCTTACAATAGAATATTTTTACAATAATTACCTTCGATACACGGCTAGTTGCGTTAAAAAAAACCATACCGTTTAACGGCTGTGTGCACTACACTGGAAAGTGCCTTCTGAACCACAATCACCAATTACTCAACTACATTTCCAATGAATAATTCTATGGTATAATGCTTACATTATAATATTTATACAATAATGACGTTCGATGCACGGATAGTTGGCTAAATATAACCATGGCGTTTCACGTCTGTGGCCACTAAACTGGAAAGTGCCTTCTGAACCACTGCCTCCAATTACTCAACTACATTTCCAATGACTAATTATATGGTATAATGCTTACATTAAAATATTTATACGATAATGACGTTCGATACACGCTAGTTGGCTAAATATAACCATGGCGTTTGACGTCTGTGGCCACTAAACTGGAAAGTGCCTTCTGAACCACTGCCTCCAATTACTCAACTACATGTCCAATGACTAATTATATGGTATAATGCTTACAATAGAATATTTTTACAATAATTCCCTTCGATACACGGCTAGTTGCGTTAAAAAAAAACATACCCTTTAACGGCTCTGTGCATTAAACTGGAAAGTGCCATCTTAACCACAGCCTCCAATTACTCAACTACATTTCCAATGACTAATTCTATGGTATAATGCTTACATTAGAATATTAATACAATAGTTATGTTCGATACACGGTTATTTGCCTTAAAAAATCATGCCTTTTGACGATTGTGTGCACTAAACTGGAAAGTCTCTTCTGAACCAGTCTCCAATTACTCAACTACATTTCCAATGACTAATTCTATGGTATAATGCTTACATTGGAATATTTATACAATAACTACGTTCGATACACGGCAAGTTGGCTTAAAAAAACATGCCCTTTGACGGTTGTGTGCACTAAACTGGAAAGTGCCTTCTGAACCACAGCCTCCAATTACTCAACTACATTTCCAATGATTAATTCTATGGTATAATGCGTACATTAGAATATTTATTTAATAATTACGTTCGATACACGTCCAGATGTCTTTAAAAAAAAATGCCGTTTGACGGCTGTTTGCACTAAACTGCGAAGTGCCTTCTGAACCACAGCCTCCAATTACTCAACTACATTTCCAGTGATTAATTCTATGGTATATTGCTTACATTAAAATATTTATACAATAATGACGTTCGATACACGGCTAGTTGTCTTAAAATAACCATGCCTTTTGACGACTGTGTGTACTAAACTGAAAAGTGCCTTTTGAACCACAGTCTCCATTTACTCAACTACATTTCCAATGACAAATTCTATGGTATAATGCTTACATTAAAATATTTATACAATAATGACGTTCGATACACGGCTACTTGGCTAAAAATAAGCATGCCGTTTGACGTCTGTGGGCACTAAACTGGAAAGTTCCTTCTGAACCACAGCCTGCAATTACTCAGCTACATTTCCAATGACTAATTATATGATATAATGCTTACAATAGAATATTTTTACAATAATTACCTTCGATACACTGCTAGTTGCGTTGAAAAAAACCATACCGTTTAACGGCTGTGTGCATTAAACTGGAAAGTGCCTTCTTAACCACATCCTCCAATTACTCAACTACATTTCCAATGACTAATTCTATGGTATAATGCTTACATTGGAATATTTATACAATAATTACGTTCGATACACGTCTAGATGGCGTAAAAAAAACCATGCCGTTTGACGGCTGTGTGCACTAAACTGCGAAGTGCCTTCTGAACCACAGTCACCAATTACTCAACTACATTTCCAATGAATAATTGTGTGGTATAATGCTTACATTAAAATATTTATACAGTAATGACGTTCGATACACGGCTAGTTGGCTAAAAAAAAAAACCATGCCATTTGACGGCTGTAGGCACTAAACTGGAAAGTGCCTTCTGAACCACAGCCTCCAATTACTCAACTACATTTCCAATGAATAATTATATGGTATAATGCTTACAATAGAATGTTTTTACAATAATTACCTTCGATACACGGCTAGTTGAGTTAAAAAAACCATGCCGTTTAACGGCTGTGTGCATTAAAGTGGAAAGTGCCTTCTGAACCACAGCCTCCAATTACTCAACTACATTTCCAATGATTAATTCTATATTATAATGCGTACATTAGAATATTTATATGATAATTACGTTCGATACACGTCCAGATGTCTTTAAAAAAACCATGCCGTTTGACGGCTGTGTGCACTAAACTGCGAAGTGCCTTCTGAACCACAGCCTCCAATTACTCAACTACATTTCCAGTGATTAATTCTATGGTATATTGCTTACATTAAAATATTTATACAATAATGACGTTCGATACACGGCTAGTTGTCTTAAAATAACCATGCCTTTTGACGACTGTGTGTACTAAACTGAAAAGTGCCTTTTGAACCACAGTCTCCATTTACTCAACTACATTTCCAATGACAAATTCTATGGTATAATGCTTACATTAAAATATTTATACAATAATGACGTTCGATACACGGCTACTTGGCTAAAAATAAGCATGCCGTTTGACGTCTGTGGGCACTAAACTGGAAAGTTCCTTCTGAACCACAGCCTCCAATTACTCAGCTACATTTCCAATGACTAATTATATGGTATAATGCTTACAATAGAATATTTTTACAATAATTACCTTCGATACACTGCTAGTTGCGTTGAAAAAAACCATACCGTTTAACGGCTGTGTGCATTAAACTGGAAAGTGCCTTCTTAACCACAGCCTCCAATTACTCAACTACATTTCCAATGACTAATTCTATGGTATAATGCTTACATTGGAATATTTATACAATAATTACGTTCGATACACGTCTAGATGGCGTAAAAAAAACCATGCCGTTTGACGGCTGTGTGCACTAAACTGCGAAGTGCCTTCTGAACCACAGTCACCAATTACTCAACTACATTTCCAATGAATAATTGTGTGGTATAATGCTTACATTAAAATATTTATACAGTAATGACATTCGATACACGGCTAGTTGGCTAAAAAAAAAACCATGCCATTTGACGGCTGTAGGCACTAAACTGGAAAGTGCCTTCTGAACCAGAGCCTCCAATTACTCAACTACATTTCCAATGATTAATTCTATATTATAATGCGTACATTAGGATATTTATATAATAATTACGTTCGATACACGTCCAGATGTCTTTAAAAAAACCATGCCGTTTGACGGCTGTGTGCACCAAACTGCGAAGTGCCTTCTGAACCACAGCCTGCAATTACTCAACTACATTTCCAAGGACTAATTATATGGTATAATGCTTACAACAGAATATTTTTACAATAATTACCTTCGATACACGGCTAGTTGCGTTGAAAAAAACCATACCGTTTAACGGTTGTGTGCATTAAACTGGAAAGTGCCTTCTTAACCACAGCCTCCAATTACTCAACTACATTTGCAATGACTAATTCTATGGTATAATGCTTACATTGGAATATTTATACAATAATTACGTTCGATACACGGCTAGTTGTGTTAAAAAACGATGCCGTTTAACGGCTGTGTGCACTAAACTGGAAAGTGCCTTCTTAACGACAGCCTCCAATTACTCAACTACATTTCACTCAATGATTAATTCTATGGTATAATGCTTACATTAGAATATTATACAATAACTATGTTCGATACACGGCTAGTTGGCTACTCCAATTACTCAACTACATTCAATATACAACCTCCAATTACTCAACTACATTCAACTCAATGATTAATTCTATGGTATAATGCTTACATTAGAATATTTATACAATAACTACGTTCGATACACGGCTAGTTGGGTTAAAAAACGATGCCGTTTAACGGTTGCGTGCACTAAACTGGAAAGTGGCTTCTTACCACAGCCTCCAATTACTCAACTACATTTCCAATGACTAATTCTATGGTATAATGCTTACATTAAAATATTTATACAATAGTTACGTTCGATACACGACTATTTGGCTTAAAAAAAACCATGCCGTTTGACGGCTGTGTGCACTAAACTGGAAAGTGCCTTCTTAACCACAGTCTCCAATTACTCAACTACATTTCCAATGACTAATTCTGTATTATAATGCTTACATTAGAATATTTATACAATAATTACGTTCGATACACAGCTAGTTGGCTTAAAATAACCATGCCGTTTGACGGCTGTGTGCATTAATCTGGAAAGTGCCTTCTGAACCACATCCTCCAATTACTCAACTACATTTCCAATGACTAATTGTATGGTGTAATGCTTACATTAGAATATTTATACAATAATTACCTTCAATACACGGCTAGTTGGGTAAAAAATCCAATCCGTTTGACGGCTGTGTCCAGTAATCTGGAAAGTGCCTTCTGAACCACAGTCTCCAATTACTCAACTACATTTCCAATCACTAATTCTATGGCATAATGCTTACGTTGGAATATTTATACAATAATTACGTTCGATACACGACTATTTGGCTTAAAAAAACCATGCCGTTTGACGGCTGTGTGCACTAAACTGGAAAGTGCCTTCTGAACCACAGTCTCCAATTACTCAACTACATTTCTAGTGATTAATTCTATGGTATGATGCTTACATTAGAATATTTATACAATAATTACGTTCGATACACGGCTAGTTGACTTAAAAAACCATACCGTTTGACGACTGTGTGCATTAAACTGGAAAGTGCCATCTGAACCACAGTCTCCAATTACTCAACTACATTTGCAATGAGTAATTCTATGGTATAATTCTTACATTAGAATATTTATACAATAATTACGTTCGATACACGGCTAGTTTGCTTAAAAAAAACCATGCCGTTTGACGGCTGTGTGCACTAAACTGGAAAGTGCCTTCTGAACTACAGTCTCCAATTACTCATCTACATTTGCAATGACTAATTTTATGGTATAATGCTTACATTAGAATATTTATACAATAATTACGTTTGATACACGGCTAGTTGGCTTGAAAAAACCTTCTTAAAGCCACCCATAGAGGAAGACTGCTCGGCGGCCTATAGGCCAATAGTCAAGAGCACATGTCATTTTATCAGAAGGTCGTGGGTTGAGATCCCACCCCGGTAAATAACAATTTTTGTTGATTATCTATCTACCAAATTACTGCACGGTGAATATTTTTATATGAGAGATTCTATCATTTCATCCTAGTATTAACTTTAATGTAAATAAATCCACAAGTTATTTAATATAGTAAATTCGTGGCACATGGTTAATGTGCAAACTGAATATAAGTTACCTATCCATATTTTTTTCCTAAGTAACAGAAACTTTCAACTCCTTCAATAGATTCACATGCACAATTCCTTCTTGAATGGTTGCTACTATAATAAATAAGTTTTCCGTCGCAGAAATCGTAATCACTAGTTCTCAATCAAATATACATATCGTGTTTTTTATCTCGTTTTCAAAGAGAACGAGATAAAAAAAAAACGCGATATGCTTGTCGTCTGTAGACATCGAACTTTTTTATTTACAGAGATAAATCAAAAATTATTTTTGTGTTTCATATGTATTGAAGAAATATTACGATATGCGCTTGCAGATTCTCTCTAAAGCTACACTGACGTTCTCCATTAGTTGAAAAATTTTAAAATTCCAAAATTTCAAACAAATATTGCGAGCGATATTTTATAACAGAAATTTGAAATTTAGGTGGTGGAATGTGAAGGTCATAACGTTTCTATTGCCATCAGTGAGTTGACCTCTTAGACCCAGAGGGGGTGGGAAAACACACCATTTTTGATTTAGCAGAAAATTGTTTGTTTTTAGAGATAAATGAAAATATTTTTGGGGGTTATATAGGAAATGATAAAATATTGTAATTCACACTTTTAATCTTCAGAAAAACCATAATTGTTTTCTCCAACAGTAGAAAAATTTGCAAATTCTAAAATATAAAACAAATATTGCAAACGACGTATTTAATGTAGAAATTTTAAATTTTGGTAGTGGAATGTGAATGCCATGATGTTTCCATTGGCAGCAGTGAATTCACCTCTTAGATCTGGGTCGGACACCATTTTTTGTTTTTAGCAGATAATTGTTTTTATGTAGAGATAAATAAAAAATTCTTTTTAGGGTTAGATAGGAATTGATAAATGTTATGATTTGCACTTTCGAAATATTTCGAAAACTAATATTGCGACCTCTAACGGCGAAAAATATTGAAAATTCAAAGATTTGAAGCGAATATTGCAATGATATATTAATGAGAGAACTATGAAATCTTGATGGTGTAATGTGAAAGTGATGAAGTTTCGATTGGAAACAAATGAAAATGATAATATGAAACTCTTTTTCAGTTTGATTGGTGCTAATGAAATATTATAATTCGCATCTTTCAAATATTTCGCAGCTTTAATACATACAGTATAGCCTTTAAAATCACTGCAATGATGAAACGTCAGGGCTGTTTTCGAGTTTTACAAATAATATCTATATATAGAACAGAAATTTCAAAAACCAATGGTAGTTTTAAGACTACTGATAATAAAAATCTATCCACTTTTGTAAGAGAGGTGTGGGGAATGCAACTTTTTAGATTTAAGAATTTAAAGTCCAATACTTTTATGTTGTATAATTACTAATAAAATACTATTTGCATTTTCCCCATCATTCGCCAGCTAAAATTAAAACTTTTAAGGAATGAAACAGTAGGTAAAGGAAAAACTTCTTTCTCTTTCAAAACGAGATTCTCATATGCGCCAGAGGCGATATGCGTCCTTCTAGTTAACACTTCAAACCAATTTTGTTTGTTCCAAGTTTCTAAACCAATTTCCAATTGCAGTGAAATCAGAATTTATTCCATTAAATATTTGTCTTCTGCTCTGGAATTTACTACAACTGCTACTCTGTAATTTACCTGCAAATGCTACAATTTTTCGCATTGAGTGGTAAGTTACAGAAATATTTAATATACAACAGCTAGAAGAACGCTTTTCGTTTTCAAGGAGAATGAAATTTTTCTTTTACTTACTTTTTCCCTCCTTAAAAGTATTTATTCGAACTAATGAATGATGAGGAAAATGCAACGAATAGTGTTTCATTAGAAATTATGCAGCATAAAGAAATATTGATCATTTATTTACTAAATTTAAAAATCTGCTTTTCTCACAATCCTCTGAGAAAAGGGAGCAAATTTTTTGCTCTCAGTGGACTATCTCTCGAACCGAAATTTCAAATTTTTACAATAAATAGACCACTTGCAACATTTGTTGCAAATTCAGACTTTTTCATATTTAATGATCTCTAACAATATAAATTAAAACTATATAGGGATTTGAAAAATGCGAATTATAATGTATCATTAGTTTTAATCCAACTAGGAAAGAATTTTCCAATTTGGTCTTAAAGCAAAATAGTTGCGTTACCCACTCACCCTAGTGTACCCCACCTAGGTTCACAACTCATTGTAGCCAATAGAAACTTCATGGCATTCACATTCTAACATCAGAATTTCATATTTCTAGCATAAATACATCGTTTGCAATATTCGTTATATCTTTTGCAATTTTCAACTGTTTCCACATTTAGAGAATAAAATTGTAGCTTTTGGGAGATTCGGAAAATGCGAATCGTAATAGTTCGTGAATACCTATCCAACCCAAAAATAATTTTTATTGAACTCTAAAAACGAAAAAGATAGATGCTTATTGACTGACAGAGAGACAACAAAGTCAACACATTACAGTAGACTCTCTCTTATCCGAGGCGGGGGTGGCTCAGTCGGTAGCGCGCCAGGCTCGAAATCTGTAGTTCTCCGCAAAATTCCCCGCCCTGTCCACGGTTAGTAGGGACACCGATGAGCTTGGAAAGGCCGCAGTTCGTCGGATGGGACATTAAGCCGTGGCCCCGTGTTTCGGGAAAGCCATACCCTGTTCACGTTAAAGAACACGCTGGATGGCCTTGACGTGAGGCTACCATCTGTCTCCCAACAGCTGTTCCAGTGGGTCCCTTCCCCCAACCTTCTCTGAGCCTTCGGGGTCCATGTGACCTGCCATTTAGTCCATGGTGGGCAAAAAAGTGCCGCTCGGAGGTAAAACAACCCAACTCTCTTATCCGGTCTCAGCTCAACCAGCCTCCATTTAAACCGGTCGTTCCAAGAAGCGGAAGCAAGTCGCCGCGTGCTTTTTTTAATAGTACAGTACATATTTCCTTCGTTTCTTCTTTGTGAATATTACAATGCACAGTGTACTGTGCGTATACAGGAATGTGTGTTGTGATCTATTAATTATTGTGTGGTACAAAATGAGTAGTTGCTAACGTAAACGTAATGTAGTTATAATAGAGATGAAATTAAAGCGTTAGAACATATTGACAACGGTGATCCAGTAAAGCATATTTGTGATGAACTAGGTGTTGGTAAAAGCACGGTAAATGACTGGAGAAGGAATAGAAAGTCTTTGCAACATTTTTGCACTTAAGTCGAGTCCGAAAAAACGCTTTCTTTTCGGTGCACTCTTAAAAAGCCGAAAAATAAAATTGTCGATGATGCACTTTGGTTATGGTTCATGCAAGAGCGTCGAAAAGGAACGCCAATCAGTGGGCTAATCTTCAAATAAAAAGCATTAATTCTTCATTCTAAAATCGATAATGGGGGAGATTTTTCAGCAATCGACGGATGGCTTTCTCGCTGGAAAAAACGGCATGGTGTTCATTACCTTGGTGTTTGTGGTGAGAAATTGTCAGCTGATCCTTTTGCAGCAAAGAATTTTCAGATAAACCTTTATTGCTTATTGAAGAAGAAGACCTATGCGCAGAACAAATCTGCAATGTAGATGAGACTGGGTTCAATTTTAAACTTCTTCCAACGAAAACGTATGTGACAGCGCAAGAAACCTCAGCATTAGGGCTTGAAACAAAACAATGAAAGAATCACTGTGGCTGTGTGTAGAAATGCTGCAGGTACGCACAAACGTCCTCTTTTTGTAATTGGGAAATCAGCAAAACCTCGAGCATTGAAGCATTTAAATTTAGCTGCTCTGCCAGTTTACTACAATGCTCAAAAAACTGCTTGGATAGACTCGTATTTGTTTAAAGAGTGGTTCTTTACAGAATTTGTTTCAAAAGTTAAAAACTACTTGACAAGTCTTAAAATGCCTGTAAAGGCCCTACTCATTCTCGACAATGCCCCAACACACCCAAGCGAACTCATTTCTGACAACATAAAAGCCATGTTTTTGCCACCTAATGTAACATCTTTAGTGCAAACCAATGGATCAAGTCGTGCTTGTAAGTTTGAAAAGGCGATACAGGAGAAAGCTTCTTTCAGAACTTCTACAGCGAACCGAAAATGACGGAACAGGACTTTTAATTGCTTTGAAAACAAAAAATATCAAGGATGTTCTACATGTTGGCATGAGCTTTTGAAGAAATGCCTCGTACAATGTTTGTGAAGTCATGGAGAAAACTTTGGCCCGAAGTTGAAAACTGTAGAAAGTACCAAAGACGACAGCACCAAAGTATCGAATGAACCTGCGCGTGCCTAAGATATGACGGAAAATGATAATATTTCTCTGCTTTTTAAACTCTGCCTGGATGTGACATACTTGAAGAAGATGACATTGAAAAATAATTGAAAGGTGATGAACAGTTGGAAAATGAAACACTGAATTTTGACGAAATTATCAATGCAGTCTGTCAAGAAGGGAGCGGAGAAGAAGCGGAGAATGGAGAAGAGAAAGAAGAGGGTGAAGGGAAAGTTAGCCACATTGAAGGAAAAGAAGCTTTTGATGTTGCAGTAAGATACATTGAACAACAACAGGCCTCATCTGCGATTGATGTGAGGTTTTTAAAAAATGGCAAGACTTTGCAGGTAAAAAAGTGTTAAGTTCAAAGAAAATTGCGGACTTTTTCAAATGAGTGTGAGTAAATTGTTAATATTGTATAACAAATTATTAATTAAAATACAGTGCAGTTAGTAATCTTGTCATTTGCCGTTTTTATTTATTTTCTGACAGAATTTTCCGATCAACTGGCCTTTCGTTTATCCGGCCAGGTTCCGTAAGGGCCGGATCCGTAAGAGGGATCCTACTGTATCTCATTTTTTTTAAACGAGATAGAAATAATGTTGGATCTAACCCATTTTTCGCTGTTCCTGATGTATGTTTACGTCCCATCGTTTTGATCTTCGTTATATTCATGGGACCCTCGAAAGTAAATCAAATTTCACAAATTCAATATTCCTTGCTTTAGTTCATTGATTATAACTCGAATTACAAAACTAATGACAAACTGTATGTTAAATTATCGTTACCGAATTCTTCTTCAGTTAAAAAAATCCTTTCAATTTATTTAATTGCTGATATTTCGCGTCATTTTCAGACGATTTTTGCGACACTCCCTCAAAGAGAAACAACCCAGCGTAATTGTTCATTTCAAGTGGGTTGGGTTGTTTTACCTCTGAGCGGCACTTTTTTGCACACCATGGGCTAAATGGTCAGGTCACATGGACCCCGAAGGCTCAGAGAAGGTTGGGGGAGGGGATCCACTGGAACAGCTGTTAGGAAACAGATGGTAGCCTCCCGTCAAGGCCATCCAGCGTGTTCTTTAACGTGCACAGGGTATGGTTCTCCCATACACGGGGCCACGGCTTAACGTCCCATCTGACGGACGGCGGCCTTTCCAAGCCCATCGGTGTCCCCTACTGACCGTGGGCAGGGCGGGGAATTTTGCGGAGATAAATCTCGACGCTGACCCAGCTGGGACTCGAACCTGGGAACTACAGATTACGAGCCTGGCGCGCTACTGACTGAGCCACCCCCGCCCCTCATTTCACGTGGATATCAAACACAGTTCTCGTCGAAGTTTTACGTTAATTGAAAAAACTTTGCTTGTCTCCCTTTTCAATGTGGATCAGAATTTTCGATTTTCCTCCCTAACTCGTAAAAGAGTAAATTGTCAGAGACTCTTCTGTTTGGTTGTTTTATTTCTGAGTGACTTTTTTTTTTCACACAATGAACTACGGCCAGGTCATAAAGACCCCAAGAACTGAGAGTTGAGTTAAGGAGGAGGATCCATCGGTAAGCTCTCAGTAGATGATGGATTCATCTCTTAAGGCGATCCAAGGTAGTCTTTAACGTGCACAGACTATGTTAAATTTGATTACTCCTGTACACGTCCGCCAAGACTTAACGTGCAATTCAACAGATGGAAACTTTTTCCCACACATTAATGTCCCTTTTCTCACCGAGGGAAGTTAGCAGATAACATCTCAACGCAGACACGGTGGGAACTCGAGTCTGTCTAGCCCGCTACCAAGTGAGCTAACCTACTACCCGTTTATTATTATTTAAAATTTCGTAGATATCTGATGTGCGCTTATAATTTACCAAACTGAACTGGAAATGGGTTATGAGGAAGTGTGAGAGAAAATGAAGAAGAAGTAGACATATGAATGAGATTTCTCATCGGTTTATACAGCTGGAGAACACAAAATTAACGTAGCAATTCTTAAAGTTATATATATATTAAATTTGGAAGAATTTCTATTAAAAAGATAATAGCTTAAAATAAACAGTTTGCATTTTTGTTTTAAACGTTTTTATGCTTAAGTGAACTGAAATGTTAAGAATGCTTAAATTATCAAATTATCAAAGTCTGACTCGTAGTTCTCGACACCAGAAGAAAAATTCTGATTCCATCCCTCATTATTTTGATATATTTTGGAAAGTTCAACGACAATGTGCTCGTTAAAGAAACCTCTGCATGGCGTTGACGGGAGGCTGCCATCTGTCTCCTAACATCTGACCAGTACATCGCTTCTGGAACCTTCTCTGAGCCCTTGAGATCCTTGTAACTTATTCATTTAACCCATTGTGTGCAAAAAGTGCTGCTCAGAAGTGCCTCGATACAACATAGAGTCAGTCTTTTGACTGCACTTGAACACTTCCTAGATATGTGGGGGGCGGGGGGGGGGCTCAGTCGGTAGCGCACCAGGCTCGTAATCTGTAGTTCCCAGGTTCGAGTACCAGCTGGGTCAGCGTTGAGATTTATCTCCCCAAAATTCCCCGCCTTGCCCACAGTCAGTAGGGGACACCGATGGGCTTGGAAAGGCCGCCGTCCGTCGGATGGGACGTTAAGCCGTGGCCCCGTGTGCGGGAGAGCCATACCCTGCGCACGTTAAAGAACACGCTGGATGGCCTTGACGGGAGGCTACCATCTGTCTCCCAACAGCTGTTCCAGTGGGTCCCCTCCCCCAACCTTCTCTGAGCCTTCGGGGTCCATGTGACCTGGCCATTTAGCCCATTGTGTGCAAAAAAGTGCCGCTCAGAGGTAAAACAACCTAACCCAAATCCTAGATATGTGCACAAGACAAGCGACCCAACTGGTAGCGGGGATGATTTTTGAGAAAATAAACTCTCCCACCTGATCAGGAGGTCATGAATTCGGATCCCAGTCAGCAAAAGACAATTGTTTCCTCTGTACCCATAATAATTGTACAGTGTAATTATTATTTAGTCAACGTGTGAAGTGACTTAATCAGCTAATGAAGTATTGTGGATAAAAAATAAGTTTGGGTACTAATTGTACATACCAAGGGAATGTAATGACTTTCAAAAGTGCGTGCATAAATAGATTTTCTCAAAACAATTGCCAGGTTGTGTCGCCGGTACGTGCGCATATCTAGGAAGAGTCCTGAATGTAGAGCCTGCAATGGCAGATTAAAGACACCTGCTAGAGACTAATTCTGATGAAGGGAACAACATGAATGAGAGAAGCGATCGTGATCAGCGGCAGGTAGCTCAGTGGTCGTAGTGGGCACCTTCGCATAGCATTAGGAGGTCGTCAGTTCGGATCCTACCCGCATAAGAAAATGTTTCCTCTCTACTCATCATACTTTTAGAGCGTAGTAGTGGTCGAATATTCATTAAACTTGTGAAGTAAAGAAATCAAAGGTGTTTTGCCTTTTGCTGTTGAAAAGACAATTCCTAAAAACAATTTCTCTATATAGTCACCACAAACGGTATGTTGAATAATGGTTAATCACAGGTACGCACCTGTAGCCCATATACATTAAATGAGATTAGAGGAAAAATTGTCATTAGCCGGGTGGGATTCGAACCCACGAAACCATGTCATCAAAAAGTCGTGGGGTGCGGATCCCACCCGCAATGTCATTTTTTCATCTCTACTCATTTAACATAAACGGTAAACTTAATTACCATAATCTTTCAAAGAATATCATAAAAAATGGTAATAATTTGTGGCCATTTTTTTGCTACTGATCTAAGGGACCTGGGTTCGAGCCCCGGGTAAGGCATGGTTGTGTGTGTTGTTTTTCTGCTGTGGTCCTGCTATCCTCACAGACCTTCTACTATGGCGTAAAAAACGACAGGCTCCTGTCAGATCTCTGTGGCAAACAGCTGCTTGAGGGAGCATGTATTAATTTATTTTTATTCATATATTCTTGTTGTAAAGTACGAGCTATTGTATTTATATCGAATAAGTGTTGTGCGCTAAAAGTTATTGTTTGATATCAAAAAAGAAAATTTCACAAAAATTTCAATCGTATTCTCCAAGCATAATATAAAACATGTAGAAAAATGTTCATCAAAACTTCAAAATATCTTCTAATTCGCTAATAATAAGAGGAAAAAAAATTTCCCCATAAAAAGCACTTAAGAATGCAGACAACAGAAACTCTGAAATATTCAATTAGGTTAATTATTCGATAAGTATACCGAACGCAGACAATATAATCTGCAAACGTATTTATGAGTTGAGCGCAGATGAGTTGGCATCAATATAATTTCGCTACAAAGCTAGCATTATTAATTAAACATATTAGTAAAGTGTAAGCAATTATAACGTGTAATTACCAACTACTAGACTAATGGCGCCTAACTAAGGTATCCGATGTCGAATAATTTGAATAGCCAGATGCCTAATACTTCAAGTATAACAATGCGTCGTGTAACACATTGCATACAAATCTTACACAGTTGGTCATAGGACGACATCTCTAATTAAAATACTTAAACAGAAATATATACGTAGAGCATCATTTCAATTCCATGACGAAATATTCTGATTTTTATTTCATTTTTTAGTCTGATTTAAAGGGATGGCAAAATTTGAAAAAGTCCTAATTCTGGATTTTGTTTTACAAATTGTTTAATAAATTTCTCGATGTTTCTTAAGTTGAAAGACTATAAGGTCGCTCTTAACATAGATATTAAATAACAGGGACAATGTCATGAGACGGTAGGATATGAACCCACGACTTCCTGATAATATTCCAGATGCTCTAACCATTGAGCTATTGTTCGCCGATGCATATTATCAGAAGGTCATCTGATGAATAAAATTTTGCTTGTAACAACATAACCGTTTCCTTTCCAAAGTATTGTTCTTCTAAACTATCCCTTATGCCGCCTTCGAGAGCGGAGCAGTCACTTTGTTGATGACATGACAGAGCAAGTCACATGCTCCGATAACAAGAGAATTTTTTGGCTCGCATCGTTGGAAAATCACCATTAATCACGCCTTCGATGTGCGTGCATCTGGTGACAAAAACATTCTTCCCTGCACACCATGAGCTAATCAAAGATTTATAGTAAAAGAGAAAAAAAAAACATGCATTTTTTTTTTAAATGTTTTCATGGAATTTCTCATCCGTAATGGCAATCGACTGAATATGCAAAGATTTAAATGCTGTATTAATTGAGAACGTGTTTTTATTGGTTCGTTTTAAATTATAAAACGGCGTCTGAATAAATTTTATATTCTTTCTGTTATTATGTAGCCGAGTGGTTGTGTGCTTGGTTTCAGATCAAAGGAAACTGAGCCCGAGCCCCAGATTAGGTTTGGGCTTTTCTTATGTTGCATTATTGTTGAGGTCTCGGCCTCCTCACAGTTCGTTTCTATGGAGTATTGCACAGTTCTAAATTAATAAATATGAACTTGCCACTATCTATAAAGCCTACGAATCATATTTTCCTCAGTTGGCTATTAAAAGTATTAAGTGCTATACAACTGTCTTAAAATAGTGATACACGTTAAAAGTTTCCTTGGGTAAATCAGTATTATTAACACTATTTTTTTAAGCTACTTATTCACTAATTAATGTATCATTAATTTCTGGTAGCTGGAGCGACTCCAAAATCTTGAGGCTCCTACGCTCCAGAGTTGGTTGAACCGACCTGGTTGGTCTCTACTGCCACCAGTGGAATATAAATACTTAAATAGAAAGATAACCTATCACCTCTGGCGAATATGAGATGCTCGTTTTCAGAGAAAATTAAGTTTTTAATTTTTCGAATTTTCGCACTCATTAACAGTAACAATTCGTGCTAAAGGGTGATTAGAAAATCTAAATAATAATATACTCTTAGCAGTGTTGGGATTCAGAAATTTTAGCAACTAATTTTTTCTTACCTTATCACCCTTTCATAATACAAAATAGAAACCAAAACTATTTTATTGAAATTGAGATTTGGATAATAATCATCCATGCAATAGCGCGAGCAATAAATGCGATCCCGGAACGTGAATAGCAGCTTATCCGAAAGAATTAAGGACGGTTTCGGCGAAGTGGGAAATTCTAGGATCATCATCATCATCATCCTCTCTATTTTGGGAAGCTTCTGAGAATTCTACATTGCAAACGTTCCCAGATTTAAAGTTGGTACCATACAGAGAGAGAAATGGGATAGGGTAAAATCTGTAGAAATCGAGAATAAAGTTGTAATTTTTTGTAGTTGCAGGCGTTGTGATAGAGACAAAAGAAAAAGCCGTCTGGGGATCTTCTCTTACCGGGTTGAGGTGACAGGTCTATATTCTATCATAGTTCGAACAGGTTAGTGCGAACCGGTGCGAACCGGCTGAATCCCACCCCTGACTATTACACCTACAAAACGCAAAAAAAAACAAATATATCATTTATCCCTTAAAATGAAAACATTGGATTTTCTTATCTCTTAGGATTTAGGGACAAATAATGCAATGTGTATAAAACAAACTTAGTTTCTATATTGAAATATTATTGAAAACTTTCAAATTAAGTACTGAGTTTCAAAAACAAGAAACAACCGGTTGAATTTTAACCAATTTTAATTAATTAAAAAACATATTTTATATATATATATGTAAAACTCACTTGTTATGTTCTTCGTCAGTACATTATAACAGAAGAATTTCTAATTTTTAGCATAAATATGTCTTTTTCAATATCATTTCAAGTTTTACATTTTCTACATTTAGCGCCATCTAACGATGGTAAATTAAGGCCATTTGGAGGATTTTAAACCTATGAATCATATTTCGTTAGTACCTATTCAACTAATAAAAGAATTTTTCATTAACTCTGAAAACAAAAAGTTTCGTTTTCTTTGGTAAAGGAACAAACTGTTTCTGCTGATGTAAAGCCCTTGATCATCACACTCCACTACTAAAATATCAAATTTCTAGTCCAAATAGATCGTTTGAAATATATATTCCTTCAAACATTTAAAAATTTTCAAACTTTCCACCTTCAGAGTGCGCAATTAAAGCTTTTGGGACATTCTAAAAGGATGAATCATAATAGTTCATGAATATCTATCCAACCCAGAAAGAATTTTCAATTTATCTCTATAAACAAAGCATTTTTTGCTTGAAACAAAAATATTGCGTTTTCACACTCCCTCTGAGGATAAAGGTAGAAATCATTGTTCTTAATGCAAACTACATGATATTCACATTCCACAACAAAATTTCAACTTTGTAATGTAATTACATCGCTTGCAATATTAGTTTGAAATGTTTTAATTTTCAAATTGTCCACGTTTAGAAGGTGCAATGATAGCCTTAGGAACACTCCGAAAGTGCGAATCGTAATATTTCATCTATAACTATCCAAACCAACCATCCAATCCAAACCAATTTTTAGCTTGTTTTCTCTGAAAACGAGCTACAAATAGAACGTTATGTTCAAAACAACTGTTACACGTTCATTGATACGTATGTTGACTTTTTCTCCATGCAATCACCTAGGCCAGTGGTTCTCAAACCTCTTTGACACTGTGATCCTCTAGAATTGTAATAAATTTGTGCGACCCCTTCTTTCTTCTCTACAATGTAGGATCTACATATTTTGAAGCAGGTTGGGTTGTTTTACCTCTGAGCGGCACTTTTTTTGCACACAATGGGCTAAATGGCCAGGTCACATGGACCCCGAAGGCTCAGAGAAGGTTGGGGGAGGGGACCCACTCAAACAGCTGTTGGGAGACAGATGGTAGCCTCCCGTCAAGGCCATCCAGCGTGTTCTTTAACGTGCACAGGGTCTGGCTCTCCCGCACACGGGGCCACGGTTTAACGTCCCATCCGACGGGCGGCGGCCTTTCCAAGCCCATCGGTGTCCCCTACTGACCGTGGGCATGGCGGGGAATTTTGCGGAGATAAATCTCAGCGCTGACCCAGCTGGGACTCGAACCTGGGAACTACAGATTACGAGCCTGGCGCGCTACCGACTGAGCCACTCCCGTCCCTTTGAAGCAGGTTTCACTAAACATACTAGCAAATATAAAACTCTCAGAGCTTTGCGACGCCCTTCGAAGCTGGTCACGACCAACGGTTTGAGATATTTCTCGCAACCTGAAATCAGTGAGTCGATACTAGAAATATAGAATTCCGATCTCTGTGCACGTAACCACTTTTCGAACATCAAACTCCGATGCTTCCAGGATGTTCCTTAAAAGGGTGAAACAGGTGATAATCACTTTGGGACTAAGTCAGGGCCGTCGTTCGTAATGATCCCACCCACATTTTTTCAACAAATCTTGCAATTGTGCGAGTTGCATGGGAACTGGCATTGTCATGCAAAAATTTAACTCTCTTTGAAAGAAATCTTTGTCTTTCTTTTCTTATCGCATCTCGTAAGCGTCAGAGTGTTTCACAGCAGGAGTTAGAAGTCCCCCGTCAATGCCCTTTCACATCCCATGATATGATGGCCATCACTTTTTGTGCAGATGGAAACACTTTGAAACGTCTTTGGCCTCGTCAAACTGCCATGTTTCCAATACAATGATGACCTCTTCGTTTCAGGGGTAAAGTGATGCACCCATGTTTCATCCCGATCCCGAAATCATTTCCCCCCTCATCATATCCTTGAAGAGTTGATCCAGGCCATTGTGCGTTATCCTTTCCAATCTCCCGTCACTGAAAATTATAACTATCGTAAACACCCATCATTTTCAATTTTTCGTTGGAACCAACGGACACAGACTTTATGATAACCTACTTCATTGCGAATAATGCACTACATCATAATTGATGCCAAGCTCTGTGAAACTGTTGCATAAAGGCACTCTTCTGTTTCTTCGAATCAGTTCATCAACTCTTGCTGCATTGCGTTCTGTGTGCGTGATGTGTTCGCCCGTCCAGTCCTGTTGTGATATTGAACATCAACTCTTCCATCACTGAACTGTCTGCCCTAGTTTGCAACATTTTGACGATTCATCCACTTATACCGTACACTTCGACAAACTGCCGGTGATTTCTGCTGTAGGCGTGAGCTTTCCTCACAGAAATCGAACAACGCTACGAATCTCCTCATGGGAGCACGTTTCCATGTGAATACAGCCACGGCTTATGTAAGAAGTGTTTTTATTTCTATTGCATCGGAATATCTGAGCATAACTTTAAAAAGATGTCAGCAAATGCTAAGAGTAAGTGGAAATGTTTTAATTGTCGAAATCAAAAGTCAACTGGTGCGATGTCATCAGGCAGGAGGAAGATGGCCCGCCAACCACGAATCACGTTTCGAATGCCACCAACGGCTGAGCATGTGTGGAGCAGTGAGAGGGAAATGCTGGTAGTTGGTGGGAAAGAAAGGCCAGATGTCACAAAACAACAAGGGAATTATGCAGACTTATGTCGTATGAAGACGGGAATTATGCAGACTTATGTCGTATGAAGACGGGAATTATGCAGACTTATGTCGTATGAAGACGGGAATTATGCAGACTTATGTCGTATGAAGAAGGGTATTATTGCAAATATAAAGCGAGATAATATCCCGGTAAAGATAAGTCAGAATTTATGAAATCAGAACTAGTTTATGTCCAACAGGAATTGATGGAAGTAAAGAAATCAGCAGAATTATACTCCTGTAAATTTGATGTTTATTTTCTTCTTATTTTTTTATTTGTTGGAGCAACTAAGTCAATTTCTATGGCTGTTTCTGATATTTAAAAAAATGACATTACCTTTAATGCATTATCACAGTGCAATAAAAATAAAATAAATACCCCCTCAAGCAGTTGCTTGCCACAGAGTTCTGACAGGAGCCTGTCCGTTTATATGCCATAGCAGAAGGTCTGTGAGGATGGCAGGACCTCAGCAGAAAAACGACACATACATCCATGCCTTTACCCGAGGCTCGAACCCAGGTCCCTCAGATCAGTAGCCAAGCGCGCTAACCACTCAGCCACGGGACGGCACAACACAGTGCAATGCATCACAGTAAATACAAACAGAATGCAAAATACGGATATAATAACAAATACAGTAGAAAGCAACTAATAAAAGAAAGAAACAGATTTTCGGTCATAACTATCTCGAGCCTACAACCCGTCCAAGTTCAAAGACTTATATAATTATGCAGCTGTAGCAACAGATAATTGGCAAGCGCTATTTAAAATCAAAATATAATATGTTGAGTTATTTAATATAGAATTCCAAGTTAATTTTATCTCAGAAAAAATTCAATATTTTCAATGTTCAACAAAAAACTTTAATTTCATACTTAAAACTTCGCAAAACCTTTCATTTCTTACGCTACTTTATAAAAAATTATAAATTCTTAGTACAAGAAAATTTTTCAAAAAAAGTTTCAAAGATTTTTCAATTTTTCAAAGAAATGTTTTTTTTAAATATTTTTATGAGGTAAAGGCACTATGCATTGATTATTTCTCCTCGTGTTTTAGGGATGATTTACGTTATTTACTACGAATATATTTTCCTACGTTTATATTTTCCTACGAATATTGTTTAGATTAATTAAGTTTGCCACATAATCATCCCTCCCCCAACAATGAATTTCATGTTTAATACTTTAATAAACCCAAGGAAAATCTAAAGAATGAAGAAAAGAATTTGTAACAATATTATTTAAATGATAAAACTTATATAATGTTATCTTAATCAATTTGCAAATATCCGAGCAAGCATCGTCCACTTTAAGTTATTTTCTATTATTTCCCCTTAATATTTATAATTTTTTATTCTCTATATTACAGAACATTTACAAACTTCGGTTACAATGCAATTCATGATATTTGATTTCAAGTCGGTATTACCTTCACACAACTCAAAAAGTATATATTTAATTTTTTGAACATTTGAACATAATTTATTTTTAGTAAACCGAATGCTTCTTTTTATTAAATTCAAACTCAATTTTATTTTTAGCTCATTCAAGTTTTCTGAAGTATATGCTATTGCAGCATCCTTTGCAAAGCATGTTAGTGATCCAGATAGATCTAGAGAAGAGAAATCATTTATAAATGTTTAAGAATAAAACTGGTCCTAGGACAGAACCCTAAGGGACTCCCTTTTTAATATTTAGATAATTACTAAATTGATAACCAATACAGACTTTTTCTTTTCTATTTGATAGATGGCGTTTTAATCGCTGATATTAAATACCTCTTATTCCACTATTATATACTTTATATAATAAAATTCTGTGATCCACTGAATCGAATGCTTTACTAATATCTAGAAACACTACAACTGTCTTTTTGTTTTCATTAATTCCTCTCTATATATATATATTATTTATACCATTAAGTATAGTTTTTTGAGCATTTTTGTTTTCTCTAAAACCAAATTGAGAATTACTAAAAAAAGCGTAATTTGGAATAAAAATTATGCAATCTAGCTTCCATACTTTTTTCTAACACCATTGTAACTACTTGCAAAACAGAAATTGGTCTATAATTTGCAATTAAATCTTATCTTCCAGTTTTAAAAATTGATAATACTATAGCAGTTTTAAATAACAATAAAATACTCCATTTTGTAGGGAAAAATATATAAACATTGTTAAAAAATCCAAATGATATCTGTTTAAAAACGTTAACATTTTTACAGATAGATTATCAATCTAGATTTTTTATCATTTTTAATATATTTTTAATATTATTTACCTCCATTTCATTTGTCAAGAATATTTTTAATTTTAATAGAAAAATTTGAATTTTAGAAACAAACATAAACAAACTTAAAACTAATATTGTGGATTGTCACAAGTCTCTCGGAATATGAATCTTGAAATAGCTGGACTAAAATGATCGAAGATTTGAGACAAACTGATATTGATTGGAAAGGAACTTACGAAACTAGGAGCATAACCAAATCTTCCTTCTTAACACCTGTAAATATAACTGATGTTGACACTCAAATTAGACTGTTACCTAGAAACAAATATCCAGAAGTTAATAACTTAACGTTAGAGCTAATGTATTTGCTGGGGAAAACTTTATATTCAAATACCTGTAAAGCTTTTTAATTTCTCCATAGAAGAAGGAATTTTTTCTGACATTTCAAAACAGACTATTATTATATCTAATTTTTAAAGATGGAGATATAAAACTATTAGAAAATAATTTGCCTATTTTCTGCCGGAAATATCTAAAATTCACGAAAAAGTAAAGCTTTAACTTTTATAAAGATTTGGAAAAGTATTTTTTTTTACCCAAATCAATTTTTATTTCCAAAAAACATGGAAACAGATGATGGGTTGTTGGACTTAACAAATTTAATTTACAGGGCAATGAGAGTCAATGGGCACTAAAAATATTTTTCGTCATAAAGAAGGTATTCGATAGTGTTGATCGTGGAATATTATTACGAAAGACGCAGAAGTCTGCAGTTAGAAGCATTCCTTTAAAATAGTTTAAAAGTTATTTGGGTTGGGTTGTTTAAACTCTGAACGGCACTTTTTTGCACACCATGGGCTAAATGGCCAGGTCACATGGACCCCGAAGGCTCAGAGAAGGTTGGGGGAGGGGACCCACTGGAACAGCTGTTGAGAGACAAATGGTAGTCTCCCGTCAAGGCCATCCAGCGTGCTCTTTAAAGTGCACAGGGTATGGCTCTCCCACACACGGGGCCTCCACACACGGGGCTTAACGTCCCGTCCGACGGACGGCGGCCTTTCCAAGCCCATCGGTGTCCCCTACTGACAGTGGGCAGGGCGGGGAATTTTGCGGAGATAAATCTCAACGCTGACCCAGCTGGGACTCGAACCTGGGAATTACAGATTACGAGCCGGGCGCGCTACCGACTGAGCCACCCCCGCCCCTTAAAAGTTATTTAACTAATGAAATACAGTAAGTTAAAATAAGTACTACTTAGAATAACTGGAACACAGTTAATTACGGCGTACCTCAAGGATCAGTTTTATACCATTATTAGTCATTATTTATAGTAATGGCATAGCTAGTGATCTACGGGACCTTTGTTCGAATCCCGGGTAAGGCATGGATGTTCGTGTTGTTTTCTGCTGAGGTCCTGCCATCCTCTCAGATCTTCTACTGTGGCATATAAACTGACAGGCTCCTGTCAGACCTCTGTGGCAAGCAGCTGCTTGAGGGGGTATTTTTTTATACTGGTGACACCAATACGAGGGTGGCTTATTTAATTTTTGGATTGCCATCTCCAACAGTTAGTAGCTTTTCTTACGAGTTAATACGTGATATGTAGCAACACAGCGATTCTTCAATGGCACGAAGCAGTCAGTGCAAAGTGAAACACGTTGAGATACAGCCGCAAGTAACAGCAGTCAGTCTCTGTCGTTTTTCCCCTTTGGGAAGGTATTCATTGTTGTGAGCGTGATTTCTTGCAGGCTATGGCTGATATTGAAACTGATCAGCAGTATGTGATACGTTATATTTTTGGCAAGACTCAGATGTTGCACAGACAGTCACAGAAACGACTCAAGTGTATGGAGGACAATACTTGGTTTGGCTGCCCAAATCTTAGGGTGTTCCACGAAACCGCGTCGGTCTGTGAAGTGTTTGTGCCACTTAAAAATCGCGCTTCAAGCACTATTCGCAACACACTTGAGCCATTTCTGCGACTGTCCGTGCCCCACGTAAGTCTATCTGAACACAGTAACGGATCATATACCGCTGCTAAGTTTACAGAATAGCCATAGCCTGCAAAAAAATTACACATACACAAAAACGACAGTGACTGAATGTCTACCCTTCTGCTGTTACTTGTGGTCATATATTGCAACGTGTTTCAACTTGCAGTCATTGTTCCATGCCTTTGAAGAGTCGCTGTGTTGGCACATATCAAGTATTAACTGGTATGAAAAGCTATAATTTTTTTACGATGGCAGTCCGCGAATTAAATGATATATCTATGTATAGAAGAAAAACAATGCTATGTTGGAGTTTTTTAAACAAAATACTTTATTTTCGACCATTTTTTATAATATGATTTCAATATTTTCATTTAAATATTTCATAACACTCCCAATTTATTAATTTATCATTGTTTTAAATGTAATTTCCAAAACTACTGCAAATATACCGAAATTGCCATAGTGTCTTCAGTTAAATACTTTGGTATCTGGTTTGGTGCTCGTTTAACCTGAAATGTACTTATTGTATAAGTAAAGCTTTCTCAGAGCACTCACATGATATGGACAACGAATAAGATTCGCGACAACCCCGGTGCACCGCAGTACTGTGACTGCATATCACCTTAAGGGATTGCCACAGAAACCACTATAAACTAAAAAGGCTCCTATCAATTTAGCTTGCCTTAACATTTGCCTTCCTACAGTGGGAGAAGACCTTATGTGAAGAGAGAAGCACTACTTGGGATTTAATAGTCTGCTTGAAGTAATAATCATTGAGGTGCAGTGAGAGTGGAATCTTTTAAAATTTTGAGTGGTGCCAAGGAATATGCCCAACACTCACTGAATTTAGACTAGAACGAGCCATAATACATAAATAAAAAGATCTTAGTCTTTTGAATTTTGAGCCAGAAAATAAAACGAAGTCCTAGCTTTTTGAGTCCTCCGCAGTAGAGGCTCCTAGGTACTTCCATCAGAAGCCACACCTCGAGGGACTCCAATCCTCTCGGCATGACCCCAACTTCGTCCTCTCCATCGAGCCGGGCACCACAGCCCGCTCGCCGTCTCGGCCTAACACCGTGCCGGGCCGCTTCGGGGACACCTGGCCAGTAAACCTGACAAACCCAGCCGGCGGCCCTCCCACAACCACGACAAAGCTTCAGCCTACCGGGGCTTGCAACACTGCAGCACCCGGACCCCACTTCGCAGAGGAACCCAAGTTCCTCCACTGCAAAGCCATAAGTCCAAATCTCATTCATGTGGGACTCTTAGTTTGGCTGTTCCATCGATAAGCCCGCTGGCCACAGGTGGCCAACAAGGGCCGCGAGCCTCCAACTTCGTCCTCTCCATTGTGAACGGGTCGAAACTCCCCAGTGAACATAGGTCCACCCCAATATCACACAGACCACCACTGAAGAGCCCCCCGACGAGTGTGCGATGAGGTGCACAGCTCAGCCGGGAACCCCCCAATGCATGTCCACAGCTAACAGGGTTCACCACGCCCTATTGTGGCTCTCATTCCGGCCCATCAATCGGGGCTGCAACCCCCAGCTTCTCAGCGGACAAGTCAATAAGCCGACAAGACTAGCCAGGAACCAGAAACTGTCTGCCAGCCCTCAACAAGCCCCTCCACCGGGGGCCACCAGACTTCCGAACCCCAGAGAGCCAGCGGCCCGAGCCCAACTTCTCAGAGGCACCGTAAGCCCCCCCCCCCTCGTCAAGGAGGTCCCACTCTGGGGGGACATGATATGGACAGAACATAATTTCATATCGTAGATCGAACAAGGGTTTTGATGTACCCGATGACTAGTACCCATAACAATCTCCATCTTAAGATAGGCCTTAAAAGTCAACAGTAACTAAGCAATAAAAGCCTACATCACCCAAGAATGGGTACCTAGAGGTCGAAATGAATCGATTTAGCAGCACACGAGAGTCAAACGAAAATCGATATTGAGAGAATGCTATCGTTTTAGGTCTCTTGTACTTGTTAGGATCTTCACGGTTGTAATTTAAAAGAAAAGATAAAATCTCATTTGGATTATTAGCCATGACTCAAAAAAACCTTTTGAGATACATTTAACGTCAGTGTATATATATATATACATGTTAGATATCCGAGCTTTGTGAATTTGACGGTTTCAGACAAACCAGGCGACATCGACTGCAAAACTAATGGTTTTGTTCTGTCAATTCTGAACTTTAAGGATATTTGTAGTTTACCCAAATGAGGGAGGCATATGTTATAATAGGACGAATGACTTTGTTTTATATATAAGCAGCTTATGACCACGGAGTGAGATTTTTCCTGTGAGTTGGCCAAGCTGATATCTGACTGTTCGCATTTGATATGACCGCATTAATGTGGGGGTCCCATTTTAGTTTTAATGAAGGGTAATACGAAACACTTTTCGGTTTTGCCTATTAATTTGTTTATCTAATAAGTTAAGATATTCTGAATTCTTTATAGATTTAATACTGAAAAGAATTGCAGAGCTCTTTTCAGTATTAATTTTTATTTTCCGTTTACCATACGAAATTTCCAATTCCTCCACGCTCCCTTGAAATCTGTATATCCCATTTAAGGGGCCTAGAGAAGATGAAAAGAGGGCGATATCATCAGCATATTGTGCTCTTATCACACGACTGATGGAGGGCATATTATAAAGATAGAGTGAGAAGAGTGTAGCACAAGGAGAGAGCCTTCTGGTATTATTGCTGCCATCTCCCTTTTGGAAGGAAAATTGGATTCAACTTGTACCTGGAATTTTCTTTCGGCTAAGTATGACTGAATGATATAGGTAAGACCCGTAGGTGCCCCATCTTAATGAGTTTCTAAAAACGCCATCCGATCAAATACGGTCAAAGGTCTTGGCGACAAATGACAGTGGCAACCGCCCTTTTTCTTATTAAGAGATTTTGCAATTTTTTCCACCACTATAAGAATTTGATGCTCAGTGGATCTATTTCTCATGAAATCCGACTGGGTTTCAAGCAGGATGTAGTGCAAAGAGAGAAAATTGCCCGATCTGGTCAGAATGGCTCTTTCAAACAGCTCGCCCAAGCAGGAGAGAAAGCTGATCGGACGATAGTTATGGGGGAATACCCCATGCATTCTCTGCATTCGATGCCTAGATTTCGTTGTCAATTGCAGCTACCTATACTAAATAGACCTATCACCCCTCCCTAAAGGTCACTGTCAGTACCACCTTTAGCAATGAAGTGGCCTAGAACAAAGGTATTATCTCCTTGACAGAATTCAAAATATCCTTGAGTTGTCTGTAAAAACTATCCTTTTCATCCTCATCGGCATCCTCAGTGGAGGCATAACAACAGATAACATTGAAATCTTTAATGCTTGTTTGAAATTTAGCTGTAAGATTTTCATCTGGTCTCTTGCAATCTTAGAATATCTACATAGGTTATAAAGGTGGAATTCTTGTGTGAGGAAATCAAGAGAATAATTCTCTGTGCAGAGTCCTCACGTTCCAGGAACCTGTGGAGAGAAAATGGTTAATGAGATATTTAAAGAAACTATTTTTATTGAGAGAGGAAGTGCCGACAATATCAAACAGCCCTCTAATCGAATGTATGGGGCAAAGACCTGTTTCCCTCACTACTAAACTTTTAACTAATCCAGTGTATGGAGCAAAGACCTGTTTCCCTGACTTTTACTTTGCTACTAGATCTAGCGACTTCTGAGCTCTCACGATGCACCCCTAAAGGGTACACTGCTAGAACTTCCTCCAATGTAGGTTTGACGATGCCCGTGGAAGCAAGGGTTCAGGTACCTGCGATATTCTCTGATCAGAATTATCCACCAGCTGATAGCCCCAATGACTCTATTCACTTGGGGCTATCAACCCACAAACGAACAGAAAAGAGTGGAAGATTTCCTT
This sequence comes from Ryuthela nishihirai, assembly GCA_038380435.1. Classification (NCBI taxonomy): domain Eukaryota; kingdom Metazoa; phylum Arthropoda; class Arachnida; order Araneae; family Heptathelidae; genus Ryuthela; species Ryuthela nishihirai. The sequence goes on from JAWZYU010000004.1 coordinate 115,238,500, forward strand.
CACGTTTTTCCTCGACAGCTCACCAGTGAAGCAATTCAGGATCCATAATCAGCTCAAAGTCATTATTCCTTTCAGGTTGGCATATATGGTCAATATCATGATCCTGTGTGGTTGACCACTCCGTAGAAGGGTCGATAAAAAGAAAAGTAATCATCGTCCAGATCAGTAGGCCAAATGATCTGGCAATCCTCTGTTTCCGTTCCCTTCCACAAGAGAGTATATAGCTTAACTAATTCTCCTAACCTGCTAGGGGTTATGTACTAGAGTAATTTTAAACAACCTTTAATACCCCAAAAATATCTCATTTGCTATTAACTAAAAGTTCAAGAATGCAGCCCTCGCTGTTCTTTTTCCAACAAACAAGAATTCTACTTTTGAGACATGATTGTTTCTTTGAAATTTCGAAACATACTTACTTCAGAAAAGAGCCCGCCAAAACTGCTGGAAATCAATATCAGTTAGATGAGATTAAAAAATAAATTACCAAATGTCTCAGTAACGCAAACAAATGCTTAGACATTATTGTCTTCTCCACTTATCTCTTCCCTTCCAGCAATCAGTAAAATGGATGATCTCGAAGAAACATCTCCATCTGAAATCTCTGTTTTGTTTCACACGTTTATTATACTCTTACGTCTACAGTTTAAAATTATTTGTTAAATTTTGAAATCTCACAAACGAAATTACACTTGTGAGACCCCAAAAAGTCAGTGCTATAAAATTAATAGGAAAAATATATCGCCTCTATCTAGGAAAACAACTTTACCTGCTGATAGACCACTGTATAGGATTGCACTTTTGAATAGAAAGTTCAGTTCACCGCAACCTTTGAAAGAATGGATATTGGTAGCTGACGTCAATGGGTGCTCAAGAACTGAAAGAGGAAATCGGATTTCAGGGTAACAAAGCTCGTCCAAAACCTTTACTGACCGATTTTAAACACAAGAGATGATTACAATGGACATGACCTGTGACCTGTTGTGGAATAGAAAAAAGTAATTTTTAGTGATGAAAGTCAGTTTTGCAGTTTTGGAACTCAGAACTCACAGTATGCAAACGTATGGAGACGGCCTCATGAAGAATTTAAATCTCAGGGTCGACATGCAGGGTGTTCGGGACAAAATCTACCAATAAAAAAGTAGAGCAGTTCACTGTTTAATGCATCAACAAACATTCAACTTGTCCTAAAAGATATAGAAACTCACCAAGTTTCGTTGAGAGAAGTGTGGGCAACACTGAATGCCGGCAGCATTTCAGTTGTTTTCCGAAATGGCGCATTCGCAATGCAGCAGAAAATCGAGTGTTGTTATTGGCTTGCTGAATTCAAGTGTCCAATGACAGTGCAGAGGAAATTCAAATAAAAATGCTTAAAAGAACCACCAGAGGGACACACAATAACAGCATGACACAAAAAGTCGCTTGAAGCAGCCTTATTTGTAAAGAGCGAAATCTCTAAGGAAGTGGCGGGATGGCATAGTGATCCAGCATATCCAGGTACACATCTCCATTTTTGTTTCGATGAAAACAAAAGTGGACCAGTCGCTTCATTCACATCTAGGACACGCCATATTTTGACATTTGGAATGTTACGTTCAATCCTCCTCACTTCATAAGGCTTTTGGGAACTCAATATCTGGTAATTGCGTTTGTTGACGCTTCCTAAATCATAAAATGTCGATTCGTGTGTGTATACCACATTCCCGAGGAATGCTCGCTTTTCTTTACGAGTGAGCTTATTTCAAGCAATGTTTTTGTGCATTCTGTTACTGTGCGTCTCTCTGGTGGTCTTTCTTGGCATCTCTGCTTGAATTTCCTCTACACTATCACTGGCTACATGAATTCGGCAAGCCAATAATAGCATTACACGTTCTGTTGCATTGCGAACGGCGCCATTTTTGAAAAACGACTGAAGCGTGCCCGAAGTGCAGGTCAGTGGTAACATACCTCTTCCAATAAAACTTCGTGAGTTTCAATGTATTTTAGCGCAAGCTGCATGTTCGTGGCGGCATTTAAACAGCGAATTTTGTTACTTTTTTCCTGCTAGTTTGTCCCAAATACCTCGTATATAACCTCGTCCCCTCACACCAACCCACCATGCTTTCACTTACACCTCCCGCTCTCTTCAAACCTATAGCATCGTTCGCTCCGCTGTAAACCTGTGTTCTCGTGATATTATTATATAGAGGGCGTTCAAAATGTTCTTGACATATGTCTCTTGATTTCCACTAGTTCCTCCGAATTTTACTCAATCAGAAATGTCCTCGAGTGGCGGGGGTGGCTCAGTTGGTAGCGTGCCAGGCTCGTGATCTGCAGTTTCCCTGTTCGAGTCCTAATTGGGCCAGAGTTCCGATTTATCTATTCAAAACTCCACGCTCTGCCCTCAGTCAATAGGAGATACCAATGTGCTTGGAAAGGCCGCGTCCAGCAGATGGGAGTTAGCCGTAGCTCCATGTGTGGAAAGTGATACCTTTTGCACTTTAAAAACCGCTCTGGATGGCCTTGATGGGAGGATACCATCTGTCTCCTAAAATCTGTCCAATGGGTCCCCTCCCCCAACCTTCTCTGAGCCCTCAGGGTCCTTGTAGACAGCTGTTGCATAATGGCCAATTAGCCCCTTGTGTCCAAAAAGTGCCGCTCAGTGGTAAAGCATCCCAACGAGAGAAATGTTTTCCAGGTCACTCCAAACGTTCCCAAGAGCGACTAGAACCCAGCAGCGACCAAATGCCCATTTACACGAATGTGAGCTACTGAATGTGAGCTATTGAATCTTTCTATATAATTTCCCAAGTTTCGTCACGCTTTGGGTGTAATCTTCCGCGCTTCTAAATTCAGCAAAAAATAATTTAAGCCAGTGGTTCTCAGCCTTTTATGCTTCACGTACCCCCTGGAAAGTCTATGTAACTGGCGTAGCCCTTATATAGATAGATAAAACTATAGTTATAGTATAATAATCCCAACTTAGCGATTTTGTCACTTGATCTAGCGACTTTTGAGCTCTCACGGCTTACCCCAAAAATTTTACCGCCTACCCCACGTTGAGAACCCTGGTTTAAGCGGTACAATAAAGTAAGAGGAGGCACAGAAAATTATTCAAATCGCCATGCTTTAAGCAAATTTTGCAAAATGCGGCTGAAAATAATTTATTCCCATAGACAAAATTAAGATATAATATTTTTAATATCAAATTTAACTAAAAGGACGCCTATCGCCTCTGGCGCATATGAGAATCTCGTTTTCAAAGAGATAGAAGTTTTTCCTTTACCTACTGTGTCATTCCTTAAAAGTTTTAATTTGAGCAAGCATGTGATGAGAAAAATGCAAATCGTATTTCATTAGTAATTATACAACATAAAAGTATTCGTCTTTTAATTCTTAAATCTAAAAAGTTGCACTTCCCACATCTGTCTCAGAAAAGGGGGTAGAGTATTGCTCTCTGTGGAACACCTCTTAAAATATACCACTTATTTTTCGAATTTCTTTTCTATACATATTATTTGTAAAACTCGATAACAGCTTTGCTGTTGCATCATTTCACTAATCTGCAATATATATATTAAAATTACTAAGTGTTTGACAAATACGAATTATAATATTTTATTAATACCAATCAATTTAAAAAAGAGTTTTCTAATTGTTATATTCATTGTTTCCAAAGGAAACTTCATGACGTTAACATTTCAGCACCAAAATTTCATATTCCTATCATTAATACATCTTTGCAAATATGCATTTGAAATTTTGGAATTTTCAATCTTTTTCAAGGTTACCGTTAGAGGGTTCAATTATAGTTTTCGGATGATTTAAAAAGTGAATCATAATATTTTATCAATTTCCTATCTAACCGAAAAAGAATTTTTAATTTATTTTTGAAAACAAATATTTTCGATGTGTACAGACAGACAGACAAACGACAAAGCGAAACTATTATCTTTTTTTTTTTGAAAAAGAGATAAAAATTAAACTTGGTAATCGTTTCTTATTAGTTTTGCCCCAGTTTTCCTCCACATTAGCTACTGGAATCAATTTTGACAGAAAAAACTTTCATATATCTAAATTAGTAATTATATATTTGTCTATCTGTTTCATCTTACAATCAATGTTTTCAACATTGATTGAAATATGATTAGCCAAAGTTATTTACATTATACTTCCCTTTATAGGTCTACTTTATATTGCTTTTCATGTATATTGATGTACATTTATCAGATAACTTCTGGGTACTTTATTAATTTAAAGTGCGCTTTTCTTTCCTATTAAATGTAGAGAATTTCGCGCCATTGATAATAACTAATAAAAACACAAATCTATTTTAATCGTATTACCTATTTCTAATATAACAATAGGAAACAGAATTTAAAATGTCGACAGATATTTAACAAATATAGGTCGTCATCAGAGCTACACTATCAATAAAGAGGGAAACCAAGAAGTTCAATTTCCACTTGGGAGATGGAATTCGACCTTCTTCATGCCTTACGCAATCAGATGAAGTTGCAATTAAGAAACCACTCCACCTCGCTAACAATGTGAATATCTCGAATTTAGCAAAATTCCTAACAAATATGAATGAAGAGAGGAGTAATCATTTATAAAATTTTAAGAGGTCCTGAAACATTATTAAAAAAAAACATTTTGACTGCTGCTTCTTATTTGAGTCGGTTTCATTATCACCTCTGCGTCAATCGAATCTTTTCCAAAGTGCCTGTTTGGAATTACACGAAATGACTTTGAAGTTCACTCTAGAATGGGAATCACGTGATGCCTAGTCTCCATCGCCATTCCCTTCAATCCAGATGCATCGCAGGCCGAAGCCACAAAGACCGAATTTGCCTCGCCTGACCCTCTGTAGACCACCGCCGCCAGCCTCGCGATAACGGAAGTCAGCTGCTCGGCAGACCACAGTTGCGTAATTAACTTTACGGCTTAATGTTACGCAATAAAGGTCGTTAACAAAGTCTGCTGCGGAATCCAATTATCAGACTCGTTCTGCTCAAAAGAGATCCCATCATGAACCAGAAAGGCTTTCCTGTTTTTCTTCACTTTGCGATTCCAATGCTATTTATAAACAATTCATGATCTGAGCCAGCAGTTGTTCTTTTTACTTCCCTCCACGCGCCATCTGCATACTTGCGGTTTTCTTATCGCCACATATCATCAGATGGTTTCTGATGTTGCATCCACGTCACAGAGATAAGACTGATCGACTGGTATTGCCTCGATTACAATAGATGATCTTAACCTCTCCCTCTTCGATTTCTGCAAATCAAGCTAGTCCTGCCATTGGCTGTCAGAAGACACGACGTTGCGTAGAAAGGTGTGAAGAATGATGTTCCAGGGATCAAGGAATGCAGCTCAGAATTTTAATGGCGCTTTGGAGGAAGTCGAGATAGCTACCCGGGGGCAGACAAGTCCACCTCATCCATTTCAATAATCGAGCATCCAACCACCAATTTTTATCGCCTTTTTCCCCCTCTTCGGCATTAATATAAGAAAGAAGAGATAAAATACAATAATAACGGTACATATAGGGGGACATTTGGTGTTAAAAAGAGTCCTTTAAAGCAGAAACGGAGAAACGGCAAAGTCTAAGAATATATACGATGTTCCTAAGAATGAGTGATAAACCGGAGCGGAAAGTGATGGAGAATGCAATAGTGGGGAGAGCATGCAGTTTACCCGAGACATTCTTCGTTTTCTTTCACTGACCGTCACTTCTTTTTTCAGTTCAGGAGGATCACCAAACTATAAACCACATTCCGATCACGCGCCTGATACTACAAAGAAAAATTGTAACTAGAGAGAGGATGTCTGAAACAGCATCGTTCATCCCTGACGCCACTTCCTATATCTAGTCTGTTCCCTCTTTCTTTGGGGAACATATACGCACACCAAAGTCCACTGGCTGACTGAATCATTCAACACGTAGTTGCTGGCTCAGTGGGACGTGAGAGCCGTGGTGGGAAATCTAAGTTTCTATTGTCAGGGCATCAAGACGTCTTGGCTCCGAATGCACTGAGACAGAAAATTATCGGATTGAAGCTCTGTAGAAATGCAGAAAAGGAAAAACCAGCGATGCGAAGGATTTTCGGATGACAGAAGAAATCCTTCGGTTCGAGAAATGTCTGGGAATTTAGATACTTCGAAGAAATGTTGCAAAAAAGAAATAAATGCTTAAATTATTCAGTAACTTGTCAAAGAAATTTTCGAAAACGGTTAAAGGAAATGTCTATAGACGAAACTGACAAGGTTATGGACTTGATGAGCGGAATTTGAAGACAGAGAGGAAAAATCGAGACGGATGCAAAATTATTGAAATTCACAGGGGCAAAAGTCACTTGAAACATGAAGAAAGAATTCTGAAAGTTGTCAGCTGGATATGGAATAAGGAGTAAGAAAGCAAGGAAATATTTGGGAAAGGAAATTGCCCTCATCAAACACTTCAGATGAAAATAGGATGAAAGGTGTTCATGAAAATTTGTAATACAGAAGAGCTTTAAAGTAGGAGGGACTTTGTAAAAAGAAATCCAAACAAATTTCAGTCAAAATCCGAATTCAGGTCAATTGACTCTCAGAGACAAATTTAGCAACCACTCAGCCACCAAAAAGACGACGTTAAGAAGCTCTGATAGAATTTATGTGAAACCAAACAGATTGATTGAGCGATATTACTTTTAAAAGGCGCATTTTGATCATCCTGTGCAGCTCACCAGAACCCAGAACAGGGTGGAAAGAAATGGCACAAGGTAGACCCTTGTAAAACGCAAGGCAACAATCTCCTAAAAAGGGTCGTTCTGCTTCGCGCACGTTGAACCAAGCTTGCGCTCTCACGCGATGAATGGCACACTTTGCAAACAGAGTGTGATATTTCTGAAGAGAAAAACGTCAGAAAATGGGATGTAATAATTGGGCACTTACGTATCTGTTGATGGCAAAGGCTACATTGCCATCAACTTTTGTAGAATGATTGTAATCCGATAATATTAACTAATACACTGCCCTGCAATGGAATCTATTGAAATCTCGATTTCAGCAATATTCGTTTAGAATTTAAAGAGCTATGATAGCTGAAATATTTAAAAATAAATTATCTTGTTTTATAAAAAAGGATCACATTTATAATTGTCTAATATTGAAATAATCGTTATGGAAACTTCCAAAATGTATATTTAGTTTGTTAAATGGTTTCAAACAATACTTATTATTTAAGTTATAATTAACATTTGAGGTAAATGCTCATAATACCTTACTATTGTGAAATATTGTAGTTTCCATAATTGTTTAAACACTGAACTAGTATTAGTGAAACTAGGGCTTTAAAAAGATTAAAAAATAATGATCTTTACTTTATCGCCAGTCACATTTTTCCAATAAAGCCATATTATAGAAGTTATAAAGCTTCGAAGTTAGATTCCAATTGACACAACAGGGAATGCATCTAATAGTTTCGTGAAGCAGTGAATTTGTTTCGTGGTTATAGTGGAATGGTTAAAGCAGAGCAGTCTTCAATCTGTCTTGATCATTACTGAGCTTTAAACTTAATTTCTGAATTAAAAAATTTCGATATAAATACTACTAATTGACTATTTATTAATAAAAGAACTAAGCAAAGCTTATATATAGAGAGAGTTCTTTTTTTCTCTACCTTTTTTTGGTTTGTTTGTTTGCTTGCTTGTCTCGCTACTTATGCACAAAATATACCTTAAAGAGGTAGAGGCACTAACTTTGCATGAACCCAGGGAAAGAGTATGGGCTATATGACAACCAAAACTGATATGGTCCGCGTTGAATTCCTCTAGCTTCCCATAGATTCCCATTAGTTTGAAATTCCCGTTAGCGGTGTGGACCAGACTGAAATTCGCTGCTCGTAAACTGTAAGAACTGGGACCCTAAAGTTGGTCTACAGCTCTATGGTCGTAACTTAGAGCAACGTAAACGCTTCGAACAGAAATGCTTATTTCTCACTCTCCCCACCAAACAAATGGGGTAATAACTGCTCCTAAAGAATAAGAGCTACGATTACCAAATTCGGTAAAGAGTTCCTTTTACCTTAGTTTATAGAATCGTATGTATTTGGACCCTAATACCCCCACCATTTGGGAAATACGTAAACGGTTACCTAGACTACCGACTTATATCTCAAACGAAAGCTACTGATGTACGGAGTATCATGGAATACTTCAAAATATATCCCATTCTGTCTCTCTCTCTGTCCTCCCTCTTTTAGAGAAAATCACGTGAGAATTGATCGTAAATGAGTTTAATGTCAAATGCAGTTTTGCAAAGTGGGGTGTGTCATCTACTCTATATTTCAAAGCGTTTATAACCTGAGCAACGCCGAATAATTATGCTAGTGTGAAATAATAATTGGATCGTAATGGATTCAAAATGAGTTCAGGGTTTCAACGAAAAGTCTTATCCACGTCCCCTAATCCTCGTATTGAAAACTTATCAGTTCTTTTCCTTCCGATGGAATATGTTTCCATACTAGCAGAAACACCGGCTCTTCACTCGGGCTAACATCACTCGTCCTGCCTCCCTGTTCAGTTGATTATTTTCGATATCGTTTCTCGTTCTCATCTATTTCCTAAATGCACATGGATTCTGAACTTATGTAGCTCGCTTAAAGCTATTTCTAGAGTGGGGACGTGTAGCTCGCTTAAAACTATTTCTAGAGTGGGGACGTGGGCGTCGACAGAAATATTTGCATGGAGGGTGGGGAAACAAATCAGTGTTTCAGGATAGAAATATTTCGTTAGACGCGTTCATTAATATGTGAAGTTGCACATACAGCAAACGTACCATAATGCAACTAAGGATACTCGAAAACAAAGAGAAAACTGAAAAAACTCATATCGCCTCTGGCGAATATGGGAATCTCGTTTTCAGAAAGAAAGAAGTTTTTCTTTTACCCAATTTTGCAATCTTTAAACGTTTTATTTCGAACTAGCGGATGATTGCAAAATGAAAATATTATTTTATTAATACTTAAACAACATCGTCGTGTTTATTAGTACTTAAAAATTCATCTTTTGTACTATTCATTCAAAAAGTTTCAAATTTTCAACTTTTTCAACCATTAGAGGGTCAATTATATATTTTTTTAAGATTAAAAAGTTGCTTTTTTCACACTCTTCTGAGAAAATGGGGTTGATGATTGCTGGAAGTGGAACATCTCTTGGCACTCCACCACCGAGATTTCAAATTTATACCATAAACAGATCACTTGCAACATTCGTTCAAAATTTTGCCGTTTCTATATTTAGTGACCTATAACGATATCAATTAAAACAAAAATAATAATATTTTGATAAAATAAATTTAAATTAAAATTCTTTAGGACAAATTAAAAATGAATATTTAGAACGTATCTATAATAATAATATAAAATAACGTAAAAAATTGAAAATACAAATTGTAATATTTCGTTAGTACCAATAAAACTAAAAAAGAGTTTTTCCAATTATCTCTTAAAACAAAAGAGTTGCGTTTCCCACCCACCCTGGGTGATTTCTGGGTGATTTTCTGCCAATGGAAACATCATGACCTTCACAGTCCACCACCAATATTACAAATTTTAAAGCATAAACGCATCGTTTTCAATATTTGTTAAACATTTCAGAGTTTTCGAATTTTCCACCGTTTGAGCACACAATTATAGCTTTAGGAGATAAGGGAAGTGGGAATCATAATATTTCATCAATACCTATCTAACCGAAAAATAATTTTTTATTTATCTTTGGAAACAAACAATTATGTCTTAAAACATAAACGTTGCGCTTTCCCATTTCCCCTGGGGTCAACTGATTGTTGCCAATACAATCCTCATGACCTTCACATTCGACCTCCAAACTTTCAAATTTCTAGCATAAATACATCGCTTGTAATAACCATTTAAAAAATTTGGAATTTTCAATTTTTTCCACCATTAGAGGGTGCAATTATAGATATGAAGATTCCGGAAGTGTGAATCGTAATTATTTCATCAGTACCAATCCAACCCACAAAGAAATTTTAATTTATCTCTAAAAACAAAAATAATTCGGTGTCTACAGATGGACAGATGACAAAGTGAAAACTGATTAGTTTTTCTGTTCGAAAAAGAGGCTAAAACCAATGATTGCTTTGTGCGCATATGGATTATAGGTTCCCCTGAAATAACTCCCAGAGATCCACAGTTCACAGATTCGGAACCATAAGCATTAGCCTATTTTGTGCCAATATTTCCGAGTCTCGAACTTTGATTTGCAGCCAAATGCACTAATCACTAGGCCACCATAATTGTCCTTTAAAATGTTCTTTCACTTTTCTGCTGGTAAAGAGACACTTCATGCGGAATAACTGTTCGTTAGGCTTCACTGTATTATGAGTGAGCCTCCTCAGAAGTGAAGCAACCTTACTAAAGTGGACTGACTACCCTCTCTCATTCTTCCAACGACAAAAAGGTCTTAAATGCCAGTTTCGAAGGGGCGAACTGGCCCCTTCGAAACGGTAGCGCGCCAAGCTCGTAATCTTGTAGTTCCCAGGTTCGAGTCCCAGCTGGGTCAGCGTTGAGATTTATCTCCGCAAAATTCCCCGCCCTGCCCACGGTCAGTAGGGGACACCGATGGGATTGGCTAAAGGCCGCCGTCCGTCGGATGGGACGTTAAGCCGTGGCCCCGTGTGCGAGAAAGCCATACCCTGTGCACGTTAAAGAACACGCTGGATGGTCTTGAATGGAGGCTACCATCTGTCTCCCAACCGCTGTTTCAGTGGGTCCCCTCCCCCAACCTTCTCTGAGCCTTCGGGGTCCATGTGACCTGGCCATTTAGTCCATGGTGTGCAAAAAAGTGCCGCTCAGAGGTAAAACAACCCAACCCAGTTTCGAAACACTCCTTGCCTTATTAATATATTACGGTCAAATTTTAATTTCTCAGTAAAACTGTAAAACAATTAAACGATTTCCTAACTTTTTCACTGCACTAAACAATTTGTTGTTACATACATTTAATACTATTGTGAAAATTGGCACAAACCCAACAGAAATATTTAATGCTCAAAGTCGACTGGTTCGAAAACGCACAATCAATTTGACACAAGGGAACATTTTGATGATATTTGGCATAAAATCAGCGAATCTCAAAAAAAACAAAATTAATCGAAACTTTAGCCTAAAGTAACTTAATGAACAAAACTACAAAGAAACGTATACATACTGAAAACTTAATGTAACATCACCCACCCACGGTAACGTATGAAAGGCACAAATTCTAATCTAAGTGGACAAACACTGCCATCTGGTGGCAAGTTTACTGCTCAACCGATTAATTCAAGCACTTGATATAATATGAATATATATAATGAATGTATTAAAAGAATTTTACTGTTTGTATTCTTATAGAAGTCTTTGCAATACTCTTATTTACCTTTTGGCTAAATATTAACTTTCTCTAAGAGAAAAAATCAGCATTTGCAGGGAAAATGTTCTATAAGCCTCTACTTTGATTGATAGCGATTTTCTTGCGTCAGATCAGAAATGAAAGCTTTGCATCAATATCAAACCTAATGGCAAAAGTTAGCTGTCATGAAGAAATAGGTCAGTGAATTTTGATTTGAAAATACGATCAATATTACTATAACACTTAAAACCGGAAAAGAAGTGTGACAGAAATTTAGGCAGTTTTATAACTCAAAAAGGGGTCAGAAAGCAATCAAAATTAATACTTAACTGGTTTGGAATCCGTATTGATGATTTATTTTGATTTTTGAATTCAATTTGAATTTACTTTGAGGTCTTCTTAATAAATGAGGAATGTATTACTAGAGTCATAGTTTCACCAAGAGGAAGTAGATACACTTTCCAACATAGACACTCATAATGCAGTGAAGCCTAACCAACAGTTACCCCACATGAATTGACTCTTTACAAGCAGAAAAGGGAAAGCACAATTTAAGGAACAATTTATGGTGGCCGAGTGATTAGTGCACTTCAAAGGAAATCAAAGGAAATTAATAGTTGCAAATCAAAGGGAATCAAAGTTCGGGCCCCGAAAAAGATCACAGATCTTCTCCATGGTGTATTAGACTGACAGTTCCTGTCAAACCTCTTTGACAAGCAGCTGTTGGAGGGATAATTTTTTTTTTAAAGGATGACGATTTTTTTAAAAATGACGGAGATAATCTTTTTTTAGAGATAACTTTCCTTTTATATTTAATTATAAATAATTATTACAAATTGGATAATAGGTTGGGTTGGGTTGTTTTGCCTCTCAGCGGCACTTTTTGGCACACCATGGGCTAAATGGCCATTCACAATGACCCCGAAGTCTCAGAAAGGTTAGGGGGAGGGAACCCACTGTAAAAGCTGTTGGGAGACAAATGGTAGCCTCCCGTTAAAGCCATCCATTGTGTTCTTTAACGTTATCAGGTCAAATTTCCCTCACACGGAGCCACGGCGTAACGTCTCATCCGACGAACGGCTGCCTTTCCAAGCCCATCGGTGTCCCCTGCTGACCGTCTGCAGGGCGGGGAGTTTCACAGAAATATTGAATAATTGGGTTCTAGCTATCAGTAGCGTTAAATACACGGAAACTGAAGTATCTATTGTAGGTTTCATGTAGCATTCCTCTCAGCTAATGCAGATTATTCGTTTGTGAGATTCAAAAGCAAACAGATGCAGAGATTTACACTTTGAGCAACATCCAAACTTTTCAAACCGATGTTTATACACTAAAACTATTCACAAACAATCATATATTAGTTAATTTCTGTTCGAGTCCCAGCTGGGTCAGCGTTGAGATTTATCTCCGCAAAATTCCCCGCCCTGCCCACGTTCAGTAGGGGAAACCGATAGGCTTGGAAAGGCCGCCGTCCGTCGGATGGGACGTTAAGCCGTGGCCCCGTGTGTGGGAGAGCCATACCCTGTGCACGTTAAAGAACACGCTGGATGGCCTTGACGGGAGGCTACTATCTGTCTCCCAACAGCTGTTCCAGTGGGTCCCCTCCCCCAACCTTCTCTGAGCTTCGGGGCCCATGTGACCTGGCCATTTAGCCCATGATGTGCAAAAAAGTGCCGCTCAGAGGTAAAACAACCCAACCCAAAAGTTAATTTCTACCATGGAGTTGTTATCAGTTCTGAAGCATACCTCTCAATAGATGGGGTGACCAAGATCAAGCTCAAACACCATCACCACCTCCGCACTGAGTCAAATGCCAAGAGACCGATACAAGTGTTGTCATCTAATAATATTTCATGCTTGTGAGGATGGAATTTGAACATTTTTTCAAAGTCATGGCCTAATTAGAAAACAGCGGATCTTTCCGTTTCATCGTAACTCTGTTTTTCATCTTCTGTTGGCCCACTTCATAAAAGGACTCATTCAATTGAAACTTTGCCTATTATCCGATATCGCAAAAGGTTGCCACTCAACATCTCTTGTCTGCAGTGGTGTTTAATATTTTTTCTCTATATTTAAGGGGACTGCTACCTGTTTGCCACTGCCGCTTCGTGCAAATCCTTTTAAATGGTCATCTCCTCCGAATTTGACTGCTAGTGAAAACTCATTAAGTATCATTTTTAACGACCTTCTCCCTTCTCCCATCGAAGCGTCGGTGTGATCTCATGTTTCAAATCATTCTAATTAAATATTCTTACCCAACCGGAACATGCGTCACAGCTCTAGCGGCTAATGAGTTCCCGTCGTGCATCTTCCGTTCGTCTCCTGCACGCAGAAGCCAGCGCCGCCAAGCGGAAAGAGGGCGAAGAGGAAATAAGCCGTGTCTGACGACCCAAAAGGTCCCGTCATTTTTCAGCCAATGCTCTGCAACGTTTCATTAACGAGACGAATCGCCCGGGTTGCCGTCATTATCTGAGCACGAGGCTTGCACAGGAGAACCGGGAGATTCCATTAATCTGTATTATCCTAGACGGTGGCAATTAACAGGACTCTGTTCATAAGACACGGGTTCGGGAAAGAAGGACAACGGAAAGGGAAAGGGTTTACTGAAGAACTCCCGTCTCATCTCCCTGCCCTACATCACTTAGGGACCTCGACTAGGAGAGCGTCGGTGGCAACGCGATGCTGACTGCGACGTCTGCTCCGAAGAGGTCAATGCGAAAGAGTCTTTCGTCTGCCAGTCACTTACGCCTCCTAATGCTTCAATCATCGAAGTCAAATTCACTCACTAATCTTTTGACTCTTATAAGATACTGAACCGGAATAAATGCAGCACCATTTCTTAACGGTTAGTGACATTTTTAATACGTAACACTGAATGGTAGTTTTGAGGGTTTTACATCTCGACACTCAATGCAAAGGTTACGGCTAACCATCCTGAATACTTACCATTAAAAGTCTTCGACAAGGAGATCAGTGATTTAGGTCTCAGCAGAAAGAGATAAAAGAGGAAGAAAAATATTGCTCTTTCAGCAAGGTATGTAAGAATGTAAGTTGTAATTGTGAAGTGAGAATGGAATAATATTTTCCCGTCTCGTATTCTAAAAGGCATTATTATAAAGATGCGTTCACTCGAACATGAATGCGGCTAAATTCGGATCAAAAGGTACAGCAAATGTAAAAGAATCAACGTTAAAATAATTAAATAAATCTTAATTCGAAAGAGTGTTTAAACATTTATCCAAATCTAACATTACTTAGTGAATGACAGGCGGAATTAATTTGTTTGATAAAAAAACAATGTTCTAATCGCCCTGCTTCCGATATATGAACAATTATTTGCGGATGATTTTGTTTTCGCAGATTTACTCTCTTCAATTTAAACAAAATAAAATAATGACTCTCCAAATCTAAATTAGAAAATATCATTGCCAAACCAAGTTGTCTTAGGTTGTCCAAGTCTTAGGTTAGCATGTGAACACATTTTTTTTAATCATCAAAATGTAACCTTTGATATAAATATATTCTTAGTTTTTGTAAATAAATAAATACCTCCTCAAGCAGCTGCTTGGAACAGAGGTCTGACAGGAGTCTGTCAGTTTATACGCCACAATAGAGGATCTGAGAGGATGGCGGAACCCCAGCAGGAAAAAAAATCACAAACCTCCATGCCTTACCCAGGACTCGTAACCAGGTCCCATAGATCAGTAATCAAGCGCGCTAACCACTCGGCCACGGGACGGTTTAGCTTTTGCAGTAATTATCATTCTAATTTCTAACAACGCTTTATATATAAGTGTAAATTTTGATAGGCCTTGGACTAGTGTCACACAATATAGGTCAAAACCTGACATTTTTTTTAATATTTTTCCGTAATGTAATAATTTTAATCGACTAATATACTTTTAATTTTTTTATATTTAATACAATTTTAGAAGATCATACTTGCACCTACATTTTAAAATGATCACCATGTCATGTGATGAAGTTGAATTATGCAACTTCATTATGAAATCCTCGAGTATGTTAAACCAGTGATTGCGGATGGCCAGAAAATGTGACCTTCAATTCAATCAAAGCTTGAGGAAAGCTTTCCGTTATGAAGAGATTCCCCATCCTGTTAAATACGATTGTTCTGGTGAGGGAGGTGCAGATTCTAATATCGTCACGTGTAATTACGTATGCTGCGGACTGAACTGCGCCGAATGTCGTGTTGGTCTAGATGACATAAATTTCGCTCTTTAGCAGAGGAGATCAACTAGTCCCTTAATTACCTTCACCTTTACTTAGGTGAAATCACAAGTTCGCGGTTGTTACACCCGTATCGTCATATGCCTCAGACTTGCTGCGCCAAGTGATGTACAGAAAGGTGTCCAGAGTAGTATATGGACGACGCAGTTTATTTACCTTTATATATAATTACGTGCTGGGGATGCTCTCGATTCCGTGGGTCTTTGCTGCTTTGCTAATGCAAACCTTCATACAATGAGGTGGCAGATTCTCATTACAGACCTCAAACTAGGCGAAAGGATATTCAGTGCTTGCCTACAACCTGGTTCACACAGAACCGTACCTCAGTTTATACAGAACTGAACCTTGGTTCACACAGAACCGTACCTCAGTTTATACAGAACTGAACCTTGGTTCACACAGAACCGTACCTCAGTTTATACAGAACTGAACCCTGGTTCACACAGAACCGTACCTCAGTTTATACAGAACTGAACCCTGGTTCACACAGAACCGTACCTCAGTTTATGCAGAATTGAACCTTGGTTCACACAGAACCGTACCTCAGTTTATACAGAACTGAACCTTGGTTCACACAGAACCGTACCTCAGTTTATACAGAACTGAACCCTGGTTCACACAGAACCGTACCTCAGTTTATACAGAACTGAACCCTGGTTCACACAGAACCGTACCTCAGTTTATACAGAACTGAACCCTGGTTCACACAGAACCGTACCTCAGTTTATACAGAACTGAACCCTGGTTCACACACAACCGTACCTCAGTTTATACAGAACTGAATCCTGGTTCACACAGAACCGTATCTCAGTTTATACAGAACTGAACCCTGGTTCACACAGAACCGTACCTCAGTTTATACAGAACTGAACCCTGGTTCACACAGAACCGTACCTCAGTTTATACAGAACTGAACCCTGGTTCACACAGAACCGTACCTCAGTTTATACAGAACTGAACCCTGGTTCACACAGAACCGTACCTCAGTTTATACAGAACTGAACCCTGGTTCACACAGAACCGTATCTTGGGTCACACAGAACCGAACTCTCTTCTTAAGGGTTTTGTATTTGAGCAAAAGCGGCATCTCTCGATGCGTGTTCAAACGTCCTTCCAGTTTGACAGCGACGCCCACACTGTTGTTCATTATTGCCACCGTTGTCTCCAGCGCTAGCACTCGCGCCAGAGGCTAGTCCTAAAAGTGAGCTTGTGTAGCATGTGCAGTCAACCAGCTCAGACCCGAACAACAGCTCATGAGTCACATCCTCACATCAGCACTTCAAAAAATACGCTTATCAAAAAGTATATGTTTACAACAATAAAAATACAATAATACCTAAAAATTAATAATTTAGAGGGACATAACAATGATACAGCCGTCCCGTGGCCGAGTGGCTACTGATCTAAGGGACCTGGGTTCGAGCCCCGGAATTTAGGCATGGATGTGTGTGTCGTTTTTCTGCTAAGGTCCTGCCATCCTCTCAGATCTCCTACTGTGGCATATAAATGACAGGCTCCTGTCAGACCTCTGTGGCAAGCAGCTGCTTGAGGGGGTATTTTTTTTATTTTTTTTAACAATGATCCTTTCATCTTTAGTCACTTATGAAAACACATACATTTATCTTTATTAATACCGATCAAAGCTCGATGTTATCTCTGAGTTAGTTGACAATCGCATATTTCAATATTCAGGCCAGGTCTATAAAACAATCAGGAGTGGAAGAAACACAGTCGGGCAGGAAATGTGTAAAGGGGGGCAAAAGACTGATTTCCAATGAATTATAACATTTCCCCCCCTCCGTTTTAAAGATTTAAAAAAAAATCTTCAAAAATGCATGAAATGTAAATAAATAATTTTTTCCCTCTATTACCATTATTAACATTCTGAGAGGATGGTAACTCACTCTTGCACATTATTTTATACTGATTGATTTGCACGTGTTGCAAATTTAAATTAAATGGTAAAGAAACTTCAGAACTTTCGGCTTATCACGATGTAAAAATAAAAAGTGCGTTCGATGCTGAAGTTATGAAATGTACACAAAACAATTTTTTATTCGTATTATTATTATCATTATCAGAATTTTGATGAAACTAGCAGATCTCCATCTTTAGTTTTGACTGGAAAATAAAACATTTCTGACATAGAAGAACGCAGAAATTTAGTGCAAAACAGATAAATCCTGAGCCTGAAACAAAATCATCTCGCTACGTGTTGTAAGAATGCTATCAAAAGGACTCATTGCGGTCGCCTAACATACTCGAAGGGAAAGATGGAGGGAGGGGGGAGTTTAAGCCTTCGCGTGCATTTTATTCAGAATGAACCTGTTTTTATTGCCTATCATCTTAATTCTTTTCCCTTTTCTTTTGTTCCTCCGTCTCGTTTTTCGAATAAGCCAAACCAGTTGTTCACCATCTTTCCAACAAGGTGGTCGATTGTAACGAGTTATTTGAAAAACGCTCTTAACACACGTAGAACTGGGATTTTGTTTCACTTTATTCATTTGTTCGTTTTTTATTTAATTTCTTCTTTATTGTTGCGTATCTGAAATGTTTTATTCCTCAGTCAAACCAATCATCTTGCTCAGTGATCTTTAAGAAAGGAATGTTTGAAATGTAATGAAAAAAAATATAAAATCTTCATTAGGGAATAAATCTGTCACGCAGACTGATCAAGACTCAAACCTTAACGTCTGTCATTATTTTGAAGGACAATGAAGGAGAGAAATGTTGTGTCTCGTTTTCCTTCAAAACAGAGAAGCGACGTTTCATTAAAATCGCAATTTATGCGACGGTAAAGAGAATATTAAAGTTAGTAAAGACGTGATATCGGGAAAATGACATTTCTTTTTCTCGTGATTGATATGGCATTTCATTAAAACAATTTAATTATTTACACGCAGCAAAATTTGGATTCCATAGTACTACAATATGCGGTTTGGATTTTTTCCATCGAAAGAATATCTCTCTCTAACGTTATGCAGTGGAAGGCATTTTATATAAAATTATCGGATATGTATTTTAATAACAACAACAAAAACAATAATAATCTTTACTAACCTTAAACCATTTCTGGAAATTGCTATATTTGAAGGACCATGTCATTTTACCACAACAACATTTTATTAGATACACAAAGTGAATTGTTAATGGCAATAGACAAGAACTAGAAATCAAACGGTGACCTCAGCACCTCCCCACTTTGACCCCTAACGTGACAGCGGATCTGAACTTCCTCTTATTTCTGAGCTCTCTTGCCTTGGAAGAGCTCTATTCATCAATTCTTAGCTCTCAGCACCGGTATAATGGGATTTGACTTTTGACATCGAAGGACCCATCGCATCCAAAATTTGGCATAATTTCTGTGATCTACGATTAAAAATACCTCCGGGCAAAAATTGTCAGCCCTTTAGCTCCAGTAGATTTGGGTTTCATATTTTACCTGATAGACCCTTAGCATTCAAACTCTGACAAAATTACTGAGATCTGCAACTTAAATACCCCCAGGCACCAATGTTTAGCTCTTTACCAGTGATAGATCTAAATTTGACCTTTGACCTCGAAGGAACTCCCGGATACCACATTTAATAATATTTCCGACATCTGCACCCCGAAACATCCCCAGACACCAATTTTCACGTTTCTAGCACTCGTAGATCAAGGTTTGAACTCTATGTATCTAAGGTTTGAACTACTCCGTTTGGCCTTGATGGACATGTCGGATGTAAATTTGGATATTTGCCGAGATCTACGACTCGGATAACCCTCAAGTGCAACTTTTTGCAGCGCTAGCGTTTCTGCATCAAAGCTAGAATTATCGTGATCTCATGTCAGTCAGTCGACCTTCAATCACTCACATCGTCTCGATATATACAGGGTGTCTCAAAAATATAATTACAAACTTTTAGGGGAGGTAGATTTTTAGACCGGAAACGTCATGGGAAAGTGGTAGCAGAGGTACAAGATCTGAAAGGACACAAGACAGTGATTAATGGGAAAATATTTATTGGACATAATTGTTACAAATGGCGTACTAGATGATACATTTCATAATGTTACAGCTCTTAATGACCTATAATCGCACAAATTTTGATGTGCACGCGCAAACGGTGGTCCGGTACATGTCTGTGTGGGAAGCGTTCTTGATACATTCGTCCGTTGCCCTCAGCTATTCCATACGCTAAGTGCGTGCCTGCCAGCTCCCTGTTCGAATATCTTTGCATGCTCTTCGTCAGACGACTACCGCTCGAATGAGGAAATCCGAAATTTCCCCTCTAGCGCACTGATGAACAGCGCCGCCTATTGACTTACGGGGACGTTTCCGGTTATGGGTTCCTATGCAATTCTCATTCCTTTAGATGTTATCTACCACCCCTAAAAGTTTGTACCTATATTTTTGAGAAACCCTGTATATGATGAATAGTTTATGGAAATAAAGGAAAGGAAACAAAAAAAATGAAGAAGGAATAAAAAAGAAAATATTTCTGTATAGTCAAGGGATGAAAACAATACTGGCTACTATATAAGAGTGGGAAATTTATTCAGAAAACTTTGCGTAGCAAATCTGCTTAGCAATATTTTTTGTGTAGCGATTTCTTACATTTGCGTGGCATTTTTTCACTGTTCGTGTATTTTTTATTTTTTTTTTTATTTTACTTAACATTATTTCTGGCCAAAGAAAATTTTATTTAGAAAATATACCACTAAGATATCGTTATCGTAAGCCCCTTGGCGATAAAAAGATATTAGAAGCAATACCAACAGATATTAGTCTTTACTTATATTTTCTGCCCTCATACCCAAAATCCATATTAATGTTCTTCGATGCACATTGCCTTTCATACCTATCTCTTGAAAACAATAAAAAATGCAAACATTTAGGAAAAGCGGAATTTGCATATTTTTATTGAATAAATTCTGTTACTAACTAAAAAATGATAGCCTTCCATTCAAGTTAATATGAATATACATATCTAAGTATTTTATTGAATAAATTTTGTTTATTGAATAAAATTGCAATTGACTTCAGAATCGCAATTTAATTCATGCCATTTTCAGTAAAGATTATAATTTAACTAAAACACCACTTATTTTGTTATTTCTGCATTTATATTATTATAAATTTAATGGATGAAAACTGAGCGTTAATTAAAAGTATGCTTACCAAACATAAATGTGAATGAAGTAATTTATTACAAAGATATAAAACCAAATAAATAAAAACAATCTTATCTAAACACAAGTTTTTGTTTTCACCTGTATAAAGTTAAACCACAAAAAGAATGATCTATTATGCTTAACTAATTTTCTAAATGTTTACACCACAGTGTTTTCAATATCTACTCCTAGTACAAAATAGAACCTATTACTTCATTACATTTAACAAACAACGCAAATTTCTGTCGAAATTCATTTGTGACACATGCTTATCTTAATAATTCTTTACACTTTATTAATGTCAGTCAACTGACGATGATCTCTCCTAAAAGAGGACTAAAAACAAACTTTTCCTGTTTACTTCTTTTCACCAATGGAACTAGGCTTCATATTGAACCAGATATAAACAACCATTTTACACTGAATCACATAACATCAACACTATACGTTCTTCTTTTTATTACTGAACTAGAGTTTCCGTTCTCCTCCTCAATGCTTATTATGCAAAGTAATCTCTCCGTTCCAATCATTTGATGACGTAATTGTCCCGCTGAAGCATACCCGAGAGTTAATGACACATCTATCATGGGTTCATTGTAGCGCGTTCATCTGTCGTAATACTGCGCCATCCTTAGGTCTTGTTCGTCCCGAACAGTTCTGAATTCCGAAGCTTCTGCAATTCTTCGATGAAACGGGGCAAAACGATCACGTGAACCACTTTGCACTTTATAGTCGGACGTTGACGCATTCGGTACACCATGTCGTTAATCCTGTTAACTACGGTATACGGACCATCCCAAGGTTTCTGAAGTTTTGAAAAAAGTCTCTTCTTTCTATGTGGATTGTACAGCCAAAAAGATCTCCTTGATTGAAAAGAGTTCCATTTGTTTTACTGTCGTATCTCGTTTTGATTCTCTCCCTTGCTAAGTTGATGTTTGAAATTTATCACGGAGTGATACTGCGTCACTCCGTGATAAATTTCATCAACTGATTGGAAACATATACTGATTGGAAATATATGAATTTCATCAACTGATTGGAACATCAACTGATTGGAAATATATACATATGCTTTCGCTTACCAAAGAGGGCGGGGGTGGCTCAGTCGGTAGCACGCCAGGCTCGTAATCTGTAGTTCCCAGGTTCGTAGTTCCAGCTACGTCAGTGTTGAGATTTATCTCCGCAAATTTCCTCGCCCTGCCCACGGTCACTAGGGGACACCGATGGGCTTCGAAAGGCCGCCATCCGTCGGATGAGACGTTAAGCCGTGACCCTGTGTGCGGGAGAGCCATACTCTGTTCACGTTAAAGAACACGCTGGATGGCCTTGAAGGGAGGCTACCATCTGTCTCCCAACAGTTGTTCTAGTGGGTTCCCTCCCCCAAACTTCTCTGAGCCTTCGGGGTCCATGTGACCTGGCCATTTAGTCCATGGTGTGCAAAAAAGTGCCGCTCAGAGGTAAAACAACCCAACCCAATTCGCTTACCCAGGATTGATGATACACTTGACACTATCTGAGTCAGAGTGGTTCTCGACTTTCGAGAGGCTATTGGCAAGTTGGTATACACCCTAAAGATCGTGAGAAAATAGCTTTCACTACAAGAAATGGACTTTGGCAGTTTAAAGTGATGCCATTTGGACTTTGCAACGCACTGCGACGTGTGTAAGTCGCAAACTGTCACAACTGATTGGAAACAAATTGACATCAACAATTACGTCATCAACTGATTGGGATACTTTGCATAATAAGAATTGAGGAGGAGAACGGAAACTCTAGTTCAATAGTACAAAGAAGAACGTATAGTGTTGATGTTGTTATGTGATTTAGAGTAAAATGGTTGTTTATATCTGGTCCAATTTTAAATCTATCACGGAGTGATGGATTTCTTCTAGTCGTTGTTCTAATTCTTCTACGTATTGTGGAGTGGATACAGGTATTGCTTCGACCCGACCACATAAAAGGTCACAGGGAAGACGTAATTCTCTTCCAAAGAGCATCCTGGAAGGTGTCTTTCCTGGTATTTCACGCCCTGCTGTTCTATATGCCAACAAAAAGAGTAGTATATGGCGATCCCAGTCACTTTGGGTCGTGACAAACAATGTTAGATGTTGTGCAATTGTCCTGTTAAATCTCTCGACCATACCATCCGACTGAGGGTGTAGCGAAGTTGTTTTGGTTTTCTGAACGCCTAATAATTGGCAGATGCCTTTAAACACATTGGATTCAAAATTTCATAGGGTCTGAATGGAGTTGCAAAGGAACTCCATACGTACTAATTAAGTTATTCACTATCATCCCTGCAAATGTTGTTGCCTCCTGATCTTGGATCGGATAAACTTTAGGACATTTCGTGAAATATTCCATTACTACAAATAAATAGCGATTTTCATCATCAGTCCTAGGAAACGGATCCATTACATCAATGGTTATTCTCTCAAAAGAAGCACCAACGTTATAGTTCTACAGTTTAATTCGACTCCTCGTCTTAGGATCTTTCTTTGCTACACAGGCCTCACATTGCCTAAACAATCTTTCAACATCTGCCCTATATTTCAGCCAATGAAATCGTTCCATGGCTTTAGCTAATGTCTTATTAACACGGACGTGTTCTCCAGTGTGCACATCTTTCATCCCTACTTCCACTAGCGAGCGAGGAAGGATTATCTGCCAACGGATCAGTCGTCCAATGGAATTCTTCCATCTTCTGTATAATACACCGTCTTTCACTTCTAAGGAGTCCCACTAACCCCCAGTAACTTTTGGTATTTGGGCTATACCTCGAGATGTGTTCCCAATTAGGTCTTTTATCAGATTTTTCAATCAAATTTATTATTGGTCTTATATCTTCATCGTCTAGCTGGTCCTTTCTAATTTCTATTGGGCTCCAGATGTTAAGAGTATCACTGTTTTCTTGTGTCGATGCTAATTGTCTTATGATCATTATATCTATAGTACCATATTTCAATTCTGCATTATAACAGTGCTTACAATTGTCAATAAATGGACATCTGAAAAGCGCATCTTGATTCCTATGTAGCTTGCCAATTCGATGCTCAGTGGAGAAATTATATTCTTGTAACCGCTGTATCCATCAAGCAATTTGCCTTCAGGGTTTTCAAAGTTAAGTAGCCACCTGAGAGCAGTATGATCAGTACGAATAAGAAATTTCTGGCCAAAGAGATAACGATGAAAACGTTCTATTGCTTTTACTATTGCTAAGAGTTCTTTTCGTGTGACCCAATATGCTAACATATACAATAACTCTTTCTTCTCCGTCTAGTTTTTGTGAATAACAACACCAACTCCTGTGTTACTTGCATCAGTATCTAAGATGAACAGTTTTCCAACTTGTGGCAATGCAAACACTGGTGTCGTGGAAAGAGCTTGCTTAAATTGTTGGGAGTCTACTTCACATTCGGTGGTCCACATGAACCGTTGACCCTTCTCTATCAGGCGATTTAATGTCTTGCGATGCTGAAGAAACCCTTTACAAATATTCTATAATATGTGCAAAGTACAAAGCTACGAAGTTGATGAACATCCTGCGATGGAGGCCAGTCTCTTACAGCGTTTATCTTATTAGGATTAATCTTAATCTCTGATTTAGTTATGACATGACCAAGGTAATGGATTTTTCTTGGAACAGTTTACACTTAGTCGGTCTCAATTTTATATTGGCTGCCCTAAGCTTCTCAAACACTTGACGAAGATTTTTCAAATGTCTTTCCAAGAACGATGATGTCGTTCAAGTACACCACTCAGACCTCACAAGACTCCTTTATTCATGCACCGACTCCGTTAGTCGTTCAAACGTCGCAGGTGCGTTGCAAAGTCCAAATGGCATCACTTTAAACTGCCAAAGTCCATTTCTTGTAGTGAAGCTGTTTTCTCACGATCTTTAGGGTGTATACCAACTTGCCAATAGCCTCTCGAAAGTCGAGAACCACTCTGACTCAGATAGTGTCAAGTGTATCATCAATCCTGGGTAAGCGAATTGGGTTGTTTTACCTCTGAGCGGCACTTTTTTGTACACCATGGACTAAATGGCCAGGTCACATGGACCCCGAAGGCTCAGAGAAGTTTGGGGGAGGGAACCCACTAGAACAACTGTTGGGAGACAGATGGTAGCCTCCCTTCAAGGCCATCCAGCGTGTTCTTTAACGTGAACAGAGTATGGCTCTCCCGCACACAGGGGTCACGGCTTAACGTCTCATCCGACGGACGGCGGCCTTTCCAAGCCCATCGGTGTCCCCTAGTGACCGTGGGCAGGGCGGGGAAATTTGCGGAGATAAATCTCAACACTGACGCAGCTGGACTCGAACCTGGGAACTACAAATTACGAGCCTGGCGTGCTACCGACTGAGCCACCCCCGCCCTCTTGGGTAAGCGAAAGCATATGTATATCATTCAATATATATATATATAATGTATATCATTTAATATGCAGCATCATTTAATGTATATAATTTATATCATATAATAATGTATATCATTTAATATGCAGTAGTCCACACAAATATGGTGGACCCATCGTTTTTCTTCACAAGAACCACTAGTGATGTCCAGAGACTCGATGAGGATTCAATAATGTCTTGAGCTTCTATGTCCCTTATACGTTGTTCTGTCTCCTCCTGTGTTGCTAATGGAAGCCGTCTTGCTGGTAGATGGATTGGAGGAGAATCATCAGTGTTGATGTTGTGTACTCCAGGTTAATACGGCCATAATTATTTGATATAACAGAGAGAATGTTTAGAAAACTCTTTAAGTAGGTTTTCGTCCTTTGCAGCTTGATCTTCAATTAAAAACTTCCTAGATTCTCTCCACAAGTCATCAAGATGATAGGGGATATCTGTATGGTGTTGGTTTGAGTCATTAACTTATATTGTGTTTACACTAGTTACCCATATAACAGGATCACATTTTGCTAATTCTTCACCTCTTTTCAATAAATTATTGTATTTTCTAGAGTTCATCGCTCTAGGAATCTTTTCTCTATCTACTTTGACTAGAGTCCTTGCAACCAGGATACCATGAGCCAAAGCTCCTTTACCAGGGTCATCAATGACCGTCAATCGGAAGGCCCCAGAGGTCTCTATGCGATATACACGGACTAGCCTTTCACTTTGTGCTGGGATCTCTATGTCTTCCATCACTAATACTGTGGTCATACGATAAAAAATCCGATGTTCGGCTAAGCAGATTGGCTCTTCTGTTTTATATATCAGTAGGCTCTCACTGGGTTTAATACTGCATCCATGTTTCTTTAAGAATCAAGGCCTAATATGAAGTTATTGTAGATGTCAGCGATGTAAATGGGATGACGTACAAGACAGCTACCAACTCTGTCCTATAACAACTTTTCCAGAATAAGACCTATAAATCTTTCACTGAAATGTGGCGGACATCTCAGTGAAAGATTTATAGGTCTTATTCCGAAATACTTTAGCGTCTGATGCGTGGTTTAATGGTTAGAGCACTCTGGCATGTATCTAGAGAGTTGGGGGTTCGATTCCTACCGCGTCAGCGATTATTTTTTTCAGATGTTTTTAACAATTGTTGAAGTCTCTTTCTATAGGTAATCTGTGAATTTGCTATGGATGGATTTTTAATAATAAACGCTAAAACGTGATTGAGACCCTCATTAACATTTAAATCATTAGCAAGAATTGGAAAAGTTGCCTCTCCTGAAGTACAGATGGCGCAAGGTCCGCCACATCTCAGTGAAAGATTAATAAGTCTTATTCTGGAAACATTTAGCGTTTGATGCGTGGTTTAATGGTTAGAACGCTCTGTCATATATGTAGAGAATTGCAGGTTCGATTCCCCCCGTGTCACCGATAATTTCTTCACATGTTTTTAACAACTGTTGAAGTCAGTTTCTTTATATTTTAATAACAATACTTTAATAAACATAATACATCATAATGCAATACAAACACAACGCAAAATACATATACAGTATAAATGCAATAAAAACAACTGATAAAAGAAAGAAATCAGAAATTTTGGCCATAAATATTTTGAGCCAAGGAGTTTTACAGCTCATCCAGATTCAAAAGACTTTCATAATTGAATAACACTAGCAAAATATAATTGACTAGCACTATTTTAAAAACAAAATATAATATGCTAAGTTCCATAAATTATAATATTCCTGGCTAATCGAATCTCACAAAAATTTCAATATTTTTAATGTTTAGAAAAAATCTCAAATTTGTTGCTTAATAATTCGCCAATTAGTTGCATTTTTATGCTGTTTTCTAAAAAATTATAAATCCTTGGTGCAAGCAAAATGAAATGTTTTTTCAAAATATTTTTATGAGGTAAAGACACTTCTATTGATTATTTCTTCTCGTGTTGTAGGAACGCTTTGTACTATTTAGCCAATCATGGTTCACATGTAAAAACAGAAGAATTTTAAAAATAAAAATTTGTTGGATTTGTTGAAAGTTCAAGGATTTAATATCTTTGAAACTTTTCACATTGAATATAAGCTTATATATTTTCTTATGAATACTGTTTAAATTAATTATGTTTGTCCCATAATCTCCCCTCCCCCTGGAACAAATTCCATATTGTATTCTTGAATAACCCAAAAAAATATAAAGATCGAAGAAAAGAATTTCTAACAATATATTTTAAATTATAAAACATATAATGTGTATCTCAATATATTTTTAAGTTTCTTAGCATGCATCTTCCACTTTAAGTTGCTTTCTATGATTTCACCTTAATATTTATAATATTTTACTCTCTCTCTATTACAGTACAGTTACAAACTTATGTTAAGTTACAGTTCAATTTATGATACTTGATTTCAAAGTCTTTTACCTTCATGCAACTCAAAGATGTAAATTATTTACATCTTTAATAATAAAGATTGTAATAATAAAAATTGTAATAATTTATTACAATCTTTTTTTTCATAATTCGTTTTTTGAATATTTAAACATAATTTATTTCTTGTAAACAAATTTCTTATTTTATTAAAATCAAACATCTGCGAAACGTGTTAGTGATCCATATAGATCAAGAGAACAGAAATCATTTATAAAATTTAAGAATAAAATTGGTCCCAGTACAGAACCCTGAGGAACTCCCTTCTTAATATTTAGATAGTTACTGAATTGCGTGCCAATACAATCTGCTTGTTTTCTGTTTGATAGCTAGCTTTTGACACATTGATATGCAAAACCTCTTGTTCCATTATTATATAACTTATGTAACAAAATTTTGTGATCCACTGAATCAAATGCTATGCTAAGAACACTGCAACTGCCTTTTTTATTTTTATTTATACTTTTATATATTTTATTTCTAACATTAAGTATTGCTTTTTCAGTATTTTTACTTTCACTGAAACCAAATTGAGCATTACAAATAAAATTGAATTTAATATAAAAATCAATCAATCTAATTTTCATAATTTTTTCTAATACCTTTGCAAATACTGGTAAAACAGAAATTGGCCTGTAATTTGCAATTGAATCTTTATTTGGAGTTTTAAAAATTGGTGATACTATAGCAGTTTTTAAATAATCATAAAATACTCATTTCGTAGTGAAAATTTTATCAACTTTGTTAAATAATCCAAATGACACTTATTTATAATTTTTAACATTTTTACAGATAGATTATCAAATCCAGATTTTTTTATTACTTTCTAATCTGTTTATAATATTATTGTCCTCCATTTCATTTGTATTTTTATTGTAAATGTAATTTAAACAGGTATTTGTATCGCATTAAGTATACAATTTTCTGTTTCTTCATGAATATTTGCACATACATTAATAAAATTTGAATTCATATCATTAACCAGGTTATATACGTTTTCAGAGTGTGGTATAAATGATTTCTTTTTTCCCTCGTATTATATGTATTAGTTCCCATTGTTTTCTTAGTTTTTTTTTTCCATATGATTTTAATTTATTTTTATAATATGTATCTTTATTATCTTGAAAATGTTTTAAAGTAATTTACAATAAGATCTGTAATCTTTCTTATATTGTAATAGTCCTGGATTATTTTTGCATTTATTATATAGTTTTTCGTTAGTATTTATAGCATTCACTATATCATTTGTTACCCATGGCTGGATAATTTTTCTATTTAAATTTTTATGCTTTTTCACTTTTGTAAATTTCTCTGTTTCACTTAAGTCTGTAAAGCATTTCTGAAAGCAAATATGACAATTTCTAATATTTAAATCATCACTAAATGTCAAATTTTTAATAAGGTTTTCATATTTGTAAAAAAATCTCTTTTCTTATCACTACACTTTGTGTTACATTGCTTGAAATGTTTGAATCCTCCTCCAGAGCAACCTTGATTGAACAGGAAAGTGATCAGTTATAGCAGTGTGATATACTGCGACTCTTATTACGTTTTTTGTGAAATATTTATAGAATACATGATCCAAATAACTAATAATATCCTTTGTTATTCTTGTAGGTGCATGTATGTATTGTCTGAACCCATAATTTGACAATATATTTAAGGAATCGTTTGTCATTCTAGTATCTTTCAATTTATCAATATTTATATTCCCTACAAGTAATGTATTTTCTTTTGGACATGTTTTTAAAAATTCTTTTAATATCCTCATTGAAAATATCAGTGGAAAAACCATGAGCACTATATATTAAAACTACTAAAAATGTTAATTAGTTTCCAACAAATAAATTCCTTCTGCACTAAGCACACAAAGTTCCATTTGCTTTACTTGAAACCCACCTATTTTTATGTATGCTACAACTCCACCTGATTTATTGTATTCTCTACATTGGTTAAAGAGCTCATAGCCATTTATCTGATAATTATTTATACTCTCTCTTTTAGCCCATATTTCTGTTAACAAAATAATATCAATATTATTCAATAAAAAAATAAATAAATACAGTACTGTGCAAATTAGTTGGGACAATAGGAAAATGCAGTAACAAAGATACAACTAAAATATTTATTTGTTTAATAGTGTAGTTCAGGCATGGCCAACATACGGCCCGCGGGCCGGATCCGGCCCGCGTAATGAATTTATGTGGCCCGCGAACAATTTTTCAATATTAGCATTTAGCTTCTAGTAATTAATCGAATGAATTCTCGATACTTCTATATTGTATGAAAAACATTCCGTTATAAAGAAAATCTTATTATTATCAAAAATTATTATCAAGATTGAATGATTTGCATTTGGAGGCTGTGTTAAGAATAGCTACTACAAGTATAGAACCAGATATTAAAAAAATAATAAGCGATGCAAACCGCCTCACACGTCGCATTAGTTATTATGTTAATTTGTTGTATTGATTTACTTAAAATTATTCATAAACAAATTTCATAATAAAATTTTGTTTACTTAAAGAAATAAGTGTTTTGTTTAACATTTTTCAATTTTAATATTTCGTCCGGCCCGTGAAAATATTTTTTTTCCAATCCGGCCCGCGGGCAAAAACAGTTGGCCATGCCTGGTGTAGTTAATAGTGAATGTGACCACCCTTAGCTTTAATTACTTCTTTCACTCTCTCAACCATTGATGCCACTAGCTTTCCACACATCTCCTTCACTTCAGGGTCGTGGTACCACACTTTCATGACACTTTCTATCATTATAGGTTTTCGCCGTGTATTCCATCTTAAATATGCGCGCTTTAATAATAGCCCACAAATTTGCAATGGGGTTTAGATCGGGTGAATTTTCTGGCCACTCCAATACCTTCAAAAGTTGTTGGGTAAAAGAAGTTCTTAGCAAGCTTAAGAAACAGCTTCTGCAGTGTTGGGACCATTTTCGCCTCCAGAATGCCTATGCCCGGAAGCTGTGAAACATCCCCAAAACGTGACCTATTGGGTGGGTGTTTAGGTGACCTATTGGGTGGATTGCTGTATGTGGCCAGATCGAAGAGGTTCTCCAGGCTTCGCTCGCACAGTACTGTAAATACCCCCTCAAGCAGCTGCTTGCCACAGAGGTCTGACAGGAACCTGTCAGTTTATATGCCAAAGTAGAAGGTCTGAGAGGATGGCAGGACCTCAGCAGAAAAACAACACGAACATCCATGCCTTACCCGGGGCTCGAACCCAGGTCCCGTAGATCATAGCCAAGCGTGCTAACCACTCGGCCACGGGACGGCTTATTCAAAGTGGTATCTAAATTTACAAATAACTCATTTTAATTTGATTTACACTCTAACACTACAGGTAATCTCTTAATTTTCTCTGGATGGCGTTCACAATTTGCTTTTGCACTATCAATTTGATGTTTAGAATCTGTCTTAACACTATCAAGTTTGGTGTTAGAATCACAAGTGATTTCATTTACCTTGCACTTTACACTATCAATTTCAACCTTTAAACTATCACACTATCTATTGAGTTTGGTCTTTTTGTCTATACACTGCTCAGTTTTTTCACGTCTTTAAGCTGCCATTTCAGCTCTCAATTCATTTTGTTGTGTACGTATATCACCAATTTTACTACTTTGAGTGCATATTTCAGTTTTTAAATCATTATTTTGACTAACAAGATCACCAATTTTACTGTTTATATCAGTTATAAGTTTTACTAACCCATCCATGCTTCTAGTTAAAGGCATTCAGTATATTGTACCGCTCCTGACACCAATTGTTTTGAATTTAATGGAGAATCTTGAGATTGAATTCAAATTAATTACGTAGGCAACCAGATCACAAACGAACAACAATGTAATCTAAACGCAAATTTGCCTACTCTCAGCACGAAGTCAAACCTTCAAGAGAAAACTTCGCAACTCTTGACTACAGTTAAAATAGTCGTATTACAATTCTTACAAACTCTATCCAAAGCAAAAAGAGAATCTTTATACAACATTTATCAAGCGACATAATTACCTTTGTGAATGAACTTATAAGTTACCAAGTTTCATCTTGCCAATTCTTTTCTGGGAGGGCGAGCGGGACTCAGTCGGTAGCGCGCCATGCTCGTAATCTGCAGTTCCCAGGTTCGAGTCCCAGCTGGGTCAGCGTTGATATTTCTCTGTGCAAAATTCCCCGCCCTGCCCACGGTCACTAGGGGACACCAAAGAGCTGGGAAAAGTGCCACCATCCGTCGGATGGGATTTTAAGCCGTGGCTCCGTGTGCGGGAGAGCCATACTGTGCACGTTAAGGAACACGCTGGATGGCCTTGACGGGAGGCTACCATCTGTCTCCCAACAGCTGTTCCAGTGGGACCCCTCTCCACTGCCTTCGGGGTCCTTGTAACCAGGCCATTTAGCCCATGGTGTGCAAAAAATTGCCGCTCAGAGGTAAAACAACCCAATCCACGTTAAAGAACACGCTGGATGGCCTTGACGGGAGGCTACCATCTGTCTCCCAACAGCTGTTCCACTGGGTCCCCTCCCTCAACTTTCTCCGAACCTTCGGGGTCCTTGTAACAAGGCCATTTAGCTCATGGTGTGCAAAAAATTGCCGCTCAGAGGTAAAACAACCCAACCAATTATTTTCAGACGTTCACCACACGTTGTACAATGACTCTTCTGTGAGGTAATTAAAGCCAACCAGCCACTTATTCGACCAACATATTTCCTCTTCGGTTTAATCGCGAAGTTTCTTGACCAATCGTTTCCAAGATTTACACAAAATATATACTTTTAACTATAACCGACAACTTTTTCAATTCTCTCTTTTAAACATCGTTGAACATTCAAGTTTCTGTCTGTTCCAATCAACTAGTGACGTAATTCTCACGCTGAAACATACGCGAGCGTCAATGACACATCAGTCATGATTTTATTGTAGCACGTTCATCTCTCGTAACTATATCATTTTGTAATATGAATTATCTGCCTTTGCTATTGAGCAATCGTTCGACACGGCGTGCTATTATTTCAAAAGTGTCGGGAAGTGTCTTGCAAGAGGATAAATCTAGCGTAATACGGATTAACAATTATCTCAGTGAACCATAACCATTTACTTATTTACATATAACACCTTTTGTAAACCAATGCGTCGGTATATGACAATAAAGAATTCGCTGCGTGAATTCTTGTTATTCTTTTAGTAGAGATATCTCATGAAGAAAGTTTTTTTCGATCAATGTTCAGAGGAAGAATTTTATTGTTTTGGTTCCCGGAATTTTGTTAATGGAATTTTGACCACCCACTTATCGATTATTATGAATACGAGGGCATGAGTTAGCATGCTGCAATATTGCACTTCAATATTAATATGTGATTTCTTGATTTTATAATGAAGGAAGTTCATTTAATTTCAGTTTTGCGTGAGTGTAGGTAAATGAGTGTTAGCGTAAATAATTGGTGTTGACGAAACATGAACTGAATTTATAAAATGGGATTAACTGCGACTATGAGGAAAAAACTGAAGCTCCAGTCGTATTTCACAGTAATACCACAATATAAATGCAGAATGTAAATGACAGATCAGCTGCATATGGCATGAAGGTGTATCCAGAGCGGCTGTTAAGAAGCTGTCACATGATATTGCAGATGAAGGCGATATGAGTAATGTGCTTGTATGGGAATGAGATATATAACGAATCATCACGCTGTGTCAGATGGAAGAGTTTAGCTTTCATGTAGCAGCAATTCTATGAAGGGAAAAGAATTCTAATCAGTGGAAACATCTCGAAGTGTACCTCATCCACCGCTAGCAGCAAAGTCCCATTGAGCTTCCATATAATTTATTTTATTTATTATTTATTTATTAGCGACATATAGGACAGAGAAGAATCCTAGAAGCTACTCCTAGCTTTTACAGGCCTTCTAATACAAGGACATGCCCTACTACGACCGAAGTCACTGTTGACCACTATGCCAGTTAAGGCATAGTGGTTAGGTTCCATGCGATTCCGGAGACAAGGACTATCAGCATAAATGTAAGTGATCTAGGAAGAGATTGACGAAAATTCACCACAAATTCCAAAGAGTGTTCACTACCAGTTCTCGAAATCGTCTGCGCCGAACTAATAATCAGATGGGTGAGGCAGCTGCAGCATGTACAGGGACAGAATAAAATCTCTCTCTGTCCACAGAAGAAAACCAAATATACATATAAGGTGATTACAGAATCATTTAATCAGTTTCAAATATTTAGTCTAAAAAACCTAAAAGGCACAGACATTAAACTTACACCATAAGAAAGAATAACAAAAAAATTTAGTATCCTATTAACATTCAATGTGTATATCATTGGAGTTTCAATTTTAAAGGCGAATCATTGGATGGGGGAGTTGGGCCCATTTCCGGGTAGTCGCATTCACCAGATCAAACTGCACTCGACTTCTTTGTGTTCGACTTTGTCACAAATGAAGTTTATGTTCCCCCATTGCCTGCTACTTTGGGCATTTGAAAAGCTAAAATAGAAATCGCTATCGGGAAAAACTGATCTTTCTATGCTGAAAAATATTTGGCGAGAAACTGATAATCGCTTTGATATTTGCATGCAGAATAATAAGCAAAGTACACATTGAACTTCAATATGGCACCAAAAACAAATTATTTTGAGTTATATTTTTCGATGGTATAAGTTTAATTTTAGAATGCCCTCTTTTCAGAATTTTGAAAGTTGTACATCCTAGGCTGCTGACAGACTGCCCGCTACGTGAGGCTACCAGTGACACTGTGACGTGAACTGTGAAGACTTAGTAACGTTTCCATGAAGAGCAACTGATGATACTTAACAACAACGACCTTTGGCTGCCAGAAACCACACAATTTTGTCAATCTAGTAACTGAGCAATATCATAAATATCATAAATAAGCAATATCATAAAGACGCCATAAAAATCTTTATGATATTGCTCAGTTACTAGATTGACTAAATTGTGTGGTTTCTGGCAGCCAAAGGTCGTTGTTGTTAAGTACCATCAGTTGCTCTTTATTGAAACGTTACTAAGTCTTCACAGTTCACGTCACAGTGTCACTGGTATTTCAACATTTTTGCAGGTTATTTTCAGTTTTAAACTCGCGGCAAATATTTTACAAATATAACGTTATCAAAAGCATTTATTTGCATACTTCGTCATAAGTACATACTAAGAAGTACATAACAATATGCTGAAATCTACTTTGTTAATAAATAGAAACCTGATGTATTCAAGATAAATAAACTTTCATTTTAATAGAAACTTTCGTACATTTATAAAAAGCAATGAATTTATATTATAAATATGCCTTGTAAGCCAAAAGACATTTCTTAAAAAAGGACTTTATTTTTGACCCAAACGCCAAAAGAATTTTTTTCGTTGAACTTTATAAGAAATTGAAATTTAAGTAATAATCACAGTGTGTTGTAGTTAGACCGGATATTCTATAAGATAACAATTCCCTTACCCTTTCCAATGCTAGACAGAAGGAAACGGGTGGAACTGACGCCGTTCATGAATTCTCCCATCACTTCCTCTCTGATCAATCAGCTACTTACACCCACAACTATCACTTTGTCATCTATCGCTTGCGTTTTACTTACTAAAAATGGAACCTATTCCCCCAGGCTCTGTGCTAGAAAACGTATTAGAGTGGGTGAGATTCACTTCCACACACTTAATTTTTTTAAAAGCCACCATAAACCGTTTCAGTAGTTTTATTTATATAACATATATTCTTTTAGTTTCAGAAATTATTCTCTTCAAAAAAGTGAAATAATGTCGAACTTCCATAATCTAGCAAATTCCTTTTCTACCCTACTCATCGAATTCGCCATAATCACAGTGAACAGCGTTTGCTTATAACTCGTGAAGTCACTCCAATTTATTAACAGCCGATTCTGTTCACTTGTGACTTTCATCATCATCCTCAAGCAACCATGGGCTACGGAGGTCCAACCAGACCGTGAATTTTAATTCTCCAAGCATATCTGTCCTGAGCTACATCTGCTGCATCCGGCCACTGCACACCAATTCTAACAAGGTCCTGTTTGACATTGTCTGCCCTCCGCATCCTAGGTCTCCCCCTCCTTCTGAGACCTATAGGCACACTGTTCATAACCCTATCGCCAATCTATAATTATCCATACGGGCAACATGGCCAAACCAGCGGAATCTCTCTCTGCACAATATGCTGCTTAAAGGAGGTTGCAGACTCCTTTGCCTAACCTCATCATTAGTTACAAAGTTGAACCACCTAATGCCCAAGATACTGCGTAAGCATCTAGTCTCCTGTTCTCTTGTTTACAAAGCGTCCAAGTTTCACTACCATAACTAACCCTAGAAAGAACCAAACTATTATACAGTCTAATTTTAGTCTTTAGGTGTATACGCCTATTTCTCCACACTCTCCATAGATTCTTAAAAGTCCCGGCAGCAATCCCTATTCGTCTGTTAATCTCATGCCGCACATCACCATTATCTGTTACATAGCTCCCAAGATAATTAAGCTGTGACACCTGCTCAAGACTGCAACCATTCAGATTAACTGAATCACAGCCTGCCTGACCAATTTTCATCACTTTAGTTTTCTCTCTGTTTATAACCAAACCTACTGTACTACCAGTCTCATCAACAGCTCGAATGAAAGAGTTCATTTCATCAACATCATTTGCCAAAAGGGCTAATTTATCGGCATAATCTAAATCAGAAATTTTAGTATCTCCAGACCATTTAAGGCCAAAATCTTTCTCTTGCAATGAATTTCGCATAACGTAATCAATAACCAAACTAAAGAGAAAAGGAGACAAAATGCACCCTTATCGAACACCAGAAGTAATGCTAAACCAATTGCTACAAGACTTACCAACTCTCACACACTACTCAGTGTTATTATAGAGAGCTTTCATTAGGTTAATTAACTTGTCTGGTATACCATATGATCTTACAATCAACCACAAATTATGTCGATCAACAGAGTCGAAAGCCGTTTTGAAATCAACAAAACTAGCAACCAAAGGTTTCTGAAACTCTAAACATTTCTCAAGAATCTGCCTAAGTGAAAATATCTGATCCACACATCCCTACCACTTCTGAATCCACATTGCTCATTACGCAATTGACTGTCAACCAGATTCTTAATTCTATTAAGCACAATCATGGAAAGAACTTTACCTGGAACAGCGAGTAGGCTGATACCCCTATAGTTATCACAAGAACTGCGATCACCTTTTTTGAAAATAGGGATAACAATAGCTCTGGTAAAATCCTGAGGGACCATGCCTTTATCATAAAAGATGTTCAAAATTTCATTCATCCAAGTGGTAACCGAACGTTCCAAGCTCTAAGTATTTCTGTAGTAATTTCATCTACCCCTGAGGATTTATGAAATTTAAGTTTAGAAAAGCCAAAATAACTTCAGATTGTGTTGTAGGGCCAACATTAAAGCTACCAATGCATGTATCATCATTACAAACAATGGGAGTAGAACTAACAACATTGTTTAGAACATCACTGAAATGCTGAGCCCACCCAGGCATGACAGAATCCTCACCTTCTATAACCTTAACTTATTTATCCTTCAATCCCTGTATACCTGTCCGTTTTCTACCACATAAAACATTAACAATCTGGTACAGCTCTCTGCTGTTGTGCTGCCTAACTGCTTCCTCAGCTTTGTCAGCCAAGCCATCAAGCCAAAGATTCTTATCAGTAGCTAACTGATCCTTTACACGTTTATTAAGCTCTCTGTAATCCTTTTTATTAGGACTAGTAGGGTACTGATTAAGGACATTCCTTTCAGTTCCCTCTTTCTGAAATAAGCTCAAGTGCCTTATCACTCAAATAATTCTATCTCCTCTGCTCCTTTTTTTCCTAAAAGAGTACTGTTATTTTCCAAAAAAACCTGTTTAAAACGGCCCCATTCTTCCTCAACTTCAGTAGTAAGCAAACAATGACTGTGATAATGACTAAGTAACCTATCATGGTAAGCTTTAGCTATAATTGGGTCTTTCAGAGCTTCAGTATTAGAAGTAATTTTTTTAACTTTAGCACAACACTTTTTAAATTTAAGTTGCAAGACACTTTTAAAACAAGGTAATGATCAGATCCAATTTCAGCTCCCCTATATGCCCTGGTA
Source organism: Ryuthela nishihirai (assembly GCA_038380435.1). Taxonomy (NCBI): domain Eukaryota; kingdom Metazoa; phylum Arthropoda; class Arachnida; order Araneae; family Heptathelidae; genus Ryuthela; species Ryuthela nishihirai. The sequence goes on from JAWZYU010000004.1 coordinate 115,276,270, forward strand.
TTCCTAACAGAACTAGCCCATTTGCTGTTAATTAATATATAATCAATCATATTCTTATGCAGCCATCAGGTGAAACCCATGTGTGCTTATGTATGTCGCGGTGTTTGTAATAAGTGTTAGTTATTCTGAAACCATTGAGTTTACTTACCTGTAGGAGACGTTGCCCATTGCCATTGCAGCTACCAATAACAAAGGGCCTATCACCCCTCCCCAAAGGTCAGAGTCAGTACCAACTTATTTTACTATTATTTTCAATTTAGGAACTGAATTTAAGGAATCATTGTTTTGTGAAATAGTAAAAGAAATAATAAGCACAAAGGTGTTTCAGTAAATATACATACATTTGTTTCGTTTTTAATAATTATTTATTATAATCCTTCTGCACTAAATATATGTATATACATTATTGGAAAGAACATTAAACAACAACTTTGAAAACGGCATTAAACATTAAATTCATTAAAAGTATTCTATACTCTACAAAAATTGTTGCTTCGACATCAGTCTCTCTTAATTTATGTTAGCCTCATCCACATCACCTTCAAGTCAGTTCTGTGTATTTTCAAGCCTCGGCACTGCCCAGATTTGCAGTAATTTGTTCTCACTGTTAATTTTGCAAAATAAAGATTCTAACCTCCCCACACCCTTCCCGAATGAAGTATTCGTGCTATCGTCACTTTCTCTGATCCGTTCCTGCACCTAGATATGCAATCATTGATTCACCTTACACATACAACAACGTAACAATGCACAAAAGCAATGAATGCGTTTACATAATGCAAACTCAAAAGTCAAGTGTTGATCATGAATCGGCATTGAAAAATGATTCTTGCTGAAGAAGAAGACATTCCTCCATCTGCAGACGTTTGTTAACTTTCACCTCATCGAAGCAAGAATTGCCGAAGCAGCAGCCGAGAACTGAATAGAAATGTCAGCCTTCTGATTAGTATGCGGCTGATTTCCATAATGCGATGCTTATAACATGAGCATCCATTTAATCACCATCACAACTGCGCATTAACCTATCGTAATTTGATCTCACCGATCGCATCTTCGTAAAAGCAAATTAGCTGCTTGCTACTTTCCGTTCTTTCTTCTTTATTTCATTAATTTCTTCTGCATCAGAAAGATAGGAGCCAACTAAAAAGAGAAGCGAAAACGAAAGCATTTCCACAACCCAACAACCGCAGATACAAATGACTTTCGAGAGCTGTGCTATTAGCATATCTCTGAACACGAGAGTTTCTATAAGCTGCATTTTCAGATGACAATGTTTTTCGAATTATGTATTAACTCTTCATAGAAGGAACTACTGATACCTGACAGAATAATGGAAACATTCCCATGTTATATCAAATGCAGAGTCAAATTCGAAGAGCTGTAATTTCTACAATAAGTTTTTAACTGAAAATAGGACTAGATAAATTTAAAACTCATTCAAATCAATCATTTCACTCAAAGTCATTCAAATCAATCAATTGCTCTAAATCTCGATTTTCAGCAATAATTGTTGGGTATTTGAAGAGCTATGGAAGCTCCATTCTCAACAGCAGCAACATCGGATCTAAGGAACTTGTGTAAAACACAATTATTGAAAGAACTACTTGCACAAAATTCCAAAACATAAACATTTTATAAAATTGTTGAAATAATACTTTTTTTAAGTTTTAATTAACTTCTGAGGTGAACTCTTATGATTTGTCATCTCTGTTATTGAATATTCAAACTTCTATAACTCTTTAAGTGCAAAATCAAAATTAAGAGAATTTAATTCACATCTGATATTTTCCTTTAGTCCTAGGTTTCCAAAAAAATTCATTTAATCAGCTGCGAAGCCTCAAATTCGAATCTCAATTGACATAAAATAAGGATGTTTCCATTTTTCTCTCCATTGCCTGTAATGTGGTTGTTTATCAAATGAATAGTTGCATAAATATATATATATATCAAACATCAAAGAGACAGAAATTAAGTCGTATGAATCATTGGGTGTAGAGAAAAGTTCTGAAATCAAGCATCTTTAACCTCAGAGACTAAAATCTCAAATGAATGCATAAAACCAATGTCACATAAACCTAATTGCTATTTTTAGTACATTATTTAGTTTTCACAAACTCTACGGTCACCTTTGGATATTTCAAGAATTTAATAATTTTACGTGACAATTACGCACATACGTTCTGCTAAAAGCACTTAATATATTTCCGTTGAATAATTGCAAGTGTATTTGTTTAATTTCTGTTGCATTTGTGTAATTTTAATTGTACATGTATAATTCTTAGTATATATTTAGATATGAAAACAAATTGCATAATGTAAATTAAAATCCGTAACAGAAGAAATATATAAGGACTAAAGCTAATTGATTAAGGTACAATAGAAATCTGAAAATCAGGACAACCTGAGAATCCGGATTTTTTAAAATACTAGCAAAGTTTTGTGAATTTCGAGGTCTGTTATTTCCCCCGCGTATTAGAGAATTCCGTTTGAAGCGCCAATGACACTTTGTGAAATTCTGCGATGATTCACGTTTTTGCAACATATAAATCAGTCGATTTGTGACAACGCTAAATACTGTAGTGTATTGTTTGCTGTCCTAGTGCTTTCATTTGCATATTGCCCTTACATGTACTATTTACAATTTTTTATTAACCCCATAATAATGACTCCAAAGGCAGATAGAGTTCGTGGCGTTAAAAGAATGAAAATTGCATTAAAACTGAGTGAAAATATTAAAACGTAAGAAACTTTCTTAAAAAAGCTGTAGAAATGTTTACCAATAGAACAAGTGTTCCATCCACAAGTAGTACACCACGTGCACATAAAGTCGTCAAAATTAAGGAATAATTTCTTTTGGTTTTTTTAATAGAAATGTTTCTTTTGTGAATGATTTCTAGAATAAATTCTTAGTGTATTATTTCGTAGTAAAAATACTACCATGATTTACTTGATTTTCTTTTTCTTCATCGCTCCTTAACGTTGAATCTCAGAGTTAGTCCTGAGAATCCGGAAAATCCAGAAATCCGGACCATCCGAATCCCCGAGCAGTCCGGATTTTCGGACCCTTACTCTATATTGTATAATAATCAAAACATGCGGTCAAATTAAAAATGGTAAAGTAAAAGAACAACTCGAATGTTATATGGAACTCAACAGTCTCTATCACTGCCGAAACGTTTGAATGCGTACAATGAGAATCAGCGAAAATCCTCCATGTTCTTTGTTTGATTTGTAAATTTAATGTTCTAGCTTGACGCTCCTGTCTGACAACCATTCTTAAACAAGGGGAGGGGTAACAGGAAACTTACTAGCGAGGTGGCACCAATTGTGAAACAACTGCATAATTAATAAATTGTAAATTCTGACCAATATCTCTTTCAGAAGTAAACAAGGAACGAAGTAGAGATGCGATAAAGAACGGTAATCATTTCTGAAATAATTACAAATATCTGACTAAAGAACTAATATAAGCAACAAACTAAGGTGCTACTGGCCCATTATAGCATCTGGGTTACTGACCAAGAAAAAAAAAGCAAAAGAATTTTTAAACGGAAGTTGAAACATTTATTTGTCTTGCATTAAAGTGTAACATTTTTTGTCTTGCATTAAAAGAAACATGAAATTTTCATATTCCTAATGCAATTATCATTTGTCACGTGCATAACTATCATTTAGAGAATAAGTTTGAGAATCTGTGTGTGTCAGGATATGGCAGCCGAACCCTACTTCAAGTGCTGCAATTTGGTAATCAACAACAGGAAACATGTCATAAATCTGTCTGTGCGGTTAATGCATGACAGATTATGGCTTAATGATGTTGATGCTAATGATAAAATGTTAGTGATGTTAATGATGCTGATTTTAATTAATTAAGGCTTAGTTAATGTTTTATGGCTATGACAGCTCAGCTGATCTATAAAAAGGGTTGAGTGGAGCCAGTAGACAAGGGCGGGTTGACCTTGAGTGGGTGACGGTGCTGATCGGCACCTGTCCCGAAGGTCAAATGATTAGCTGGGGCAGTAGGAACTTTGGCAGTGCAGAGGAGAGGAGAAGGACAAATGATTCGGGTGAAGACGGACGCAGTTCCGAGTGGAGGAGAAGAGGATTTCCTGTGGGCTGGAGATGCCCTGTGATATACGCTGTGGGTGATACACCCTGTGCATCTAAATAATCGTTGCTTCTGCCTCCTTCTTTGGTACTGCCCTACGAAATAAGTTCTCCAGTGGTGGGAATTGTGATATCAATAAGTGCGCAACTTCACAATGGCTACCTCCACGTAATTTGTCTTTTTAGCAAATGAATATTAGCATTTCGAATTTATTTGGCTCTTGGTTATTAATTGACGGCAGCAGGAATAGGCTATCTTTTGCTGCCGTGCACACGAACCAAAATTACATCGGAGACCAACCAAGAATAGAATTTAAATAAAGTGGGGGCGACGTAAGAAAATAAATAAGAAATTTTATATTGTGTGTCATCGTTTTTTTTTTTCTTATTTTTATTGTATAACGCAACACACAGTTCCAGAAATATCAATAGTTTTATATTATGTGTACGGCGAATATTATCATGAGCTCTGTTAAAAACTCCTAGTTCATTCTGTTTAATTCTTGGCTCATTGACTTTTCATTCACGTGATTGGCTACAATAACTATCCTGATTTATATGAAAAGATTATCCTATATTACCTTATTAATGGAAACTTCTTGTTCTCTACATGAAGAAAAATTATTCACTCTTTGATTTATTTGCTAAACCAATTCACAAAAAGCTTCCCATGTACTGATGGAAAAGTGTCTCAATAACGAAATTTAATATAACATCGTAGACAACATAAGGGACAACATCCACTGTTTAATTACCATTATATCTACACATCTAGTGAACTTGCTGATGTAACCACGTGGACTTTGGAGTGTCTGAACATCAGCTTTCATATTCCTACTTCATATCATAAATTGGACTTTAATATTGAATACATCAATGATATTGTCTCTTCGTATATTGAGGAGTACTATATTGATTTTATCAGAATATTTACTGATGGATCCCATTTTCCCCTTCTCTAAATTCTCTTCAGCAGCCTTCTTCCTTCCACATATTGATTATTTTCTACATTGTAAATTTCTTAACTACTTCTATTTTCTTAATATCTCTGTTGTAGTGACTGAAATCTTAGACTTAGAGCCGTTCCTTTTTTGTTTCGTCTTATAATAATTTACACAGCCAAAGGTTTGTCATATTATCTGATTTCACAATAGCATTCTATGCTATCTTACAGGATCACAATTAAAAGTAAAACTCCGGAAATTTTATTAGACTTTGTAAAACATCAGAATGAAAAAATTGCTTCTCAAACTAAAATGTTGCAATGGGTTCCTAGCCATTCTGGGAATCCAGATAATAATAAAATGGATTCATTGGCTAAGGAAGCTCTTAATCTAGACTTTTAAGTAATATTCATGCTGCATACCAAGAAGAAAAATTTAATATGACATGGAACATTTCTAACTTCAAACTTATTTCAACTCCATAACATTTTAAAGCCAAGCCATAGATTTTTTTATGGTTTGGCTTTGGCAAAAATAAAATTCACAAGATCATAAATTTTTAAACCTTCCTAGAAAAGATACTGTTAAACTAAGAACTGGACACTAGGGTTCATAAGACTTAGAACTGAACACAGGGGCGTACCCAAGGAGGAGTTTCCACTTCAACAACAAAGCTAAAGTTAAAAATAAACATTCTGATCTTTGGATAGAGTGCAATGTGCCTGAAACTGTCCCTCACGTACTTTTGAAACTGCAATGCATGGATATTCGTGTTGTTTTTCTGCTGAGGTCCTGCCATCCTCTCAGATCTTCTACTATGGCATGTAAACTGACAGGATCCTGTCAGACCTCTGTGGCAAGCAGCTGCTTGAGGGGGTATTTATTTTTTTTTATTTATTTTAATACATATTCTACAGAAGGAAAGTGTTCATTTAATTTACTTGAAGGAATGAAAATTAAAGAATTTATACTGAGTAGCTTATGACACAAAGAAATTTTCAAGCAAACATTATGTGGTCATACTAAGATTCCTGAAACTTTCTTCTTTATAGGGCAGAATTTGATTACAAAAAATTTGCTTCTTAATTTTAGTAAGTTATATTAATTCTATGCAAATTTTAATATCTAAATTCCTCTTGTAAATATCCTCCAGTGATGAAATGTTTCCTACATTCCCAAAGGTATGATAAAATAAAATAATTAGCAATTTAGCCATTAATCGAAATCCTTTCTTTACTTGGCAAAATTCTTTTGCGAACAGTCAAATCATTTTCTACGGTTGAATCTCCCGTAGTATAAGGTCAAATTAATTTCAGTATTGCAATACACAATTCATAATTCTTCAATAATTAATTTTTAAGTGCGGAAATAGGAGGAACCATTTCTTAGTGGGTAAGGAAAGTAAACAAAGTACAGTCGGTCAAAAAAATATCCGAACACTCTGGTTGATTACAGAATTCAGAAACAAATATCTGGCAACGATTTCTTTTAGAAATTAGTGATCTGGCAACCTTCGTGTCACGTGACAAGAAGTTTGCCAGATCACTAATTTCTAAAAAAGTCGTTGCCAGATATTTTTTCTGAATTCTGTAATCAACCAGAGTGTTCGTATATTTTTTTGAGTGACTTGTACTTTAAATGTGGCTTACCCTGTTTAATCTCATATTGCAAAACATGTCCCGTAACGTAGTTATTCACTGCACAATTAAGTTTAAAAGACATTGCAAAGCAAAGTTCAAACAATTATTTAACATAAATTTTCATTTAAAACTATTCGTTTCTTTAACAATACTGGAAACAAATAACGTATAAAATCTACTTGTTGCTTATTGCTAAAACAAAAACTTAACAAAAGCGGTTTTGGTAGCCTAGGGGGCTAATGTTCCTTTATATATCTTACAGTTTTTCCTTTTCGATTCTCGATTTAAAGCTAGATTTTTTTTTTCCTTTTCCCTTTCTTTTTTTACTCGTAAGATTTATACTCGTATACTTTATATTTGTGTTTTGACCAAAATAATCTTTGTGGTTTTATAACGTTTTGGGGACTATGGATGCATACTGATATCATTCAATTATTAATTAATAATAAATAAATACCCCCTCAAGCAGCTGCTTGCCACAGAGGTCTGACAGGAGCCTGTCAGACCTTTTTTACCATAGTAGAAGGTCTGTGAGGATGGCAGGACCTCAGCAGAAAAACAACACAAACGTCCATGCCTTACCGGGGATTCGAACCCGGTCCCTTAGATCAGTAGCCAAACGTGCTAACCACTCGGCCATGGGACGGAGAATGTAATATATATATGTAAAAATTGAATAATGGCTAAAAAATTTCAATTGGTGGGGTATTACTGTTACCCTCTTCTGAGGATGTTGATGAGTTATCCAATAGGTTTTCAAAAAAAATTACTCAAAGGCGAATCAAGTAAACGTATATTAACATGTTTTAAAAATAAACAACCTCTCAAGCAGCTGCTTGCTACAGAGGTCCCTCAGCAGAAAAACGACACAAACGTCCATGCCTTACCCGGGGCTCGAACCAAGGTCCCTTAGATCAGTAACCAAGCGCGCTAACCACTCGGCCATGGGACGGCTAATTAATAATGTCATTAACTATTTGTTCTTATAGCCGTCTTCATTAATTCAAAAATAAAATTATGAAATGTCGTAGAAAAGCTTCCTAACTTTTTAAGTCTAACATTTCTGTCAAAAAGGGAACAAAACTGAAGAGCTTTTCCTTTGACATTTCCAAGGGCACCTTTTCGATTAGGTTGATGTCTTGAGCGGCAGACTTTAAGGGTAGAATATGCTCGATAATTCGTAATAAAGCAAATATTATGTTCTCTAGAAAAAAATTCTTAAAATATAGTAACCAGTTATATTATTTTGTTGATTTCTATTCCACTTTACCAGACTGTTATTACTACTCTTAAGATCGTCTTAGAAATGAATTCTGGCTCAAATTTTCAAGCCCGATCCCACCCGAAATATTCTGATAATTATCGAGATGAAAGCAAATTGGATAAAATATATTTTTTTCACAATCATAAAACGGATATACAGAAACGCTTTTTAATAATTCTTTGTTTCATACATTGCTATAAACTTTCCAATAATTATAATTTTTCTTAAAAATAGGATTAAATGAAATCGAAAGTGAATAGTATTTATTAACTTTAATTACCAAACGCTGATAAAAAGGTTTAAACTATAGTCGAAATAAATTATTTTGTTATCTTTTTACATCTTTTTAACAGTTATGAGCAAAACGGAAACTCGAATTAAAATCGAGCCCCAAACATGGCCAAGCTGAACGTCATCGGAACTATTTCAAGTTTCTTCACTTACTTTCTCTTCCCACGTAGCGTTTAGAAATCGTGTAACCAGTGTGTGGACGGGCGGGACTGAACCTGCCGCAAGCGTCTTAAATCTTAGGGAGTCTTGCTGTCGTTTGATATATGAATGGGGAACCGAAAGTAATGCGCCAAGTTATCAATAAGCAGACGCTTCGAGGACAACGTTTGGGGGAAGTCCAAGTTGTGTGGTCAAATTTTTTCCACCAGTAAGTTATGGTAAGATGAAGCTGCAGACGAAGCTTGATACACTTAGCTCTGACCTAGAGAGATGTCGGACAAACAGACACACAGACAAATTCTGTATTCTATGCACATAGATGAAAACTTTTAAACCTTACTTACTATATTGATTTTTGCCTGAATATTTACTGAGGGATCCCATTTTCTCCTTCTCTAACTGCGCAGTCTCAGAGTCTCCGTTTAGGTCAGGAAACAAATGTGTCCATACAACTTCTTGCTGCCCATAAATTTTCCCTTTTCGCTAGTAAACGCGTTTTCTTAAAGAACGTCAACTCTTACTCTCAAGATCCAAGAAAGGACTAAGAAGAGCCCCAAGAAGGTTGAGAAACGGTGGCGGCTATTGAAACTGGAGGGAGGTTCTGACTTACAAAAGTAAACATAAATATATTTTTCTTTACAGACGTCCTTATTTGGACTGAATACCCCCTTCCAGCTCACACTTGAACACTGCATAAAACATTTGCTAAACTTAAAATAATACCTTTCAGTATCAACCCGAAGGTCTGTAAATGGTAGCTAGGTAGTCGCTGGAAGGAGAGCTATGCACCAATCCCCTGTGATGATGCAAAGAACCGGCAAGGCTTAGCACCTAATGTCCAACCCCGCCTTCTCGTGGTGCAGAGCGTTAGTACCTTTCAAAAGAGATACTCTCTTGTGGAAGTGAACGGAAGGGGAGGGCTGCCAGATTACTGCGGCCTACTGATCTGGACAACTATGGCTACTTTTCTTTTTTTCCTACCCTGCTGAGGAGTGGTCAAACACACAGGGTCCTGGTGCTGATCATATAAACCCACTGGACAGATATATGGCTCTGAGCTTGATTATGGATCCTGAATTTGCTGCACTGGTGGGCTTCTGTGGAAAAAAATTTTCCGCTGTGTTTTCTGTTTGCTTGTGGGTTGACAGCCCCAAGTGAATAGATTCACAAGATATGTTTATCAGCTGGTGGATAATCTTGAGCAGAGGTCGTCGCAGGCACCTGAACTCTTTGCTTCTATTGGCATCGTCAAATTCTACATTGCACGAAGTCTTCCAGTGTAGATGGCTTCAGCCTTTAGTGGTGGCGGAACGAGTCTTTGACCCATGTCTGCGATTAAGGGGCAGTTTGATATTGTCGTCATTCCCTCTCTCAATAAACATAGTTTCTTTAAACATCCCACTAACCATTTTCTCTCCATAGGTAGTTGGAATGTGAGGACTCTGCACAGAGCTTTTTCTCTTGATGTCCTCACACAAGAATTCCACCATTATAATTTAGATATTCTTGGTTTGCAAGAGACCAGATGGACAGATAAAGGTCACATTCTTAAAAATAATCTTAAATTCCTCTTTTCAGGGAGGGATGACAATAAGCGTCACCAAGGCGTGGGTCTGCTTCTCAGCAGACACGCTAGTGATGCTCTTCTAGGATACGAGTGCATTAATGAAAGGTTTCTTACAGCAAAATTTCAGACAAGCGTTAAAGACTTGAATATTATCTGCTATTATACCCCCACTGAAGATGCCGATGAGGAAAAGGATCGGTTTTATAGACAACTTCAGGATATTTTGAATTATGTCAAGAAAGGAGATATTACCCTTGTTTTAGGTGACTTCAATGCCAAAGTTGGTACTGACTCTGACCTTTGGAGAGGAGTGATAGGCCCTTTTGGTATTGGTCTCCCACAGGTAAGTAAACTCAATGGTTTCAGAATAACTAACACTTATTACAAACACCGCGACATACATAAGTACAGATGGGTTTCACCTCATGGGCTGCATAAGAATATGATTGATTATATATTAATTAACAGCAAATGGGCTAGTTCTGTTAGAAATACCAGGTCATATAGAGGAGCTGAAATTGGATCTGACCATTACCTTGTTAAAAGTGTCTTGCAACTTAAATTTAAAAAGTGTTGTGCTAAGCTTAAAAAATTTACCATTAACACTGAAGCTCTGAAAGACCCAGTTATAGCTAAAGCTTACCATGATACGTTACTTTATCATTATGACAGTTATGGTTTGCTTATTGCTGAAGTTGAGGAAGAATGGGACCGTTTTAAATAGGCTTTTTTGGAAAATAATAGTACTCTTTTAGGAAAAAAGGAGGAGAGGAGACAGAATTATTTGAGTGATAAGGCACTTGAGCTTATTTCAGAAAGAAAGAACTGCGGGAATGTCCTCAATCAATATCCTACTAGTACTAATAGAAAGAACTACACAGAGCTTAATAAACGTGTAAAGGATCAATTAGCTGCTGATAAGAATCTTTCGCTTGATGGCTTGGCTGACAAAGCCGAGGAAGCAGTTAGGCAGCACAACAGCAGAGAAATGTATCAGATAGTTAATGTTTTGTGTGGTAGAAAACGAACAGGTATACAGGGATTGAAGGATAAACAAAGTAAGGTTATAGAAGGTGAGTATTCTGTCATGGCTGGGAGCGCTGAACATTTCAGTCATGTTTTAAACAATATGGTTAGTACTACTCCCATTGTTTGTAATGATGATAGATCCATTACTGGCTATAATGTTGGCCCTACAACACAATCTCAAGTTATTTTGGCTATTTCTAAACTTAAACTTCATAAATCCCCAGGGGTAGATGAAATTACTACAGAAATGCTTAGAGCTGGGAATGTTTCGGTTACCACTTGGATGACTGAAATTCTGAATGTCTTTTATGATAAAGGCAGGTTCCTAAGGATTTTACCAGAGCTATTGTTATCCCTACGTTCAAAAAAGGTGATCGCAGTTCTTGTGATAACTATAGGGGTATCAGCCTCTTCTCTGCTCCAGGGAAAGTTCTTTGCATGATTGTGCTAAATAGAATTAAGAATCTGATTAACAGTCAATTGGGTGATGAGCAATATGGATTCAGAAGTGGTAGGGGATGTGTGGATCAGATATTTTCACTTAGGCAGATTCTTGAGAAATGTTTAGAGTTTCAGAAAACTTTGGTTGCTAACGTTGTTGATTTCAAAAAGGCTTTCGACTCTGTTGATCGTCATAATTTGTGGTTGATTGTGAGATCATATGGCATACCAGACAAGTTAGTTAACATAATGAAAGCTCTCTATAATAAGGCCTCAGAAAGAGTGGGTGACCTAGGATGCGGTGGGCAGACAATGTCAAACAGGACCATGTTAGAAGTGGTGTGCAGTAGCCAGATGCAGTAGATGTAGCTCAGGACAGACTTGCTTGGAGAACTAAATTGTACGGTCTGGTTGGACCTCCGCAGCCCATGGCTGCTTGAGGATGATGATGAGGATGATCAACCAGAAATGCTGCTATTATTTAACTGCAGTGGGGATGTGTGAAAAGGAGAATACAAAATATGGTACAGTAAACCCACCATATGCGCGAGTTTCATTTGCGCGAATTCGAATCTATGTGAACTATTTATAATGTCCTCTTCTTTTTACGTGAACGGAAATTCAAATATACACGAGTTAAGCCCAACTTTTAGCTACCAGTGTCATTATAACGAGATGCTCATGTAAACATTTACCTACCGCTTTTATTATAATAATTAAATTTCATTAGTTACCGCTGGCATTATTATCAATAAAATTATAAAAGACTGCCCAAAGAACCATGCATATTTTTAGAAGTTGCATTGTTCATTAATGCTACATTATAATCTAAATTAAATTATTTGCATCTTGCGAACTTTAAAGAAGTATAATTATGCCTGGGCCCATGAAGAGAAAGCTTAGAGAAGAACCTTGAGATAAATTCAAGGAATAAAGCAAGTGAAGGTGCTTCGGCCATACCGCGTGCATTTGGAATTAACGAATCCACGCTGCTCACCATTCGTGTAAAGAAGACCATAAAAGCATCTCTGCAGCACATTAAATCTGTGTAAATCGTATTGTCAATTTTTTTTAATACTTTAATTTCTATTGTGTATATACGTTTTATAAAAATGTGTAGTAAACTCATTTCTTCTAAATCTTTGTTTATATCATATTGTTATATATCATATCATTATATATCATATTGTTATATATCATATCATTATATATCATATTGTTTATATCACTTTTAATTGTATTCAGGTAATTTACATAAAAAATTAATTTAGTGAAAAGTATATAGATGTAATTGCAAACGATCCCAGAACCAAAACGCTTATTTCCTATTGTGTCTTAAGTTTCGTTTGAACGAATTTAATTTGCACGAGACTTTTGGAGAACGGAACCCTGGCGAACAAGGAGGGTCGAATGTACTTGATCTAATTTATAGGCGAGTATCATGCAACTGACCGGTCAACAATCCAAAAAGTGAGTAGAGATGACTGAGCATTCTTACTTGAAACAACACCATTCGATTGAAAGGAGTTAACTCTGCAAACTGGAAATGGCAGAGAAGGGGGAGGGGGGGGCACCAATGGCAAAGAGTTGCTTCGAAATGATTTCAACTGATGACCAGATATACTGCAGATACTGCACGCATTTTTCTTTTGTAGGAAATTGTTTAATACTACAGAGTAAAAGTGTAATTTAAAGACTACATTGAGTTCAGAATTTGGGTGGGTGATTTTTCATCTAGAAGTGGCTGAGTTGCAATTGGTTAAATTATAGGTCACAAACCATAGGTCAGTGGTTTATCAATGAGCTGTCAATCAAGTTAGGATCTGTGAGAACTGTTGAAGCATCAACTGTGCAATCTTAGAGTTTCCGTTTGGGTCTTATTCACACTACGTCCCTGATGACTAGAATGTTTTAAATTATCTGCTTTTTACCTTTTTTTTCAATACTACTCCAGACAAAATAGTTTATTTATTTCTAATTACATTCTTCCGAAAACAGATCGATACAGGCTGCTCATTAACTAAAATTCAAGCATTTTAAAAAAAACGAAATTTCGCCATTTTAACTTCAGATGAAAAGTGATCTGGTTTAGGAAATATTTCCCCGTTTCATGCAAATTCTTTCTAAAATATGCGCCAATTGAATTAATTTGAATTGTCAAAACCATTTACATTCTCATGAGCGTGACAAACATCCAAAGAATGACCTTTACGTAAATAAGAAATCCATCTTCTTCCGTCGATCAAAGGGCGCGTGTGTGTTTTATAGTTCCTACGAGTTTCATTGCATGAGCTTCGATCCTGTGTTGTCCGTTGCATGAGCTTCATGTTCCATCCGAGACCATGTGGATGCATCTTCTGCTTTGTTAGTTGTTTCATCTGCTGACTACACAAATACCGAATTCTTTCTGGTAACAAGCTCTTGCAAACCAACGGCATCAGAAGGAAAAATTTCCAGTGCCTGAATTTTCCCGAAGAGATCAACTTTTGAAATCTTATTATATTTATAGACTAGTTCCTGTCTCGCTCGAAAATGTTTTATTTACCTGTCTTAAAGGTCTGTCTCTTGTTCACTTCCACTTCCCACTATTCTTTATGTTGTTTTTCAAAACGCCAGATCAATATTACAATAAGGTATAACCTTACTATAATGTTATTTAATTGCGACGTTAATTATTTTAAAGTACTTAAGCTTTTCCTATGGTGCAAAGGTTTCATGACGTTATTAGTAAACTGTTAATTAAAACTTAGAGTAGCCTACATACAGAAACACAAATAATGCACAAAGATCTAAAATAAAGCTGGAGCACCTCCAAAGAAAATTAAATGCAGCTTTCCCAACTATAAATTTTATACTGGAACAAGAAATCGATAAAACTCTCCCATTTCTGGACTTTAAAATTCATCGAGCAGATTTTATCGAAGTTTATCGAAAACCATCTGCACTTACGATTCTGATCCCGACACTCTCTAATCAACCTACGAGATATAAAAAATCGCCCATCCGTGCAGCATTCATCAGAAATAAAAGATAATCCTCGAATAAACTATACTTCGAAAAAGAGCGTTCAGATATCCCCTCTTTAGCCAAATAAACAGGTTATAAACCTCAGTTTATCAAAAAATTAGAAAAAGAAGCCACCTTCCAACAGAGAGTGTCGTCCCAACCCCCAGCAGCTCAAACTCAGAAACCCAAATTCACAACGAGCTGTCCCAACACACCGTGGCTCTTACGAACGCAGCAAGCTATTATGAAACCATACAACTTTAAAATCCCAATAAAAGCAGACAAAACCATTCTGTGAATCAATAAAAATGATATGGATTTTATCTCAACCTCAGATAGTATATACACTGAAGTGCCATTGAATTAGGGATAGCAAACTAGTAACGTATTGGACTCCCTCTGGCTCTGATAACGGCCGCCACACGACGAGGCAAGGACTCCAGAAGCTGCGTAAATGTTCCACAGGTATGGTAACCCATGCATTCTCCAGAGCTGTCCACAATTCTCTCAAGATCGCCATTGATGGGACACGAGCCCGAACACTCTGCTCGACGGTATCGTATAAGATTTTCGACGGAATTTAAATCTAGGCTTCTAGTTGATCAATTCATTATTTTAAAGTCAGCAGAATGCTCCTGCAACTATGCAATAGCCAATCTGGACCTGTGAGATGAACAGTGGTCTTGCTGGTAGACGTCATCTCCATTGGGATACAGGATGGCCGTAAATGGGTGTAAATGGTCAGCCATTAAGTTCTATGTACCGGGATGCATTGAGAGTTGTCGCTATATGTACCAAAGGTCCCACAGACCTTCAATTGAAGACACCCCATGCCATTACTGAGCCACCACCAGCTTGTACTGTTCCGACCTGGCATGCAGGATCCATGACTTCATGGGGTTGGCGCCATACCCTCAGTCTCCCATCGGCGTGATGAAATTTAAATCAAGATTCATCACTCAAGGCTATCCATTGCCAATATTCGATGGTCCAGTTTCGATGTTCTTTAGCCCAGGCAAGGCGTTGAGCCTGGTGTCATGTCGTTAGAAGTGGGATTCTCATAGGTTGGCAGCTCTTGAAGCCGAGACGATGAACTGAGTGTTGCACGATCTGTGCACTGACTTCCCGGCTAGAACCCACATTCAGATGGGAGGTAATTTCAGATAATGTCTGACCCCTATTGGTCCATATGATGCGGGTCAGACGGCGAAGCCCACGATCATTCAAGGCTGGTTGTCCTTTGCAGTTTGTCCGGGTGCCTGTTTTTTTGCCTGAATTTCCACATTCCCGGAACACTCTTGAAACTGTCATACGTTGACAATTTCGGAGATTGAGTGTCCCATCCGTTGGGCACCTACGATCTGCCCTCTGTCAAATGCATCTAAATCCCGCGCCTTTCCCATTATGCTTCTCACGACGAATGTTTGGGGAAGCCACAGCTGACAGCTATATATGACCAGAGTTTCAGCTAAGCATTCGCGCAAATGCGGGACTTGCGGTACTGAATTTGGATAACGTCTCCTATCCCTAATTCAATGGCACTTCAGTGTATATCAAATTCCAGTAGAAATGCAAGTGAATGACGAAATTAAAATATGCGATTATTATATATGTAGATCACATCCTTGATATTTTTTGTTTTCAAAGCAATTAAAAGTCCTATTCCGTCATTTTCGGTACACTGTAGAATTTCTGAAAGAAGCTTTCTGCTGTATCGCCTTTTTAAACTTACGAGCACGCCTTGATCCATTGGTTGCACTAAAGATGTTACATTAGGTGGCAAAAACATGGCTTATATGTTGTCAGAAACGAGTTCGTTTGGGTGTGTTGAGGCATTGTCGAGAATGAGTAGGGCCTTTACAGGCATTTTAAGACTTGTCAAGTAGTTTTTAACTTTTGAAACAAATTCTGTAAAGAACCACTCTTTAAATATATACGAGTCTATCCAAGCAGACTTTTGAGCTTTGTAGTAAACTGGCAGAGCAGCTAAATTTAAATGCTTCGATGCTCGAGGTTTTGCTGATTTCCTAATTACAAAAAGAGGAAGTTTGTGCGTTGTTGGGTTGGGTTGTTTTACCTCTGAGCGGCACTTTTTTGCACACCATGGACTAAATGGCCAGGTCACATGGACCCCGAAGGCTCAGAGAAGGTTGGGGGAGGGGACCCACTGGAACAGCTGTTGGGAGACAGATGTTAAAAAAAGACAAAAAAACAAAAGCCTCCCGTCAAGGCCATCCAGTGTGTTCTTTAACGTGCACAGGGTATGGTTCTCCCGCACACGGGCCACGGCTTAACGTCCCATCAGACGGACGGCGGCCTTTCCACGCCCATCGGTGTCCCCTACTGACCGTGGGCAGGGCGGGGAATGTTGCGGAGATAAATCTCAACACTGACCCAGCTGGGACTCGAACCTGGGAACTACAGATTACGAGCCTGGCGCGCTACCGACTGAGCCACCCCCGCCCCAGGAAGTTTGTGCGTGCCTGCAGCATTTGTACACACAGTGATTCTTTCTTTGTTTGTTTTAAATCCTGATGCTGAGGTTTCTTGCGCTGTCACAAACGTTTTCGTTGGAAGAAGTTTAAAATTCAACCCAGTCTCATCTACATTGTAGATTTGTTCTGCGCATAAGCCTTCTTCTTTAATAAGCACTAACGGTTTTTCTGAAAATTCCTTTGCTGCTGAAGGATCAGCTGACAATTTCTCACCACAAACACCAAGGTAATGAACACCATGCCGTTTTTTCCAGCGAAAAAGTCATCCCTCGCTTGCTGAAAAAACTTCCCCATTATCTATTTTAGAATGAAGGATTAATGCTTTTATTTGAAGATTAGCCCACTGATTTGCGTTCCTTTTCGACACTCTTGCATGAACCATAACCAAAGTGCATCACCGATAATTTCATTTTTCGACTTTTTAAGAGTGCACCGAGAAGAAAGCGTTTTTTCGGACTCGACTTGAGTGCAAAAATCTTGTAAAGACTTTCTATTCCTTCTCCAGTAATTTTCCGTACTTTCACCAACACCTAGTTCATCACAAATATGCTTTACTGGATCACCTTTGTCAACGCTTTTAATTTCATCTAGAACGTAACGACATTACGCTTACGTTTGCACTCACTCATTTTGTACCACACAATAATTAATAGATCACAACACACACTTCTGTATACGCACAGTACACAGTACATTGTAATATTCACAAAGAAGAACTTAAGCAAATATGAAATTTACTATAAACACGGCGACTTACTTCCCCTTCTTGGAGGGCGGGGGTGGCTCAGTCGGTAGCGCGCCAGGCTCGTAATCTGTAGTTCCCAGGTTCGAGTCCCAGCTGGGTCAGCGTTGAGATTTATCTCCGCAAAATTCCCCACCCTGCCCACGGTCAGTAGGGGACACCGATGGGCTTGGAAAGGCCGCCGTCCGTCGAATGGGACATTAAGCCGTGGCCCGTGTGCGGGAGAGCCATACCCTGTGTACGTTAAAGAACACGCTGGATGGCCTTGATGGGAGGCTACCATCTGTCTCCCAACAGCTGTTCCAGTGGGTCCCCTCCCCCAACCTTCTCTGAGCCTTCGGGGTCCATGTGACCTGGCCATTTAGCCCATGGTGTGCAAAAAAGTGCCGCTCAGAGGTAAAACCACCTAACCCAACCCCTTCTTGGAACGACCGGTTAAAGCTGAGGCCGGTTGAGCCGAGACCGGATAAAAGATAGTCTACTCTATGTACTTTTACCTACAGCATTCTAGTGAACCTTTACAAAAATGAATGACATTTCATTCCCTGCATAGAGAAATAAATGAAATATTTTACTCAAATTTAACGATTAATCATCATTGAAGACGTTTGCAATTCTTATACACTTGAAAGGGTCCATAAGGTGAAATATTTTGGTTTGTGCTTTGATGAAAATTTTAGATGCAACTCCCACACAATTGTTGGTTGGTCCAAAACTTCGTCCCATTTTTGCCACTTGGCCTCCTAGCCTTTCCGTTTCCCTGCATTGCAAAGGTGTGTGGTTCGTCAAACACGAATCCAAGCAGTTGTGGTTTAGTTAGGCTCATATTTCAACTTTGTTCCTTTTTCTTAAGTAATACGAAGAAACTTACTGTCTTGTATATTGGCTATATTTTTACTTCAACGAAGTCTACACACATGCACAATGCTACACACGACATGTTCTTTGGCTCTCAATTTCGTAGCCAAAGAACATCGAACAGACAAAAAAACTAAAAAGTTGACACTGCCTTAGCTAAAGGAGTTATTGAAGGACAGTACATTCCGAAATTTTACGCCATGAAAATTGTAACTGCACCAACAAAGAAATTTCAGTTAGGTTTAGCTAAACAAGACCGTATTTGCAGAAAACGGTACACATGTGGCAATGAAGAAATGTAAGGACCACCGTTACTATGCAGACTCCTACTTGAAGAAGAATCGCACTGCACGGATTATCGTTGGCTGAAGCTTACCATTGCATAACAGCTCGTCAGATGTGTGAACTTATAACTGAGACCTGAGATGCCGAAGGAAGATCATTCACTCATGAGAATGCTCGAGTTGAGAGAAACGCGTTAAGAAATTGAAGTGTGCAAAGTTGTATGTAGCATTGTTCAGGTGTGTAAACTTCGTTGAAATAAAAATATAGCCAATATTCGAGACAGTAAGTCTCCTAGTATTACTTAAGAAAAAGAAACTAAACCACAACTGCTTGGATCTGTGATTATAAGGAATTTAAACAGTCTATGTTCTGTAGAAAATTAATTAGTAGATTGTAGTATATGGGTTTATGTGCTTTTCCTCAAAGAATGTAGAGGGGGAGGAAGTTCAGCTTCCATAGAGATTAATGTAAAATCGAGTATCGTGCATTTGGCGTAGAGGTGAAACGAACATTACAGGGGAAAAACGCTTTTGTAATTACATGTTACTGTCAACTTCCATTCTCTTCGCTTTTCCTATGTAACAATTTCCCATTGATATTCTTGCAGAGTATATTAATATCAATTCTGTTTCCTGTTTCTATGCAACCAAGAAAGCTTCTAATTGTAATAATTTATTCTATAAATTAACTTCAGGCTAATTTCAAATCTTCTCTATCCGTTCAATTTATAATTGTTGGTTCAACGAAAAATAATTCCAATGGAGAAAATAAACCTTTATTAAAATCATGATGTTATTTTTTTCAAATACAAAGTGCAGTTACTTTTTTTCCCTTTTTTAAAATATAAATTTTTTTATGCATAATTCATTTGCCCCTTATTGTTTGCTTCCCAGTTTAAACCAATGCACGATACGAATCGAAACACCACTTGAGGTCGCCACTTACGCTTTGTCAAAGCTGAACTTCTTTTCCTCATACGTTCTGTGCTTTTCCTTTTGGTTCAAGGATTGACTGAAAGTTAAATTGATTAGTTTTATGTTTTCTGAGTTTTTGGAAGTATTTATTTCTTTCGTCTGTAAATTCTTTACGTTGAAAAATTATGTGTTCTATTGTTTGTGGTTCATTGCATTTTAGACAATTTGGTGAATTTATTTTATTCATTTTAAAGAGCATGGTTTTTGTTAGTGCTAGGTTGGCTTTGATTCTTTAATTTCCTTTTTGTAATCCATAATTGTTGAATTTATTAATTTTATGTGAAATTAAGTATCTTTGTGTGTGACTTGCATATGTGGAATACCAATTTCGAAGTGTACTGTTCATGTGTTTTTTAAGTTTTTATGTAGGAGAAAATGATATGGGGAATTCATACAATGGTTCAGGTTTTTTGCATTTTTTTGCTAAAGTGTCTGCAATGTCATTGTATTTTATATTAATGTGTGAGGGTATCCATTGTATATGCAATATATTGTGTTGTTCTATATTGTTGCATATTAATTAATATAAATATTAATATAAAAAAAGAGAAATGAAAACTATCAAAAGTGCCTGAATGAGTCTTCGGGGAAACGAGAGTTGTCCTTGAAGGATTTGGGTGGGTTGTTTTACCTCTGAGCGGCACTTTTTTGCACACCATGGGCTAAATGGTCAGGTCACATGGACCCCTAAGGCTCAGAGAAGGTGGGGGAGGGGACCCACTGGAACAGCTGTTGGGAGACAGATGGAAGCCTCCCGTCAAGGCCATCCATCGTGTTCTTTAACGTGCACAGGGTATGGCTCTCCCACACACGGGGCCACGGCTTAACGTCCCATCCGACGGACGGCGGACTTTCCAAACCCATCGGTGTCCCCTACTGACCGTGGGCAGAGCGGGGAATTTTGCGGAGATAAATCTCAACGCTGACCCAGCTGGGACTCGAACCTGGGAACTACAGATTATGAACCTGGCGCGCTACCGATTGAGCCACACCCGCCCCTGTCCTTGAAGGAATATTCAAATTGTTGACGTGTGATGTATATGTATATGGATCTGTGATTGAGAAGCCCCACCCCAACGCAATGCCAGGAAACGATTAGACTAGACGTTTAAGTGGCGAAAACGGAACGAAGTTTTGCATCAACCAAATATGTACATGTGACAAGATTGGAAGAAATTAAATTGCATTACATTAAAATATACAATGGACAAAACACATGTATATTATTTTATGAAGCAATTTGAGAATCGATATGAAACTATGGAGTTAATACACATGGAACTATAACTATAACAAATATAAATACGATAGAAAAAATATATAAGCATTAGCAAATATCGCAATAGGTTACAATGAAAATGCACATGTAATGAAAAGAATGAAAGATTTAGTTGTTTAAATATATCTGTCTTATACAAAATTATATAAATTCAATAATATACTAGAGACTTCGTGGAAGATATATTTAATATTAAAGCTTTAAAATTTTTAAAAAGAACCCAGATTTAAAAGACAATGAATATTTTAATTACCAAAATCGAAAATAACACTGATTAACAAGGTTTTAGTAACATGAACAATTTTTGCTGCCTTTAATTATTTTTCAGGTGCTGATTTCAGATCTGACTTTAAAAATGGCTAACACGTCACGTTTTTATGTTATTGATCATTTTGACTCCTATTAAGCTCTTCCTATACCAACACCTCCAGGCATCTGGGAGGATACTAGATATTTTACTTTTTGTGGCTGGCAACACTGATTGCCAAGTGGGAGAAAACATGTAACAGTAACTTAACCTCAGACCACCGTTCTTATTGTTTTCATTGTAGGAGGAACACGTGTTATACGTTTAAGAGTGAATTTTGGCGTTTAAATGGAACGAAGGCAGCGTCGCGGAAGTGTTAATGTGCAAGATAAGTTCTGTTATGTATGTGAAAATTATATTTTAAAATCCCAGGGTCCTTCTTTGACAAAGATTGTGAAGAAAGCCTATAACTTGTATTTTAGATGTCATGTTGGAGATCAAGACAAAACACGAGTATTCTGCATTTCGTGCTTTGTTGGACTGAGTGAATGGTTGAAAGGTAACATAAAATCCATGCTCTTTCCAGTTCCAATAGTTTGGCGTGAGCCAACTAGTCACTTGCATGATTGCTGTTTTTTTTAACTAGTGTCGGGATTTTAAACAAAGAACAAAGGCAAAATACAATATCCAAATGTGCCTTCAGACATAAGGACAGTTCCTCATGGAGAAGATCTTCCTATACCAACACCTCCAACCAACTGGGAGGAGATGGATTCACGTTCATCAGAGGAAGACTTTGAGGCACATACAGATCCTGATTCTACATAACTTCTAGAAAGTCAGACGAGCCTCATCTAATTCAGCAAAATAAACTAAATGATCTTGTTCGAAATCCAGGACTTTCCAAACAAAAAGCTGAGGTTTTAAGTTCAAGATATTCGGGATTCTCAGAAAGAGAAATTTGGCTTTATCTACTTATTACGAGATGCAAGATGGTTTGTGTTTCTGCACCGATATTCCAGGGCTGATGGAAGAAATTGGAACAACTCACGACCTCTATTTATAAATTCGTCAAAATTCAGCTTAAAAGCTGTCCTTTTGCATAAAGGAAACAAAAAACCTTCCATTCCAGTGAAACATTCTGTGGGAATGAAGGAAACTGGGAAAGCTTGGAAAAATATTTAAAATAAAAATAAATACCGCCTCAAGCAGCTGCTTGCCACAGAGGTCTGACAGGAGACTGTCAGTTTATATGCCATAGTAGAAGGTCTGTGAGGATGGCAGGACCTCAGCAGAAAAACGACACAAACAGCCATGCCTTACCCAAGACAAGAACCCAGGTCCCTTAGATCGGTAGCCAAACGCGCTAACCACTCGGCCAACTGCTATAAAATATGACCAGTTTAAATGGACAATATGTTATGACATAAGAGTCTATCTCTCATGCCCGGGCTTCAAGGAGGATGCACAAAAGTTTGCTGTTTTCTGTATTTGTGGGACAGTAGGCCAGAAAGGAACAATGTCCCACAAAAAAAAAACAAGAACAGAAAAGACTGGCTCAAAAGAGATGTTTTTATTCCTGGAAAGAGTAATGTCAGGTATAAGCCTCTACTTGATCCCTCTGATGTCCTGCTCCCACTACTACACATCAAACTGGGGCTTATGAAAAACTCTGTAAAGGCTATGGACAAAATTGGTAAAAGGTTTTTGCATTTGAAGGAAAATTTTCCAAAACTAAGTGATGCCAAACTCAAAGAAGGGGTCTTTGTTGGTCCTCAGATCAGGAAGCTACTGAATGATACTCTCTTCTAAGGAAAGCTGAATATGAAGGAGCTCGCTGTATGGAAATCCTTCACCTCTGTGGTCTAGGGTTTTTGGGGGAATCGCAAAAAGGAAAACTACCATCAGCTCATTAAAGATCTTCTCAAAAACTATGAAAATCGTGGCTGCCGAATGTCTTTGAAGATTCATTTCTTGAACTCGCATCTCGACTTCTTTCCCAAGAACTTAGGAGCTGTAAGTGATGAGCAAGTGGAAAGATTTCACCAGGATATTCGAACCATGGAGGACAGATACCAAGGCAGGTAGGACCCAGCAATGATGGATGATTATGCTGGTTCTTGCAGAAGGAAGATACTGCAGCATATAAAGGACAAAAATTTCTTATAAGTATAAAAGATCCTTATCCATGGTTTCTTATTTTGCGTTTCAATATTATTTCATTTGCTACTTTACATTCAGTGGTCTCTAACTATGTTGTTTCTAATTATTTTTACTGTAATCATGTAATTAATTCAGAGTTTTAAGTTGCAATTTAATAAAATAGCCACATTTATTTTGACTTCCCAGATATGCGTATTCATTGAAATTTGAAATACATCAATTCGTAATTTAAAAAACAAATTGTACGTGCTGTAGATTTTTCACAGCCATATTTGAATTCAGCACTCCACAATTACTTAAAAACATCCTATTTGACCAATATTATGAAAAAGTTTCAGTTTGTTGTCTAATGTAATTATAGAGAGTGTGCCAATTATTTTAAAACATCTTTTGTCTTTAATTCAATTCCAAAAGAAATACTAAATGTCAGCAATGTTTCACATTAATAAAAAAAACTATTTTAAGACAGATGATACATAATACTGAACTAATAATTTCAAACCTACTCGTACATGTTTTGCTCACGAAATATTTGAAATGTTAAACTTTTGTCAGCTGTTGAATGTTTGTTTTTGGAATAAAGTTTTGTATGATCAAAGTTCAGTATCATATATACATATGTGTTTGCTTTTTGGCTTCATGTGCTCTGTATACAGATAATTTTTCAATCCTTTTGATCTTTATTACGTATTTTGTTTTAATATTTTTAATTTTCTTTTTAGAAATTAATTAATTCAAATAAATATCGAAACTGCTGTATTCTATTTCCTGCAGAGAAGCTGTGTTATTTTGCGGAAGGTCTGAATTTTTTTTGTAAATTACAATGAGTTGGTAAAATTTTAATTGTTTAAACACACTATAGGCCTAAATTGAAACCGTTTCCCATAATGTGTGTGTTAGTGAAGCAATAGTGAAGTGTATGACGAATAATATAGCTGACATGAGATATGGAAAGAAACAGGGACGGAGCAGATTGGGCAGATGACCACAGTTTGAACTTAAGTCCGTTCTAGTTTAGCATTTTAAGGGCAATGGTAAAGTGCTCCATGTGGCCATTGATTATTGCAATGTGGTTTAGTGAAATATGTACTTACATCTGACATATTGCGAATTGTACTGATATAGTGTAATTAATAAATGAAGGTAATGATGTGCATTTAAGATATCAAAAACTTCTGATATAAAAATTCTTCAGTTTTCAAGAAATGTCAAACAAAAGGGATATGATCCTTGAATTTTACAGCTTTAAAAATTCTTTAAGTGTTGGTTCTTTTTCATAATTTCATTTTTAAACTTGAATAACACGAATTTACTTGTGGCGAATATGAAGTGTAATTATTTCATCACTTTTTTGGTTACGTAGTGTATATTCAATATTATACGAATTTATTATTTCTAAAAGACACAGGCCGAACAATAAAAAGATTGGATTTCAACTGCACAATGAAAATGCTGAAAGAAAACACATTGAGGGTCACAATCAGGGACGTACCCAGAGGGGAGGGGGTCATGACCCCCCGCCTCCCCCCGAAAATCCTCTCATCTTATATTAAATCGCAAATATGTCTACCTGCTTTGAAATACAGAATAGTTGTCTTTCTATAATTTTATTTTAGCTCCATATTTATGTTCGACACTAAATATAGATTAAAATAAATTAGAAAATCTCATCCATATAGAGTACCATTTTAACCTTTCCTGTTCGGTGGAATATTTTAGTAATTGCGAAACCTTTCTCAAGTCTTATTCTCAGTATCCCCTCCCACCTCCCTCGAAGCTAAATTCCCGGAGCTTCCCCAGAAATCGAATTCTTAGAATCCCAAAACAAAATTCTCTAACGAAAGTGAATTATTGTATCCCCCCCCCTCTCCCCGAAATTAAATCCTGGGTAAGTGCCTGGCATAATTCTCTGTAGTCGAGGGTTCTTCGACATTTGGGGCCTCTACTCGAAGTATACCGAAATGAAAAGTTAAATTGCAAGCACGGAAACACGGATTGCCGAACCCAGTCTCTCTGGTGGATAAGAGGATTTTCTATATTCATTGTGTACCATTAATGGCATTAATTACCGTCAGATCGATCCGTCGTCGAGAAAAGTATATAAAATGTTTTGAGATACTTTTGCTTCCGAAGCTTACATAACAAGAAAAACGGCCAGAATGGTGTGGGTTGGTTTGGGGTGTTTTACCTCTGAGCTGCACTTTTTTGGACACAATGGGCTAAATGTCAAGGTCACAAGGACCCTATGGAATCAGAGAAGGTTAGTAAAATGGATCCAGTGCATCCTCCTTTCCCAACCTTCTCTGGTTAGCTGTTAGGAGAAAGATGGAAACCTTCCGACAACGCCTTCCGGCGTCATCTTTAACGAGAGCTGGGTGTGGTTCCTTCCCCTGAGCACCTTTCTCACCAAGGACACAACGGGTTAGCGGAGAAAATTCTCAGAGCTGGCCCAGTTTGAACTTGAATCTGAGAACAATAGATTATGAGCCTGGCACGCTAGCAACTGAACCAACCCGCACCCCTGAAAGGTGAGGGGCGAAGGTCATGGGACCCATTACCATGTACTCATACTGTGAAAGAAATGCGATTGAGGTAATCGATATTCGGTTTTATTGTATTTAAAGTACAAAAGCAGTTATTGTAAAAGCATTCAATAAATATCGAAATAGTTCGATCCCGAGGCCAATACTTTAGGGCTCAGGAAAGCTCGAGCTCGGAAATTTCAGTCCAAATTTCGGTTCTGTACACGTACAGCAAACACTCGTTTTAACCGATAATTGGGAGGGAACGAGTGTCCGTTGAATCAGAATTTGTGACAAACACTAAATGGGATTTTATAAAAACAAAAATAATAAGTTAATATGTACTTTTTATTATATTTACTGATTTTATTCAAAACAGTGACAGGGCCACAAAACGTAATTATATATTTACATAAAACCTGAAAGTTATTAATAATTATTACATAAGTGAGTACGGTAGTTCAGACACTGTGAGCTGACGCATTCGAATTTTTAAATCAATTGTAACTTTTGTTTTACATCCAAATTTACTCTTTTCCCTGCTTTTGGTAAATACGGAACACCGATGGGCTTGAAAAGGCCGCAGTCGGTCTTGTGACGTAAAACCGTAGTCCCTGTGTGGGAGAGCCTACCGTGTGAACGCTAAAGAATACTCCGGATGCCTTGAAGGGAGGCTATCATCTGTCTCATAATAGCTGTCCAGTGAGTCCCTCCCCCAACCTTCTCTGAGGTACTGCCTGTCACAATTGCCTTGTGACCTGGCAATTTAGCCCATTGCTAATATTTTTAAAATTGAATAACACGAATTCACTTTGCGCTTTGGTTAAGTGCGCTTAGAGGTAAAACAGCCTAACCCAACTCTTTTCCTTTTTACGCCTATCTTTGAAGCCATGATTCATTCAAATTCCAACTTTTTCTTATAAAATATCTGAAACGCTAACACTAGTAAAAGCCAAATTATGCAGAAGCAAGTTAGTATTTTGCACACAGAAAGGCACTCAGCTTAGTGAAATACCACGGATGCGGGACTCTGAACTGCGAAGTTACGGACTGGAAATACGCGACGGGGAAGATAAATTTTATTACAGACTGATAAATACATTTGCGTTTACATAGACTCAAATTTTAAGTCATTAATAGATTCAAAATCCCACTTGAGTTAATACTCGTCTGTGAGATAATAGCACTAACGTTTTAATAATTAGTGTCTATATTCAAGAATAAAAATTTACGTTACAAGTAGAGTCGTATTAAGTTTTAAACATAGAAGCATATTAGTCTTACACTTTGAAATCATAAATGATCCAATTTCTTAAAGCAACAGAATAGTCTTTAGCATTATATATAAGTTAAAGATAATTTGGCAAAATGTTATACAGTCTGCAAACCAAAAAAAATGCTGTTTAGCAAAAATATTTTTCTTAACCGGTATTTCAGGAATCTCGTATGGAAAAGAAATTTTCTAATTCTGCCAATATCCCAATTTTTATTTAAATGCATTACAGAATTTAATGCATATAATTTACGTAATTCTAAAACACCAAAGATATCTCAAACTCTCACTAACACTTTATCTTCTTTTTTGCTTCAAAATACATCTTAAAACATGATTTTGAACAATTTCAATAATTTTTAAATATTTGTTAAATGTATCCCCCCAAGATAATAGCTCCTATGACAAATATGATTTAATCCATGAGTTATAAATTATTTTAAGCAAAGAAATATCAACAAAATTTCTTATATAATATATCTTTGGAATAATGGCATTAATTCTTCTACAGAAACTTTGTATATGATCTTTCCATGTCATTTTCCTGTTCATTCCTAGGTATTTATAGCATTCAACACCCTCAAGGGCCTCACAGTTACACATAAAAAGATTACAATCTCTTTCGTGATATATTAATTTATCCGTAAAATAGTCTTCTTCATTACCCCTTAGTCTAATATACATTCTGTATATTTCGTTTTTTTTTACGTTTAATATTAATCTATTTTAAACAAACCAATTTCTAACGATACCTAAACTATTTTTTACTTTGTCTATTAGTGATTTGTATTCGCCTGTAAAAATAATTGCTGTATGTTATGTCCCTCTAATTTATTTATTTTTATTTATTGTTGCATTTTTTTTTGTATTTTTGTTGTTGTAAATATTTTTATGTATTAAATATGTTTTTGGAAGTGTTATTGTGGGATGTGACTCATAGATGTTGTTTTCGGGCATTGTTCTCCTAGCATCAAAACGTGCGTAAATACGGGATGGTATGGGGTGGGCACAATGCTCGTTCAGTATTTGCTATACGTCAGCTACTGTTAAACAGCATGCCTCACTGACTACTGTGCTTCTGATGCATGGGTGGACGAGGACATATTCCAGGACGTCCACTGGATGCCCTCGAATACGATATCTTGCCGTCTTCCTGATTGTGAACGAGCCGTTATGCTGCCAGTCTTACTGAGCAGTCGAACAACACAGCAAATTGTTGCCGGAGCTAGATGTGGGCCAGCAGGAAAACACGTGGCATACTACCATTCAGTTCCCCAAGCATTTCGTTTATACTCGCTGTAGAGCAGCACCAGTTCATAGTACTGATGATTGGAGTAGTCAGATATATTTTGACCTTCAACCAGTACACCTACTCACCTACAAGAATATGTATATATGTAGTATATCATGTACTGCTATCCTTGATTTTTATCTTGATGTGCGGGTGCTCTGTCACCGTCATCCTCTGCATATGTTTGTGAATGTTTCTGCGGCATTTCACAATATTTCAGGCAGCTAAGCATCAAGAGTACGATTTCAAATGATCAGTATTCATAGTCATCCATTCATGCATTGCATGTGTATCATTTGTCGTTTCTTACTAATTGGTTTATGCGACGGCAACGATTTATGTCCAAATCTGAGAAATGCGGTAATGTGAAATACATAATCCCGAAATTCTCCTATTCTGCGAATTGTCTATTATAATAATTGGTAATAAATCAAAAAACCTTTACGTGACACTTGACAAATAAAATTAAAATTGAAAATAAGTTGAAAATATTAGTTGTGAATAGCAAAATTTACTCAGAACGATATGAGAAATCACATTCTTTCAAATTTTGTTTATATTCAGTAAGTTATATTTTTTCTAAAATACAGGCTTTTGTTATCACAGTATGTAATTTTAGTTAATTATTAATCATAACTAAACCATTAAACTTATTTCTTTCATTCGCAAGCATACAACAGACCTCAAGCATTTGCAGAATTTTGACGGTTATTAAGTAGCCAATATACGAGGATGCTGGTCAAGTTTTGCGGATAGAACTTTTGCCATCCACGGAGGGTTCTATTGATATACACTGTTCAGTGGTAATACTTAGTGCATGGAACGAACAAGCAATGGTAGGCTCACCTTGCCTCTGGGATACTCCATTAGTGCATGAGTGTCATCCCGTCAGCAGTGACGGGATGAGCGATGAATGACAAAGATATTTGACGTACGTCTAATCTGATCTTACAGATATTACATAACAGTTTAGAAAAACACATTAAACAAAACTAATGCTCTCGACTCGCGTTTCAGCGTCAATCCATCGATACCTTCTTCAAAGAATTGGAGTTAGGCTTTATCTTGGAACTTTTTATCGCCTGATCTCTTATCAGGAGACGTGGGTTCATTTCACATTCGGTTCAAGACAATATTTCCTCTACACTTCAAATTAAAATAATAAATATTTCTTAATTCCACTGGAAACAAATGTTTTTGAACTAGTTTAGTGTTTTATTCCTTGAAATGTAATGAAAAGAAATATTTTTGCATAACAGATTTATATTTTTTCTCTTTTCCGATTTTTTCTTTAAGAAATGAACTTGCAGATATTTCCAGGAAATTTTAAGCATTAAGAAAAGTCCAATCTGCTCTGAAGTTTTAAAAACATGAAATTAAAACTGACAGAATAGCAGGTGTAAAGGGGTAATTTTTGCGCAATACTAGAAAAGGAAATAAGCATTTCACTCATTTAAAACTCTAATTTAAAACGTATGTTAAATAAGTCATTCTTGAAATTCATCAGTTTTTTTTTTGTTTCTTTTTCGTTTTCATTGCAACGAATGAAACGCAAATCCCAATATCCTGATAATTTCGAGGATGAGAACACTTGACCTCGCCGACTGTCTGAAATATCTGTCCCATGTCTGCTGCCAGCAACACGAGAGACAGCCCCAACTTACGTGGGCGGAGCAGAGAACGAAAGCTCAGGCCGTTTGGGGTGAGCGGTCTCCAGCACCAGCTAATGAAGCAAGTCCGGGGCCCTTTACAATCCAATTATCGGCACCGAGAGCCGGCCGACAAGGGAAAGACAGAGATCACAGAACGTCAAGAGGTTTAACCTGATCTTCAGCCTCCTCAGATGCTACTCTGGTCACTGGAGAGGAACTTGGAGCGATTCTCATTGAGATAAAGGCAAAGGCAGACAGAAACGAAGGAGAGACAGCAGAATGCTTGCAGCTTCTGTTTGCTTGAGCATCATGTCTCATGTATTATGATTTGCAGGTTTTGAGCAGAAAGCATTGATATGCTTATTTGTTACGAACTTCAATATACATGTAGCAGAATCAAGCATAAATATAATGGAAACTTCACATCAGGTAACATTAACTCTTCCGTGCCCAGATAATAAAATGATATCTTCCACGGTACATGAACAGCAGGCCAAATACAAAGCTCCGAGATTTCTGAGCTAAATCAATTACACAAAGATGTGAGAAAAGTTAGGTATCGAAGTTGAGTCTGCCAAAGCCGTCTTATCTTTCAAAGATGTTTGTTCAGTATTTGAAGAATCCAAATGTTCAGTTATCCATCCTTGAATCCGATCATATTATACGTAGCTCCTTGTGAATTTATTTTTAGGATACTTCTTTTCAACCATTTTGAAATCACTCTTACCACTCTTCAGTTACCTTCGTTAACAGCAAAAAATGCTGATGGAAATTGAATTATTTTTTACTATAAACGGAACAGTCTCGGCAAGATGTACGACGAATTCTCCGTGATTGCAACACGGAGGAACAGTTAAGTCTATTATTTGTAATTGAGATTTACAAATTGATCATAATCCTAATCACTAAACTTCAAAAATTTCCATTTATTTTAACAAGAAACAGCATAAACCTCTCTCCTGGAATTGGCTGTACCTGGAGTCGTATCCACTCAGATTGAAAACTTCATCCACTTAGCACCAATAGCTAGTGAAACAATTGAAAACTATTATTTGAATTATATTTTAAGAAGTGAATACTTAAAGAATATATATTTTGATAGTTTTTTCGTTGTAAATAATACAAATATTGAAGCATTATTCAATTAGAACATTTCAAGGCTATATTTACAATTTCAGTTTCATAGAATCCTCAATAAAGTTAGTGTTTCAAAAGTTTTTATTTTTCTATTTCGGAAATGAACGTTAAAATTGGTCTATAGTTCTCATTTGTTATATTGCTGATGCAATAGATGTGGAACAATCTCAAAAGATCTCTCCAAACATATCTAATAAGCATAATATTTAACGGGATTCACCGCTTCTTGCTTTCCTTTCACAAATACGTTTTATCTTTTGCATATTTCATTCCAAATTTTATTTTTTAACTGCATAAATCAACTTTAAACAATAATTGAAATAAAAGTAAATGTTAAATGTCTATGATAACTACTGGATAGTATAAAACATATAAATAATAATGTACTATAAATGAATCATATAGAAAACAATAGTTTGCAACTAGAGTACCATAATCAAATACATTTAAACGTTTGACAGGTAAATAAATCTACCAATTTGTGAAAAAAAAGTCAGCAGTGTGTGAGCATATGTAGCGGTTTCCTGGATCATTTAGGACATTTGATCCATCTATTCAAGATAACTGGCAAATCTATCTATCTATCATTCATCAAATATATAAAACAGCAATGAATTAGATAGAGATAGATCTCTAATTCGTTGCTGTTTTGAGTGGAGAGTGTGAGGATCACAATACTGAAGATCAACACAATGATTTTCCATTTGTCTGACGTTTGTTTTGATATGTATATTGTTATTGTCACTCACTATACTATAGTTATTCAGTCTTCTCTATAAGCTCTGTTATACATTCAAATTGCAACACCCAGAAGAAGTGTCGCATTTTTTCGCAAATCAGCAGGTAACCGCAGCACGGTGGATGTGCAAATGACTCTATTGTCAGATAAATCAAGCTGAGAGAGTCGACGTCATAAGGCAAGACGGGACACCACCTCGACTAAACGCTCCACGAATCTATAGAACTCTGAGCGATCACGAAGAACAAAGCTATTGAAAATCATCACGTACGGAATGCCAAGACAAAGTGTACTTTGCCATATCGCCAGCATATGGCGTTCGAGAGGAGACTGTTCATCGACTCCAGGAAAGGGGATGGCCAAAATCACATGACAGTCATTCGATGCAGACAACAGTGATTGCGAGAAGTCACACACAGTAACTAGCAATGATCTGATGATTTTGCCACTGGTTTTGCGACAAGCGTCCACCACACCATGGGAATGCTAGCCACCATCAGCAGAGGAATTATGCCAGCCTTTTGCATCACCCCATAACATGACAAACTATTTCCTGATGGCTTGCAGAGTCGGAAATCATGCACGTCGTCTAGTGTATTACCACTAGGACGAGTGTATTACCACAGGAATTTCATGCACGTCGCCTAGTGTATTACCCACCATACCACTATTGCGATGCATTACCAACAGCGCCTGCAGTGGTAGTAATCTCGAACAACTTGGGATACAGGATGTCATTGTGTCACCTTTAGTGGGAAACTTTTTTTTTGTAGGAGCCGATGATCGCCGTATACATGTGTGGAGATAGCAGAGTCAATACTCCAATCCAGCTGCCATTGTCATAAAACAAAAAAACTCATAGAATGAATTTTTTAATTCAATTAAATCTCATATAATAAATAAATGGTCCTGAAGAATTAATTTTACTAATGATTATAATTGTCAATGAAGGTATATTTCTTAGTTTAAAGTCGATGTAAAAAAATTAATTAAGAATGATACCTTATTAACAGTTGAGCAAAAAGATCTAGAAATTTCTTCATTTTATGATTATAATTGGTATAAATTTGAACATGTCAATTATATAAAATATTTATATATATATATAATACTCTAAATATAATATTCATCTCTCTAAAATATGTGAAAATCTCAGATTATCAGCTTTAAAAATTCGAAGATTAAAATGTATATTTAATACAAAAACATGCATTTCATTCTACAAATCTGTGTGAATCAATTGTAAACTTGTGTGAATGGAGTAACCATTCATCGTACAAAAGCTAACAAATATAAAGAAAATTGAAAATCTTCAACCTACATGTAGTGTTTAAATTTAAAATTAACTCATTTAAATTTTGGTTTACATTCCTAATGTTGCAATGCACAATACCAATATCAGAGTTTAAATTAAAAAACTGTTTTTTGTCTGCTTTTTGACATCTTCCTCTGAAACTTCCAATATTTCTTTCAATTTTTCTCCACTCATTGTGTTCACTACAGTTTATCTAAATCTTCTTTCCTAATTCTGTACACTCTTGATTCAAATGCCTTTCTCAAATGCATTTTTCTTTCTTTAATCCAGGCATACCTATAGTCATGTTCACTTATAAATTGCTTATAAACCCTGTAAAATAGGTTTTTCAAATACTTTGTTAGATGTTCATTTACATAAACCCTGATATCACTGAATTCTAAACTTATCATATTAATTGTAAGTTTTCTATGTGATTTTGCTTTCCCAATCAATTAATATTTAGATCTGGCATCCCTAAATTTTACCACAATAAGTTTTAGTTTGTTTTTATTAACTGTAGTATCTCTATGTATTACAACAATATCATTCTTTTTGTTTTCAATATCAAGCAGCTTTGATACACCTTGAACAACTTTCAGCACATTTTCATTTTGTGCCTCATGTATTCCAGTAATCTCTTTGTTATTTGCCTTGGATCTTAATTCTAATTCATTAATTTCAACTCTTATAACTTTCATTTGTTGCTTTCATTCATTGGTTTGTTTATTAAATGTTGATTATATTCCTTAAGCTTCTTGAATTCTGATTTAAATTCATTGAATGAAGTAATGTGTTCTTCCAATTTATCTTGATTAAAGTTTAGTGCAATTTTAATATCCTTTATTTCGCTTATTAATGACTCATTGACATCTTTAATTTCTTCCATTTCATTTATCAACAAATTGTTTACATCTTTAATCTCTTTTTTAATATTAATCATGAAATCTATGAACTCCAAGTTTTAAGCAACAACATCTCTCTGACCACTATCATCAGACACTTCACTTTTCGAAGTGTTAGCAGTACCTTTCTGTTGAGTTATGTTTTCTTGATTCACTTGTATGTTTTTGAATGCTTCCGTTGCATCCGAAGCATTATTTACACAGATTAAACACATCCACTTACTCCTTTGCTCCTTAGATAATTTTCTAAATTTACTTTCACTCATACCCATACATTTAAGGTGAAAGAATTGTTTACATCCAGTTATACAGTATATTCCCTCTTACATCAAAAACTTTTGCTTCACAGGATTTACAGATTAAGTTAGACATATCCGTATTTTGTGTGACAAATTCTTAGCTTTTATGTTTGAAAAATATTTTTAAAATATGTGCTCAAACTCATAATAATCTATTTTCACTAGATGGCAGTACCTGGGTATTTTTTGGCATCAGCTAATTTATTCAGTATTCTGATAATCAGATTTATACCTTATTAAATACTTGCCAAATTTTTCTGACTTAATTTCATATCACAATTTCGTCACTTAGCTTGATATTTTACTTTTATATTTTGATTTAAGCCACGTAAAATAATTAGAAAATAAAAAACTTTTATCGTACAAACTAACAGCCGGTGTGCAGCGAGTTTTTCGAAAATCAATTATTCGAAACCAGTTTTTCGAAAGTCAGTTCTACGAATGACGAGTTTTTCGAAAGGCAATTTTTCGAATAACAACTTTTTCCAATTACGAATTTTTCGAACGGCGAATTTTTCGAAAAGGAGATTTGTTCGAAAAACAAGGGCCCGTCTACTCATTGTGTAAGAGACTTATTTTTTGTTGTTAGAGATAAATTTAAAATTATGTTTGGGTTGGATAGTTGTTGATGGAATATGATCATTCGCATTTTCAATATTTCCCAATAGCTTCAATTGCGCCCTCTAACGCTTGAACGTTTTGAAAACGACAAAATTTTATAAAAAAAATTTTAAAAAAATACCCCCTCAAGCAGCTGCTTGCCACAGAGGTCTTACAGGAGCCTGTCAGTTTATATGCAATTTTAAGCAAGTGGCAAGCAGCTGCTTGAGGAGGTATTTATTTATTTTTATATAATATAAACGATTTATTTATGATGGAAATTCGAAATGTTGGGTCGTATGTGAATTCGAAATGTTCGAAATGCTGGTGGTGGTGTGTCACGCTGAAGGCATTTAAATAACGGCAGTGCTTCGGCTCCTTTCAAGGGGGAGAAACAACTCTCTTGTTTTTATACATAAATGAAAAATTATTTTTCTTTCGTTTCCTAATCGGGCCGAAATAGAAAAAGTGAAGTTGGGTGCTGAAGTAATCCAAGTTGGGGGTATGCTTCGTTTAAACTAAAAAATGGTTGTATAATTCGAAAAATGTTTTTAATTTTATAAAATCTTAATTTAATTTTTGATTGTTTCATTATTAGGTATAGTTGAAATAATAAAACTCTGAGAATATTTCGATTCTGAAACTTTCTTTTTTCTTAATCTAAATCTGATAATATTCATGTCTAACATGTTTCTTGGAAATTGCGAAATGTTTCGAAATTTTTCAGTTGTTATTAAATATATATGAACTCAGTAGGTGGATTCATCACAACCTAAGTGGCACTCAGTGTCCACTTTGAAATAGGAATATCTCCATAACGTTTCAATGGGGACACAAATTCCAAACTATAATAATATAAATTTTAATAATATTATTACTAAATACTTTTGCTAACTTTTAGTGGAAAAAATGTGATTGAAGATACAGTTATGAATGCAATCGATTTGGATTTTGAACATTCTTTATTCATTACCAAAAGAACTAGGGAAGCAGAATTATTTAATATCGTCAATAAGGCTATCGAATTACTGAATCTCAAAAGTGAATTTGAATTTAAAAATTAGAACAACAATTGTTTTTGTAGTATATTAATTTTGTCAGATTCAGAATTTTATTTTTTCGGAATAAATTTTCGTAACTCTATAAATACCGAGCAAATACTGTTTAAATGGATAGCATTAAGATATACATTCTGTCAAATTTTTTTCTGAAGAAATTTCCAGAGCTTCAAATTTGACTTTTAAAGTGATCTTTGGAATCAGTTGAAGATAAACGAGAAAAAATATATTAATCCTACTATGGGCACACAGCTTAATTAGCAGCAACACATGCCCCTACTCGTCCCTGTCGCCGTTTCCTTCCCATTTCGTTGGGAAGCAAACGGTTCCGATCAGGGGAACCGTCAGCGAACAATGAATGAACAGTCGAGCGACATGTGCACAGCAGGTGGATGGTAAGGGTCAGTCCCCAATATTGCCATAAAATGTTGTCCAGTGTTGAAATAGTTAACCAAAGTTTGGAAATCGCATATACTTTGAAACATTTTTAGCTAATCTTGACCACAAATAGAGTTTGAGCTGCCGTTTCATTTTTCAAGTTTTTTTTGAGAGGCTATTTCAGCTCTTATGTCATCAATTTTACTGTTCATGTTATTACATTGTCTATACATTGTCTTTACATTGTTATTACATTGCTATCATATTGTCTATTGAGTTCGGTCTTTATGGCTTTACACTGGTCAGTTATTTCACATCTTTGAGCTGCCGTTTCATTTTTTCAAGTTATTTTTGAGAGCCTATTTCAGCACTTATGTCATCAATTTTACTGTTCATATTATTACATTGTCTATACATTGTCTTTACATTGTTATTACATTGCTATCACATTGTCTATTGAGTTCGGTCTTTATGGCTTTACACTGGTCAGTTATTTCACATCTTTGAGCTGCCGTTTCATTTTTTCAAGTTATTTTTGAGAGGCTATTTCAGCACTTATGTCATCAATTTTACTGTTCATATTATTACATTGCCTATACATTGTCTTTACATTGTTATTACATTGCTATCACATTGTCTATTGAGTTCGGTCTTTATGGCTTTACAGTGGTCAGTTATTTCACATCTTTGAGCTGCCGTTTCATTTTTTCGAGTTATTTTTGAGAGGCTATTTCAGCTCTTATGTCATCAATTTTACTGTTCATGTTATTACATTGTCTATACATTGTCTTTACATTGTTATTACATTGCTATCACATTGTCTATTGAGTTCGGTCTTTAAGGCTTTACACTGGTCAGTTATTTCACATCTTTGAGCTGCCGTTTCATTTTTTCAAGTTATTTTTGAGAGGCTATTTCATCTCTTATGTCATCAATTTTACTGTTCATATTATTACATTGTCTATACATTGTCTTTACATTGTTATTACATTGCTATCACATTGTCTATTGAGTTCGGTCTTTATGGCTTTACAGTGGTCAGTTATTTCACATCTTTGAGCTGCCGTTTCATTTTTTCAAGTTTTTTTTGAGAGGCTATTTCAGCACTTATGTCATCAATTTTAATGTTCATATTATTACATTGCCTATACATTGTCTTTACATTGTTATTACATTGCTATCACATTGTCTATTGAGTTCGGTCTTTATGGCTTTACAGTGGTCAGTTATTTCACATCTTTGAGCTGCCGTTTCATTTTTTCAAGTTATTTTTGAGAGGCTATTTCAGCTCTTATGTCATCAATTTTACTGTTCATGTTATTACATTGTCTATACATTGTCTTTACATTGTTATTACATTGCTATCACATTGTCTATTGAGTTCGGTCTTTATGGCTTTACACTGGTCAGTTATTTCACATCTTTGAGCTGCCGTTTCATTTTTTCAAGTTATTTTTGAGAGGCTATTTCAGCACTTATGTCATCAATTTTACTGTTCATATTATTACATTGCCTATACATTGTCTTTACATTGTTATTACATTGCTATCACATTGTCTATTGAGTTCGGTCTTTATGGCTTTACAGTGGTCAGTTATTTCACATCTTTGAGCTGCCGTTTCATTTTTTCAAGTTATTTTTGAGAGGCTATTTCAGCACTTATGTCATCAATTTTACTGTTCATGTTATTACATTGTCTATACATTGTCTTTACATTGTTATTACATTGCTATCACATTGTCTATTGAGTTCGGTCTTTATGGCTTTACACTGGTCAGTTATTTCACATCTTTGAGCTGCCGTTTCATTTTTTCAAGTTATTTTTGAGAGGCTATTTCAGCACTTATGTCATCAATTTTACTGTTCATATTATTACATTGCCTATACATTGTCTTTAAATTGTTATTACATTGCTATCACATTGTCTATTGAGTTCGGTCTTTATGGCTTTACAGTGGTCAGTTATTTCACATCTTTGAGCTGCCGTTTCATTTTTTTAAGTTATTTTTGAGAGGTTATTTCAGCACTTTTGTCATCAATTTTACTGTTCACATTATTACATTGTCTATACATTGTCTTTACATTGTTATTGCATTGCTATCACATTGTCTGTTGAGTTCGGTCTTTATGGCTTTACACTGGTCAGTTATTTCACATCTTTGAGCTGCCGTTTCATTTTTTCAAGTTATTTTTGAGAGGCTATTTCAGCACTTATGTCATCAGTTTTACTGTTCATATTATTACATTGCCTATACATTGTCTTTACGTTGTTATTACATTGCTATCACATTGTCTATTGAGTTCGGTCTTTATGGCTTTACAGTGGTCAGTTATTTCACATCTTTGAGCTGCCGTTTCATTTTTTCAAGTTATTTTTGAGAGGCTATTTCAGCTCTTATGTCATCAATTTTACTGTTCATGTTATTACATTGTCTATACATTGTCTTTACATTGTTATTACATTGCTATCACATTGTCTGTTGAGTTTGGTCTTTATGGCTTTACACTGGTCAGTTATTTCACATCTTTGAGCTGCCGTTTCATTTTTTCAAGTTATTTTTGAGAGGCTATTTCAGCACTTATGTCATCAGTTTTACTGTTCATATTATTACATTGCCTATACATTGTCTTTACGTTGTTATTACATTGCTATCACATTGTCTATTGAGTTCGGTCTTTATGGCTTTACAGTGGTCAGTTATTTCACATCTTTGAGCTGCCGTTTCATTTTTTCAAGTTATTTTTGAGCGGCTATTTCAGCACTTATGTCATCAATTTTACTGTTCATATTATTACATTGCCTATACATTGTCTTTACATTGTTATTACATTGCTATCACATTGTCTATTGAGTTCGGTCTTTATGGCTTTACAGTGGTCAGTTATTTCACATCTTTGAGCTGCCGTTTCATTTTTTCAAGTTATTTTTGAGAGGCTATTTCAGCACTTATGTCATCAATTTTACTGTTCATATTATTACATTGCCTATACATTGTCTTTACATTGTTATTACATTACTATCACATTGTCTATTGAGTTCGGTCTTTATGGCTTTACAGTGGTCAGTTATTTCACATCTTTGAGCTGCCGTTTCATTTTTTCAAGTTATTTTTGAGAGGCTATTTCAGCACTTATGTCATCAATTTTACTGTTCATATTATTACATTGCCTATACATTGTCTTTACATTGTTATTACATTGCTATCACATTGTCTATTGAGTTCGGTCTTTATGGCTTTACAGTGGTCAGTTATTTCACATCTTTGAGCTGCCGTTTCATTTTTTCAAGTTATTTTTGAGAGGCTATTTCAGCTCTTATGTCATCAATTTTACTGTTCATGTTATTACATTGTCTATACATTGTCTTTACATTGTTATTACATTGCTATCACATTGTCTATTGAGTTCGGTCTTTATGGCTTTACACTGGTCAGTTATTTCACATCTTTGAGCTGCCGTTTCATTTTTTTAAGTTATTTTTGAGAGGTTATTTCAGCTCTTATGTTATCAATTTTACTCTTCATGTTATTATTTTGACTGGCTATTTCAGCTCTGAAGTTATCATTTTAAGAGGCCATTTCAGCTCTCAAATTATAATTTTGAGAGGCTATTTCAGCTAGTTTTGCTAACTCCTCCATACTTCTGGTGAAAGGTATTCAATAAATTATCCCATTCCTGACGCCAATTGTTATGAAGTAAACGGATGGAAACTGAGCGTGATTTAAAAAAATAGTATTTAACAATTATAATTCTAAAATGATATAATTTATTACAAAAGTAAAAAGCATTTATATAAACTAAAGTCAACCAACACAAATCTTCATCGGCATAAAAATAAACCTTCTGAAGAACAAAGCACCTCTTTACTGTTCCTACAAAGAGAAAACAAGGCTTTTGCAACAGTCGATAAGTGGCAGAATCATATCTGTGAAAAAACCTGCAATCTATAAAGAATAACTTTACCAATTCCTAAACAAACTATAACTGTGCGTCATTAATGAACTCTTCCTACAGAAAAGTATAGATTAGTTCTGTTTGTTCGACTAACATATAACCTCCTCATCCACATCTTTAAGTGTTCTAAACATCCTTCTTTTTCTTACCAGTCCACTAACAGGATCAAAACTAAAAAACTTATATAAATAACCTCCCGCGAACACACCAAATAAATTCATTTCTTTTTTTATACTTTAGTGCACAGACAAAACGAACTACGTTTTCCTTCACACTCTAATTCCTCTTAATTACCGCAACTTACGCTTTGTTTTTAAATTCGTTCGAAGTAGTTTGTGACGTAATTCTCACGCTTTTGTTCACGCGAGCATCATGTCGACACATCTCATCTCAAGTTCATTGCAGCAGTTCATCTGTCGTAACAATATAATCATAAAGGGAATATGATAATGAACGTAAAGTGAAAGTAACAATATACAAAATATATGCATCAGGGAAACGAAAATTTAAGAGCAACACAGAGTAATATTAGATGATTGAACGGGGGAAAAGGAGTCTGAATAATTCAGAAAAACAACAATTTAACGATGGGAAGGAGTGGTGGTGGTGAGGACATAGCGTTGGTCAAACCATTCAGCATTCTAACAGCAGTGGAGTAATATAGTGTGGGAATTTTGTTTTAGAATTTAAAACAGTGATATCGCTCGATAGAGGGTTCCAAGTTGAAATCACATGAAAGGCAAAATAAATTTTACCATAGTTACCTTCGAAAATCCTTGGAATAGAAAAAAATTTATTTTAGAAGGAATAATGTGGCGATGTGGTAATCCCATATAGGGTGTCAGAATAGAATGATTTCGACATGTATATATGGGTTCGACATGTTATAAATAGTGTCGCGAATTATTAGGGTAATAA
The DNA here is from genome assembly GCA_038380435.1 of Ryuthela nishihirai. Lineage (NCBI taxonomy): Eukaryota > Metazoa > Arthropoda > Arachnida > Araneae > Heptathelidae > Ryuthela > Ryuthela nishihirai. The sequence goes on from JAWZYU010000004.1 coordinate 115,317,781, forward strand.
ATCGCAGTTTTCTTCTAGCTTCAAGAGTGAAATTTGATAGTTGTAATGAATGTGAGCAAGGGTTACCTATTCTCGTTTGTTAAAATAGATTTTGCTAAGAATTTTGAGATTTTCACTGTTCGAATTTCGGTGTGAAGCAGTTTTGTAGAGCATTAGAGCATGATGCAAGCACGTATCCATGATTTAGTTGTCCCGGGGAGGAGGGAGAATCCAAGAATTTAGTTTCGGCAGAGGTTAGAGAATTTTGTTTTGGGGAGTCGGAGAATCCGAGAATTCAGTTTCGGGAAGGCTCCAAGAAATTAGCTTCGGTGCGGGGAGGGGGAGGGGGGAGAGAAAAAAGGTAAGAAAAATGAAAATGGCATTTATCAATTATTATTTCATGCAATATTTTTAATTTTAACCAGAAAGATCTCTCATCTTTTTATGCCGCAAAACTACAATTCTTTTTCCGTGCTTCTTATATCGCTTTACATCGTTTAGATTTAACTTTATTATATTTCAACTGATATATTGCTGTCGTCAAAAGTTCCCTAATGACGTCTTTGCGATTCCATTCCTTCAAACAATTGAGAACTGCCAAAGGTTTAGTACGATCCGCTGCTAACAGATGGCAACACCAGGTAAGATCGATTCTGGCTTGTCCTTCCAGGTGGCAGCACCAGTTTGCATCTAATTACCTCGTAACGGGCCCGCTTCGCTCTTCGGAGGGAGGCCCACTCCGCAAAACTGTATTCAATAGTCTGGGAGGAACGCTTCCGAACATTTCGTATGCATAACAGAGAACGTGAAGGGTGCGCACGCTCGGACTTAATGATCGAGAGGCACGTGTGGCGATCTGCGAGACTAATTCAATATGTGCATAACGTTGGCAGATTCCTGAATGTTGAGCGTTCAACGACGGAAAGCCTTAAGTGCGATATGTATGGGCAGACACGGTGAGGTGCAATATGGAAGAAACAAAATATCGAATGGGTTTCCACGTGGAGCTCCGTTGGCAGCCAATGAGAGCCTCAGTCCGAATACATTCCCAACACATGGCTCCTTCACCTAATTGTCGAGAAAACTCAGAAACTGGAAGGGGGAGGGGGGAAGAATGAAAATAACGGGGAAAAAATAAGGGTGGAGACGAAATGGGGATGGAAGCGCATCCCAGGAGAAAATATACATTTTAAAACGGCTCAAATAGAGTTGGAGACGCAGCAAGTTTTAATAGTTTCTTTGAAAAATTTTCAGGGATTTTTAGATTAGCATACCGCCAGTCTTTCCGCTGAGCAGGAAGACTTCATGGAATAGATTCGGCTGAAGGAGGATGGAGGAAAGTAGGGAGGGAGAAAGGGAAGCTCGGGAGCAAGTATCTCGTTTGTATCTGAAAATCGCTCTTCTCAGCTCCTTGTCGTAATATTTCACCACATACGCGTCTCGAATAGAAATGTTTGGAATAATCTGCAAACCAAAAACGTTAGTGAGAGGTAACATAGGAGGGGGAGGGGGGGAGCAAAAGGGAAATGCTCGCTCGTTTGTCTCTTTTCAATATTGAATTTTGCTCCTCGAATGCTCCTTTATGGTCATACAGATGGCCAAGAGCAGTAATGGGCTTCAACATCAAGCAAAGAATGTCAGGCGAATTTATTAAATGGACAAAATAATTCCGAGTGTGAAAAATGCCGAATTAAAATGCTGTTGAAATGCGGGTTTACAAAGTAAGCAGATTTGCAAATCCGACATCAAATAAGCACGCCAGATGGGAACATAGATAAATTAATTTCGAAGGAGTAGAAGTTTTGCTATAGCGAACCTTGTTAAACCAGGCAAATTTCATTTCTGACCGTCAGTCTGAGTGCAATTTTTTCGCAAAAAAGCAGATTTTCCTCGATTTCCTTTATTAATTTTATCTGAATTAAAATATGCAATTTATTTTATAGGAAGTAATTTTAGAAGTATCCTTTCCATTTTTATTTGATTATTTTTAAATGAGGAATAAAATCATTCTTATTAATTAATCTCTACTTAAAAATTTTAAAAAACTGATGAAGACCCGCCATCCTCACAGATCCCTTCTATTATGGCATATTAAACTGACAGGCTCCTGTCAGACCTCTGTGGCAAGCAACTGCTTGAGGAGGTATTATTTATTTATTATTTATAGTGTCTAGTAAATCTCACTAATTAAATGGGATTGTATTAATGAATATTTATCCACTATCAAGTTGTTTTTAAATAGCAAGCTGCAGATGGGTGTAGAAGAAAAGTTGTCTTGAGCCCGGTTCTCACCCGGCTCAAGACAGTTTTCTCAGAGACAATTTTCAACAGGATAAAAAAGATGGGTGTAGAAGAAACCCTGTCTTGACCAGGGTGGGATCTGAACCCACGACCTCCTAATAACAAATTAGGTGCTGACATTTCATCAGGAAGTTGTGGGTTCAGATCCCACCCCGCTCAAGAGAGGTTTTCCTCTACATCCATCTTTTTATCCTGTTACTTAAAAATAAGCAGCTTAATAGCGGATAATTATTCATTAAATCAATTATGAGTTGTGAATTCCTATGTATAAATACAAGTGATTCTGTTAAGCCTTTGCGTAGGAAAGGGACGTAAGCAGAAAAAGTTTTTTTGGGACAGAGTTAAATTTAAAAACCAATAGGGAGGAAAAAGCTCGATAAAGGAGATTAGGTATAAACTGGAAGGAGAGCTGTGTACCCAGTAATGATGCAAAGAAACGGCCAGGTCTAGCACCTAATATCCGACCCCACCTTGTCGTGGTGCAGGCCATTAGTACCTTTCAAAAGAGATATTCTCTTTTGGAAGGGAACGGAAGGGGAGGGCTGCCAGTTCAGTATGGCCTACTGATCTGGTCATCTATGGCAATTTTTTTCTGTTTTCTCAACCCTGCTGAGGAGTGGTCAACTTCACAGGGTCCTGGTGCTGACCATTTATGCCTACTAGACTGGACTTGTTTATGGATTTGAGCTTGATTATGGATCCTGGACTTGCTGCACTGGCGGGCCTCTGTTGAGGGCGAATCTGCTGCTTTGTTTTCTGTTTCTTTCTGGGTTGCCAGCTCTAAGTGAACAGAGGCATGGGATACCTTATATCAGCTGGTGGATAATCCTAATCAGAGGCCATCGCAGGTACCTGAACCTCACTTAGCTAGTTGGGCATCGTCAAGCCTAAACTGCAGTAATGTGTCTCAGGCAGGCCATATGGCTCTTGAAAAAGTCCACTTGAAAAGGTGGTGCCTGAAGTTCCTACCAGCATCGGTGACTTCAGCCTTTAGCGAAGGACGAACAGGTTTTCGCTCCATGCCTGCGATCAGGGGACTGTTTCATATTGTTGGCCCTACCTATCTCAATAAACCTAGTTTCTTTAAAAAAGCTACTAATAATTTTCTCTCTGCAGGAACGTGGAACGTGAGGACATTACATAGAAATTATTCTCTTGATGTCCTCACACAGGAATTCCAGCGTTATAACCTAGATATTGCAGGCTTGCAAGAGACCAGATGGACAAGTAGAGGTGAAATACTTAAAAATAACTTTAAATTTCTCTTTACAGGGAGGGAGGATGGAAAGCATCACCAAGGCGTGGGTCTGCTGCTCAGCAGACATGCTAGTGATGCTCTTCTAGGATATGAGTGCATTAATGAAAGGTTTCTTACAGCAAATTTTCAGACAAGCATTAAAGACTTGAATATTATCTGCTATTATACCCCCACTGAAGATGCCGATGAGGAAAAGGATCGGTTTTATAGACAACTTCAGGATATTTTGAATTATGTCAAGAAAGGAGATATTACCCTTGTTCTAGGTGACTTCAATGCCAAAGTTGGTACGACTCTGACCTTGGGGGAGGGGTGATAGGCCCTTTTGGTATTGGTAGCTGCAATGGCAATGGGCAACGTCTCCTACAGGTAAGTAAACTCAATGGATTCAGAATAACTAACACTTATTATAAACACTGCGACATACATAAATACACATGGGTTTCACCCGATGGGCTGCATAAGAATATGATTGATTATATATTAATTAACAGCAAATGGGATAGTTCTGTTAGGAATACTAGGTCATATAGGGGAGCTGAAATTGGATCTGACCATTTCCTTGTTAAAAGTGTCTTGCAACTTAAACTTAAGAAATGTTGTGATAAGGTTAAAAAATTTACCTTTAATACTGAATCTCTGAAAAACCCAGTTATAGCTAAAGCTTACCATGATAGACTACGTAGTCATTATGACAGTCATGGTATGCTTACTACTGAAGTTGAAGAAGAATGGGGCTGTTTTAAACAGGCTTTTTTGGAAACTAACAGTACTCTTTTAGGAAAAAAGGAGCAGAGGAGACAGAATTATTTGAGTGAAAGGCACTTGAGCTAATTTCAGAAAGAAAGAACTGCAGGGCTGTTCTTAATCAATACCCTACTAGTCCTAATAGAAAGCATTACATATAGCTTAATAAATGTGTAAAGGATCAGTTAGCTGCTGATAAGAATCGTTGGCTTGATGGCTTAGCTGACAAAGCCGAGGAAGCAGTTAGACAGCACAACAGCAGAGAGCTGTACCAGATAGTTAATGTTTTATGTGGTAGAAAACAGACAGGTATACAGGGATTGAAAGATAAACAAGGAAAGGTTATATAGAAGGTGAGGATTCTGTCATGGCTAGGTGGGTTGAGCATTTCAATGATGTTCTAAACAATGTGGTTAGTTCTATTCCCATTGTTTGCAATGATGATAGATGCATTGGTGGCTTTAATGTTGGCCCTAAACACAATCTGAAGTTATTTTGGCTCTTTCTAAACTTAAACTACATAAATTCCCAGGGGTAGATGAAATTACTACGGAAATGCGTAGAGCTGGGAATGTGTCGGTTACCACTTGGATGACTGAAATTCTGAATATCTTTCATCATAAAGGCATGGTTCCTCAGGATTTTACCAGAGCTATTGTTATCCCTATTTTCAAAAAAGGTGATCGCAGTTCTTGTGATAACTATAGGGGTATCAGCCTACTCTCTGTTCCAGGGAATGTTCTTTCCATGATTGTGTTTAATAGAATTAAGAATCTGGTTGACAGGCAATTGCGTGATGAGTAATGTGGATTCAGAAATGGTAGGGAATGTGTGGATCAGATATTTTCACTTAGGCAGATTCTTGAGAAATGTTTAGAGCTTCAGAAACCTTTGGTTGCTAGCTTTGTTGGTTTCAAAAAGGCTTTCGACTCTGTTGATCGTCAAAATTTGTGGTTGATTGTGAAATCATATGGTATACCAGACAAGTTAGTTAACATACTGAAAACTCTCTATAATAACACTGAGTCGTGTGTGAGAGTTGGTAAGGCTTGTAGCAATTGGTTTAACATTACTTCTGTTGTTCGATAAAGATGCATTTTTTTCTCCTTTTCTCTTTAGTTTGGTTACTGATTATGTTATGCGAAATTCACTGGAAGGGAAAGATTTTGGCCTTAAATGGTCTGGAGATACTAAAAATTCTGATTTTGATTATGCTGATGATTTAGCCCTTTTGGCAAATGATGTTGATGAGATGAACTCTTTCATTCGAGCTGTTGATGAGACTGGTAGTAGAGTACATAGGTTTGGTTATAAACAGAGAGAAAACTAAAGTGATGAAAATTGGTCAGGCAGGCTATGATTCAGTTAATCTGAATGGTTGCAGTCTTGAGCAGGTGTCACAATTTACTTTACCTTGGGAGCTATGTAACAGATACTGGTGATGTGCGGCATGAGATTAACAGACGAATAGGGATTGCTGCCGGGACTTTTAAGAATCTATGGAGAGTGTGGAGAAACAGACCTATACACCTAAAGACTAAAATTAGACTGTATAATAGTTTGGTTCTTTCTAGGGTTAGTTATGGTAGTGAAACTTGGACGATGTGTAAAAAAGATAACAGGAAACTAGATGCTTACGTAGTATCTTGGGTATTAGGTGGTTTAACTTTGTAACTAATGATGAGGTTAGGCAAAGGAGTCTGCAACCTCTTTTAAGCAGTATATTGTGCAGAGAGAGACTCCGCTGGTTTGGCCATGTTGTCCTTATCGATAATTATAGATTGACGAATAGGGTTATGAACAGTGTTCCTAAAGGCCTCTGAAAGAGGGGGAGACCTAGGATGCGGTGGGCAGACAATGTCAAACAGGACCTTGTTAGAATTTGTGTGCAGTGGCCAGATGCAACATATTGTATCTCAGGACAGATATCCTTGGAGAACTAAATTGCACAGTCTGGTTGGATCTCTGTAGCCCATGACTGCTTGATGATGATGATGATGATGATGATGATGATGATGATGATGATGATGATGATGATGATGATGATGATGATGATGATGACGACGACGACGACGACGACGACGACGACGACGACGACGACGACGACGACGACGACGACGACGACTTTAACTAATCGAATAAATATATGTTAAAAGAAAATGATCGACATATAAAATCCTCACTATTTTTCATACAGACGACATTTCCTCATACACATAAACCAATTTCATAATTCACTTTACAATTTTGAATCTTAACATCTAGGGGGAGGGGAGCTAACTTAATACTGCCACGGTCTCGTTTAACATCAAGACTCATTGTACAAAAACTTTCATTAGAATAGCAAATTTATCAAACAGAAATTTCTTCCTTTCGTTCCTTATCCACATTATATACTTTTCTCTGCTATCCTCAATTTATTCCTTGTCTCTACATTATACAAAAATTTCACGCATTAATGTTCTTTCAATTGCAATACATTTCATCGATAACGTTTTCTTTTAAAAACACATGATCTATTTTTATCCACTAATGATATGTCATATAACCAAATTGTACTTTGCATATTTCACCACAATAACTGAACAGGTTCGAATCCTACGTCATGGTAACCAATCTGTAGTGACCACCTCTGAGTGTTTTGGGATGGCTAGACGTTAGGGGCGAACTTATAAAATATGAGGGGGTGAAACAAGGCTTTATGTTCTCATCAGGCTGAGCATTCCTCGGAAGGTGGGCTTGATGCCGCAATATTTGATTTCAGTGATGAAAGTAATGAGGGCTACTTTGGCCATGGACCTCAGTGCAAAGACAAAAATAATATAGTTGAATAGTCATTACAGCACCAAGACATTCCCATTTAAATACATTTATTATCCAGAAACGACACAATATTCGTCCTTCATCAGGCAGGTACAGGGATCTCCAGTGAACCTTTACAAAGTTCTGAAACCGGGAGGTGGCGACACTTATTTCTCTAACTGAAACACAAGGGGTACTATAGCAGAACAATATGACAGTACCTCGTTTCATGGTCGTGAAAAATACAGTGTAATCTACGCTTCACTCGCCACTGCTGGTTCACTGGACTCAAACTCTGCCCCTCATCAGGGATGCTGTCCTTCACTTTTTCGAGTCGCACACCAGAAACGTCTGGTACCCACTGCTGACGTTTTGAGAAGGCAAAAGTTCTCAGTTCTTTGTGTACTCTGCAGCCGTGAGTCTGAGTTCACGTGGGGCCTGGTGATTGGTTCACAGCTGTAGGAAGTTATCTGTGTGGTAAGGAGCTTGCCACGTCTTTGACCTTGTTGTTACCTTCGCTGGACATCTGTTCCCAGAATGCACCCTTAGCTGGCATCAATTCCTCGAATCCAGAGCCTGCAGGTCGTCCTCTTTCCTGCGCGATTGTGGGAGCGAGAAAAGATGGAAGTGTGTGTGTTTGTGGGTGGAAGGAGACTAAGAACAACGCGATACAAAATATGGCGCTTGGGAACTGACCCTGCCATACGTCGGGACCACATTTCAAGAAATATGGGCACAATACTTCTAGCTCCATCTGTGCCAATAGGCTACACTGCTTGCTTGATCTCATAGCACTCTACCAACTCTTTAAATGTAAGTATCATAATGATTGCAAAATCTTGTGAAAGTGTTTCTTGGCCTGTCAGAATGTGTGATTATTGTGTCTAGAGCCAGATTAAAATGTTTCGGAAAATGTCTTACCCCAAGAGCAGGGTTTAATATCAAAATAATGGAAATACATTACAGGTTAGCGATCTGAATTTCCATATTGTTGAGAACTGGAAAGTCTTTGTCTTTTCCTAAACAGAAAACTTTTAAGTATGGAATTATTTTCACCCTATATTGTTGGTCATGCTGCCATACAGAACAGCCAAGGAAATTTTAATAAATATTATGTTAAGGATGGTACAGCATACCACAGGTGTTTAAATTAATTTTAAAAAATCGTAAAGAAGAGTCCAGCATTGGGTAGCTATATATAATACATATTCATAAGAATGTATAACGTTTTTTATGCCGGTTAGATTTATTTACACAAATACTGCAATGTGTTATTTACGTGGTTGTAGGAGCTGAGCGCTACAACCACGTAACAACTCAGCAATAATCTTCAGGGCAGTGTACAGTTTCTTGGAGAGGCGGATTGTTAGTGACAGGTTAGATTAAGCAAAAAATAATACCTTTTTTTCTTGCAGATATTTTCGCTGTAATGGAAGGAAGTTTCAGCATGCTAGTGGAGTAAAAGTCAGTAGCATAAGCAGTTCGGTGCTTTGCAAGAAACTGTACGCATCTTCAAGGAACTGTACGCTGCCATGAAGATGACTGCTGAGTCAAAAGAGTTCTGTTCCTACAACCATGTAAATAGCACATTGCAGTACTTGTGTAAATAAATCTAACCGGCAAAAAAAGCGTTATACATTCTTACGAGAATTCTTAGAAAATATGATAATTCTTATAAAATTCTTATAAAAATCACATTTTTAGGGAATTATCTGTATTTTTCATTAAATAGCTGAAATAAGTAATCAAATGATGAAATCGCTTAATTTTCGTTTCAAAGCATTTAATGCAGGAAAACATCATTTTCACCTCTGTATTAAAAATCACATTTTTTTAGGGAATTTTCTTTTTTTTATTATATCACTTAAATTATAGTGAAATCCCTTATTTTTCATTTCAATACATTTAGGAAAAACTTTATTTTTAATTAAAACATCACACTTTTTGTCACTGGGAAACATCCCGTGTGAAAAAATTATTAACTGAGTAATTCGAATAACAGTATGAAAATCCATTTTTTTACACTTTACTTACTCATAGGAAAAGTATATAAAAATCATCAATACTCCTCTGTATTATGTAATGCAGAAATTGTAGATTATTATTGTAGATCATTATTGGAAATTATTAATATTCAGTGAATTGTTTCCCTTAAATAAATTCTTTGAGGACTTCCCCACAGAGGCCCCTCAAGACGCGAGCCATTCGCCCAAGTTTGCACAAAACGTTGGTGTATTTAATCTTGAGGTCCTGCAGGTGCGGGATCCAGCTCATCCTCTCATCCAGAGTGATCCCCAAGTATTTGGTAGTCGTCTTGTGGCAGATGGTATTGCCATTCAGTTTAAAGATCGGTTACCTCTTGTTGAGGACATTCTCTTTGGCTACAGTCATTGATATAGTTTTCGCACAGAGACTCAATCCCTTGAGCACCGACAATGCTGCATTGCCGGCAATTCCAATCTCGCTCTGGAGGAGGCCGATATGATAAGCGGCATGTCGTCTGCATAAGCCAGGAGCCAGACACCCTCAGGTAGGGTCAACTCTAGAACCGTGTATGCAACTAAATTACAGAGAAACGGGCCACTGCACGAACATTTTTGGCAGCCCCTGACCAAGTTCCTTCAGACTGCCCCACTGGCATGAGAATAGGTGATCATTCTCTCACTGAGATAATTAGACACCAGATTAAATACGTTCCTGGGACAGGAAGAATTCTTTAGCTTGCCAAGAATTGCAGGCCACGAGACATTATCAAATACGCCTGTCACGTCCAAGGTGATGAGGGAGGTGTGTAGTTTATTGGCTTTATTTAACTTAACACACCACCTGTTTGATAGTGGCAGTTTTGGACTTGTTTGTCCTGAACCCGAATTGTTTGTTGTTCAGGAAATAGTTACTACAGTGGAAATACATCCTGTTTGTGAGCTGCTTGTCAAGAATCTTTCCCATCACCGGCAGCAGATATATCGGTCTGTAAGATCTCACACCTGCCTTATTGAAAAGGACTAGGTCGGCCTGTTTCCAGGCCTTTGGGAAGTTTCCCAGCCTTAGACAGTTGTTATAGAGTTGGGTGAACAGATCTTTGTGTTCTTTTAGCAACTGCATCAAAATCTCCACTGTCAGACCATCGTGGCCAGGGGCTTTACCCCTGGCCCTAGCACTGATCACCTCTCCTACTTCCTCTTCCACGAACGGAACGTCATCTTCCATGTCCAGTGAAACCCTACTATTTTCTCTCTGGAGATGATGCTGGGCATCATCAGAGTTCCTGTCATCGTCAGGGAGTAATCCCTCGAAAAGTGCCTGGATAGTTTCTCAAAAAGGAGTGGTCCAGGACCCATTCTCTGCGTATATACTCGATATCCAGGGGTGTTAGGTCTTTCCTTGCTGCCAACTTGTACTGCAGAGTAAAAGGGTTCTGTGCAGTAAAAGGGTTCACTACTGAAATTTTGTCAAGATGCTAACAGGGCTTGGCGGATGGTGAACTTGAGCCTTCTTACACATCTCTTCTCTCGAACTTCTATCCCCATTGCGACACCTTTGATACTTCTGTCTAAGAGCTAAGGCCAGCTTTCTTTTAATACCGAGCTCTGGTGTCCACCAGGGTACAGACTTTCTTTTTGGGAGCTTTCCCTTGAACCCGAAGTTTTTCTCATACCCAGAGCTTATACACTCGGTTATTTCTCTGACGGTGTTGTCCAAAGAGTCACTGTTGTTAATGATGGTAACACACTGGCGGATCTTAGCCACGCCCGGTGCTACGCAGCGCAAGGGCTTGCACCAGTCAGGGATTTTCCAATTGCAAACCTTTTGCTGTTGTGTGGGGGCTGTGTCTGCCACCCACAAGGAACGTTAAATAGTTGTGGTCAGTGTTAATGACCTTGTCGCTAATGTGCCAACCCTGGATTAGTGGTATTGTACGTGGGACAGCCACTCTGGCCAGCTCTGGCCTCTGGGGCCATGAAAAGTAGCTTGTGTATCTAAATCATTTGATAATAATAAATCAACGGAATTGATAAAACCTAGAGTCATATATCCTCTTATGTCTTGTCTATTCGAGCCACAAAGAGGGTGTTTTGCATTAAGGTCACTTCCCATCACTAAGTTCTTATATTTGATCTGAGCTAGGATATTTTGTAGCTCAGTCAACAAGTCCTCGATGTTGCGACTCAGTGGACAATAAATGGAGATGGCATGTATATTTAAACTCCCACAGGCAATCTCCACTACCACCACTGTGGTGGAGTAATATGCCAGTATGGCATTCACTTTGGGTTTCAAAACGACAATTCCAGCTTTTGGCTTGGCTTTCTTAATGCAAAATAGTCTGCTGGTCAGAGGGTGCCCCTTTATGATGTTCTCTGTGCAGTAGGGTTCCTGCACTAAAGTGACATTGACTCCTTCCTCTGTTATCTCCTGGCTGAGTAAAGACATTGTGGCCCGTGCCACATTAAATTTATTTGCAGGAAACTTAACCATTGCCCTACTACCACCATTTGGACTCCTACTGTCCATAGTCTGTATGCTTCTTTAGCAAATTCATCTCACGATTATACGACGGTAGTTACTCTCCATCGCATTGTGGCCCAGATCGTATTTGGCCCCCTTATTCCTTGCTTGCCATTTTGCAAACAACACACTTTGGTTTGGGTTTTTGGCACCTCCTAAGAGAGTGCTTACCCACGCAGTGAGAGCACCATTGAGTTTTCACGGTGCATGCATTTTGCATATGCCAGAAGGTGTAGCACTTGTAGCAACAGAGTACTTTTATGTACTCCTTTATCTGGTAACGTGACCAGCTCACATTAAGCTTACCTACAGCTAATAACTTTCTATGAGAGGCACTACTGGCCTCCAGAACCCAATGTACTGTGTTGTCACCCTGCCCTTTTCAGAGAGAACAGTGGAGTAAGCTCTGCATGCTCATCCGAGAGGGCGTTTTGGGTCTGGATGACCTTCTGGAAATGGTCGCTGTGAACCTCCTTGTCAACACCGTAGACAATAGTTTTGGGCCTAAGCTTCGTGGCTGGCTTGGCCTCCAATACCTCTTTAAGCACCTCATGACTGTCTACTGCCTTTTTGAGACAGTCCACGTCACCCTGCATGCCACACTCGATGATGAGCCCATTTTTTCGCATGGGTTTAACCATCATCACCCCGAGATTCAGTTTCTGTGGGGTTTATATTCTTCTTAAGGCTATCCCTCACCTCTGTTGCTGACTTCTCCTTATCTTTGGAGAAGATCAGCAGGGTATGCCTTTCAGTAGTAAATAATCACAGGATAAGTCCTGTAAACATGGAACTCATGAAACGATGAGCTGAAAAAAATTTGGTTTTGCATGAATGGGATTGGAACCCATGTCTCCAGGAAACATGCCTTTTATGCTAACCACTACACCATCAATGGCTAAGCTTTTCTCAGCTTATGTGACATTATAAACCTTCTGGATTTTATTTATTTGATTCGCACTAGTAGCGCCATCTATCCAGGAAGTGGACAAATCTGTTGCCTCATTAGAGATGGAATTAATATTTGTCACTCTCACTATCCTGTGATTATTTACTACTGATTTACTGATTTAAAGCCCTGAGCGTGAGTGACAAATATTAATGCCATCTCTGATGAGGCAACAGAGTTGTCCACTTCCTGGATAGAAGGCGCCACTAGTGCGATTCAAATAAGTAAAATTCGGAAGGTTTATAAGGTCACATAAGCTGAGAAAAGGTTAGCCATTGATGGTGTAGTGGTTAGCATAACAGGCATGTTTCCTGGAGACGTGGGTTCGAATCCCACTCATGGCAAAACCAAATTTTTTTCAGCTCATCATTTCATGGATATGCCTTTGTTTAGGGAGTGGGCTTCGTATCCGTCACCAAACCTCCCTTTCTGACCCCTTGTCCTCCGATTGCTTTAACATAAGTTGGTTTTGGCCCCAGTGTTTTTGGGAGACACACAGCACTCTCAGCTAGGTGGCCACTGATGTTTACTACTGTGTACTCTTGCTCAAAGACAATAGCATGTAGTCTGTTGGCTACACCCATCACTTTCATTCTGACTTCTTTGTCCACGTTGTGCTGGAAGAGTACCACTGCAAGTTCCTCCAAGAGGTCCATTGCTGCAGACTGCCTCTCTGAACCCTTCTCGTTTCCGTGATTGGGTTCTTCATTCTTGGGAACCTCCTCAGTTTCCTCTTTGTGGCTCCCCTTTTCCATTCCTTCTTTAGAGTCCTATTCTCTATTTGGAGGCTCTTTTCCCTTCTGAGTGATATTTGTGGTGCGAGGGACTTCCTCCACTGCCACAGCAGGATTGGCAGCCTCCTTGGGATTACCGTCCTTCTTGCCTGTCCTTTCCTTTATAACGGGTCCTGATGTGTGAGATGAAGTTTTGGTGTCCACAGTAATTCTGGCATTCCACTGAAGCACTCTCCACCCACTATGGAGCTCAACAAGAGGAGGCCTCCGAATTTAATTAGTCGCTCTTCATACCACAGAGCTATGTTCAAGTTATACCCAGACTTAGGATTACAGACTTAGGAAAACAGGTGGGCCACTCTTAGGCATGGCAACCATGATATTCCTCCCTCTTGACCTCATTAGGCTTTTCAATTCCTAATCAAACTGGCCTGACACCAACCCTATTAGATATATTGCTCAATTTCAGCAATCTGAGATGCCAGTAAACTGTTTCCAGTTCAGCATGGAGAGTGGACCATGCACCCCTAACAGACCTGGAAGGCCAGCCTCCCTGGTTGAAGTCCTTGGAGAGTAGCACACGGAAATACAAAAGAGGAAAGAAAAATTTTCTTCTGCGCTTCAGCCAACCAGAGTGAGCGTCGATCCTGTGTCCCCTACTTCCCCCAACTGCTAATGCACATTTCATCTCCCCACCATCGCCCATGTCCTTGTGGTATGGACCATGGGCTCTCTCTACCTTTACCACCAACCAACCTCACATAGGTCCACAAATCGTTCCCCTTCAAAAGCCGCCTCAAAGGCTTTGCACAGCCAGGGACCTTTCCCGATAAAAGGAAGCGGAATTCTGACGAATTGTGCTTGATGTGTTTGTCCGGCTCCAGGCTTACTTATGCCTGTTTCCCACCCAACGCTGCCACATCTCTAGACCATAAAACAACTAATCCTCTAAATCTCAAAATGCAACACAAAAGTGATAAACAATTAGAAACAAGTAGGAGACAGAGGCCATTGGCATCTGCACCAGCAGACACGGTGGGAATTACCTCCCCAGAACTGAGCATATTCCGACACACTGTCCCCAGAAACTGGCAATGGAAGCTTTGAGTGGAATTCAAACGGGGCCCCTAATAAGAAGGTTGTTCGGATGCATTCCTGGTGATAGCAGGGATCCCGCCTCTGTATTTAACGGTTGGGAAAGAAGCGACCAAATTCAGAGTTCTGCAGTCTAGGGAAAAGGTAGCATTTCTTGGAGTTCAGTATGACCCCGAGGTCTATGAGGCTAATACCACTAGTAGGATACTCATCCCATCAAGAGACTGCATGTGTCATGGTTTACATAATGGCCATCGGGTTACGCAGTTGAAATCTACACAGACAATTCCAAGAGCGAGGATGGCGTGGGCTTAGCCTACACTGTCTACAATCAAGGAGCCAACTGGCCCACTCAGCAGGTACTGACACTCAACCTGAGATAGTGGTTAAGAAGTCGAATTTAGGTCAAAGCGTTATGGATGAGTGACAGAAGCTCTGGAATACGACAGAGAATGGTCTTCAAACAAAGACATTCTTACAAAGGGTAGGTCTATCCTTGATGTCCTCAGATCACTATCTCACGCAGGTACTGACAAGTCATGGGAGCTTCCCAGCGTATCTGGAGCGTTTTAAAATATCTACTCACAGTAACTGCGGCTGTGGGCGATCAGAGAGGTAGCAGGCGAGTCAGTCACGGTGTCCATCAGAAGCACTCGAGTCAGGGCGCACCTGAGGTACATGGCCTGGCTCGTCTGCCAGCTCCAGGACTCGCTCTTTTGAGACCGAAGCTGCTTTCGCTTTCCTACTTATCTTTTTTTATTTTTCTAGCCAGGCTACGCTCCACGCCCCCTTTAATGCCACCCACACTCCAAGTCCCTACTGGTTGACAAACCTTGACAAACCTCAATCTTCTTCCTCCAACCTTCTCATCGCCACTCGTGTGGTGTCTTGATGATGGAGCATAAGTTTTCTACCCAAGGGGTCGGGTCCTTCGGGACCGCCCCCTATAAATGAGTGGTGAGAAAGATGACCCTGCTTCAAAAAACGCATCTGTTCGTCAGATGAGACTTTACATATAGCGAAGTGGGCAGAAGAGCCATCCTTGATTTAGGTCAAAGAACACTATGAATGGCCTTAACAGGAGGCTTCCAATTCTTTCCATCAGCATTCTAGGAAAGTTTCTCTCTTATCAGCAGTCAGAAAGCCCCCTTTTTCTATCCAATTATAAGCCCTTTGGTTCATGTAACCAGGCCATTTAATCAAATTACGTGCATAAAAGACCCCTTCAGTATTACAACGAAATGGTTGGTGGAATTGCACGAAAAACACAAAAATGCATTAGAATGGATGGCAGAATATCTTCAGAATACCTCGGAACTGGATGGCAGATTATTGCATAATCAACGAAAGATACTGGAGAGGATGATAGAATATCTTCCAAATACGCTGGGATGGATGACAGAAATAACTGCAAATCAACAAAGTACGTGTTGAACGATTAGAAAATATCTTCCAATATATGGAAGGACGGTACAATATCTTATAAACGTACTGGAATGGACCCCACACCTACTGCAATTGGAAGTCTGTCGAATCTGCTTAAAAACTAATTTATTGTGAAGTGAAAGTTGAGTGAATACAATTTCGTAAAATGCAATGAAATGGGTATCAGTGAACTTACCGAGTGAAAACGCCGTTGAACGGGTAAACAATCATGGAGGACTAAATATTGTGGGGAAATTAGTTTCTGAGCACAATATCACTTTACTGCCTTTGTCAGAGTAAATTATGGGAGATTTCTTATGAGTACATGAAAATTATTGCTGGGGTAGTCAAATATCTCTGTAATGCCTAATCACCGAAGACAGGGATTAGGAGAAATAAATCTCAATGGCAATACATTTAGTGGCTCGAGCCTAGGAATTACAGTTTATTATTTCAACGCGCTACGGACTTGCCCAGCCTCTGCCACTTTATTATTTGCGATTTTATGGTTATTCTGTCTCTTATCCCGACTTATCTTAAAGTTAGTCTGACGACCATTACAATGTACTCTGTCAATTTTGTTGTTACTCTACATTTCCTTTCACATATCCGGTTTTGTAGATAGCTTACCTCCCACTACATTCAGATGGTTTTTCATTTTCTATTTCTCCAAACTGTACTTTAGAGAAGAAGACACACTCACATGCTTCCCTCGGATAAGACTTCCTGAAACGAAAGATTAGAGCAGTAGTCTTTGTGATGGTCCACCCATTCACTTTTACTTTTCCTTAACCAGTTTTGCTTAACTTACGTTTTATTTATCATTTTGGGCATTATTTCATTTGGACTGATCGGAATTCTCGTTTCCGAGTTTTAGGTGTTGTTCATGCCGAACTCCGACTTTTGATTGTCAGCTATTAATGTGCGCGTTTAGGACACGACCCTTCTTGCGTCATAGCTAGCGCGATCGTCAGATTATTCAAATGTTTTCCCGGCGTGCAACAGGCACAAATGCGTGCCGCATTTGTACGCAGCATGTTATAATAACTAAGTGACGTTTGGTCATAGTTAGCACAAAGAGTAGAGATGTAGCAGTCAGAGTTAGTAGAGAGAGTATTGTGAGAAGTATTGTTCAGTAGAGAATAATGTTAGGAGGAGCTGAAAAATGTTGAATTAGTATGTGTTGTATTAGATAGAAGGAGTTGTTAGTAGAGATTTAGGTAGATGTGAGTTGTTAGTATATCAACTTTTGTATTCACCAATTGATGGCGAGTTTTTGAACTTTTTTTGGAAATAAACTTTGTTTGTTCTAGAAACTTTTGAATTTTTGTTACTTTTCTCTAGAGCAACGTAAATTGATTTTTTGATAATATTTAAACTTTAATTAAACTTGACAATCTTTTTTGAATTCTTACTCGATAAGTAACGTTAGACAAATACCCAACGAACACTATTTCAACTTTATTTGACAAGTTAATATTGCCTGGCGCCCAACAAATCTATGCGGCATTTTGAATAAATTTGGTTCAGACAAAAGGTCCAACTTGAGAGGTCAATAATCTTTGGAGAGTTATATTTTCTGATTGTGATAGTTTACCATTTAACTATGAACGGTAGTTTATTCTGCTACGGATGGACAACTTTTATCCCTTTGGATGAAGTTTTATTTTTTACACTCAAATATTGCAACGTACATAATATTTGAATAATTTAGTAACAGATGTTTACACTATGCCGACAACCCTCAAGTCCAGTGCATTACGTTTCACATATATTTTTATCAACCAAATTAGTCCGTTCATGGTTCTACCAGCATTCCCGATTCTTCATGTAATTTTTGTATCAACATCCGCTTTTCGTTCCAAATTTTATTACCATACCGATTTCTTGTTAGAAATATTTTAGTAACAGAAACCATCTTTGACCGACACTACTCATTTTCCCATGTTATCCTACGAGAAGTCGATTCTGTATCCAATTTAATATTTGTACCTTTTGATTTCCATTTCTATATTTTACCATTTAAACCAAAATTTCGTTTAAAATAAGAACACATTTCCAGTTTTGTGTTTATAAAATTATCAGCAAAGCAATTTTATGTTCAAATATTTTTTGTATCCCACACATAATTTCCAAACTAAAAGACAAATCCTATGTTATCACTAGGGAAAATGAAATTACACCTTACACCATTTTTTGATCCTTTAGTACTTCAATCTTCACAAATTTTATCTTCATTTTTGTACAATGAACGAAAAACGTGTATGAAATAATAACAGGTCTCTAGTTTCGTGTTTAAATTTGATCACAAATTCAGTTTTATGTTCAAAAAAATTTCATACCGAACGTGTATTTTGCACGCTAAAACATGAATTCTATGTTATCTCTAAGAAAGTGAAATTTGATCCTCACACAATTTTTTGTTCGTTTTAGTTTTGCATCTTATACAAATTCTGTTCTTGTTTTGCAAAAGTGAACACAAATTAAGGTTTCGGTTTTTTAGTTTTACCACTATGAATAATTTTTTTTTTATGGTTCGTATTAAGCGATTGACTATTCACATGCCATTTGTGTTGCTCAAAATAGAGATCAGCATGATCTAAATCAGAAATTTTCGTATTTCCAGACAATTTACGCCCACAATCTTTCCCTTGAAGTGAATTTCGCATAACATAATCAACAACCAAACTAAACAGAAAAGGAGGCAAAATGCACCCTTGTCGAACATCAGAAGTAATGCTAAACCAATTGATACAAGCCTCACCAACTCTCACACACGACTCAGTGTTATTATAGAGTGCTTTCATTATGTTAACTAACTTGTCTAGTATACCTAAGTGAATATTCCTATTCTTTTCAAATTTCCTTATCTCCAGTTTTCCTATGGACTGGTTTCTTTTGCCTTCCGATAACTTCTTAATAAATCTTCTATTTGTTCTATCCCTATTTTATACTAAGCTTCTGTGTTTTAATGAGATATTCTTTTAAAACGAGATACTATCATTTACTCTAGAAACAATTCTTTTTGCCTCGTCCTTGTTAACACCGAAATTATTACTTCTATTAAAACATTCTTTATCAATAGTTAATGACCGCTTAGGTCTACTTCCGTACTTTCCTCTACCTTTAATAAATTCTTCTCCAATGAGTGTACGAATAGCAAAACATTTTTCTGCTAGATCAACATCTCGGCTAAATCTTGCTTTAATCACAGCGTCACTTTCTCGGTCATTTAGGCAAAATCACCTCTCTTTTCTTTTCTACCTTCGAAAACACTTAACTGAACTTTTAACACTTCCTCTCTCATTAATTTTAAAATCTACTTCCTTATGATCACTTCTGCCTAAAAATTATCTCTTCTATCTCTTTAACATTTTCTCCTTATCACTGACTTTTACATAATTCTCAACATTAATGTCTTTATATTTACCACCTAATTCCTTAATATTTACATTTACGATCTTACTTAAGTTCTCAGTTAAATTATCACTCTTCATCAACTGTCTAATTTCTTCTGATTTATCTTTATCAAATAGCTGTAGGCTATCTGTTACCTCAGAATTACATCAATCACCTATTTGATTCTTGTCTGGCATCAGTGGCTGATTTCTTCTGCCTTTCTAACACAGACATTGACATTTATTTCATTATTAGGATCATTGTCTGCCTGATAATTATTTTTACCGTCACATTCAGACACTTTATCCCACTTAAATTTATTCCTACTTTCCAAATTACATTTCCTTTCCATCGGAAGATCATACTTTACATATAGATCGTTTATTTTAATTACTTGACCATGATTCTTTACCACAGAATCAATCACCTTATCAAATTCTATTCTACTTTTAACCTCCCATTGACCCAATACTTCTACCTGAAAATTATTGCAACATTCGAATTTAATCAAATTTCCTGCTACATAGTCAACCGCAGTTGCAAAAGTATCCTTATTCTCTGTGAACTTTATATCCTGATTTTTAGTTGTCATTTCGGCTTTTATGACGACCGTTTTCTCCACAAATATCAACTTTATTTAAATAGGCTCTACTTGCTACTACATCAATTGTGCTCTCTTCACAATTAATTTTTTCATATTTGTTAATTACGATACAATAATCAACAACTCTATTAGATAAATCCTTATTTAAATCTATTTTATTCTCATCCTTCTCACATTTAATTTTATCGCTATCTACACTATCATTTACTTTGCTCTCATGTAAACTGCTATACTCTATTTTTCTTTCTCTGATATTAATACTCTCACCATCATCTTTCTCCCTACCAGGTACATTGCATCATATCTCACACTTATCATCTGCGGAAATATTTTCTTCACTAAATTTAGCCGCATTCTTCTCCATATTAAATTTAAATGTACTATGCCTCACTACTACCCCTTTCCTCATTCTGTATCTCAAATATAGCCTTATTCTTAGCATTTTCAGCCAACCTCTCTAGGGCACTGAAACAATTCGTAGTGATTAACATAGCATTCAATTCATCCACCATCGCACACAAAATTTCACTTTCTTCCATATACTTCTGCCTGACTACCATCAGTAGCCCTTCTGACATCAACTACTAAAATCTTCGCCTCCGACTACTTATATTTTTCTGGGACTAAAGAACATTTTATGACAGAAACATGAGCCCCCAAATCCACAATAGCATTAAACATTTTATCTTCACACTGAATGTGAATAATCGTTAGAGGCTCTATGCCTTGACACGAATCTCTGCATTTCCGCATTTCAGTGTTCCAGCCTTCCAATCTTGCTTCTACTTCTAATGTCATAAACTGGTCCCTAACTTTTACAGTAATGACCCTGTTCCCTTCCAGACGAGCTCTGACTTGTGAGTGTTTACATTAAACGCTGTGACATTTTTCGTATTCTGGTTACATTCTTTGGCAAAATGTCCCTTCTGGTTATAGATAAAGCATGCTCTGGAAGGAAAGGTGGACCAGATGATAAAGGGGCCAAGGTCCCTTTTACAAAATGGTCCAGTTTTTAAAGAAGGATGTTAGACTCTGGAAGGAAAGCTTCATTTTGTTTTCTTTTAAAATCATTACTTTTGTTTTCCGCCAATATGTTTCGGGATTCGAATTCTGTCCTAAATTCCTTTGACTAAAATTTCATTTTGTAGCTGATTCGCCAAATCTGTTTTTTCTATTTTCCAATTTAAATTTTTCATGAGAATAAATCTTGCATGTTCTTTGTACTTGCAGAATGTTGTATGCAATTTCGACAATTTTGTGGCAATTTTTCCACGACCCATTCTCCTGCAACATGATATGATTTCTCGCATCTGGTGGTAATAGTCCTTTAACTTTGTCGGCTAATATGAAATCTTTTACTTTTTTTAAATCATCCACTTCCCGTCTCTTCGGGTAATAATTGAAGTGATTCTTCAATCGAAATGAAAACTGAGTCCAAGTTTCCATAGAGAACTTAAACATAGAATCGAACTTCCTTTTATACTCCAACGGAATCATTTGGCTGTCTTTTAACACAGCAGATTTAATTTTTTCATTGTTTTGAATTTCCTCGTCACTCAGAAAAGTAAAAATATTTTGCACTCTCTCCCCTAGCAAAGGATGTACTAACATTCCTTGGAAGTCATCCGTTATGTTGTACTGTTAAAACAATTTCTCTATTGTCTCGAAATAAGTTGTTAATAGTTCCTCCGCTTTTTTTGGTAAGGGATAATTATTAGGGTTCAGAATCTTGTGATGCCATTTAAATTTTAGAATCTCCGAATCCATTGAATTTTGACTTCCTCGGCTACAATTATTTGCCCTTTCTATACCTATTTTTCTCTCTTCTATATCTGATCAGCTTTCTATTTCCCTATCTCTTTCCTTTTTCTCTCTTTGCTCTTTCATCATCTATTCCATCTCTGAGACTGATTTCGGACCTGAATTCCTCCTTTCAAAAGGATTCGAATCAGCTCTAGCATCCTGTTCTACCCCAATATTGCTATAAATCCTATCAATTTCGCTAACTTTCCCCAGCTTTATGTATGTCTGGTTAAATCAACGATCCCATCCTGCTCAGTTCCACTCTTAGTTTTATTGCGACTCCTAAGAATCATTGGCAACTCAAATTAGTATGAAAATACAAAAAAGAGAGAAAAACCAGACCTTTCACTCCCGTGAAGATCTGCGTCTGCTCACTTGTCTGCTATACCTGGGGTCTCCTTCGAAAGCGAGGAACCTCTTCCACAGTGACAGACCTTATCACATGGAACCTCATCGAAGATCTCAATGACCTAGTACCAGGAAATTGCATTCTGTAGAACACTGAATTGGATGCAGCTTAGCCCACTGTACTACTTGCAGCTTCCTCACTTCCACGGAATCACTGACACACAATCACAAATTCTTCTAAATTTCTTGCACTTTTTATTTTTTCAGCAATGGATATTTTCTTCGACATATGAATGGTAATGATGTCGCGACTGTTTCCAAATGTGGTGGGGATGTGGTAAGGAACGACGCAGATTTTTGTTTCATCATATCTAATTACATATGCTGCTGAACGTGTCAAATTTCGTGTTGGGTCAGATGACAAACGATTAACCACTATATACTAGAGGATGATCAATTAGTCTCTTAATTACATTTACCGTCACTTAGGCGAAATCACAGGTTCATAGGTTGTTACACCCATACCGACATATGCCTCAGACTTGCTGCGCCAAGTGATTGTGTAGAAAAGTGTCCAACAATTCAAGCACGAGTGTAGTATATGGACAACACAGTATATTTTCATTTATATACGTGCTGGGGATGCGCTCGATTCCGTGGGCCTTTGTTGCTTTGCTGCTGCAAACATTCATGCAATGAGGTGGAGATCTACACTTTGCAGATTCTCGATTTACCGACCTCAAACTCGGCGAAAGAATATTCAATCCTTGCCTACAACCTGGTTCACACAGAACCGTATCTCAGTTCACACAGAACTGAACGCTGGTTCACATAGAGCAGTATCTTATATATATTATACATATTATATGGTATCACAGAACAGTACGCAACCCTCTACTTGAGGATTTTTCTTTTGAGCAAAAGTGGCGTCGTTTGACACATGTTCAAACGTCCTTGCAGTTTGACAGCGACACTCAGACTTCTGCTTATTGTTGCTGTGCTTGTTTCTGCCCTACCACTCGCGCCAGAGACTAGTCGTAAATAGTCGTAAAAGGGCTTTTCGTTCGCTGGCCATATGCAAGTCAGCCAGCTCAGACCCGAACAACAGCTCATGAGTCACATCCCCACATCAACACTTCCACAAATACACTTAATACATATATATATATATTTCCAACAATAAAAATACAATAGTAAATAAAAATAAAATATAGGGACATGACACACATTGTGTGCAAAAAATGTGCAGCTTGGAGGTTAAACCTGACTTAACCATACCTCAGTGCTGAGTACAATCACTTTGTCTCTATGATTTCCTTTACTCAGTTCCTAATCACAGATACACAAATTTGTACATCACAATCATTTATGAAGGTATAATAACCTTTCCTCTCTGGATCTTATATTTTTGTACTGTATTATACTGATTATATATATATATTCACATTTGAGTCCTTGGGTGAAATCTTTATCATATTAAAGTGCGCTTCGCTAAACCATTGGGTTCGAATCCCTGATAGGTTATGAATATTTCTTTTGTGTATTGTGTTTCTAATGTGATCTCGCCTTCATCACAGATCTTTTCCATAACATATTATACTTACAGGCTCCTCTCACACTTCTGTGAGAAGCTGCTGTAACAATTTAGTTTTTCATTTATTTATTTTTAGTGTACTATAAATAATACAAACATTCTAAGCTTTATCAGGGAATTTTATTGATTCATGTTTTCGGCATGTTAGCATAAAACACATGCTATGCAAAATATATTTCCATCGGTTTGGGTTTGCACTGAATGAAAAGTGAGTTGGTGATGGTGGACAGATTCGAACTCTCCGGAATACCGCAATTTGTAGTAATATTTTCGAAGCTAAAGAAATTTTTAGTCTAAAGTGTTTTTTTTTTTAAGATAAATTAATTATTGTAACACATGACTCTTTAATTCTATATTTCAACATAATTCACTCAATATTTAAAGGGTAACAGAAATCTAAATATTTAGCAACCTCAATGCATCAGAAATCTATTTCAGAAGCACCTTAAAACTAAATAATAATATTATATAGGTCAGATCAAGGAAAAAACCTGAATCCAAAAATGTTTATGGGAGAGAACCATAAACTAGATCGAACCGAAAAAAATGGAAAATTACTTAACGACTGTTTCAGTATAAAATTTCCCTCCGTTGCAGTGGCCTTTAAAAATTTCTTTAAAATTCGTGTTATATAGTTGACATATTTGCTTACCATTATTTTCTCTCCCAATACAGTTACTAACATTCTGAAGGCGGGGAAGGCGCCACATGCCTTCCCTCCACCCCACTCTATTCAAGCTGCTTTGTTCTAACCAATTTAAAGAAATAAATGTTTAGTTTGGAATTTTTTTCAATAATAATTGCACTACTATTGAAGATTACTTAAGTTGTTTACGCATTGATTCTGTTAAATATTCCAGCATCTACAACTCCTTAAATAATGTATTAACAGAATATTATTGAAATTTAAGATTTAGGTCCACTAAATGTAAACGTTTATTTTCTTTTACAACAATTTACCATAAAATCTCATATTTTAAGTTGGAGAGATTCAAACGTTAGCATCGCATTAATAAAATACCGAAATTCTTTGATATTATTGCCTAAGCAGTGTACATATACATAGGTACTGAACAGAAAACGTTTCATGATATATGAAAATGGAAGTCATATTAAGGTACCAATAACTTCTTAAATATTATTAATATGGACAGATTATGCCTAAAGTTATAGTTAAGATCTCAATCGAAAATCTTTGAGTCTTAAATTTTCCACAAATAATTCTTCAGTTTCCAAAAAATTATGAGAGGTGGAAAATGTACTCAAAACCTGAAAAGTTAATTCAAACGTATTAAAACGAAAAAATAAACATTATATTAAACATTTATAAAACGTTTATTTTTAACAGTTTGTGTAATGATTGAACAGTATGGGAATTTCGAATGATTTTTGGTTAAGAAGGTAAGTTTATGTTAAATTTTCTAGATTCTATAACTCTTTAAATATTAAAAAATATGGTCAAAATTTAGGCAAACTGTAATCAGATCTTCAAATATGATTACCGATAAGCACATTATTCTATAAAATGCGCATTTAAGAAATTGCACAGTTGTGGATTTCATTCCCTCTTGACCTAACATTTAACTCTATCTATTTTTCTGTTAATACCTACTCTCTATACTAAAGGGTAATAGAAATTTAAATATTTAACAATCTCAATGTATCAGTCAGAGTATTATTCAGTCGTAAGATATTTTTCTCTTCCTTTCAAATACAAGAAAATCACGTCATATTTCCTTTGTTTTTTGCTGAAATATAAGTTTTAAGAAAGCAATAAACAACCACATTCTGCAGCTGCCTCGGAGAGTGCCCCTGTTGCCCACAGGGGGTCAGGAAGTTGATCAATTAGACGCTATATGATGATATGATGGTCGTACGAATCCTCTGAGAGGGAGGTGCACAAAGAGGGGAGGGGAGAGTTCAACTGTTCAGCTTAGCTCTCCCCGGCCAGTCGGCTGGTATAGTACAGAAACGGCTTTGGCCAGTACAGCAGTTATGATAACGAAAGGGATAAAAATATAAATTAAAAAATTAAAAAAAAACTATCTTCCTCTACGGCCCAAAAAATTAGAATGTAAATCTAAAGTATATCGATTGTGTAATCCGTCACTGAGTTCGTATATGCTTCAAAGGAAGATAGGGCGCAGGCAATCTTGTCGAGTAGGTTAATCGGCGCCCTATCTTCCTTTCAAGCGAATGTAAACTCAGTGACCGATTGCATTATCGCTATGCTTTAGGTTTATTTTCTACTTTTAGGGCCCAATAGGAAGATAGGTATTTTTTTAATTTTTTAATTTATATTATTTTTTTGTTATTACTTAAAACACCTACCTTCAGGAACGTTGATATATAAGACTCATAAACATCGATCACATTTACCACCCTTTTGGATTCAGGTTTGAGGTAGACCACGACATTGGAAAAGTCACTAGAGTTAATTCAGATACGTGTCGTTGAAGTCGACTCCCGCGAAAATCCCCCCCACCCCCACATTTTATCAGGGGGAATAATGGGGGGGGGGGGAAAATTCAAAATAGTTTACGGCCATCATTATACGAGCTTTCATTTGACACCGAAGTCGTAACTGTAGACCCTCGCATTCCGATGATATAGTAGAAAGACTTTTATATTTTCCATTTTTTTGCGGGAGAGGTGAGCATGGGGAGTCATTTTCATAGCCTACAACACTCGCCGCGTCACAAGCTTTTATTCGACACATAGCTCGTTACTTTCAGCACTCGAGTTCAGGAGATATAAGGAAATAATCATTTTCATCCCCCTCCCGCGTTTTTGGGGGAAAAGAGAATATGGAAGGTCACTTTTTCTTAGCCTATGACATTCCCTGCATCAGAAGATTTTATTCCACGTATAAGCTTGTTACTTTCGGCCTTCGAGTTCTGGCGATATAGCTTAAGAATTGTTTTCATATTTGCTCTTTTTAGGGGGGAAGAAAGCACGAGGAGTCAATTTTTTATAACCTAGACATTACCGGCGGCACAAGCTTTCATTTGGCGCACAAATGATTACGTTTCTCCATCGCGTTCGAAAGATATGATGGAACAACATTTTGTCAAATCCACAAACTGACCAACCGACAAATGTCAAAGCCAAAAGCAATAGGAAGATAGGCAATAAAACCACTGTGACAAAACCAAATTATTTCTGTTTCTATAACTGGAAAAACAACAATATACCATTTCCACTGACAGTCCAAGATTCACTGGGAGCAATTAACATTGAAAACCTACCAAGTTCAACAAATGTTGCATCGCAGCCACCATGGATCTCAACACCATATGTTATTATTACACAAGGTTTGAGCTTTCAACATACTAACTCTGTTCCTTCCATTATGAGATGCCAATTATTCCAAGAGGGAACTCAACAACATTGGTCAACGTCAACTTGTATTGGAACGGATGCTTCTAAAACATTTACTCATGTGAGGATTGGAATCATTTGTCCAGTTAATTCTTGCAATAACACCTTATCAACTTCCACCATAACAGTTTTTACAGCTAAGTATATGCCATTATTTTAGCTGTGGAGAAAATAATCAAGAAAGACAGAAATTATATCAATTTTACTGAGTCTTTCCGCTCTTATGGATATCTACATAAAGTTCTTATAATCGTTATATCTAAATGAAGTTTTTATAAAAGTTCTTCTTACTAGAGCAGACATAACGCTTGTCTGGAAGCTTGGTCATCAAGGAATTATTTTAAATGAATTAGTTTATTTCATTGCTTAGTCGTCCCGTGGCCGAGTGGTTAGCGCGCTTGGCAACTGATCTACGGGACCTGGATTCGAGCCCCGGGTAAGGCATGGATGTTCGTGTTGTTTTCTGCTGAGGTCCTGCCATCCTCTCAGATCTTCTACTGTGGCATATAAACTGACAGACTCCTGTCAGACCTCTGTGGCAAGCAGCTGCTTGAGGGGGTATTTTATTTATTTAGAGCACATTATTACGGCTCTGTACTTGACCGTTTCATTTCAGGACCAGAGTATTCGTCATTATATTGAACGCACATTTAAAACTCAACTCACTGATCAATGGAAATCTTCTATTTTAACACCCTTATATATGCATGTGCCTAGGTTTCCAAGACTGCGATTTCTCTTCTTCTGTTCTAGAGTGTCAAAAGTTTTGATTACAAGAGGGCCGGACTTGAACCTTCTGAGGTCGTAAGCTATGACAAATTAAAAAAGCCCTAAACTACAATAAGTTCAAATGACCACAAAATTTCGAAAGTCGAAATAAGCTATATATTTATTGTTCTGACTGAAGGGAACATTAAAGTAGAAGGAGGCATATCGCCTCTGGGGCATACGAGAATCTCGTTTTCAAAGAGAGAGAAGTTTTTTCTTTACCTACTGTTTGTTTCCTGAAAAGTACTAATTTGAGCTAGCAGATGATGGGAAAATGCGAATAGTGTTTTATTAGTAATTATAGAAAGAATAAAACGTATTTTAATTTTTAATTTAAAAGTTTGCATTTTCCACAGCTCTCTCAGAAAAGGGGTAGATTTTCGCTGTCAGTGGATTATCGCTTAAAAGCTACCATTAATTTTTCAAATTTTCATTCAATACATATTATTTGTAAAACTTATTAATATATTTGCCGTTTCATATTCAGAGATCTGTAAAGACATATGTACAGTGTACGACACTGAAATTACCCCACCTAGAAGGAATCAGAGAATAGGGGTGAATAGTAGCACACACATAGCAATACATATTGGCATACCATGATTTAATTTGCAACCACTTACAGCGGTTAGAAGATGAGATAATGCAGCACAATGTGACTGTCCTTAATCTGACTGTCACAAATGACTGAAATTAGTAGGTGGTTGCACCGCTGTAAACGACAATATAGGCAACAATCAGCGCGGCATAGAGTCATACAGGCGACGGATATGGTCCTGAGTAATTGCACACCAAGCTGTGTTGACTTGATCCCATAATTCAGCGAGATTCTGCGCCAGCCAGTGAGAGGACTGCCCACTTTCTCTAATGTGGTCCCACAGATTTTCTATTGGGGATAAATCTGGAGATCCTGCTGGCCATGGCAATACTTGAACATGTTGAAAACATTGCCTGGAGACCCTAGCAGTGTGTACACGGGCGTTGTCATGCTGGAAAATGGGCTGTCATGGGGGAAAATGATCCTTCAGCACCAAGCCAGGCGAGTGCTGCGATGGTTTGCAGTCAATGGCAGTCAACGTAATGGTTGCCTAGAGTGCAGGCGTGCCTCATGCAACCTTTGGCTTACCATTCGGGTCGTTATGGTCCACAACTGCTGACACAGCTCATCGAATATCGCCTGCAGTGTTCTGTGGTGACGAACTAGCATGTCGAACAATGCACCTATCAAGCTGTGCTGACACCTGTTGGATGGCACCAATCCCTCTGCGATGCACGCTAGAACCTTCATTTCGCACTGTTGCCAACAGCATCGAACAGTTTGTGCACCCTGATGAACAAGGGCAGCGACACAACGTGTAGTCCATCCAGCTTCACATAGGCCTATCATTATTCCTCTCTCAAAAGCATCCAAATGGCGATAAACCTGCTGAAGGCATGTACTAGGCATTTTCAGCATTCGCTTAACAATTTCAAAGTGGAACCACCTAATGTCAACCATTCCCACGACTTCCACCTGCATACCACAATACCATCCCTGTTCCTTCTTGCACCTTTTATCTCTTGAGCCACACACGTCAATGGGACCGGATTATCATCATTTGCATACCTCAACTGCGCACACCCATCCTTCTATTTGCACACTTTCAATGTCGAGCAGTGTATATTAAAACTGCTAAGTATTTGAAATATGCAAATTATATTTCATTAGTACTAATCAAATTAAAAAAAGAGTTTTCTAGTTATCATTTTCATTGTTTCCAATGGAAACTTCATGACGTTCACATTCCACCACCAAAATTTCATATTTGTGTCATTAAGGCATCGTTGTAATATTGGTTTCAAATTTTGGAATTTTCAATTTTTTCACAGTTAGAGGGGGCTCAATTATAGCGTTCGACAGATTCCGAAAGTGCGAATCATAACATTTTATCAATTCCTATCTAACCGAAAACAGATTTTTTTCATTTGTCTAATAACAAATAATTTTCTGCTAAAACAAAAAATTGTGTTTCCCACCCCCTGGGTCTAAGGCGCCAACTCATTATTCCCAATGAAAATTCTATGATCTTCAAATTCCACCACCAAAATTTCAAATTTCTACATAAATATATTGCTTCCAACATTCGTTTAAAATTTTGGAATTTTAAATTTTTCTACTGTTAGAAGGTGCAATTATGGGTCTAGGAAGATTTTGATAGAGTGAATCATAATATTTCATCAATTCCTATCTAACCAGAAAAACAATTTTACATATATCTCTATAAACAAACAATTATGTGTCAAAAGAAGCAATTATATGCTATCAAAAAAAGATGTGTTTTCCCACCCACCCTGGGTGTAAAGCGCCAATTCCTTGTTCACAATGGAAGTGTCGTGACCTTCACATTCCACCACCAAAATTTCAAATTTCTAGCGTAAATACGTCGTTTGCAATATTCGTTTTAAATTTTGGAATTTTCACCTTTTTCCACGGCTGGAGAGCGTAATTACAGCTGTAGGAAGATTCAGAAAGTGCATATCGTAATATTTCATCAATACCTATCCAACATAAGCCGTCCCATGGCCGAGTGGTTAGCGCGCTTGGCTACTGATCTAAGGGATTCGAGCCCCGGGTAAGGCATGGCTGTTTCGTGTCGTTTTTCTGCTGAGGGCGTGCCATCCTCTCAGACCTTCTACTATGGCATATAAACTGACAGGCCCTGTCAGACCTCTGTGGCAAGCAGCTGCTTGAGGGGGTATTTATTTTATTTTTTTTATCCAACATAAAGAGAATTTTTAACTGATCTCTGTAAAAAAAAAGTTTGATGTCTATAGACGGGCACACAGACAGACGACAAAGTGAAACTATTATCTCGCTTTTTTTTTAAACGAGATAATAATTTTCTGACAGTAAACTTCAAACTTAAATTTTTTAGGCCCCTCATAATTGTGTTCCTATGCTGTAGTTTAGTTATCTTATGCGTAAGTCTGGCCTTCGTTACACCACTTAGATGCAATGTTGCTCCATTGAATGCATTTTCGTTTTGTTGTCGCATTACTCACAATGACAACTGTCCACTTTGCGGAGATTCTGAAACAACGGAACATTACTTATCAAGATGTCCCAGTATAATATACAAAGGACTATTTCCTTAGTTAAACTACGTCATAAGGGCCTTCAACAGTTTGATTCATATTCCAGAATTGTCATTTTCTCATTGGCATTGTTATTAGTAATTTTGATACCTGCTTTGGAATTTTATATTCAAAACTCTCACATATTAAGACTTTAGAAGTGACTGTGTTTTCTTTAATTTTTATTATTAATAGTGAACAGTTTATCAGTGTAAAATCATTTTGTATTAAAAATAAGGTTTCTTGGGATATATATAGCGTGTCTTGCATAAAAATCACATCGTCATCTTATTATTAATATAAATAATATGATTTATATTAATAATTATAAATTAAGAAGAAAAAGAAGTTAAGCTGCTGCCAAAACTCATGCCAAACTGAGAAATAAGTTAAGCCGCTACTCGCACACATTGCAAACATTGCGCGTCTGTTTCTAACAGACATTTATTTAATGAAGTTTATGAATTTAAGAAAGATAATAATTATAAATATGTATGGTTTAAAAGTGGCAAAGCTTTTTTAAGGAAATTTGATGGAGATAAAGTAGTACTTATTAAATCGTTCAAGGACGTTACTAATCTAATTGCTAATGCATGGCTTCACAAGTAGATAATACTGTTAGAACAGATGAACGCGTTTCAATGGCATGTGCCAGGTGTATCATGAACGCTCGTCTATGCTTAGCATGACGATTTGCGTAATTAACTGTTTAGAACGAGAATGCTTTGAAAATAATAAGAAGTGTGAAAGAAAGCAAAGTGAGAGTGGAGTAGTAAAAGGAAGAAGGAGAGAGTGTATTAATTAGTGTTGTGTAATCTTACGTAAAAGGACTGCTCTTATTTGATTTAAGATGAAACATGGTTCCGGTGGAGAAGAAAAATCAACGGTAAAGTTTGTTATTGGATCCTCTATAAGTGGAGATCGATGTTAAACGGTTCACGTGTATAAGGTATAAAGTTTTATTAAAGTTATTTAATGTCGCAAATGAGATTCAATACAAAATGGTTTGTCCTTATGCTAAGAGAAGTAGAAGTACTTATGTTTAGATAAAATTGATTAATTTGTAATAATATTGTGTCATTGTAATAAATTACATTATTCATACTTTAATGGTATACATATGTGCTATTTATGAACTCACGCTAAACTTTCATCTCTATGAATACATAACAATACATTGAATATTTATTATCAGAATGTAAGAGGTCTTAGAAGGTAAACTGTTTCGTGTAATACAGTGCTCTCATGTAATTATGATGTAATTTATTTTACTAAAACGTGGTTGACTGATGGATAGCTGTCATTGAGATTTTTGATGACAGATATTCTGAACGCTATACCATTTATTGAAAAGATAGAAATGTTTCTGCTTAAAATTCAGTCATAATGGTGGAGTCTGTATTGCTGTTAAGAACTTTTTTCTCTCTTGCATTACCTGATTGAAGTTGTAATAACGAAAAGGTTTGGATTAAGATCAATCTCGAGGGTGGTAATGAATTATCTATTTGTGTAGTTTATTTTCGCCCTCCGACCAGTGTTAATCTATATACGGTTCTTTATAATATCTAAGATGTTAATATTGATCTATCTGAACATAGTATTTTAATTGTTGATTTTAATATCCCTAGTATAAAATGAAGAGTAGTCACTTTTATGCCGTTAATTTTTTGTATACGGTCCCCTAAGCTTCTGCCGTAGAATTAGGTTAGGGTCGTGGGAGCAACCCTTTGAGCACTTGATTTAATTGCTGTTACCCCCATTCATTTCGGCGCTTGGTTGACTGTTAACCCTTTAATCTCAAGGCCAGATTGGTCATTAACCGGATCGACCCTAAAATTTAAATTGGTGTCCCTCATTTTTCTGTGTCATGGTTCGATGTGTTGCTTATTGGTGGAGAGTGTGAATAAAAATGCGCTGCAGGTCTAGAGCCAGAGTCATGGCTTTTGCAGACATTGTTTTAGAAGCTATGCAGCGATATTGGTGTGCCCAGCCCGGTGAGCAATTGATTCCTGTATTTCTTGCACTTCTCAAACAATTAGTGTGTGACAGTATCACCAGCCAATTGTCCAGCCCTACCGTAGAGAAAGTGGCGATTGTCTTCACACTGAAAGCCTTAAATATGGATACCCAGTGCTAGAGGGATTGGAACGAGTCGACTTTGAAGACTTACTACAAACTGTGAAGTAAGCCAACGACCTCTCCCAGTGACCTCTTCACCGCAGAGTTCCTGTCGGAACCTTGCTCTCATTTCTATCCAGGACTGTATCTCCTGTTCAACATTCTGCCCTGTCAACTCTCGCATCTGACCCTGGAGTCTGTTGTAATGGTTTTACACTTCACCTGAGACATTACCGGACGACCACGTCGATGTGGACTTCGATGATTTTGTGAAGATTACTGTCTCCTTTTGTGACATGCATGTGCACTGAATCCCCACAGATTTGTAATATAGATTTTAGTTGTGTGCCAGAGCGATGCAGAACACAGCATGTCTGCTGCATCTTAGATTTAGACAGTTTCACAGTGAGAGGGAAAATTCCTGATCTGGAGCTGGATTATTTGGACTGTAGGGGCTTGGGTTTACAGATTTGATCTTTCCTTTGTGACTGACATTCCCCAGAATCACTGGAAGTGTATCCGGCAGTGACCAAACACATCACTGAGTTTCTTTTTAACCCCGTGTCAATGAAGAGGTGTGGGAATACGACTATATGGACGATATTGTGTGACACATCCACGAAAAGTGTCGTAGACCACTTGCTTCTGTCATCGCTTACAAGGGAGGGTTCTACAAGAAGCATCTATTGGACAGGCTCTGCATAGACTCAATTGATTTAGAAACATTTTGCTGTCAATGTTTCCAAGACTTACCTAAAATACCTGGAACTGAATGTGGTTATCACAAGGGTCATGACGTATATTTCTCTCAAGCCGAAACAGCAGCATTTAATACATGGATGAATAAGTATATCGCAAAACATCACGTGCACTCACAATGTATCAAGTATTAATCGGACAGCAACGCAATCAATTAGCGGCTTTTTCTTTGTGCAACTTGTTTGAAGATCCTACCTATTTTAGTGAAGATCTGGGGCCCATTGAAGATCCTACCTTATCGAGGGAAGATACCCCTCCAATTAATGGAAACTCGGTAACAGTCGAAGAAAACCCTCAGTGTATTATGGAAGATAAACCAAAACGTTGAAGGGCCCCAGAAGCATCCATCTCTCCTGTGACTCCCCCTTCTTCTCCAACCCCAATCCGACTCCATCTCCTCAAGCCAAAACCTAGACGGAAAATGACGTAGAAGTCTGTACCTCCCAGGTATGGGGATTCTCCACTAGAAGTGCAACCTTCGCAACCTAGGGGAGAGAAACGTGAACTACCCCCACATAACTGAGATTTAAATGGCTGAAAAATCTGTAGATCTCCATTAGTTTTCGCCATTTAGCCTGCTAGTGCACACTCCTATCCTCTCGGACATGAGATTTCATCATGCCTAGATTGTACCAAGAAAGGTTCAAGATACACGTGTATCACTATCACAGCTTCAGCGAAGGAGACATGCTTTACCCAACGAAGCAAGGGATCACCCTAAACCTCCCAGAGTGGCAGGAATTACTAGCGGTGTTGGACAGAATCGATGTTGCAAATTCCGCAGAAAGAGAGACTTGGTCGTAATGAACAACCTGCAATTCTGTGGTTACTGTAACAGTGACGGGAGCTGATGACTCAACATCATCAAATTTCTACCTGGCTTGACATCGTGTGGTGTAATCGCAACAAGCCAAGAGACAGAGGCCTCGCCCGGAAGAAATCTTCCTCTTTGAGTATAGGAAAGACAGCTGTTAAGGTCTGGGGTCAATGTAGCGTCCCAGAGCACTTTCCTCACTCTACCTCAGCCACAGAACCTTTACCTCACTCTACCTCTCTATAATCCTCACTCCACCCCTGATCTCACTCCATCTCTCTGAACCTCACTCAACCCCTCTTTTCCTCACTCAACGTCTCTTATCTCTTCTCGACTTCTCATTTCCTCACTCAACCTCTCTTCACATCACTCAACCATTCATCACATATCTGAACTCGAGCCCAATGGCCTAGGTTGACTTATGGTCAACCGATAACCACGCACAAATAAAATGCATGCTTGCCCCTGTGGATGTCTACATAGATGGGGAACTCTTGGTCTGACCTTTCTGTTTTGGCCTACCTGATATGAGTATCTCTGATCAATATAGACCTCTACTTCCTTAAGGCATTCAAACCCCCTCATCACAACAAGGCAGTTCCCTCTGAGGGGGACCTTCAGGTATCTCATTAATTGGGGTGGTGGCGAATCCCGAAGTACCCGCCCCCCATGGGGAGAAACTGGAATTCTGTCTTTTGACTCTACACGAGTTGCATGATAAGCTTGGAAGCAGGAGATAAAGGTCTGTCTCAGAGGACACAGTAGGGACTGGAATATGGTTGGCGTTAAAGAGGGTGTGGAGCACAGCCCGTCTAGAAAGATATGGACGATAAGTAGAAGAGCGAAAGTAGCTACGGTCTCAAAGGACTATGTTCCAAAGACTGCCAACGAACCAGCCAATGTCTCTCAGTTGTGCCTTGACTCGGGTGCTCCTGATGGACACTGTGACTGCCCCGCCAACTACCTCACTAATTGCTTGGGAGATTCTGATGGACACTGTGACTGCCACGCCTACTACCTCACTGATTGCTTGGGAGCTTCTGATGGACACTGTGACTGCCCCGCCTACTACCTCACTAATTGCTTGGGAGCTTCTGATGGACACTGTGACTGCCCTGCCTACTACCTCACTGATTGATTGGGAGCTTTGGAGTTCGTTAGCAAACCCTTTCGTGATTGGGCATCGGAGGATGTAGTGCCCGGCATCTGCGTTTCGAGCCCCACAGCTGCAGTTACTGTGGGCAGCGATCTTAAAACGTTCCAGATACAGCTGGGAAGCTCCCATGTCCTGTCAGTACCTGCATAAGGTAGGATAGACCGACCCTTTGTAAGAATGTGTTCGTTTGAAGACCATTCTTGGTCGTATCCCAGAGCCTCTGTCACTCGTCCATTACTCTTTGACTTAAGATAGAATTCAGGGTATTTTTAGAAGTCTTTACCGCTATCTCAGGTTGGGTATTAGTACCTGCTGAGTGGGCCAGCTGGTCAGCACGCTCGTTCCTTTCATGACCTGCGCGTGCCTTGATCCAGGAAAAGGAGATCCTGGGCATGTTCTGAGTACCTAGGAGGTGCTTGACCTCGTTTATCGTATGATGCCTGTTAGCATCTTCAAGCTTGCAGAGCTGCCCGGCTGTCGGTATACAAACGGATGTCGTTATTATGACTGCCGTCATTGAGGGCCAAAATTTTACCATCATATCTATCAAACAGAACTTTTCAAGTTAAATCCTTTATATCTACAAAGAGAGCAATGGCCGCTGGAGTACCACAAGGCTCTTTCCTAGGCCTTTCTCCCTTTTCACTCTACCTTTATGATATGCCATCTTTTGATCGCATCCTATTAGCCCAATATGCTGAAAATATCGCCTCATTTCCCCTCATTGTCCAGTGAGATGCCTTGATGAGGTGGAAGGGTGGTATGATAAATGGAAGATCAAGATAAACACAAAAAGAGTTTTTAATTTATCTCTGTAAACAAAAAGGTTCGATGTCTACAAACAGACAGACGACAAAGTGAAACTCTTATGTCGTTAAAAGAGATATAAAGTCAAACGAATTTTTGTATGAATGAAAAAACCAGCATTGTTTTTAAAATTATATGTATTTAAAGTTTTACAATTTCACCCATTTGCTTTCCATAGTTAGTTTTCGAAAATATAGTTCTGTTTTTGCAAACTTCAGAATTTTTCAAGTGCCTCAGAATATATTTATTATCCGGTAGTCAAGTGGATAGAGTGCTTGACTATTGATCAAAGGGACCTGGGTTCAAGCCCCAGGTAAGGCAGGGATGTTTGTGTAATTTTTCTGCTGAGGTACTGCCATCTTTTTGTCTGACCTCTGTAACAAGCAGCTGCTTGAGGGGAGGGGGGGTTACTTATTTTTTTCAGACAGGGCCGAATTTACATCTCATGCGGGCACACCTAATATTATTCATTATAACACTAATTATTATTAGTTACCTATATAATTTTACTCTCCCTAATTGGCAGTAAAACGCAACAATTCATCAAGGCTCGCAAGAACCGTTCACATAGACCGTTCACAAAGTAACTGAGCAAATGCCTACAGGCTTACCTGAACCGTATATGGTGTAATTGGCATTCAGGCCTGAAATTTTCCGTTTGACCTGAAGGCAAACTAAAGTTTGTGGTACGGCCTTTATAACTAAAAACTTATAAAGCAAAATTGTGCATCGTTTCGCTTTCTTCAGTATGAACGAATTTGTATGTTGAATGAACATATTGCAGGTCCCGATAGGGATTTATTTAACAATTTCTTTAAAACACACATATATATATGAAATGGGGGTCTGGATTATTCCACATTTCCTATTCAAACAAGTTTGCTTATACGTTTTCCAGGAACGCATCCCTCAACATAAGCCATATCATAGTGTCTTAAAAATTTAACCCTTTACCTTTAATAGAATACATGTTCGAACTCGAAATTAATTTAACTTATATACACACTGAGAAATAAAGAATGGGCAAACTGAAATAGAGGAAAGTTTAAAAAAGTTCGTATAAAAAATTCTGCCATGTTTTAAAATAATGGTTTAGAGTAGGGGTTCTCAACGTGGGGTAAGCGTACACCTTGGGGGTATGCGGTAAAATATTTTGGGGTAGGCCATGAGAACTCAAAGGTCGCTAGATATATGTTATTTATATATGTTTTATTTTATTCCTATTGTTATATTATAACAACAGTTTTATCTATCTATACAATAGTACGCCAGTTACATATGCATTTCTAGGGGGTACGTGAAGCATAAAAGGTTGAGAACCACTGGTTTAGAGTAAAATTACATAATTTTATTAATGTTTGACAAACTTTTCAACAGCCATTCAATTCATATGATTCAAATTTGAAAACAAATAATGAATAAATAAAGCTAAGTCGGGGATAGAGATTTTCATTGGCCATTACAATAATAAATAAAAAACGCGATCATAAGGAAAATAATGCATAATATAGTAATCTTCAAACTAGGTTATATCCAGGCTATAAAAGTAGCTGACTGCATCCTGGCCCAGATTTCCCATTAGGCATGTTAAACTCTAGTGTAGGGACGCCAACATAACAGGGGCACCATCTTAAATGCTACAATTTGTTTATTTAATAAAAATAAAATCGTGTCTTTTCAATTTTAACTACCTGAAAGTATCCATGGAGAGCAAGTACTTTTCTTTCTCTCCTGATATTCGAAATACTTAAATGAATTCGGATTGTGAGGCTATACACCAAGGGTGGGGAAACCTTTTTCTTTGTCGGCCACAGAAAAAAGTTAGACATTAAGAGGGTCGTATTGAATATCCTGTGAAACCATATATTATATAAATAACTACAAGGAATAATAAAGAACTGATTATATCGATCATTAAATAATACTATTTATTAAAAGAATGATAAGAAAAATTACGTTTAAAGAACATACGTAATTAAACTCATATTTTAATATTTTCTATTGTGGTCAATAATAATATTCTTTACCTGCTAGTGGGCTTCAAAAAATTCATCTCGCGAGTCGCACCTGTCCCACGGGCTGTAGTTTTCCCATTCCTGCTCTACACTTTCTTACCAAACGTATTGCGATACATCTATGTTGTACGTGGAAACAAAACCATATGCAAAGCTCTCTAACTTTGAAAATAAGATTTTTTTTACAGAAACATTTTGCAGGCAATAAAATGTAAATCTCAATCAGATTTATCAAAATTTCAATTTCAGAAATTATTAATATGTTATTTAAAGAGTTGTAGCTGAAATATTTGACAGCCAATGCTGCTGTTATATTCGTCCTAAACACTATTTCAAAACTGATGCAAAATGAAAAAACATTACCAAACTTTTAAGATTATATTTACTTCAGTAAACGATTTGTTATAATTTCATGGTAAATTTTTACAAGAGATTTTCTTTTAGATTTTTCCATTTCTTGTAACATGTCTTGTAACGTTTTGCTACAAAAGCTTAATTCAAAGTTAGGTAGATTAAAATACAATTTTCGCACAATATGAAAGTGTCTTAATATTTTTGATAATTAACTACAATTTGATCATTGGCAGAGTGCTAAAGCGAGGAAATGTTTTGAAATTTAAATTGACTTTAAATAATAATTCATATTGAATACAACAAGTTATATGTTATCCAAAATATTAAATATTACATTAATTTCATTATTTATTAACAAAACTCTATTGCAGTTCTGTAAGAAATCCTCCTCTATTGCAGTCCCCTAAGTATCCTCCCATCACAGAGGGGAATATTCCCTCCCCTCTCTGATGCTTCTCACAGAGGACAGACAGGAGTATGGCGGGACCGCAGCAAAAAAAAACACCAACAACAACAGTCTTACCCGGGGCTTGAACCCAGTTCCCTTTGAACAATAGACATGCACGCTAACCACTCAGCTACAGGGTAAGAAATGTATTCTGAGGCCCTTGAAAAATTCTGAAATTTACAAAAACAGAACAATATTTTCAACTAGAAGAACGCATATCATCTCTGGCAC
This sequence comes from Ryuthela nishihirai, assembly GCA_038380435.1. NCBI lineage: Eukaryota > Metazoa > Arthropoda > Arachnida > Araneae > Heptathelidae > Ryuthela > Ryuthela nishihirai. The sequence goes on from JAWZYU010000004.1 coordinate 115,357,293, forward strand.
ACACGAAAATCTCGTTTTCAAAGAGAATGAAGTTTTTTCTTCATCTACTCTTTCATTCCTTAAAAGGTTCATTTTGATATAGTGGATGATGGGGAAAATGCAAATAGTATTTCTTAGTAATTATACAACATAAAAGTATTTGCCTTTTAATTCTTAAATTTAAAGTTGCATTTCCAACACCTCTCTCAGAAAAGTGGGTAGAATATTGCTCTCAGTGGAATATCTGTTAAAAAAGCTACTGCTGATTTTCAAATTTCTACTTTATACATACTATTTGTAGAACCCGTTAACAACAAGGGACACGAAGACTTGGAGCTCAGACATGGAAGGAATCTGACATGGTTTTGCTTAACTCCAAGAAGTGAGCTTTAGTTAGCTAAACGTTTACTTAAATTATATAATAGCCTTGATCTCGATCGGTTATCCAACCCCGGTGGAGCCCTTCGTCTGCAGGACAGGTTAGCGTAGCTTAATATTATACTTAAATTGTTAGTATATGTTTAGGATTGTAGATATTTCAAGCAGAAATCTCTGCTTATTTTCTAAATTGCAGTCTTTTGACTGCATATTTTACTGTTCGTTGTTAATCTATCTTGGAGATAAAATATATTTTCTGTTTTTAACTGACAATTTTTACAATTGTCAGATTTACTACTGTTAAACTTCTGTTGAAGTTTTTTAAAAGTTAAACTGTCTGATAAGGGAATCTACTTTAACTAATGTAAGTTCGAATTATTTTGAATTTGGTGTGTCTCAAGTTGTGTTTTTATAGTTAAAGTACATACCAGTTTTTTATATGTTGTGTTATTACGATTAAATGTATCCTGAAATTTGATTTTGTTTTGTGAAAATCACATAGAATTTCACAATGTCAGTGATACCGGTAAAATTTAAAAAAATATTGTGACCGCCCAGACGCACCAATATTCGAATTCGTTACTCGTTACACATCACAGTTGAATTTTCCTATATCCAATGTCTAGAAGGAACAAACATATCCAAAGCCTTTGATAACGAAATTGATTAAGGAATAAGTTAGATTTTATTATTAATTCTATTATTTTTTTTCTTTGTCTGTTCAGGCCAGGCGGTAACCACCGTTTGACGGACCGACCGTCTGGAATTAAGATCCAGCTATGAGGTTTTTAACGTCAACCACAGTTCCAAATTTCGAACGAGTAACGGCTCCAGTTTACGTCGAGTTTCTTGAATCGGATCATCGGGAAGCCTCGGTCATGATATAAACTATATCGGACCACCAAGAAAGTTCCCATGTTAACTATGAGGCCCAAATCTGTGCTTTTATAACTGAGAAAAAACATTCTTTTATATGATATCAATGAGATTTTGAATAATATTCCCAAAATGAAAGATATCCAAGGACTTCCTTCCATGAGATAAATAAATAATAAATCCATAACAAAACAATTCTAAAGACTTTTATATTAAGAAAGAGATAAATGAATTTGTGTGTATTGATGAATGCCAAAGATTGGCAAATGTCTCTGAATTTGCCAAATTGGCATGCACTTCAACCTACGAATTCAATACTAGCAACCATTTGAATGAAACGGATACTTTTACAAATAATGCTGATAACTCAAACGTTATACAACTTGAGTCTTTGAAAGAAGTTGTCACAGGCACTGATGATCTTAAGAAGGTTAAGAAAGGCAATAAATGAGCCCTCTCACCTTCTGTTGAGACCAATTATATCTCAAAAACCAGATTTTCTGTCTTAGCTGAAGAAATTCTGAATCCAAATGAGTCTGAAATGGACGGAAATGAAGATCTTATTCAATCCCAAGCTAAGAGAAATAGGAACTTGGCCCACTGACCTGGCCCCGTATTTTTCTGCCCTGTAGAGCACATATGGATGGTGCTGGGTCGATGCCTCTGACAAGAGTCCACAGTCAGCACAGAGACTGGGCACCCTGAGTCTCCATTTGGAGAAAAAATGTCGGAAAATGGTTCAGGATCCTATTAGGACATGTATACATTGATTTCTCGACGTCTGACATCATTCACGGCCGCCAAAGTGATATAATCCGTATTCAGAGCCCGTATTGGGATCCCATAAACACCATTTTAATATGTACACAGGTGATTGTGGGATTAATCATTACTACTTTGTAACATGTTTACCACCCTTCTTAGTATCACCGATATTTAAGGCTTGGTTATCACCGATATTAAGGGCAATTTTTGTGTTCATGAACGTAAATTACACTTCCTGTAAGTAATATTCAAATACATCTATGAAATCCTTAATAATGCATTTATGAGGCATATTAACTGAAATATATAATTTAACTCGTATACTTCTAAAATCTCCATGAATTACTTTTAAAGCAAATTTTGGTACCACCTGATTTATTACATTCTCTTTCATTGACCAAGTAATTACACCGAGAAATTTTATTTTAATCATTTCCATTATCATTAATCATTCTGTTAAATAAAGACTACATACATAATTTACATTAGATAATATAATGGCATTTATAAAAAAATTCCCATTTCCTTATAACAACTTAAAATGGATTTTTTTATTTATTCCATTATCTCCAATATTTTCTCAATAAAAACCGATTGATCCTTGAAAGTAGAAAAGAAGAGTATGAGATCTTAAAATATTTGTTCATCTCATCTTATTCCTCGTTTGCTATTCAAATTATTCTCGTATTTTCTCAGTTTGAGCTTACCATCTTTCAGCCAAAAAAAATCGATAATCCTTTTGTAATTTTAGTTTGTTTAGCTTCAAAAAATAATTTTTTGTAAAAATGTACAAATATATTCATTAAATTAATATCAGTGTTCTAAAGCAACACTCATTGTTCATTTAATTATATATCGAATTGAACTTTACCAAGGCAACACCAAACTGATGATAGAAATCGATTCATCGTTAAACTGTATCCCATCTGTGGAATCGTAGCATCAACAGGTCTTTTAAATTTTTGTACATTTGGCTTTTAATTTTGCAACACCCCAGAAGTTCTCATTTCGAGACCTAATAAAATGTAGTTTTCTTTATTTCTATTGGTGAACCAAATCTCTGATCTTTAACCATGCTATGATTGATAAAACAAACTGAGGAAGTGATGATAAGTTTAGGTTTTTTTTTCGGCAAAGATAATGAACATAAAGCTTCATTCAACGATTTTGTCTTTCTCTAAACTGTTGACATTTTTCGTGAATGCAATCATTGCTGCCCTGTTGCGAATTCATTCCTGAGCCTCCTATTGAACAAGTTCAGTATGAAGAGGTCTTAATTGTTCATGAACAGGTTATTAGTTATTAGTATACATTATCTATTATATTAGTAGCATGGCCTGTAGTTCAGCGATCAGAGCACCTGACATGTCATCGGGAGACCATGGATTCAGATCTCATTCAGCTCAAGACAATTTCCTTTATGCCCACGTTGATGGGGAGGGGGGAGCTCAGTCGTTAGCTTGCCAGTCTCGTAATCTGTAGTTCCCAGTTTCGAGTCCCAGCTGGGTCAGCGTTGAGATTTATCTCCGCAAAATTCCCCGCCCTGCCCACGGTCAGTAGGGGACACCGATGGGCTTGGAATGGCCGCCGTCCGTCGGATGGGACGTTAAGCCGTGGCCCCGTGTTCGGGAGAGACATACCCTGTGCACGTTAAAGAAAACGCTGGAACGCTGGATGGCCTGGACGGGAGGCTACCTCTATCTCCCAACAACTGTTCCAGTGGGTCCTCTCCCCCAACCTTCTCTGAACCTGCGGGGTCCATGTGACCTGGCTATTTAGCCCATGGTGTGCAAAAAAGTGCCGCTCAGAGGTAAACCAACCCAACCCAAAGACCACGTTGACCTACAGCATGATAATGTTCCAAAAGTTGTTCTTTGCTTATTAGTTTATGCATTTCTTGAACAAAAGCTTGTATCTCGAGTTTAGAATGTATTTTACCTCGGCTTTAATTTCTGTGCTCATTTTTTGAGGGGGAGTATTTAACCGAAACAAAGAATAAGGATCAGGATGTTGCAGAGGTAGATTCCGAAGAATGTATTTCACTTTCAAGATTCTGCGCAATTTTAGTTTTAGATATCCAGGCTCTAAAGTTTAAAAGTGACATCTTCACACTTCAAATTTTTGCGGACTGTTAAATAAGAAGTCCTTGGCAGCATTCATTGTTCAATTTTGTTGCTAACGTCTCTCTTCTTCACCAATTCAATGTCACCTTTCGAATTTTTTATTTTATTTTAAGAAACATATCCATTATATTTTTCTTAAACTATAAAAAAGATAGCTATTTCAATGTGGAAATATTTCTTTACCATGGAAAATCCCTCCATTTTGCATCTCCTAAATTACGCTATGGTTATATTTATGACCATTGGCTCATGGGCCTTAACTCTAAACTCCTTTTATCTTTAAAGAGTCCTCTGGTATTTATTCATGAACTCTTATCAGTTCTTGACATCCCTCCAATTCGAGTTTCCTTTTTTCCCAAGACGAAAATGCAAGCTTTAAGATCAAAAGAGACCTTAATAATTTTGACTCTTGTTTGAAAATTTCCTTATCAGTGTTCAACGAGCAAATAGCACAGAAGGGAAGGAAGGAAGCGAGGGAAGAAAGTCACGAGCAAAAATCATGTCACTTTCTGTATTTAGCTGTGAGAGACCCTGATTAGAATATAATGTCTAAACACACTTTTTATCTACTCGAAGTACATTTCAAACAGAATTTATTTTATTTTTATCTTCATTCATAAAAAGCCTCAATTTCTCTCATAAACTCTGTCTTGTATCTTAATCTTAGTCTTAAAGAACCAAAAAGGACGAAAAAACATCGAAACCAACCCCTTCCCTCCTCCAAACGGCTTCCTCCCGAGTGCAATGGCTGAAGACAAAATTGTCTCGGCATCGTTGCCCAAGGTCGAACGGACATCTGCGTTGCCAGTTGTTCCTATGTAAATTTTATGGTTTTCTCCCAAGCGGTGGCTGAATTTTACGAATCTGCTTATGAAACTGCCACCGAGGCCTCTATCTCCTTACTGTCGTCCTTAAATCGGTCTCGGCATTAGTGTTCCACAATATCATTAGCTCGTAGCCAGAATTTAATAGCAACACGATTCGCGAAGAGACATTGTTTCAAGAATAAAATGCTTACCTCGAAAGTAACCAATCTTTCGTCTGAGAAACAATGCCAGCCATCGCTGCTTCCTTGCTGGGACCGGTCGATGACTCTAATAAACGTTTAATGCTCAAGCTCTCTCCTAACCTTCCCATTCACTGAAAACACAACACGCGGAATAGATTTATGAGACAAAAGTGTTGGAGAGATGTCTGCCTGTGCGATTCTAAGCCCTTTCTATTAAACTTTATGAGCCCCAACCGGCGGCCGCCAGTAAGGAACGCGACTGGAATTCCGATGATAGACTAAGCCTAACCCCAACGGTCAAGAGATAAAAGTTTGTAGAAGAGCAATAGAAGTATCGTTAAAATTAGATTCTTTACCCACAATTGCTTCTTGGCTCTCTCCGTGATCTGGCTAAAACTTTATTTTCATCCTTATTTCATTCCCATGATCATTCGATCGCCAGAACTTTCATCCCCGTCTCGTTCACTTACTTAGATTACATTTCCTTACTTCTCTATTGTGTTGACGTGAAGAATTTGCCAAAATTCTGCTCATCTTCAAAAACTGTATTTTGAATCTAGTATTATTCAGATAAGAATCAACTATTGCCAGCCTTCAAAATCTGGCATCTCTCCCATCAGTGAAATAATTCTAAAAATTTTAATGCATTGGAAATGAAATTGTGCTGCCATCTACGGAGAATTGTTGTTAGGAATTCAACGATATCATGAATTTGATTTGTAATCAGGAGTGGCTTGATTGCTGTGCCATTGATTCTCTTGTACCCTGCCAGCTCTCTCTAGATAAACTTATACTTAACAAATACATGAATTTGGAAAACAATTTCGGAAAAAATAGTAAACTTTTTCATGCTAAAGAAAAGGTGGCTTTAGTTTCCTATTAATCTAAAATTTTCTACTAATCAGTGTTGCTAATGATAAATAATAAATAAAATAACATAAATTCCCCCTCAAGCAGCTGCTTGCCACAGAGGTCTGACAGGAGCCTGTCAGTTTATATGACATAGTCGAAGGCCTGAGAGGATGGCAGGATCTCAGCAGAAAAACGACACATACATCCATGCCTTACCCGGGGTTCGAACCCAGGTCCCTTAGATCATAGTTATGCGAAAAAACATTTTTCAACCGTAAAGGAGTTCCTGCAATATATTAGCTCTGCAACGAACTCCCTCGTTTATGTACACAAAAATCTTTATTCTGGTGTTCTTTTTTTGTCTCGTTATACATTCCGTCAGTTAAGCATGCAATTTGGTAGAATGAATTAACGTCTTCGTTGGGCACAAAAAAAAATTGTTGGGCGTCTCTTATATTTCAACTGGCAGGAAAATAGCTGATCCGTTCTCGAAATAAAATTTATCTTATGCACATCATTGACCTAGAAAAACCTTTTGGAAAAAGTAAAACAAAAATCTCTTCATATGCTTTGAATCTTTTATTCAGCAATGAATTCTCCCATTAACAAAATTTAATAATGTAAGCATTAAATAAATTAATTAATTAACACAAAACTTTAAGCAAAAATATAAAAAAGCATTAAAATGAGCAAATATTATTCTCCATGGGATCGTATTCAAATCCAAAAATACCTTAACTTGTAATGCGGCAAGTCAAAAATATCTTAACTTGCCGCATTCCAAGTGTCTATTAAGGATTTCTTTTATGCACTACGAAGCTTAAAAAATATTCCAGTAGATGGCAGTAGGACACAGATAAGCTACGGAAAAAATTTACAGCTCTTCTTACCACACATTCAGCCTTTTTTTTTGAGCGTGATGGTAGCTATCCACCAAGTGGACTTCAATGAGCGTCTATAGTCTATTCGGTACTCGACCCAAGGGGCTAATAATGCCAACAGTTAAATTGTACTTTAACCCTGAACGAATATAATACATATCTTAAAAAGGTAGCAAACATTATTTTCAGAAATTTTAAGCTTAAATATCAGAAACACATGAGATGAATTAAATAATAAACTATCACAGAAAAATGTCGTGTAGACAAAAAAAGACTTGAAATAATCAATTGTCTTGAGTGATTGGAACCCACTTTTCCAGGAGAATGCTGGACGTCCTAACCGCTAGATGACCAAGAAGCTAACCATTTTTCCAACAAAGTAACATATAAGTGTTCCTGCATTTTTTGTTGATTCGCCACTTGAACCATCTATTATCCGGAATCAGGCAGCCAAGCTGCCATATATAATGGTAGTAATATTTGTTACTCACGCTCACAGCACATGTGATCACGCTATATTTGTACTCACGCTCACATACAGGGTGAATCTGAAAAAGTGGGCAAAACTTTACGGGGTGGTAGAACGCAGCTATACGAGCAATATTCGTCATAGAATGTATGGTCGGAACGCAAGCGGTGAGAAGTTAAAAGGTAGTTTTCCACTGTCACATTTAAAGAATGAACACAAGAAGGAGAGGAGATACTCTGTGCCTCACTTGCATTCCCGTCCGCCGCACCGTACACAAAGTGCATATCCGCTATTTCGTGGTTAGTATAACCAGCCATCCTCTCGGCAATCCACGGTAGAAATGCCGTTGGGTGCGAGGACCGACCCTTTTATACCATTTCCAACGCCACCTAGCGGCTCGCCGTTTGCGTTCCGCCCATACTTTCTATGACGAATATTGCTCATATAGCTGCGTTCTACCACCCTGTAAAGTTTTGCCCACTTTTTCAGATTCACCCTGTATAAATAATTCAGTAATAAAATATACAGGAAAACGTCATGTAGACAAAAAAAAATACTGGCATTTTTCTGTCGTGACCAGCCTTAATGTTTGGGAGAAGTCTGACAACAGGTGCGAACTTGTAAAAAATGAGGACAAGGGGGATAAGACAAATCGTTTTGATTCACCAGACTCAGTTATTCTCAGAAAGTTGGCCTGATGCCACAATATTTAGGTTGTTAGCAAATGCTAGCTAACAGTTCTTCTCTAGCGTTATTTTGCTCACCATACTTCGGTGCAGAGACAACAAAATACCAGAAAACTGAGTAGTTACCACACAACTGGAAAAAAATTCCCATTTCAATACATTTATTTAAGCACAAATAACAGAATACTTTTCCTGTGTCCGACACAATACAGGAACCTCTGGAGAACCTTTACAAAAATCTAAAACCAGTTGGCAACAACAAATCTTTCTCTAATTTAAATGAGGAGACCAGAGCACGAAAATGACTTTACCTCTTTCCATTCACATGGGGAGGCGAGTAGACTTCTGCTCATGCACGGCGTTGGTCATTTCTGCAGACTACAGCAACTAGCGTCGTTCTGACATAAAAATGTTCTTTGCTATTACTTTGAGGATTATACGTCAGCAGTGCTGTTCTCGGTCACACACTCACTTTTTAGTGGATGCCCATTTTATCTTGGCTTCAGCGTGAAAGCTCGTTTCTGCAGTACACGGGGGAAAAAAAGAACGTCCTTATCCTACGATTCTTACGACGAAATCTTCGCAATGCTTTGTAGTTCGCTCTTTTTCTGGCCAAGGACGAGGTTTTCGACCACCTGGACTATTTTCTCATTGGTCCTTAACCACAGCAGTGGCTGGGGTGGCAGGACGTTGTCAAATGAATGATCAGTTTAAAAAATGGTGCCATATTCACGGCAGGCAAGGTAAGAAACTAATTAACTGTATCAACCGCGTAAAAAATAACTGTTAAGTACACATACAAAATGAGTAAAACGCCCACCGTACAATCACTTCAACAGAATGAAAGTCACAATGCAACCATCCCGAGTATATTATTCCCCTTCTGTTCCCCCTGTCAGCTATGCATGACCAGTAGTGTACAACAGATTTGGTGCTGTGACTAAGGATTTGAACCCTGGACTCTTGTGGCACTACAACAGATTAACACCGAACACCAGGAGTTCTCCTTTGCTGGTTTATTGTGGAGAAAATAAAATGGTGCAAAGTTATTGCTTAAATTAAGAATGTGTATTATTGTGAGAATGGCCATGAGATCCCACAACCCATAGCTATGTGTTGGATGGTCAATAAATTGTGCGTACCCCCTCGCACAGCGGATTCCACTGATTGAGTGTCCAATCTCGCATTTGAAAGAACGAACCGTTCTAGTGCAACTGCATGCCAAGCTAAAAGAAAACTCCATCCGGATGGCGAGGTCCATGAATCAGATCACTGATGCCAGTTTACTGAATGTACGGGTGAACAACCCCTCAAACAATCCAGTTTGGCTGAACAAGAAAATCAGTAGTGAGAAGAATTAGAGTTCTGGGCCAATGTTAAAGTATAGAGAAACCAATTGTTAACCTATGAGAGAAGTTTTTGGGGGATGAGAGGTTAAACTAATTGTGTAAAAGATGTAAAATTATCGATTTTGTTGAGAAAATGTTGTAGTTATCATACACTTCACTGGATTATTGGGCTGTTGAGTTGTTAAAGCCAGATAAATCGGAGAAGTCGACAAAGCCAGACAGTTTTGGGAAATTAGTTAGAAAAATATGGCAATTCAAAATCAACAGGTAAAATAGTGTTTTCGGGGCTGGGCGAGAAAATTATGATGGAAAGATAGATTTTAAAGTGATATCTGTGAATGTATAGATTATCTTTGCTCCAGTAAGGATGAGAGGATAAGAGATGAAGCCAATTTCGAAAAAAAATGTAAATAATGAAATTATGGTGAAATCGTGAAACAGCCAGAAAAAAAATTGCAAATTCAAGCATAACTGGCCAAATGCCTCTCAGTATTGCTTAAGGCGCTAATTGTGCGTTTTTACTGTATTCAATATTTGAAGTAATGTGAGTTAGAAAAATATTGGGGGAAGTTTCTGGAGATGAGATTTATATTTATTTTGAAAATGATGAAGAGCATTGGGTTAAGTGAAATGAAGGTGAGAAATGGAAAGTTAAATATGGGTATGATTGATGGTATGTGTGTGAGATACAAAAATCTTAAAGATTGAATTTGAACTAATGTGGGTTAGAAACATATTGGGGGAAGTTTCTGGAGATGAGATTTATATTTATTTTGAAAATGATGAAGAGCATTGGGTTAAGTGAAATGAAGGTGAGAAATGGAGAGTTAAATATGGGTATGATTGATGGTATGTGTGTGATATACAAAAACCTTAAAGATTGAATTTGGAGTAATGTGGGTTAGAAACATATTGGGGGAAGTTTCTGGAGATGAGATTTATATTTATTTTGAAAATGATGAAGAGCATTGGGTTAAGTGAAATGAAGGTGAGAAATGGAGAGTGAAATATGGGTATGAATGATGGTGTGTGTGTGAGATATAAAAATCTTAAAGATTGAATTTGAAGTGGGGGTTGAAATGTGGGTTAGAAAAATATTCGGGGAAGTTTCTGGAGATGAGATTTATATTTATTTTGAAAATCATAAAGAGCATTGGGTTAAGTAAAATGAAGGTGAGAAATGGGGAGTGAAATATGGGTATGAATGATGCTGTGTGTGTGAGATATAAAAATCTTAAATATTGAATTTGAAGTAATGTGGGTTAGAAAAATATTGAGGGAAGTTTCTGGAGATGAGATTTATATTTATTTTCAAAATGATAAAGAGCATTGGGTTAAATGAAATGAAGGTGAGAAATGGAGAGTGAAATATGGGTATGAATGATGGTGTGTGTGTGAGATATAAAATTCTTAAAGATTGAATTTGAAGTAATGTGGGTTAGAAAAATTTTGGGGGAAGTTTCTGGAGATGAGATTTATATTTATTTTGAAAATGATAAACAGCATTGGGTTAAGTGAAAAAAAGGTGAGAAATGGCGAGTGAAATATGGGTATCAATGGTGGTGTATGTGTGAGATATAAAAATCTTAAAGATTGAATTTCAAGTAATGTGGGTTAGAAAAATATTGAGGGAAGTTTCTGGAGATGAGATTTATATTTATTTTGAAAATGATAAAGAGCATTGGGTTAAGTGAAATAAAGGTGAGAAATGGATAGTGAAATATGGGTATGAATGGTGGTGTGTGTGTGAGATATAAAAATCTTAAAGATTGAATTTGAAGTAATGTGATTTAGAAAAATATTGAGGGAAGTTTATGGAAATTAGCTTTATATTTATTTTGAAAATGATAAAGAGCATTGGGTTAAGTGAAATGAAGGTGAGAAATGGAGAGTGAAATATGGGTATTAATGATGGTATGTTTGTGAGATATAAAAATGTTAAAGATTGCATTTGAAGTAATGTGGGTTAGAAAAATATTGAGAAAAGTTTCTGGAGATGAGATATATATTTATTTTGAAAATGATAAAGAGCATTTGGTTAAGTGAAATGAAGCTGAGAAATGGAGAGTGGGAATATGGGTATGAATGATGGTGTGTGTGTGGATATAAAAATCTTAAAGATTGAATTTGAAGTAATGTGAGTTAGAAAAATATTGGGGGAAGTTTCTAGAGATGAGATTTATATTTATTTTGAAAATGATAAACAGCATTGGGTTAAGTGAAATGAAGGTGCGAAATGTAGAGTTAAATATGGGTATGAATGATGGTGTGTGTGTGAGATATAAAAATCTTAAAGATTGAATTTGAAGTAATGTGGGTTAGAAAAATATTGGGGGGAAATTTGTGGAGATGAGATTTATATTTATTTTGAAAATGATAAAGAGCGTTGGGTTAAGTGAAATGAAGGTGAGAAATGGAGAGTGAAATATGGGTATTAATGATGGTATGTGTGTGAGATATAAAATTCTTAAAGTTTGAATCTGAAGTAATGTGGATTAGAAACATATTGGGGGAAGTTTGTGGAGATGAGATTTATATTTATTTTGAAAATGATAAAGAGCATTGGGTTAAGTGAAATGAAGGTGCGAAATGGAGAGTGAAATATGGGTATGAATGATGGTGTGTGTGTGAGATGTAAAAATCTTAAAGATTGAATTCGAAGTAATGTGGGTTAGAAAAATATTGGGGGAAGTGTCTGGAGATGAGATTTATATTTATTTTGAAAATGATAAAGAGCATTGGGTTAAGTGAAATGAAGCTGAGAAATGGAGAGTGAAATATGGATATGAATGGTGTGTGTGTGACATATAAAAATCTTAAAGTTTGAATTTTAAGTAATGTCGGTTAGAAAAATATTGGGGGAAGTTTCTGGAGATGAGATTTATATTTATTTTGAAAATGATAAAGAGCATTTGGTTAAGTGAAATGAAGGTGATAAATGGAGAGAGAAATATGGGTATGAATGATGGTGTGTGTGTGTGTGTGAGATATCAAAATCTTACAGATTGAATTTGAAGTAATGTGGGTTAGAAAAATATTGGGGGAAGTTTCTGGAGATGAGATTTATATTTATTTTGAAAATGATAAAGAGCATTTGGTTAAGTGAAATGAAGGTGAGAAATGGAGAGTGAAATATGGGTATGAATGATGGTGTGTGTGTGGATATAAAAATCTTAAAGACTGAATTTGAAGTAATGTGAGTTAGAAAAATATTGGGGGAAGTTTCTAGAGATGAGATTTATATTTATTTTGAAAATGATAAACAGCATTGGGCTAAGTGAAATGAAGGTGCGAAATGTAGAGTTAAATATGGGTATGAATGATGGTGTGTGTGTGAGATATAAAAATCTTAAAGATTGTATTTGAAGTAATGTGGGTTAGAAAAATATTGGGGGAAGTTTCTGGAGATGAGATTTATATTTATTTTGAAAATGATAAAGAGCTTTGGGTTAAGTGAAATGAAGGTGAGAAATGCAGAGTGAAATATGGGTATGAATGATGGTATGTGTGTGAGATATAAAATTCTTAAAGTTTGAATCTGAAGTAATGTGGATTAGAAACATATTGGGGGAAGTTTGTGGAGATGAGATTTATATTTATTTTGAAAATGATAAAGAGCATTGTATTAAGTGAAATGAAGGTGCGAAATGGAGAGTGAAATATGGGTATGAATGATGGTGTGTGTGTGAGATGTAAAAATCTTAAAGATTGAATTGGAAGTAATGTGGGTTAGAAAAATATTGGGGGAAGTGTCTGGAGATGAGATTTATATTTATTTTGAAAATGATAAAGAGCATTGGGTTAAGTGAAATGAAGCTGAGAAATGGAGAGTGAAATATGGGTATGAATGGTGTGTGTGTGACATATAAAAATCTTAAAGTTTGAATTTTAAGTAATGTCTGTTAGAAAAATATTGGGGGAAGTTTCTGGAGATGAGATATATATTTATTTTGAAAATGATAAAGAGCATTTGGTTAAGTGAAATGAAGGTGAGAAATGGAGAGAGAAATATGGGTATGAATGATGGTTTGTGTGTGTGAGATATCAAAATCTTACAGATTGAATTTGAAGTAATGTGGGTTAGAAAAATATTGGGGGAAGTTTCTGGAGATGAGATTTATATTTATTTTGAAAATGATAAAGAGCATTTGGTTAAGTGAAATGAAGGTGAGAAATGGAGAGTGAAATATGGGTATGAATGATGGTGTGTGTGTGAGATATAAAAATCTTAAAGACTGAATTTGAAGTAATGTGGGTTAGAAAAATATTGGGGGAATTTATAGAGATGAGATTTACATTTATTTTGAAAATGATAAAGAGCATTGGGTTAAGTGAAATGAAGGTGAGAAATGGAGAGTGAAATATGGGTATGAATGATGGTGTGTGTGTGTGAGATATAAAAATTTAAAGATTGAATTTTAAGTAATGTGCGTTAGAAAAATATTGAGGGAAGTTTCTGAAGATGAGATTTATATTTATTTTGAAAATGATAAAGAGCATTGGGTTAAATGAAATGAAGGTGAGAAATGGAGAGTTAAATATGGGTATGATTGATGGTATGTGTGTGAGATATAAAATTCTTAAAGTTTGAATCTGAAGTAATGTGGATTAGAAACATATTGGGGGAAGTTTGTGGAGATGAGATTTATATTTATTTTGAAAATGATAAAGAGCATTGGGTTAAGTGAAATGAAGGTGCGAAATGGAGAGTGAAATATGGGTATGAATGATGGTGTGTGTGTGAGATATAAAAATCTTAAAGATTGAATTTGAAATAAAGTGGGTTAGAAAAATATTGAGGGAAGTTTCTGAAGATGAGATTTATATTTATTTTGAAAATGATAAAGAGCATTGGGTTAAATGAAATGAAGGTGAGAAATGGAGAGTTAAATATGGGTATGAATGATGGTATGTTTGAGATATAAAATTCTTAAAGATTGAATTTGAAGTACTGTGGGTCAGAAAAATATTGGGGAATTTTGTGGAGATGAGATTTATATTTATTTTAAAAATGATAAAGAGCATTGGGTTAAGTGAAATGAAGGTGCGAAATGGAGAGTGAAATATGGGAATGAATGATGGTGTGTGTGTGAGATATAAAAATCTTAAAGATTGAATTTGAAGTAATGTGGGTTAGAAAAATATTGGGGGAAGTTTCTGGAGATGAGATTTATATTAATTTCGAAAATGATAAAGAGCATTGGGTTAAGTGAAATGAAGGTGAAAAATGGAGAGTGAAATATGGGTATGAATGATGGTGTGTGTGTGAAATATACAAATCTTAAAGATTGAATTTGAAATAATGTGGGTTAGAAAAATATTGGGGGAAGTTTCTGGAGATGAGATTTATATTTATTTTGAAAATGATAAAGAACATTGGGTTAAGTGAAATGAAGGTGAGAAATGGAGAGTGAAATATGGGTATGAATGATGGTGTGTGTGTGAGATATAAAAATCTTAAAGATTGAATTTGAAGTAATGTGGGTTAGAAAAATATTGGGGGAAGTTTCTGGAGATGAGATTTATATTTATTTTGAAAATGATAAAGAGAATTGGGTTAAGTGAAATAATGGTGAGAAATGGAGAGTGAAATATGTGTATGAATGATGGTGTGTGTGAGATATAAAAATCTTAAAGATTGAATTTGAAATAATATGGGTTAGAAAAATATTGGGGGAAGTTTCTGGAGATGAGATTTATATTTATTTTGAAAATGATAAAGAACATTGGGTTAAGTGAAATGAAGGTGAGAAATGGAGAGTGAAATATGGGTATGAATGATGGTGTGTGTGTGAGATATAAAAATCTTAAAGATTGAATTTGAAGTAATGTGGGTTAGAAAAATATTGGGGGAAGTTTCTGGAGATGAGATTTATATTTATTTTGAAAATGATAAAGAGAATTGGGTTAAGTGAAATAATGGTGAGAAATGGAGAGTGAAATATGTGTATGAATGATGGTGTGTGTGAGATATAAAAATCTTAAAGATTGAATTTGAAATAATATGGGTTAGAAAAATATTGGGGGAAGTTTCTGGAGATGAGATTTATATTTATTTTGAAAATGATAAAGAACATTGGGTTAAGTGAAATGAAGGTGAGAAATGGAGAGTGAAATATGGGTATGAATGATGGTGTGTGTGTGAGATATAAAAATCTTAAAGATTGAATTTGAAGTAATGTGGGTTAGAAAAATATTGGGGGAAGTTTCTGGAGATGAGATTTATATTTATTTTGAAAATGATAAAGAGAATTGGGTTAAGTGAAATAATGGTGAGAAATGGAGAGTGAAATATGTGTATGAATGATGGTGTGTGTGAGATATAAAAATCTTAAAGATTGAATTTGAAATAATATGGGTTAGAAAAATATTGGGGGAAGTTTCTGGAGATGAGATTTATATTTATTTTGAAAATGATAAAGAACATTGGGTTAAGTGAAATGAAGGTGAGAAATGGAGAGTGAAATATGGGTATGAATGATGGTGTGTGTGTGAGATATAAAAATCTTAAAGATTGAATTTGAAGTAATGTGGGTTAGAAAAATATTGGGGGAAGTTTCTGGAGATGAGATTTATATTTATTTTGAAAATGATAAAGAGAATTGGGTTAAGTGAAATAATGGTGAGAAATGGAGAGTGAAATATGTGTATGAATGATGGTGTGTGTGAGATATAAAAATCTTAAAGATTGAATTTGAAATAATATGGGTTAGAAAAATATTGGGGGAAGTTTCTGGAGATGAGATTTATATTTATTTTGAAAATGATAAAGAGCATTGGGTTAAGTGAAATGAAGGTGAGAAATGGAGAGTGAAATATGGGAATGAATGATGGTGTGTGTGTGTGAGATATAAAAATCTTAAAGATTGAATTTCAAGTGATGTAGGTTAGAATAATTTTGAGAATGTATGAACTTTGTATAGTGAGAGAAGAGTTTTTTTTATGTTATCGTGCTTAATTCAAACTAAATAGTAATCAGTCTCGACCTCCTCTAAAGAACAACTGGGTCGAGACTAAGTTTCATTTTTTTAAGTTGAATTGATTCATATCACTATTTTAGAGTTCACTGTACCTCAGCATTAAACTGAAGCTGCAAAAATACTGGTCCGGGAACATACATATTTTTTGAAACGTGCAAATAGATGTAGATTTCGAAATGATTGTATTTAAAATAGTTCTTTTTATCCAACAACTAAAAGTTTTCCCTCTAGTGGTTGAAAAGTTGCTTTTCTTTCTGAGACAATTATGCAATATACATGATATAATTCATTTGGCGCCCTATTTAATTTAAATCGTATTTCGATGTCAACAGTTTGCTGATTATTCATATTGATGTGATTCGTATTTGCTGATATCAAAATGAAATATCGGATACAGTTTCCTAAAATCTTGATAATTGACTTGTGTTCCCGAGTCGATATCCATATTTTTTGCAGCTAAAATGCTGTTGTAAATTTGCGCATATTCCAAAGTGTTAGGTTCAAAGTTGCACTCGAATTCTTGTTCGGGAAATTGTTTGCTATTCACTCTGATCTGAATCCGTTCTAGTAACTTGTGATCAAACACCATATTGTTTCTGGTATGACTATTTAATCGGTTAGATTTTTGTAAGATGACCTAAAGATGGACGGGTTTATTTTGAGTTGTAGTAACCCGCCAACAGTCAATTCGAGTATCAGATTTGTACAGTTTGCACGATTCCCAAAAGATTTCATTTGGATTGTCGCTTGCTAACTGAGATTCTAGTTTTGCAAGAACTTGTAGCGATGGTTCCACTTTTGGAATAAATCAATAATCAATCATAAAATACGTGAGATATTTCATATTTATACAACATAGCCCCAACTCTCTGAATAATGTCATTGTCGTAATTTTTTTTCTAGTTTTATGGTATGTTTTACACCTTGAAACACTTTATCCACGTCTCGGCAGAATCCAAACAGCTGATTCAGTGGTAAGAATAAACTTACATTTTGACTCTTTTTTCGTAATGCCATATCTTTCCTAGAATCCTTGATTCATTTTAGGATTTCTCTTCAACGTTTGTGCAAAATCCTTTATCTTATTATTCGTGTCCAGTTTATCTTCGCCTCAGTCGTACAAATACTTATTCGTTTTCGAACTGTCTGCGGTATCTTTGAACCACATTATACTTGTGGCAGCACTGTGTGAAAAGTCTTCGGTAAAATCAGTTAAATTGCGAATCGTGGTCGTCACTCCTGGCAATTCAATATCTTCCAATTCTCTGTTTTCTATATAATATTGAGCTCTCTTAAAATGTTGTTCCCATTATTGACCATCGTAACTACATCTTTGCCGTCGATATCAGACCCATCTGATTTCAGTATTTTGCCTCTGACGTGTATTTAACTGTTGTGCGGATGTAGAAAAACGTCTATATCTTTGGTAAATATTTCGTATTGTTTCGAGATTTTTAGCCTTCACATTGGTTTCTCGATATTCCAAGTATATGTATTTTGTCGTTGAATTATCGTCCATTCGTCTTCGAACAAATTCCAGTACGAAGCTTCAACGTCCATCTTATACTTACTTTACGACTTTATGATTTTTAGGCTATTTCCGTAAATTAACTGATTAAGAATATTTCTGCTTTTAGAGGATATTTTCTCGTTTTTTCGACCTATAGGCTACGGAATTGTATAAAATATTTTAATTCCCTTTCTCAGTATCTTCATCTTTATTTGGGTCTGATGTGTAACATAGAGTCACGTTTTTCTTGTTCAAGTCAACTACTTTATTATTCTGATCGGTACTTCATTCTAACGTAAATGTAATCAGTTTTATTCAGCGGTAAATATATGAGGAAGTATGGGTGTTTGTTAATTAAACTGCCTGGTGGTGTTGAGGCACGAAACTGTACGACACGTCGCTCTTCTGGTTATTGAGATAGGAAGAAACAGAAACAGAAAAAGAACAGTGAAACAGAATGCGATCGACCCCTCTCGTTATGTTGGGTGGGAAATTTCCTTCGTTTTTTGTTGCATCGATAATTTTCGATTCGAACCCTAGTATTTCTCGCAACTTTCCTACGGAAAAATCTATTTTATATCCTCTTGTCAAACGAATAATAAATCTTAATGTGGGGAATTTGTTTTCTATTATTATAGGACTAGGATCCCCAAAGACATTTTTCAAAACGTCATTAAATCCATCGATATCGTGTTTCCATTCGGGAAAGTTATTTTATTCCATCGCCTTCCATTGAAATATTTCAGAGTCTTATTTTATATCTATCACTAATGTTGTACCAGGAATACCCACATATTGCTACCGATCAGTGCTATCTCGTATTCACCAATGAGTGTGATCGGCGTTTCATAATTAATTTCCAAATCTTCGGGGTTGTATGCCGTAATAGTAGAGGAATTGATACTTATGAGTACCATCTTTATTAATGTGGTGAAGTACTATGTAGTACTTATATGCTAGTTATTACCAACAATTCATTCCGATCTTAGGAGTTTGTTCAAACCGATAGAATACATCATATGGGCTTGTGTATTATTCCTTCGTTTAATTTAATAGATGCAATAGTAACCGCATTTTACAGAGTAATTTGCTTGAATTTGCGAAGAGTTATACACGATCGGCTTTGAAGTTGTAAGTAAATAGTGTTTTATTTCTTCTGGTGGCGATAAACTGAATGGATCAAAGTACTCGACGTAAGGTAATTCGTATCATTGAAATAAGCTACCCAATGAGTTCCTGAACCACGGGAAACATCAAAGTTCATTATACCATTTTCGTTCTTGAATATTTTTGTTCGCAAGAATCAATAGAGTATATACCAGGGAATCCTTTTTCGTTTTTTGTTACTCTTTCGATATCTAAGTTACTTAATGGCTCTTTTTTTAATCCCTGAGCTACTTGTTTTCCTGGAATGTACAAGCCTTTTCCCTTTCTTTTAGTTTTAGATAAGACAGTTGTTCATTGCTTTCCTGGAATATGTAACCCTTTTCCCAGAACTTTTGTGCAAGCTTAATACCAGCATATCCAGCAGCTCCAACTGCAGCTGATTTTCCCAATCCTACGAGTGCACGTATTAAGAACGGAAGAAATCTACCTAGCTGTGATTTACTGAAACGAAGTCGAACTGGCGTTTTAGATTTTTTCAGTTTAATGATTTGTCTCTTTGTCAGTTTCAAAGTGTCGTTACCTTTCTTCTGTGGATCAATACTTAAAGTTATAGGATTCTTATTTACAAATGCACTCTCGCAATTTTTGCTTTTGTCCAGGCGTTAAACTAGTTAGATAACTGTGATACATTATATTATATTTTATAAGTATCACGTACTTATATTTTATATATAAAAATTAAGTGTGTATTGCGTAAAGTGTAAAACGAAAACTTTAACGGATAGCGTCGAATATGTCACATCAAAGAATAAAAGAGTGATGATGAGAAGTAGATGCCGAACATGTGGAAAAATGAAGTATAAATTTGTGAAAGAGAAAGGAATCCACCTGAAATGCATATTCCAAGTTACCAGTATTGTGGACCTTTTACGAAATTGGAGAAAAGGTTAATGCGAGGAGATCCTGGTATTAATCATGTGGACAAAGCCTGCAAAAAGCACAACATTTCTTACAGCAAATCTACATAAACTAAAAAGAGACACGAAGTCGACCAAGAATTATTAAATGATTAGGATGAAATTCAGAATCCAACTTTAGGAGAAAGAGTTTCAAGAGCGATAATCAAACCTATCATTAAAACAAAGAAACGGTTCGGTTTAGGACGCAAGAAATAAGATGCTTTCTTCCGTTTACTATGACCCATTAAATGGATTTTCCAGTATAAAAGATCTAATGCGTAAAACTGAAATGAAGGAAAACGAAGTGAAAAGATTTCTCCAACAACAAGATGTGTACACGTTACACAAAACCTTCGATAAAAGATTCCAAACCAGACGGGTTTATGTCTCGAATGTAGTGACCAGTGGCAGAGTGATTTAATTAATATGCAAAGATTTAAATTTCCCAATAACCACACGAATTATATTTTAACCGTGATTGACATTTTCAGCAAATTCGCCTGAGCAATATCTATTAAAAAGAAAACGGGTAATGAGATTACCAAAGCATGTGTACAAATTTTTAAACAACGTAAGCCATCCAAGTTACAAACGGATATGGGAACTGAGTTTATCAATAAATAAACTCAAGCACTGTTTAACCAACGAGGTGTCCATTGGTTTGCCACTGAAAATGAGACTAAAGCTCAAATTGTGGAATGATTTAATAGGACTCTAAAGACAAAAATGTATCGATGCTCTACCAAAACTTGTTAAGAATTACAATACTTCTTATCACAAATCAATAAGAATGACCCCAAAAGATGCAAGCTTGAAGAAATTCAGATATATTGTGTATTTTAATCTGTTTGGTAAAAGAATTAAATCTATTACAACGCCAAATTTAAAATAGGCGACAGAGTGAGAATCGCCAAGTACAAGACACCGTTTGGAAAAGGGAATCTGCCGAATTTTACAGTTGCTCAAGTTTTGAATACAGATCCCATAACCTATAAGATCAAGGATCTGAAAGGAGAACCTTATTACTGGTAGTTTTTACACCGAAGAAATGGTGAAATACGAAAAGCAAGACGGCATTTATAAAGTTGAAACCATTCTGAAAAGTAGAGTGAAGAATAATGAAAAAGGGTATTATGTTAAGTGGTTTGGCTATCTTTTTAAATAAAGCAAATAGAGATTCAAAATTTTGACTTTGAAGAAGATGATAATTTCTTGAACGTTCATATGTATCGTTTATGAACGAACGTATCGTTTTACGTTACTTTTTCGACATATAGCATTTTACCTCTCTAGTCTTTTAGACTTTTAATCTTTGATCTATCAGGCTCCAGGAAGACGAACTTTTTGTTGAACTTAATATTTAAACATCTCTACTATAATAAAATATTTTTATACGCCAAAGATTTAACCGAGCCGAAATATCAGTTTATGCAAGAAATATTCGACGATTTGCACGAAATTTTGGAGAAAAGGTTTGGAGGAAAAATCTTAGCGGCAACTTTCTCTTCCAGTAAAGAAGATATCGTCAAGGTCAATGAACTGGATCACGACATGCAAAATTTGTTTTCGACGATTTCGTAACCGAAAGAGATTAAAAACTCATCGAAGTATTATTCGTCAGAGGAAGGAAAAAGAGTGACACAAGTGTTATTTTTCGACTCCAAAAGACTTTCGACTACAGTGTAATTATTTTATATTCTTTAATATGCTGAACAAGAGAGAAATGTTGCAGATACAAATGGATCATGCAACAGAAATAGGGAGAGATATTTTTATGCAGTTTTATTCATATGCAGTTTCAAAACCTCACGATTTCTTATTAATCGATAAAAAAAAAACAAGCACATGCCTCTCAAGTACAGGAAAAACTTTGGGAAATAAAGAGAATTACTTGACAAAGTTTGGAGTCATCAGCTCTGAGATCGGTTCCGAAAGAGGACCAGCGGGAATTCCAGGTGTCGGTTTCAAATTGACACACGATGGGGACTACGACATGAGTAATAAAAAATTGAGAAATGTAGCCAATTCCGAAGAGGGTTCGGACTATGTGACAAAACAATATTTACAACAAGTATCTATAACAGTGAATTACACAGGAAATTATGACGGAAATACTAAAAGAATATCGAATATAGGCAGACCTACAGAAAATGGAGATGCCGCTACCATTCAATGCGTTAATAATACTTCTTTAGTTTTTCGGAACAATCGCTACGTTGCGCGAAACAAACAAATTATCAACGTTACTGAACAGGATGCAGATTCTGGGATAGTTACAAAACGATATTTGGGAAAAAGAACACTTTGCAATGACAATGACAATTACGATGCAAGCAATAAAAGCAGTAAAAATCTTGCAGAACCGACCAATTCATCCAATGCCACTATGAATCACTATGTCGACAACTTGACCACTTTTCGAAATAGTCCAATGAATACATTGGTGAGAAATAAAGATGGGCTTTACGTTCCACGAAGCATTGCATTCGACGGGCATAGTTTCAACGCAGAAAAAAAATAATCCTTGATATTGCCGATCCCGAGTCTGATTCCGCTGCTTTAACTAAGAGATATTTCGAAAATGTCGCATTAACTGGCGAGGATGTCTTTAATGCGAAAAATAAGAGATTAGGAAACCTCGGGGAACCGAGGTATAACAGAAATCCGATAACAAAAAGTTTCGTTGATGGCTTGACAAAATTAGATCCTAATCGATTGAAAATGGACTTTTTGCATCAAGTAGGAGCAGTTTCAATTGCGATGAAAATGGAAAAAAGAATTACGAATGTTGACACCCGAATTGTAAACAATGATGCTTCTACCAAACTATACGTTGATAAAAAAAATATTATAATTTGCCTTACGTCTGGAAGGAGAGCTATGCACCAATCCCCTGTGATGATGCATAGAACCGGCCAGGCCTAGTACCTAATGTCCGACCCCGCCTTCTCGTGGTGTGGACTGGACTGGATAGATATATGGCTCTGAGCTTGATTATAGATCCTGATTTTGCTGCACTGGTGGGCTTCTGTGGAGGGATAATCTTCCGCTGTGTTTTCTGTTTGTTTGTGGGTTGACAGCCCCAAGTGAATAGATTCACAGGATATGTTTATCAGCTGGTGGATAATCCTGAGCAGAGGTCATCGCAGGCACCTGAACTCTTTGCTTCTATTGGCATCGTCAAATTCTACATTGGAGGAAGTCTTCCAGTGTAGATGGCTTCAGCCTTTAGTGGTGGGGGAACGGGTCTTTGCCCCATGTCTGCGATTAGGAGGCTGTTTGATATTGTCGGCATTCCCTCTCTCAATAAACATAGTTTCTTTAAACATCCAACTAACCATTTTCTCTCCATAGGTAGTTGGAATGTGAGGACTCTGCACAGAGCTTTTTTTCTTGATGTCCTCACACAAGAATTCCACCATTATAATTTAGATATTCTAGGCTAGCAAGAGACCAGATGGACAGATAAAGGTCAGATTCTTAAAAATAATCTTAAATTTCTCTTTTCAGGGAGGGACGACAATAAGCATCACCAAGGCGTGGGTCTGCTTCTCAGCAGACACGCTAGTGATGCTCTTCTAGGATATGAGTGCATTAATGAAAGGTTTCTTACAGCAAAATTTTAGACAAGCGTTAAAGACCTGAATGTATCTGCTGTTATGCCCCCACTGAGGATGCCGATGAGGATGAGAAGGATAGGTTTTATGGACAACTTCAGGATATTTTGAATTCTGTCAAGAAAGGAGATATTACCCTTGTTCTTGGTGACTTCAATGCCAAAGTTGGTACTGACTCTGACCTTTGAGGAGGGGTGATTGGCCCTTTTGGTATTGGTAGCTGCAATGGCAATGGGCAACGTCTCCTACAGGTAAGTAAACTCAATGGTTTCAGAATAACTAACACATATTACAAACACCGCGACATACATAGGTACACATGGGTTTCACCTGATGGGCTGCATAGGAATATGATTGATTATATATTAATTAACAGCAAATGGGCTAGTTCTGTTAGAAATACCAGGGCATATAGGGGAGCTGAAATTGGATCTGACCATTACCTTGTTAAAAGTGTCTTGCAACTTAAACTTAAAAAGTGTTGTGCGAGGGTTAAAAAATTTGCTTTTAATACTGAAGCTCTGAAAAACCCAGTTATAGCCAAAGCTTACCATGATAGGTTACTTAGTCATTATGACAGTCATGGTATGCTTACTACTGAAGTTCAGGAAGAATGGGATCATTTTAAACAGGCTTTTTTGGACACTAACAGAACTCTTTTAGGAAAAAAGGAGCAGAAGAGACAGAATTATCTGAGTGATAAGGCACTTGAGCTTATTTCGGAAAGAAAGAACTGCAGGAATGTCCTTAATCAATACCCTACTAGTCCTAATAGAAATCATTACAGAGAACTTAATAAACGTGTAAAAGATCAGTTAGCTGCTGATAAGAATCTTTGGCTTGATGGTTTGGCTGACAAAGCCGAGGAAGCAGTTAGACAGCACAACAGCAGAGAGCTGTACCAGATAGTTAATGATTTGTGTGGTAGAAAACGGACAGGTATACAGGGATTGAAGGATAAACAAGGTAAGGTTATAGAAGGTGAGGATTCTGTCATGGCTAGGTGGGCTGAGCATTTCAGTGATATTCTAAACAATGCGGTTAGTTCTATTCCCATTGTTTGCAATTATGATAGATGCATTGGTGGCTTTAATGTTGGCCCTATAATGATCTCAAGTTATTTTGGCTGTTTCTAAACTTAAACTTCATAAATCCCCAGGGGTAGATGAAATTACTGCAGAAATGCTTAGAGCTGGAAATGTTTCGGTTACCACTTGGATGACTGAAATTCTGAATATCTTTTATGATAAAGGCATGGTTCCTAGGGATTTTCCAGAGCTATTGTTATCCCTATTTACAAAAATGGTGATCGCAGTTCTTGTGATAACTATAGGGGTATCAGCCTACTCTCTGTTCCAGGTAAAGTTCTTTCCATGATTGTGCTTAATAGAATTAAGAATCTGGTGGACAGTCAATTGCGTGATGAGCAATGTGGATTCAGAAGTGGTAGGGGATGTGTGGATTAAATATTTTCACTTAGGCAGATTCTTGAGAAATGTTTAGAGTTTCAGAAACCTTTGGTTGCTAGCTTTGTTGATTTCAAAAATGCTTTCGATTCTGTTGATCGACAGAATTTGTGATTGATTGTGAGATCATATGGTATACCAGACAAGTTAGTTAACATAATGAAAGTTCTCTATAATAACACTGAGTGGTGTGTGATAGTTGGTAAGGCTTGTAGCAATTGGTTTAGCATTACTTCCGGTGTTCGACAAGGTGCATTTTGTCTCCTTTTCTCTTTAGCTTGGTTATTGATTATGTTATGCGAAATTCACTTCAAGGGAAAGATTTTGGCCTTAAATGGACTGGAGATACGAAAATTTCTTATTTAGATTTTACTGATGATTTAGCCCTTTTGGCAAATGATGTTGATGAGATGAACTCTTTCATTCGAGCTGTTGATGAGACTGGTAGTAGAGTAGGTTTGGTTATAAACAGAGAGAAAACTAAAGTGATGAATATTGGTCAGGCAGGCTGTGATTCAGTTAATCTGAATGGTTGCAGTCTTGAGCAGGTGTCACAGTTTAATTATCTTGGGAGCTATGTAACTGATACTGGTGATGTGCGGCATGAGATTAGCAGACGAATAGGTATTGCTGCCGGGACTTTTAAGAATCTATGGAGATTGTGGAGAAATAGGCGTATACACCTAAAGACTAAAATTAGACTGTATAATAGTTTGGTTCTTTCTAGGGTTAGTTATGGTAGTGAAACTTGGACGATGTGTAATGAAAAATAACAGGAAACTAGATGCTTTCGTAGTATCTTGGGTATTAGGTGGTTTAACTTTGTAACTAATGATGAGGTTAGGCAAAGGAGTCTGCAACCTCCTTTAAGCAGCATATTGTGCAGAGAGAGACTCCGCTGGTTTGGTCATGTTGCCCGTGTGGATAATTATAGATTGGCGAATAGGGTTATGAACAGTGTGCCTGGAGGCCTCAGAAGGAGGGGGAGACCTAGGATGCGGAGGGCAGACAATGTCAAACAGGACCTTGTTAGAATTGGCGTGCAGTGGCCAGATGCAGTAGATGTAGCTCAGGATAGACTTGCTTGGAGAACTAAATTGCACGGTCTGGTTGGACCTCCGTAGCCCATGGCTGCTTGATGATGATGATGATGATGATGATGATGATGATGATGATGATGATGATGATGATGATGATGATGATGATGATGATGATGATGATGATAAAGAAGTGAAAGAAGATATATTGCAATCTCATCCAATTAAACAATTAAACACAAAATTCGACCTACTAAAGCCACCTATTTTCAAAGATAATTACCATCTATTCATTTCTAATGGATATATAAGCAAGCCAATCTGCTGCCCTGTTTTAGTATAAATTATAGAATCAACTTGGACGATCAAAAATTCATTGAAGTAGTAAGACCACAACTTCAGAAGTTTTTTCTGCTATTCCAGTAAACAAGAAATTTGACAGGGGCTGAAAGATTAGTGTTTCACTTGCTAGACACTATCCAGATCCAAAAGAAAGAAGAAAGGTACCTGGAGGTCTTCTTTCAGACTTTCATCACTGGGTACATATCTTTATTGTATATGAATAAAGATGAAAAATATTAAGCAATTACACAGTATTATAGTTGAA
This sequence comes from Ryuthela nishihirai, assembly GCA_038380435.1. Taxonomy (NCBI): domain Eukaryota; kingdom Metazoa; phylum Arthropoda; class Arachnida; order Araneae; family Heptathelidae; genus Ryuthela; species Ryuthela nishihirai. Next base: position 115,383,943 of record JAWZYU010000004.1, read on the forward strand.
TAAAGATGAAAGATATTAAGCAATTACACAGTATTATAGATGAAATCTTGAAATCGCGATCTACTATAAAGTCGAAAATTGAAGACACTATTTTGGGAGAGGAACGAGTTAAGGAAACGCTCGAAGAATTTCACAAACCAGTGGTGGAACAGTTAAAAGATCTGGTGGAAACTGTTCGTGAAGAAACCATGAAAAACATACAAGATGTTGTGAAAACTTTAGAACCAGAAGAGCCCACTGAGATGCCAGGAAAAAGATTCATTTATAATCCAGATCCCAACTTGCAAGATGAAATATTAAACCAATATATACTAAAACTTTCGAGTGAAATCTTACAGGCGAGAAATCCAATTCCTGAGCTGAAAGAGATGATTTACCAAACAATCGGGCATCTTCAGAAACTGGGGGGGGGGGGGGGGGCAATAAGGCTACAGAAACCAAACGCTCTGGTAGAACTGCTGAGAAATATCGAATTATCGATAATTACATTGAGGCACTTAGAAAATATTTAAAGGCGATTAAAATGATGCTCACTGTAATAGAAAGTCAACAGTTTGGTTCTGGACTATACAAGAGTTTCGACGACTTATGAGAAAAATTTATCAATTTTTGGTTGCCAGTAAACGAGTTGGAAACACCAGTACAAAAGTAGCAAATGAAATTGTCGAAAGTTTGGATATTTTGCTAAAAAACGATGTTATTGACAAAAAGGAACATAAGATTATGTTCAATAACGTCGGTATTGTTTACAAATTATTCTTGGACACACACAACAGTCATGTCTATTTGAACTTCGGATTTATGCAAAAAAATCCGATTTTGCAGCCTCAAGAGATCATGATTTTTAACTACTATAATAAAGAGGGTATAACTGCTAACTCAAAGATGAGCGAAATTATTCAATGTACCAACTGTGGGAAATCTACTCGCAAGTCCAATATGAACCGTCATATGAAAACTTCTCGCATATTTGAAAAATGTGAATTTTCCAATTCCAGCTTTAACAGAAAAGACGAATACAATCAGCATCTGAATAAATATCATATAAAGAAACGCAGTGCTTTTTGGAAAACATATCACACATATAAAATTGATAACATAAATGTCAGTGAAAACATAAAATGTTTCCTGGAGAAAAATTACAAAAAAATGTAAACGTGTAATGGACAAGGAACACGGTCAGCCTTTAAAAGTTAGATTCATATTACAAAAAAATTTAAAAAGCAAGCCGATCCTGAAGGACAGAAAGAAATATATGCGCATTTTTCGACATGTAATGAAATAATCAGTTTGCCTACCTATCTCAAAGAATAAGGAAAAAAATGCTTATAAGAAAACTGATAACTTTGATTGTTTTATAGAAAAGGGAAGTGGATGGGTGTTTAACAAAATAATTTCTATGGAAATTCAAATGTCTCAGTAAAATGGAGTTGGAGCACCTGCTTTCGTACATTTTTTATAGTTGTATTGATAGGTATAAACCTTCCACAGTAGCAGAATATTTGAAATCTACAAAAGGAATAGTAATTGTTCAAATCTACGACAACAAAATGTTTCTTATATATTATTATATACATAGTATAGAAAATCGGGATTTTAATATATTATTTTTAATATGATGATTCATAGGCATAAACCTACCACAGTGGCTGGAGATCTATACTCCAAGCACACGCTATGAAAGACTACAGATTGGAAAACGAGAAAACTATTTAGAGGCGATGCTCAAGGTTGGAAGAAAGCATTAGGTTAACTGGAATTGAGTAAAAAGATATAAGAGAAGTTGCAGTTTGTTAGAGCATAGAAAATCGGGATTTTTATCTCTCATATCTAATCTGATGATTGATAGGCATAAACCTACCACAGTCGCTGGAGATCTCACGCTACGAAAGAGTAGAGATAAGAAAATTAGAAATTATTTACAGGCGAGCTCAAGATTTCGAAGAAAGAGTTATATTCACTGCAATTGAGTAAAAAGATATCAGAGAAGTTGCACTTATTAGAGTATAGAAAATCGGAATTTTTTCATCTCATTTCTAATCTGATGATTGAGAGGCATAAACTAGCTAAGTAGCTCGAGACCTAAACTCCAAGCACATGTTATGGAAGATTAGAGCTGGAAAAATGAAAAAAACTATTTAGAGGCGATGCTCAAGGTTTGGAACAAAGCGTTATGTTAACTGGAATTAAGAAAAAACTTATCAGAGAATTTGCAGTTTGTTAAAGTATAGAAAATCGAGATTTTTATATCTCATTTCTAATCTGATGTTTGAGAGGCATAAACCTACCACAGTGGGCGGAGATCTAATCTCCATGAACACGCTATGGGTTGGGTTGTTTTACCTCTGAGAGGCACTTTTTTGCACACCATGGGCTAAATGGCCAGGTCACATGGACCCCGAAGGCTCAGAGAAGGTTGGGGGAGGAGACCCACTGGAACAGCTGTTGGGAGACAAATGGTAGCCTCCCATCAAGGTCATCCAGCGTGTTCTTTAACGTGCACAGGGTATGGCTCTCCCGCACACGGGGCCACAGCTTAACGTCCCATCCGACGGACGGCGGCCTTTCCAAACCCATCGGTGTCTCCTACTGAACGTGGGCAGGGCGTGGAATTTGGTGGAGATAAATCTCAATGCTGACCCAGCTGGGACTCGAACCTGGGAACTACAGATTACGAGCCTGACGCGCTACCGACTGAGCCCCCCCCCCACCCCCCCATATCTAGGAAGTGTTCAACTGCAGTCAAAAGACTGACTCTATGTTGTATCAAGGTACCTCTGAGCAGCACTTTTTGCACACAATGGGTTAAATGAATAAGTTACAAGGATCTCAAAGGCTCAGAGAAGGTTCCAGAAGCGATGTACTGGTCAGATGTTAGGAGACAGATGGCAGCCTCCCGTCAGGAAGAAACCGTTATTATAACTGGAATTGAGGAAAAAGATATCATTGAAGTTGAAATTTGTTAGAGTATAGAAAATCGGAAATTTTATATATCATTTTTAACCAGATGATTGATAGGTATAAACCTACCACAGTAGGCGGAGTTCTAAACTCCAAACACATGCTATGGAAGAGCAGAGATCGGAAAATGATAAACTATTTAGAGGTGATGCTCATGGGTTGAAAGAAAACGTTATGTTAACTGGAATTCAGGGAAAAGATATCAGAGAAGTTGAAGTTTGTTAAAGTATAGTAAATCGGAAATTTTATATCTCATTTTTAATCTGATGATTGATAGGCATAAACCTACCACAGAGGCTGGACATCTGAACTGCAAGCTCACGCTGCGATAGAGATTGGAAAATGAGAAACTATTTAGAAGCGATTATTATTATAGGGAGCATATTATTATTATAGGGCCAATATTAGCATATTGGGCGGAGAACTAAACTCCAAACGCATGCTATGGAAGAGTAGATATTGGAAAATGATAAAACTATTTAGAAGCGATGTTCATGGGTTGGAAGAAAGCGTTATGTTAACTGGAATTGAGAAACTTTTATTGAACAAATACAGAAACTGCTCAAAAGAGCGACCGCCAACATTAATGTAGGCTTCACACCTTCGACGTAGTGATCGGCGTACATGGGCGAAAACACCAGGCATTTCTCGTACAGCGGCAGTGGCAATAGAAATCCTGGCAACAAGGTACTCATTGGAATCGATGGGGCTATCGTAGATGAGGCTTTTCATATGGCCCCATAGGAAAAATCCAGACATGAGAGATCGGGTGATCGTGGCGGCCAAGCGATGGGACCACCCCAACCAATCCATCTCCTGTAAATGCGTCCAAGACGTTCCGCACATCCACACTGCACATCCAAGGCGTTCCGCACATCCACACTGAAATGGGATGGCGCTCCGTCGTGTTGGAACCACATACGTGTTTGAATGTTTGCTGGAACAGGGCTCAGTAATTCTGGCAATACTTCTTGTAACAATACGAGGTACGTTCTCCCTTTCAGTCGGGATGGTAGAAGGTATGAGCCAATCAAATGGTCATGGAGGATTCCAGCCCAAACATTTATGGAGAAACGCCGCTGGTACGAATGTGGACGTATGGCGTGTGGATTACTGGTGGCCCACACATGTGAACTGTGGGTATTAAAAATGCCGTCACGTGTAAAGGTGCATTCGTCAGTGAATAAGACATGTGCATCAAAGTCCGGTTGCGCTGCAGTCTGCTGCAGGAACCACTGTGCAAAATCCACACGAGGCCAATAATCTGCAGGTGTCAAGGCGTGCACCCTCTGTGCATGGTAGGGGTGTAATCGTTCATCTCGTAGAACTCGTCACACCATCGATTGGGGCACACTTAGTGCATGTGAAATTGCTTGCATGCTACATTTGGGACGATCTCCAACCCTACATAGAATTTCCTCTGTAACTCATGGTGTCCTCACATTTCTTGCACACCCTGTATCCTGCAAGCCGCTGACAAAGGAACCTGTTTTGCACAGATACTGGTGCAATCGCTGAAAAGTTTTACGATCAGGCATGCGTCTGATCGGAAAGCGCTCCCGGAACAGTCTTTGTTCTTCCCTCGCATTCCCGACCACAACTTCGTACGTGAAGTGCATGCCCGTCTTCTTCTGATTCGTGAAACAATCCATCCGTTCTGCAATCCACGGTAGAAATGACGACGGGTGCGAAAACCAGCACTTATAAGTGTTCACTGGAAAGCGCCCTCTAGCGTTTCACCGCTTGAGTTCCGACCATGCATTGTACGACGAAAAGTGCTTGTTTAGGTGTGTTCTATCACCCCTTAAAATTTAGCCCAAGAGTTTTGAATCATCCTGTATATTTAAAAAACCTTTCACAAGATTCTATAAAGTGTGTTACTGTGGAGTTGTATTTGTTATGAGCAGATATTACTTATCTTTATGTTGAAATTAAGATTACTGATAACAATATTAGCTCATAAATAATATACAGAAGGTATTCCAAAGGCTGAGGTATATATATATAGTACACAGTGTAGCATTCAGATATGATCAAAATATATCATGAACATTATTATTCTTTAAATAGAATCAGTTTTGTAAACTTCTGCCTTACTGACAGGCCCTGTTGTGAAATGCTTTGCTTTTTGCAAATATGTTTCAGCCTCACATTAAAGAAGCCGTCCAGCACATCATTAACCAGAATGTCATAATGAGTTCTGCTTCCAAACTCTGTAGAATTGAACAAATGACTAGCACGGAAAACATTTTTCTCTCTTATCATGGACAAAGTTGATATCTTCAATTGAAGTAATAAATTTTGCCCATTTTGAACTTTTCCATCAGAAATATTCCTCAGAACTTTCTCTCCTGTTTGGCAAAGGATTATAACATCCTTTGAGGCATGCTATCGTAGATGAGGCTTTTAATACGGCTCCATAGGAAAAAGTCCAGACATGAGAGATCGGACAATCGTGGCAGCCAAGCGATGGGACCACACCGACCAATCCATTGGAATGGAAATGTTGCATCCAAGGCGTTCCGCACATCCATGTCGAAATGGGGTGCACTCCGTCGTGTTGCAACCACATACGTGTTTGATTGTTTGCTGGAACAGGGTTCAGTAATTCTGGCAAGAGTTCTTGTAAAATTACGAGATACGTTATCCCTTTAAGTCGGGCTGGCACAAGGTATGGGTCAATCAAATGATCATTGAGGATTCCAGCCCAAACCTTTATGGAGAAACGTGGCTGGTACGAATGTGGACGTATGGTGTGCGGATTACTGGTGGCCCACACATGTGAATTGTGGGTATTAAAAATGCCCTCATGTGTAAAGGTGCATTCATCAGTGAATAAGACATGTGCATCAAAGTCCGGTTGCGCTGCAGTCTGCTGCAGGAACCACTGTGCAAAATCCACACGAGGCCGATAATCTGCAGGTCAAGGTGTGCACCCTTTGTGCATGGTAAGGGTATAATCGTTCTTCGCGTAGAACTCGCCACACCATCGATTGGGGCACCCTTGTGGCATGGGAAATTGCTCGCATGCTACATTTGGGACGATCTCCAACCCTAGGTAGAATTTCCTCTGCAACACGTGGTGTCCTCACACTCCTTGCACGCCCTGTATCCTGCAAGCTGCTTACAAAAGAGCCCGTTTCGCACAAATACTGGTGCAATCGCTGAAAGTTTTACGATCAGGCATGCGTCTGGTCGGAAAGTGTTCCCGGTACAGTCTTTGGGCTTCCGTCGCATTCCCGTCCGCAGCTCCGTACGTGAAATGCATGTCCGTCTTCTCCTGATTCGTAAAACAATCCATTCGTTCTGCAATCCACGGTAGAAATGACGACGTGCGAAAACCAGCGCTTATAAGTGTTCACTGGAAAGCGCCCTTTAACGCTTCACCACTTGAGTTCCGACCATGCATTTTATGATGAAAAGTGCTTGTTTAGGTGTGTTCTATCACACCTTAAAATTTCGCCGAAGAGTTTTGAATCATCCTGTATATCATTTTTAATTTGATGATTGATAGGTATAAACCTACCACAGTGGGCGGAGACCTAAACTCCAAACACAGGCTATGAAAGAGTGGAGATCGGAAAATGATAAAATATTTAGAGGCGATGCTCAAGGGTTGGAAGAAAGCGTTATCTTAACTGGAATTGAGGAAAAAAATATCAGAGAAGTTGAAGTTTGTTAGAGTATAGAAAATCGGAATTTTTATATCTCATTTTTAATCTGCAACAGCGAAAAATAAACATGAAGATACTAATCAGCAAGAAATTAAATTTCCCGTCAATTTCTGAATTTTTTGCTTCTGCAGCGTCCCTCGATAGCGTTGTTTTCAATAAGGTAAATCAACTTCTGTGATCAAGAGAATTGACTAAATTTCCTCTACATTAAGTTGTTTGAATGCACACATTCAATAAGAGTCTCAAAATAAAGTCAGTAGGCAACACCGATTGGCTTGGAAAAGTCGTCGTCCGTCGGTAGGGACGTTAAGCGGTGGCTCAGCGTGTGGGAGAGCCATACCCTGTGCATGTTAAAGAACATAATCGATGGACTTTACTAGAGGCTACCATCGATCTCCCAGCAGCTGTTCCAGAGGGTCCCTTCCTTACAGACTTCTCGGAGCCTTTCTGAGTCCTGACTATTAAGCCCTTTGTGTGTAAAAAGTACCGCTCAGAGTTAAAACAACCCAACATCCAACAATACAAAGATCGTTAGCACGCTATGGTAGGTGTTGTTTCCCCCTTCTTCAATCAATTAATCAATCAATTTTATTTCATTATCATATATGTAAATCAATAATTTAAAACAAAAAAATATGAATAAACCCAAAAACCCCATGGTATTTCTGGGCCACTAGAGGAAATCAATACAAAACTCAATAACGACTTACTCACTACAAAGATTACAAACAATATGTGCCTTTTGTTTTAGTATTTTACGCATTAATTACTAATTACTATAATTTTCTCATTCAGTAATTAAGTATCCAATTGGAAGTAATGCGAGCAATATTTCCTATTTAAATATATCTCTGCATAAATCATTTTTTCTAAAATGATTGAATATTTAACATAGGTGCAACATTTTCCAAAGAAAAGTGAAAGTTTTTTAAGTTATGCTTGAAAGTATTAAAGTTTTTTTTCACTTCTAGTTTCAAGAGGCAACTGATTGAAGATTTTAGGTGACATATACGAACAATGCTTATGAGCAATTTCTCTTTTGATCAAAGGAACTGAATATTTTGGACCTTTCTCTCTGAAGTTGTATAAATCCGGCTGAATGTGAAAATTAAAGGAATTCTGCTTAAAAATATCATCACTCTAAAAATAAATAATGTCTAGTAGGTAGAATTTTTAGCATAGAGTAACGACTGAAATTGCTTCAAATATCAGTGTTATTTTTTGCAATTAATTTCATAATTTTGTTTTGCAGAGACACCAGAGGTTCAAAAACCGAGACATAAATTCCGCCCTAACAAACTATACCATATTGAAATGCAGTTTGTGTCCATAAGAAGTTGGTTAGTTAAGTTAAAACATGCATTTATTAGAGAAAGTTTAGGACTATTAAACCCTCTATTTCCATTCCTTAAGATTTTTTTTTTTCTTAAATTCTTCACTATTAAGGAAAACAGGCCTCTCAAGCCTTCTATCCCGGATGAAAAGTGTAGTGAGTGTTCATGTACAAGGATCAAAAGTCCAGGATATATGATGATGTTTAGTTTAGAAGGGATATTTGTTTTTCGTTTCATTAGAATCAATTGGTGTTAGAAAAAAATATATTTTTCTGATTTTCGAATGCAGAGTCGGCATTCTTGAATATATTTTATATTAATATCGGTAGGATCAAACAGAAAAAATGAAGTAAAACATGCTTTACATTTGTCGAAGTCTACCTTAGGTGGAATAAGTAGTCTCTTAAGTGATGTGATAGTGAGTAGATATGATAATGAGTAGTCTCTTAAGTGATGTGATAGTGAGTAGATATGATAATGAGTAGTCTCTTAAGTGATGTGATAGTGAGTAGATATGATAATGAGTAGTCTCTTAAGTGATGTGATAAGTATATATAGAAACCTTTTATTTACAGTATTTGGAGATTTTTTTGTCCGTCCCGTGGCCGAGTGGTTAGCGCGCTTCGCTACTGATCTAAGGGACCGGCGTTCAAGCCCCGGGTAAGGCATGGATATTCGTGTTGTTTTCTGCTGAGGTCCTGCCATCCTCTCAGATCTTCTACTGTGGCATATAAACTGACAGGCTCCTGTCAGACCTCTGTGGCAAGCAGCTGGTTGAGGGGATATTTGAAGATTTAAGCAGTAGTTTGCTTCTTTTCTTATTTCATGAGAGAATTCCCATACAGTTCTGCAGATTATATTTCGCAAATTTTTTTTGGATATCTGACTTTGCTTTTGTTCTCTTTCACCTAGATTCATGTAGCTCAGAATACCATAAATAGAAATATTTGCTTTAATGTGTCATCCAACTGATCCTTCTACCTGACAAGGTTTTGTGAATAGAATCCTATAGAAGATAGCTGATTCTTGATTAGGCGAAAAAGAACATTTGGTGTTTCCTATATGGAAGAGTCCAGAAACTCTAAGGAAATTAATAACAATTTCCCAGATTTCTTTCCATGATTTCTTTTTCTCGTTTAATAGTAGTGTTTGCAGATTGATGATATGGACATTGATTCTATTTACCAGTAGTTCTTATTATTCCAGTAGTACATGTTGTACATGTTCTATAGTGTTACAAATTACATAGTTTGGTGAAAGAGTATTTCCTAGTTTGTATAGAGTATTATTTAGGGAAGCATCTCCAGTCCGTAGTCTAGAGGTCTTATTTTGTATTTGTCTGGATAAGGGTATTAAAGCTTGGGTCTATTTTATCGTACTTGGTGCAGATATTTAATGTTTGGTTATTTGTGAGTTCTTTTTCCCTTTCCAAGAAGTTTTGCATGTTTTTTTTTTTTCTAGATTGCATTTGTTGATGGTTTCAAAGTATTTGCTCCGTATGTTGATGAAGTTGATGTGCTCTAGGCTAAGGGCTTCTTCAGCTACTGAATCAGCCTTTTCCTTACCCATAATATCTATATGGGAAGGAATCCAGTTTGTATGCATTTTATTTTCATTTTCCATTGTACCATTGTGTGATGTTTGGAGGATGTTTAAAATTAGTCTTTTATTATCAGTTTCGTTCATATTTTTTCCCTAGGATTGAATAGCTGCTTTACTATCTGTGAGGATGTGTATTATTTTGTTTGAGTATTGTCTGGATTCTTCTAATGCCATCCAAATAGCATAGTTCAATGGTAGTTGATTTGCAGTTATTGTTGATTCTCACTTTTACGCTTTGTGTTGTTTTGCACAAAGATTGCACAGACTGACCTGTTGGTTTTATTATCACACTGGTCTATCAGTAAAGATTCTTTTTCTAGGTATATGGCATTTGACGTTTTAAGTAAGGCGTCATTTCTAAGAAAATTCTTGGACTAATATCTGATATCTTTATTTAATATTAAGAGCTCCAAGCCTATGTCTTATATCTCGAAGTCTAAATGGTGACTGATTGGCAATAACAAAAGTAAAACACTAAAACCCAAAGTGACCACACGAGCAAAACAAACTTGATAAAGAAGAACAACTAAAAGTTGAACATGCGAGTGTCATACACTACAATCTTAGGACGTTTGAATTGGTTTAAAACCAATGGATCATAATCAAACGAATATCTAATTATATTAGGATTATCTCCCACTGCCTCGAAAAAGGTCTGCGCGAGCTTCCGAATGTGGGTGTATAGTAGTCAGTGCTCAAATCAGGGTGAATGCTCTTTTTTTTAACATACCAGGGAGCACTGACCACAGATCTGAGGATTTTATTCTGGAAGCTCTGAAGCCTCCTAACATTGGTGTTGGTAGTATTACCCCACACTGGTGAGGCATATGTCAGGACTGGACGCAGAAGAGTCTTATAAAGAAACAATTTCTTTTCTGAAGGCAGTTTCGAGCTCCATTGGAATAATATAATGAATTGTTTATTTCTAATTTAGGCAAATTCCATTTCCACACCGGTGGGCTTTCTGGGTAAATTTTGGTAGTGCTTGCAAAGTTTTGGATTTGGTTGTAAAGAAGTCTTCTTTTAGCTGCTTGACAATACTAGATTTTGATGTTTTTCGTTTAATGAGATCATTCGGTGAATGATTTTTTAATTTTGGTTGCCGTTCGAATGCAGTTGTTTATAAAAAGGTGGTTTCTTTTAATTTCCAATGTAGGTAGATTGGCTTCTATTAATAGGGATATACTGGGTATTGAGTTCAGTTTCTTTAAGCAGATTCTTAAAGCTTTGTTCTGTAGGATGTCCAGTTTCTTTAGGTCTGTTTTAGAGGGGTTTCTACGCCTATAGAGAGGAAGTCAATTTTAGAGCAAAGTAGAGCATTACATAGAGTGTTTTTGAGATGGACTCCACGTTTGTTTATGAAATGGACTCCATGTTTGTCCGTTGATACGTCGTAATAGGTTGATATATTTTTTTTCTTGTGTAAGCAGATGATAGATTTGTACTTTTCTATTGAGTTTACTACTAAATATATGTCTAAACTTTTATGCGTTTTAGTGACTTCTAATGTTTTATGCTTGATTTTTAGGTTGATAAGTGGTATTTCTTTCTTGCCGAAAGCCATGGTGACAGTTTGTTCTGTGGATATATTCAGCCCCCATTCTGAGCAGTAGTCTTCAAATTTGTATAGAGCGCACTGGAGTTTTTCCTCAGATTAATAGAACATTTTATCTGTATGCCAAATTGCAATATCATCGGCGTAAATCGATATCTTAATGCCTGATTCGAAATTTTCTGGTAAATTCGACATGTGGAAGTTGAATAATAAAGAAGATCAATTTCCGCCATAAGGCAAGCCAAGATTTATTCTGTTTGATTAACATTTCATTTAATTTAACGTTTATTTTTCTATTTTGTAAATCTTGATGATGAAATTAGCTATATTTCGTGAGATTCCATTTTTGGTCATTTTGTATATCAATCCTTTCCGCCAAACGGTGTCGAAGGCTAGTGATAGGTCTATAAAGACAACTATCATGGTGTTACCAGCTCTTATTACACTTTGTGCATCTATCAGAAGCTCTCTTACATTGTCCATAGCTGATCTTGAAGGTCTAAAGCCATTTTTCTTCTTGTGTAGTATCTTCCTCTTGTTAGGGAATCACTCTAATCTGTTTTTGACTATTGCCTCATTTATTTTCAATAGGGTGTTGGAGAATAGAGGAGAGTTCATTGGACGAGAAGATTTTAGTTGGCTGGGGCCTTTTCCGGGTTTCAGTAGAGGGATGATATATGAAGATTTCCAATCTATAAGAAAGGTGCCTTTTATATAGGCACCTTTCTTATAGTAAAAGAAAAGAATTTTAAGAAAAATTTTGTCCAATGGTAGTTAAAGATACTGTGTAGAATTTCAATTTCCTTCTCCGGTCTGTTTTTTAGCATATTGTATGCTATGTTGTGTGGGTCGGCTGAGGGGTTTTCAATCGAATTTCTAATTATTTGTATTATTTTATCTTTAGTTAGATTTTCATTGAGAGTACTGATGTTTCTTTTCTTGGTAGATGGAGCATAAGTCTCTTATTTTCCCTTATCCACTTACTTAAGGCTTCCTCCTGCTCTTTCTGTACTGAGGAAGGTTCAATCTGACCCATGGAGTGAAAAAAGTCGGCAAAAAGATCTGCAGCTTGTTGTGTAACTAACTTATTTTTTAGGACATATGCATTCCAAGTTTTTTAGGAGTAACTTTATTTCCGAATTTTTATTACAAGGCTCCATGTTTTGGGCAGAGTAGTAAAGATGTTGATTTGTTTGCATATTCCTTGCCATTCTATGTATCAAGCATAGTTGTTTCGTTTTTATTGATTCTGCAATACGTTTATATGAGGTGATGTCTGTAATATATTGTATTCTTCTGGCTTTTCTTTCAGCTCACCTTCGATAGTAATGAGTTTCCTGATGTACAGTGATTGTGACGTAAGGCCATATTTTTTGTAGTAGTCATAGTATTTTCTTTGATTACTTTTTTTATTTTTTTCTGTAAAGTTTGTCAGACTATTTTTCCTTACGTCTCTTAAAGGTACATGGTCGCCACCACATTTAATCTTACCTGTTTCCAGTTTATGGTTTTATTAAGCGCTGTGTTTATTTTGTTGGGAAAATTGGTTTTTCCAAAGTTCAGGAAACGAGAGATGATGTGAATAAAATGGTCACTACCTGAAGATCTGGGAGTGAATAGGGGAATAATGAGAGTTCTGACTCAGTGGCGGATCAATGCTAATCCTATGGTATCCGCCACCCATGTGTT